>OX382228.1:9920732-12420732 GCA_947507525.1 Apamea epomidion | reverse complement strand
CGTTAGCCGCTGATCTGATTATTCCTCACGACACGTTTTATCCACAATCGGTATACAGATACAGCTCCAACTTTAACATGAGACTACGACGATTTGGTGACATCCAAGGGTTGATAATTTCGCCCACATTGATGGATATCATTTTTCCTATAAACACTATACTTGTAATATAAAATAACTATAGATTTTATTGTATTTTATTTATAATATATTTTATTATGACAGCTTTGACAACAACGTTAAATACGTGGCCATGGCAACTTTCCTTTCAAATCCGCACCGGCCTGTATCTTCTCAACTCCAACTGGATCTCCACCTCAGCCTCCTCAGCCCACCTATCACGCATCGTCATCCATACACTCGACCTCCACATACTACACACCACTGCCATTCCATCCTTTTCTTGTAAATATATCTTTAATTGTTTTCTATGTTCCTTTCTTTAATTTAATCACCTTTGATTTT
This sequence comes from Apamea epomidion, assembly GCA_947507525.1. Lineage (NCBI taxonomy): Eukaryota > Metazoa > Arthropoda > Insecta > Lepidoptera > Noctuidae > Apamea > Apamea epomidion. The sequence continues at coordinate 12,420,267 of OX382228.1, read as the reverse complement.
AAAGTTCAGCTGTTCTTGTCGCTATACGACACCGAACGGATGAACCGATTTTGATTTGGTTTTGTTATTGTATAAATGAAATATTATTCATAATTATGATTCATAATACTGAAATATTATATTCATATATGCACCTACGTCATCATCATCTGCCTAACCTTATCCTAACTATGTAGGGTTCGGCTTCCAGTCTAACCGGATGCACCTCAATACCAGTATTTTACACACTTTAAAGTGGTTTAATTAGCTGGTTAATATTTAATTTATATGTAATTAAATATTAATCAGATAATTTATAATAAATATATCTCGATTTATAAAATACGTACATATTGTATTTTATTCAGGGAACAATTCAATTGTAATGTGTATAACCGTATACACATTACAATTGAATTGTTCCCTGAATACCAATTGCTCAAAACACCGGTTTTGAGCAATTGGTAGGTATATCATTGCGGCCTATACTATATTGGTTCAAAACTGAAAATATATACATTCACTAGCGACCGTGATACCACGCTTTACAGGTATTTACGTCTTGACATAATATCGAGATATTTTTGTTATTAGTTACCTAAATTTAATATTAATGTTTTATACACATACATCTTCCGGAATAAATTATCAAAATTATGGTTCCAACCGCATCAAAATCTGTTGCTTAGTTTAGAAGAACGCTGGACCGCTTTCCAGACACAAAAAGTGACTTTAATATTTTATAATGTTGCCTACATTATAAAATATTAAAGTCGCTTTTTGCTGGGTCCGCGTGGTGGATTACAGCCCACTCCCTCTCGATGAGAGGAGGCCTGTATCCCAGCAGTGGGAATATTAAAGGCTGATTATTTATAGCCTTAGCAATAGGTATGTAACCACGTGTTTTTGTTATTTTAATGTGTTATTTATTTCAATTGGTCCAACCTACAAAAAAAAAACCTTTGACTATAGAAATACTATACTAGATCACATAACACTGTTACAGAAGCCAACAAAATATGAAACGGCAAGCTGAAAGCGAATAAACGACGATTTGCTCGACAGGACTTCCGGACTCACACAACGTTAGAAGACCGGAAGTCTGTAGGTAAGGAAGCTTTTGCGGACTTCAAATACGAAAGTCGACCTACGGCCATCTAATGTGACCTACTATAATTCTTACGTAGGTATATCTTAGTTATAGTCTTGGTATCCTACTTACATATAGGTATCTATAATATCTGTGCTAGATATAAAGATTATTATAGATTGATTACACTGGTCGGCATGAAAATAGAAGGAAAACATTGTATTTGTGGAATTTATACTTACATATCGACACGCTATATCCAGATATGTATCAAATCAGAATTTATCTAGCTCGTCCAGTTTTGTTGTTATAAGCAATTTTTATAGAAGCATAGAAGTCATTTATGTGTTTTTTTTTACTTTTTTCAAAATAAATATGTCAATAATTTTTTTAAAATTAACAATCTCAAAACGTTTACAGATTTGAATTTAGCACACTAAAGTCAAGAGAAAATCTGAGTGAAATAAATTTCGTGGACTACATACTGTCGGTATACTGTGTTTCATCAACCTCATCAACTACATGGATAGATTCACACTGGCTGGTGTGCTGGGCGATGTCAAAAATGAATTCCGTATCGGCGATGACAAAACAGGGTTCCTTTAGACGGCGTGAAAACCATATACTCCATAATTATGGTTTTCACGCCGATGTTCGGGTACTTGGGAGATAGGTACCCGAGGTGTTTCATCATGGCATTTGGAGTAGGGATATGACGCACGACATTCCTCGAATCTGGCTTTACGTGACCTGCTCTCTCTGCGGAAGTCTTAGCTTTTTTCTCTAGTATAATACCTTATTCTATTTGTAGGTGTAGAACCAGTTTATGTAATATTATTCTAGTTTTCAGTATTAATAGATAAAAACCCTTGATATTCGTTTCTTGTTCACACAAACAACAGCTTTTGCGGTAAGTCTATTTGCTGCAGTCGAACAGTACTTAATGCTTATACTTCTACAGCAATAGATGCCTTATTTTTAAATAGTTTACTTATATTATGTATACTAGCAGAAGGAACTTTGTAAGCATATCTCATGCCATAGAAATAAAATGGCCAAGTAGGAAGATGATAGTGACTGACCAGGGTTTCGCGCGTACGATTCATTATCGCATAAGCTATTTAAATCATTCTATAGACTAATGAGCACCAGATGTTGTGCAGTGTGTGATGTTGTGAAGGTCCAGTGGTAATGTCCCCGACTTATGAGTTGTAGGTCGTGGTTCGAACCCAATCAGGTGCTTTACTTTAGTAAATAATTTCATCACCACTGCTCTTAAAACCCTACTCAAAACGAATGCATTTTTTATTTTATTTTTATTCCATTTATTTCAATCGAAAGATGAAGCTAGTTGCCCATTCCAAAGTGTAGTAGGTACCTATGGAGAAGAACGGGCAAGAAACTCCACGGTGAAGGAAGAAACCTGCATGTCCTAGAACCAAAAATTCGAAGACGTGACGTCTACCAATCCGCACTGGGCCCGCGTGGTGGATTACAGCCACTTCCTCTCGAAGACAGGAGGCCTGTGTCCCAGCAGTGGGAACATTATAGGCTGATTATGTAGATGTTGTCAAGACAGATAAAGCATGCGTATCGACTTGAAAGATATCCTTATTTCATTATGATACCTATATAGGTATCATAATGGATTACCCCACCTGTTAAGTATAACACACTGTTTAGTACACAGGTGGGTAATCCATTCTTATCAGAGAAATCAGGGAAAATACTAATGATATGGCGACAGAATAATTATGTGTGATTACGTAGCCATGTAGGAATTATAATAACAACAATAATTATAATTTCTTGTCTAAGATTGGGTTCCCAACGATACAGCTGTCAGGTGGTGAACTGATAAGCTTTTAAGTATCTTAAAATTTATCATCTGACCACTTGTGTTGCTGCGAAAGTATGGTCAGCGGTTATTACGAATTATACGAAATTGTTACCTACCGGAAAATAATAATATTTGTGAAACCCCCGACACAAACGAAAACCTCTAAAAAGTATAATAAATAATACTTAAGTATGGCTTTTAAGTTTAATCAGCCTAAAATTTTCCCACTGGTCGGACACATTCCTCTCTTCGAGAGGGAGTGGGCCATAACAGGTGCCGGCCGAAACCCAACAAGGTTTTGAAAAGGCAGGGTCTAGAGAAGGACACGTGCGACAAGGATGGTTTCATCAAGGTGGAGAAGAAGAAGAACCACCTTGACCTTGTCAGAACCAGTGCTGCACCGCGCCGGCAGGACCCAACATGCTGCTGCGTCCAGCAATCCCGACGACGCAGCTGTACGTGTCCAGACTGCACCACTCCACGAAGGTTGAGGAGATCGTGGAGTACATGCGTGTGAAGACCAACTGGACTTTGAGGGTCGAGAAGTTGGAGGCGCGTCACAACACGAACTTCAAATCGTTCGTGGTGCGTGTTCCGACACATCATCTCGAAAATTTCCTCAAGGAAGAGTTCTGGCCGAAGGGTGTTGCGTACCGCTGGTTTCGTGGCCGGCTACATGACACCAGTCAGCGAAACACGACGCAGATACTTCGTGTGCGTTAGTTAGTTTTTAGTGTAGGTACCTAATTATAATGTTGTATGTATTTATAGTATTTTAAAGTTATATTAATTTTGTATTGTATGTTTTTATATGGGCCTTGATGCCTGAAATACATGGATAAATAAATAACCCACCACGCGGACCCAGTGTGGATTGGTAGATGTCACATGTCTTCGAATTTTTGGTATTATTTTTTCTTTTTCGTACATGCCGGTTTCCTCACGATGATTTCCCAATGTTAATATAAGTGTAGGTAATATTTTAATCCAAACGTCGTCACGTCGGGGGACGACTGATGAAAACACCAAACATTGTCTTTTTCCATCGGGGATCTTACCTACCGATATCAATTGCAATAAAAGCGCTTTCTGGTCTAGTGACAATCTGAACACTTCAAGATCCTTCGTGCCTCTTAGAGTAGTTTCTGTTCGGTGTTATACGAATGTCTATGACAGTCATTACCGACCCAGCAAATCTAAAGTCTCACAACTGGTTTAACTTCAGAATATCTGGAAATTGTCCAGTTTGAGTTTTGGTCGACAGATTGTAGTCTCTCCGTGTAGATATTGAAGTTCAGCTGCATCTGCACCTTAATTTCGTAACACACTATCAATCTCAATCTGAATCATTTTGCAGGATATTGTTTCATATGTTCGAAAAATTTGTCTGCTTAACAACGTAAATAAAGCAATGAATGTTGGTGAACTGTCAAAATGAAAGCTACCTATAGTGTGTTACGCGATTACCCTGTTGGTTAGACAGGGAGCCGATCCCAAACGAAAACCGAAATAAAAGGGGATAAAAACCAAATAAAAACTTAACTTAGCAAACTCATACAGTTAGTTCGTAGAGTAGATTGATTGTCGTGAGTATTTTTTCCACTCGTTAACAAACTTGCACTTCTGTTACGCAAACGGTTGTTCGCCGCTTCTATGGTACCTACGCTTGGTTTGTTCCATAGCTTTGTTGACTTGCCCCCCGTATGCTCGAAAACAGAATTTCTAACCAACGAAAAATAGCCCTCATGCTTTATTAGAAACGTTTTGGTCTGTATACGTTTTCAATTTTGCTGCGTAATACACGAAAAAAGAATGCGGTATTAAACAAATGCGGTACTTTTACTGCCAGTTTAATTAAACTGTCAGTAACAGGAATTTGGATTTCGACACAGTTATTAGCAAAGCAAATCTCGTAATAGATAAACGGGGGAAGATGAGTCACCAAAAATCATGGATGAAATACTTAGTCAGTTGTTTTTCACAATTCAAAATAGTGTTTACTTTTCAGTTCTATGTCTAGAAGTCTGGCAATAATCAGACTTTTTAAGACCTTTTTTATTTCGATAAGACTGCCTTGTCAAATTTCTAGATTTATATCTGTATTGTTTAAGGTGTACAGACTGGCAGCAAATCAAGCTACTACAATCTGTCAAATTTCTTTAATAGATTTTCAACTTTATCGCTAAAGTATTAAGGTTCAAGGTTGATTGGGAAAATCTTACAGTTTTGGGTAATAAAGATATATTCTATTCTTTTACCGTAACATGTGCACTTATCATGAAAGTATTAAAAACCCTACTCTGAGATTATCATCTACTTATTTTACATTTGCTCGCATAGGTACTTTGCTTCCTCTTTGAGGAGTGGCTAGAGAGGCGTCACGGCGCTCTCACCTACCGCCTGACGCAGGTCCTCTCCGGACACGGATGTTTCGGGAGGTTCCTGCACATAATCAGGCGGGAGGAGACGCCCGGGTGTCACCACTGCGAGGATCGCTCAGAGGACACGGCGGAGCACACGGTGGAGGTCTGCCCCGCTTGGGCAGAGCACCGCCGTGTCCTCGTAGAGGCGATCGGCAGCGGCGGCGACCTCTCGCGTCCGGCCCTGGTGCAAGCCATGGTCCGGGGCGAGAGGGAGTGGGAGGTGGTCACCTCCTTCTGCGAAGCAGTCATGCTAGCGAAGGAGGTGGTGGGATGGGCAAGTGAGAGATCCTCACGCCTCAGCCGCCGAGGGAGACGCTCCGGGCATCGGGAGCCGCGTGACGACTCCCGGCCACCGTAGGCGCGGGCCTGCGGGCGGAGAGCAATGGGTAGCTCTCCGTCCGATCAGGACCAGGCGCGTGCCGGACGGCGCGTAAGTGTTCCACGTGCGCCTCAAAGAGATGTCAGCATAGTTGACGGGGCCCGACAGGGCCGAAGCCTGCCGGGGTAGCGGGATCGTCCGAAAGGGTTACCGCTGCCCTGGTACATAAAGGGCTAAGGAAGGAACACGGTTGGGTTTTAGTCAGTAAGAGTCTGACACTCCCTTCTGCTCCACCCAGAGCGGGAGGGGTCATATGATGATTTCCCATCCTGAAAAAAAAAAAAAAAAAGTACTTTGCTTAAAGTACCTAAGTACTTTATCGCTAATTAGCTCAGTGGGAACCGCACCTTTTTAACAAGTTTTTCTAAAGACCTGGGTTCTGTAGCTTATGAATTTGTAAAAGCAATTACTAGCGATAAGGTACTAGTGTTAGGTAAGTGCTCATCAGCCGCCGACGCGTCGACGCCTGCAGTTTCCTCTACCGTGGACGAGTGTCGCTCGTGTGCACACTTAAGTTAAGTCAGGGAAAGTAATTAATAATAATATTTAATTCAGACTTGGTCCATAAATTTGTTAGTAACAATGTTCTTAACCTAGTGTTAGTAAAAATACAAATCCAAAGTAGTTAGTAACAATGTTTTTAGCCTAGTGTTAGTTAAGGTACAAAAAAGTTATTGTGGTTAGGCTCTTGCTCTCGCGTGTAGGTAATTGGCCATCAATATAAATTTTCAGTAAATTCAAATCACAGCTGTCACTATTTGACAGTCGTATGAAATAGCTAGATGCACTGACCTAAATTATGCAAGTACGTTGGACATCATACAATCGATGACAAAATGAAGACATTTGAGTTTTCGCCATTATGGCGCTGATAACAACGTGAGCGTCCGTGGAACTAATATTTTTGATAGTGAGTTTTACAAAATGCGCGTACTCTCATGATGAAAATGGTCTAACTATCTCGTAGTAAACACTAAATACACAAAAAAAGTCTCATTCCACGATTTAGACCTAAATCATAAGGGACGCACCAAAACAACACGACGACCAACAGCAACTGTGTGTCAATTTTAGTTCCTGAGACGCTCGACCGGGGCGCTTTGAAACGGCACAAAAAACAACTGTCATTTCGTATAGTATACTTAGTCTAGCGTACTTGTTTATTAGAGGTCATTGGCTAGATAACACCTGTGTACACAGCAAATTGACGGAATGTGTTAATCTGCTAAACAATTAATTTACCTGACTATATATTAGACCCTAAATGATTTGAACATCGCTTAGGTGAAGCAATATCGTACGTATATTATATTATATCGATAAATTTGGTTAGGTGTGCATTATCTACGTCGGAAGTGAACGTCATACCTAATATCCGAACGTCAGCTATATCCAAAATCTAACGTGACAACATGACGCTATCTTTGATAATTAGGTAATTGAATTTCAATTACTATACAAGCAAGTGTATAAATACTTACAAGATATTATTATACGGCGGGCCAGCAAATGGTGCCGCCTTGTTTAGTTACGAAAAAAACTTATTAACAAAAAAATTAAACAGCCGAAAAAAATAAAAAGCAAAAAATAAGAAACCTCTTTTATTTAACCTTAATAACTAAGTTCTTAAACTAATGTAAGTATACCTCAGTAATTTTGAGTCGGCGCCAAACAATCAATAAACAAAGATTACTAAATTGCCTTAAAATTAAACGGCGCCGACTCAAAATTACTTAGGTATACTTACATTAGTTTAAGAACTTAGTTATTAAGGTTAAATAAAAGAGGTTTATTATTTTTAGGTTTTCAGTTTTTTCGGCTGTTTAATTTTTTTGTTAAAAAGTTTTTATTTTATAATTTTTAGTGGCTATAATCTACTAATTGTTTGCCAAAGGGCGCATATGTGGCACTGAGTAGAGTAATAATACACAACTCAGCATTCAAATCTGTGAGTGAACAATAAATCACCCCTATTTACCCAACCTTTTTTTTTTTTGAGCATGGGAAATCATCAAATGACCCCTCCCGCTCTGGGTGGAGCGGAAGGGAGTGTCAGACATACTGACTAAAACCCACCCGTGTTCCTTCCTTAGCCCTTTATGTTCCAGGGCAGCGGTAACCCTTTCGGACGATCCCGCTATTTTCCCACCCTTAGGGTTGGATTTTTTTTTCTAAATTTTTATGGGACCAACTTTTGGGTATACCTACCCTTTCCAATAAGAAATAATTATCAAAATCGGACTACGCTGTAAAAAGTTATGCGTGGTCATACATAAAAAAAATATATATATACGCGTCGACTTGAGAACCTCCTCCGTTTTTTTTCGTCGGTTAAAAATCAAAACCAAGAGTCATTTATTCAAACTAGGCTGAGAATTGACACTTTTTGAACGTCAAAATTATATAAGTCAGTTAAAAGTAGTAAGTGAGTTATCTAGTTACCTATCGCAGGTATGCTGGAAGAGATTTCTTATGAAATAAGCATCACCTTTGTACTTATTTTTCTGTTCTGTTTTTTTTCTTGTGTGTTTATGCAATGTATAACTGAATTAATGCACATTATGAAAGTAGTTTGTTCAGAATCGTTTACTGGATCGATTTCTGTCACTTTTAATACCGGTATTTTTTTATCCTAAAAATAATTAAAATTACGTAAATAACAGTCACACTTCCGCTGTACAGTCAAAACAAACCAAAATGGATGAAGTACCTGTTACGCTAGACCCTTATACGTGTGCGACTGTGTGCATGCGCAGATTTGTAATGTGACCACAATTTTCTCCCCTGATCAGTATAACTAATTTAATAAAAAAAACAATGTTTTATACATAATAATAAAAATTTGGTGTATGTATATAATGATTCTAACATAATATTCTAATCGGTGTGTTTGGTGGTATGCGTTAATTCCGGGACATGTTGTACGTACATAAATGGTAAAATAAACAAATAAGACAGTCCCTCAAAACGCCCGCCCGCCCTTCACCACTTTCTAGTGCTTCAGCTGGGAAAAATAAATAACGTAACAAACTCCCCAGTAACACAGCTGTCTGTAAAGTTAGAAGAACTTGATTCTATACAATAGTAAGAAATTAAAATTACGAAACACAAAACATTAAATTAAATTACGACGAAGTTACTGGAATCACAGAAAACGTCGGATAAGAGTGACACAGACTGGTGACAGTTACTCTAGCAGAGCGTCGCAATAATGGTTGCATGTCGGCTGTCTTCTGATGACAGAGATGATTACAGGGGAACCTCTGTCGTACCACGTCTGAACTGCTATATTCCGTCATAATCCTGATGATATTGAAGCTGCTAAGATACTATGTAACATAATGTACTCACAGTTATCTTCATTCATTCCTCCAGGTCAGAACAAGCATTCTGTGACCGTTAGCCGCTGATCTGATTGTTCCTCACGACACGTTTTATCCACAATCAGTACACAGACACAGCTCCAACTGTAACATGAGACTACGACGATTTAGTGACATCCAAGGGTTGGTAATTTCGCCCACATTGATGGATATCATTTTTCCTATAAACAGTATATACTTCTAATACAAAATAACTATAGATTTTATTGAATTTTATTAATAATATATTTTACTATGATAGCTTTGACAACGACGTTTAATACGTCGCCATGGCAACATTCCTATCAAATCCTTACCGGCCTGTATCTTTTTAGCTGATTATACATGCATACTTACTAAAATTTTAATTTCTACATGATGTTATTCTACGAGTTGACTTAATAGATCCACGCAATGCAAGGATCAGTTCGGGTTTCGCCTCTAAAGCGAATACAACTAAAAGCCTGATACTTCACACCACTGCCATTCCATCTCCATCCTTTTCTTGTAAATATATCTTTAATGGTTTTCTTCCCTTTATTTAATTTAATCACCTGAGATTTTAAAGTTTCGCTTTTCTTGTCGCTACACGACAACAAATACGATGACCACTTCTGGTAAAGGCTATCCTGCGCCGTTTAATATTATATGAGGCCAGCTATAAATATACGTCACACGTTATGGGGGATAGAGAGTGTAAACAAAGTGTGACATCGTGTAACAAGGACGGCACAGTGATGGGACGAGTCATAAGATTCGTGACGTCACATGCATAAAATTTAACATGAATGATGTAACCAATATCTACTTTGTAACCATATTATTTTTAATTTAAAAAAGTGTCCGTGGAGTTTCTTGCACGTTCTTCTCCATAGGTACCTACTACGCTTTGGAATGGGCTTCATCTTTCTGACTGACCGACCCCTTGACAATTCAAAAGATTTTTTTTTTAACCTTTATTAAAAAGAACCAGGTTCTTAATAATTAATTATAATATAGCCTATAAGACTAATAAGCAATTTTAATGTAACTTAATTTATTACGTGATAATTATTTTAAAACTTAGAATAGTGTTTATTGTACTTTACACAAGTCCGTTCCATTTTCTTAGAGTCTGATACGATGGTATAAGCACTTTGTTCATGTGTTATTATGTGTGTCATTGGCACTATTATTTCTACACTTTTTACACTACACTAACGTGCTTCAAAAGTGCTTGTAATTGGTTTATTTGAAATAAATGCTTTCGAGTTTGAGTTCATATGTACGAGTATAAATCTAAAGTATTAAAACTCTAAACTTCAACTCTAACGGAAATCTTTAAAATATTACTATTAAATATTATACAGAAATCATATACACATATACAAAAATCTTGAAATTCGTATGACGTCATTTATGAATTGCCCCAAAAAAGGTACCAAATTAAAAAAAAAAAACCTTCATGTTCTAACATGTTATCTAGTCATTTAAGCAGGTAAGTAATTGGACAAATATTTTGTGAAAATCCTACTAAATATTAAATGGAATGCCAAGTCCGGGTCGGGATGGAACTGCTTTAAGTAGACCCCCGTATCAAAAGTCACGTAAATAAGGCAAGCAATAAACATGGACCTTTTACCGGCCCCGCCGGACGGGAATAGGCAAACACATTAACTTACACGATGTGATTTGTTCATTACATATTAACTTTGAATATTAGTTTAGAATGTCTGAAGAATGAAGGAAACTTCAATTTGGCATGTTTGGAAGCGCCAGGGTAGTCCGCGAAATTTATATAGTCCTCTAAGTTCATAAAGTCCTTCAGACCGTATTTCGGCCACGGCGGCCAATCTCAACGAAGACTTCGGCGCGGGAGATATTAAAGTGCACAACAGTGTGCGCGCAGACTCAGGTGCACTCCCGCGCAGGTGTTTTCTCTAAGTTCATATAATCCTATTGAATAATTATTTCATGAAATATCAATCAATAGGATTATGTGAAATTACAGGGTTGTATTGATGATTTTGATGATTATAATTCTGTAAATACATACTTGTGACGCTCGCGAATTACATTATGTTTAACATACAAAATTACACTGGCTTGCAAAAAATGTAACAAAACTTTGAATTTTGCGGCTTCCTAGCGCATCCCATTTATAGGCAATTCATAGAACTGTCAAAGGTTGAAAGTTGTTATTTAATTTAATATACGGACAATTTAAAGTCAACCAGTCGTATTACCCAGTAACTGGGCTGTGGAGGTTAGATAGGCAGTCGCTCTATGTAAAATACTGGTGCTCAGCTGCATCCGGTTAGACTGGAAGCCGACCCCAGCATAGTTGGGAAAAGGCTAGGCAGATGATGATACGGACAATTTAAGTTAGAAGTTAACAATTAATTTCCCTGAATTTAAGTATCTACCTATAGTTTTATTTTTCCTCGTCGGAAAAAAACTTGGAACAGTTTCTTTTTGTTAGTAGGTACTTAGTAGTAATTTGAGCAATGACAATGGCAATATCGATACCTACTCTTTTGTGTTGACATATTAAACAGAAATAAAAGTACAATGATTAATAAGTTTTACAAAGGGCGGGCTACTCGCTAAACGCGATCTCTACCAAAGCTTCTGGATGGACAAAAAAATACTTTACGCTACGTTACGTTTTTCCATAATATTTGCTACAGTTGGTACGTTTTGAGAAAATGCCGAATCGTACTATGTACGTGATAATTATATGAATACTACCTACTACTACGGCCTACAAAGCAGCTTAGAGAATAAAAACTTGCTAAAGATGTTCGTAATATTTTCAATTAACTACGGTACCTCGGTTGTTACAGAATACATTTTTGAGTGCATCTCCTGGCACCATTTTGCAATTAGGGACGAATGTAGGAAGAACACCGGTGAAGCAAAACATCGCGAAGGAAAGCTGGACATATAGTTAATATAAATCTGGGAAGTGCAATCGCCAACCCGTCTTAAGCAAGCTTGGTGATCAATGCTCGAGCCTTCACTGTATGAGAAAATGCCTTTGTCCTGCAGTGGAAGTAGTGGGACAATAATAGGCTAGTATTATTATTTCAAAGCAAGAGACCACCACTAAGTACCACCAGTCTGGGTACTACTTAGTAGCTGGCAAAACTGGGGATAAAATTTCGGTTCGGTCACCTCGTCCAAGCCACAGGCCAGGGCAGTGATCGAGTGGTCCCGTCTCATCCCCAGCAGTATGACCATACGACACCAAAGCAACCAGATATTTTTGTCTTCGGTGAAAAGCATAAGGAAATAGTTTGAAAGTTATAATGAAACTATAATAATAATAATTGTTTATGATCAGAAAGGTGGGTACAAAAATCTTCTATCCTATTCAAAAAACAGTATAAAAAGTTCGACTTTTAAAGGATAGAGTAAACGATGATTTCCGGGCTAGTGTAAACTGTGTGACGGACATCAGCGCCTTCCTCTTACAGATTTAAACAACAAAAATTAACTTTATTTGCATTATAACAATATAAAAACTACAAGATTTTGATACAAAATGTTGATTAAAAAATTAGTAGAATAAAATTTAACATAATAAAAATAGCACAATAATAATTACAATGTAACATAATTTGAGTTAATGAAATTGATAGTAATAATAAAGATTCGCAAATGAATCACGTTTGATATATAATTCTAAAAACACTAAGTTTGAATGATCATTCAAGTGGTATACATATAGGGTGACAGGTGGCCGTACGGACCGCGCGCGCGGTTCTTTTGGGGTCATGCGCTTGGTAAATTAAGAAAAATATTTTCTTTAGAATATTGTTTGTTATGGTGAGTATACTCATATGTTTAAGTATCGGTCACTAATAATAAACCAGTCACCCAGTCTCCCTATATTTGTTATTTATTTATTAAAAATCTCCAATTACTATCATTACAGGTTGTACCTAATGCGATAGCGTGGTCTTAAAATTAACATATACCATTTAAAACTATGAAAAACGTAAAAAAATCTAGTAGCACTTACAAATAATAACTACTTTACTAATTTCCCTATGTAAAAATAAAATAAAAACACAAAATATAGCCTACTCTAATCTACACTATAACATAAAAAGAACATCAGTATTTTTGCGAATTCACTCAAATGGCATGTAAATACAATATCTTCACGTGAAGATCGTTAATAACCCGAATTGCGCGGGTCAATGGTGTTTTGGCGAGAAGGTTGATCCTGGCAACAGGCACGGACAGCAGTGGCGGGTGGCGCCGCCTCCACACATAGTGGTCTGGTACACATAGACTTAGGCGCTGCAGTGCTCCTGGGTTATGCTCAATGCTACGAAGTAATCTAACCAGATACATCGACAAGCGAGAATTCCCGTCGTACCCTCAGTTGGTTGTACCCGACCATACCAAGCACAAACAGAGTGGGGTACATTAACGGGTAAAACGGATATACCCCATATAGTTTCTTGTACACGTGGTGCGTGCACTTGTTCTGTACGCATTCCAGCATTACTGAGTACTTCGCCTCATGCAGAGCCCATATGACAGCACTATGTTCCAGATGACTCCTGACTAGTGCGTCATACAGAACTCTGACTGTTGCGATGTTAGTGAAGTGCCTTGTCTGTATCAGAACAAATCCCAAGTTTCTAAACGCCCTTTTACAGGTCCCTGTAATATGATCGCGAAACGATAGTTCGGGAGTGACAGTAATCCCCAAATCCCACACCTCAGAGAGTCGTTTCATAGGCGCGGCGCCCACCACGTACTTGTTCACTAGAGAGGCACGCGCGCGCGTGAAACTCATCACCGAGCCCTTTGACACGTTAAAGAAAAACCCGTTGTCCTGACTCCGTTCTATTTCTTCTACCCTGTCTATATCCTCCTGCAATCGTTTGCAATCGGATTCACTCTTAACCTCGAGCAACAACTTAAGGTCATCCGCAAATAATAAACAAGTGCCATTTTTGACTGCTTCCGGCAAATCGTTTATCATTATAATGAATTCGAGAGGCCCCAAATTGCTGCCTAGGGTCACACCGGACCATGTATAATATGGGTCGGATTCACAACCATTATAATCTACGTCTTGCTGTCTATCTTGCAAATAGCTGGCGAAGAAGTGCAATAGATGTGGTGTGCAGCCGACTTCTGCGAGCTTCGTTAGCAAGATGTCATTGTCGACGGTGTCAAAAGCTTTTTTAAATCAAAATAAGCAGCATCAACCTGCACACCATCATCTACCGCTGGCACCACCTGCGCCATAAAGTTCAGCAGATTGGTGGCAGTGCTGCGCGCCGGCCGGAAGCCGTGCTGCGCGTCAGCCAGTTGTCCGTGCACCTGCTCCAGCATGCCACGCTGGATAGCAGACTCGAATACCTTGGCCTGTGTCGGCAGCACGGCCACCGGTCGATAACCAGTTATGTCCGATCCTGTCTTACCTTTGGGTACAGGAATGACTCGCGTGATCTTCCATTGAGAAGGGAACGTCGTCGAATGAAGACACATATTAAAAATAGCGGTTCCGCGAGCACCCTACCACAATCTCTAAAAAGAAATGCCGGTTTACCGTCTGGGTCCGCTGAACGTTTCGGTTTCAGGCGCTCAAGTGCACCTCTGACGTCCTCCTGACTCAGTGCGTCAAGTTGTACTCGCGCACTGCTCACCGCCGCCGCCGCTGCCGCCGTCAGTTGAGCGTCTAACCGCGGCGGCTGATCGCTGTAAACCGATTCGAAAAATTTTGCGAACTGTTTAAGCACACTCGTTATCTGATAAATGCTCACCATCTTTTATAATACTTATCTCTCTCAGTAATAGGAAGATATCGCAAATTAACGCAGATTGCCAGGTTAACCACCTCGTACAAGTGTCAGGGGCTTCACACAATTTGTGACCCTTTTCTTATGTAATAAGGATTATTATTGTTGTCCAAAACATTATTTATTAATTAATCGTTATCAATTTTTGGCATATACGTATACCTACCAACTGAAATGCATTTTCATTAAATAATTGACTAACGTTTGCCAAACAAACATTGATTTTTATATCCTACTAATATTATTAATGAATTGTTGCATGTTTTTGAATCTGAATCACATTTTGAATTTATTTCGAATATATCAATAAAACAATATAAATGTGAAAGTTTGTATGTTTAAATGTTTAGATGTCTGTTACTCAATTACACAAAAACGGCTGAACAGAATTGGATGAAATTTGGCATACAAATGGTTTATAACCTGGATTAACACAAAGGATAATTAATATAAAGATAATTTTCTTACTTAATTACATTGTAGTGTGCTCTAAGCTATGTTAAACCAGGTCATTATTCCTGTGCTATAGAGGAGATGATACAATTATCTATTAATTTAAAAAAATGTTGGTACACATTAGCTCAGAGCTAAACCGGAGGCGCGTCTGTTTGCGGCTCACTTGAGTGACGGCATGACATTTTTTGGGCATTTTACCTCCTCCCAAACAACAAACAAACAATATATACCGCCTACGTTAATTATTTTATCATTTTGGTTCACTTAATGGAGTCACAGTCTTCAAGTTTAATAATAAACTCTTGTTATATCCCGAAGATCAAGCGGCACTTGTTTATTATATCCTTTTTAAGACACTGCCAGCTGGCGGAGACATTTTGTGCCCGTATTTATGAGCGAAACTTAGTTAGTAGCCCAAACTAAGTTCGTCATTCTAATGAGATTATCTCTCCTTCCGTCGCCGTATCATCTTCACAAAGAAAGGATGCCCACTGATCTAATTTACGTGGACTGTCGCTGAATTTTATATTAGCACTGAAAACATTGAAAATAGCGCTGTTCGAAGAAATCCTATTGGGTACTCGTTCGTTGAGTTCCTCGTCTCGATATTTCGAATTAATATCGAAATTTTCGATATTAGTTAATTTTCAATGTAAACAATACGTACATACATATGAAATACCGATGGTACATGCATCGTGGCTGTAGCTCCGCATGTACACGTTCAAGTTGCGATACCTACTTATTTTCTACAAGTTTGGTAAACGAATTCTTGTGTACAAAACATAATTATTTATATATGCAGGGTGGCCGGGACATTAAGGCACAACCATGGATTCAGTACATGATTCTGAATCGTCCTGCGTTAAAATTTTTCTTCGGTTAGAAAAATTATATTTGCTGTTCCATACCTACACTTTTGTAGAAAATAACAGATTTAAAAAAAAATTACGTGCGCAAAATTTCAACCTAGGGGGGTCCAGAATCATACTGAATCCATGTTAACAGGTTGTGCCTCAATGTCCCTGACAGCCTGTATAATGTAGGTATACTTTAGAGTAAATATATATGCATCTGTATTATAAGTTTATAATCTATTTAAGTACTTGTGTTACTGTTAGCCTGCATCACCCCACTGCTGGGCAAAGGCCTCTCCCCATGACTTCTTATTTACCTATTTTATGTATAATTCATTATGTTAAGATCCAAATTATGATCGCTAACAGTTACAGACCGACGTTAAGTTAATTATAAGGTAATAATTGTAACATTGCTTCAATAAATTTATTATTATTTTATTATTATATCTCTTTAAGGGCCTTACTCTCGTTTAGTACCGTAACACGGTCACTTTATGAAGAATATTTCTCATTAACGGCTTGATTAGAAGATCTGAAAAAAATATATTGTTGGTATAGGTTCATGTACAACATTTCTGTAACAGGATTTTTTCGTACGGCTAATACTTTTCCCTTAAAAACATTTTTAGCAAAACGCTATTTTTTCCTAATATTCCATATTACTTCTAAACGGCTTTGATGTTTGCAAATATTTTTACACTGAAAAATTGATGGTTAGAGGTACTATAGAAATAAAACAGCTTATGTAAATCAATCAACATTTGCAAAGAAAATTTCCCCACTTTGAGATTGAGCTTCAGAGGTGCTCTGCGCGGGCGCGGGCGGCAGTCGTGCGTTAGCACTGAGACGGGAGGGCTGTGTCGCTCGCTGCTCCGCTCCGGCTATCGACCGACTACGCGCGTTTGCCTGTGTTAGTGCAAATATTTACGAACGAATTGTATCAGTGTGCGTTTATTGACTAGCTCGCTGCAGATGGCCCATTTCTATAGTGCGCGTCAGGTCGCTTACGATAGTATACAAGTAGTAAGGCTTATCTAACTAATATTAAAATGAGAAAATATTGAATTTGATCAAAATAAAAGTCCAAGATGGCGGCTGCGAAAATTTTCAAGTTTTTCATCATGGGTGTCGTTTTCATACTTTTCGAGGGTGATAAAGCCGATAGTGAGGTCAAAATAAAAATCCAAAATGGCGGCTGCAAAATTTTTCAAATATTTCATCATGGGTGTCGTTTTCATACTTTTCGAGGGTGATAAAGCCGATAGTGAGGTCAAAATAAAAATCCAAAATGGCGGCTGCAAAAGTTTTCAAATATTTCATCATGGGTATCGTTTTCATACTTTTCGAGGGTGATAAAGCCGATAGTGAGGTCAAAATAAAAACCCAAAATTGCGGCTGCAAAAAATTTCAAATATTTCATCTTGGGTGTCGTTTTCATACTTTTCGATGGTGATAAAGCCGACAGTGAGGTCAAAATAAAAATCCAAAATGGCGGCTGCAAAATTTTTCAAATATTTCATCAGGGGTGTCGTTTTCATACTTTTCGAGGGTGATAAAACCGATAGTGAGGTCAAAATAAAAATCCAAAATGGCGGCTGCAAAAAATTTCAAATATTTCATCATGGGTGTCGTTTTCATACTTTTCGAGGGTACTAAAGCCGATAGCGAGGTCAAAATAAAAATCGAATAGTCCGGAAGCCGAGTACGCCGTCTTACGACTGCCTACTGCCGCGCGTATTTGAATGAAGATTTTGTTTTTTGTTAAGTATGATAATTTAGTGAGTTTCATAGTTGGGCACACACACTAAAATGTAACTAACAGGCCTATGGTGATTTATCGAGGTAGGCACTGCTTATATGCCTTTATGCAATACACGCCACTGACTGATATACTCTGAGTATTCGCGCGCGGCTGTTACGCACAAACGCGGAAGGTTTATCTACTGAGCGGCCGTAGGTGATTATTTCAAGGTCACTAACGAGACATGATACTGTTACTTTACTATACTATAACAGTGGTAACAGTTTTCGTAGTTCAACTGTTACTTTTGACGTACGATTAATAGTAAAAAAAATCTTTTTACATAAAAAACAGTTAAAAAAAACACTTCAAAGTGAAAAATGACTTTATTTCGGAAGTCGATGTCTTTGGTTTTGAATTTAGGTTTTTTGCTACAGACTTCCGAAATAGAGTTATTTTTCATTTTGTATTTTTTTAAGGAAGTCTGTTATTTTTTTTTTTTGGAAAAAATAATTATTTTGCACATTTTAGTTGTGGCACCTACCGGTCACAAATTAGAATACCACTACCTGCTATGTAAATAACAATGACAGGAAGAAAGTTGATTATAACATCATCCGATTGGCTACGGAATCCTAGAAATGCCATTTAGGTACAGTGCTAGTTAGGTAGGTTTATTACTGATTTATAATAATTCAAATTTATGAAACAGGTTCTCATTTTTATAAAATCTCATTTTTATGTAAGTCCTCCTAAGAAGACCTACAGCTATGCAAATAAAATGTTATTCCATTCCTAAGAAAATACTCGATATCATTTTTAAAGTTTTACCCCCGTCGGGAACTAAGTTCGTTCTCACGTATGATTTTAAACAAAATGAAAAAATTCTAATAAATAATGTCCAGTAAAAACATAAAATATACGTAACATAAGTATCAATCTATACAAAATATATCAGCCTTGCCTCCGCCATTCCCTTCTGGAATCGTAGGCAAAAATGGCGACCTGCGTGCGGCATGTCTGCGTCTCCGCATATTCTTTGATCGTCGTTTTAGTGCAGCGCGCCACCGCGCGCGTTTTACGTATTCGGGGGTAGAGCGTTTAGCTCCGCCCACATGCACAAGGTCAGCGAGCCCTATATACACCTTAATATTTTGTTTGTTAACTCATCTCAAACGGAGCAGCTGCCGTCATATCTTTACGCCACCCTGGTT
Source organism: Apamea epomidion (assembly GCA_947507525.1). Lineage (NCBI taxonomy): Eukaryota > Metazoa > Arthropoda > Insecta > Lepidoptera > Noctuidae > Apamea > Apamea epomidion. Next base: position 12,401,116 of record OX382228.1, on the reverse strand, counting down.
GACTGGTAGAGAATGCTTAAGGCAGTTTAAATAAATAAATAAATGAATATCACACATGTGTTATATAGACGTTGTTGCAGACGTGTTTTTAACCGACTTCAAAAGAAGGAGTCCTAAGTCCTCCTCTTTTTTTTTAAATGTCACTACGAAGTGAAAAATAACTTTAATATTGGAAGTCGGTGGCAAACAACGAAAATGGGAACCAAATGACACCGACTTCCAAAATTAAAGTTATTTTTTACTTTGTAATGTCTTTTTCAGAAGTCGGTTTTTTTATACTAATAGGGGTTAAAGTATGAAATTGCCGATTTGTACTGAAATATTTTTTTTTTTTTTTAATTTAACATGTTTATTTAATCAAAATAATTACAATTATTATCTATACATTGCTGCCATCTAATAGGAAGGTCATTTATGCCTTTGCGATAGAACTCTCGTGATCTAGATTCGACAAACTGTGTGTAAGCATTTTGTACTGCCTCCTGAGAAGAAAACTTTTTATCACGTAAAAAATTGTCCAAATCACGAAAAAAATGGTAGTCCGTTGGAGCAAGGTCTGGCGAATACGTATGGTGACGAATGTTGTCTAATTGCAGTTCCTGTAGAATTAAAACGGTTTCTCGTGCTGTATGAGGTCTCGCGCTATCATGGAGCAATAGCGAAGATCGATTCATGAGTCGGGGCTATTTCACTGCTAGTTTTGCTATCATTGTTCGGTGCGTTAATTAGCAGTCCCCTCTCCAAATGCAACATTGATATTGAGAGCTGTTCCTGCCGCGTTAGTTCCGCGTCGGAACTCGTATTCAAAAATAACTCGAATTTTCGAAGTATCCATCTTTCTTGTCTAAGCTGAATAAAAAAAACAACTGAAAGTCGATAATCAAATGTTGCACATTTTTTAAAAGAAGAACTTCATAGGCACCATGTGAAAAAAGTTTCACTCAAAAATCTCAAACCATGAAGGTTCTATGTCAATTCGAAGTACCTATTACAATAAAACGGCAATTTCATACTTTAACCTCTATTATTTTGATGACCTTTTTTAGTGAATGAAGTTACCAAACTTCATTTACTAAAAATATCATTCTATTATGCTATTGTTATGCTGCTATTATTATTATTATATTATTTTATATATTCTACTGTGTTTACCAATAGGTACACAGTATATTTACATGTTTTACACGGCTTTGATGTAAATGCGGGGTAATATATATCAAATACAAATAGTTTATGTACCTACAACACGCAAATTTGAGGAAAATACTATTCTATATCAACATGTTACATGTGCTTGCTGCATGCATATTATCAAACAAGATTTTAGTGCTGATAACGAACCAGTGATGTGACGCTTCGATTAGCCAGAATTATGAATTGTCATAACAAAATGCTTATATGAATGAATGTTTGTATTATCGGTGACTATACTAATGAGTCTGAGTCATTTTTACTTTTCAAATTACTTCTTGTGTTATCAATAAATGTGTTAGATAAAAATAATACATGGATCAATTGGCTAATTTTCTAGAATCCATTGGCCATTGCAAAGTGTGTCATAATCTTTTTTTTTATCCTGTTCCTATTGGATTTAGTATTATAGCAATTATTCTGCTATTCTGTCTGCTAATTCGTAATATTTGAGCAGTAAAAGATTATAGTATTATGGAAAGCGATGATTCATTCATATAAAAATACACTACTTATCAATGAAACAATGTTGTAGGTAATGATACAAAATATGCCTTTGTAAATTGGATGCTGACCTGCTAAATAGAAAATTGAAAAAGAAAATAAATCGACATAAGTGCATACTTAGACTTGAATAATGTTATAAGGGGAGGCATTGGCAGATAAAATAAATAAATATTATCAACTGTTTGTGTCCCATTACATGCATTGCAAAGGTCACCCTTCCTTTTGCAGAAGATATGAATAATATTCCTATCTTCTGCTGTTTGTGGCCAATCAATATAAAAAAAGTCGAGATCATCTCGCCATCTTCTTTTGGGCCTGCCGCGTTGCCAATGTGTAGTTATTTTAGCCCATAGCTCCTCCGGCATGCGACAGAAAAAAAAAACTATAATATTTCCGTGGTTTATCAGAAACAGAACCTCAGAGTTTCCCGACATTCTAAAAATTAACACTGTGCAACAGGAGATAAAATCTATTACTGCTTGCTATGAGGCTTGAGAAGCATCCAAACCCAAGTTGCACTAACCAAGTCTGACCACAAACGAAGACATAAAAGGCTTGCAATAACAGACCTGTCAAGCCTAACAAGTATAATGCAAATAAAGAGGATTCCTGATGAAGAAATTACTCAGCAAAGCCCTACTTACTACACATCTGCTCATAGTTGACTGACTGAAAAAAAAACTATAATATTTATTTTACGTGCAATAAAAACTGATCGCTTAAGACAAAGCATTCCACACTTACAGTCACAATTTACCAGCTTTGATCTCCACAATGTTGCGCAATAACAATAAAGTAAAGATGTAGAGTGCTCAATCAAAATGTTGGTTATACTCACTAAAGGAGCTCCTGGTACCAATCGAGTGCTTGTTTCACGGAATATTGGAAACGAAAATAAACAGACGCCAGTTGAAGTTCCGGCCATTACATCACCAGTAACGATTCAAAGAAAATGAATAACTTATATGGGGAAAATGTGTCATTACATAACATCACGACTGTATTCCCCGAAGGATAGGGTAGAAGGTGTATAGAACACCCAAATTTCGTCAGTTATGTTTAAGTCCCATGGGGATATAATATAGGGGGCGAGTCTATTTTCACCAACCGGGCCCAAATCGAGACTCCAGGCTGCCACTGAAAAATTCCTGATGGAAAAACTCAATAACATTTTCAACCTACTACTGAAAGTGCTACCTTTTGTGGTAGAGTAATTTTATTCTAGGTGCATCGTCTTCACATATAATTATATAATTAAATGTATACAAAACCTTGTAAAACATTAAAGAGTAACGGTAGTTTCTTACCCATTCTTCTCCATACGAAAATAACCTTTTGGAAGGGGCGAGGAAGAATCAATGTGCTTTTTATGTGCCTATTTGAAATAAATGATTTGACTTTGACTTTATCATTGAGCTTGCGGTCACTAGTTCAACGAGACCAACGTAGAAAAACATTTTACCTATTTCTGCAACGTTGTTGTTTTTCGGTTCAAAAGGGTGTGGTGCTATTATAGGCACATGGGATATTTCAGCTTCGTCTCTGGGATGGTAACGCACCTGTGATAGGCAATTGCTGATTGCTGGGCCACCTGATCGGCCAGAAGGCCTGTCCGGTGGTGACACCCAGGTCTGCACGATCGAGGCTTTCAGGAGGAGCTCCCGGTCCTGCTGCTTCAGCGCCCACCGCGGACCACCCGGGGCCTGTCGGACGCCACGTGCTTGAGGTCTGGGTGGAGACGTCGAACCGGATGTACCGGTGGTCGGAACAGGTCTCCATCTCCTCCATGACGCGCCAGTTGACGCGCGGCATGCGGCGACAGAGCGGGGCTGGCGAACGAGATGTCCACCACTGATTCACACCGCATCCGCACGCATGTAGGGACTGAACCCCGGTTTAGGATGACCAGGCCTGTCTCCAGAGCCCAGTTCTCCTGCCCCGTGCGTCCGTATGCTGGGAACCGCAAGCCACATTCTTAGCATTGAAGTCTCCGAGGACGAGCACGGGGAGGGAACGGAACCCGACGACGACGACTCTCAGCTCCGCAAGGGAGTTGTGGAACTCGGAGAGAGTTCGGCTCGGGGAGAAAGTATACCCCTACCACGACTATACCCCCGAACCGTGCTGTCACGCAACACCGTCCTCTCTTGACAGCCTCGAGGGACGGGGTACCGGCGGCGGCCGACGAAATCAAGGTCACTGAGCCGCTCAGATCCTCCACCCAGTCGTCCCTGGGCGGGACAAAGTACGGCTCACCGACCGACCACTGCGCCATGCTCTGGAGCAACAGATCCTGAGTGGTGGCGCAGTGGTTGATGTTCGCCTAGAGGAGGCGTAATGGAGCCATTATTGGCACTCCATATCAGCCCCCTCCCGAGCCCCGTGTGAGGGCCCAGCCGCGGTGGATGCGGCGGCGACGGCGGTGGAGGCGGCAGCGGCGGTGGCAGTGGTGGCGACGGCTGCGGCGGCGACGGCGGTGGAAGCGGCAGCGGCGGTGGCAGTGGTGGCGACGGCTGCGGCGGTGACGGCGGTGGCGGAAAGCTTGCCCCTGCCCCTGGCTTTGGTGGGTGGAGCGCATGCCTTGCTCCCAACCCGGTGATCGGCCGGCTTGCCAGCTGCCGCACATATATAGCAGTGCGTTGTTAACAAGCCTTAAGGCGAAAGCGTCAGGGTCGCGAAGAGAGTAAAATTGTATTAATGATTTAAATTATTATAATTCTGTAGATACGACGCCATCGCAGCAGGCTGAAACGAATATTGCGGGACGAGCTTGACTCCTACCGAAAGGACTGGCCGGCACTCGCAAAAGACAGAATTGTGTGGAAAAAGGAGAGGGAGGCCTTTGCCCTGCAGTGGGACAATACAGGCTAGTTAGTTAGATACACATTTTTATGGTCGCGAATCATAAGTCGACACGGCGGCAAGGTTGGCGTAGTGGTTAAGCGATTGACTGCTGCGTTGCATGTCGCGGGTTCGATGCCCGCACGGAACAAATATTTGTATGGCCTACAAGTAGTTGTTCCGGGTCTGGCTGTTTGTGTATGTGAGTTTAAATGTTTGTAAACGCACAGGAGAAATTACTAGTGTGGGGCAACGTTTTTATTAAAAAATAAAAAAAGAAAGAAAGAATAGAAGTATTTTGATTAACATAAAACCTGACACTAACCTGCATTGCAAAAAACGTAAGAAAATTACGAATTTCGTGGGCTACTTTAGCACATCCCCTTTAATTTTAATGTTAGACCTTCACCTAGGCTGTATCATATAATTGCCGAGTTCTATGATTTACGGCCTATTATCGGTTAAAATTAAGACTCTTGCATCTATGCTAATAATGAAGCAAATACCTCATAGCTTTGCATAGTAGACCCTCCCATAATTATGGAAGTAGATCACAGGTAAAAATTGCTTGAGAATCCTATTAATATTATAAATGCAAAAGTTTGTGAGGATGGATGGATGTTTGTTACTCTTTCACGCAAAAACTACTGAACGAATTAACACAGGATACTTCCGATATACCCACGGGATTGTCACTTATGCGGGTGAAACCGCGGGGCGCTGCTGGTCTATTTATATGCCAAGTTTGACAATAAAAAAAGCTAGCATTGGTTAGCAAAGCGATTCGTTTTTGTTTATAGGGACCGAGCATAAATGATAAGGCTCCATTTAAAAATATTTCTATTGCAGTGAAACGTGAATGAGAGTGTAAATAAAATAGCTGGAGCTAAGACTCGAAGCAGCCGTTTGTTATGCCCGCATGATAAACTGGAGACAGCGTAGAATCAGGCTTACGTTCCTGTTGGCACTAGTGCTGAAATAGGCTACTCTGTAGGTGCATAACACTTTTGTTGCAGTTTTAAAAATTTCCTGGAATTGCCGCTTTGGACGCCAGTTAAATTATAACACGAGTATAGCGCTTTGAGTCTATTTGGCTGTTTGTTTATATTGCAGGTCAAAATCAATACAGCACTCGCTATTGCTATAAATGATAAATGATTTTATTTTGTAAGTAGGTTTGTACAAACACTTTTACATGTCAGTGCACGCATTTGTCGCAAATCGTGCAGCTCAACTCAAAATTTAAGGAGCTCAACGATTCAACGAACAATAGCAAAGAAAGGACAAACAGCCAGACCATGACAATCTATTGCTCCGTATGTTTGAAAAATTGTTCAGCTCAACAAATTAAATAACGCAATGGATATTGTTGAACTGTCAACATGAAAGCCATTGCTGCTGTTAGTGTGTTACGCAATTAAAAAAAAACGTAGCAGATTTTTTAAAATAATTTATAAGTACTTAGAGTGTGTGAGATGATAACTACACGTTAGCCCTAGACTAGGTAGGTACCCATATATATTATATGACAAGATTATGTACATCTAGCAGGTGGCGTTCTGTAGTTTCTGCCTACCCCCATGGGAAGAAGACGTGAGTTTATGTATATATATATACCTGAAGTATACCTAAGTAATTGAATTTAAAATATTATAAAAATGAATCACCGAAATGTATGTACGCGCATAACTGCCGATCGACTGCACCAAATTATTTTTTTTCTTTTTTTTCGGTTTCTTATTGTCAGGACAAGGTTTGTATACACAATAGGACCCGGTAGATGGCGCTGCTTTTTCGGGCAGGACAACGTCTGCCGGGTCCGCTAGTTTAAAATATTAAAATCATATTATTATAACCATAATTTCATTGTAAATTCAGACTTCAAAAATAACACACAACCTTTGTAATTTCAGTACCTACGCAGTACCTACTTCGGTACACCCTATTGGACAAAATTATTTTAAGCCCTGAAAACTTCACAACGCAACAGCCTAAAATAAGAAAAGTTAGTTTTATATTTACAAAACAAGAAGTTCTTCTATCTGTTGTATACGCTAGCGGCTAGATGTACAATTTAACTTTTCTATCATAAAGAAAGTCATCTGCCTAGCCTTTTCCCAACTAAATTAGGGTCGGCTTCCAGTCTAACCCGATGAATCTGAATACCAGTTTAAACAAAAATCGAAAAATAAATAAAGTATAAAAAAATAATGACCAACGAATACAAAATAATGTTATATGTATGGAATATTTTTTACTCAAATAAGTAATACTTATTTCATCGAAAATATTCCCTACGTTTCTCAGAATATTTCTAAAAATTACTTGTTCTCCTGTTTATTTTTCTGCTACCGTTTTCTCTGTAAATAATGTTAGGACACGGTGAATTCCAAGACTGCAGAATTTATCATACCTAATATCAGTTATAACCAATGATCATAATTATGTTTCATCAGTATTTACTGACCATCCAACTAATTTCCAAACCAAACGAGTTTCAGTTGTAAAACACAAAATTGCACTCGATTCAACATGCCAATTGCCAAATCAGTCCGCCATCCACCCTCCGAAATGGTTACAGCAGACATCGCAAATTCCCTGGACGCTATTGATACAAAGATGATGGGTATTTAGCCACACATGGACATGGACGTGAGGCCGTCAGGCGCGCAAACACGAGGCCAGAACAAACAAGTCCGTGTTGACAGGAGGTCGCGTGCACCGCTTGTGTCACCGCTGTCGATACCGGCTGCATCACTCATACTTTACAATGCATATTGACGGAAAACTGACAATATTTCATGTCAAACCTCTCTCGCAAACCTTGTTTTCACAGATATTATCTTTGCGTTTCTGAATCAATGGTTCTTTCTATTGAAAACACAGTCGATTGTGTTTTGACTATGTTGGTTTTGTAGGGGTGCTTCAGACTGTTATATCCTGCTTGGAATTAGTGTTTTGTTTATGAGAAATACTTTTCTCAGACTTGATTTTTAAAAGAGGTACCTTCGCTGAATGTTGATGTTGAGAGTAGATAGATACCTACATATGTAATGTAATCTCAACAAATTCCTTAGAAACACATTCCTTTTTCCGTTTTATATTTCAGGCCAATTTTATTATTCTGTTTCTGAAAATGGATCTTTTCTAACATCCATAAACGTAGGTATTATCTTATACTCGTATAACATTATTTAAGTATTTCTTAATGTTAACAAATATTCATAGCTCAGTGGAGCTACAAATGCTCGAAAAGAATAAAAAAATGCGAACCGATTTACGTAAAGAACAAATTCTCAGCGAAACACGGATTAATTCATTTCTCAGAGGGATTTCCTTTCAGTTTAAAGAGCACTCGCCCTTGAATAGGCTTCGGGTGGGCTCTGAGGTCGGCTTAAGTGGTAAAGACTTAATTTAGAAGCTAAATAAATAATATTCATTAATAATTTAATTCCATAATTATTACTTTCGTGTTTAAATTATGTTACTTTCATTCCATAATTATAGAACTGTTCAGTAACCAAAGAAAGTTGAGCCTTCCGTAGTAGGTAATTAGTTCTCGCTTCAGTAAATGATTTGGTAGGTATACCCTGTAGGTATCAAAATTTATATGACCAAGGAAGATTTGCAGGGTTGTACGCAGCTCTTTGTAACGTGCAATTAAAACAACTTCTTACATACAATGAAGCGAAACAAAGCGAACTATTTGCCTGATTGTGAATGACTGTCCAGGTAAAATTAATCACATAACAATTTCGGCTATTCTTACATGTTACCCGCTTCACTACACGCCCATTATTTTGGAACATACTCGTAAATACTAAACATAGTGAACACGCCATTCACGAGTGCTTTTCAGCGGCTGTCCAAAACACGCCCGCGGTTATCACAAACAAACTCCAACTTTGCTTTTAAGTCCAACTACTGTAGATTTATTTTCACTTTAACTAAATGAGCATCCCTTTATTTTCAGGCCCTTATCTTCCTCACGAACCTACGTCTACCGTAATCTATTTAACTAGTAAACCCACGTTGTTATTACTTTACCATTATCATGTATGAATTTTTCATTCGATTTCGCTGTAAAACCATTTCTATTGAGTTCAAAGTTAGTTAGGGGTCACGAGCCTCGTCGTCAATTCATAAAGTTTCATTTCCACGAAACTGGGGGAATAATCAATGGGCAGGCAGAAAGGAAGTCTGTGGGCCGTGATGGATTTGGTCCAATCAATGCAACTGGGTAAATGAAAAGAGCGCCTAACGAAGAGTCCAGACAATAGTGTCGGCTGGCGAAAGCCTTAGAACGGGGTAACTGATTGTTATTGGTTTTGCAATAGCGTCACACGGCAGTTGCCGACATTGGTAAATACTGGAAAATAAATTGTTGGTTTTGTTGTCGGTACGCTCGACTCACCCCGGGCGGCCATGTGATAAGTACCTATGCCTGTATCAGAATTACCCAAACGATCGTAAATGGATTATCGGGCGGTAACATTACCACAATAACAAAAAATAGAGATACATTTCGAGCTATAAATAACGCGATAAAATAAGGCCTCGTGTTATAAACAAATTACACTTTAATCCATCATTCTGTCGATAACACACGTGCTGAGAAAAGTTTCGTTATTGTTATTATCTTTAGTAAGTACCTAAGAGTTTCTCAAAATTAAAGTAAGCACACAAGTAATACATCATGCTTGATTCGAAGCTGAATAATCCATTTTCTCCGACAATAACTGCTCAATAAATGATTTCCTCCATAAGGATAATGGCTGGATTTTCTACTGTTTATTGTGGACTCAATCTCCTACTATGATTGATTGAGGCTTACGTGGAACTCTTCCAAGGGGAAATTACTTCGTTATTCTTCCTAAGTACGTAGCTATGAACGAAAATGTCGGCTATCAATATCGGCTAAGTGTTGTATTATTTGTTTGATGGTCGTCCTACGATGTGGGACCAAGTGTGTGCTTATGAAAATGTTTTGGGAGTACGAAACATAGGTATAACTTTTGTAGTTATTTTTAGGAGGTAGGATATGCTAGGACCGTTGTAAACAGAATTACCTACTGCACCACTACTGTATCCACTGAACCTTACCGTCAGTATAAACTATTGGAACATGAAGAAATGGGCTCTTCTTGTTTTTGAAGCGGAAACAAAATATATGGGCAATAAAAATACACATAATTTAGACAAATCCAACATATTTCTTTATTCTATTCATCCATATTCATTTACATAGAGTTAGACATTATAACTATGTATTTACAAATCTTTAATAACAAGTAGCTAAATTTACTGACACGTCCGAAATTTTTAAATTCTTCTTAGAGTTTAAAAAATCTCCAGTTAGTCGATAATGACGAAGGTTTTTGATAAAATTATTATTTTTTAACGATAAAACAGATTATATAATATAGATTTTAGTTTAATTCAAGAAACAGAACCACATGACATGTATCTCCCTCGTTTAATCTTTATTCATCAGTCTTCGTCAAGGGTGAAAAATATGCCCCAACTTATAATGAAATTAAAATTTCTTTATTAATATCGTACCGTTGGTACTTTGTAACTCTGGAAGATAAGGTTCACATAGGTTTTCTATTAGGTAATTTTGAAACAGACATTCTATTATTAATAATTTTAATTATTAGCTATCACATTATTATTTACAAGTAGTTTTAGTCCGTGACATCAGAAACGTTTAACGCCTTGAAGATATTTTTTATTTCATCAGATTCTATCCACGGAATGAAATTATTTACAAATATATATATATATATATATATTTCTAGAATTTTGATAAGGACCGTTATTATTTCGATTTCTCATTAAAATTACAGATTTTTCTACACGGTTCTTGATACCATAATTTGAAAATATACTCGTATGTTTGAAATAACAGTTGACTTTTATCTTATTATCCGACATCTTCTACAAATGTATAATATAATTCATCTAATCCCTTATCTTCTGATTTATTCATTTTATTAAACCTATCTTTGGCCAGTTCGACCTATTACTAAACAATTATAAACAATATTTTAATTAAAACGTTAGAGTCATTTTATGCGATTGTCGCAACACTATCTACATATTCGAAAGGAAGTTCATCGTGGTACAACAAAAAAAATATAAATTCATGAGATTGGATATGTTTAATGAATTTGTACACAATGAGAGTCATTTTAACGCGAACAGCGAGTTCTTAAAAATAAATTTGTACTTAATTAATGTTAGTTATTAAATAAACTACCGCACGCTGTATAATAGCGGAACGAGCGTTGTTGGTATCCGCCAAAGACTACGAGATGTTGAATCTGAAACAATATTGCACAATATTATTTAGTGCTAACTAAATAACAGGCTTATATGAAGATAAATATATCTCAGATACGTACAGTGTTGTATTTATAGTCTTGGTAGGGGAAAATTGGTTTGAACCGAGCTCCAAACCGCATTACCGGACTATGCACTTTTATCCTCAGCGGTTCCGCGGCTATTTGTATGCCCTTTTATTCTTTTACTAGATGCTACGCCAAGATACATTTCCTGTTTTTATTTATGTAGCTTATACTGTGAAACCTACTTTATATGGAGATATAAATAGTTTTCGAGCTGGTTGAGTATTGTTCTCTTTATTACTTAGTTATTCTAAAAAGCGATTATTATCGTGATAAAAAATTGTAGTAGGTAATTTTTGAACTTGCCGGGAATAATGTATTAGTATTTATAATTAGAATACAATCTTATTACCTTTCTGTCTTCAAAATTAATACTGTTTGTATTAAATTGCACCAAAATGCGACAAAGTCAAGGCTAGCAAAGATTGTACAATGACCAGAATAGGGGCGCACTGTTTTATCCCGGCGCTATTTCGCGACCCGGAGCCGCTATACAAGTATCGATTGCACTTACCTACTGCTCTATTACGAACGCCTAGCACGGAGGCAACCTCTGGTTGCTCCATATCGAAAATTAGTTCTGCGCGTGCCGCGTACAGGTTGTATATGCTCGCTATGCAGGTCAGCCGGAGACTGCCTCGCTCGAACGCCTCATTCTTAACCACAAACGACACCTCCCCCACAGAAGGCAGCCTGTTATCTGGACCCGTTCTCTCAAACGTCGGCTTCAAACTCTCCTTCGAAGGCCTTCTAATCTCCTCTTTATGCAAATTTATATACGACTCATCCAAATACTGTATGTTTCCTTCGTCGTGGAATATATTAAAATTCACATCATCCTCAGGTTGCTCCGTAGTTGTAGTTTCCGCCTTCGGCGGCGGATCCCATTTGAACCAGGATGGCAACTCGTGGATAAGGGAATCCATGTCGATCTGAGAAAAATACAATATAATATAATAGTGGAGACGCACAGCGGTTGAGCGGAAAATATTACGGATATTACACAGCTCTACGTTAGATAAAGGAAGCTTATACTATAGCTCTGAGCTGTTTTGTGATTAATGAACTCGCCTACGCAGCGGGCAGTGACGGCGGCAAAAACAACGGTCGCGTCAAAGTGAAGCAAGTAGGAACTGCTCCATTGTTCGCGTGGACATGGCGGACCCCTGTCTGTAGCTGCCCGTTAGACGCTGATCAAACGCATTTTTTTAATGTCAGTTTCAATATACATAGTTTTGTCAGATAAATACTTGCGAGCTCAGGATAATTTGTAGTCATATTTATGAGGGGAATTTGCTTTGTGTTACTTGAATATGCCACGCTCACATGAAATGTTTACAGAGATCCTATAAATCATCAGCAGGTACCGTTTTACGAATATGCTAGCTAGCAAGTAGGTACTTTTAAATATGTATTTAAAGGACACTCACTTGGTCATTAAAAAATCCTTTCACAGATAAGGCAAAACTATTCCGTTTAAAAAGCGAATACGAAGAGTAAAATCCCCGGTGTAACATACATGCTTCGGGTTAACTGTTTCTATAATGTCCTCTCCACCCTGTGGCCTTAATTTCAGTTAAACATCTACATTAACGACTAGAAATTTCCTCTTTTTAATTGTATTAAACCTATTTTATCTGCTGATATGGTAGCTTAAAGTGAATCGGAAGATTTCAAAGCTTACCTTTATGAAAGAGATTAGTTGGTTGGATCCTTACCCTACTTATAAGCAAACAATTGTTCACCAACCTTACATGGAGGCTCTAGCATTGCATTGACTGCTTGGGAACTTTAAATACTGTTCCAACGTGGTCAAAAATACTCAGTTAATTGATGACTCATTTGATCTGATTTGGCTTCCGAAAAGGACGTACATTTTCGGGTAACCACTGAAAATCAGCGCTGTCTTGTGGGTCCTATATAGCACAGAAGCCTTCTTATCACAGTAATGACGTGGAGCCTTCGACTAGTTCTGCTTTATGCTCGTGATTATAGATATATTTTGTTTTTATTATTCCTCATTAAGTATTAAAATTAATTATCTTTTTGTATGCACGTGTTTCTGTGACAAATAAACCTATTTTTCTTTTCTTTCTGTAAGTTACTAATAAATTGAACGATGTTAAATGCTTCAATCAGGGACCAAATGGGTACCTTGTGTCAAAGGAAACCTATTTTAATAAACCCTCATTTTTTGTCACACCAATTTCACCCGTCTTTTACAACAGGAACACAGCACATGTACGAAACAAATTGCTGCCCTTGATGTTAATCAAATTATTCGATGAAAAAGAATTGTCAGCGGGCATTGCCTTGCATATTAATAAAAAATCGATCCACTGACCCATCCGAGTTATTATTACAGCGCGATACTTTAGTTATCTTTAACTTTCACCGCTAGCTGCCAGCACTAATATTGATTTTAACATCAAATATCACAAATTTTGAATGAAACACAGGTAAGGTGGTTTTGTTATCTACCCAGCTTCACGAAATGTTGTTGTTTTCATTTAATTTTGGTGTAGCTACGGTTCATGGAAATACTCGGAAATCGATGTCTCGCATCCTCTTTTATATCTAGCTAGTAGGGGCGTTCCACAAAATAAATGAAACTCAAAATACTAAAGACGGCCCAGAGGAGGAATTTCATTGAGTCTTAATCTTAAATATCCCAGGTATTATCCCAGCCATGTCCAAGAGGTCACTATCAAAGACCGTCGCGGCAAGTTCGTTTTGATGATGTCTTGAATCTATTATTGTACATCAATCGATGAAAAGTAAGCACAACTCTTCATAACTTTGAGGAAAGGATCTTACAGTTCAGGAGCCATAGATCTAGCCTATGATCTGTATTCTGTATAAAACGTCCGTTAATAGTTTGACATTCTCACCTCACGTCCATTCAGTGCAAAGGTTAGGTTAGCTGGTGGGTGCGCAGGCGGCGACGCGCATGTCGCTCGCAGTGCAGATCCCACGCCGTACCACGACCGGTCTGACACCAGCTTAGGACCCCATTCAGGTGCCTCTGCACATAAAAATTAAAATAGTTAGAACATTGCTTCAGACTACGGCTTCTTCTATATACAAATATACACACATACAAATCTGAAAATTACTATTCATAGAAATATTTTGGTACATTCGGTGTTCGAATATCCTTCGAAGTGACTAGCTTCCGCCCGCGACTTTGTCCGCGTGAAATTTAGTAATTCCCCGCATCGCATTCCGTCGCATCGCATCAACTGCCCGCGCTTTCACTTCGTTTTGGCTTACAAACAAACCAATAAAGTTTAACTCTTTATTATATTAATAGTATAAGTATAGATATGTGTAGCCAAAAATGCATAGTACGGGACTGAATCTTAGTTCTTTAGTTCATTCAGATCACCAACAGACAAAAGTAACAGTTTTATAGTTTTATGACTGATGTTTCCATAGTCAGATAACTGTTATCTGAAATATAATTTGACATATTTTCTATACAAAAGCTGTCAAACCGCAATATTTATTCCTTAGATAAAAGTTATCTGGCTCTTGAAAAGTCGAAATGTAAGTTAGAACATGTAGTCTGTTTCTAATAAAAAGTTTACCTACATAAAAATTGCGTTATTGACCTTATTATGCGAAGTTTTAATTGCTGGCTTGTTTACCAGATCGGACAAAATTTAAAAGAAAGTTTCTCTTATAATAAATTGGGATAAACATAATCTTCCAAAAAGTTTGAGCCTGATCATTTTAACACGTGATTTGCTGGGTATTTCTGAAGGTGTGCGGATTTCTTTAACAACTTTTTATAGGTAACTTACCTATAAAAAATTGTTAGCTAATTTCATTGGGACGCTAATTTTACAAAACATTTTGTAATGCAGTCGGTTCTCATTAACAACTCGCTGTACCCGCGACTTCGCTCGCGTGCATATCGGAAAGCAAATTGAATTTCATGTGTTTTAATTTTTTTGCGAGCTACCCTACGATTTAAAAATAAATAAAAGTAGCCTAAGGTACTCCTGGCACAGGCAACTGAAGGAACACGGGTGGGTTTTGGTCAGTAAAAGTCTGACACTCCCTTCTGCTCCGCCCAGAGCGGGAGGAGTTATTTGACTTCCCACCCAGAAAAAAAAAAAGGTACTCCTGATAAGATCAGAAGGCCAATTCCCGTAATTTAAAACGTTCAAAATCTAGTCGCAGTCTCATCTCGGCGACAAACAAATGTCAAAAACTTGTCAAAACGTAGGGAAATAAGACGTATTTTTGACAGATTGATACTGAGATCAGCCTGTGAACGCTCTTAAAATTACGAGAATGCCCCTCAGTTATTTGCCAGTAAAAGTCCGCTTCGGAGATTAGCCGGAACAAACAGACAGACGAAAATTTTTAAAATACTTTTTTTGCTGTAGGTATATACTTAATTACTTATATACTTTCACGTACATTTAGTAACAATCTGTTGTTTGGACATTACAAACAGACACTTCAATTTTATTTATTTGTAATTGTATCGCATGTATAGATGTATAGTTTCTAAAAGGTTACTTTAAGAGTCTATTAATAAGTTACCTACCCAGTTTCCAAGCAGTTGAATACGAACTGTACGTAGTCTCTAAACGACCAAATTAGCTACCTCTAGTTTGACCAAACCCTGTGAGGATGCTTGTGTCCATTATGTAACCCGAATGGCTTTCTGTCGAATACAGCGCTCTCCCATAGCGTCATAACAAAAGCTCACAGGCAGCTAGTATCTAGTCTGACAAGCCAGCGTCTATGTGCCACTATTAAGCTTTATTGACTAAGAAAATGTCTCGCAGCTGGAAAGATTCCAACGCTAGCTTATCTCGTACAACATGCTATCATAATATTAGCATACTGTTGCAAAATAAAATGGCCATTCAAAAGATAGTTTTACAGTTTCAGTTTTTTTTTTTCAAGTTTATCATGAGTGAGAAGTTTATTTACAACCGAAAAAGGCTTTTGGCAAGTACTTGGCATCAATTTTCGTTGGAAATTCGACAAGGGTCATAAAAATTTCGTAAAATATATTGATGCTGTACTTTTTGCCGGCGCACTCGCCGCAGAGTCACGTCGTTACGTTAATTAGTACGTAGGTACGTGGTTTAAATTTTTTAATGAACATGGTTACCTTACATGTGAAGTGGTACGCGGCGCTTGACATTCAAATGTAGGCAACTAACCACTCCGCTGGCATTTTGATAGCTGTACCATTTTGCTAATTATCACTTCTGCGTGGTTAACATTATACAGTTTTAGCCTTCGTCGGAGAATCGCGTTAATGTCACGTACGTTGAGAGCCAAGATGAATATGACCATGTTAGTCTGTTCTTGACAAAAACATGAAATTCCCTTTATGGCCGACGTTAGGCGAACACTCAAAAGCTTTCATGCCGTAGTTTGTGTAATGTCTGCAAAGGTTTAGCTCGCAAGTCAGTGGGGTGTTACTAAGATTTATCTTTGAATCTACGCAGTTTTTATACCGCTAAGATAAATCATTATCGATTTAATGGAGAATGTATAATGTTAGAGCTCTTTATATTATATACCTGCTGCTGCCCGCGACTTCATCTGTGATCCAGGATGAAAATAAGCCTATGTCCTTCTCCAGGTCATGGCCTACCCATGTGTTAAATTTCATTGAAATATGTTCAGCCGTTTTAGCGTGCAAGAGTAACAAACAAACCAACTTGCTTTCGCATTAATAATGTATTTTATAACATTATGCTTTCCTATGACAAAGTTTCTACCTACATTAAACAGGGTGGCGATTTATTTAGTGACCTATGCATCCACCAAGGGGGTGATTCTTCCCGTCATAGTCATTTCACAACTTTCGCTGTGAAACTCATAACCGATTCGAGAAAAAAAACAAATTGCTATACAACAGCAAACATACTATTTCGATGCATGTATGTTAAAGGTTTTTTTTACGAATCCGATGTGAGTTTTATAGCGAGTTTTGTCTAGTATGACGGGTAGAATCAACCCCTTGACGGTTGCTGGTGACTATATCGCCACCCTCTATTATCCATATTCGTACAAACAGTGAAGTCCTATTACTAGCAACAATGTTTGGACAAATGTGGAATAACACAACTATAAAATTACCAGCATGAGGTTTCCAAAAAGTATTTACTTAGCCCCGACAAATAAAGGTTATGATTAAATGAAATGAAGGTATACTTTGTTCGGAGCTATCACATTAATACAGGCAGCTGTGTTTATGGCACGTTTGTTTACTCCCTTTTGTGGGTCACTCCGTGCGTTCCAGATAGGAAAAAAATCAAGGCGCTTATAATCAAATCTCTTTATATCAAGGGATTTATTTTACTTTATGAACCCTCCCCAGCGTATAAATAAATACCAACGAACGTTCCGGGAATACGTGATGTATTTAATCTCGCTGTAATTATAAGGATGTGCGAGGAATACCTACTCGTAACTATCACGTCTATTTCGGCAATTTCGTTACTGACATTATACCTACGGGAAACATTGAAAATGCGGCTCTCAGATCTCAAGAATCCTTTGAAGCTAATTAATCTGTATAGCGGCATCGCGTCACACAAATGAGCTCGTCAGTCGTGATTCATGGCGGAGAATCACGTCATGATGGGACAGGTAAAGCTCTATAATTTAGAGAGGTGCGCGAATGTAGTAAGTCACAACGTTATGGAGCCCGAGGGGTCTATACACGATGAAGGAAATACGAAGTTTCGTGTTTTGTTTCAGAGTCAATGTCTGTCGCGTCGTTCCAACGGCCATTAACAAAATATTATGGCGACGATCTTTGGAACAGCAATAAATACAAAATGAAGAGCTAAAGTTTACGTTGGTTCACAAGGAAATGCTATTTCTACCAATCTGCAGAGTAAAATCTTCACAGAGAACTTAATGCGACTCCTTCGATCTAAACTGCTGTAACAAGCTGTGCGGCGAGATGGATTTAGTGCGACAAAAACAGCTGTGGATTTTTCAACGGAATTTAAATAGCGAGATATTTTCTTCATATTCTTAGGTTCTTATCCATATAAGTACGAACCTATATTTGTCTATCTATTCACATTGGCTGTTTTTAATGCTGATTTGCAATAAAAACCTATTTTCTAATTTTATTCTTGATTTTTCGAGTTTGCTTGTTTTCTAGTGGCTGAGCTGAGAACACTAGCTGTCACGTTCCTCGCGCGTGCTTCGTACTGAATGCAAAATGGCATCCTCAAAGCATGTGTTTCGGGATTCCCGTTCAGTCAACAAAGTTAAATTAAAGCAGAGATTTTGAAGGTAAACGGCACTCGTATTATGCACCTAAATCTGGTAAAGTTTTAAGCTAGTAATGCCGCTGCCATTCACCTACGTGCAGTACGCGTGTTCGGATAAGGCGCGTGTTAAGCGCGCGTGTCACGTCCACGCGCACGTAAAACGTGTGGACGTGTAACTCCACACTTTTTACGTGCCATTTGCAACCTCTTACATGCAGAGCTGATAAGAGCTGTAACAGTTTCAATGAAATACTATTAAGGGCAAAAGAAAAGAGCAAGTGAGAAAGAATGAATGAAAAATAAACAGATAGAGGACTCGGAAATTAATCTAGCTAGAACTTTACTATTGAAAAAGACATCTCACGCAGAAATTCGCTACGAGAACAAAGCTTTGTAGAGGAGTCATAGACGGCTCTAAGCGCCGCTCTACCTACGTGACATTAGTGGCGTTGAAAAGGCGCTTAAAATTCATACTTCTATGCATATTATAAATTAAACTTGCTTTTCATGTCTGTTTGTGTGACCGCAACATATTTTGATGTGATTTTCACAATCATTTATTGAATTTATGCCGGAAGGTCGATATGTATAATACATTATTTTAAGAAATCCCGACGTTTTATGAAGTTGTAAAAATCGTACGAAGTAGGGGCGGATCGCTAGTATATTGTTGTTGCGTTCGGATAACGCGTGTGTTACGCGTGCGTGTCACGTGGACATGACACTCGCGGTCGTGACTATACGCACGCGTAACTCCACACGTTTTACGTGTCATTTGCAAACCTCTTACATGACGAGCTGATAAGAGCTGTAACAGTTTCAATAAAAGACTATAAAGGGCAAAAGAAAAGCCAAAGAAAGAAAAAATTAATAAACAGATAGTGAGCTAGAGGATTCAAAAATTAATCTAGCTAGAAATTTACTTCTGAAAAGGAAATCTCACGCAGGAACTCATAGAGCCGCTTCTACAGACGTGATATTAGTGGATAGGAATAATACTTCTATGCATATTAACCTAGTTAATTCATTTTAATTAACCTTAATAATAAAGAAATCTTGACGTTTTATCAAGTTGTAAAAATCGTGCGAAGTAGGGGCGGGTCACTAGTATCTAGATTATAATGTCAAGTGTCTCTGACTGTTTGTTTGTTGCGTTATTACGGCAAAACAGTTGAACCGATTTTAGTGAAATTTGTTACAAAGACAGCTTAAACTCAGGCGAAAGACATAGGCAAAACAAAAATGTATAAAGGTGGTGAAAATTTGTGTAGAAGTTGATGTGGAAAATTCAAAAATTTACGCAGATAAAATCGCGGGCTAGTTTGATAATTAATCTAAAATGTCTAAAATAACTTTAGGTGGTGGTGGCACCACGGGGATAATTGTCGCGTGACCATGAACAGCCTTGACGGTCCTAAATGAAACCGGTAAACAACATGGGGCGGTGACGACGTTTCAGTATCTATCGATGCAAATACCGATAACGAACGTTTACAGAACGAATTGTTTGTTTTTAAATCGACTTGTTTAGTAATTAGGCTAATGAACCTTGCACACAATGGTCGATGGATTTATCGTGTAAATACGTCCTAACCTAGTTATAATAATAAAAACAAAAGTACTCGTACACCCAATTTTATGTATACAAATAAAATACCTACACACATTCTATGAAAGCAGAATCCAATTATCTCACAATTTTGTTACTGGCAAATTCATAAAATATCCTATTTTCGTGCCATTCACCTTTCTACTAAATTAGTTCAAGCTCTGAAACATAGAATTCTGAATTAATTTAATTTGAAGCCTACCGACAGACTTGTTCTACGCGTATGCTATTATAACTGGAAGTTGGTAAACTTCTTACCTCTCATATTTCTTCAATGTTTGCGATTAAAGGATTAGATTTGACAGATTGATTGATAACTTTGCACAGTACGCGCCATCTCGGAAATATCACATTTGGAAGCAAAAAATGACAAATGATACAAAAGACTGTTTATATTGAGCCTGAAGAAACTGCTGCATAATTCTTTAACATCAGTATTTCATATGAGATCGCTAGGTCGAACTAGCTCCTAACTCCTGCAGCTTTATAACTCAACCACACTCCCGCTCTGTCGCGTACTGAAGCTGCATTCGCTAGATAATGTCTGCATGAAAACCAGCGCCTTCGGACTTCCACCGCATAACATTAGGAGCTCACTTTATTAATGTTAAAATGGTAAGGTTTAGCAAATCAGATTGGAATTCCAAGTCTACTCTAAGATCTTAATCCAGTCTTTACTGTATCCCCGAAAAGATTAGTGCGGAAGATAAGCGAGAACAGATTGTGAGATGTCTACAAGTACATACAGCAGGAAGAACATCATCGAAATGTAAATAAGCCTCCATCTTAACTACATTGCTAGTGAAAACAGTTTAATTGATTTAAGGAATACATTGTACGCACACTTTGTGATTAGAAATTATCCAATTTTTATGGGCTGGCTTTTACCTTGGCCAGAGGCTAAGCATTGCCATACAACGTGGCAATGCTGAAAGTCTCTTGGGTATACATTGCCAGTTGACAGCGATACGAAGGAATTTTTTGACGCCATAGTTTAGTTTGTTAATAATCGCCAAGTTTTAATTACCTTAAGTTTTTGTTATTTAATTTATTATAAGAAAATAAGCCTTAAATAAAATCGAAATGGTAAATGAAAGTCTGATTTAATTTAAGATTCCAATGAAAAGCGGAACTGAAACCGTTTAGTTGGAGACGAAGGGAGAAATAATCTGATTGGTAATTACGATTTAACTATCTTCCGATTAATCGGCGACGTGTGGTGGGTCTAATTATTATTATAATGTAGTATACCTGATAATGTCAAAATATGTTTTATTAAAATAAACGGATTTTGGAAATTATCTCGCTTAGCGAAGGCGTTTGCAACAAAGTATTGATTCTACAAGTGATGATATCGTGCCTAATTAGAGTAGTCGACTCTTCACGTGGCTAGCCTATTTTTCTATTTTTAAATTGAATTTTTGGGTAGTAACATCGCATTAGCGTTTTAACTGTTAAGGTGTTATTTACGAAATTTGGGAATAAATATATAAATAAAATAAATGTTTTAAAGCAAATAAATATATTATATTCTAAACGGTTACACAGACAGACACGAAAAGCGACTTTATTCTATACTATTTATAAATATGTGATGATAAAGGAGGCTCCATCCATCCGCATCCCTTTGACATAATTCGAATTAAACGCGTTCCAACCCAAATGTGAATTATATGCAAGTAAGGAAATTATGAAAGAGCCCCGGTGGCCCAGTGGTTACGGCCCTGACTTACAAGTTGTAGGCCGTGGGTTCATTTCATCACCACGGCTCTGAAACCGGTGAAGGAAAACATCGTGAGGAAACCGGCATGTCCTAGAACTAAAAATTCGAAGCCATGTGACATCTACCAACTCGCACTGAGACCGCGTGGTGGATTACACCACTACTCCTCCTCGAAAAGAGGAGGCCTGGGTCCTAGCAGTGAGAACCTTATAGGCTGATTATGCCAGAGAAATTATATACTTATTACTGAAATACTCAAAATTTACTGAAGTACTGTAAATCTGAACTTTATAAACACCTACTCACAGATCAAGTTTATTATCGAGCAACTTAAACATTAAGGCTAATCTAAAAACTTTTGATGTAATATTATCTTGTAACTTGTAAACCTAGCTAACTTCAGTGACTAGTGACTCCATTTTATTTCGTTGTTTCTTAGCTATTGCCTGCAGTTTCAGTCGTATCCTACAGAAACTACTATACAGGGTGACAGGGAAACTCGACGTATTCCTGGAAAGGCGTTATACTTGAGGTCATTAGCAACAAATCACAGACCTATGGGTCAAAATTCGATGGTTCTCGAGCCGTGTGGTTCTTAATTTTTTTTTAAATTTTCAGACTTGTTGCCAAAAACAGTTAATTATGAAAAAAACTACCCCACTCCAAACATTTAATTGATATTTTTCTGAAAGTTGAAAAAGAGTGATCATATAAAAAATGCTTGCAAAACTAAGGAACATAATCTCAGAAATAAAAGGTCTTTAATAGCAAAATTTTAATTTTTTACCATCCAGTTTTGACCCCTAGTTCACTGGACTTAATTTGTTGCTAATGACCTCTGGTTTAACACCTTTCAAGGAATACGTCGAGTTTCCCTGTCACCCTGTATATGCAAGGTGGCAGGGGCATCGAACTTGACCTGTTACCATGGATTCAGTACATGATTCTGAACCACGCTGCGTTGAAATTTTTCGTACGTTATTTAAAAAAAAATTGCTGTTTCATACATTTTTACCGCGTAACTATTGCACTTTTCTATGAAACAGCAGTTTTTTTTACAGATAACCGACGGAAAATTTGGTCTAGAATCATGTGCTAAATTTATGGTAGGACAGTCTGCGCGTCGATGACCTCCTGCCACCCCGTATACCCAGATATAAAATATCCTATATCTTAATCTAAGGTATAGTCTACCTATACGCAAAATTTTATCCAAATCCGTTCAGCCGTTAAAGCGTGATGTGTAACAAACATACATCCAAAATAAATAAGTAAATAGCATAGCAAGGTAAATAGCATTATGTATCACAACTCTGGTCCCCAAGATACAGGCGCCGCCTAGTTTGGGGACCGCCGTAAAGATCCAAATGATGATCGCTAACGGTTACAGACCGATGTTAAGTTAATTTTAAGGTAACAACTGTAACGTTGGTTCAATAAATTTGTTTATTATTATCCAAACTCACGTAAACACGAACATCCAAAACTTTCACATTTACAATGTAAGTAGGACTTCTGTGTTTAGAGTGTCGTGTCAGTAATGTTGTTCAATGTACTGGAATAACGTTTACGTTGTTTGAAGAGCTTCTTCAGAGAGGTTCGTCTGTGAAGCACTCGACCCGATTTACTGTCATGGTAAAGGTTTTCCTGGAATTACTGGCGTAGCTACTAATATGTGTCTTACGATATTGTATTCTACCATCGTATTTGTACCTACATACTATAAATAGAACGAAACAAAGTCGCTTTTTATTTCTGTATGTGTGACTGCGTTATTCTTCGAAACTACCGAATGGATTTTGATTCGGTTAAAATAGTCGGGTCAGTCTGCGTCACCATGCGCTCAATGATATTGTTCGGAGGGCTTTTGTGTCGGCTGATGTCCCCTGCCTGTTGGAGCCTCCGGGTCTGTGCAGGACTGACGGCAAGAGGCCGGACGGGCTGACCTTGGTGCCTTGGAGGAACGGCAAGTGCCTAATTTGGGACGCAACTTGCGTCAGCACTGTTGCTGCCAGCCACCTTGGTCGCACCGTCCACTCACCGTCAGCAGCAGCGGAAGACGCCGCTGAGAGGAAGAGGGTGAAATATGCACCGTTGGTGGACTGCTATCATTTTGTGCCCATCGCCATGGAGACTATGGGTGCTTGGGGCATTGAGGCCAGGAGGCTCATTAGTGAGAAGCACAAGCTCCGTGACAAAACGGGTGACTCCCGCTCCGGCTCGTTCTTGGTGCAAAGGTTAGCCATTGCCATCCAACGTGGCAATGCAGCAAGCGTTTTGGGTACCTTTGCGCCGGGAACAGTTAGGGGCGGGTTATTTGACTAGGCTGACGTGTTGTTCTTGTCCTTATATTATTGTATTTTTGTTGACATTTCCTTGTGTGTGTAAATCTATCGTATAATACAATAAAATAAAATGCCAAAGGTGTACGTGGAAATTCGTGTGAAATATTACACATCTATTCAAAGACATTGTTGGTCCAAAATAGTCGGGAAATAAAATACTGTACAAAAGCGGACTCAATGTCTGAGGCATTTTCTACCAGCAACCTTTAGGGTGATGCAGAGACAAAATATGGCAGGTGCAACATATGGGATAACTAGCTATGAAATGAGTATAAAATACAAGAATAAATACTAATTAATACACATACATACATATAAACAAAATGAACTGTCAGGAGAAAAAAAAAGATCTTATCATCGTTTAGAGCGCTCATTCTGGAAATTAGATATACGAGTAGCTTAGAAATCTTGTTGTTTTGACTTGTCGACATTGCATCAGGAAATCAGGGGCGTGTCGCTGGTATTTTATAAAGACGTATAAGCAAAAATTCCAGTTTTTTCGTTGCCATTCAAAATTGATATTCCATATCAAATTATCCTCATTGACTGAAAATCGAGCTGATAATTTAATGATTTTTGTAAAAAGAGTCCCCTTTTCCTCTTCACACATTTTGTGATTGTGCTATTTCCGGCTACATATTACCAAATTGAAAATTAATATCGGATCCCAATGACGTTATATATTGCCTTCAATAATTCCCCAAGTTATGGTAATCCTAATCCCACGCCAATTGCTGGCCGGCCACTGCATTAATATTCCTAAAATATGATAATTTTTTGATATTTTCCCGAAAATGATAACCAGATTGAAATGAAAATACTCTGGGCTTAGACTAAAAATAAATTATGTTTTTTCACACCAATATTCACGTTATTTTTTTTAAACAATTACCATTTTTTCAGAGAGACGAAAATAACTCATCCTTTTATAAACGTTACGATTTTGAAAATAAGCGTTTCATTCGAATCAGTGGTTGCTTGATAACTGTGATAAGTAATACTAATGAAACTGATACTTTTACACTCTGGCAATAGCGCTCCGATTGCACAGTATCTAGGTAAACTATGAGTTGAGTCCTTTGATGATGATGACAAACGAAATTATTTTACAAAAACTGGCCCCTATTAAGAACTTCTCGATAACTCGTTAATTCGTCGTTCGATAGATAGATAGATAAAAACATTTATACAATGCACTCATAAGACAACACAAAAGTACAATTAAATGATAAAAAATTACAAGACTATAATAAAAACAAGGTGCAAATATACAAAAAGAAAAATATACGTAAAGGTAGGCATGTAAGGTAGGTTTTATATTTTTAACCCCCGACGAACGACGGGGTGTTATAAATTTGACGTATCAGTCTCTCTCTCTCTCTCTCTCTCTCTCTCTCTCTCTCTCTCTCTCTCTCTCTCTCTGTGTGTGTGTGTGTGTGTGTGTGTGTGTGTGTGTATATGTGTATGGCTGTCTGTGGCATTGTAGCTCCCGAACGGATGAACCGATTTTAATTTCGTATTTTTTGTTTGAAAGGTGAATTTGTCGGGAGTGTTCTTAGCTATGTTTGATGAAAATCGGTCCAAGATGGCCGCCGCCACAAAATGGCGGATTACATATTTTTTCACAACTCCCTCAATATGGGTATCAAATGAAAGGGTTTGACTAGTAGAATACCATACACTATGACAAATTTCAAATCCAAAATGGCCACTACCACAAAATGGCACAAATTACAAAAAACCTGATTAAATACCAAATTACCTGAATCTTAAAACGCAAGAAAATAAAAGAAATGAAATAACAAGGAGTCCCTACAAAAAGCATGAAATATAAAAATTAAATTAAAATATTAAATTTTGAAATTGTGGTTGATGCCATTTCGTAGCAATGAATTGGTTTTTTATTGAGAAATTCTGAATCGATTTCCTCCCCATACTAACATATACAGGCTGATGTTTTAAAGACCAACTTTGTTCTTAATATAACATGATGTTAATTACCGACGACTTCGAGGGGTGCTGATCGTATCTCCGTGTGGAAGGTGGGCGCATCGGCAGACACCTCGCATCGAAACCGGCCCGCCATGGCTGGAGTCGCCTGCTGCAGCACTACGCGCCGGGCACCCGAACGAGATATCTGTAGAAGAGCAAACACTTTTATTAGGTATAAAATAAATAATTTATTTTCGGATCGAAAAAATACACAAAAAAATTTCAATTCGTTTAACGTCGAATATATTCATTTTACCTTTCGTTTGTAAAAATCTGTTAGGTACATGGGAGTAAACATAACTGTTGAAGTTATAGGTGACCCTAAAATTTTATTACAGGTACTTTCTCCAGGCCAGGCCAGGCCAAGTGGGTGGACGACCTACAGAAGATGGCGAGGCATGATCAGAGAAGCATGGCACAAGAGGAAGGAGGCATTTACTAAGCTGATATGATGACTTTTTATTTCTAGGGTTTCCTTATAAAATGCACTTAAGTAAAATACGACGGCACGGTTGGCGCAGTGGTTAAGCGATTGACTGCTGCGCTGCGTGTCGCAGGTTCGATTCCCGCACGGAACAAGTATCAACAAGTAGTTGTTCCGGTTCTGGCTGTTTGTGTATATGTGAGTTTAAATGCTTGTAAACGCACCCACGATACAGGAGAAATTCCTATTGTGGGGCAACGTTTTTTTTTAAAGAAAGAAAGAAAATAAACTAATATAGAACTGACTTCGATAAAAGAAGGCCACAAAGTATGATTTTATCAATAAAAAAAACCAAAGAAACGCATAGATAATACTTGAAAGTATTCAAAATAAACGCTTCGCCTAATTAAGAACTGATTACTAAGATAGGTATAAAATATTGTTTTTGTTTATTATTGTTTACAGTTTTAATCAGGTACGTATGCATCGTGGTTTTCCCACGATTTTCCTAACCAGTTTCAGACTAGCCTACTATATAAAACTGTAAAGATTTTCACCTACATCTTATCTATACAAATAACTGTTTGTAATTGCAAAATAACAGTTTTTTACTAACTGCATATGAAAGTACTATAAAAAATAAACATATTTTAATTTTTTGTCTGTCTGTCTGTCCGTTCCTACCGGCTAATCTCCGAAACAGTTGGACTGATTGACGGGACTTTCACTGGCAGATAGCTGATGTTATAAGGAGTATAACAAAGGCTACTTTTATTTTAGAAAAGGAAAAAGGGTACCTCGCAAATAAAATTGAAACCCATGAAATCTAATATGGACGCGAACGAGGTCGCGAGCACAGCTAGTAGGAAATAAAATTACATTTATTTGTTTGCTACGTCCCAGTGATTATGCTTAAAATAATGTGCTGTTAAACATAACAAGCTCATGAATATTATTACTATATACACGCTCATTTTTATTCAGTTCCTCACCACTAACCACGGCCGCAGATTTACGACGCCCCAACACGAAAAATAACACCATATCGTGTCACATCACTCATTAGGAACTACGGTTTTAAGCCACGCCTAATTACAGCCACCATAAACAACATTCAATATCGATCATATAAAAACGTTTCACTTTAAAAGCACCCTTCCAAGGTTTAAGTGCCCAAAATACTACAATTTGTTAGTAATTTATAGTGCTACAAATTAAGATTAATGTAACGTGATACGAGTATTGAAACGCATCTAAAATAAATGTTTTAGTGCGTAATAAAAATACGAATTAGTTACATCGCCTGGTTTACGACTGAGATGGATCGATCCATGAGGTATCATGTTGTACTGTTTTACAGTGTACTCTGAGCTCAAACTGTTTTGAAGTTACAGTTCTGTTTCCGTCTTTGTTTGGTCTAAACCCACCCTAAGGTATTTAAAAATACATATTTAGCAATTTTAATATCAAACAAAGATATATCTGCGTAATGGTACTTATATAATTTATAAAAACGAATATTTACATTCACTTTTATGTAATTACGTAAACGTAACGTAATCCTACCCATGATTATGTTTCACTTGTGTACCTATACAAGGTGGAGACGTCAATATGACAATAAATTAAACTGCGTATATCTAATGACGTTCCCAGTCTGCATTATGCTGAGGGATGCCCGTTTTGCGTGAATGTAACGCATGTTTACCCCCAACTTGTTTTTTTTTGTGTTTATGTCATCATGTTTGCCGCAAATAAATGCATTTTCTTTCTTTCTTTCTTTCATACGAAAATTCGATCTATTAAATGCAACAGTTTAGTCACTATAGCTATACAAAGACTGCTAAATCCCATGGTCAGCCCTTCACCAGTATTTAGTTTGTTTGAAAACATCAGTTTTTATTTCGATGCTAGGACTTATTTGATAGTTCCAAAATACTCTTGTTAAGCATTAATATGCCAGTGTTGTTTTCATTTATTGCCTCGACATTGTATATTTTGTTGGAAATCCTAATTAAATTAAAAAATATACTCAGTAGTAGGTTTGCATTAGAAAATATCCTTGCTTATGCACAACACAACACAATGTGAAGATATTTAGGAGAAAATTGTTGTTGAAAATATTTTTTTGTATGTACGTAACTGTACATTTCTTAAATCAAATAGGAAACAAAATGTTAAATAATCTATGCATGTAGCACAGCAGACAGGTTGTTACAACTGAATCAAATGGTGGGTACTAGGTCCAATTACTTGCAAGATCTCCTAGAACTGTCATCAGCGCGTGGATTACATACGAGTGAGTGGCACAACCTTTCCAACATTGTCAGAAACGCCGGTGATTCTAGAATAAATATTCAAATGTTTAGTTAAAAATTAAGGTACCTTTTGAATTATACCTTCATTTATTATGTAACCTTCTTTTTGAAAACCTGTTTTATTGTGCCACGCCGGTGGCATACCTACTCAAAAAGGTTTATACAATTATTCAATTAAAGCCCTCTTTTCTATTTCATTTGTTTTGCACAATCCAAAGATGAGGGTAATTATCCTTAGTCTTTACAGAAACAAAAAATACACATTTTCCTTAAATTAGGCATACCTATATGTATATCTCCAGCAAGGTTTAGCAACGACAAACACAAAGCATTTATTTCAATTAAACCATTTTCAGGCCCTTTTGAATTGTCAAGGAGTCAGTCAGTCAGAAAGATGAAGCTACTTGCCCATTCCAAGGTGTACTTAGTATGTTCCGATGGAGAAGAATGAGAAATATTTATGAAATTTAAGAAATTCCATATAATCTGTTTAATCAAAATGTGCTTGCCTTGCCTTTCCCATCTATTTTGGGGTCGGTTTCCAGTCTAACCGGATGCAGCTGAATACTAGTATTTTACATGTGACTGCCTAACTGATGTCCACAGTCCAGTAACGGGGTAATACGATACGATACCCTTTCGCAAGACTGGTTGTCAGACTTTCAGGCTTCTGACGACCCGTAACGACTGTCAAAGATCCACGAATGACAGCCGGGACCAACGCCTTAACGTGCTTTCCGAGGCATGGAGGGGTATCGGTATGTAAAAATGGCCACCCAACCACGGAACAACCACGACAAGGGTAGCTTAATCTCATTGATCTACCCGTTCGGCTGTTATTATTTAGCCACGAATCCCCATTTTTTAATCAAAATATAGTTAAAAATATTGGTTTCATTATTCATGTTGAAATGATACGTATACAATATGAAAAGGATGACGGATGACGCGCCTTGGGATCATGTTCCAAAGAGACCGAAGGATTTTTTATTTTTTTATTAAAGGTTGAGAAACTCTGATCTACATAAAAGCACTTTACACATACGGGATGACCCCTGGCTTCTCCGATAACCCCTCTAATTCGTCCTTTTCAATTTCAAAGCCATTGTGGTCGGACCGATTCAGAGATAAGACCTACATAGTTTGTTATAATCCAAATCTAACGCTTATTTAGTTGAAAACCTATATCTATCTGCCTAGCCTATTCGCAACTATGTTGGAGTCGGCTTCCAGTCTAACCGCATGCAACTGAATAGCAGTATTTTACATAGAGCGACTGCCTATCTGATCTCCACAACCCATTTGCTAGGTAATACGATACCCTTTGGCAAGACTGACTGGCAGACTTTCGGGCTTCTGACGATTCGTAACGACTATCAAAGATCCACATATCACAGCTGGACCATCGGTTTAACGTGCTTTCCGAGGCATGGAGAGGTATCGGTATGTAAAAGATGGTTGCCCATCCATGGACCAACCACGACAAGCGTAGCTTCTCTACCCGTTCGGCTGTTATTATTTAGCCACAAACCCCCACTTTATAATCGGGAAGTTATATCAATATTAAGATATTGGTATAACAATCAGATTAATTGTGTAAGGTGGGCAGGCTCATTATCGGATGAGTATGGGCTGGAGTGCGGTGTGAGGCAGGGCGGCCTGACCTCCCCCGCCTCTTCAGTTTATACATAAACCGGTTGATCGTTGAGCTCAGCAACACTTATCAGGGTTGTTATGTTGACGGAATATGCGTCAACAATATCAGTTACGCGGATAACATGGTTTTGCTGAGCCCATCGATTAACGCAATGATGAGTCTGTTAGAGATATGTGAAAGGTATGCGGAGTCCCATGGGCTCAGATACAATGTGAAGAAAAGTGAGGTACTAGTCTTTAAGGCAGGCACGAAAAACTACCCAATTGTACCACAGTCGAAACTTTGCGGAAGTCCCCTAAAACAAGTCACATCTTTCAAGTATCTGGGTCACTGGGTT
This sequence comes from Apamea epomidion, assembly GCA_947507525.1. Classification (NCBI taxonomy): domain Eukaryota; kingdom Metazoa; phylum Arthropoda; class Insecta; order Lepidoptera; family Noctuidae; genus Apamea; species Apamea epomidion. The sequence goes on along the minus strand of OX382228.1, from coordinate 12,370,494 downwards.
TCCGAAGACCTGAAAGACAAGCTGGACATTGAGCGTGAGCGCAGAGCTTTGGCTGTCCGCTGCAATATGTTGTCTCGCAGATTTGCGACATGCTCGACTGACGTAAAGGCTGCGCTGTTTAGAGCGTATTGTCAGTCGTTTAACACGTGCAGTCTGTGGGTCAACTATACGCGGAGGACATACAGCGCTCTGCGCGTCCAATATAATAATGCGTTCAAAGTGTTGATGGGGTTGCCGCGCTACTGTAGTGCTTCCAGCATGTTCGCGGAGGCGGCAATTGATGGTTTCCACGCCATAATGCGCAGGCGATGCGCCTCCATCATGCACCGAGTACGCGCCAGCCCCAACAGCATCCTCAAAACCATAGCGGACAGGTGGGATAGACCCATACTGGGACATTGGATATGCCTACATGCCAGTGGGGCGTAGGTACCTAATTAGATAAAACAATTTTTCCGGGTAGCTATAAGTACTAACACTAGTTCTAAGTTTTATTTCGTATACTAACCAAACAATGGACTCTGTCTGAAATATAAGATTTTTTTTTTTTTTTTTTTAATTTTTTTTTTATAATCTAAATAGGCACGAGTCTCAATGTGTATTGGATAGTCACCCATCCACGAGCCGAACGCGGCAAGCGTGGCTTAACGTTTCATCGATTCGTGTGGCTATTATCATTTAGCCACGAGCCCCCTTTTAGTTGAAAACCTATTCATGAGATAAACGTCAAACTTTCTGTGGCACACTACGTTTCAGATTATCATTCGCATATTCATTTTGTAACTTCACTCCAGGTGAGCAGCGTTCCAACTTTAGCTCCAGAGAGTACTTAGCTGGCATCTCAAATTTTTTTAGCTTCTTGCTTTTTCTTTCGCGAATATTTAGGTATGTAGATCATTATTTTCGTCTCTGTTATCTTTATCTAGGGATTTGTAGAAAGCTAACAACGTAGGTACATAGACAATAAATTGAAAAAAAAGCGTCCAAGTGCGAGTCGGACACACGAAGGGTTCCGTAGTACAAGGCAAAAAATACCGTGAAAAAGACTTTTCTTGTATGGAGACCCTTTAATTTTTAACTTTATTTTATATTTGTTAAAGCTGCAATAGAAATACACACTCTGTGAAATTTCAACTGTTTACCTATTATGGTGCGTCCAGACCTGGTGAATGCGTGCTCGCGAGCCGCTTGCAAACTGCGCGCGTGTTGGTCGCGTGCGGTTACAGACTACGTTTGGTGCGCCGCCTAGGTGCAACTCCGGCAAGGCTCGAGTGGGGCGCGCAAAAACGCGCGCGCAGCTCGTGCGCACATAGCTTTCTTCGCGTTTGAACTATGGGCCTCAGTTGTGAATTTACTTCCGAAGATATCGGACCATACGACTGCCGTTAGCATGATTGCTGCAGCATCGGCTATTTTATTACTGACAAAAACTAAAAGGAAAAACAGAAAAAGTTGGTGGCAGGTTCCGTTTTTTTAAATAAGACAGAATAGCGAGAGAGGTGCACCGCGGGCGGCTCGCGCGCACCTCCTGCGCCGCTCGAGTACGGTGCGGAGCATGCGCGCGAGCGGCGCGCGAGCGGCGCGCGGACGGCGCAGAGGCTGCGTACGGACATGAAATGCTCGCGCACAGTTCGCAAGCGGCTCGCGAGCGGCGCATTTGCCAGGTCTGGACGCACCTTTACGGTTCATGACATATAGCCCGCTGACAGACAAACGGACGGACGGATGCACGGATGGATGGACGGATGGACAGACGGATGGTCAGCGGAGGTTTAGTAATAGGGTCCTGTTGGCACCCTTTGGGTAGGTAAAGTTAAAAAAGTACCAATATTGTTATCTAATTATCAATTTAGTCCTAACCTTATACATAAAACATCGTTATCGCATGCCACAATTTGGCCCCAGAAGTCTTATGAAATCATACGACAGATTTCATCTCGAAATTGCTTATTTCAGCTTCCAAAGCCATAAGAATCCTCCGCTCATCAAAGTTAGGCGGAACGACGCGACTCAATATACTCGTACGTTTCTCCACAATATCGTTTGTTGTTCTATTTTATGTCCGCCTTTGTCGTGCCGCAGTGATTATGCCAATAATCTTATATTTTTAATAGAACATTACCATAGCCTTTTATCGTTCCGTAGATAAAACCATCTATTATTGGATTGTTTATGATAACTTTTAGCAGTCAATTACAAAGGCTCGCTCGTCAAAGGTTCGTTTTTAAGACCCGCGTTAATGAATTTCTCTTAACAGGGGTTGTCTTTTGGTAGCGAATATCAAAGATAAGCTGTCAAAATGGCAACTACAGCGGGCTTACCACCAGCTCTTATAGCAGGGCAGAAGTTGAACTGCACTGCTTTTTTGTACTAAGTCATAGAACAAAAAAGCAGTGCAGTTCAACTTCTGTCCTGCTATAAGAGCTGGTGGTAAGCCCCCAGTCTACATGTAAAAACAAGATTACAGAATTGTGTTTACAAAGTCGAACACTATCTCAAGAGCCTGAAATAATACAGCATCATCGATTTCTCTCCATTTATTTTTACGAGTTCGAGTGCTCTTTACCTAATGTATTATTTTATCGTTTTTTCACAAACTTATGAAGGCAGACCAAAATGGTAACCCTAAAAACGAATTCTAGAATCCATACTAATAATAAAGCTGAAGAGTTTGTTTGCTTGTTTGAACACGCTAACCTCTGGAACTATCAGTCAGATTTGAAAAATTCTTTTTGCGTTTGATAGTTCAATTCCTGAGGAAGGCTATAGGCTATTTAATGTCGCGCTATGACCCTTGAGAACTGAGCTAACAGAAAAAAAGTCGGAATGAACTGATGAGATGATGATATGCGATGGGTCGGTGGAACAAGCAATTTCACGCGGACGAAGTCGTTGCCAGAACCTAGTGCTTCACATTTCTTGAAGGTATGTAGGTAAGTATGTATGTGGCTTTTTGTTATCTATAATAATACATCCGGGTAGGTACCAAGTGCTTATCTCCTATTGTGATTGATCAATCGCAACATCGTATGATTAATTAATTCCTGATTATCCGACAAATCAATGAGACATAACAGAACAATCCGTGGACGGCTAAAGTATTGGATTAATTATAAATTGCAGTAACTACTTACTGATTAGATATTAACGATTTACGAAAAGAATATCTGCCGCTACAAAATAATGTTTTGTAAATCTGGGTATTTACAATGGATTAATGTTTTTAAGAAACAGAGAAATATGTTCATCTTTTTTCAAGGATCCCTTCAAAGAGATAAATTTTTGATCCATCCCTGCAAATGGGACTTTAATTTACTAGTACCTACACTCTAGCCCCTTTATTTATAAACGTTTCTTAATGTTAAATAATGATTAACGACTGTTTAACCATTATACATTTTGACGTATAAACTTCTCTTAACTTTATAAATAAAGCCCTTAAAGTATAAAGTTAAAAGAAGTTTGCATTACTGAATTATCTATATCGATAAACAGTATAAACAAAGTCACTTTTCGTCTGAGTGCCCGCGTAATTCTTCTAAACTTCACAATGGATTTTGATGCGGTTTGCACCCGTGCGAAGCATTGACATCAGCCTACAGGAGTCTACTGCCGGGCATCAGCCACCCTGCGAAGATTATCGCTCCACCTAGCCTGCCTCCCTGCCTCCCTGCCACCTAGTTTGCCGATTCACAATCTCCATTCAAGAACATATCTACCCCGACGGTCGTCGATTCTACGGGTAAAATGGCCGTGCGAAGCATTTCAATAACGCAAACCACTAACGCAAACATCCATTCCATAATAGACGTACACATTGATATATTTCAGATAAAGTTTATAATCTATCTCCTCCATCAAACCTTGACTGTGCCGCGGGAAACCGCTTTGCAAACTAAGTTATACTTACGTAAAGAGATTGTGATTAGGCTATCTCAACGCTTCCCAGAAACTGGGTCTAAACTTAATATTATAACGAGAAAAGATTTGTTTTTTGTATGTTTGTTTGTCACGCTTTCACGCTAAAACGGCTTTCTTTTCTTTTTCTTTTTAAAAAACGTTGCCCCACACTAGGAATCTCTCCTGTATCGTGGGTGCGTTTACAAACATTTAAACTCACATACACAAACAGCCAGACCCGGAACAACTACTTGTATGTAGGTCATACAAATATTTGTTCCGTGCGGGAATCGAGCCCGCGACACGCAGCGCAGCAGTCAATCGCTTAACTACTGCGCCAACCGTGCCGCCGAAACGGATTTGGATGAAATTTGGAACTTAGGTAGACCACAACCTTACTTTTTATCCCAATATTCCCCCGGGATCGAGACTCAAGCGGGTAAAACCGCGGGGCGCAAGTAGTAAACTATAAAAACTAATAAACTAGAGGCACTTGATCATCGCGTGTTGATATAAAACCTGTCTAGTTAGTGTTTCGAGCCGACTCATAGTTAGTGTAAGTTTGAGCCAGTAATAGGCCAAGAAACAGCAAGTAACTTAGGTACGTGGAAAGTCAAAGAAAACTAATAAATATTAAGCTAAGTAATTACTTTAACAAGTTTACTTTTATAACAATTTGGTGTTCTCACTCAGCCTAGGTTCTTTTTCCATTAAATATGTATACATAGTTTTCTCTCTTAATGGTAGGATACTCGACAAAATATAGTGACGAAGAAAATTCATCGGGATTCATTGTATTACAGGCAGATAAATCTTTAATATTTAAACAAAAGAAAGTCTTCGCTGGGCTACTTGATAGTATTTCTAAATATCTGGAGGCCGTAATACACGAACGTAAAGCTAATGAAATTATCTTCAAATAATCTGCAAATTCGTAATCTTTACCGTTTGAAGAAAAGTAGAAAGGAAAAATAATTTGATACGATCTTTTGGTCTTTGTGTTTTGCACATTCATTTTTAACAGAGCCTACTTTTATTAAAATATGTATGAGGTTTAGATGATACTTTTCTTTTCAGAATGTAAATGTTCGTTTTTTCATCATCATGAAATAAACACCCACTGCTGGCCTTGGATCTTCTAGTAGATACCACACACCACTGATGTAGAAGCAAAACTACATTTCGATGAGATCAGTAATAGTCCTCCAGACCGTATTTCGGTCATGGCGGCCAATCTCAACGGAGACTAGCCTTCGGCGCGGGAGATATTATAGTGCACCAGTGTGTGCGCAAACACAGGTTCACTCTTTCTTCCCTCGCTCTCATAGGCTGATGGGACGGCATGCAATCCGACACGACCGGAGAGAGATTCAGGCGTAGGACCAACGGCTTAACGTGCTTTCCGAAGCACAGGGGTATCACACAAACTCCGGGCTGATATTACGAGATTTCTAATGGAAAAAACCAATAGCACTTTGCCCGACCGAGATCAGTAACAGCAGTATGTCTTTACAATACCTAAAAAGATGCAACGGTCAGCGTTATTCCAACGCCTACAACAACACGGGATAAAAGAGCCCGACTCTGTGTCGGAAACCGCACTGAACTCGTTTATTTTGACGATCCAAAAATAGTGCTTACAATGTAAACATCCCATAAAAGAACGTTGATAAATAAACTTTGCCAGAGTATGTTCACGCCTATCCTAACAACTATTAACGTACTGAAAGTAACTTCCAATATAAAATAAGTGCTGTGCTCCCAGGTTTAAAGCTATAAAATTACATGCTGTATCTCTGTAGCTTTATCAGCTTCGAACGTGAAATTTGTTTGGAAAGTTTTAAAGAATGGATTTGCTTAAATCTTCTGAATGCGAACATTGGTCTTAGGGACGATATATGGTGCCTGGAGAAGAATAAAGTGGATGCAAGTTAAGTTATGATCATGCTAGTGTGCAGTAATAGTAATACTAGGTTTTCTTTTCGTGGTCGTTCGTGGAGTACGGGTGATTTATTAACCGCATGCGGTCTGTTTGTGAGAAATGCTTTGATTTGTCAATTTAGATGTACTGCGTGGCATAAATTGGGTTGTTGTTGGATAAATAATATATAAATAAAAAATTGTTTATTTGCACCTCCAAGTAAAAAATATGGTTTACAATAAAAATAGGCCTTACGGTATCGTTACATGTTAGAGTTGCCAAAGCTAAGATAACTTAATATCTTGTAATATAGGCGTCACCGATTAACCCCTTTATTCATAAGCGTTGCTTAAAGTTAAGTAGTTAATGCTATGTGGTATATTAGTGCTGTTTAACCATACATTTTTGACGTCTGAACTTCACTTAACTTTAATCATTGTTTACCCTAGTTATCATATGGGTGGCATCCGACAGTAAATGCTTTCTTATACTTCCAATGCCGGTGCTACAAAAGTAGTTTCAACCACCCTTCTCAATACTCTTGGCTCCGCATGCTGTTGGTTTATTTTCTAATGAAAATGAGCTGTAAGTTGTCGGTCGTGCATCACATTTAAAGTACGGTAAAAGCCCTTTACCTCGTTCTTATTATCTGGGCTCCACGTAAATTTTTCCTTTTACTATTGGTAAACCAGCATTACTGCTGTGTGCATTAGCGAAAGCCATAACAGAATTTTTTTGCGCCTTTCTTGTTCAGTATACTCGGAGGTATACTTCAAGAAATATGAAAGGAAAATATCATTAATAAGGCAATTATTTTCCTGTTTAGCTAGATTGAAATGTATTTTCGTCTTTCTTCATCCGTATTTTCCTGAAAGAGAAATGGAAAATAAACGAGAAATTAAAAGACTGACCAGGGAGTTTCTTGCCCATTATTCTCCATAGGTACCTACTACGCTTTGGAATGGGCAACTAGCTATATATTCCTGGCTGACCGACTACTTGACAATTCAAAAGTGCCTGTAAATGGTTTAATTCAAATGAATGCTTTGAGTTGGGGAACCTTAAGGAGTCTAAGATCGTTTTTAGAATAGAATGGAATATATTATGTACACCATATAAATTACAGACATAAATATAGAAATCACTAGTAGTAGTATTGGTAGTAGTAGTTTATTAGTTTTTACTTACATCTACTTCAATTCCTGGCAGTGGGAAGACCCTGGTGTGCGGCAGCTCCTTCGGGATGTATCGGTAGAACTCTTCCCGTCCTCTGTACCATTTAACACTGTAAAGAGCCTCTTCATCTTCTAGTTGCCAGCTACACTCTAGAGTCACAGTCTCCCCTACTAATACTGCGTTGGGAACGTTGATCTCCAGATTGTGAAGACCTCTTACACCTGTGAACAAAGAGAGACGAATTGTTTATCTTTGTTCGGCTTCGCAATGGGTCAAGGGAGTGGCCGAATTAAGCCACCCCTGTCTTTTTGTGATCGTCCTCAAAGGAAACTAAGGGCTGACCCATGTCAAAAGGATACTTAGAAACATTAATCAATGCGCTAATTGATACTTCGATTACAATTAATTATATTAACGATTTGGGTATGAATTGTTCATAACTATTTATCGAGTTCGTATAATTATACTCAATATTTTGGTAGCCATTCAAGAGTAGTTTTTATGTTCTATAGTCCCGAATTTTAGAAAGATGCATAGTCTAAATCAAAATCAAATTCAATTCAAAGTCATTTATTCAAATTAGGCTCAGAATCAGCTCTTTTCGAACGTCAAAATTACAAAAGACAGTCCCCCAAAAACGCCCGCCCTTCACCAGTCTAGTCTAGTATAGGTTCTCAACGTGAGCTATAACGCCCCATCGTGGGCATTTGAGACTTTCAGGGGGCAGTAGAAGACCCAGAGTAAATTATATATCCTATGTTACGACTATATAATATTACATGTTTAAATATAATCGTGGCAATAGCTGTTTTAGAATCTCGACATTTGGTAAGTTAAAAAAAATTGGAGGGCTCTAGAGAAAAAAACCTCAAAGTGGGTGGTGGGCAAAGCAAGGTTGAGAACCTATGGAACCTTAACTTAGTAACCTTAACTTAGTCATAGGTCGCAATTTTAATTACAGATTGAACACTAATCAAAGCCTCACGTAAATCTAGTTTTAAATATTATCTATACTCGTCATGATTGAGCATTGTTCTCTAGAATATAGATTCATGATTTTCAACGCAATTTATTGAAATTACAAGTAATAAGAATACTAATTCGTTTTCTAAATGTCATAATGTCTTACAGTGAGAATGTAATTACATTTTGCAATTTCAAACCACTTACTAGCATTTTGAGAAGTTAAATAATTTCATAAATCGTTCTGTCATGTAGTTTCATAGTTACAAAATATAGTTACAAACCGAATTCGTTCTTTATATTACGAATCATAGAAGTATCGAATGTGTGGAGCCAAGGGAGGTAAACCAATCCAATTTATTAATAGAACTTTCTGTACTTGAAGTCGAAATGTAGTCAATAGACGAACAAATGGGCATGGCGAAACTATTAGGGTTCCTCCCTTATAGTTTGGCCATGTCCGTCTGTCCGTCCGCAGCTTAGCTCAGAGACTCTTAGTACTAGAAAGATATAATTTATCTTGGATATACATATTAATCACGCCGACAAAGTGGTAAAAAAAATATTGAAAAAAAAATTTTTTTAGGTTACCTCCTCTACACGTAAAGTGGGGAGGTTTTTTTTTTATCGTCTGCCTCATGGTGAGGGTATCTTTGAATAGGTCTTTCAAAAATATTGCGGGTTTGTGGAAACAATTTTTTGATTGAGGGATCCGTTTGTGAAATAAAAGTGCTAAAAGTACTAATTTTTGTATGAGTCAAGTGTCCCCCCGTGTGTGAAAACTATCACAGCTAAGTAGGCTTTACAAGTTTCCGTGTAATACGAACAACTTACATTTTCAGTTGCAATGTATGAGAGAACATGATTTTCAACTACAATGTTAAGTTTGTTCTTGGGATAAATTCATTCCAACTACGGAACCCTTTATTGTGCGTGGTCCAACACGCACTTGGCCGGTTTTTTTACTATAATTAAATGATTAGTAATAAATTGGTACAAACATTTTACATAATTTTATACAAGCTTATGCCTGTCGAAATCTGTATGAAATTCGCTGACATAATGTACAATCATTTGACATTCACCAAATAAGCTAATAATGAAGACTGGCAAACTATCGCACTAAGTAGGTTTACCAATGTTAGAATGAAACATGTATCCATTGTTACAATCACAATTAGGTCTTCCATTAACAACCGCAATGAAACCAGCTGTTAAGCCTCGAATAAACAATGCAATACCCCGATTCCAAAATGGCATAGAATTTAGACTTTATCTTGAATACGAAAATGACCTTTATACATATAGGTAGGTAGTACGTAGATCGTTTCATTCTAGTTGAGTTAATGCCTTAATGGTCTCCATACGTTGTTAAAAGTTATTTATTCTAGACTGTTTCCTAAACTACCTGGACTTAGGGAATCTTTAGTGAGTAATGTGCTTACATTTGAAAAGGTTTTTCTAGGTTTAATTATTTTATAATGGTCGCTTTTTTTCATATTTTCATTCAAAGTTCAAAGAGCAGGTCCATTGTATTGGTAACAACCGCGACTTACGAGTCACAGATAGGCGCTTTACTTTGTGTAAATTATTTCATCACCACTGCTCTCGAAACGGTGAAGGAAAACATCGTTAGTAAACCGGCATGTTCTAGCACCAAAAATTCGAAGACATGTGACATCTACCAACCCACACCGGGCCCGCTTGGTGGGTTAGTTATGTATTCAAAGTTGGTAACTGTTCCATCACAGAGTCTGTTTGCGTTACATCTAGGTTTTTATTTGGCTTTTATTGAAGCCGAACTTTGGCTTTTAGCTGTTACAACTACCTAATTTTAAAATCTATTTGTTAACATTTCATTACTTATAATTTACTTTAATTTAATTTTTCTTTTTTTTTTTTTTTTTTTTTCCTTCTACCTCCTACTAATCTAAATATTGGAACATCTTTTCTCACACTGTTATTTAGCTGCATAACTTCACACATTACAGGTGACTGACATTTCAAAGAAAATGATGACCCGCAGTGCTACAATCAAGGAGATGGAAGCAAAACTAAGAGCTACCTTGACCAAGCTCGAGGTTTCTGAAACCACGTGTAAACAGCTGCTCCGTGAAAGGGAAGACAGCGAGGTGGAAGTAGACAACATTATTTTAAAGAACACCTCCCTCAAGAATGAACTGTCTCAGCTACACATGCAACACATGGACTTAACTGACCAGCACAGTCAACTACAACATCTAGTGTCAACATTTCAAGAGTGTAGTGACACCCATGAACTGGCACTAAATCAAATCAAAGAGCTTGAACAGAGATTGAGTGAAGCCCAAGAGGCACTATCTATGTATGAGTGTATCAAGGTCAGTAACCAGGTTGCTCGCACCAGTAATCTTTTTGATGAGTTGGTAGGTAGTAAGCCAATATCAGTGTGTGAGCCAGCTGTAACGATTGATTTGACTGGTGATGATACCATACCATTATGTCCTATCGTTATGAGTCACAACAAATTAAAGAAATATATTAAAATCAAGAAATTTATTAAACGGTCACAGAGAGCAATAAAAAATCAAAAACTCTTAAAATTAAACCTTTCGCTTAGAAAGGAACGTGTTGTCTTATCAAAAAGTTTAAATATTTGTAATATTGAATTAGATAAATGTAGGGAGAAGTATGATACTGATATCCAGCTCCTCTATAATGATATATTACACAAGGAGCACTTGCTGAAGGATATTTATGAAAACTATGAAACTTCACAACAACAACTAAGTGACCGCTTGTTTGAGGCTGGGGAACTACTGGATTTGGTGAGGAGCAATGCTGAAAGGTTTGAGTCTCTGACTAATGATCTTTCATGCAGCTATGCTAACCAACCACCACCTCTTCAGCCTCAGCCTGACTTGTCCCCTCCAGTATTGGCTCTTCCAGCAGACACCCCACAGATAAACAAATCAATATTCTTTTCTGACGAGTTAGGTTCTGGCTTTGGAACAATTTTACTCAATTACCTTAGCCATAGTTTTACCAATCATAGTTATCATAACATAAGTTTTAACCAAATGATTAAAAGAATTGCCAACACAAACCTGGATCAATATTCTACTATGGTTTTGCTATTAGGTAATAGCACTAGTATTACCAGAAAGGACATAGTGGATGGTGTAAACACCTTATTAGAGTTAAAAATAGGAAAGCTAATGTTGTGTGCTTTTCCTTACTCTGATACTTTATCAGATAATGAAAATAATTACATTTATAAGTTGAATAATACTATTCACAAGCTGACATGTTGTCATAGTGACAAATTATTGTATTTTGACACTAACAAGTTTGTTAGTGGTTTTAAGTTAACTCAGAGAACTTTATCTCTGTCTGGGCAATGTAGACATCTGATTGCTATGTTGATAGCATATAATATTAACGAGGTTATAGCTAATGTAACAAATTCTAGTATTAGTGACAAATCTGTGTTGCATAGTTTTACTAACAACATTGTGATTGATTGTGAATCATCATATTGTACAAAGGAGGCTCCACCTACAATGGCAACATCCTTGGAGGCCACTACCAGTCAGATAGGGTATTTCCCTCCTGCTGGAACTTATACGGGCAATCTAGACTCTCCAGTTGTAGTTGTGGAGCTATCTCCTGATAATAATTTAAACTAGTCAGTGAGACAACAGAAGTTACCCCTTCAAATAACCAATTATTAATACAGAATAATAAAAAGGTATCTTCTGGCAATATAATTAATAATACTAAGAAAGTAAAGGGTGTGCAACATATTTTAAAATTATTTAATCAAAATATCCAAGGTTGCGCTTCTAAATTACTGGAAATAGAATTGTTTTTGGAAGACACCAAGTTTGATGTCATTTGTTTAACAGAGCATTGGTTGAAAGATTATCAAGTAATGTCAATTAATTATGAAAATTATCGTGTAGTTAGCCATTTCAGCCGAAAACGTATGATACATGGCGGGTCATTAATATTACTTAAAAATTCTATTAAATCTAAAGAACGTACAGACATCATCGGGCTGTCTGTTGAACACATGATTGAATTGTCCTGTGTTGAGCTCGATAAGCATGTTATAGTATGCGTATACAGACCTCCTAGTTACCAGAATCTATCGGTGTTTGATTCTGTAATGGAAGATGTTTTAAAGAAGCTTAGTACTAGTAGTAAGTCAATAATCGTATGTGGCGATTTTAATATTAATTTATTGGAACATAACTCGAATACTGTCAGATTATTGAGTCTTTTTGGGTCATTTGATTTGTCCAATGTGTTTATGGAACCAACCCGAGTGACAGCTTCTTCTGCCACTTGTATAGATAATATTTTTTGTAATTGCGATTACATACACAAACGAATTGTAGATAAGTTGCCATCTGATCACAGTGGACAAATAATAACATTTAGCTCCTATAGGCCTTTACAAAAAATTGAAATAAGGTTTAGGCCAATTACATGTAAAAATTTAGAGAAATTAAATAATTCTTTGGCCAGTAAATTATGTGATCAGAGTTTTAATAATATAGATGACCCCAATGAGTTCTACGCCGAGTTCTTTTCACTATTAAACTCGCAATTTTATGACACTTTTCCACTGAAAACTAAAAGTATTTACACAAAGTTTTTATTCAGTGACTGGGCTACTCCAGGTATTCGTAAAAGCAGGGAAAAACTTTTTGAACTGTATGGCTTAAAGCAACATATGAAAAATACGAACTTTCATCAGTATGTTGCAAAATATTCAAAAACTTTTAAAAGGGTGTGCCAAAGAGCTAAAGCTCTTTATATAAGCAATAAAATAAAATCAGCTGATGATAAAATAAAAACTACCTGGCAAATAATAAATAATGAAACAGGTAGGAAAAAACAGCGAAATAGTGAACTTAATTTAGAGACTGCACATGGCCCCATCAATTCAGATGTAGAAATAGCTCAGGAATTTGAAAACTTCTTTGCTAATATTCCCCTTAAAGCTACTGAAGCTTTAAATTCTTCCCCCACGCTTTCTGCTGCCTTACTTAAAAGGAATGTAAAGGCATGCCCTTCGGAGCTTAGGTTTCAGCATACAAACCCCCAGGCTGTTATAAGAGCTTTTAAAGATCTTAAAATTAAATCAACAGAAGATCTCTGGGGTATGTCTGTAAAAGTATGTAGATCTCTCATCGAAACCATTGCGCATTATTTAGCTTTCATATTTAACACCAGTGTTGACCAAGGAGTCTTTCCGGATCTTATGAAACATAGTAAAGTAGTACCATTGTTCAAATCCGGTGATAGTAAAGATCCCAACAATTATAGACCTGTGTCAATTCTGCCAGTTCTCAGTAAGGTGTTTGAAAAGTTGATGCTCAATCAAATGTTACGTCACTTTAATAAAAATTACATCTTTCATGAACACAAGTACGGCTTCACCAAAGGGCGTTGTACCACTGACGCCGGTGTTACCCTAATGAAGAACATTTTTAACGCCTGAGAAGAAGCACAAGATGCTATTGGAATCTTTTGCGATCTCTCTAAGGCGTTCGATTGCGTAAACCATGAAACACTTCTGATGAAACTCGAGCACTATGGGATTAGGAAAACAGCACTTGACTTGTTAAGATCATACCTGAAAGATAGAAAGGTTAAAATCCAAGTAAATGGCGTAAACTCATTGGGTTCTGAAATGACAATGGGCGTTCCTCAAGGTTCGATATTGGGTCCATTCCTCTTTTTAGTTTATATTAATGATTTACCCCAATTACTTCAAAATCAACCGAAGATGGTGTTATTTGCAGATGACACATCATTGATCTTTAAAATAGACCGACGGTCACAAAATCTTGACGACGTGAATAACTCTATTCTTCAGGTCCAAGATTGGTTTACGGTTAATAATTTAGTACTTAATGAAAAAAAAACAAAATGCATTAGATTTAAATTACCTAATGTTAGAAGTAGCGAATGTGACATCGTATTGAATGGCCAAAAATTAGAATTTGTTAATCAGACAGTTTTCCTAGGAATCACGCTAGACGAGAAATTACAATGGGGACCTCATATAACATCTATTGCGGGGCGGCTAAGCTCGGCCGCATATGCTGTTAGAAAGGTAAGACAATTAACAGACGAAGAAACCGCGCGCTTGGTATATTTTAGTTACTTCCACAGTATTATGTCATATGGCATTTTACTGTGGGGTCGGGCTGCTGACATTGAATCCATTTTTATTTTGCAAAAGAGAGCTGTCAGAGCCATTTACAATCTACGTCGCCGCGAATCTCTTAGGGAACTATTTAAAAGGATTAATATTATGACGGTACCTTGCCAATTCATTTATGAAAATATTATGTATGTAAGAAAAAATCAACATCTTTTTAATAAAATAAGTGATAGACATAATTTTAATACTAGAAATAAAGATAAATTAGATCAACCTTTTTTCAGATTATCTAAAGTTCATACATCTTTTATGGGGTACTGTGTTAAATGTTACAACAAAATACCTTGTGAAATATTGCAATTAAATGAAAGAAAATTTAAAACTTATATTAAAATTACACTTTGTAAGCAAGGATATTACAAATTAGAGGATTATATCCAAGATAAGAATGCTTGGTCTTGCTCCATAGGACAATCTCTAGAGTCTAGACAAAATCAAACTGGTTGCTAATGTAATTGTATAATTTATTCTTTTTTTTTTTTTGACATTGATTTACATTCTGTAATTACTTGGGGTCACACCCGGACTTATTACTCCTTATTTATTTATGAAAATCGTCTACGTTTGGAATGTTTGTGAATATGTGAGCACCATGTATCTATCACATAGTTGATCTATATGTCATGGTTACATTTATCCATTTTAATTCTTTTACCTATTGTGGTATAGTAAGTTTATTTTTGGGTGCATCGTCTTCACATATAATTATATAAATAATGTATGCAATATATTGTAAAACATTTTAAAAGAGTAACGGTGGAGTTTCTTGCCCATTCTTCTCCATACGAAAACTACCTTTTGGAAGGGGCGACTAGAATCAATTTTATTCTAATTTTATTTTTGACGTTCAAAAGTGCCTTTTATGTGCCTATTTGAAATAAATGATTTGACTTTGACTTTGACTTTGACTTTGTTACACATCGACGTTAAACTCGGTTAAACCGTCAAACGATCGCCTAGAGTCCGTTTCACGAAAGAAGTCTAGCAGATAGGCATGCGACGGAGTCATAAATCTTTATTTATTTAATCTTAACATCATATTACAAGCACTAGTTAATAAAATGCACAATCTTAAATAGAGAAAGGTGTGTGGGGTAGGTGGGTTATTGTAGGAATGTTGCTAACTATAGAATAATAATTCCATCCTGGCTCTTGTGATACAGGAACTCCTAGTACAAGAGCCAGGGGCTCTTGTACACTGATGTTTGTTGTCTTGAAGTGAAAATAAATAAATTATTATTAGAATTAGTTCAAATTATTGCCGCGGGCTTCTTTCGTGAGACAGACTCTAGTAGAAGCCGTTTGCATGCAATCTTTTCACGATTATATTTATTGTCATTTTGGATGTATTTTTGTTATCACATACTTATGTACTATAGTGATAAACTAAAATGTAATAATTGAGGCAGGTAAGTACCTACATCCTGCCAAAATCGATATGCTTGCATTCTCTTTACAACCACTTATTGAACTTAGTGGAGTATTGTGTACCTACCTATGTATCTATATGGAGCAATAAACATTTACAGGCTTAGTAATGTAAACATGCACGGATTGCCTGGATAGTCCAGTGGTCGCAAGGGCTACTGTTGAGAATGAGGTCCTGGGTTCGAATCCCATGTTGGGCAAAGTGAAATTGAGTTTTTCCACCAGGATTTTCTCAGTAGCAGCCGGTCTGGATTTGTATTTCCTGGAATAGGCTCGTCCCCTCCATCCCATTACAAGAGAGCTAAAGATATCATGCGAAATGTGGGTGTAGAATCGGTTACACCTCTGCCTGACCCTAGGCGTGATGTTGTGTAATATAAACACATTTTAATAAGGTATAGGAACAAACATGGGAACTTTTTTCGATAAAAAAATTAAGGCAACGATAAATCCGTTTCCGTACGAAGAGAGATGGAAAAGTACCGTATTGTCTGTCTCTATCCACTTTTGTAGTCGTAAACAGTCTCAAAATAATGCTTGAACATCTACAACCTACGGATGCGACCGATTTAGCAATTCATAGTTCCAAATGGATCTGATAACGTTACAAGGATGCTGCTTATCCTGTGCGAATACATGAGATAAATGAGGGCAAGTAATCTATCTACTGCTCGTAGGTAGAACGAACGGACTTGGAAGCCACAAGGCATGATACTTTGGTAAGTAAAGTTAGCGTTTCTTACGAATATGTTCCTTTTTTTAGCAATAATATGCATATGTAGGTGTAAAAGTTTATACGAATATGAACCTTATTAGCTTAATACGAATATGAACTTTATTTATTTATTTAAATAAGATGGGAGACTTACAGCTAAAACAAACAGAACAAGGACAGTTCATTAGTCTAAAAGCCAATTACAGGTCTCCACTTATAAAATAGAAAAAATAGAAAAAGTAAATTCTAAGGACATTCACACCAACTACTATAAACACAGCATAATATTATTATGTTGCTCGAACTGCTTAACAATCATCATATCAAAATAAACTACATGAAAAAGTTACGGCTTAAGCACTTCCTGGCTGACGACACACTAGTTAGGAACGGATCTATATCGTACTGTTTACAAAGCTTGTTTATTAGCTTCGTATAAAACGGTAACTTTACTTAACAAAGTAAAGTCAAAGTGCGATCTTGGAATTTTGACATTAAACAAGCACGTCGCGTCGAGCAATTCTTGCTCCGATCGTGCTTGGTTCACCTATCGTAACCACAGCTTTAGGTCCCACGTCATCGCACTATAATCTAGGTAGATTCCACTGCATGGATGTGTAATGCAACTGTCCTACAGTAAGTGAAAGATTACACCAATTACACTGTATTGCAGATACTTACCAAGCATCATTTGTGTTGAAAAAGCCAAGAAAACGGTAGGAGGAATTATTGGAACAACGTTTTAGTTTGCTGAGCTGTAGGGAAAATAAATAAAATAGGAAACTAACGACTTCTTTCACAATGCCAGGATAGAACTACGGCACAGACTGTCTCGTTGGCCAGTGGTCGCAAGCGCTACTGCTGAGCATGAGGTCCCGTGATCGATTCCCGGGTCGGGCAAAATGTTATTGGGTTTTCCGTCAGGGATTTCGCAGAGCAGCCCGGAGTCTTGACTTATCCCCGGTTTATGTTAATAGGCTGGTCCCCTTACACTTACATACTTACTTACACTGGACTTAAACATAACTGGCGAAATGTGGGTGTTACTACAGGTACACTTTAGCGGGGATTACAAGCGTGATATTATGATAAGTATAAAGTATCAGGTTATATTCTAAAAATAGTGAACTGAATGACTGCCATATCAAAAATTAAGTACATATTACAAAGTAATTTAATTTATTACATGATAACTGTTGCACATTACCCAGTGAGTAATTACCCATTACGTATCTACTCTTGTGACTTGAATGTAACCATTTAGCGATAAGTACTTCCAAATTTTCGCATTTTCTCACGATGTATTGAGTTATACGAGAGATGAGATGGCTATTTAAATGTATCAGCAAATGTTTCATAAAGAGGTTAATAAATCTCATAAACTCCGAGAGAAGTATTGTTTATTATTTTCCTTCTAACATTTTAGAAAATAAGTACCTTCACGTTACATCCAACAAATCTTTTAACGATTGCATACGAGCAGAAAACTACCGTCTTATTGATCAAAATGTCTTCTTATTGTAGCAGAAAACAATAGATGAGGTCAGAGCAAACAACATTTTAGACTGGCCTACATTCCCCCTGGGCATCGGCCAGCTCTTCAAATCGTTGTTCCTAAACGTGCAAATATACTGAATAAATAAATAGAAAACGTTCTCGGGAAACGAGAAATAAAATAGACGTTGAACCCTCTATCAAAAGAGGAATTAAAGAAACCCTCCAAGATTAGCAAACATGTAATAATGTTAGCCTTGAAATGTAAAACGAACACGACGATCAAACTCGAAGAAGCTCCCGAGATAAAAATGTGGCAGTACCATGTAAAGAGCTCGAATAAACACACTCGTTTCCCTCACAAACCTTCATTTTCCTTGACTTGTTTAATCCATATCAAACATGTCTTAAAACTTACTCGTACTTCCATAAGTAGCGGGATTTTTTACTTATCGTACCATACTTACACAAGAAATGTAGTTCGTATAATAATATTTAATGTGAACTCAGACTTTCTAATATCCATTATCCGAGTATATATTCCACCGATGGAACAGGATTGTGCGGGTGCTACGTGACGTCATCTCAATTTCCAATTTTATTTACATACGAAACTTCTAACTTAATTCCGTTCAGACTGAAAATCGAGTGCGAATGGTAGTGATCTTTACAAGCTTCTCTCGGAATTTCAGTTTGTTGGAACCCTCCTAATCTTATAACGGTAAGTAAAGCTCCAAGTGTTTTTGATGTTACAGAGACGAAAACTGTATGAAAATAGAAAAGGAAATTATATTTTGAGAAAGAAAGAAGCGGGGAAATAAACGATGTTTGCGGACGGACTGGGCTGCCTAAATAAATATAAGGCATTTTATTTAGTTTCCTACCAAGGTTCCTAAATATTTAATTAGCTTGTATTTATTGTAAACCTTCGTAATATTATTGAACAAAAACATCGTCAGAAAACCGTTAAAAAAAACGTTATGTCTTCGATCTTATGGGTCTAGAACCAAAAAGTCGAGTCATGACGTAACATCCGCTAACCTGCACTGGATCCACGTGGTGGATTTATAGGCCCCCTCTCTTTCATAAAGAGAAGGCCTGTGTAACAGTAGTGGGAACGTTGTATGCTGATTTTATGCTATGCTTGTAATTACTGTACCAATGCTGGAAGGATGTTGAATCATCGATTTCATAATATCATAATCTTAACTTAACTTTGTGTTTTATGTTTTTCTGCAATGGTTTTATCTATACAAACAATAAAGCTGAAGAGTTTGTGTGTTCGAACGCGCTGATCTCTGGAACTATCAGTCGTATTTGAAGAAATATTTTTGCATTTTTTTTGCCCAATTCTTGATCAATGCTTGAGCGAAGAACTTGGTGGCCGAACAAAAAGTAACAATGAATGCTAAGCGAAAACGTAGTAATAGTGCGGGCAGGCGATGCGATGCCGCCAGTTCAGTCGGAGAAACAAGTAATTTCACAGGGACGAAGTCGCAGGTAAAAGCTAGTTAGTAATATTGTTTGTAATGCACTCATTTTCAATGTACGGTCGCGGTAATCAATGTAGTATCACCTTAAGGACTGTATTGCTGTGAACGCGCGGTAAAGGCCATACCTACGTCTGTGTGCATAAAGTGATGTATCAACACAGAACGCTCACCTCATAATTCGCACACTGGCTGGCGTCGAACGAAACAAAAAACATACCGTCGCTTTCGCACGCAGGCGACGTAATTACGTATGATCTTGGTTGTTTCATACCATTGCTAAAATTGAATTCATTACATCAAGTACCGATAGCTGGTAGTCTTACGTATTGGATTATTAAACGCATAGGTCTGGGTTCCAATCTCGAGTTAGGACTTTTATTTTTCTTTTCCAACAATAATCTTTATCGGTTATTTTGTTATTCGTTTTTTATAGATTATACAAGAGACATAATGTAATAATAATTTTATTTTCATTATTATATTGCTATTGTAATACGGGGTTAAAATAAAAATGGCTTTATATGTCATTTCAAAATGTTTATTCGTTATAATATTAAAAAGTAAAAAAAAAAAAGTAAGCTTCTAGTCAAAACAGTTTATTTTCTCATATAGAATAATTTATTGAAGTAAAGCAGGTTATCAGTGAACTACGACCCTTAGACTTAAAATATTGTATCTTAGTAATATAATAATATTGTGCTTTAACTACTAATGTGTGTGGGTACTCTAAGAAATCACAACTAGCAAATCTACCCACGTAAATAAAAAAAGTTTGAACTGCTTGTCATAATACAATTAAATTACTCAGTAGTACTACTTTTTGTTTACTACCAGTGCGGTTGTTTTAACTATAGTTGCCTATCTCAAACGTCAAAGTTAACAAATCGTATTTATTAGGACTTATTGCGGTTATAGCTTAGTATTCATTTTCATTATGAAAAGAAGATTGAAACTAAACCTCAAAATAATCCTTATTACGGATATGACACAATATTATTTTAATATTACTAATATCAAATTGTATCTTATAACTTAATACTTTGTTTGTACTCGTATAACCCCCATTATTATCAATGCTATCAAGTAAACACTGGCGCATTAATCCAACAATATTGGAACATATAACGGTTTCTCTTAAATGTTCCCATATTATTTCCATGCAATGCAACTTCAACTGCTCATCAGATCTCTCATTCCGTGCTTCCCATCGCTGTATCGCAAAATGTAAACGTTCTTGTTTATGTTTTTCAATCAAATATGGGCGAAACGAAAACCAGCTCGAAAAGCTGACTTTCGTTTGCACGGCGAACAGTTCGTAAAGATGTGTCGAATAATTCGGCAAAATATCTCGTTGGTATGAAACCACTTGTTTCATTATTCACTGACGATGGGAAATCATGAAATGACCCCTCCCGCTCTGGGTGGAGCGGAAGGGAGTGTCAGACTCTTACTGACTAAAGCCCACCCGTGTTCCTTCCTTAGCCCTTTATGTTCCGGGGCAGCGGTAACCCTTTCGGACGATTCCGCTACCAGGCTACCGCTACTAGGCTTCGGCCCTGTCGGGCCCCGTGAACTATGCTGACATCTCTTTGAGGCGCGCGTGGAACACATACGCGCCGTCCGGCACGGGCCTGGTCCTGATCGGACGGAGAGCTACCCATTGCTTTCCGCCCGCAGGCCCGCGCCTACGGTGGCCGGGAGTCGTCACGCGGCTCCCGACGCCCGGAGCGTCTTCCGCGGCGGCTGAGGCGTGAGGATCTCTCCCTCGCCCATCCCGCCACCTCCTTCGCTAGCATGACTGCTTCGCAGAAAGAGGTGACCGCCTCCCACTCCCTCTCGCCCCGGACCATGGCTTGAACCAGGGCCGGACGCGAGAGGTCACCGCCGCTGCCGATCGCCTCTACGAGGACACGGCGGTGCTCTGCCCAAGCGGGGCAGAACTCCACCGTATGCTCCACCGTGTCCTCTGGGCTATCCTCGCAGTGATGACACCCGGGTGTTTCTTCCCGCCCGATGATGTGCAGGAACCTCCCGAAACATCCGTGTCCGGAGAGGACCTGCGTCAGGCGGTAGGTGAGAACGCCATGACGCCTCTCTAGCCACTCCTCAAAGAGGGGTCTTACTACCGCTATCGTGGCCTGCCCTGCGCTGGGTTGCGATAGTCGCGCTTTCAATGCCACCATGAGATCGCGCCGGAGGTCCGTCCGCTCCGCCGCGATTTGCCGCGGGTGCGGAGTTTCCCCCCGACGTAGTACCTCCGCGCGCCAATCATACAGGCGCGCGAGGACTATCGCCAGATTCCATGGCGGCAGTCCAGCAAGGAGGCTTGCTGCCTCGCCCGAGATCGTGCGGTACCCCCTGATGAGCCTTACGGCTACCACCTTTTGGGGCGCGTTCAGATAGTGTGCGGCTCGCAGCCGCAGTGAACGCGCCCACACCGGGGCCCCATAAAGGGCCCTGGACCGCACGACCCCCGCGTAAAGCCTCCGGCAGGAAGGAGGTGTTTAGCCCCCTCAGGTTGGGCAGGAGCCGCTTTAAGGCGGCCCCGGTCCGTTCCAATTCACTGACTAGCTGGGGCCATCTTTTGACCCTCCGACTCACAGTAGGAATTTCTCTAAAACAAAAAAGGAGTACTGTTAGGCCAATAGCAAAATACGAATATTACCAATTAGATACAAAATTATTTTGAAAATAGAAATGTTACATTATATTATTATTATACTTAATTTTATATTCATCATTATTTTTTTTCTTCTATTTAGGCTTTATGATAAATATAAAACGTTTAAAAAAATAACTAAAAGGATTGATCAGCAATTATACTTTAATTAGAAAAAAATCGATAAAATAATTAAAACATAATACTCACACTCAGTCCGGTTTCATCAAATATCTGTGATATAATATTAAGTCCACTTTTACGCAGCGCGATAATATCTGCTTTCATCTCAATATTAAAATTCAAAATGAACTACAACACCGCTAATAGATTAAACACACGTCACTAATCTACAATAACAACCAACCAAAAACAAATAACGTTATATTTAGTCGCGGTGAATGAGTCGTAAGTTATGGGTAATTATAAAAACATTTTAAAAAATTATCACCGCGCGTGAGATTCGAACCCACGGCTCGCTAAGCTTCATGCGTAGCGAGATTACCGACGTATGATAACCGCTAGGCTATCATGCCTTTTAACCTAATGGTTGAATTTATGAACTACAATCAGTTGCAAACGAATTGGAGAGTGTGTGTCTATAGTATAGAAATTACTCATTAGAAGAAGGTCGTAAGTTAAACAGAAGTGTCAATCTTTTGCTTCGTGACACTGTCACTCCACTTTTGACCCTTACTGTATGTCAACTAATATTTTAATCTCTCTATTTATGTAGTTTGAACATTACCAAATCACGTATGGTTCTCAAAAATGGTCTTTGACAATTCAGCAGAGGTCCACCCTCGAGGTTTGCCAGAAAGGGAGCTATGGAATGGAGTATTCCGGATATTAAACATGTGAACCGGGTTAAGAATACAACAATCCGTTCCATCACTAAAATAACTGATGTTACTCGGAAAGCTACCACGCCTAAATGGAATTGGGCTGGACACATCTGCCGCATGTCAGACGATCAATGGGCCAAACATACGACCCAGTGGGTCCCGCTTAATGGCAAACGACGTCGCGGCAGGCCCAGACGGATATGGTGGGATGAGCTGGACTCCTTTCATAGAGATTGGTCCTTGGTAGCTCTGGACAGAGAGACGTGGAAAGACAGTAGGGAGGCCTCTGCCCAGCAGTGGGACATTAACGGCTAGTAAAAAAAAATAAAAAATACCGAATCGCTGTAGGTACAATTCGTAATTATTTTCCCCGGTAATCAAACTGCTTGATCAAATTTTATGATAGCTATCTCGTATTATTGTACATTTAATGTGTATTATGGATCTATCTATGGATAGTTGTTATTCATAACAGAATAATAATCACGAAATAACGTATGAAAGCCGTGGGCAATGTTTTACAACTGGGGCATTACGCAATTATCGAACTATTATTATTGTTGGTAGCTCAATCAAATGGTTTCGCAAATAGCTCAGCACTCATACATTTTATTGAAGTTTCAGGTACCTAGGAATATCAAGTTACACGTCGTCGACTGTTCTGGCGGGAATATACATTTGTATATATATATATATATATATGACTAACGTGCACAACGTGAGTTTCTATACTATATCTACCTACCGCATGCGGGCACGGTAAAGGTCTATCCACACATAATAATATTAGGGCTGCGCCCGGGACGTGGCAGGGCCGTGGCACACACAGGGTATATATTGAAGCTACGTTACCGATCCGGACCCGAAAATTCATAAAACTAACAAAAATTCTGTTAATAGATTGTAATGTATACCTACCTATTTGATATTTGTACGCAGTTAACGGCAAAACATAGAGATCTCTCAATTTTATTTATAACATCTATTTTACACCTACGTTTAACAAATAGAAACTGACTTTGAGTTTGACGAATTCATATAAAATGTACACACCGATATTAGAGTCCCTGATGGAGCACGGTCCGTCCACGTCCCGGACACGGCCCTGATATGTGTGGTATACCTATAGCTATGTGGTATAGCTTCCACAAAATGTATTCTAAAACAAGTGAAGCTAAAAAAAGCTTTTAAAAGTCAAACCACACCTTTTTAGCCCCCGACGCAAAAACGACGGGGTGTTATAAGTTTGACGTGTCTGTGTGTGTCTGTCTGTGGCATCGTAGCTCCCGAACGGATGAACCGATTTTGATTTTGCTTTTTTTGTTTGAAAAGTTAATTAGTCGAGAGTGTTTTTAGCAATGTTGGTCGGGGTTTTTTAATTTGATTAGTAGTAGCCAATTTTTTAATCACGTCTAAACTTGTAGAAAAATGATTTTCGATGTATCAGACGTTACACTCGAGTGAGTTCATTTTTGTTTCATTCCACGTTCACACGACACCGACAGAATTATGATTATAGGAATTAACGTTCATTTGCTCCTTTCATTTTATTTTTCAACCGTAAGTGAGTGAAAGATGGAGTGCCGAAATCAAAGTTCGTTGGATTGGTTCATTTATGTCCCCTTTTAATTCATTTTGTGGTCAGACGTTTCACTTTGTGTGAAAGATGGAATGAAAGGTAAAAAATTACCAAAAAGTGAATCATCTGTACTTAGGTACCTACGTCATTTAATTTCACGTGCCTTACTGAGTTAGTATCATAAAATAAATCATGTTGTATCCCATCTCTTACCAGTATATCTAATCTGATCGTCGATGGGTTAAGTACAATCATGCAGTCTACTTGGCTGTGAATCATCTTCAAATCAGTTTGTTGAACAGTCATTTTCTTAGTGTCTCACATACATTAATCTTAATATGTCTTAAAAGCGATTTTGGTTCTTTGGTTCTTTTATTCACTTTTATAAATTACTAGCTCCTGCCCGACTTCGTCTGCGTCAAATTTCTTGTTCCCCCGAGCCACCGCGTCGCATCGCGTCGTCCGCCCGTGCCTTAACTTCGTTTTTGCTTAGCGGGGTTTCAGACTTTCTTCGTTTTACTCGGCTCCTTACGATCGTAGCCTGATGTAAAATAGCCTATAACCTACCTCAAGAATTGGGCTATAACATGCAAAAAGAATTTTTCAAAATCCGAATTGTTGTTTCAAAGATTAGCGTGTTCAAACAAACAAAAACACAAACTCTTTACATACACTCTTTACTTAAACAGCTTTATTATTTGTACATAGGTATATAGATGGACCTACCATCAAATCAGGGGTACAAGGGGTACATATCACTGCAATTAAAGCAGTCCTGAAAACGCATCCCTGTTTTTTTTTGCTGTAAGAACAAGAGACGAAACTATCAATTGTAGAAACTAGCTGACTTTGTCAAGGTGGTTTAGTAATGAGGACGACATCAATTCTTGGAAGGGTTCAAGGCGAACAGCCTTTTACAAACATGAAGCATATGTGTCAACAGTAGATTGTTTCCGGTCCACACAGACAGAAAACATCGTAAATTATTCTCGCTACTCTAAAAACACCGTACCTACACGATTTATCGTACCTACATTTGAACGGGCCAAAGACTACATCAACTGTCAGAAGCATATACAGGGTCAAATTAAATTAGCTAGCGAAACTCCACAGACGTGTTGGGTATCGATATCTAAACATGATTAAACGAATTATCATATGATTCGCTGATGTTTTAGGGTCAACGACGACCGTACTGTAGTAACATAACGTGTGAGTTTAGAAAATCAGTTATGTTAACATAGCGCTTACCATCATATCCTGGCAGTTTCGCTAGCTAATTGAATTTGACCCTGTATTGATATAGTTTAGTTACAAGGAATACCTCCTTTCATTACAACAACAGACGAAGCACTGGCGATTTAATTTATCTCGCGGTGGTTAAGCTTTGTTCACGTTCCCTAGAACACAGTTTGATCCGTTCCTAAATAGATATAGGCAGATTCACTAGATACACAAGTCTCTGGGAACGTTCACAAGTTGTGCAATTATCTACTTCCAAGACGCGCCAACTTGCAACACACACACGAACGTGCACATAAACGCAAGTCTTGGATCCTACTAATTTTGATGACCAATTTAATTTAATTAACGCCAAATTTAGCCATTTCAGTACTCACTTCACTTGGTAATGAGTACTGAAATTCTTCTTAATACTATATTAGTCTCAAACAATCCTCAGGAAATACACCCTCAGGCAGAGGAAACTGCAGTAAAATATATACACAACATCCATAATATATTCGCTCATAGAAGATAGAACAATCGTAAAACTCAGATGGATATGAAGGCGCACACTTAATTTTATTGTGCGGGACAAGAATTCACGATGACATTTGAAATAGAACAAGCTGTCCCGCGCTGTCTCGCAGCTCAATGAATGCCAATCACGAAAGCTGACATAAAACCCTGCGAAATAACATCATCATATTTATGTTATTTTTATTTATTTGCCATAAAACATGGTTCAAAGAAAATAATGTACAAATCACTTGAAAGCTAAATAAGGGATGAAATACCAATGTAAGCTTGAAAGGAAAGCCGAGAAGTCGATCAATCATGCGGACACTTTAGCACGAGATATCAATGACTTGGGTTCGGCCTGTGTGTATAGCCACGCAGCTCCCGCAGCTACTGTTTGCTTCATTGAATTACATTGCGGACCCCTGCTACTAACCCAATATTGCGTAGCTGCCAAGATCACTTTACTAAGTAATTTGTTTCGTTAAGATTTTGGTACGTTTAGTAATATTGATGATAAAAGGGATATAATAATTAGTTTAGTTACGTTTACGGAGTTAACCGCGGCGGTTGAACGTTGTTTGATTCAACTACTATCTAATTGGATGAGTAACCATTTACAATCTTCAATCTTTATAAGACATTAACTTCGCTCTTAGTCTGTACCGACACGTACTAAAGTTTCAATTTATAGTAACTAGTATAACTGTATCTATCATCAGATATAAAATTATATTAACTGATAACAATTTACATCTTCATTATCGAATGGAAACTTTATTTATTTAGACATTTCCGGTGTGAGTGATTAGGTACAAAGATGAATGCTATTTCTAGAATTGTTATTCAATTAGATAATGTTAATCAGTTAAAATTATTAATGTGTTCGTGCGTGGCGCTAAAATGATTGCTAAAATGACGACTCTACTGGCACGCTGGCACGTCTATTTAACGTGTTCGACATTGCCAAAGGTCATGCTTGCGTGATTTCTTTTTCTATTGTTTTCGTAGTCTCGAGTGTATCATAGTCGTACTGTAGGTATAATTTTGATTGAAATTATAAGTAATGACTGCATAAATCGTGTTTACAAACCATTAGGTAGTATTTGTAAAACAGTTTTGCCATTATGGGCTTAGTGACAATTTAAATAGAAAACTGGTCTTTTTTTTTTTTTTTGTGGATGGGAAATCATCAAATGACTCCTCCCGCTCTGGGTGGAGCAGAAGGGAGTGTCAGACTCTTACTGACTAAAACCCACCCGTGTTCCTTCCTTAGCCCTTTATGTACCAGGGCAGCGGTAACCCTTTCGGACGATCCCGCTACCCCGGCAGGCTTCGGCCCTGTCGGGCCCCGTCAACTACGCTGACATCTCTCTGAGGCGCACGTGGAACACATACGCGCCGTCCGGCACGGGCCTGGTCCTGATCGGACGGAGAGCTACCCATTGCTTTCCGCCCGCAGGCCCGCGCCTACGGTGGCCGGGAGTCGTCACGCGGCTCCCGACGCCCGGAGCGTCTCCCTCGGCGGCTGAGGCGTGAGGATCTCTTCCTCGCCCATCCCGCCACCTCCTTCGCTAGCATGACTGCTTCGCAGAAGGAGGTGACCGCCTTCCACTCCCTCTCGCCCCGGACCATGGCTTGCACCAATTCCGGACGCGAGAGGTCGCCGCCGCTGCCGATCGCCTCTACGAGGACACGGCGGTGCTCTGCCCAAGCGGGGCAGACCTCCACCGTGTGCTCCACCGTGTCCTCGGGGCGATCCTCGCAGTGATGACACCCGGGCGTCTCCTCCCGCCTGATTATGTGCAGGAACCTCCCGAAACATCCGTGTCCGGAGAGGACCTGCGTCAGGCGGTAGGTGAGAGCGCCGTGACGCCTCTCTAGCCACTCCTCAAAGAGGGGTCTTACCGCCGCTATCGTGGCGTGCCCTGCGCTGGGTTGCGATAGTCGCGCCTTCCATTCCACCATGAGACCGCGCCGGAGGTCCGTCCGCTCCGCAGCGATTTGCCGCGGGTGCAGAGTTTCCCCCCGACGTAGTGCCTCCGCGCGCCAGTCATACAAGCGCGCGAGGACTATCGCCTCCAGATCCCATGGTGGCAGTCCGGCAAGGAGGCTTGCTGCCTCGCGCGAGATCGTGCGGTACCCCCGGATTAGCCTTACGGCTACCACCTTTTGGGGCGCGTTCAGGTAGTGTGCGGCTCGAAGCCGCAGTGAACGCGCCCATACCGGGGCCCCATATAGGGCCATGGACATGGAAAACTGGTCTTAAATACCTATTATTATTAATTCGAAGCAGCATAACGAAGGAAATAGTAGTTGTAATAGTAGAATAAATGCTGTGACGTTACTTGCGAAACATGTGTGGTGTGACTATGAATTATAGGCTGAGGAAAGATGTCATAAGGCAGTGACAAAGATTGAAAAGAGTATGCTTAGATGATTTGATCATGTTGAGAGGATGAATGAAAGCCGACTAACAAAAAGTAATTAAAAGATAGATGTGAGTGGAAACACCGGGAGGGGACGCCCTAGGACGACATATGTATAGTGACGTTATTGATGATGTTCTTAAAAAAGGTCAGGTGCGCAGAACCCGTAACCGGCGTGCGTGTATGATCAGAAGGCCAATTCTCGTAATTTAAAACGTTCAAAATCTAGTCGCAGTGTCATCTTGGCGACAAACAAATGTCAAAAACTTGTCAAAATGTAGGGAAATTAGAGGTATTTTTGACAGATTGAGACTGAGATCAAACTGTGAACGTTGTTAAAATTACGAGAATTGCCACTCAGTTGTGTGAACGTAAACAAGGTATAAGCAGTATGTAAGGATCATAGCAGGTAGCGTTCTGTAGTTTCTGCCTACCTCCATAGGAAGAAGCCGTGAGTTTATGTATTCATGTATGTATAACGAAGGTCAAGTCTTAAGGAAACTTACACCGTCCGGAGTTGCGGTATCGCCGTACATTGAAAATTGTTAACAATGCCCACTTATACTTTAACAACAACACTAAGAACTTTACCCACAACTAGTATCGGTTTGAACGCGAAAATAACTTCTTAATATCCTGATCCCAACCCTTTTAACAAGAACCTTAATTTCATTCCAGTTTTTTTTTTCCATTTCCATTAATCAACAAAGTAAACCCTTTGTTAAGGTCGGGTGCACATGAATGAAAGATTGATGAATGAACTTAATGTAGAGAGTTTGAAAGTCTGAGTCGACCGCGCTGCCTTTGTTTTAGACTAAGTCACATAGAATAAAACTTGTAAGGTTTCGTTACTAAGCTGAGCTAAGTAAGTAGCTACGAGTACGTACAATGTACATGCGTATAAGGCTTAGTAATTGAAAGTTATATTACTGGTAACAAAATACATGAGTCGCCAAAAAAGAAAGATACAGGGCAAAGGTAAGAACTGCCCACCTACAACAAGGTAAGCCTAAGTATACAGCACTACCTACTTATTATGTTATGTATTATGTACATAATAGAAACAGAAAGGGTAACATCATGTAATCCAATTGTCTCACTGGAGCCAAATATCATCCCAGGTACATACCTACATACTATTTCAGTACATTTGGCTGTTCTCTATTTACATTTACCTTGCTCAGATATTCATATATGAAAATGAAACTAAAGGGATGACTGATTATTAATAATCATTAAACCAAAACTACGTAACTGGAAACAGTGCTTAATCATCATAATACGTGATAAAGTTACCCGACAAGGCATTATTTGCAATATTACACCGAATTACGCCAATGCTGAAATTAGGAAATTATAGGAAATCTATTATTATGACGTAGGTAGCACCTCTTGGGTCAGAAAGCTTCATGACACGTATAATTGTGTCGTTATTTAATTGCTCTGATCGCTATTGATCGCTGGTCACTCTAAATATGATGCTCTAGATAGCCCCAAAAACTAGTTCACACAAATTAAAATAGCGTCGTGATTTACTAGGGATTTATGAGCAATTTAATAAAGTTTCGTAGAGTAGATATACTCAATAAAAATCAAAGAATAAGTAAGCTGAAATCGGAACCCAATCGGTTGTAGCAGACATAATAAAAAGGTAGGAAACTAAAGTTTAGCGCTAGCAGCGAGTAGAAGCAAAAGTTTAACTTTCTACAATAATAATTTCTGATATTTACTAACTTGAATGTTATAGTTACATACAATGAATTTCACGACCTTTGGAACACTTCGTAGCGCTTACGTTCACTGGGGGCATTAAGTGCCCGTCGGGAAACGTAAAAAGTTTAACAAAGCGTGAAATAATCCATAAAACTAGTTGTATTTCCGTTTAAAGTTTTTCGTGCATTAGAATTTATTTTTATAGTTTTGGAAATAAATTCTAAACTAAACGATCTACGGCGTAGCCCGCGCTACGCGTAGCTACGGCTACGGCAAACAAAAGAATTTTGTGATTTAGAATTTTGTTATTTAGAATTTTGTTTCTCTACACATAAATTCACACCTTCTTCCCATGGGTGTAGGCAGAAACTATAGAACGAAATCTGCTACGATCCTTAAATACTCCTTTTGCTTCGTTTACGATCATACATCAGAGGGGCAATTCTCGTAATTTTAAGAACGTTGACAGTGTGATCTCAGTCTCAATCTGTCAAAAACACCTCAAATTTCCCGACATATTGACAATTGTTTGTCGCCGAGATGACACTGCGACTAGACTTTGAACGTTTTAAATTACGAGAATTGGCCTTCTGGTCATACACACACGCCGGTTGCGAAGTCCTTCTAGGGCGTCCCTCCCGTTTCCACTACGCTTTTTTTATTTCTACATATAAAATAGCATTAGAGGTATATAGTAATTCAGTTGCTAATAACATCATACTACAGTCACTGTGATTGCAGAATAGCTAGGTTGGAAAGATGCCAACCGTGATCGCTTTAGGAATATTATTAGCGCTCTTTCTTGATTATGACAACTAAGTCGCCAATTCTCGCAAGATAATCTTCAACAATATTTTTTTAGTTTGTAAATAGTTTTAGTTAATTTAGGATATTATTTTGTTATTTTAGTGTTATATTATGGTAATAAACAATGAATCAAATATTGTACATAAAAAAAAAAAAAAAAAAAAAAACAATATGACAAAAACAGACTAAACAGACTTTTGGAGAAGCTGTAAAATTGTAATCATAACAAAAGTACCTACCCAGGCCATTCTAGGGAGCCTTTCGAACTTTATCGAATAAAACCGATTCCAATAACTGCCTAAATTACAATTGGCAACCTTGTCTTTCTCTCAAAGTTCCCAAACTTATAAGAACCTAATTTTACGATTGATTGTAAACAGATCTCTTTTACTGAAGAAAAGTTACCGTTCTTGGAACAAAACTAAAAAACTGGGCAGCAAAATGGTGTTTGTCTACGCGGCACATTTGGTTTTGACCAAAATGGAGATGTGTTTGCACCAATTGGCACTGACTGAGACAGATTGGTAGTATCCTGCCAGCGAGTGATACAAATGTCGTTTTAATGGCTCCTAGAGACAAGGGTTAATTTATTTGAAGACGACGACTTGCGAGTGTGACTTCCTTTCGCAGAGTAATGCTGATTCGTCGTAGGAATTAACTCTGTTGAAATTCTAATTCGCTACGTACAACATTAATTAACATTAATTACTTATTTACATTAAGTGAGAAGCTCTAATATACACTACGTACGTGCATATCCAAATTCTATATGTCGGTTTTAATTAGTAATTCATCAGTTTTGTGACTGTACGATTGATTAAAGGACATTGCTCTGCGCCCATACATTGTTCGCCCTGGAACCAAGAGCATCGGAAAATTATGTGTTGTATTGCCGATCATTAGTAAACTCCTATAAGATCTTATTTGTATAGCGGATATAAAAAGTATCAGATTTTGAGGTTATAATCGAACCATAACAACGAATATTAGGTATAGTCTTTCATAGCTCCGAGTGATTTTTAAGAAACTAAAAAACAATAACATAATACATTTAGCTCTATTTTGTACCTACCTAGATAATTAGGTATCTAAATAGTTTTTTTTCTAAAGCCTAAGTGTACATATGTAATTGCAGCGTTTAAATGCATAGAATCTAATTAACATAGGTACCTGTATTCTTAGCATTGGTTTTGGAATGAGATAAAATGTTTGTGTGTATTAATGTAAAAATAGAAACAATTACAAAGAGCAATCGACGCAGTGAGAGCATAGGTTAGGTGAGAGACTGACAACCGCCATTTAGTCACGTCAAAAATAGGGGTGGCAATTGTGGCAAACTCGATACGATTTATCGATATTTACTATGTTACAACGTTACAAACTGAATTACATCACCTTTTGTCATACGATAATATTAATAACATTACAACTAAGAAAATGACCAACTTTACTTATAATAACACTATTCTATACTTATAATAATATTCATACATAAAACATCTGTATCTAGTCTGCAATATTGTTTTTTTGAAGACAATATTTATAATGTGTTCAGTAACAATAAGTATTTTTTACCCGACTGCGGCGAAGCCCAAAAGGAGGGTTATTTAAATTAATTGTCGTAAATAGTCGTTTAGTTAGAAGTAAACCACACACTTTTCTAAACGATCATTAGAAAACCCAGAATAATGATCATGATGAAATATGTAGGTTTTATTCAATTCAGCATTATTCTAACTACCTATTTAAAATCGAGAATAACCTCATTCATAAAGTACCTCTAATTAGTAGGTTTTTTTAAAGTATACTTTTAGGGAATAATAATATATGGAATATGGAATGGTGACTAAATTGCTTTATTGATATATTCGAAATAAATTCAAAATGTGATTCAGATTCAAAAACATGCAACAATTAATTAAAAATTCGATCGATCGATTGCATTCGATTAGGCATCCCTAATCTTTTTTGATACGACATGACGTTTGGCGAAGATGGCGGCGATTAATGTTATTAGTCGCGTAAAATACTTTAAAATGTTCATTTTGGCATGCAGCTAGTCCGTGTTACAAAAGTATTTGCAACTAATATAATAAAATAGACAATTAATTATCGTCTATGTCCGATATTTCTTGTGCACAGGGCGATTCCGGACAATGTCCTTTGCTATTTAATTACCTAGTTTACAACTCCAACAAATTCATTTTGATGATTAATTTGTAATTTACTCTAATTTTAAAATGTTCGCTAATAGTTAATTAAAACGATTTAGTACCGCATGAAATCATTATGGGTTTTACACTGTAATTAGTGGTCCGCTCAATTTACATATCATTATGTTTTCGTTTGGCCTAATAGGAAAGTTGTAAAATCATTAATTATTGGGCACCTAACGGTTTTGGTTTTAGGTCGATCGGTCTACGTGTCGAGTGACAAGAATTGAACTTATAATTGCGAACATTGGCAGCAAAATAACTCAGTTTCAGTCATTTTAACCATTATTTTTTTAGGCTTTACTGTCCCACTGCTAGGCAAAGGCCTCCCCCAAATTTTCCAGAAACTCTCTCCGCGCCACGTCGAACCAGCCCTCGCGGTACACGACCAGAAGGCTAATTCCCGTAATCAAAAACGTTTAAAATCTAGTCGCAATCTCATCTCAGCTACAATAAATGTCAAAAACTTGTCAAAAATGTAGGGGTATTAGAGGTATTTTTGGCAGATTCAGACTGACATCAGACTGTGAGCGTTCTTAAACTTACGGGAATTGCCCCTCTGATCCTTTTATTTTTATTTCGAAAAACATAAACTAAATTGAGTTTCGTCCATTGTTCATCAAGCGATAATATTATATTTTCGTGAAATAAATAGAAGCTCATTCATAATTCTTTCCTGCTGACATGTTCAATGTTAACATGGACACAAGCGCGGGCTATTTCCATCATTTTTACTGAATTACGTTTTTGTTCCATTTTCCTTTAGATGTCGTCCAGATGTAGTTGTTTTTGCTACCGCAAAAACTTTCGTATTATATGGAATTCAAGGAGGGAAGGCTTTTATTGGCCCCAACGATCCTTATTACGCTATAAATCAAAGTAATATACGTACTCATGACGTTTGGCCTTCGCAGTGGAATAATGGGAATATTATTGCTACATTTATTTCCCGATCGCAAATTACTTTTACTATTTTCTTAGATACTCATAATTAAGCGTTCATTAGCAATACTGCACTTATCACAGTCATCTGACTTCTAAACCATCGCTATTTTGAGATCGCAAATACTCATAATTATACACAGACAGATACATAATCGTACACTTACTTCTTCTCCTTTATGGGGGTAGACCGTAACTACAGAACGCCACTAGCTACTTACGTTCGCTACAACGCCATTTCTCTTTTTACTTGTAATTAAAATTATGGCTTTTCCCACGGGGATGGTACTGACTAAAACCCACCCGTGTTCCTTCCTTAGCCCTTTATGTTCCAGGGCAGCGGTAACCCTTTCGGACGATCCCGCTACCCATCTGCTACGATCCTTACAAAACCTTTTATCTTTTTACTCATAATTAAAATTATGTCTTTTTTTTTTAAACAGCAATTGCAAAGTTAGCAGTCCCATATTTTGTAAGGGACACGTGTACATTTCGAGACCGACAACCTTAAATCTAATTTGTAACATACCTTTTTGGCGACAAGTGAGCTAGTTAACCCTAAGGTAAAAGGGTGAGCAATTGGAAATGTGACCTTAATGGTGACATGCTATCTCCAGTACCTACCTTTTCCGAACCTAACGCAATCACTCGGTAAGGTATTATCCTTTTCCTATTAGGAACACAGCAGTGACGGGAATATATGAAGTTATTTCAGTAGTAACATAATAATAGGTACTTATATTGATTTATTTATATAGGAAAATGTTTTATTAGGATGGAATTTTATTGAGCAATATCGAGCCTCAATCGGCTAGCAAATTCCGAATAGAACTGGATTTTGTGAAGAATTATGTACGAACGTATCTATTTATAATGTCTTCTAGAATCCAACCACTTCTATACTTATATGTATATGACCTAATATTAATATTATTTATAGTTTAATAAAGCTGAAGAGTTTATATGTTTGAACGCGTTTATATCTGGTCGTATCGAAAAAAAACTTTTTGAACTTAATAGCCAGCCAGCATTATTCGTGAGGAAGACACAACATGACGCTAGAATACTTAGGAGCCGAGCAAAACAAAATAGTGTCTATTATAGTGTATTGTATCTATAATTATTTTGCATAATGACAACCCCATTTTACAACCTTTTAGCAATGTATGTATGTATGTATGTATGTTTGTTCGGGTGGAATCTTGCAACTCAATTTTGAACCAGATATCTTCAACCGATTGAGCTGAAATTTTGTATACACGTTCAGTTTGGATGACAATCTATGGTTAACGACCGTCGTGTGACGTCATTCTAAATTATAAATTAAAAGTAAAAAACCTTTTTAAAAACACTTAAAAAAACATTTTAAAAAGGTTTTTTTACTTATAATTGATTTTTTACTTTTTAGTATATTTTTAAGTTACTTATAACGTCATTACACAATTTATATGATATTAAAGCTTGTCGCGAGATTTACTTGTGTAGATAAACAAGAAAATTTAATAACTTGATGTGATTGAGTTTAACTATAAAAATTTTCAAACTAACTAAAAACGAGTACTTAAATCTCACGACAAAGTTTGTTTTTAAAAAAGTTTTTTACTTTTAATTTATATCCATGTCCATTCAAAGGTTGCCTGGAAGATATCGTAGAAAGCGATGCGACGGACGGCGGAGAAGAAGAAATTCTACGGAATCTAAGTTGCGGGTAGAGACTTATCTGTTATAAAAAAAGAAGTATAACTTATCATTTTTCTGTAACTTTACTTCACAAATTACCATTTTTTTTTTTTTGTATAACGTTGCCCCACAATAGGAATTTCTCCTGTATCGTGGGTGCGTTTACAAACATTTAAACTCACATACACAAACAGCCAAACCCGGAACAACTACTTGTAGGCCATGCAAATATTTGCTCCGTGCGGGAATCGAACCCGCGACACGCGGCGCAGCAGTCAATCGCTTAACCATTGCGCCAACCGTACCGTCAAATTTGTCTTAAGCTTTCAGTTGCCAAATTATAGAAAAGGATTAGGTACTTTATAAAAGTAATGCTGATAAACAGAGCCAAACAGGCAGGAGTTGTAGACTACGAATATATAACTAATCGTGATAATAACTTAGCTAGTATTCAAAGCCTTTAAAATAGTACCCAAACCTTAAGGTATTAATCGGTTTTAAATTCTGCTAAGTGAAAACGAATTTCAGTTGAAGGTTTCCATTTAGGTTTCCATTTGTTTAAGTAGATGGTAAGTCCTTAAAAGTAGGTGAAAATCTACAACTTTACAGGACTGACAAACTAGAAGTATTAATTACGGTCGTAGGTTCGAACGCAGACAGGCGTTTTACTTTGTGTAAATTACTTCATCACAACTGCCCTCAAAACGGTGAAGGAAGAAACCGGCATGTCCTAGAACCAAAAATTCGAAGACTTGTAACATCTATCAACCCGCAATGGGCCCGCGTGGTGGATTACGGCCCACTCCCTCTCACCGAGAGGAGGCCTGTGTCCCAGCAGTGGGAACATTATAGGCTGATTATGTATGTAATTTTTTTATATTAAATCCTTACTGAAATTAACTCATTTGGATATGAATACGATCAAAATACTCAAAGCAGTTTTGAGCTTTGCGCAACTAAAAGTCGTTCACATTAACGCCTGTGTTCATTAACATTCAAACCACCGCGCTGGTTAGTTATTTAAACAGTCGGTTATGTAAAATTTCCTAAGGAAATTATAAATATAGAAGTGATTAAATATTTATTCAGCTGATTTTATTGTTGGTGAACACAAGGCTAAAAAGATGGTAGTATTGTCGCAAACGCTAATCTTCTGCCCAACCCTTCGGAGAATAACAGCCGTGACGTTATATTTTGCACTAAGTATGTATATGTGCAGGTAGTAGAATATGGACCTTGGTAGTAGGCATAGGCACCTACATTTTAGAGTCTACTAGTTCCTGCCCGCGGCTTCGCCCGCGTGGTATGTCATATATGTTTATGTAATAAGAAGTCTAATAAAGCCTATGTGCTTTCACATGGTTCAAAGTATTTCCATACCAAATTTCACCAAAATAAGTCCAGCCGTTTTTCGAGATTAGCCGGAACAAACTAAGAGACGGACAGACAAAAAATTTAAAAATGTTTTTTTTGTTATAAGTACCGTATATAATTTCATATGCATTAACTAAAAAGCTGTCATTTTGACATTACAAAATTACACGTCAATTTTATTTAGTTGTTCTATAATGATTCGTACGTAATTAATCATTCTAAACAACACAACTTGTAGCGATGTCTGTTTGTAGGTACATAGGTACAACAATGAAATTAACATTGATGCTGTTAGCGATAATCATGAAAATTTACACATGGATTCGTCCCTACCTCACATTACTGACCCAATTCTGCTACAAATTTGTTTCAATAAAAACATCGTTAAAAATGATGACAACAAGATAATTAAGATTATTCTAATTATAATTTTATGTTTAAGGCCAATTTTATGTTATTTGATTTTTGATGTTATTTTTTAAACTTTCTTTATTCACTTTACACTTGTTTTCCCTAGGTATAGCCTTTCCTACCCGAAACTGTCAAATTTGCCCAATCAACTTTGAACCTTATGCTTTAGTGATAAAGTTGAAAATCTATTAAAGAAATTTGACAGATTGTAGTAGCTTGATGTGCTGGCGTCTGTACTTAGTTATTAATTTTATAGTAGGCATAGTGGTTTTGGTATTATTAAAACCTTAGATTTAAGTAAAAACATATTATAAAGTTGTAACAGTGTAAACAATTGTTGGTTTGGCCAACCAACAATAATTGTTGACACTGTGCACTGTTACAATTTTATAGAATAATAACAAAGAATCCTGCTTTGAGTGAGTAGGTAAATAAAATAATATGAAAATTAAAGTATCTATTATTATTAAGTAAAGTAACTTTAGAGTCATTAAAGGTAATTTAACTAAGGTACTAAGATACGAGGGCGGAGTGATAAGTCTGGTAAATATCTATTTTGGAATAAAATTATCGCAAATTGCATGGAACCTCCTTGTTCACAACTCTTTTGTAGGACTAAATTAAAATTTTCAGCCAGTACTGCCAGTTACTTTTTTTTTGACAGCCATTAAAGAAAAACAACTGACACGTTTTTGTAAAGATGGAGAAAAGTGAATTTCGTGTCGTGATTAAACATTATTTTTTGCGCAAAAAAACTATAACGGGAACGAAACAAAAACTTGATAAATATTATGGGGACTCTGCTCCGTCGATTAAAATGATTCATAAGTCGTTCAACGATTTTCGGTGTGGTCGTACATGCACAAGTGATGCTGTGCGTCCAGGACGCCCAGTTGAGGTCACTACTCCAGAGATGATCGCTAAAATCCACGATATAGTGTTGAACGACCGAAGAGTAAAAGTAAAGGAGATAGTCGAGATAGTAGGCATCTCAAATGAACGTGTTCGAAATATCTTACACCAACATTTAGATATGAAGAAGCGATCTGCGCGATGGGTGCCGCGTTTACTGACTGTTGATCAAAAACGCATGCGTGTGACCACTTCGGTGGCAGGTTTGGCGTTATTTCAACGGGATAAAACCGAATTATTGCGTCGTTTTATAACAGTAGACGAAACATGGATCCACCACCATACCCCAGAAACCAAGCAACAATCGAAACAGTGGATTGCTACCGGCGAACTAGCTCTAAAGAAGGCCAAAGCAGTTTTATCGGGCAATGAAGTGATGGCTACAGTTTTTTAGGATGCACGTGGGGTAATCCAAATTGACTACCTAGAGAAGGGTAAAACGATTAATGGCGCATATAGTGCCAATTTATTGGACCAATTTGACAAAATTTTACGTAAAAAATGATCGCATTTGGCTAAGAAGAAAATCCTCTTCCAACCAAGACAACGCACGAGTGCACACCTGCGCGATTGCCATGGCCAAACTTCCTGAGTTGAGCGCTATGAGTTGCTTTCTCACCCAACGTATTCGCCAGATTTAGCCCCTTGCGACTATTTTCTATTTCCGAATTTAAAAAAACGGCTTGATTGGAAAAGATTTGGCTACAACGCAGAGATCATGCACGAAAGCAATACCTATTTCGAAGGGTTACCTAAGTCGTACTTTAAAGGGATCGAAAAGATAGAGAAAAGCTGGATGAAGTGGATTGAGTTAAAAAGAAACTATGTTGAAAAATAAATAATAATAATTAAATAAAATTGACTCCTTGTTTAATTTTTACCAGACTTGTCACTAAAAAACTAAAAGCTTTGAATCAAAAGTTCTATATTATCCAGAGATCTTATCTATCTGTTAATTATTGCTCTGTATCAGTTTATTTTCCTAATTATTTTAAGACTGCATGATTTTATAAGCATAATCAGCCTACAACGTTCCCACTGCTGGGACACAGGCCTCCTCTCTGTGAGAGGGAATGGGCCGTAATCCACCACGCGGGCCCGGTGCCGGTTGGTAGATGTCACATGTCTTCTGCCACCACTGCGCTCAATAAGGTTTTAGGATTTTATAAGGCTTCGAGCAATTTATAAATCTAAACTTTATGTCGACTTAATTATCTTACGTCAAAAACTAGAGAAAACATAAATAATTAACAAAGTGCTTAAGCTGGATAGTAATTATTTTTGTAAAACCACTTTATTTTGTGCCTAGAACGATTTGTAAGCTAATTGGACTGGCAGACTTTTCAATTTGCGGAGACACCCACAACTACTTTATTATATTTAAGTATTTTAAATGTTAACAAAATATTATGCCAACCTACGAACTTTTGGGATAATTGTGTGCAA
Source organism: Apamea epomidion (assembly GCA_947507525.1). NCBI lineage: Eukaryota > Metazoa > Arthropoda > Insecta > Lepidoptera > Noctuidae > Apamea > Apamea epomidion. The sequence goes on along the minus strand of OX382228.1, from coordinate 12,330,434 downwards.
TTTCTTTTTTTATTTTGTAAGTGAAAACAAACAGTAGGTAGTAGGTATATTAAAAAGAAACGGGTTTTGTTAATAGTCTCTGGTACCAGTTTTATTTAAAAAATATAGAAAACAAGGCTTCTATATTTTTTCAAGGTTCTGCAAAATCTGCCTACGTACACAAGTACTTAGCTCGTTTTCAATTTATAAACAGCACTTCAGTTGGCAGTAATATCATTGTCACATAATATCATAATAGCAATCTAACGTAAGTGCACGTTTTGGTAAAAGAATAATCCAAAAGAAAATAATGTTTTTCTAAGTAAGTATGAGGAAATATTTGTTGAAGGCGCTTTTCCTGCATCACATTATGAAAAAATAACATAACATCACGCCTTTAGATAATTCCCGATGGGTTTAGCGAAGGTGTACCTATAAGACACCCACATTTCTATTATGTTTACGTCCCATGTAAACGAGCACAAATCCTGACTCCAGGCTGCTATTCCTTTTGGATAAACCCAATAATACTCGTACTTTACCCGAACTGGGAATTGAACTCAGGACCAGGAGGCAGTCTATTGAAAAATAGAAGAAAATAAAAAGGAAATAGAGAGTAATTGTTATTTAGAGGTGCCTGCGTTTCATTTCAGTTCCTCGTAAATTGGAAGCTGATATCATAATAAAGTCTTTTTATTATGACGTAATATCAATCTACCTTTGATACCGCTTCTTTATTTTTCATGAGCTTAAATAATTTTATAGTCTTTCAGGAGTTTCAGGCGTTCGGGTACCTTTTACGCCAGGCTGTATCCCTTGTACATCATGAAAATGTATTTTTAGGTTTTACTTCACAGGCAGGATATACCTACATAACAAAACATCGCGCCTGTAATTCTCCGTAAGGGCTAGGCAGAGCTGCACCTATAGTACACCCACATTTCACACATTTCACACATCAAAATTCCTGACAAAAACACCCAATAACACTTTGCCCGACCTGCAAATTTAACCTAGGACTTGATGCTCAGCAGTATCGCTTTCGACCACTTACGACCAACGACGCAGTCAACAGGCATCTACTTTGGCCTCAATTTCAATATAGGCACGTCCTATATGTACATATGTTTAAGCAAGATGTGCTCAACTTAATTCAGTTCCGAGTCGACATTGCGTCGTAATTGATATCTTATTCAAAAGCACTTTGAGATAATCAAATTTAACTCAAACCGTAGCTAGATTAACACGTAATCAACAACATTGCATGATTAGAGATGTACATCGTGCAATATAATTAATTGTAACTGAATAAAGCGAATCACACGCGAGATGCGGAGGGGCTCGTGGCTAAATGATAACAGCCGCACGGGTCGATCGATGGTTAAGCTACGCGTGCCGCGGTCGGTTCGTGGATGGGTGACCACCCATAACATATCGAGACCCCTCCGTGGCTCGGAAAGCACGTTAAGCCGTTGGTCCCGGCTGTAATTCGTAGATCTTTGACCGTTGTTACGTACGGGTGGGTAGTTAAAGCCCAAAAGTCTGACCACCAGTATTACCCAATAACTGGGTTGTGGAGGTTATATACACAGGCACTCCATGTAAAATATTAGTATTCAGCTGCATCCGGTTAGACTGGAAGCCGACCCTAGCATATATGATAAAGGGCTAGGCAGATTGATAGCGCGCGGGATTCGCCTCATTCGACCAGCGCTTTATATTGATTTGTATAATGATATGTTAGGACGCCTCTCTAAGTTTCAATTATGTTACGATAATACAGGATAGCAAGGACATCGACGTGCAACCTGTTACCATGGATTCAGCACATAATTCTGAACTCATGGGAGTTCAGAATCATGTTCATCACCCCCAAACTGAAACCATGACTTCAGCACATGACTCTAAATATGTATCACGTAAAAAAATTTCATCGATTATTAATAAAAAAAATTGCTGTTCTTATCATTTTGATCGCGTAGATGTTATAGTTTTCTACGAAAAGGTAGATTTTTTTTTGATAACCGACGAAAAATTTCTACCCTAGGGGGTGTAGAGTCATGTGCTAAATTCATGATTTCAGTTTGCGCGTCGATGCCACCCTGTACTTATAATTTTCTTTTACATATCTACGTTCTAGTATATTGTTTTGGTTCTACTGACCTTTCAGGTATCGTGGTTGGTGTATCGTATATAAGTTTAGTATCTAAAGGATACTGTTCACCACAGCCTAACTTACCTACATGACATTTAACCCTGCGTGTGTATAATTTTCTTTTACATAGCTACCTTCTAGTAGATTGTTTTGGTTCTATTGATCTTTCAGGTAGTATCTGTATCGTATATAAGTTAAGTATCTCAAGGATACTGTTTCCCAACACCCACTCCACAGCCCAACATACCTACATGACATTTAACCCTGCGTGTTCGTAAAAGAAAATACTTAAAACAATATAATAGTTTATAAGTAATTTGAATGTATGACTTAAAACTAAGGACTAGAGTTATGTCTAAAATAAATAAATTATTATTATTAATATCGATATTGTGAGGCTGGGGATAAAGACTGCCTTAGCTCTGCTCCATTACACGTGAATATTTACATATATGGACTTGGTAAAAGAATATTGAACTCTGTGCAGATAATTTAAGAGTCATGCAGTGTAAACAAAAATGACGAGAACGAATTTGATAAATCATACTTGTAATCGTTTTTTCAATCTGCTTAACTTTTCCCAACTATATTGGGGTCGGCTTCCAGTCTAACCGGATGCAGCTGGATACCAGTATATTACATGGAGCAACTGCCTATCTGACCTCCACCACCCAGTTACTAGATAACATGTTACGCCTTGGCAAGACTGGTTGTCAGTCTTTCGGGATTCTTTACTACCCGTAACCGATAACGACTGTCAAAGATCTATAAATGACAGCCGGGATCAACTGCTTCACATGCTTTCCGAGGCCTGGAGGGGTCTCGGTATATTATGGATGGTCACCCATCCACGGACCAATCTCGGCAAGCGTTGTTTAACCTTGAAGATCGACCCGTGCGACTGTTATTATTTACCCACCAGCCCCTTCAGATCTTTTGTTATTAGATACTTATAACATCAAACCTTAATATTCTTATCGTATATATATGTAGGTACTCACCCATTCCCCAGAAGACAGTAGCAAAGAACGCCACAAGGATGCGGCTTCCGCTCGAAGGTACGACCTCCATACCACCTGCTATCCGGTACCCGACGCACACCATACCACTACACTCCTCCTTAGTTCACAGCTCAACACAGTACAACGTAGCCACAGTCACTCCTTTAGCTCACAATATTACGGGTGTTAGTTCGCCACACAATCACACACATTTTATGTCCCACTTTCCACTGAACCTGAAAGAAGGAGCTTATTTTGGTAACACGCTCAAAATGCGCTCACAGTAAGCGTATCATGAGGATTTCAAATATAATACGACAAGCCTGATTATCTTACAAATAAAAACAGAGATCCCCAGACAGATTAACTTTTTGGTGAACTTTTACGAATTCTTTTCCGATGATTGATTTGGATTCAAAGTCTTGAATCGTATTTGGAAACGTTTTGAATGAATTATGTAGCGCTTCTATAATAACCTTTTAACCGAACAGAATAATACCCTTATTCATATTATTCAGATAAATAACGTCTCAATTTGATTAAATTTGCAAACTCAAAGCTTTAATTTACGCACCATTCCATAAAGCTTATTAGATTTTATCCAAAAACATTCCCATCCAAAGAGACAACGTGTTTTATGTACGGCTCAAATATTGCGAGGGAACAACTTGTGTCCGCAATTCAAGTTTTTCTCGTGAAACTTGTAACAAGTTCTGGAAGTGTTTTGATTATTTTTTCGTTACGTAAAAAATATATTGTTCTGGCAATAACAAAGGCAATTTAGTAAAGCAAATATTGTTGTTTTAATACACAAATTAGTTCACTGTGCTAATTAAATTCGTGTTGTTTTTGCGGTAATCAAATTGGAAAGTAATAACATACGGTCTGGCGTTTGTTTGATGAAATGTTAATGAGAGTCGTGGGAGTAGTGGTAAGTCTGAAGGGCGCCACGACAGCTGGAACATAAAGGATGAGTGAGGCGACATGAAACACAGCTGTCACCGATCGCCTCTGACCAATCTTGTTGCTGGTTCTTTGTCCTCTGCTTCAACTTTACATTTATTCGGGTTGAGACCCGAGCCTTTCACAGCTCTTATCATATTGACACAGACGTAACATTTAATCCTTCAATTTGGGCTGCCCTTTTCAATATCAGGCCATAAAGACGAATTTCGAAAGTGAGTAGGTAACCGCCTTTAGTAAACTACCTACCTACAGAGAGAAATAGGACGCCGTTGGACTAAAACTCGGGGCATTTTACAAAATTATGTAGCTTATTCAACAAGCTTCAGCATTTTTACATTGAAAATCAAACTAAATCAACAAATATTTAACAACAGATTAAATGAAATGTTGAAACAAGTCTCCAGCCATTTGATGAATTTGTATAGCCATTGCATTCTCGGAATGCATGTTTGATTAATACTGTTAAAGTGGAAATAAATAAGAGAAAACCAATGTTTATTACCATTTAATGGATCATTTGCCAACCTATTACTTCAAGCCAAAAATGGCGTAAGTACATAACTATCTAAAATGTTTTAAATATCGGTCCTCTGGCCTGAACCTAATAAGGTGGGTTTCATGCGTCGGTAATTCAGGATATCCAGGGTTTCAGGTTTTCCAGGATGTCTGCGCACACACTATCTCCCGCGTAGATGGCTAGTCTTCGCTGAGATTAGCAACCATGACCGAAATTCGGTCTGCAGGACTATTTCTTCAGGATTTCTAGAGCTAATATCAATCGCGTACATAAGTACTCGTAGCTATACATTTCGTTCGCTACTTTGCTCTTGTGAAACTTTATTCTCTTTCTCTTTACTTCTCTTATCTATGCTATGCTGAATATAACCAAGTCCGTTAATTGTTGAAAACTTCAAATGAAGAGTTCTCCGATTCGCTTATGTAAACTGTTCTTCATCGTAAAGTTTTAAACCTTACTAAAGTAAAAATATATTTATTTTATTCTGCGTAGGTAGAAGGGGTACTTCTCACACATTGACTTATCTCGAGATGGGGGGCCGTTCAAGCAAAGGACCGCTTTATTCGTGGTTTTATTTGGTCTGCAAAATCATCAATAAATAAAAATAATCATGAAAATCGACTTAGAAAACTTTAATTACAGGGTGGCAGGGATATTGATGCGAAACATGTTACCAGGGATTCAGTAAACGATCCTAAACCTAAATTTTAAGAAAGTTCACAGTCTAATCTCAGTGTCAATCTGTCAAAAATACCTCTAATTTCCCTACATTTTGACAAGTTTTTAACATTTGTTTGTCGTCGAGTTCAGACTGCGACTAGATTTTGAACGTTTAAAATTACGAAAATTGGCCTTCTGTATTAAGTCAAAAATATATTTTCGAACACAGAGCTTCCTTCTTATTCTGTTGGAAAAAACCATCTAGGTAGGTATACTATACGTAGAACACTACTAAATGACGGTAATAACCACGCCTTTTCACCAAGTGTGTTCCAATACATTAGTAGGTGTGTAGGAGTGGAGCCTCATTAATCGACAGAAATAGCGAGAAAAGAGAATCCCTCACTAATTGAAGGCTTTGTAACTCCGCACACCCTGTAGAATACCGTCGGATTCCTACAGGGTGTGCACGTACGTAACACGTTTATTATTATTCGTAAATAAACGAATAACTTAATTATGATTTAGATTCAAAATTGACTCGACAACAGTTGTGTTTTGTAACCTTGTAACCTAATAATATTACAATAACATTATAAAGTTTAACTGGCTATAGTTAATTACATTATGACCAATTAAGTTTTGTTAATTCCGCACCATTGTTGCCGTTCATTAAATTATTGTTTAGGTATCATAACAAGCTTTTAGGGGGTTATTTTACGTAACTGTAATAAATATTAGTATTCCTAAAAAAAAGTTATTTAACTCTCACCAGACACGCAAGCAGCATCAGGTATGAAACCTATAAAGTTTATCAATCAGGGTCCTATTTGTTATAACTAACAATGCGACATATTTGTCAAAAAATTACAAAGTTGACACGGTTTATGCGACAGGTACTGTTTATTGAAGCACTAAAACTATTAAGAAACTTTTATTTTAAAGAATTAAGAAACGATTGCCGCCTGTCACTTGTCTCTTGTCGGTTTTTATTAGATAAGCCCCTGGGATGGTACCTACACGAGGTTTTCAGCATAATAAATGTATACTTATCAGTCATTGGTTTATAGAACTTGCAACAGATAATGGTTTAATGGACAATAGCTTCGACCTGCAACTGAAAAGGCTCTGTCTAGGCAGGTAGAACATAGGGTCCAAATGAAAACTAGCTGGGATTAGAATCACCTTGTAAATTTTTTAATATTTAACTTATACATGATTTTTTTATAACCAGTGCGCAAACTTTAACGTGTTCAGCATATCATAGATACGATATGAGACACCGTAGCGAAAAAAAATTTTTTCGGTTATAAAAAAATAATTAGTTGTTCCATACATTTTGACCGCGTAGGTATTGCACTTTTCTATGAAACAGCAGCTTTTTTTTTTGATAACCAACGAAAATTTTCTACCCTAGAACAACATGCTCAATTCATGGCAGTTTGCGCACTGGTTAAAAATATCCCGTTTAAGTTACATATTCAAATATTTAAGTAGTACAAGGATACAGTTTGTGTACCGGTTTTCTTTTCCTGTAGTTACACATGTTTAACATTTAATAAACGACGACAAACCTGTAAACACGTTCTAAGCGTCAGTGAGAAATTAGTGCTGTCACATTAAATTTGTCACCTACAACTACATGTAACAAATAATTATAAACAATGGACGTGTAGTCACGACCACACTATGTATGTCACGCTTCCTTACAACAAAAAGAGGTCACATCCCGTTTTAAAAAAACAGAGCATCACAGAGAATACTACAACTATTCTGAAAGTAGGAAAGTAGCCTATCCTCATAGTGTCAGTGGACTGTTATAACGACCCTTTAATTAGCAGCGGTATGCAGCGAGTTATTGAAAAACAACACAACACGTTGCCGGGCATGTGGGTAGGTGGGTAGATCACTGAACAAAAGAAGGCGACACAAAGAGCAATGGAACACATTTTGCAGAGCGCGTCGCTCCGTGTCCCATATTTCCTAACGAGATGATATGCCAACGTTTATTCTTCATGCTTCACATGAATTGCGCCACCAATGCATTTTGTTCGTGTAAATACATGATACTTTCTCTCCTACTCGGTTATTTTATGCGTTTTAATTTTCCTGTCGTCGTCGGCTGAAACGGACCGTTTTTAATGAAGCTACTCGAAATGATTGAAGGGGTTGAAACCTTGTACGAACAATTTTTAAATTAAATATTTTACTTTTCCCGTCTTCATTATAGTAAATGGTTATCATAATTAACCTTGTTTACTTAACGATGGACAAGGTAGCTTGTAAACTTCTGGGGTGTAATTAAGATGCGTAAATGAATTATGTAATCAGGTAGTATTTTTGGAAAGCTACAGATTCATACGAGGGCCGCTGAGGATAGAGCAAATAAAGCCGCTATTTCTACCCTCACGTAATATAAGCTTGGCTACATAGATTATGTGTATTTATCCAGGCTTTAGGACTGAGATCCCGATTCTATGTGCGGCCTGTGTCTTAGGTTTTTATTTCTTCGTGCTATCTTCGTTCCAGTTTCGGCCTTTACGGAAAGCCCTAACTTTTTCCGTTTGAAGGCAGCCTTTATCTTTGAAGTGTACGTCTTAGAAATATATGTGAGAGTACCTAGTTGAAACTGTGGGTCTGTTATAACCAAATAAATCTCCATAATGGCCAAACCGTGGCTCCACTAGACCAAATAAAGAGAGGAAAATTATGGAATTTTTAAAAGTATTTTTGTTAGCCCGTTTCTAAAATAAAAACGAATACTTTAATAACAAATTTTAAATAAATCGTTTATTATGAAGCCCTCCGTGGTCGAGCTTCACTTGACTGGTTTTATTATACCTGCTTCAAGAAGTTTCTGTCAAAAATCAACAAAACCTTCGGAAATATAACAATACCTTTTAAATCCTATTTACCGTCAAACAGGGTGGATAGGGTTGCAGGGGTGAATTGGAACGAAACATTAAAATAATATAGTATGTTGCCAAAACGGACTCTAATGTAACAGTATTGTCATTAACAATTAAGTACCCTTGTTGGCAACAAACCACCCCTGCACCCCTATTCACCCCGCTTGTGGGTACCATTTAAGTAATTACTATTATCATCTTACAATTACAAATAAAAAGAGTTAGTGAAAATTTGTATAAAACCTTGAGGCTTTTATTTACCTGCGGAAATACTCGGCACTAAAATATGAAAAATAACTAATTTTCAACATTTAATTGGGTAATGCCAACGAAAATAACCTCCGGTAAAATGTAATGGACCACCGTAAAACCTTTTTATAACAAAATAGCACGTTTCCACATTGACTGTTTGTTTTATAAACACCAATTAGCAAGCTTGGCCAGCTACGTTGTATGATTTAAATATTGAACCATAATAATCTCATCCAATTATTTAAAACAATGGCTTCCCCGTTCAATTAATAATAATAATAATGATGTATTCACATAAAAATACACAAGACCTATGAAGTCCCTAACTCTTGAGCTAGGTTCAAAGACCTGTGTTATAGGAGGCAGTGTTTTCTCCCATCACTTGTCACAAAAGCAAAAGAAAAGGTGCAAATTGTTAAGGATGTGTTAATCCTGCCGGGGTAGCGGGATCGTCCGAAAGGGTTACCGCTGCCCTGGTACATAAAGGGCTAAGGAAGGAACACGGGTGGGTTTTAGTCAGTAAGAGTCTGACACTCCCTTCTGCTCCACCCAGAGCGGGAGGAGTCATTTGATGATTTCCCATCCTGAAAAAAAAAAAAAAAAAAAAAAAAAAAAAAAAAAAAAAAAAAAAAAAAAAAAAAAAAAAGGATGTGTTAATCTGTAGTGTTAGTGTGAAGAGTTGATGTAGGAATATGTATTGTATTTTAAATGGAGTGAGTTCAGGGTAGCAATTTTTCAGTTTGATCATAGCCTAAACCAAGTACTAGTGCTTTAGTGATAATCTAGTTTCACGATATGAAAGTGATAATCTAGTTTCACGATATGAAAGTGATAATCTAGTTTCACGATATGAAAGTGATAATCTAGTTTCACGATATGAAAGTGATAATCTAGTTTCACGATATGAAAGTGATAATCTAGTTTCACGATATGAAAGTGATAATCTAGTTTCACGATATGAAAGTGATAATCTAGTTTCACGATATGAAAGTGATAATCTAGTTTCACGATATGAAAGTGATAATCTAGTTTCACGATATGAAAGTGATAATCTAGTTTCACGATATGAAAGCGTGTGGAAGTTTCTTATTGTATTTATTTTATTATATATGTATGTAGACATGAAGCATTGTTGTCGCCTAGCAGATGCTGTATGGCATTTGACTGATGGACAGACGTCTCTGATAGTACGCGCGGTTTGTGGTAAACTGAAGCATTATATGGGGTGATTTTGTGTTGCTAAGTGAGGAGTTGCAGTAAATACAGTTATCTTACTGTAAGCACTTGGCATGATTCGTACAAGGTTTTTGTTGGGAATCTATATGGCCTGTGTGTCATGAACTCATGACTTTTAATAAATACCTTTGCGCTCTTTCTAGGCGTATCACTAAGGTCTTGCAGGCCCCTCCCCACACAACAGCACAATACCCAAGAACTGACTGAGCTAAAGCGTAGTAAACAATCCGTAGTAGTTCAAAGTCGGCAACATGCCTCAGATGTCTAAACACCCATATAAGCTTCCTAGTACGAGCTGTTATCATGTCTATATGTGGACACCAACTCAATCTTTCATCCAGTACCACCCCAAGACATTTAACGTCGGTAGACTTTTTTATTGCAAGGCATGAACAATCTGTGTTAGGCGAGTATTTACAAGTACGTACCTTAAGAACAACATTAGGTGGTGTAATTTTGGCAAACGAAAACTGTACGTACGTGGTTTTTGCAAGATTTAAAGTTAATAAGTGTATGCTAAGCAATTCGGTTCCCTGTAAAGTTAATTATTTTAAGAAAATTTTGATCGATGCTCAAAATTATGCTGAGGCTCCATCCTTTCTTCATCTTTCCAAATTCCTGGAAACTTCGCTAAAAGCAGATTTTTATCAGGACTGACATTTGTATTTTTTATCAAAAGAAAAGTTGTTGAAACGTCTAATTTTTTTATTAAATCTCTTTTGTGAAGCTATCTGGCGATTCAATCGACATTAAAAGGCTCTTTGTATTAACTTGTGCGGTAATGTCTACCTACTGAAACTTTGTCGTGAAAGAAGAAAAACCTCACTATAAAGTTATACACTGTTGTCTTAGACTCGTGTTTTAAACTACATAACTGCTCACAGGTCTGGTTGTGTGAGTACGAAGATACCTAATACGTTTTCCTATGTGGCTATCCGTATTTTTTCTATACGTTAATAAATATCGATGATTTCAAAGCTTCGTGTTGGATATTTCATTTAACTATAGCAGCCTACTGCGTCACAATCTCATAAGCTTAGGGTAGCATCTAAATTGTGTAAGTGTGTTAGGAACATGTAAGAACACTAAGATGGAAATAGACACGTCACTTGATGAGCAAAGACATAAAAATGGTCCAGAATGTCACAGAATGGTACCCGAGATTTGGAAAAAAGACGTAGAAGAAGACAAGGGACAAGATGGAAGGACGATCTGCAAAAAGGTTGGCGTAGAACAGCTTTGGACAGGAATAAGTTGAAGGAAATAAATGAGACCTATGTCACAAGACAGCCAGACCTGATAATGTAGGGTTAAAAACTAAAAGACAAAATTTTTTTGGTATGTGTACGAAAAAGAGGAAATAAAGGCTATTATTACATATCTAACTAAAAAAGATATGAACTAGCATTTAATAGTTCCGTTTCTAAAAGCTTTTTACTGTAAGCTATACCAACGTCGTTAAAGAACACAAACATTAATGAGTTATAACCAAACGTATGCGGAAAATCAAAAGATTACAGGAAACTTTGCCTAGTAACCCCCTACCGCCTGATATGTAACAAAGTCACGGAATAGATCCATTTCGTGAAGACCGACCCGATCGAACAGGGACACGTGTAGCAAACGATCTGATCATTCGCGCCGAAGACGATAACCACAGACTGAACCCAAAAACAAACGCAATTAGCTACTTACGCATGTAGCTGCTTTACAGCGAAAAGTACCTCATAAACCATTTAAACAAGGGGTTATATCAGTTTCATGTTAGATAGTGTCTTGAAACTTTTATATATTTAGTTCAAAGGACACACGGAGCGATAAAACTTTGAGATTAGCCCACGTCTTTTATTTCTCTGAATGCTGTAGGAGTTATAAGTACATCCGCCAGCACATCGTGCTACTACAATCTGTCAAATATCTTTAATAGATTTTAAACTTTATCGTTAAAGCATTAGGTTCAAGGTTGATTGGGAAAATTTGACAGTTTCGGGTAGCTTGATGTGCTGGCGTCTGTACGTCTGTAGGTCCTACCTCTGCCGTGCAATGACAATACAGTGTATGTATATATATAAGATACGTACAGTATTTTGTGGTAACACATCCGTAACTCAAAAAAGCCTGACACATTGTAAAGAATTTATGGCCATTTCCCAAAAAAAAAACAGGAAATTGCGGTTACTTCTTGGTTTTTAGGAACAATGTATAAATGATAAATGACTTATTTCAGTAACTTGGACTTTTAGGTACACGTCAATAATATTTAAAAAAAATCTAGATGGGGTCGGCATTTCCTATTTAACGACACAAACTCAGAGTTTACAGATAATGTTTGTCAGATCATGTGAAGACCATGTAGATTGATGTCTGAAATGGTATTTGAGGTAAGAACCATACAGATTTGTGTGGACCTGTTCAGTCAGTGCACGCGTTTGTCATTAATCGTGAAGCTCAGAACTTAAGGCATTCATAATGTATTGCCATTGCAGCGCAGACCTATGTATAATACATGTACCTACAACTTCGTCGGTCTACCAAGAGCATTTGCTATATGAGTCAGTCGTCCAGTAGTCCTAAATTAATGATCTCCCCATGTTTGGGGCGCAGAGATCAGATGGCAGTGTCACTGTGTAAATTATAGGTAATTACCGGCCTCCTACGCACGGTTTTGACGACGCGATAAAACATCAAGATTTCTATATAATTTGCGAGTTTTTAATGTTATGTACACCTTGGGAAAATAATCCTCTAATTGATGGTGAAAACCGCATCAAAATCCGTTGCGTTGTTAAGAAGAACAACGCGGTCACACAGATAGACATAAAAAGTGACTACATTTTATAATAGGTATGAGATTTAGGGCTGATTTTTCAATCGACAGATTATTTTTGTTCGTGGAATAAAAGTGACGTCTGACAGTTTTTGTATGGAAGAACTGTCTGAAATTCAAAAGGATTCCTCCGATAAAATTTTCTAGCGTTGGAAAAATCAGCCCTAAGCCACATTTGTTTTGATTGAGCCCAGCAAAGTCAACGAAAGCCTAGCTAAAACTGACTGGTAAGGGTTTACTAGAATAAAACACTAGTTGTTGTTAACTGAACGGACAAATGGCACTGAGAATGTTGTAAGCAACAGCTAAACAGCGGGGTAATTGCGTAGCACACTAACAGTAGGAATGGCTTTAATTTTGACAGTTCAACAACATTAATTGCGTTATTTACGTTGTTGTGCAGACAATTTTTTCCCAAGATATGAACATATGGACAATACACACAACATATGAAGCAATAGATTAGCAATATCCTTCAAAATGATTCAGATTGTGATGGACAGTGTGTTACGCAATTAGGGGCAGGTTACCTCTCTTATTTATACATACGTGTACCCAAAATCTTTCATTTTGCAATATGAACTTGTCTACTATTTAATATGTATTTGAAACGTAAACGAACGTATGTTTCGTAGGTGAACAAGTAGCAACCACAAATCTAAGAAAATATCTATGTTAGCAACTAATTTTAAGTTTATTTCATAATAAGGAACATAAGTTTAACATTACTCCTACCCACTCTATTCTTTGACGTTCAGAATCCTCTGAGATAAAGCCTCTGAGAGTTAGCGGCACGATAGAGTAGATAACTTTGAGAATAATCTACCATAGAGTAGAAAGACTTGAAACATAGAAACGTTTGATGTCCTATCTTGTCTATGGTCTTACAAAATCCGCTCGGCGTAAAATTGGTCACTCGAGGAAAAGGCGTTTGTCTCTGAAACGATATTAATTTCTGACGTAATTGAAAGGGCTCTTGACTTTATTATATTCCTAGCGGTCCGCCCCTGCTTCACTCGTGTGCAATGGCGACAAGTCAAAACATCGACATGTCAGTTCTTTTAAGTCAAATTTTAATCTGTTATACAAATAAACCTTGTTGGTGAAAATGGCATCAAAAGATGTTCCAAAATGTCAAATTATTTTAGAAGATCTAATCTGTTACATAGACAAACATGAAAAGCGACTTTGTTCTATAATATTTTGGTACCTATAGATACAAAAAGAATATAGATTATGAAACTCCATTTGATTCAAATCAATTTAGAACGATATTGATTCAATACGTAATTAGTTATTCAGGCTGTAGCGGTGTACCTACAAAGATTTGATATTAATAAGATCGAAATGTGGTTACCTATGTTATATTGAATGATAATAAATTCGCTAAATTACGCAACATAGGCTAGAAGTTGTTTTGTGGATAGTCGAAGGTCCAAATGATTGCACGTGTATTATTAAAAACCTTTATTTAACTTGCGTTGTTAGTTAGTATGTATTGGACTGCCCCGTTGGTCTCGTTGCAAGGGTGACCGTGGGGTCCTAGGTTCGGTTCCCGGGTCGGACAAAATGTTATTGGGTTTTCCATTAGCATTTTTTTAGTAACAGTCCGGACTTTGGAAGTTGGCGGTTTAATACCCCCGTGCCTTGGAAAGCACATAAAGCCGTTGGTCCTGTGCCTGATCACCCCCCGGTCGTGTCAGATTGCCGTCCCATCGGACTATGAGAGTAAAGGAACAGAGAGTGCACCTGTGTTTACGCACACACTTATGCACTATAATATCTCCTACGTACCTGGCTAATCTCCGTTGAGATTGGCCACCGTGACCGAAATTGGTCGGGAGGCTATTATTGTATATTGGTCAAATCTTGCAAACTGAATTAAAACCTCTACATGTTCGTAATCCCAATATCTGTGAAACATCAAACTATCGTAAATTAAATTATCCTAACTTTCGTTACATTTAACAGTTTATGCCCATAGCAACTACGGTAAGGACTAACTTGTAATAATAATGACAGGTTCGGCAGAACCCATGAGTAATTATGCCACAAGTTGTCCTTATTTTAGTAATGCCTAGAAAGGACAGAGTCTTCTGTAAAGACTTAGGACAAGATCTATAAACGTTACTTAGCATGGCTAAGCGTTATTCCTGTCACTCACAACGCTACAGGTGCAAGACAGAGATGGGAACATGTCTAAGTCAAAGCACGAGCTGAGTAACGTTTATAGATGTCAGCTAAGACCCATTACCCTACTCACTGCAAAGGGCAGCTAAGCTTAACCAGACCCTCCCCGCTAGAGAAATTTACTAACTTCGATCCTTAGGAACACTTCTCATAGAAAATTAAATTCAATTAGGGGTTGAAGATCAGGCTGTCGAAACGTGGGTGAAAATGTTGACTTGGGAATTCAGGCACACATTCCCCGAAGAGGTATGCAGAATTGAGGTGAACGCCAATAACTTGCGGAAAAAAAAACCATGTCAAATTACATTTTACGGTTGTGGTCTCCAGTAATGCTAAGCAAGAGTAATAGAGATATATGGGTGATACATCTGCTAGATGGCTCTGTAGTACCTACAATGTTATCTGTCTGTGTGATTAATACACGGTGTGGGGGGCATCGACGCGCAAACTGTTACCATGAATTCAGCACATAATTCTAGAACTCCCCAGCGTAGAAACTTTAAGCCAGGTGGGTCTAGAACTATATACTGAATTCATGGTAACAGTTTGCGCGTCGATGTCCCTTCCGCCGTGTATACAGGGTAAGAAACATCGATACGCAAATTGTTACCATGAATTCAGTATATAATTCTAGATCCACCTGATTTAAAGTTGAACCATAAATCTAGCACATGATTCTAGACCGTAGTGTATAAATTTTTCATCGGTTAACAAATAAAATATCAGCTGTATCATAGAAAAGTGCAATACCTACGCGGTCAAAATGTATGGAACAGCATTTTTTTTTTTAAATAACTGTCGAATATTGTCGTCACTTTCAGAATCATGTATTGAATCCATGGTAACAGATTACGCGTCGATGTGTCTTAGACCCTGTATGTGAGGCTGTAACGGATCCTTAATAATATATGTATCACAAACGAATGAAAGGAAAGTGTAACGTAGCTACCGTTGCGATGGCAATGCGTGGTGGCGGGGTACGGCGGTGAAAGTGGTTTCGTTTTTCTATGTATATTAAAGTAAACCCTATTTATAAGCTCTAGTAGCCCAATACAACCATAAACATTCCATTGGCACAATTTGAACACAACTATGTAAATAATCCCGGCCATTTAGGCTGTCAAGTTATATTATAATTACTTTTTAATTAGTCAAGCGATTTCAGACCAGCCCGCCCTTCTGAATTGCTACAGGACATTCCGATTATATTGAATGCTCTGAAACGAATTTAGTCGTGAGGTAGAAGCGACGATAAAATTTATCTGGGTGTAAAAGCAATTAAATAAAATGTGTTTAACCGATTCATTAAACATTGGCACAATGGTCCGGATTGGATGAATGTCTACGGTATTTTATGCGTTATTTTATGTAGATAGGCAGTGATTTACTGAAGAAAAAGGGAAGAGAGCCGGCCAAAGGTCGATGTATCGGCAATTCGGTACAAGGGGCCCGCCACCGCTGAATTCCGTAATGAAATCGACCACGTAATGGTGAACCTTTTGTTCTGCATTTTAATCACGCCACAATTGTTTCAGTGAACGTTTCGTTCAACTTACATCTGTCCCTATCTTTGGTGACGTAATAAAATGTACCCTCAACTCGGGTTCTTCTAATTACTTTTTTTGGTCCCGTTTGGTTTTGTTAATTAGATTCTTTACATATTGATTGTTTACTTTAATAGGGATATTTTAAATTTATATTTTTATTTATATTCTATGTTTTAAGCACGTTTTAGTCACGGTTTGCTTCACACGCTCAATCAAAGCAATTATTTTGAACACATTAAACGTGATTAATGTCGCTGCCGTTATTACAAATGCTTAGGATTTATTTCCCACATAAAACTGTCAACAGGCTATGTAAATGTCCCTATGAGATTTACAACAAAATTAGTGACAACACATCGATACCTACAAACATCCATTGAAACTGTTCCGAGTCCTTCAAAAAGTTTTCCAGTTGTTGAAACTCGCACAAAAAGCGGTAAACTTAATCACTTCATAGTCCGTAGTGTTTATGAATTAATTTTATTAAAACTTCCATCTGGGGACGCGTCTAATTAACTAGGTCCGTCGGCTTATTTGTTGGACTGAGTTTTGATAGACGAGTGACGTAAATTTTAATAAGGGGGTAGGAGCGGCGGGAGAGCGCGGCGCGTTCCGTGCGGTCGCTCGCCGCCATGGCACTGCCCGCGCTCGGGCGTTCGGGCGTTCGGGCCGCTCCGCGCTCGCTCGGCTCGATGGCGGCGCGCGCCTGGCCCCGGCGCCCGCCCAGCCCGCTGCTAACTCCGATTTCCGTAGCGGGCTAAGCCGAAGCTTTCCTAGATTGTGTGGCCTTAGTGAACATTAATTACACCCAACTTAGTCTGATTAAACCTTGAGGAATTATCCGGATTGACAAAATTAACTTTTAACTTAGATTTATGTCGTTTTGTTCAACAATGTTAGGTCGCGGGCGGCACAGAAACTTTCGTAATCCTTATAGGCAATATTGTTATAATTCATGGATTTATACGTTCCCACACTCATTTTCTTACGAGACCAAAACTTTGCCAATATAATTCAAACTTAATTTAGCATGAAAATTTAGTTATGCTATATTAACGATGTTATCTTAATTAAATAGAATTTAGTATAAGGTTGGTTTCTATCTATTGACTGGTCTTGAAGATAGATCGATATCAGACGTCATTCATTAAAACCCAATGAGTTTGTTTGATTAAAGTTTAAGCCAAATAACATTTTAATTATGTACATTTAGTCGCACAGTACAAACAGAAAAAGCGAATTGAAAAGGTAATAACGTTAATTACAATTTCATTAGTTCAGCGAGATCAAGCGGGTGAGTCGTGAAGATTAATTACAAAACAACTTTACTGGCAAATATCCTCAAAGAATGTTGATCAAAATAAAATTTGTAAACGCTGCGAGCACGTCGGCACGGGAACTATTAAATTAACAATGCCCAACGGAATAATTATGAGGGCCAAATAGGGTACTTACTGTGAACATTGTAAAAGTATTAGTGAACCGAATAGAAGAGGCTGAAGTAGGTAATAATAAATTCTCAAGCAGTAATTGTCATCAATCTTCAAGCAACTGAGTGCTCCACATTTTGATTCGCGTCGCACATGGCGTGAGTTGTAACGTAATTCGCAAAGCTTTCGGCACAGTGATTAAGAGCAGCTGCACACTACCTGACGGATCGCGAACTTGACCAATTAAAACTTTGACAATAATAGTACCTACGAATTATTTTGTGTCGATAAATACGTTCCATTTCAGTATTGCTTAATTTTCGTTCGTTAGTTAGACATAATAAATTAAATAAACGAGACCATAATATTTGCGCTCGGATAGTAATTAATTTATTAGAGGCCTCCCCTTTATTGTAATTTAAGGGCAAAATTAATAGTTATGAAACGTATTTACCAATTTTGGGCGAAGCGATAGAATAGCGCAATACAATGATAATAATTATGTTATCAATGGAATATTAAGAAAGGAAAACGTGTAACATTTATTCGGATATTAATATGAAGTAAATAAAACAATATTTCCTCGTAGACAGCCGTAATAATAAGTTTTGGCAGAAGATGTGACTGTAGCCATATTCCTTGAGAAAAACGCGAACTAGGTACGTTTATTACTTACTAGTCTTACTACTGCGCTGTTCGTAACATTTCCTTTTAAATTGTTGGCTAGTCGGTATCATACATTTTACGTTTCAGTTTGAATGATATAAAAAATTATAACATTCGAAATTACAAAGCAAAATATAGGTTTTCCCTATGGACCATTGTTAGCACATGTTGCAGAATGAGTTATTATTTTCCGACACGCATTATTTATCGTTGTCCCAATCCCAATACAATTTTTTCACTGTCCAACGTGTATACATGAACCGCTCTCCTTCGTATGTGGAAACACTTTTTTTTTTTTTTTTTTTTTTTTTTTTTTTTTTTTTTTCAGGATGGGAAATCATCAAATGACTCCTCCCGCTCTGGGTGGAGCAGAAGGGAGTGTCAGACTCTTACTGACTAAAACCCACCCGTGTTCCTTCCTTAGCCCTTGTGGAAACACTTGAGTAATATATGGTGTCGTAGACAGTAGTCGCCAGATATCTGCCTGTCTTTTATATTTATTTACCGTAGTTCGAAAGGTGTTTATCGTTTAAAAAGTAATAACTATTTAAATGCCTGACCTATTAGTGATAAATATGTTCAGAATAATGAATTTTATTCTATCAGAGCAGTGTTGGCCCAGTGAGCAGTGTTGGCCCAGTGTGCAGTGGTGGTCCAGTAGAGCAGTGTTGGCTCAGTGAGCAGTGTTGGCCCAGTGAGCAATGGTTGGCCCAGTGAGCAGTGGTGGTCCAGTAGAGCAGTGTTGGCCCAGTGAGCAGTGTTGCCCCAGTAGAGCAGTGTTGGCCCAGTGAGCAGTGTTGGCCCAGTGAGCAGTGTTGGACCAGTGAGCAGTATTGGCCCAGTGAGCAGTGGTGGTCCAGTAGAACAGTGGTGGCTCAGTGGTAATAGGTGCGACTTACGGGTTGTAGGTCGTTGGAACGTACCCAGACAGGCACTTTACTTGGTGTAAATTATTTTATCACCACCGCTCCCAAAATGATAAAAGAAAACATCGTGAGGAAACTGGCATGTCCTAGAACAAAAAATCAATGACATGTGACATCTACCAACCCACACTGGAGCCGCGTGGTGAATTACGACCCACTCCCTCTCGAGAGGAGGCCTGTCCCAGCTTTGGGAAAACTATAGGCTGATTATGCTAAAGTGTTAACGAACTCATAGAAACGAAGTAGGTACTGTAACTACAGTGGTGTGTAGTGTAGTGTGTGTGTACTAGTGTGTTGAGAAGTGAACCAAATATTTCAATAAACACTTTATTTAAAGCATTCGAATGAAAGGGCTCACGAAGTAGGTTCACATTAAACATGTTTATGATATAGTCGGCTCCTGTGTTTATAATAAAGCTGAGATTAATGGCGCGAGCGCAGCTGACGCACCCGGCCGCGCCTGTCCTACATCCTCGTTAGATTTTTTATATACACACTCGTCCTTTTATTCGGAAGCCGACCGCACGCCTCACGCGTTTTATTGCTTCTCTTTCCGATCTAACAGGGCGAGGGTATTTGTACATTATTTCCTGTAAAAATATTACTTATATTGCTCAGGTTTCACGGGTAGGTAACTCAGTTTGACTGCCACTGCTGAACATGAGGTACTGGGTTCGATTCCCAGGTTTGGCAAGGTGTTATGGGTTTTTCCATCAGCAATAGGCTATTTTCCTAAAAAAATCTAATTAATCCGTCAGTTAGATTATCAAAAAATATTGAATCCGTATTTTTTCTTTTGTCAGTTATATAAAAAATGATGAAGATATCGCCCGTTAAAGTTCCGCGTGACGTCACTTGCTTGCGACACTTTCGCAACCAAGTGACGCGTGACGTCATGACCCCCACTCCCAAATTTTGACGCGCTTTATCTTTGTCATTTTTTGTTTGATTGACAAAAGAAAAAATACGTGTCCATTATTTTTCGATAATCTAACTGACGGACTAAATATATATTTTTTTTTTACCCAGGCAACTACCCTATTTCTCAGTAGCAGCTCGGTTTCTGGAATGGAGTCCGGTAGATGGCAATAGGCTCCGCCGCCTATAACATGAGGCTTAAACATAACTGTCAAAATGTGGGTGTCACTATACATTCACCTCTACCTCACCCTTCGAATATAGGCAAGTTATTTATTTATTTATTTTATTATTTATGTACACACAATAAAATACATAGGGATATGACATAGTTATAATATGAGTACAAAGGTACCGCTTATTTCTTAAGAAATTTCTTCCAGCAGACCTGCGAAAGGAGAAGTAAAAAAGAAATGTAGACAATAGTGGGTAAGAACAAGAAGAGAAAAATATGAACGTGTGTGAAGTGTTATGAGTAACCTTCATAGCAAAGGGTTAAATAAAAAGCGTTATAAACAAAGCACGTTCAACGCGTACGCCTGACCGATCGGTTGCAGACCATGGAAATATCAAATAAAAGTTGCGGACCGTATAGGAAAGTTAGCAGCGGTGCGATCCATGGAAGCCGCGTAGGACGGGTGCGAAACATACAAACTTTGCAACACCAATGCTTACTAGACAAATAAGGGATTCTTTGTTACCCCATCACGCAACCACAAAGTTAGTAGAGTTATTATGGAAACAAAAGGTAGTATCAGCTAACCTGATCCCTTTCTTTAACCCGTGTCATGCACTGCCCCGGGTATATTTACGTAAGTTATGACATGTTTTGTTAGGGAACTGCTTGCTATCTATATAACAATATGTAAGTTCAGCATAAAACGTCTAGGAACTTTCATGTTCCTTCAGCGGAATAACAATAGAATTTTAAGGCTGTGTACCTACAGTGAAATTATAATTGATTGAAATAATACACCACATCGTGCCTAGGGTTAGGCAGGTGTGCACCAAACGGGTGTAAAATCGAGCCGTGAGTTACTTGTACTCCCCGTCACTGTAATACTTTTTTGTACTGGACTGGGCTTTGTCTGGGAATCTTCTGGTTACGGAGATATTAAAGGTCAAAATTCCAACTTTTAGGTACTGCCGTTCTTTTACGAATTTATTATTAAAAGCCTGTGATGTCCAACTGCAGGGCAAAGGCCTCCCTACTCTACTTTCTTTTACGAAAACAAGTTTTTAATGTTGATAACCCTAACTTTAAATACCCCCACGACCCGTGTATGTTTCATGCAAAGCACAATGTTTTTCGTGCGTTAATTTGCGCACTACCGCAAAGAGCAAATCACACCAAAAATAAAAGTCGTTTCCCAGCAATTATTTTTGTGCAAAGTTTGATGTACAGAATGCATAGTTGACGGCTATGTGACGTGTCTTTTTACACCCTGTAATAGTGTGTCTTTTAAAACCCACAATTCGCCGCTTTCTGATTGAAATATTCGCCCAAAAATCAACATGTGTTTATCCGAGACATGTCGGTTTAAACTTATTCCAATAAAAGCAAAGTGTTCGTACATGAGTAGGCAAAGGTATTTTTCAATATTAGACTCTTGAATCGTAGTTCGAAGCGTAAATATTTTCATACATGATTCCGCCACACAATTTTCCCAAGCGAGCAATTCCATAAAGCGCGCATGTACATTTTATAAGCTTGACGGCATTGCACACTTGATTTTTCAAATATTTCAACTCGCATTTCGATTATTAAAGAGTTATTTTATGGGTCAACTGTCGATGAAGACGTAAATGTCAATAAATACATTAATTCCATCCTTATTTACATAACTTTCTTTAAAAGCAGAAATATCTTTTCAATTTCAATAAAATGTAACTGTTATCGAACTAAATACGTCAACATTGATGCATTATTACTTACTCATTATTGATTTTCGACACCTTATTTGCCGTTAGCATCATTTTGGAAAACCGCTACTTAATGACGGTTCGGTGTAGTGTATGGCTAAAAGGTAAATACTTGTAACGCCACTCACATAATATTGAACATAGTGATTATAGGAATCACTACACTATAGTCATGGAGGACTTATTATTACAGGGGTGATTGGTGTCAAGTGAACTCTGTTACTCATGAGTAGCAGAGTTTCATTTATCAAGTTACTGGCTTCTGCACGAGACTTCGTCTGCGTAATATCATTTACTGTGGTAAAATGTGACCTGAATCCTTTGTGTTAATCCAGGTTATAAACTATCTGTGTGCCAAATGTCATCTAAATCCGTCAGATCGTTTTTGCGTGATTGAGACATCCATGAGCATTGTCCTTTGAATGTTTGTTACATTCAAAGGACAATGCTCATGGATGTATGGAATCCCGTGCCATGCTGCATCAGAGTCAAACTTTGTTTTATATAGTTTTTGTTTTGTTTTTTGTTTTTGTTTTATTTGTTATCATATTAACTCCTACAAAAGTTCTGTTTGTAAACAAAACCCGGGTTTCGGAGATTATCAAAAAAAATCTAATTATCCTAAAAACTAGGTACTTTATTGTGTTTGGAATGTCATACAAGAACGGCCATTATTGCTCTAAAAAAATGATAATCGCTTAAATAAGAATTCTATTCTATTATATTCTAGTTATTTTGAATTAATGTAGAATCGGCAAAGTATAATATTTTTACAAGTTTTTTTAAAAGACGTGATTTTGACACTTCCAAAGTTCAAGGTTATATTAATCATATCATTTGAAACGGAACGTCATATACAGGGATTAAAACAATTCAACACGTTTTTAATTTAAATTAAATTCCCTGTTCAAAAATCAAATCCCCGACGCGTAACGTCGTTAAAAATTAGATAAGAACAATGGCCAAAAGTCATCAATCAGTTGGTCATTGTTATATTTATAACGTTAGTAGGATTAAAGCACACAAACAAGTATCAATCAACCTGCCTAGATTTTTCCCAACTATGTTGGGGTCGGCTTCCAGTCTACCCGGAGGCAGCTGATACCAGTAATTTACATGGAGCGACTGCCAATCTGACCTCCACAACCCAGTATCTGGATAAGATAATACTCCTTGGTAAGACTGGTTGGCACACGAACAAGTATATTCTATAAAAACAATATGTTCAGTATAATAACAAGATTATGATACCGACCCCATTTATAAACCTTCTTCAACATTGAATATACAGAGTTATTCGCGAAAGTTTCATTTCAACATGACATCCAAGCCAACTGTGAAAACATTTGGCTACAAAGCGGGCAAAGGAGCACACTTCCTCCTTAATCGTGCAATCCCGACGTGTGTCGGAAACACAACCCCGAGGATTACGTCTGCGGGCTCAGGACTCACTACAACTACATTCTAATATTTCCCGAATGTTTTCCATCAAATTATATTACGTCTAAACCTTTTAGTTAAACGAGCCACTTTTATGGCGGTTTGTGAGGTAACCGCACTAATTCATAAAGCAACGCTTTGCGAATGTCTAGCTTTCCATTCCATACTTTATCGCCTTTCCATAGTATATCCCGCTAAAAGTCTTATTATATCCCAGAAAAAGAGATCTAATCTAAACAATCGTGACCGCTAAATGAACAGTATATCATGACTGCAAAAATTTGTTTTTGCCTTTTCGTAATAATTTTTACTTTAACTTGTGCTTGTGATGTAATGAGGTAATCAATTCAATCACGAGGCCCCCCTAAGCTTGAAGTCCGTAGTTTCGGCCACAGTTACGATCGTTTCTTACTCCGTATCACTTACAGACTTAAGATTAGTTCGGGGCCCGGGCTCAGAATGAATGACAACACGATTAGACAGTTGTCCTTACACCCGAAGTGTTTTTACCCGTCCCAAAATTAAATGTGACACTTGTTGTGACGGATCAACTACTTTCTGACGGGTCCGTGTTTCTGTTGACAAACTTAGAGAGCAGACCCCCTGTGTCGTAATAGGACCGTAACAAGAACATAAAGTGTGAGACACTATAACTTTTATTAATTAGCTTGCTAATATTAAGTGATGTTTGTAGGGTAGTGTCGCTTGCGCTGCACGTTTGCAGCGATCTTTCACGGCTTAATTACTTGTGAAGTATGATGCATGTTGTGAGTGGCACCTGGGAGGAGCAGAAGGGGCGCGGGGCGGGGAGGGCGGCTAGTTTATTTCGAGAGCATCCGGTGGCTCCCAGCTGTCCACAACGTTAATATGACGACAGCGACGCTGTCACTTCTATCCAATCTTCGAAAATATAAATTAAATGTCAATATCGAGAAAATGACTTTTGATATTTTTATGCTTAGATTTTTAGGGCGTTCTATTGCACCAACGAAATTTATTTTGGTTGGCTTTGAAAATGAGGGCCTAATTAAAATTTCATAACAGCATCGGATGACTCACTAACTCAAATAAATTATGCGTTATTAAAGAAAAGATAAAAAAAATATATTTACAATAAATCGGATTCTAAAAACCGGAGTTTATTAACATAGGACTGACTGTGATCACATGCATAAGCCATCAGGATGTGTGCGTATATGAAAAGGGTACTAAAACCGTCAAATGATGTTCATTTCTATGCTCTGAGCAATATCCGGTTGGTCCTCGCTACACACCCAATGGCTATATTTAACTACGGAGCAATCTCCGCTGAATGAAGCAAATTAGCATTTTATGATATTATTAAAATGTAACGCGACCAGTGCGCGGCCGAATTTAATTATATACGTTCATCATAATTATGAAGTTGTAAAAGGTCTGTTGATGAACATTCAGACCTCGTCGTAGATTGGTACGACAGGTAATACGGGCTGCTGTCCGCAACTCCACGTCCCTGCGCGTATTTTGCGTACGGGTGGGAGAATCGATTATTCGATCCACCCCAGCTCCTCAAGGAAGACCGGCAACGCCTTGATGTTACTAACCATCTCACGGAGGGTTCCTGGGTTACCAAAGTACTTTGCCCTGTACGTGGCGACCACCGGGCAGTTTAGAATCACATGTGCTGCTATCTCGTTGTCGTCCACGCAGGTCTTGTACAGCTGACTGTCTGTGACTCCTATGACAAAGAGATATTTATTAAATGACCCGAGGCCAGTTACAGCTGCTGTAGCTGTACAAAGCTGTTGTTTAGTTAATCGGAGAAACTGTTGCGTGAGGTGGCCATCAAGTGTAGGGAGAGTGCTTCCTTGGCCTGATTGGTACGATGCTCATTGGCTTAATCACCACACTAGGCATAAGGATTGGTGATTTCAGTATTGCAGACGCATTAGACAATCCTTAGTAGTGTCCACAAAAAAAGAAGAATCGTTAATGATGATTTGTCGTTCCCATCCCGAGAGTTTCATTTTTTCATGGAACCAACTAAAAATAAGTACGATATCTATATTATACAGGCTGATTTTTTAAAGACCAGCCAAATTTAAGGATGTGGTACAGACCATCAAACTGAACAACTTTCTCCATGGGACCAACATCGTAATCGCGAATAAAAATTCAGCCGTCCCATACATTTAGGTCGAGTAGGTATTGAAGTTTTCTATGGGACAGTTGATAAAATTTTCGCGATTACGCTATTCGTCCCATGGAGAAAGTTGTTCAGTTTGATGGTCTGTACCACATCCTTAAATTTGGCTGGTCTTTAAAAAATCAGCCTGTATATACACATATTTATTTATTTATGTATTTATTCAGCCATTTCTGTCCCACTGCAGGGCAAAGGCCTCCCCTCTCTCCTTCCACTTGTCCCTATCCAGTGCTGTCAAACGCCAATCCTTGTGGAAAGAGTCATACACATATAATAGATATATTATTATATACAACATGTCCCGGAATTAACGCACACCACCAAACACCCCAATTAGAATATTATGTTATAATCGTAGTACATACAGTGAATTTTTATTATTATGTATAAAACATTGTTTATTTATGAAATTAGTTATACTAATTGTGGGAGAAAATTGTAGCCACATTACATCACATTACATTAAATCTACGCACTCACACAGCCGCATACTTATAAGGGTCTAACGTGGTAGGTACTGCATCGGTTTTGGCTTGTTTTGACTGTACAGCGACAGTGTGACAGTTTACGTAGTTTCAATTATTTTTGGGATAAAAAATAACTGACATTAAAAATGACACAAATCGATTCAGTTAATGATTCTAAACAAACTACTTTCACAATGTGCATTCATTCAGTTACACATTGTATAATATATATATCAGCTGCATCCGGTTAGACTGGAAGCCGACCCCAACATAGTTGGGAAAAGGCTAGGCAGATGATGAGCTATATGTTACGGTAAGTGTGATTAATTGAAAATCTATATAAATAAAAATGGCTCTTCGGAATGTATGTACGCCCATAACTTTCGAACGACTGCACCAAATTGGATAATTCTTTTTTTTTTGTTCGTTGTTGTCAGGACAAGGTTTGTATACATAATTGGACCCGGTAGGTGGCGCTGCTTTTTCGGGTGGGATGACGTCTGCCGGGTCCTATCAATATAGGTTCTATCAATCCATCAGCGTTTTACTTATAGGAGTAGGGTAAGAGTAGTGTAGGAGTAGGTTAGGAGTAGGGCAGGAGTAGGGTAGGAGTAGGGTAGGAGTAGGTTAGGAGTAGGGTAGAAGTAGGGTAGGAGTAGGGTAGAAGTAGGGTAGGAGTAGGTTAGTAGTAGGGTAGGAGTAGGGTAGGAGTACGGTAGGAGTAGGGTAGGGGTAGGGTAGGGGGTAGGACACCACGCGAACGAAGTAGCGTCGGGCAGCTAGAAATAATTTAAATGGCAAAACAACGTTTGCCGGGTCAGCTAGTTATTAATAATTATCCATCATTATTAATAAACACCTCATGATTTGGTAAATGTGAATATAAATTTGAAATTCATCACTTTTAGCAGTTATTATTAAATTTAGTTATTATTGGAAAGAGGCTAGATGGAATCTTTTTTTTTTCCTCTTTAAAATACCTTTGGTGTGGGATGCAACCTGCGTCGTACCCTCGCGCCATCACATCTTCCTAGCACGGTGGGCTGTGTTGGGGGGGTGCTGCAGGAGCAAAAAACCTCAAACGGCGCAAATATTACCTTATTGGGAGCTATATATTAGAGCCGTTTGGGGTTGAAACACTACAGTGCCTTGGGTCCGAGTGCCCTTCGAATATTTCGCGACATCGCCAAGCGGTTGGTTGACTCTTCACGTAACCAGAAGGCTGGCCTATTTTTAGCCCAAAAAATATCAGCATTGCCATTCAACGTGGTAATGCTGCCAGCCTTTTGGGCACTTATACCATTGACGGCGATGCAGACGAATTTTTTGATGCCCAATGATCTCCTGCCTTTTTCTTTATTTTTTTAGTATATATTTGTGTATATTATATACATATATATTAGTGTTAGGTTGTAAATTGTAATTGTTGTGTCTTTGTGAATAAATATATAGTACAGATAAAATAAAAACTTTTAAACAGAAAAAAGCAACCGACTTCCAAAAAAGTGAAAAATAACTTGCAGTCAGTGTCGTTGGTTCAGCATTTTCTTTTTTGAAGTGAAAACTTCTTTAGTGGCGTTGTGCACTTTTTTTGTGATGGGTAAAAAATGTTAAACTCGCGTCAGGACACGTGACCTGATCGAAAATTCGCAAGACGGAGAGAGTTTTTGTGATGGGTAAAAAATGTTAAACTCGCGTCAGGACACGTGACCTGATCAAAAATTCGTAAGACGGAGCTCGCGTCAGGACACGTGACCTGATCGAAAATTCGTAAGACGGGGGGAGTTTTTTGTGATGGGTACAAAATTTTAAACTCACGTCAGGACAAGTGACCTGATCGAAAATTCGTAAGACGGAGCTCGCGTCAGGACACGTGAACTGATCGAAAATTCGTAAGACGGAGGGAGAGTAGACCGCATTCCAAAATATCAGAAATGCACATCGTTAATATTCAAGTTTTCACTTCTGCCGGCACTCCCGGAGTGCAACCCGTTTTTTTTTTTTTTTTTTGTATTTACCTCACCTCTATTGCTTGATCGTACAGAAAGATGCTTAGCGTACGTTATTTTTGAAACATTTATTACATTTATCGGTACTAAGGTTACATTTTTAATAATCATCGATAATTGTGATTAGTAATTTAATTACTTTTACCTCGACTTTCGGTAAATAGAATAGAATTATTAATAATTTTCAATAAATCACACTTACCGTAACATATACTCGTACATATAATAAAATAGTAACTTAAGCTAACTATAATTCCTATTGAACTAGGCTCCTTCCTACATATCGTTCCTTCAGTCATAATTCTCGAGATATTGTACATATATTTAGGTACTACCTCCGTCACGTTACGAGACACCAAATAAGATTTTCGGTGCTTCCATTTCCAACGTAGACTCGGTGCTCTTTGTGTACAAGTATTGCATACTAAGATATGTAGACGAGCTACCACAAGACTACAAAGCTTCTGGGACATACACATGCATGTGTTTTCAAACAATAGCTTAAATATTACACGGTACTGTATTCGGGAAAACTATCACGTCTATAATCTTTGGAGGAGATCCCTAAACCTGTAGTAGGGGTGTGCTATTATACAGCACGTTTATGGCGGTCTTAGGAGCCTATCCTTATTGGGCATAGTTCCAATCTTGGGTACCTACCTACAGGCAAACGGGTAAGGGGACTAGTAGGTATCACACGCTTTTCCCGACATTGAGATAATAGAAGGAAACCTTACGAAATATTTCGTGTTCCTCTTATATAACATTTCCATTTGCAAGTAGAATACTTAAAAATATACCATATATTACTTTGAACATTTTATCATAATGATATCAAGAATAACATTTGGAAAACTCATCGGCGTTACTTTAAATCTACCAAGAAGGTGTAAGTAACGAATCTTAATATAAATAGGTATAGTAGATTTTCAAAATCAGTAAAAACACAAGACCGTGAAAGAAAATGGCGTGAAACCGGCATATACTAGAACTACAAATTCGAAGACATGTGACATTCGCCTACCCGCACTGGGCCCGCGTGGTGGATTTTATAGATCATTCTTACAGAGAGGAAGCCCGTGACCCAACGGTGGGAACATTATAGGCTGATTATGCTATGCATCTAATGATAAATGATTTATTTTCTGTAAGTAGGTTTGCCCAAACACTTTTACACGTCAATCATATTTTAAAAACTAGATGAGGTCGACTTTTCCTATCTGAATACTCTGAGAAGAAAGACCGAAACAAACTCAGAGGTCACAGTCTCTTTTAAAGTCCAGACATAATCTTGGTCAGATCATGTGAAGAACACATAGTTCGATCTCTGAGATGGTCTTTTGAGGAAAGAACCACACAGATTGAGTCAGTCCAGTCAGTGCACGCATTTGTCAGAAATCGTGCAGCTTAAAACTTAAGGAGCTCAACGCTACGGTATGCTTAGGCTGCGTTCTGCTAACTGATACACAAGTAGTTAGGCACTTTATATAGAAGTTAGACTGGTGAAAAGCGATGATTAATTGCAATAATTTATTCAAGACTAATTTCATGAAACAGTGACTACCTGTGCGTCATGTGCAACGAAGCAACGAAGAGAATCAAGCAAACGTTGTACCAACTCACATCTCCTTTGCGTAGTCCGCGTTCGTTTAATTTCTGTTTTACTGAAGACATGGAGTTGCAATGTAAATAAATTAAATTACGGAACCTTAAAACTTGATTTGTTTGTGTTATGTTCGTTTGTTTAGAAAATGTGTTTAAGGTGGATGCTCCAAGGTAGCCCGCGAAATTCAAATTTTCTTACGTTTTTTGCAATTTGCTGGTAAGTACTAAGTTGTACGTTGATTAAAATATGATTCGCGGCCGTAACAAATATGTATTTACAGAATTATAATCATTAGAATCAGTAATCATAAAACTTGTTAAGATTTCATTAAATAGTCATTCAGTAGGATTACTTGATCTCAGAGAGTTGTGTTGATGACTTTAATGATTATAATTCTGTAAATACATATTTGTTACGGCCGCGAATCATATTTTAATCAACGTACAACTTAGTACTGACCAGCAAATTGCAAAAAACGTAAGAAAATTTGAATTTCGCGGGCTACCTTGGAGAATCGACCTTAATAGGGTAGTTTCCTGGGTAAAAAAAATATTATTATATTTAGTCCATCAGTTATATTATCAAAAAAATAATGGCCACGTATTTTTTCTTTTGTCAATCAAACAAAAAATGACAAAGATAAAGCGCGTCAAAATTTGGGAGTGGGGGGTCGTTACGTCACGCCATGTTAAAAAGTGTAGCAAGGCGTGACGTCACGTGGAACTTAAACGGGCGATATCTTCATCATTTTTTATATAATTGACAATTAAAGAACGCGTCCAATATTTTTTGATAATCTAACTGGCGGACTAATTAGATTTTTTTAGGAATTAGCCTATTGTATTTGTTTTTATTGTATGTATGTAGGTACTA
The DNA here is from genome assembly GCA_947507525.1 of Apamea epomidion. Lineage (NCBI taxonomy): Eukaryota > Metazoa > Arthropoda > Insecta > Lepidoptera > Noctuidae > Apamea > Apamea epomidion. The sequence goes on along the minus strand of OX382228.1, from coordinate 12,299,752 downwards.
TATTTTTTAATAAATTTGAGAAGAGGTATTTCATTAGAAGAAAGATTTCTTCTCAAATTCATATCTCAATTCCCTATTCTCATAATTATTAAGGAATAATTTTAGCCAAAGGATTGTATACAAAATCTTCAATTCAATGGTGCCATTCGATGCTCCTTTAAATAAAATTAATTAAGCCTTCGTGTAATTTGCTAATTAGTATCGTTTGTATGTAAAGTATTCGCGTGGCTGGTTAAGTGTACACAACACGCCAGATATCTGCATTTAGATAGACATCTTGTTCCGTTCCCAATGTTCTTGATCGCGATTGGCAAAGCACCACGGAAGACGAGTCTTTATGTACCCTACACCACATTACAATGTAACATCTACACTATGTAGGCACTGTGGCGGGGTTGTTATAAAATGAAAAGCTTATTTAGTTTTAATGTAACGTTAAAAATTATTTAATTAATCATTTACAGCTCTTCAAGCCGACTCCCAATTAGTTTCTAATCTATACTACTAATAAAGCCAACGAGTTTGTTTAAACGCGCTAATCTCTGAACCTACTAGTCGGATTTTAAAAGTTATTTTTGCATTTGATAGAGCAATTCTTGAGGATGGCTATAGGCTATTTACCATCAAGCTAAGACCCTTAGGAGCCAAGCGAAAAGAAAAAAAGCCACTAAGCAAAAAAGGGCGATGCGATGCGGACAAAGTCGCGGGCAGCTAGTCTTTAATATCCTACTAATATTATAAACGTGAAAGTTTGTATGGATGGACGGATGGATGGATGTTTGTTACTCTTTCACGCAAAAACTACTGAACGGATTTGGATAAAGTTTGGCACACAGGTAGTTTATAACCAGGATTAACACATAGGATTTTATCTCGACATTCCCTCGGGATCGAAACTTATGCGGGTGAAACAGCGGGGCGCAGCTAGTATAAAATATATGGTTTGTCTTATAATCTTATGCCGTTAGGTATCATAGATATAACAAACAGGCGGATGTTGCAGGGAAACACCAAGTACGTAGGGTTTTTAAGTGAATTGTTTTTTTGATTCTATGTATTATTTTTTGTCTCCTTTGCTCTATCACACGCTGTCTACATCTCTGTGTCTATTGTCCTATCTCAGGTATGCTGGAAGAGATTTCTTATGAAATAAGCATCACCTCTGTACCAATTTTTTCTGTTCTGTTTTTCATTGTCTGTTTATATATGTGGGTACATAAATGGTAAAATACATAAATAAATAATAAAATAGGTTCTACAGTATCTCTACAGTAGCTACTTTGTATCTAAAATTGAAAGTAGGTATCCACGAATAAAATATAAAAGCTCGTGAAAGTTTATATCAAAAATGTTCACATCCAATTTGTAACAATTGTTACAGCACCACCATTCAGCGTCCAGTCCAATCGTTGAAATAAGAATATGAGCCTTTTCGCGAACGTCCCATACGACGTGAAGAGAGAAGATAGCTCGACTTAATGTAATATACCTATCGGCGAAGGCAAATTCATATAAAATAATACTTTGTAGGCAAAACGATCGAGAGTCCCTCGGGTGTCGTAAAACTGCTAAGCCTTCGCCCAAATTGAGAAACTTGTTGAAAAATCTCACATGTGGGATAGGATCGCGCAAGTTATTTCTCAAAATCTAATTGGACCGACGCCATTGCTTCGATATGGGATGCTTAATTAAACGTATAATGTCTAGTTTATTCTAGTTTCATTTCTTTTTGTGGTGAAACACGAAAAGAGAACGCGCTCTTTGCGGAAAAACGACGAAAAAATACATAGCGAATTGTGTAATACTGTGCAGGCTTCTTGACTCAAAATATACGAAGAGCAGCGGCCAAGTTTGCACAAACAAGAACTACACTATTGACACGTTTTAATTCACGAATGTAAATCTCAAGAACAGCTTTCCGTACGTCATTGATGAATATTACATTACGTGGAGTAGATCCACACAAATCTGAGATATTTTTGTAGAGAAACACATTTCACTGGTGGAGTTAGTTACGCCCCTGTATCCGGCGAAACCCCAAGAAAAGCCCCTCAACGCCAAATCTCCTGTCTGTTCTCTGAAATAGGTTCGTAAGAAGAAAAGTGCACCTTTGGCTGTCGTAGTCGTGACGATACAAGATATTGAGACAGTTTTGTTCATTCCTTAAACAACGTCTATTTCTAGCAAGATTTAGGCGTAAAATATATTATTATTATATTAAATAAAGCACTGTTACAACTAACGCCTGATGCAAATGACTCGAGAGATTTCGCCTAGTTTGTAATAACAAAGATAAGTAACACTGTAGAAATACATTGAGACGTCTGGAGATGACTAGCTGCTTCCATTTCACTAAAATAACTGCACATTAAAGTTTTATCATTACAGATTGAACGAAGGAGCTGAGGTAGGATTTATAGAAATCCCCCAGAGCTCATGAGTAGAGCACGTCCCACCGATTCTACTAGATTCCTCCATCCTGTAATTCTGCAATAAGACGATCATAAATGTCCAACTTAAATTGAAACAAAGAAAGGATAATGTAAAGCGCTAACGTGCTCTACAAGAGGAGGTGCCTCGTGGAACACCCGAGAAAGGTCAGACACCTTCCGGCCTACTTTTATTAAGAAAAGGTTAAATAAAATATTTAGACAAAATCCATTAATTTTCCTACGAATTTAAGCAAAGTGAGTAATGAATATTTAATTAGGTAGCTTGATCTAAAAACGAGTACCTAATTAATTTAAAAGGCAACTCTTTCAAAAAACTGTTTAAAAAATAATAAAAAAAACATTGAACAGCAGAATTTATCCGTTTCATGAGCGAGTGACGTAATAAGCAATAACAACAGGAAATGTTAATTGAAACGGCCCCACATTAATTTGCTGCAGTTCAGAGCTGTGACTGCAATCTACGAGAGAGCGAGGCGTGTACTTATTAATTACATCTCTAGAATCTAGACTACCCACAATGCACGCTCAACCTAAACCAACAATAACTTCTGAATTACATTACAATCGATAAATAACGCCAAAGCCTCGGTCATAAGCCAACTTATAATAAATGATCCATTCAAACTCCAGCCTAAACGCTCAGTTTTACATTCATAAACAATTTGTAATACTTAATGTTGACATTTGTATAGTCAAGAGATTCACTTTGAGAAAACGTAGCGAGATAATGCGAAGGACGCGTTCTACATTATCTTAGTTTAGCAGGCACATTTATCAGGCTGTGGTCACATTCCACTAACGAAAAAATATACGGATTATATACCTTAACGAAAATATTGCTGGATTTACGATATGGCCGCCACCAGCGGCGGCGTCGTGACAGAAATAGAAAACATCTGATAGAACCGCCTTGCACATAACATACATCATACGATGACAGCAACATGACTAACCGTTAACAAACATTCTACAGAAAATATTGCATGGAAAATACGATAAGTTTTCCCTGTCCATCTATCAAATCAGAAAGATTGACACAACGCATAAATAAACGAAAAAGGAAATTAGAATTTACTCACAGGTTCATACAGTCGAGGATTCCTTTACAACATTAATCTTTGTTAGAACTAAGATGTACGTAATCTTCAACTGTAAATGTTTAATTTTCATTAAGATAGACGCGAATATTCATTTAATCAAAATTCAGTCATTTTGTTTTCAATTTAATATTCTTCTTTCGTCTTTTGTTTTAGGTAGAGTGGAGTCCTTTTTCTTAGCCTTGGTCGTTTGACGGTATGTGGATCCCACCCGGGGATTCTTAGCACCTCTTGCTCCGTGGCGTGCCTGGCTACCGTCGTCGTCAGAAGTATCACTGGAGCTGCCGGAAACTTGGGGCCTATTTTTATTTGTATTTGTCATCAGGAGGAATGAGCTGTGGGCCAAAATAACCACTAGATAAAGCCCTGACAAAGCTAAAAGGCGTCGCGGCAGACCCTGTAGAAGATGGCGAGACGAGCTGGAGAAAGCAAACAACCAGTGGTCCATTTAAGTCCTGGATCGAAAGAGCTGGAAGTCATGAGAGGTCTTTGCCCAGCAGTGGGATGATGCAGCCGAACAGTAGTAGTAGTAGAGAGTAGAGCTATTAACCCGCGTTACCAAATGCCGATCGATTCGATATACTGTGCTTGTCAAGGTGATGTAGCATAAAAAAAAATATTTGAACTGGGAAACTTTCTTCGGTATGTTTTGACGCCCTGTCGTACTTATGTCGAACTTAAAAACTTTCAAAGAAATGTTTTGGCATGTTTAATTATAATCATACATATTTATAGAATAAATAGGTCCAAGGCAGAAATATGAATTCAGAATTGGATTATAAAATGTTGGTGAAATCTGAAAGACGGCTAATTTAAAAAAATAGGAATTTCTTTGTCGTTTAATTCGAATAAAATATTATTATATTGTGATTAATTGAAGTTGACCTATAAAACTAAACATTTGGATTTCTGTTCATACTTTAATATTTATTTTTAAAATCTTTTTACCAAGTAACATGAACTAAACACCACGCCTGTATTCCACGAAGGGTTAGGCAGAGGTGTACCTATAGTACACAATCATTTCGCCAGTTATATTTCAGTCCCATGTCAGGGACATGCGGAAGAAAGAAGAAAGCAAGCCATCAAGCAGAAGAAAGCCATTCCTGACGAATGGTGTAACAGTTCGCTGGTGCCCATATTTAAAAACAAAGGTGATGTGCTGGAGTGCAACCACTATAGAGGAATAAAACTAATGTCACATAGTATGAAGGCTTGGGAGAAAGTTATTGAAAGGCGACTGAGAGAAGAGAGTGAAATTTCGCAAAACCAATTCGGTTTTATGCCTAGTCGAGGAACAACAGATGCCATCTTTGCTATCCGCCAGCTGTGCGAGAAATACAGAAGTGCGCATAAGAACTTGCACATGGTATTTGTTGACCTCGAAAAGGCATACGACAGAGTGCCTCGTGAAGTTTTGTGGTGGGCGCTGAAGGAGAAAGGCGTGCCAGGGAAGTATGTGCAGATGATTAGAGCGATGTACAGTCGATGTAGTACACAAGTCTGGTCTACAGTGGGCACTACTGGCAGCTTCGATGTGACTGTCGGCCTGCACCAGGGTTCAGCACTCAGTCCGTACCTCTTCGTGCTGATAATGGATGCTCTTACATCGGACATCCAAGAGGAGGCTCCCTGGTGTATGCTGTTCGCCGATGACATTGTGCTGGTGGCCGAGAGCGGCTCAGAGGTCCAGAGCAGAGTAGAGAGGTGGTGGAAAAGACTCGAGACCGTTGGCCTGAGAGTAAGTCGGACCATAACTGAGCATCTGTTTTGTGATTTTGGCGGTCTCTCCAGTCCTAGGCCCATGTCTCTCGCCGGAACGCCCTTGTCGATGTGCTCCAACTTTCGGTACCTCGGGTCACTTTTCCAAGGAGATGGCGAAGTAGACCGAGACGTAACGCACCGGATCCACTCAGGATGGATGAAATGGCGACAGGTCACAGGAACAACTTAAAGGGTCTCAAATTAAAGGGGAAAATTTATAAGTCCGTGATAAGGCCTGTCGTACTTTATGGATCTGAATGCTGGGCTGTGAAGAAGACGGATGAAAAAAGATTGCATGCAGCGGAGATGAGAATGTTGAGATGGATGTGTGGAGTGACGAGAATGGATAAAGTAAGAAATGAGTATATAAGGGGAAGTTTAAAAGTGGCGCCAGTGACAGAAAAGTTGAAAGGAAATCGTTTGGCTTGGTATGGGCATGTAATGAGAAGGAACGAAACGCATGTGACTAAAAGAGTGATGAATATACATGTTGATGGATGGAGAGGGAGAGGAAGGCCGAAGAAAAGATGGATGGATTGTGTGAGGAATGATATGAAAGAGAAGGGAGTGAATGATAGCGTGACGGTTGACAGGGGAGAATGGAAGAAGAAAACGTGTTGCACTGACCACAAGTAACATGGGATAAGGGCAGGAAGATGATGATGTCAGGGACATGTGGAAAATCTATTCCCATCAACCGGGCACACTACTAAGAAATGTCTAAGGGAAAACCCCAATGATTCTGCCCGACCTGGGCATCGAAACTAAGACCACTTTTTTTATTTTCCAAGTATAATACACAAAAACATCGTCAAGGTAAAAAACCTTGACTTAACCATTGTTAGTATAATGTCAAATTTCATTATTAGTCCAATATATTTTCTAATAAGCATCGTACCTCAAGTGGTAATTAAATTAATAAAACAATATAATTTCTGCTACAAACCACTACTAACCACTTTTACCTAACTATAAATATATACTCGTATATCGTGTATCTTTGTTATTAATGTTAGTATTTTGTTCAAAAAGTAGAAAACACATCATTTAATATCACCTCAATTCTGGAGATATTTGTCACCTGTATGAATTCGTGCGTTTAAAGCTAAAACTATTAATTTTAGAATAGAAAAGGTTAGTACATAAACTATAGAAAATTTTCTCTAGTCTAATTAGTTGCACTGGCAATAAAAAAAACAATAATTTAAAAAAATTGCACAACTATCTTCATCGTAAAAAGGGAGTTCGACAAACCTATTGTCAAAAAAATTATTTTGGGCGCCATTGTTCCAATATGGCGGTGCGAGCGGCAAAAATACAAGGTGGATAAGTGAAAACCCCAAAAGAGACCGTCGAAATCCATAAAATCACTATTATTCTAAACTCTGGAAAACTTTCCAGGTAAAACTACCAAAATGACTGGACTATTTGTGCAAGTTTGTCTCTAAACGTCACTAAGTCGCGTATTAAAGAAAATCGGAGTACTTTCAAGGACATATTTCAAAGAGAATTAAATTCCCATAATATATGGCGGAACGCGCTTTGATATCCCGTGAATATTGGTCGCGGCCACTCTAAATATAAATCTACTAGCAATTAGTTTTGCTGTGCTACTAGTGTATTGTAACAATGATCTATTCGAAATAGCACAACATGCATGCGTAGCATACATGCTGTATCAGAAAGGTGTGGTACAGACCATCAAACTGAACAACTTTCTCCATGAGACCAACTCCGTAAACGAAAAAAAAATTATCAGTCGTCCCCCTTACATTTGAATCGAGCAGCTATTGAAATTTTGCATGTACAGACGCCAGCAAGTCAAGCTACCTGTAACTGTCAAGTTTTCAATTTTAAAAATGTTTTTTTTTTGTTATAAGTAGGTACTGTATATAATTTCATATGCTTTACCTAAAAAACTGTCATTTTGACATTACAAAATTACACGTCAATTATATTTAGTTGTTCTGTAATGATTCGTACGTAGTTAATAATTCTAAGCAACACAACTTGTAGCGATGTCTGTTAGTAGGTACATAGGTACAACAATGAAATTAACATTGTTGCTGTTAGCGATAATCATGAAAATTAACACATGGATTCGTCCCTACCTCACGTTACTGACCCAATTCAGCTACAACATTTTGTTTCAATAAAAACATCGTTAAAAATGTCGACAACAGGATAATTAAGATTATTGTAATTATAATTTTATGTTTAAGGCCAATTTTATGTTATTTGATTTTTGATGTTATGTTTTAAACTTTCTTTATTCACTTTACACTTTTTTTCCCTAGGTATAGCCTTTCCTACCCGAAACTGTCAAATTTTCCCAATGAACCTTGAGCCTTAATGCTTTAGCGATAAAGTTGAAAATCTATTAAAGAAAGATAGATTGTAGTAGCTTTATGTGCTGGCGGCTGTACCTCGAATAATTTACAAGTCGCATCTGGTCCAGGAGATTTTACAGCTAGGTCCCATTTTCTAGTGTTTTTGCCGTTTCTTCTAGTAAGTAGAGTTACATAAAATAAATCTTTTCTTGTCTTTATCTACCTTTCTTTTTCATAAATTTGCTTCACTCCGAATTCCTTTGCGCATTGCTACGAGACCGAATGCTTTGACGAACTAAGTGAATTTATTGTTATTCCTGCAAACGCAAAGGATTATGTTCCCGTCTCATTAATAAATACTAAATAATAAATGGCCCGGATGTTAGGGCAAATGATGGGGTGCTTCAGAAAGGCATACTTACATAAACCCTCTGGTTACGCGTGCCCCTTCGAACCTTCAAAAGGATCAGTTCCGTAGTACCAGTGCTGGAATATAAGTTAGAAAAAGTTACAGATGCAATTTCCTACCCGTAATTTCTATCTACCCTCATAGAACAATACCTATGTATATTAATTTAATTTCACGTTACGGTACGGTCGTTCAAAGGATTACAAACTTAAGATTTTTTCAACTGAAGCGTTTGGAGACAAAGGCTGGAACAAACAAATAAAAGAACAGTTAAAGAAAAATATTACAAGAAATCCCACATCTATCTTAAAAACTTTCTTACCTTTGTAAATATATTTTTGTTCAGAGACAACTTTGCCATACAACACTATTCCCCCAGGTTCTACTACTGGTACTGATATAAGAAATATATGTACATCTTTATACATACATACAAATAAATAAAATTGAAGTGTCTGTTTGTAATGTCAAGCTTTTTACTAAATGCATATGAAAGTATATACATATGTACGGTACCTATAACAAATTTTTAATAATTTTTTATTTTGTTTGACTGTCCGTCTGTCTGTTTGTTCCGGATAATCTCCGAAATGGCTGGACCGATTTTGACGGAACTTTCACAGGCAGATAAGTTACTTTTATTTTAGACAAAGAATTATTAGGGTTCCGCGCAAAAAAATAAATCCATGAAACCCACATCACCGCGGGCGAAGCCGCGAACAGAAGCTAGTATATTACTATATAGTTACTATATATGTAAGCGTACCCAGACACTCTTCAATTACTCACAACGCACCTGCCTAGTCTCAAGCACACCCCATAACACCCCATAGGGTTAGTAAAAGGCACAATAGAAGAATGGGCAGGATCAACTAATTACCTACGTCATACTTTTTTGTTACGAAGTGGCTTCAGAGGTCATTATGGTCTGACATTTCCGTTATAGAAAAAAATAGCAAGAAATACCATTAACAACGTAATTGTTATTTCTTCGAACTCATTAAGTTACATAGTTACACTATCAAATTTTATGTCGTGGTACCTATCTGACCAATACCTACCTACTAGCCAGAAAAAAATACTTATACTTCGTTGGTTTAGGTAGTTACCTAAAGGTAAACAAAACAAAACACGTGATTCATGGGTGGTAAACCTTTTGTTATAAATTTTAAAATCATTTTACATACTATGCTCGCGCAAGTTTTCGTAATGTAAATTTTTACCGTCATATTTCCGAACGCACCTCACACAATGCAGAATTCCGATTCGACGCAGTTTTTGAACTAACTATATTCCCTTCCCTCCTATCTCGTTCCCATGCAACAGAGAGAGAAGAAGAAATGACAAACTGCACAGGCCCATCAGCAGCACATCCGCCGCAACGACAACCAATCGGCACGGCGCTGTGATTTTTTGATAGGAATGCCGCCATATTGAGTTAATTCACCTGTTGCAACTATACCGCAAACCGCTAATATAAGTATTGTGTTCAACTCTTGTCACATTCACCCGCACCACTATAAAACTAAAAAAACCGCTAAAATACCGCGCCGCGATTCATATAATACAGGCCGCTAATATAAATTCGCGTGTGATATACAAATATCAACTGAAGTGCACCACCGTGAATCCAGAAGAACAGCGAACACGTGTGTTCACGTGTGTTCTCAACCCCTTGTGTCAACGAGTTCCATCCAGCGGATTCCCAAGTAAGTCCTACAATACATATTCCTACACATCGTATTGTTAGCAAAAACTGTGTCGCGTCATTAACTCAACCCCAAATAAATTACAATCCCGGTAAGTTAAATGCCCGCATTATGGTCCTTCAAGCCGCATGTACTCATTCCATATAAGATTCTGGGGGCCTAAAAGGCCACTTTGGGAGAATCATAATAGGATAACAATAAGAATCATATTAAAAATCGTAAAATGGTCACAAACTGACAATTCGAAATAATATGATCTGTGTGCAATTCATATCACGTAATTCATCTATTTGACAGTTTTGTGTGGAGATTCGTAAAATGATCTACAAATTATGAATTGCTTTATTGAAATTTAATGTCAAATAGCAGATTCATAAGATTTTAGTCAAAAGCAACATCTCACAAATCATATGGGAGGTTTTGTGAAGAAATATTGTTATAATGGCAGAATGAGGCCTTTATAAAAAAAATCTGGAGCACACGCACCCTTATCAAAACCATTTTATATCGCCGACGAAGTGTAGCTCCTCTGAAAATGAACATAGTCTTTGAAATGCCGGACCTCGAATTTGTTGGTGTATAAAGGATAGATAAACGTGTTTCATGGCCTTATTTATGAGGTGGAGCCATACATAAGTACCCGCCACGATGGCATAAGTGCTACCTCCAAGGCAAGTAAAAGGATTGTGATGAAAGTAGTGTGTTTTAACTAAGTAGTTCCAGATAGACACTATCATATATTATTGTAGAGGTCACAGAGCATGTAACGTAGACGTTTACTCTGTACCCTCTCGATGAAATAAAAACTTTGATCATATGCCTAAATGACAACTTACTACAATCTTCTATTCACATTTTAGGTGCTGAGTACACTTAGTTTTTATGCATTGGATCATACCAGAGATTTATAGGAGCAAGTGCATATCATAAGATGCACTAAGTTAGTGTATCTAACTGTGCAAGAGCTGTGACACTAGCTCCATCGAAATAAAAACTGGGTAAGTAAGAATATATAATTATATGCCATTTGAAGGGCATCAGTGACGTTGTACTGTTTGCAGATGATACCTCTCTTATTTTTAAAGTAGTTAGGAATAGACAAGATTTTGACGACGTAAACAGTGCACTCTCAATAGTTACAGATTGGTTTACGTCAAATAACCTAGTTCTCAACGCCAAGAAAACGAAATGTGTAAAGTTTGCCTTACCGAATATTAGAAATCTAGGACCCAACATCGTCTTAGATAAAGAGGTGCTTGAAACTGTAGGCTCGGCAATTTTTCTACGACTAACAGTAGATGCCAAACTTCAGTGGGGATCTCATATATCAAGTCTAGCAGGAAAGCTCAATTCAGCTGCCTACGCCGTCAGGTAAGTAAGTCAATACACTGACGTTGATACAGCTCGTTTAGTCTATTTTAGTTATTTTCACAGCATCATGTCCATCGGGATTTTGCTGTGGGGCAAAGCCGCTGATATACAAAATATATTTTTTTGGTATTCTCACGGTTGCACAATTCATCTTTGCCAACATCTTATATATTAGGCAAAATTTACACTTGCACACTAAAAACAGTGATATTCATAGTGTTAACACTAGAAATAAGGACCAACTACGTGCCCCCTTTCACCGGCTTAATAAGGTTCATGACTCATTTTTTGGGCTTGGTATAACCTTTTATAACAAGATACCCTCTTCTTTGCTAGACTTGCCTTTTAATGCGTTTAAAGCTCAAGTAAAATCCAACCTTTGTTCAAAGGCATACTATTCCATCAACGACTACTTACACGATAAGAATAGTTGGTCGCCCTAATTTAACGCAAGACAATGTTTAGGTTCTGTCTCCAGGATTAGCTTACTGACAGATTATTGTTTTAACTTATTTATTTATTTTACTTCGAAGGTCTTAGTTTATCATTTGTGACAAGTGACAGCTATGTGAACAGAACCCAGCGATCCATAAATATGTAAGCTGTCACGCCCTTTATGCCTGGAGGCTTTTATTTGGGTAGTAAGTTTTTATTTACATTTTAATTTTAATTAATTATTTCTTAGCTTGAGTACGTATCGTTTTTATTATATTTGTTGGTATATTGGCGTGGCTAGCTGACATATGGCAAATAATTTAATTTTATGTTCTGGTCTTGTAATGTTAATTACTGAACAAAGGTACCCAGTATTGTATACAATCAAGTGTTTTCTAACTGAACAGACAGCTGTGTTGCTGGGGAGTTTGTTATGCCACTTCTTCTTCCCAGCGATAGCACTAGGAAGTGGTGAAAGGCGGGCGTTTTTGGGGGACTGTCTTTTGTAATTTTGACGTTCGAAAATAAATAAATAAATAAAATAAATAAATATTCCACAACTATCACACAACGCCATCTAGTCCCAAGCTAAGCAGAGCTTGTGTTATGGGTACTAGACAACTGATAAACATACTTATATATTTCTAAATACATAAATATTATAGATAAATTACACCCAAAAGTGCTGATTCTCAGCCTAATTTGGATAAATGACTTTTGATTTGGATTTTGATTTCACTAGGTACAATACCTATAGTAGGAATACTTGATTATAAGTTATTGTGGGGATAAGCAGCTCCTCCAGTGTTAACTATAGAAGGAACCTATCATGCAGGACTAAAATTGGGTGCACACAACTTATCATTAACAGTTTTATGATGTCAGGTTTTACCAGAAGTTTAGAATGCCTGATGTTTTGGGCTATATTGATGGCACTCATATTGCTATTGTTAAGCCTGCCCAATATAAGAAGAGGTTTTTAATCGAAAACTATTATTACTCCACAAATGCTCAAATTGTGAATACCTACCTCATACCTACAGTTACCAACTGTTTTTGCTAGCATTCATATATGTATATTTAATGTTATCTTGCTTGCCACATGGGACTGCATGGGACTTATGTGAGTGTACTAAAAGTACACCTCTGCCAAACCTGTCAGGTATATACAAGGTGTGATATTATGTTATATTGTCATAATTTACTTCAATTTTATTAAATAGTATTATAATATGAGAGGATAGGAGGCATATATTATACCTTTTACTAAAATTAAACAATAGTGATAGAAAAAATATTTTACTTGTATACATTAACAATTCTCATCTTATATAATATTATTAAAAAACTAATAGAAACATAATAATAAATTAGTCTTTTTTTTTTCATTTTTTGTGGTTTTTAGGTAAGTCAAATCATCAGTCAATAATTAAAATAACTTTTAAATAAAATGAAATTACAAACATCATTGTGTAATTTGAGTACCTATTATAACAAATAAATATGTTTCAGGTGATGACGCAGGCTATCCCCTTAAATCAACGTTGAAGACCCCACCAGTGGACATAGAGCCCGATACCTTTTTGCCTATAAGGAAAGTTTTTGTGTTATTGTAATGTTAAAATATAGTATGTTTTCTTTTTTTGTATTTGTTTATAATTATATTATGTGTGACGGCGGTACGTCATCGTACCGTTGTAAACAGCACGTGCACCGGACCGATCAGGCGATGTCGCCATCCCCACCTCCCCCACTACTCAACTTGTTTGTGCTCGGATATAAAACGAGGCCGGGCGGAGCGATCGGGGCATTAAATTCGATCCAGCCTGTCCCTTTGCTGCCCTCTCCCAGCGACGCCCTAAGCCGAGGTTCGTACCCCACAGGGGGTGCCCTTAGCGTGCAGTCGCCTAGTTTTAATTAGTTTTAGCCCGACCTCTCAAGGTCACGAGATGCCTAATTCTAAAAAAAAAGCGATCGGGGCATTCTATTCATGACTTCGGTCCGATGCACATGTTGTCATAGCGCCTAGAGTTGTTAATTATTGTGTTATAATCTTTCAATTAGCAATTATTATAATGAATTAAGTCACAATTATAATTAATTAACTAAGTGAGTCAATCAAATAAAAGTGATTAATAAGTAAAACTACCGACTTTCTACTTTAAAAATGTCCGATCCTGACTTAACCCCGACATCAGAAGTGCCGGATCCACCTCCACATGAAACAGGACCACATAGAACTTCGGTGAGTATGTAAAACAATTTTTTTACAATGTTCTCCACTGGAATGGAAGCAATCCATAAAAAAAAATTGCTGAAAGCATGCTTCCCGTCCACCTCCGGGAAATACGCAAATCAAGTTGATGCCTTGTGATCCTGATGCACCAGAATCTGATATAATAAACTGGTGTTCGCTCAGCGATATTATAATTGCAAGCAGATGTAGACGATTTGATTTTGGCTCTTTTTCATGCTCTGAAGGGCCGCGCTGGCCTCTGTCTCACCCAGATACAACCAGACAATATCACTTGGAGCTCCCAAGTGATATTAGGGAAATTCGGATTTCCAAGATTTAGCAAGCCTAGGCAAGATTATTTTAACCGAGTTATTAAGTTTGAGATTAAAAACACAGAAAGCCCAGCAGAAGCGGGTTTGCGTCTATGGCAATTAATAGAGAAAAATCCTGAAGCAAAAATGTCATGACAAAGTCGTGACAGGTTTTGTCATATCTGTCCCGATGTGATGACAAGATTCGTCGAGAACTTAATTCAGTTGTAATTAACGATAAACATCAACCTTTTCGTACCTTGCGAAGCTTCACATTTAAGCGAAGAATTAACAAGCCAGCTACATCTGACAATGATGCAAAAAGGTTTCAGGTTTCAGGTCCTTCAACAGATTTCCATGGAAATTGCCATTTCTGCAAGAAACGAGGACACCGAGGTCAAGACTGTAGAGATAAACAACGGTACCTGCTTTAAAAAAAAATCGAATGCTTCAGAAAACAGTATGGATTCTCCTAAGTCTAATGTCATCTACTACGTGTGCCGCGAGCGTGAACATGCTGCTACTACATGTCCTAAGCGCTGGCCAAGCGGCAGCAATAGCAGCAGCGGCGGCAACAGCAGCAAGCAGGTGAACCTATGCTCCAAGGTGACGTGAGTAGTGAAGGGTAAGGAGCAGTCCTAATCAGTCTACTTGTCGCCTCGGTCGAGTGAGAACGTGTGTTGTCTTATTTTCTCGCGCATTTCACCTATTGGTCAATTAACATAATTCCTAATCTCTGTCGCACCTCAAGTGTTTTTATGGCCTGGTGACGCCTTTTGGGCGGACCTAGAAGGGGATAGCTGATTGTACACGGTTGCATCACGAACTGTCTCCTAAGGCACAGGATTCCCCTAGTTTAGGAGGCAGGGTTACCACCATTCCAGAAACCTTTTTACAACCAATTGTTATTGTAACCTACATTTACTACTTATTGTAACAAAAGGTATTTAGTATCAATAAAGTATTATTATTATTATTATTGATTCAGAGGAGGAGGAACCTTCCACATGTCGTTGCCTAATTGAGCCATAAAACAACTGATGTGGAGAGTTGCTGTCACTCCTTTGAATTAGAGACGCTATTGAAATCTCGAAATCCGTTGGCTATTTAACATAATGAAGTTAGCCGGCACGGTTGGCGCAGTGGTTAAGCGATTGCCTGCTGCGCTGCGTGTCGCGGGATCGATTCCCGCACGGAACAATTATTTGTATAACCTACAAGTAGTTGTTCCGGGTCTGGCTGTTTGTGTATGTGAGAAAAGAAAAAGTAGCTGCTTTAAAACAAAGACATACAAGAATAGTAAATGTATTTGAATTGAAAAGGGGATGGTTGCATGTTGAACAATCACGCGACTCTGAAATAGCAGAAATTATTTCGAAAATCTGATCAAATGAATTATTTACTGATGTGGAACGCACTTACGATATAAGGCAAGGCAGTCTGTATCGAAAGATTGAACAAACCAAAATCACAAAATGGCTTCCTACTTTACCCAAATCATTAATTTGGTCTTCAATAAACCTCGTGCACAATGAAATAAAACACCTTGGTTTTGAGAAAACACTTGATAAATTATAATAACCTCTATTGGTTTCAAAATATGTCAAAATTTGTGAAAGAGTTATTCGATTATCGTGTCACATGTAAGGCTTCCAAAAGTTTATCGGGTGCTCAGCAAGTGAGTTTGCATCCTATCCCAAAATAAGCAATTCCATGGCACACCATCCACCTAGATTTAACGGACAAACTTAGTGGAAAAGGCGAACGTAAAGAATACTGTTCCGTCATTATAGACGCGTTTACCAAATTTGTTCTCCTGGAACATACGAGTACTATGAATTTGAATTCGATAAATGCCATTAAAGTAGTTAAAAACGCAGTAGATTTATTTGGCGCTCCAAAGCGAATAATAGCTGACCGAGGTCGTTCCTATGATAACGGCGATTTCAAACAATTTTGTAGAGTCATATTGAACTTCATCTTATTGCGACTGGTTCCAGTAGGGCAAACGGTCAAGTAGAACGTGTCACGTAAACTTTAAAAAGTTTACTTACCATTGTTGAATGTGACCCAGTTACTGTATGACCAATTGAGAGATATTCAACTTGCCCTTAACAGTACACGCTGTGGAGTAACAGGGTTCTCCCCATTGGAACTGATGTTTGGTATTCAGGAAAATTCATTACAATTATCAAGAATATCTGTGAGCTCTTATGACACTAATAGACTTGATCTTGAATCAGCTAGGTCAAACGCATGCGACAATGTTCAACGACTGTCTTAATCTGATGCTGAACGGTTCAATAAGGGAAAATCCAGGGTACGTCCTTTTTCCAGAGGCGATTTTGTTTTCAAAAGTGAAGAAAGACACCAAACCAAATTAGATCGGAAATATAAGGGTCCCTTTAAAATTACTGCCGTATTAAAAAATGGCCGGTATGAATTGAGACATATTAATGGCACGAATAGAGTTTATAAATATTGTCACGAAAATTTGCGTGCAGTGCCCCGTGGGCAAAGTACTCTAGTAGATATCGCAGAAAACTGTGATTGACGTGACGGCGGATAGTAGTGATGATGTTCTTGTTCATGAAACTGGACACGAGATTAATCCCATGTCTGAAAATAGCAATACCATGTCTATTAATAGTGATACTATTTCGGTTAATAGTGATACAATGTCAGCTGACTCCCGTACTTTAACAGCTTGCACCGACAATTCAAAACGTCTTCGTTCACGCTCTGTATCAGCAGAATCTCATAACCCAGAATCAATTGAAATTGTTACTAAAGTCACGTGCATAGAGAAAACTAAATAATTAAAGATTATTGTTATTAGGAGATTTGCTGTAAAGTTCAAATGGAACAATAATCTACATAGCTATAGGAACGATATTATTCGGTCTAGCAAAACCTGAGTAATAAAAAAAAAAGTGTCAGTGAGTAACAATTGTAATGGAAATAATTCTTCTGGCAATCAGTCATGTGATAGTACAGTAAAGCTGATCATTGTAAGCTTTACATCTGTCCCACCTTTCAATCACTCTCAGCCATCTCGCGTTTCGACTTTATTAAAAACAAAAGTGGATGTGTAAACGGTCTTAGTGTAGCGCACACTGCTTCACAGTGCTCTATCAAAAGACCCGTTGTCAAACTATGTCCTTTACCTTCTCAATAATATCACCGCGTAATTAAACCTAATTTTAGCTGTAGTTAACATACTTAAAATATTTTTCTATTTTCTTAGTCCGCTATAATATAATTTCTTTCCTTTTGAGAACACTCCATATCCTCAAAGCCGGGCAGGATGCTCGCGCAAGTTTTCGTAACGTAAATTTTTACCATCATATTTCCGAACGCACCTCACACCAATGCAGAATTGCGATTCGACGCAGTTTTTGAACTAACTATATTCTCTTCCCTCCTATCTCGTACCCATGCAACAAAGAGAGAAGAAGAAATGACAAACCGCACGGGCCCATCAGCGGCACATCCGCCGCAACGACAACCAATCGGCACGGCGCTGTGATTTTTCGATAGGAATGCCGCCATATTGAGTTAGTTCACCTGTTGCAACTATACCGCAAACTGCTAATATAAGTATTGTGTTCAACTCTTGTCACATTCACCCGCTCCACTATAAAACTACAAAAAACCGCTAAAATACCGCGCCGCGAATCATCTAATACAGGCCGCTAATATAAATTCGCGTGTGATATACAAATATCAACTGATGTGTACCACCGTGAATCCAAAAGAACAGCGAACACGTGTGTTCTCAACCCCTTGTGTCAACGAGTTCTATCCAGAGGATTCCCAAGTAAGTCCTACAATACATATTCCTACACATCCTATTGTTAGCAAAAATTGTGTCGCGTCATTAACTAAACCCCGAATAAATTACAATGCCGCTAAGTTAAATGCCCGCATTATGGTCCTTCAAGCCGCATGTACTCATTCCATATAAGATTCTGGGGGCCTAAAAAGGCCACTTTGGGACAATCATAATAAGATAACAATAAGAATCATATTAAAAATCGTAAAATGGTCACAAACTGACAATTCATAATAATATGATCTGTGTGCATTATGGTCTTTCAAGCCGCATGTACTCATTCCATATAAGATTCTGACCATACTACCTAAACAAATGGAGTATAGTGCTTTGTACGGGAGCTACGATCACAACACCTATGTTTTTATAACCTCTCCGTCGTTAACTGGCACCCATCCTTTCTATACAATTTAAAATACGAAATAAATTAATTTTACTGTCGTATTGAAACCCGAAGCACTTGTCGGAATACGCTTAAATATGTGACAACTCAATAATATCGAATTAACACAATGATTTTCAATTAACTTTTAACGATTTTAAGTGTACACAAGCTTTTGTCGTTCGTTTCCCAGAATTTAAACGAAAGGAGATTTTAATTTGTATCCGCTATTGTTACTGAAAGTCTTTATGTAAATAATACACACATCAAAAATGTCTAGGCATCAAGTACATTTTAACAATAAAAAATTATCCAATTAATATTTACCAAATCTAGTCTTCCAGACTGGCTTCTTACTTTAATTCCTATGTTTAAGTTAACAACTTATCCCTATATTTTGTAAGAATTAAGAAAAATTGTATTCAATTTTATTCAGATTGTGATGTGATACTTCTGATAAATAATTCAACCCCCAGGTTGAATTATTTTATCGTAATCATAATTAGCCTATAATATTCCCACTGCTGGGACACAGGCTTCCTCTCTGTGAGAGGGAGTGGGCCGTAATCCACTACGCGGGCCCAGTGCGGGTTGGTGGATTGAATTGTTTTTTTTTTATTTTTACATTGTAATCACATGTAGAAGCAAAAAGAATAATGTACCCAGCATTTTGTAAAATCTTGATTTAAAAGAGTGTCCTTGGAGTTTCTTGCCCGTTTTTCTCCCCAGAGATCTACGTTTTGGAATGGGCAATTAGCTTCAACTTTTTGACAAACTGACCGACTCTTTGACAGTTCAAAAGTGCGTGTAAATGGTATAATTGAAATGAATGCTTTCATTTTGAGTTGGTTGTTACAATAAAATGGGGACCTATTATGATGTAGGTATTTAGCGACTCACACAGATACAAAAAATGCTACCCAGTACCAGTATCAAAAATTTCAGTAAGACTAAAATGTAGCTAAAATAAGGTAAACAAACGTATTATACGACTACATGGTTACATAACTATGAGTAAAATAATAAATGAAGCTGAACAAATACTAGGAGCCCCGGTCTGTTCTGACTGTTTGTGGGGCACAAAATGTTACACAATGAATTTACTATCTAGTTAAAAACTCGGGTTCTCTACTTCACAATAGACTTTATTTTTATCACACAGTTAGCAACCATTACCTACGTTGTTCATTGTGAAATATGAAATAACTTTCAAAGGGTCTGTGAAATATTATTTACAAAATAATGCAATAAAATAATGCGCTCAGCGCGGTAATAGCGTAATACACTAACAGTAGCAAAGGCTTTTATTTTCATAGTTCTACAACATTCATCGCGTTATTTTATTTTCATAGTTCTACAACATTCATCGCGTTATTTTATTTTCATAGTTCTACAACATTCATCGCGTTATTTTATTTTCATAGTTCTACAACATTCATCGCGTTATTTTATTTTCATAGTTCTACAACATTCATCGCGTTATTTTATTTTCATAGTTCTGCAACATTCATCGCGTTATTTTATTTTCATAGTTCTGCAACATTCATCGCGTTATTTTATTTTCATAGTTCTGCAACATTCATCGCGTTATTTTATTTTCATAGTTCTGCAACATTCATCGCGTTATTTTATTTTCATAGTTCTGCAACATTCATCGCGTTATTTTATTTTCATAGTTCTGCAACATTCATCGCGTTATTTACGTTGTTGAGCAGACATTTTTTTCGAAAATACGTAGGATTATCAATGTCCTTCAAAATAATTCAGATTGTGATTGATAGTGTGTTATGTAATTACGGTGCAGTGTGCTGATGAGGCTACCCCTTTGTAGCGCATCAGGGATGTTCGCTGAGTCGCAAGCAGACTGTGTCTATGGTAGGTAGGTACTACACGAAAACGATGTGTACATCGTGACCGGGACGTGACAGGGCCGTGGCACACACTAAGCAGGCACTGAAGCTTCGTCCCAGGCTCGGACACGGACGTGTGTGAACAACTTCAAATAAAATACACACCACATTTTGTTTGAGCCCCTGACTGAGCACGGCCCTGATATGTGTGGATAGACCTTTAGTCCGTCAACGAAGATACGAGCCCTTCCGAAAGTAGTTTGAAACTTCGGAGTGAAGCCTACACCCGATTGTTTAACTTTTTCGGTCGAGTAAAAACACAATGGGAGTAGGGACAAATGTCCCTCGACGTTGTATCACCACCCAAGCACCTATGACTACAGCAAGAAAATACTACGAAATAGGTTCTTGGAAAAAACAAAAGAAGTCTGTCCCCATACCTATGACGGTTTGATTGCCGCAGTAGGTGATTGATAGACTTATCTGCACTATGTTTCGGAAGTTTGATTCCAGCAGTTCCGAACAACACCGAATAGTTGATTCATGTCCTAGTGTTCGTAGAACAGATACAGCACATATCTTTCATGCACCTCGTGAAAGATTAGTGCTTGTAAACCTCCCAACGAAAAATATGATATTAAATTTAATTACAATTTGAGGCTAATGTTTTCAAGTAAGAATAGATACAGAAACTGTTTCACATGTTCATCAACTGCTTAAAAACCCTTTGTTACATATTTTGTAAGAAAGGTTTAATTACTGGAATATTCTTCGCATATCAAGTGTCGGGAGCTGTCTTTAGCATTATAGTTATCAACGCCTACACACCCTTTGTTCTGTTTTAACAGGCATGTTATTAAGTAAGTAGGTATGCCTGACACGTAATTATGTGTACGATGTGTAGGTAAAAACGTATATAATTATTTAGATACGTTTCGAGGTTACCTGTAATAAATGTACAAACAGGTACACACTGGTAATAGGTATGTACGTTGTAGAGTCGAACGAACATGAACTCATGCTAATGATGTTAGTGTTTGAGTGGTCAAGTTTTGGACATCGAAATATAATAAATAGTGTAATAATATTTGATATAAAAACAAAGCTGTTTGTCTGTTTTTCGAGTTTGTTTGTTTGTTTGACGCCAATCTCTGGAACTACCAGTCGTAATTGAAAGACCGCTAAGCGCTAACGATAGCGCTCGCTGGCAGGCGATGCGATGCGACGGGGTGGGTCGGGAGAACAACAAAATATGCGGCTGTGGGTATGTCTGGTATATCTACCCACGTTTCAAGTATACCTAATAATATTACTCATACTGTGAAAGCATATTTTAAATTCAGCTGTAGCTCTCGCTGAAAAGTGCAACGAAAACAGTTCTTACTTAACTTTTTATTTCTCCACGGGCATAATATCTTCTCTTCGCCGAGGTGGCCCGTAGATTAAACACCCAGCAGCAAGAATTATTGTGCAAGTTGATTTCCACAAGGCGACTGTTTGACAGTTTTCGAAGTCAACTTAGTGTCAATTTTTGCACTCGGCTGATCGGTTTCAGCGCCAACTTGCACACCAAAAACATTTGTT
Source organism: Apamea epomidion (assembly GCA_947507525.1). Taxonomy (NCBI): domain Eukaryota; kingdom Metazoa; phylum Arthropoda; class Insecta; order Lepidoptera; family Noctuidae; genus Apamea; species Apamea epomidion. The sequence goes on along the minus strand of OX382228.1, from coordinate 12,277,986 downwards.
TTGTTTAATAGTATTATTGTAAGAGCCGGGTCGATCGATCAGGTTATGCTACGCTTGCCACGTTTGGCCTGTGGATGGGTGACCATCTTTATATATCGAGACTCCTCTGTGCCTCAGAAAGCACGTTAAGCCGTTGGTCCCGGCTGTCATTCTTGGATCTTTGACAGTCGTGTCAGGTCGTCAAAAGCCCGAAAGTCTGACAGCCATTCTTACTAAAAGGTAGGTATCGTGTTTACTAGTAACTGGGTTGTGGAGATCAGATAGGCAATAGCTCCATGTAAAATACTGATATTCGGCTGCATCCGCTTAGAGTGGAACCCGACCCCAACATAGTTGTGGAAAGGCAGATTGCAGTATTGTAAGAGAAAGCATAGACACATATTATGGTTTTACTAGACAAGGTCCAAAATCATGTGATAAGATTCAACAACATGTAATTTTAAACAATAAACAGCCGCTGCGAAGTGTAGCACCTATGCAAAACATTTGATTGACAGTCCAATATTGTTTGCATGCATATTTCGATACCGCTCCCATTTTTATGAAACAGCACACGGCGCGTTGATACCACTCGAGACCATGACATGTGCTAGGTTTAGATAATAGGAATAGTGGGAAAGTATTATTTTAGATATCATTTCTCTGACGAAAAATGTTCGGTTTTATTTATTTATTTAGACCTAGCTAGCTGCTCCCCGTGGTTTCACCCGCATAAGTTTCGATCCCGTGGGAATATCGGGATAAAAAGTATCCTATATGTTAATCCTGGTTATAACCCATCTGTGTGCCAAATTTCTTCCAAACTCCGTTCAGTAGTTTTTGCGTGAAAGAGTAACAATCTTTATTGTACACCACAAAAATACATAACAAAAATAGATCGATAACTACAAACTATACATTGGGCGGCCACATTGTTTTCCACAGCATATTGAAACAGTTTATCTAAGAAAATATAGAAAATCGTCTGATGAATAGTTTTATTTCATTTTCACACGAAGACAAAAATTTTGTCAGTAGTTGCACCCCTTTTTTTGAAGCCGATTACAAATGAATAGTTATTCTCGCAAGAGATTGAACGGTAATGATTCCTGTTTCGCGTCGCTACTGCATGATAGCCCTTCTAGTTCTACTTCATCAACTCTCAACGCTAAATGTGATGGCTATTAATTGTGTCGTGTTAATTTTTCATTCATCATCCACAGCCCAACTTCACCCACTGCTGGGCATACGCCTCTCTTTTTTATACCTATCCCCACGCTCCTGTGCCAGCCTCATCCAGGTTTTGCCCGCGATGACAACAATGTCGTCTGCCCATCTCGCCGCCGGACGACCGACATCTCGTCTTCCAGTCCTTGGACGCCACTCTGTCACAGCCTTACTCCACCTGTTATCACTGCGCCTTGCTAGGTGACCCGCCCAACTCCAGCCTATTTGACTTCCATAATACGCTTTCTGATTTCGAAGACCTTCGTAATTTAGTTTGCGTCAAAAATATTAATAGATACCCATTTTTTCATAAAGCACTCTAACCAAAAAATCCTAACGCCTCTCACGTTAAATTAATTAACAGCTGCATAAAAAAACGAATCTAAACTCTTAAGGAAGACCAAATTAATATGCAAGTCGGGCGTGACGAAGTATCGTATCTAGTGCGTGTTAAGTGATCAATGACGGGAAAGAGGAGTGACGTCAGAGACTCAGAGCGGCGTAACACGTGACTCACACATGACACTACACCACCGCAATTTCCGAACCAAATATAACTTGCCTTCCGGTGATAAATTGGATGTGTATACTCCTAGCAGTCGCTGATACTTTTTTTCCTACGTATTACCTTTATTTGTTTTGTGGGCTCACCTTTATTATCGCCACTGCAACATACCTAAAGACATGGATAAAATATTTGGAAAAAACCGGCCAAGTGCGAGTCGGACTCGCACACGAAAAGTTTTAAAAAGATTCTTGTATTTAACACAAATTTAAGGGGGTCTTAAAGGGTGAGGGGGTTTAATTTATATTAACTTTATTTTATTTTTATTATTCGTTTGTTATACTGGCAATAGAAATACATACTCTGTGAAATTTTCAACTGTCTCCTATTAAGTACGGTTAATGAGATACAGTCCGCTAACAGACAGACGGACGGACGGACGGACACCGGAGGCCTAATAATAGGGTTCCACTGGCACCGTATGGGTACGGAACCCAATAACATTTAAAAGTTGACATAAATTTCCTGGTCATTTTATTCCACGGATTGGTATGTGTAACAAATGTTAATTTTCTGCTCCATTCATGAGTTTAATATTATTTTCCTAAACGTATTAAATCCAATTTACGCTAACCCACAAAACTTTCCAAGCTCCGTTTTCCATGTATCAAAGTTTAAACATTAACCGGAGATCAAACCTCAGGCAGTAACTACGCTGCGCCGGGACACGGACAGCGTCAACTTTAATATATGTAACAGGTCACCCAAGTAAAAGCAGGATTATCTGTCGTTAAGGCCGCGCTTACAGAAGAGCCTCGTGTTTAAAACTAAGCCACGCAATCTCAAATCACTTAGACACATGCTGCTTGCCCCATAGAAACAAGGATACACATTGAATAGGTATTTAAATGTCGCTTCGACGCTATACAACTCTAGGGTGACATTGACTTGCCTTAATTACTCTACTTACCTTTAGGCACAGAATAGTTAGTAAATGGAATGCCATGAATGTAAATTGTCGAACCGATGTGTGAGAATTCTGCGTTGCAACAATTATGAAACGCCCCAACACCAAATACTCATCATCTGCCTAGCGTTTTCTCAACTACGTTGAGGTCGACTTCCAGCCTTATCAGATGCAGTTGCATCCAGCCATTCAGTTGAATACCAGTAGTTTACATGGAGGTAGTGCCTACCTGACCTCCACAACTCAGTTAGCGGGTGATACGATACCCCTTGGTAAGACTGGTTGTCAAAGTTTCAGGCTTTGACAACTTGTGACGACTGTCAAAGATCCAAAAATGACGGCCGAGACCAACGACTTAGCGTGCTTTCCGAGACACGGAGGGGTCTCGGTGTGTAAAAATGGTCAGCCATCCACGAGTCGACCGCGGCAAGCGTAACTTAACCTGATCGATCGACCCTTGCAACTGTTATTACTTAGCCAGGAACCTCTCTCCAACACCAAATAGTATGAAATCGAAACCTAGTTAGTGATTGTCCAAATCGCACAACTTTCCGATTATTAATGTCTGTCTGACAACATTAAACGAAGACTTTCTTTGCAAGAAATTGACATTCTCGTAGCAAATCCTGCACAATGTTATTCCATTTGCTTCATACTCTGTAAAAACGCGGTAATCACGCTACTTTTTTTGTTACTTAGTAAGTACCTACTATGTATCATTATGTCAATGTACGTGCGTGGTAGGCCGGTAATCGGTCTAACTACTTGTATCCTCAGTATTAATAGCCTCGCCTTGGGTTAACTGTTGACATAAGCTAAAGTATCTAATTGGGATCAGGTCGATTCATCTTGCCGCTATATCGGACTCAGATATCGTAATGGTGTAAAGTAATCAATTCACTTACTTGCCTTTATTGAGGGAAAATGTACATATCTGTGTTTTTCACAACAAAGAATCACTCGCAAGTTAATAAATTACACAAAGAATCTGTTACATTGTCTTTGTTTTTGTTCGTAGGTGTTGCAGAAAGAGGCGTCTATGTCAAGAATATGGGTCAAGGCTACCAACACATACCTATACCTCCAGCAGTCACTAATCCTACTATAATATTATAAACCTGCAAGTTTGTATGGATGGATGGATAGATGGATGGATGCATGGACGTTTGTTACTCTTTCACACAAAAGCTACTGAACGGATATGGATGAAATTGGTCACACACATATTTTATAACCAGGATTAACGCATAGGATATTTTTAACCCGATATTTCCACGGGATCGAAACTTATGCGGGTGAAACCGCAGGGCGCAGCTAGCAGCAGCCCTCCAGACAAGGCCTTGCATTGTTAGACTCACATAAAATCCTAATAATATAATGTTTGACTTTAAAAGAGACCATGACCTTTGAGTTTGTTTCGGCATTTCTTCTCGCGAATCAGTCACCTAGGAAATACCGGAGCCATCTTGTTTAAAATATTGACGTTTATAAGTGTCTTAAAAGATCAAATTACATAAATAAATGTTTCATTTCATTTCAACGCTAAGAGTGGTAATCATGGAAATATTCATAAGGAACCACTCGTCATCTGTATTTCCCAAGGAAAACGTTTTACAATGCATTCTGATATGACGATGGTTAGTGCCCTCACAGTGTTTTGTTTCCAAAGTTTATGCAGATGGCTCCCTAAGAAAATTCAATCGCCTATTGTCTATGGCAAAAAAATCGACATTTCTGTAGCCATTGTTGCATCGTATATGTAAATCTCAGCCATTGTTCTGCATCCTTTCAAACGCCCGTTATCTAACCATCGCTCCGTCAGACACAAAGTATAGGAAAATGTGTAGCCTTTTAGGCTTTAAGTTAGGTATATGAAAATACTTATATATATATAGATAAATAGAATACTCTTTATTATACACCATAAAAATTACACATATAAATGTAGCAATTTTACAAGGGGTTGGTGACACAATGGACGGTCTTATGCTAACGCGGTGTCCTGCGTGAGCGACGAATACGACGCGACGCGACGCTGCGAAAACGACGAACGCGATCAACTCAACGGCATACCCTGCTTGCGGCCTATATAACAGTCTGCGGCGAGACGCGACGTAACGCGTACTTGTTTTGAGGGCGACCAGACCCACGACCAACACCAAGTGGCAGGTGGTCGGGGAGAAAAAGAAGGCGGCCAAGGCGGCCAGAGAAAAGGCGCAGAGGGGGCGCCGCAAGGAGCGAGCCGTTGCGGCTAGGCTTCGCTCCCCCAAGACCGCGGCTGTAGTCATTACACTACAGCCGGACGCGGTCAAGAGGGAGGTAACCTACGGCGACGTGCTCGCCAAAGCGAGAGCGACGGTGGATCTCCAGGAGCTGGGGATCACCGGAGGCCTCCGGCATAGGGTGACCGCCACTGGTGCCCGCCTGCTGGAGGTCCCCGGTGCGACGAGTGGCCCCACCGCTGACGCCCTGGCTGAAAAGCTAAGGGCGTCCCTCAATGCGGACGAGGCTCGAGTCTCCAGGCCCGTCAAGTGCGCGGATATGCGCATTATGGGCCTGGATGACTCGGTGACGGGGGCAGAGGTGGTAGCCGCCGTCGTCAGGACGGGCGGGTGTCTGGCCGACCAGGTGAAGGCGGGCACCATACGTCCTGACTTCACGGTTATGCGAACCGTAACGGTAAGCTGTCCCGTGACGGCGGCGAGGAAGGTAATGGAGGGCGGAAGGCTCCTGGTGGGCTGGGTGTCAGCGCAGGTCAAGCTGCTGGAGCCCAGACCTCTAAGGTGCTATCGATGCCTCGTGGGGCACCACGTGGGCGTCCAGTGCACCTTGGAGGACCGCAGCACTCTGTGCTTTCGCTGCGGTAAGCCCGGACATACGGCCGGCTCGTGCAACGCCGCGCCGCACTGCGTCGTATGTGCGGCTGCTGGCAAGCCGGCCGATCACCGGGCGGGGAGCAAGTCCTGCGCTCCACCCGCCGAAGCCAGGAGGAAAGGCAGGCCCACCGTCGCCGCCGCCACCGCCACCGCCGCCGCCGCCGCCGCCGCCACCACCGCCGCCGCCGCCGCCGCCGCCGCTGCCGCCACCACTGCCGATAGGGCCCGGGAGGGGGCTGAAATGGAGGAGTAATGACTCCTCCTCTACGCCTCCTCCAGGCGAACATCAACCACTGCGCCTACGCTCAGGACCTGTTGCTCCAGAGCATGGCGCAGTGGTCGATTAACATCGCCGTGGTCGCTGAGCCGTACTTTGTCCCGCCCAGGGATGACTGGGTGGAGGACCTGAACGGCTCAGTGGCCATAATTTCGTCGGCCACCGCCGGTACCCCGTCCCTCGAAGGTGTCACGAGGGGACAGGGGCGCGTAGCAGCACGGTTCGGAGACATTGTAGTAGTGGGAGTATACTTCTCTCCGAGCCGAACTCTCGCCGAGTTCCAGAACTCTTTAACAGAGTTGAGTGTCGTCGTCGCCAGAAACCATGCCTTCTCCGTGCTAGTGCTCGGGGACTTCAACGCCAAGAATTTGGGCTGGGGTTCCCGTTGCACGGATGTGCGGGGCAGGATGGTGGAGGACTGGGCTCTGGAAACAGGCCTGGTCGTCCTAAATCGGGGTTCTGTTCCTACGTGTGTGCGGATGCGGGGCGAGTCGGTGGTGGACATCTCGTTGGAGGAGGTGGAGACCTACTCCGATCATCGGTATATCCGGTTTGAGGTCTCCACCCAGACCTCTAGCGCGCTGGTCCAACAGGCCCCGAGTGGTCCGCGGTGGGCGCTGAAGCAGCTGGACCGGGAGCTTCTCCTGGAAGCCTCGATCGTGCAGGCCTGGGTGTTTTCACCGGACAGGCCTGCTGACATTGACGATGAGGTGGAGTGGTTCCGGGAGGCCATGTCCGAGATTTGTGACGTGGCAATGCCCCGAGTCCGGCCAGGATGCGCCCGACGTTAGGTGTACTGGTGGTCGCAGGAGGTTGGGGCGCTACGCAAGGCGTGCGTCGACGCGCGACACCGGTACACCAGGCACCGCAGGCTCCGCATCCGCCCTCCGGATGCGGAAGCCACGGAGGTGGAGCTATACGAGGGGTACAGAGCGGCGCAGACCGCCCTCCAACAGGCTGTTCAGCGGGCCAAGGATATGGCCCGCGAGGAGATGCTGGAGACTCTGAACAGAGATCCATGGGGGCGCCCCTACAGAATGGTGCGGAATAAACTCCGCACATGGGCCCCCCCGCTGACGCAGAGTCTCCGCCCACAGCTGGTGGAGGAGGTGGTGAGCGCTCTGTTCCCTTCAAGGGGGGAGCATACTCCCCCGCCTATGGCTCCACCACTTGCGGTGCCCGAAGCGGACCACGCGGACGACGACGACGACACCCCTGAAGTGACCGGGGTAGATCTGAGAGCGGCGGTAGGCAGGCTGAAGGCCAAAAATACCGCCCCGGGACCCGACGGCTTGCCGGGTAAAGCCTGGGTCCTGGCCTCGAGGGCTCTCGGGCCTCGACTGGAGGCGCTCTTAAGCGCATGCATGGAGAGAGGCCAGTTTCCACTCCGTTGGAAGACGGGGAAGCTGGTCCTCATTCAGAAGCCAGGGCGCCCTGCGGACTCTCCGTCCGCATACCGGCCCATAGTGCTGCTCGACGAGGTCGGCAAGCTCTTTGAGAGAGTGATTGCGGGCCGCCTCGTCGGGCACCTGGTGAGGACGGGGCCGGATCTTGCGGAGTGCCAGTTTGGCTTCCGCAAGGGGCGCTCGACGGTCGACGCCATCATGCGCGTGAGAGCCCTCACGACGGGGGACGCGGTGTCCCGGGGTGGGGTGTTCGTGGCGGTGTCACTCGACATCGCCAACGCGTTCAACACCCTGCCTTGGAGCTGCATAGGGGAGGCACTCCGGTATCACCGGGTGCCGACTTACCTCCGTCGAATAGTCGGGGCGTATTTGACGGACAGAGCCGTCATCTACCCCGGTCGCGACGGGAATTGGAACCGGCGAGAGATGTCGTGCGGTGTCCCACAGGGATCGGTTCTGGGGCCGCTCCTGTGGGACATCGGTTACGACTGGGTGCTGCGGGCCGACCTCCCTGATGGCGTCAGCGTAGTTTGCTACGCTGACGACACGTTGGTCCTGGCGCAGGGGAGGTCGCATCAGGCGGCGGCCGACGCGATGACACGCGGGGTTGCGATAGTCGTGGAAAGGATCCGGCAGTTGGGTCTCGAGGTGGCATTGCACAAGTCCGAGGCCATGTCCTTTCATGGGCCCCGGTACGGGCCACCTTCGGGATCCCAATTGATGGTAGGAGGGGTTCACATCGGCGTCGAGACAACGATGAGATACCTGGGTCTCGTCCTCGACAGCCGGTGGAACTTCGTCGAACACTTTCGACGTTTGGCCCCCAAACTGGAACGGACCGGGGCCGCCTTAAAGCGGCTCCTGCCCAACCTGAGGGGGCCAAACGCCTCCGCTGACGCCATTATGGAGGCCTTTGCCGAGACTATGGCCCTGTTTTTGGAAGTTTGCAACTTCTTCAGGGCCACGTCCCGGATCGCGGCCTCCACGACCGCCGCAAACTTCTTCTTGCGGTCCGCCTCAGGGCCGCCAACCTCACCCGCCTCGTCGCTTGAGGATTCCAAAGCGACCGCGCGACCGGTCCCCCCCTCCTTTGCGGGCTCCTCCGCTTTTTCTGCCGCCTCCCGAGCAGTGAGCCCCCTCCCTATGCCTCGCTCTCGGGCTCCTCCCCGCCTACTGGTGGGGATCTTCCGAGCCGAGGCCAGCTCACCGTCGGAAGACGACCCTTGGCCGTCCACTGACCTTGGCCGCTTAGTGTGGACCTTCCCTGTCGTTGTCGCAGCGGCCATCTCCTTATCACGGCAAGGGCTCCCTGAGCCTCCCGTGCTTCCTCCTCCAGATGCGGCGTCGGACTCCGACCCCGCATCACTCCTCACTTCGTCTGTCGTATTGGGTTTGTTTTTTAAAAAAAAATTCATAGTTGTTCCCACGAGTAATATTCTTTGTGTACCTGCTCAAAAATACGTGGTTCGCACTAGCGACTAAGCAAGCTACCCATTAGTCAAGCTTACTACCTCCCTCCCGGTGCGCCGCCGCTTGGAGGTTTGGGGAATTTTTTATAGAGGTTAATCTTCCTCGCGGTCCGGGAGGTTAAGCCAAGACCCTCGACCCCCGTCAAAAGTCAGAGACATGACCTTGACAATCTTCGGGGCTACGATATTAACGGTGGCAGGAGGGGGGGTTATCCCCTCCTGCCTGCCCGGCGGCAGGGTAAGTGCACACCAGGCCCGCTCTTACTCCACACAGTAGCCGCTCTGCTCCTCATAGCGGCTTGTGTGGAGCGTTCCTCTTGGCAGAACATTAGCATGCGGGCAGCGAGATCTCATTGGGAAAAAATCCCACTGAGAAATAGCTGCCCGCACCACAGGATGCACCGGCCCGAAAACTGGTCTTCCACCCGGACGTATCCAGAAGGGAACTCCAGTCCCCAGGCACACGTGGAGGTTTTCTGCCCTGGCACCCCAACCACCTCCACCTCCACCTCGGGCCCCCGCCGGACGAAATGTCCGAAATGCGGGCGGAGGTGGCCCGCTTGACAGCGGCCATGGAGCTCCTCCGAAAGGAGAATAAGGAGCTCCGAGCGGACCTGGCCGGGCTGCGAGCAGCCGGCCCCCAGGAGGTGCCGCAGAAGGGGGCGCAACAGGGGCGGCCAGTACCTGCTGAGGACCGGGTCCTGAACCTGGTGCGGCAGGAGCTGGCTGCCTTTCAGAGCCGGTTCTCCGCCCTGGAGGCCATCGTCCTGCGCCCCCCGCTGGCGGCGGACCGGCCGGCCTCGGGCCAGCGGAAGGCGGTATCGTATGCTGCCGCCGCGGCTGTCACAGCCACGGCCACGGGGCAAGCAGCAAAACGGGCCGCCCCGAAACCCGCGAGGGCCACAGCCTCAGCCCCAACCCCAGCCCCAGCCCCAGCCCCGGCGGTGAAACGGCCGCCCCAACCGCCTCCTGCATCACCTCCGGCCGACGCCGATTGGCAGGTGGCCGGGCAGAAGAGGAAGGCGAGCAAGGCTGCAAGGGCGGCTAAAAGAAAGGAGAGGCGGCAACGGCGCAAGGAGCGAGGCGTCGCGGCTAGGCTTCGTGCCCCGAAGACCGCAGCTGTAGTGATCACACTACAGCCGGAAGCGGAGAAGAAGGGCATCTCCTACCGCGACGTGCTTGCCAAGGCGAGAGCGGCGGTTAATCTACAGGAGCTCGGCGTGGCAGAAGGCATCCGGCTAAGGGTCACTGCGACTGGTGCCCGGATGCTGGAGGTCCCTGGTGCGGCTAGCGGCCCGACTGCTGACGCTCTGGCCGAAAGGCTTAGGGCGTCCTTAAATGCGGAAGAGGCCCGAGTGTCCAGACCCACCAAGTGTGCTGACATGCGCATCCTGGGTCTGGACGACTCTGCGACGGTGGAAGAGGTGGTGGCCGCCATCGTCAGGACTGGGGGGTGCTCTGCCGAGCAGGTGAGGGCGGGCACTCTCCGCCCTGACCTCACGGGGATGCAAGCCATTACGGTGAGCTGCCCCGTGTCGGCGGCCCAAAAAATAACCGGGGAGGGCCGAAGGCTCCTGGTGGGCTGGGTTTCCGCGCAGGTGAAGCTGCTGGAGCCCAGACCTCTGAGGTGCTTCCGCTGCCATGTGGGCAGTCACGTGGGAGGTAAATGCACCTCGGAGGTGGACCGCAGCAGTCTCTGCTTCCGCTGTGGTCAGCCCGGTCACAAGGCCGGCTCGTGCAACGCCATGCCGCACTGCTATATATGTGCGGCAGCTGGCAAGCCGGCCGATCACCGGGCTGGGAGCAAGGCCTGCGCTCCACCCGCCAAAGCCAGGGGCAGGGGCAAGCCCTCCACCACCGCCGTCGCTGCCGCAGCCGCCGCCACCACCGCCGTCGCCGCTGCCGCCTCCACCGTGACCGCCGCCGCATCCGCCGTGGCTGGGCCCTTACAGAGGGATCGGGAGGCTGATATGGAGTGCTAATATAGCCCCATTACGCCTCCTCCAGGCGAACATCAACCACTGCGCCTCTGCTCAGGATCTGCTGCTCCAGAGCATGGCGCAGTGGTCGATTAACATCGCCGTGGTCGCTGAGCCGTCCTTTGTCCCGCCCAGAGACGACTGGGTGGAGGACCTGAGCGGCTCAGTGACCCTAATTTCGTCGGCCGCCGCCGGTACCCCGTCCCTCGAGGCTGTCAAGAGAGGACAGGGTTGTGTGGCAGCACGGTTCGGGGAGATAGTCGTGGTAGGGGTATACTTCTCCCCGAGCCGAACTCTCGCCGAGTTCCACAACTCCCTCGCGGAGTTGAGAGTCGTCGTCGTCGGGTTCCGTTCCCTCCCCGTGCTCGTCCTCGGGGACTTCAATGCCAAGAATGTGGCTTGGGGTTCCCGGCATACGGACACCCGGGGCAGAATGGTGGAGGACTGGGCTCTGGAGACAGGCCTGGTCGTCCTAAACCGGGGTTCGGTCCCAACATGCGTGCGGATGCGGGGTGAATCAGTGGTGGACATCTCGTTCGCCAGCCCCGCCCTGTCGCCGCATGTCGTCAACTGGCGTGTCTTGGAGGAGGTGGAGACCTATTCCGACCACCGGTATATCCGGTTCGAAGTCTCCGCCCAGACCTCGAGCGCGCCGGTCCGACCGACCCTGGGTGGTCCGCGGTGGGCGCTGAAGCAGCTGGACCGGGAGCTCCTCCTGAAGCCTCGATCGTGCAGGCCTGGGTGTCACCACCGGACAGGCCTGCTGACATCAACGACGAGGCAGAGTGGTTCCGGGAGGCCATGTCCGAAATATGTGACGTGGCAATGCCCCGGGTCCGGCCCGGACGCGCCCGGCGCCAGGTGTACTGGTGGTCGCCGGAGTTGACGTCTCTGCGCGAGGCGTGCGTGGCTGCGCGACGCCGGTACACCAGGCACCGCAGGCTCCGTATCCGCCCTCCGGATACGGAAGCCGTGCAGGCGGAGCTGTACGAGGGGTACAGAGCGGCGAAGACCGCCCTCCGAGCGGAGATCTTGCGGGCCAGGGGGCTGGCCCGCGAGGAGTCGCTGGGGACTCTGAACAGAGACCCGTGGGGACGCCCCTACAAGATGGTGCGGGATAAACTCCGCCCATGGGCTCCCCCGCTGACGCAGAGTCTCCGGCCCCAGCTCGTGGAGGACGTGGTGAGCGCTCTGTTCCCTTCGCGTGGGGAACATACTCCCCCGTACTTGGCTCCGCCTCCTGCGATGCCAGATGCGGACCACACCGACGACGACGACGATGCTCCGGAGGTGACCGAGGTAGAGTTGAGAGTGGCGGTACGTAGGCTGAATGCCAGAAACACCGCCCCAGGACCCGACGGCTTACCTGGAAAAGCCTGGGTCCTGGCCTTGGAGGCTCTCGGGCCTCGACTAAGGGGGCTACTAAGCGCATGCTTGGAGAGGGGCCGGTTCCCACTTCGTTGGAAGACGGGGAAACTGGTCCTCATCAAGAAGCCGGGGCGCCCTGCGGACTCTCCGTCCGCTTACCGGCCCATCGTGCTGCTCGACGAGGTGGGCAAGCTCTTTAAAAGAGTAATTGCAGACCGCCTTGCCGGGCAGCTGGTGCGGGTGGGGCCGGATTTGGTGGACAGCCAGTTTGGTTTCCGCAGGGGGCGCTCTACGGTGGATGCCATCATGCGCGTGCGAGCCCTCACGACGGGGGATGCTGTGGCCCGGGGTGGGGTTGTCTTGGCGGTGTCTCTAGACATCGCCAATGCCTTCAATACCCTGCCCTGGAGTTGCATCAGGGAGGCACTCGGGTATCACCGGATGCCGACCTACCTCCGTCGCATTGTCGAGGCCTATTTGACGGACAGGGCCGTCATCTACCCCGGTCACCGGGGAGAGTGGAACCGGCGAGAGATGTCGTGCGGTGTCCCACAGGGATCGGTCCTAGGGCCGCATCTGTGGGATATCGGGTACGACTGGGTGCTGCGCGCCGACCTCCCTGATGGCGTCAGCGTAGTTTGCTACGCTGACGACACGCTGGTCCTGGCGCAGGGGAGGTCGCACCAGGCGGCGGCCGAAGCAGCGAAACGCGGGGTTGCGACAATTGTCGAGAGGATCCGGCAATTGGGACTCGAGGTGGCATTGCACAAATCTGAGGCCATGTGTTTTCATGGTCCTCGGGACGCGCCACCGTCGGGTTCGCAAATAACGGCGGGAGGGGTTCACATCGGCGTCGAGCCGTCCTCGACAGCCGGTGGAATTTCGTGGAGCACTTCCGACGTTTGGCTCCCAGACTGGAGCGGGCCGGAGCTGCCTTGAGGCGGCTCCTTCCCAATCTAGGGGGACCAAACGCCTCCTGCCGGAGGCTCTATGCGGGGGTCGTGCGGGCCATGGCCCTTTACGGGGCACCGATATGGGCGCGATCTTTGAGGCGGCGACCAGCCCGCCGGTTGATCGCGTCCCAAAGGGTCATGGCTGTCCGGCTCATTCGAGGATACCGCACGGTCTCCGCTGAGGCGGCGAGCCTCCTTGCCGGATTGCCGCCATGGGATCTGGAGGCCAAAGTCCTCGCCCACATATGGGAGTGGCGAGAGGAGGCAAAACGCCGGGGCGTTGCTCCGCTGCCGCGAGAAATCACGGCACAGCGGACAGAGCTCCGGCGGGATCTCATAGCGGCATGGAGAGTGCGATTGTCGCAACCCAGCGCTGGGCACGCCACAATTGCGGCGATAAGTCCCCTCTTTGAGGAGTGGCTAGAGAGGCGCCACGGCGCCCTCACCTTCCGCCTGACGCAGGTCCTCACCGGACACGGTTGTTTCGGGAGGTTCCTGTTCAGGATAAAGCGGGAGGATCGCCAGGGTGTCACCACTGTGGGGATCGCCCGGAGGACATGGTGGAGCATACGGTGGAGGTCTGCCCGGCTTGGGCGGGACCCCGCCGTGTCCTCTTGGCGGCGATCGGCGGCGGCGACCTCTCGCGTCCGGCCCTCATACAGGCCATGGTCCGGAGCGAGAGTGAATGGGAGGCCGTCACCTCCTTCTGCGAAGCAGTTATGCTCGCGAAGGAGGAGGCGGAGCGTGCGAGGGAGAGGCAATCGCTGCACCCTCGCGCTCCTAGCCACCGCAGGAGACGCCCTGGACGGGAGTCATCAGCCGACTCCCGGCCACCGTAGGCGCGGGCTTGCGGGCGGCGAGCTATGGGCAGCTCGCCGCCCGGTAAGGACCAGGCCCGGGTCGACGGCGCGTTGTGTTCCACGCGCGCCTCAAAGAGCTGTCAGCACGAACTGACGGGGTCCGCTAGGGCCGATGCCGCCGGGGCTGCGGGTTGTTCGAAAGAGATACCGTGGCCCCTGGCACAGGCAACTGAAGGAACACGGGTGGGTTTTAGTCAGTAAAAGTCTGACACTCCCTTCTGCTCCGCCCAGAGCGGGAGGAGTCATTTGATGATTTCCCACCCAGAAAAAAAAAAAAAAAAAAGGGGGCCAAACGCCTCCTGCCGGAGGCTTTACGCGGGGGTCGTGCGGTCCATGGCCCTTTATGGGGCCCCGGTGTGGGCGCGTTCACTGCGGCTCCGAGCCGCACACTATCTGAACGCGCCCCAAAAGGTGGTAGCCGTAAGGCTGATAAGGGGGTACCGCACGATCTCGGGCGAGGCAGCAGGCCTCCTTGCCGGACTGCCGCCATGGGATCTGGAGGCGATAGTCCTCGCGCGCCTGTATGACTGGCGCGCGGAGGCACTACGTCGGGGGGAAACTCTGCACCCGCGGCAAATCGCGGCGGAGCGGACGGACCTCCGGCGCGATCTCATGGCGGAATGGAAGGCGCGACTATCGCAACCCAGCGCAGGGCAGGCCACGATAGCGGCGGTAAGACCCCTCTTTGAGGAGTGGCTAGAGAGGCGTCACGGCGCTCTCACCTACCGCCTGACGCAGGTCCTCTCCGGACACGGATGTTTCGGGAGGTTCCTGCACATAATCAGGCGGGAGGAGACGCCCAGGTGTCACCACTGCGAGGATCGCCCAGAGGACACGGTGGAGCATACGGTGGAGGTCTGCCCCGCTTGGGCAGAGCACCGCCGTGTCCTCGTAGAGGCGATCGGCAGCGGCGGCGACCTCTCGCGCCCGGCCCTGGTGCAAGCCATGGTCCGGGGCGAGAGGGAGTGGGAGGCGGTCACCTCCTTCTGCGAAGCAGTCATGCTAGCGAAGGAGGTGGCGGGATGGGCGAGAGAGAGATCCTCACGCCTCAGCCGCCGAGGGAGACGCTCCGGGCGTCCGGAGCCGCGTGACGAGTCCCGGCCACCGTAGGCGCGGGCCTGCGGGCGGAGAGCAATGGGTAGCTCTCCGTCCGATCAGGACCAGGCCCGTGCCGGATGGCGTGTATGTGTTCCACGCGCGCCTCAAAGAGATGTCAGCGTAGTTGACGGGGCCCGATAGGGCCGAAGCCTGCCGGGGTAGCGGGATCGTTCGAAAGGGTTACCGCTGCCCTGGTACATAAAGGGCTAAGGAAGGAACACGGGTGGGTTTTAGTCAGTAAGAGTCTGACACTCACTTCTGCTCCACCCAGAGCGGGAGGGGTCATTTGATGATTTCCCATTCTCAAAAAAAAAAAAAAAAAAGGGCGACCAGATGCATCACCACCAACTATGAGCAAAATTGTACTGTACTTCTCCATGATTCGAGAAGTAATGACCAAAATCACGTAGGACATTTGTCGCGTGTAGCATCGCGTCGCATTACGTCACGTCATGTTGCGTCGCGTCGCGTCGTATTCGTCGCTTACGCAGGACACCGCGTAAAAGCGACCTTACGATCTCGATAGTTATCTATTAGGCATAGTATTATGTAATAAGTATAGCAGGTAATGTTATTTTTTTCTAATGAAAAACCTTCAATTAATGTGTCCGTTACAATTTACAAATTTAAACCTACGAGAGATACTAAAATGTTCCAAAAATCATATGGTAATACCATTGCGTCGGCTACAAAATTATATATTCTGACGTTGTAATTTACTCTCAACGGACGGGATTTATGATTGCTCTTCTCGGGCCACTCTCATCGTATTAATATTAGTGGGGCGAGGCGGGAGACAGGGACATCGCTCCTAGGAAACCGATCTCGAAACAAACCCAATTAAACGCGCCCGCGACGCCCGCACCCGTACACCACGTAATATAGTAGTAATCAGAAGACCAGCTCCATACAACTAGGGAACACAGGCGCGCGCACGCTAATACGCATACGTACGGTGATCTCACTATATAAGCCAAACAAATGCCTTAATCGTTGTGTATGCGAGAGAGTGCAAGCCACCCTCTGTGCGCAGACACGTGTCTATGTGTTCATAAACACGAGCCGCACGCGTCCACGGCAGAAGCCACTGCCTGCAGCCGTCAACAAGTTGTCGGTCGCATATTTAAGTACGGTGCTCGAATACATGAGTGGCGCGTTGTCAACGGCAGCCGGCGACGCGTCGATGGCAAGGATCAATGAGTGTCGACAAATGCGGTTGCCTCTGCCGTTGATGCGTGCCGCTCGTGTGTATGAGCACTGAGGAGGGTCACACCCCCGTTTTTTATTAAATAATAGTTATTAAATTAATAATACAAATAGTTTTTATTAATTTGTTTGTATAAAATCCGCGGCTCGTCGCGTGATATGTTGTAATGAGTGATCCGCCATAGAGTGTGCGTGCGATAACGCCCGTTCGCGTTGCATAGAGTCGACCTTCTGTAACGTATCTATTCTGTGGCCGCACCGCGCCCGCACTGCCCCTGATCATCCACCCCGTTCCTTCTGTTTCACTAACCTAAATAAATTATCTGCCTTTTAAATGAATCATCGCTTTTAAAATACTCTTCTAGGGTTACAAACTTAAATATTGCTTTCAAATAATAACTAAACCAAAATTAATATAAATGTCTGTGGGTACTGTCAAGAATTTTCTATTTTTGTTTGACCCATAGTCTGGATCTAAGAAATAAGAAGAAAATAAACTGTACTGAAAATAATGAGATTCTCGGAAAACCAGCTCGCCATACATTTTTTGATTTCTTTTCATTTGTTCCTAGAATTTTGACTACGACCCAATCCCTCTCACAGAGGAGGGAGGCCTTTTTCCCAGCAGTGGGAACATTATAAGCTGTTTATGCTTAGGCCAGCTTAGGCTTATGCAGGGTTAATATAAATATTAATATTTATAAAAAGGAAAGCAGTAATATGAATTATGACAGCGTATTATAACGTAAGGCATATCCTTAATCCTTCCAGAAGGTACCGAGCAGAAACTAAATGCTGCTATAAATCAAATTGTAGGCACGATATTTGACATTTTGTCACCATTATTTTTTACGACTTAGCTGGTGAGCAAATAGCGAACACACTCCTAGATATTTGCAATTTGTATGTCCTTAGAATGTAATGAGATGTGATGAGATATGTATGGAATTTGGCTATTTATTCAATTTTATGTTAACAGCTTTGTTTGTGTCCGTGGAAATAACGACTCATTCGTTTCAGTAAAATTATTGTTCTTGCCTGAAAACTATGTTAATAAACTTTTGTTTCATGAATATGTCACACTAGAAAGTGACATAGAGGATTGCAGAGGCTTAAAAGGCTTTCAATTGACTTTTACCATTTGATACAACACATAGCAATCGAAAATATAAAGCCCGGTACATATTGCGCAGAACCTCGTGCGTACATGAATAGGTAGTGTCATGTTGCATGAACTACGCTTACATTCACCCTGCAACGTGAATATATGGATAGAGCAATATTCGCTGCCAGAATTGGCTTACACTTCCAGATTAAGCGGGAAAAAGTTTAAATAGCTACCTCAGCCATAGAGGCTAACTTACATATGCTCGGTTCCTATATAAAAGGGAATCATTTTGCTTACCAATTGTAGCATTTTTTATTGCCAAATTGGGTAGGTATATAAATAGATTCGTAAGCTAATTTTAGCTAGCTACTTCCATAATATAGTAGAGCTTACTATGCAAAGCTTGGTATTTGCTTTATTGTTAGTAGATACAAGAGCCTTAATTTTAACCAATAACGATCCGTAAATTATAGGAATCGGCCATTACTGTGTCAAGCTATTAAGTTTTATTATGTTTTGTAAATGGTTGTGAATAGGTTATAATATGTAGGGCAATAGAAAACAGGTTTTGTAAACGTGTACATATATAACCTTGCTTGTTTTAAGGTACCTACCTACCTTTTTTCTTGTTTCTTTAAAAATGCATTCCTCATAGAGCTATTATTAAGTGCCCCTTAATGCCGTATCTTGCTAATTTCATACATAAAAAACATTGAGGAAATTGTACCTACCTATTTTTAAATCTTTTGGAACTAATACTGTCCAAGAAAAACGGGATATTCCGCCACCGATGAACAAAACGCGACGGACACAAAACCTATATATATATACCTTTATGTACTACTGTAACTTTACGCTCCAGGTGTTCATTCATAGCATCGGAAGCACTAAAAACTAGAAAATAGATCCGCAATACACAGCTGATATGAAAGCAACCGGCGCATGCGGTCACAGGCTCACAGTAGAAACAAACCGACACGTATTGCCTTGTAAGTATTAAAGGTTTTACAACAAAAGTTATGTATGGGTTGAACGGGGTTTTCCCTTCGGCATGATCTAATTTTGTCTCAGTAGGAAGGCGGTAAAACGGCGTAATGGGCCTGAACAAAACGCCTCTGATTTATAGAGGGCACGCCACCCAACTCGTACTGACATAAATAGAATGTGGCAGACACCCTGAAAAGGGTTACGCGGATATGTTCCATGTTTGCACTACGCTTGAACAAATAAAATGACAATAAATACCTAAGCACTTATTTCGGTCTATCGGTAATAAAATACTTTCCACGTAGTACACAGGGACCGTCCACACTCCACGCGTTTTCGTTATTTTTTGTCAACAAATTGGCATGAGGGCTGTTCGACTGTATTTCGTTTTTATATTTAAATTTTGCGGGATGAATTAACACTGTCAGTCCACAGCAAATATTTGTTTTAGAATTGTTTTGTGTTTAAAATCGTATAAAGTCAGTGTTGTAAAATTCACCATGAATAAACTTGTGAAAAGGTTTGTGAGGCATCCTTAGGGTGTGTAAACGTGATAATAAGCCAACAGACACTTATTCATTCGCCGCTAAACAAGTTATTCAAATGAGATTTTGCACAAAATTTCATTTCACTATAACAGAAAATAAATTGAAATGTTAATATGCGTTAAGGGGTGGTACTTGGCATTAAATTCAATTTAATCTATCTGCGTAAACATTGGTTAGTTAATGTAAGTATTGGTACGCCGCGGGGGTTTGATATAGGGTATCCTCCGGGAGGATAGAGGTCAACACTAGTGCTTACGTTTGTAAAAGTTTTATAGCCGTCTGTTAACTAGATTGGCTCGCATTGGCAATAGAACAAAACTACTACTTTTGCCTCTATTTTCCCTCACGATTTAGGTCAACGTTAACAAAAATAACATGAAGCCTCATTTATTCAGCATAATACCTTTGAATTGCGTTAATTATGACGTGTAAATTACGTGTTAATTTGTTAGCGTACCCCAAACGAACTCTCCGCAGACAATCTCATCCGCACACAACACAATTCATCACAGAAACCCAAACTTAACTAATTTACGTCCAAACAACTCGTATAGGTAAACATAAAAGCCACGCTAATGAGGTTAACTATTCGGAAAATATGCTTCCTCTCATGGATAATATGATAACAACATAACACAGATATAAGGAAAATATTTCACACATAATTCTATACGAAAAAGGTTTTATGGCTCGTAAAGCCAATGATCCCAAAATTGCCCGCCCTCAGCTTGCTTCTAATCCCAAAGGTTTATATGTAAAACACCAATAAAATAGAATTCTAACGTCTGTAAAAATACATAAAATTATACAATTGAAACGGAGGCTAAAAGAAAATGTCATTTCGTATCTATATTTATACTTATGGAATGATTTACCGTTATTCCTTTGTATTTAATTAGCGCCTAAACTGAAAAAGTAACCTTCTAATAAAACGCTTTGATAACGAGATTAATTTTAGAGAAAAATATACTTCCATAAAGGGGTATTTATTATTTACCACTCTTAAAAGTATAAGGTGGTTTATATACGGTCCCTTATCTGAATCTGAGGACACAGGTGGACGCAGCGTACGCTCTTGTAAATATTTGATGAATACCCTTAACAGCTCTTTGCTATTATAATTTACGGTATTCTACAAGTACATAAGTATACTGTACAACCCTACACTCTCGCCCACTCACGTCTCATATTTGATACGTTAAGTTAACGTTAACTTTGATTCCACTTGATGTTTAATACTTATTATGACCACTAATAATACTGGATAGGTTTCTTCCGAATTGGAAGGTCACGTGGGCTCACGAAAGATGAAAGGAGTGGAGAATGGGCGTTGCCCAGGAAAGCGCAGGCTAGAAAAAAAATGGAAAAGTTTTTTTTTTTTTGAAACCGTATTTTTAATGTATTTGCGTTCAAAATGCAAAAATCAAAACAAGAAGTTCACGCTTCTGTAATTTTATAAAATTCAAAAGAGTGAGGGACCTCGGAAATGTTTTGATGAAAAAGTAAGGGAAATCTTTTCCATTTCACATAATTTTGTTACAACAGAAAGTCAAAAGGCTTTGTTGTGAATAAAAACCTACTTCGTCTGAACAATGCGTGTAAATACTGACAATAAAAGATGAGGCTTGATAGGAAATCAGTTAATAGCAATGGATTCTTTATGAGAACATTATACGGTAAGTAAGTATAGCCATTTCAGAAATACATTTAATAACCTATACTTACAGATAACTCAGTCACGCCAAATGTAAAGGCGTTTTAAGCAGTGGTGGTCCCAAGCAAGCGTTTTATTTTGTGCTAATAATTTCATCACCACTGCTCTCAAAACGGTAAAGGAAAACATCGTTAGGAAATCGGCATGTCCTACAACCAAATATTCGAAGACATGTAACATCTACCAACCCGCATTGGGCTCGCGTGGTAGATTACAGTTCACACTCTCTCGAAGAAAGGAGGCCTGTGTCCCAGCAGTGGGAACATTATAGGCTGATTATGCTTATTTTAAAGGCAATAGGGTCCTTATTCAATAATAAATATTTTTAAATAATAAAGCTGCTTATATTTTATAATAAATTGACAATCTCATGTAAAAGATCAAAAACGATTTTCCTCCTTCCATTGAAAGGTTATTACAACACACATACTCGTACATGAAACAAAAATGCAGGCAGATGCGATAATTTCCGAGATTCAATCGCTACATTGAAAGAAAATCGGATTTGAATTCGCTAAGTGGTTTTTTTTACACTCGAGTAAATTTTCTTTGGGTAGGTACTATATGATAAGATATTTTATTTTTCCAAAACTTTGATATTATAATATTGTTATAAAAGTATGCGAAAAGTCGAAAATTTGCGAAATAAGGCTAAATGTATCCAAATTGAGGCGAGCGTTTATTGATTCGCAAATAACATTACAATTCAATTATGGACAAATGTCCGAACGACCGCAAAACTGGTGTATGCCGTTTGTATTTGTCAAATTGTAAAACTACCAAATAGTTACGTCAAATATTTGATTGAGTGTTATAAATGATTACTAAACTTGTAACTAAATTAAATAATCGATATCATGTAAATTAAGTGAAGGTAGTGTACCTGCACTTAATTAATATTACAATGATCATTAATTGGACATATGCTCGGAGTTTCTCTACGTGATCGAATCAAGCGATCCGTAGGAGAACCAAGGTAACCGACATAGCCCAAAGAGCAAAACTTAAATGGCAGTGGGCAGGGCAAATTGCTCGCAGAACAGGTTCTGGAGTAGCAACCGCGTACCGAAAAACATGGCGTTGGAAGGATTCCTACAAGGTAGACCGATGACCAGCCTATGTATTCTGTAAATATCTCACCGTGAAAACTTAGGTGAAATCAATACCCAGCAATCCCTAAGATCGGGTGGAATGACAGATCACTTCACCTTAGTTTTCACAGTCAGATTTTTTCGGTTAGTGAAGACCGCATTAATCCGCGGGATGCGAGAAATACAGAACCAGTCGAAGTGGCGATGCTTGGGGGAGGCCTATGTCCAGCAGTGTACGTCTCCCGATGCCGACGTCGGCTGAAATGATCATTTAATATAGTTAGGTACAAGTTCAGTAATAATTTAGGTATTATTATTTCGTTAAACATCGTTTGATTCTTTTCGTCTTTATTCAGTGCTTAACTCTGACACCAAATAAATAATTAATCTTCGTGACACAGCTATCTTGTTTTAGATGAGATCTATCTTGCTTGAACCATATAAAGCAATTACATTGCATTGCATTTATTGCAATTTGTAATTAACTTGACGAGTCTCTGGTAGTTACTTTGACTAATTAAGTTATTTTATCAAAATCAAAATACTTTATTTCACATAAACCAACATGGGCACTTATGACACGTCAGAAGCTAGGTGCACGGTTCCAATTGGTCGTTTCCTATGGAGAAGAGCCGGCAAGAAATTCCTAGGTTACTCTTTTAAAAATAATTGGCTTTTACAATGTTTTCAAATTACAGTAGGTATGGGAGGACAGCGTTGGCCTGTCAACAAGTACCAGGTACTTGATAAAATAAAAAATACTATACAGATCTAAAGTCTACAAGGCCTACAAAGTCCTCCAGTTACAAAATATAAAAGAATCCATCAAAAGGACAGATAAAATATAAAAATCTATTAAAACCAAGTGACATGACTGCCATTAGAACCACTTTTTAATTTGATTTGATTTATTAGTAGAAAGAGTTGAAACTAGAATTGTCTGTATACATATAATGTCAAATAATAAAAAGATTATGTCAAAGAAGTATGTAAAACTAAATAAACATCGTAAATTGAGAGCAGTTATTAGACATTTACGCAGTTATGCCGTTAATGAGGTGCCAGGGAAGCTACATGTGCAGAAGAAATAATTGCCAACCTACCTTGTCTTCAACGTAGTCTTTATTCTTATAATAAGCTTTTTTGATGAGGCCACGTTTGATGAGGGTTTTGTACTTTCCATCGCGAAGTTCTGTAACCGGCATTGGCAATTTGTTATAAAAGCGGGTGCTATTTATAAGAAATGACTTGCTAGTTTTAGTTAATCTAAATTTAGGTATCACAATTTCATTTATACTATGTGTATTTATATTATGGAAATCGCTTCTTATTTTGAAAAGTCCTAAGTTTTTGCGAACATACAAAATGTTATAATAATAATAAATCTTTATTAAGCCAAAAACATACAGAGTTGAAAAGACTGTTTAAAATATATTATATCTTCTAAAATGTAAAGAGAAGGCAGAGTTAGTATGTCAATTTCTTTGAATTTGTTTCTAAGAGACTCTCGAGGACCCATTTTATAGATTGCGCGGATTGCCCTCTTTTGTAAAATGAAAATTGAATCTACGTCAGCTGCCGATCCCCACAGCAGAACACCATAAGACATAATACTGTGCATATAAGTAAAGTAAACTAACCTAGCAAAATAAGCCAGTTCACAGATATAGGCCTATATCTGTCAACTGCCTTATTTTTCATATGCAGCTGAACTTAATCTACCTCAAAGAGCGCCCCGTTGTAATTTTGAATCTAAAGTAATTCCGAGAAATACAGTTTCCGTAATAGCATCTAGTTTTTTGCCATCAAGTTTTAAATTTAGACCCACTTGAGGTACATTTGGTATTGAGAACTTAAGACATTTAGTTTTGTTCGCATTAATTAAAAGATTATTAGCTGCAAACCATATCGCAAGAACAGCCAGACTATCATCGGAATTTAAGACATCTGTATCTTTTCTATCTATTTTAAAAATAAGGGAAGTGTCATCAGCAACTAAAATTATATCCGATAGGTTAACCATCATGTAAGGGAGGTCGTTAATATATACTAGAAATAGGAAAGGGCCAAGAATTGAGCCTTGAGGCACGCCCATCCTAACTAGAGACCCCGAGGACGTCGCCCCGTTAACGTTTACTTTTTGCTGCCTCTTTGATAGATTGGAAAGAACAAGATCAGCAGCTTGTCTACGAATACCTTAGTGGTATAATTTACAGATCAGTGTATTGTGGTCAATGCAGTCAAAAGCTCTTGACAGGTCACAGAAAATGCCAATTGCATTCTGGGACTTCTCCCAGGATTCCAAAATGTGACTGATGAGTTATACTCCCGCGTCTGTCGTTGACCTACCTTTCGTGAAACCAAATTGGCGAATATGTAAAATCCCATTTGAGTTAAAATGTGACAACATCTGGTTTAGTATGATTTTTTCATAGATTTTACTCAATGCTGGTAGCACAGATGACACCGTTCTAAAAGATCTTCAATTCCTAAAGCAGCAGTTCCAATCCATCGGCTTTTGACCTCAACAACTCAAAATGTGAAATTTACATTTGTGACAATACCGACAGACAATCGACTATACAGAAAAATTTAGTAGCCCCTGACATCAAAGTTTTGGAAAAAAAGTACATTGCACCTCTTAGGTTCCCCAATATTAGAAGACAGTTTTTCACCATTAGTCGACGGAAAAATTAAACATTTTAACGATATTTCGGATAGACTTTCTAAAATTAATTTACATTCGGCTTTAACCATAATCAGATATTGTTGTTTCGGTCCAAATTTTATGTATTTTCTCCGCTCTTCCTCTTTAAGGAAGCATCCACACCTTTTGGACAAAATCGATCATATTATTCGCAGTACTCTTACATCCGTTTTTAATGTGGCTTTGGATGACCGCGCGTGGCTGCAAGCCCATTCGTTTTGGTGAGCTCGGCGTCCGCAAAATTTCTAGTGTACGCCTACCGGCGTTCCTATCCTCGGTCCACAGCACCGAAAAGTTAACCACACGAATCTTGGTTCCTGCTCAGGTTGACTCTGAAGTGGCATGTTTGACCGACGCGGTAAACGCCTGGAAAGTGGCTTGCCCGGACACGGTTCAGCCCGAGAACCCGTCTTCCCAGAGACAGTGGAATGAGCCGCTCTGCAGGTTGGTACGGAATAAACGTATTAATACGTCCATCAATACTGCTGAGGTTGCCCGCCTGCTGGCTGTGGGTGAATGGGAGTCGGGCGTCTGGCTTCAGGCGCTACCGTCACCCAATGTAGGCACTATGCTGGGTAACACCACATTCCGGCTCGCTACATGTTTGCGTCTGGGCGCTCCTTGCGGAGCTCCACATCGCTGTCAATACGGTGAAGCAGTCGACTGCCTCGGACACCATGGCCTATCCCGCAGCAAGAGCGCTAGGCGGGTGGCAAGGCACGCCAGCATTAACGACATCATCCGTCGGGCTCTTGTCTCCGCCGAGGTGCCAGCTGTTTTAGAACCCAATGGCCTGCCACGCGACGATGGAAAGAGGCCCGATAGAATGACCATAATGCCTTGGAAGTTGGCTAGGTTGATTTGATTTAGTGTGGGATGCTACCTGTGTCGAAACCCTCGCACCATCCCATCTTCCTAGCACGGTGGGCTGGTTCTGGGGCGGCTGCTGTAGTAGCAGAAAACCTCAAACGGCGCAAATACACACATCAACACTGTCTAGGGATATTTTGGATTTACTCAATTTACTCAAAATTTATTATTATTATATTTTTATAAGGCCCATTTATCAGACTATACTCCAGAATAAAAGAAAACTATTTTTTTTGCGTAATCAAATTTTTATTCAAATAAAGAAAAAACGTGAAATAATGATAAAACTAACAATGAATGTGTTTCTCAAGAAAAAGTGAAAAATAAGGAAAAATTAATCTGTTTTTAACAGTTATGTGAAAAATCAGTAGTCAGTAAAACACCCCATGACGTTAATAATGGTCCTGCAACGGTTTTTCATGCTTTGGATTAAGTTATCCAAGTCTTGCTGCGGTATATTGTCCCAGGTCCGGTTAAGATGCAAAAAAAGTTGCTCTTCCGTCGCAATGTTTGCAGGGAAATTCCTCAAAGCCCTTCTTTGGAGCATGTCCCACGCGTGTTCTATGGGGTTTTAGGTCAGGCGATTGAGCGGGCCAGCCTAAGACCAATACGTCGTGCTCCTGCAACCAGCTCGTCACCACTCTCGCTGTGTGCGGACGGGCGTTATCGTGCATGAGCGTGAATTCTTGGCCCATTTGTAGTCGATGGGGGTAGATTATTGGTACTAGCACCTCGTTACGGTATTTTTCAGCCGTCATGGTGTTTCTGATCCAAACGAGGTCTGTTCTTCCACCAACACGAATTCCCGCCCAAACCATAATTGTCCCGCCGTGGTAAGAATTGACTTCCTGAGGATGTTGCAGACGGCTCTTACGACTAGGAACTCGCCAAACACGTACTCTACGTGTATCGGGATGGAAACCGAACCGGGACTCATCGGTAAACAGCACTACAGACCACTGGTTATCTTCCCAGAGCAAATGTTCACGAGCCCACTCTAGTCGTCGTCCACGATTTCCTCGGTGTAGTGCTGGAGTACGAAGCGGTCTGCGCGCATGAAGGTTAGCTTTATGCAGTCTTCTCCTTACAGTTTGATCACTCACAAGCAACTGGTGCTCTGACTGGAGCCTCTGAACCAACTGCACGGCCGTAACATTTGGTTGTCTTCTCGCGGCAACTTGCAAAAATCGGTCTTGTCGTTGAGTGGTTATGCGCTTCCCGCCTGGGTGTCTTTCAGCCACATCACCAGTAGCACGATAACGTGACCATAACCTGGATATCACAATTTGTCTTGTTCCAATCTTCTCAGCAATACTCCGTTGAGTAGCCCCAGCTTGGAGCATGCCTACTGCCCTTAACATTTCCTGTCTCGTTAAATGGCGCCGCTGCATGATGCACACAATAACATTAATTCGAAATTAACCGATAACTTGTTATAAAACTTAAATTTGACACAAAAAAATAGCCAAAAACTACTGTAGGTAAATGAAGCCTTCGGACTTCGCTACCATTATGCCGCGTAAATCTTTTGTTTTTAATTTATTTTTTCAAATTCAAATTTAGAATCGTTCAAAAAGGTTTACAAAATAAGCTTTCTTCAAAAGAATTTAAAACTGGCCAGTATTTTTTGAGTTAAAGAACTTTATACAAAATATCCCTAGACGGTGTTGATGTGTGTATAACAACCTTATTGGGAGCTATATGTTTGAGCCGTTTGGGGATGAAACACTACGGCCTTGGGGCCCGAGTGCTCATCGATTTTTTCGGGACATCGCCCAGACATTTTTAGCCCAAAGAATCAGCATTGCCATCCAACGTGGTAATGCTGCCAGCCTTTTGGCCACTTATCCCATTGACAGTGATGCTGACGAATTTTTTGATGCCCAATGAGCTCCTGCCTTTTTCTATATTTTTTTTTGTATTATATACTTATATTATAATGGTATATATATATTTTTTAGTGTTAACTTGCAAAAATAGGAATTAATCAGTGTTTGTTAAATAAATAATAAAAATGTATATACTTACTACCCGATTTGAAAATTATTACTTCTTTATTATGTTTCATTAAGTCAGGAAACGTACCGCTGTTTAAACATTAATTAAATATGCCTGTTAGGGCAAGGGCAATTGTGTCAATAATATCTCCAAGAAACTTAACAGAAATCCCCCATAAGTTTTTTATGTTAAGGCTTTTAAATGCTTTTTTAATTGTGGCAATGGAAATGGCCTTGAATTCAAAGCTTGGAATATCCTTATTAAATTTTTCTTTAAGAAGAGATTCAACTAATATAGATGGTGAGGGGAGAGATTTCGTAACCTCTATTGGGATATTGGTATAGAAAGTTTCTAGTGTCCCAGCAACTTGTAACTTATCTGAAATGGTTTCATTATCAATTTTTAGGGAGAACTCATTCTGGTCCCGCTGTTTTGTGTTTCTCGTTTCTTTGTTAATTACCTGCCACACAGCTTTTATTTTATTATTAGACATACTAACTTTGTTACTTATTCATTTATATTTAGCATCAATGCAGAATCTTTTGAATATTTTAGAATAGTTTCTTACATAATTATGAAGGGCTTGATCAGAAGTTCATGATTTCTCGTGATACAAATTATATAAAATATCTCTGCTTTTTCTAATGCCAGCAGTGGCCCATTCCATACTTTTTTTTTTTTAGGCTCGTCCTTAATTAGTGGCGTCATGGTCAGACCTGACGCCACTAATTAGGGACGAGTCTTTTATTTTACAATTAGTAAATACATTTTCAATACATGAAGCTGAGATTGCTGTTATTCTAGTCGCTTCCTTAAATAAATATACATTTTAAATTAAATAATTTAAACAATGAGATTAGCTTACATTTTTCTGGTGATTTAACTAATAGATCAATATTTAGGTCACCACAAACAAAAACTAATTTACTATCTTTAAAAAGTTTACATAGTATTGCTTCCATTATGATAAAAAATGATGACAAGCTTGAGGCTGGTGGTCTATAAACACATAAGAAACTATGGCCTTCAACCTCTGAACATGCTACCTCACATAAGGGATCAACAGAGCAAGGAGTGATATCCTTTCTTTCTGTATATCTAAAACTACTATTACATAATATCAAAGTACCACCCTATTGAGGACCTGTTATACGCACTGGCCACTGAAAAATTATTTACATTAAACAACATTCTATCCGGTTTTAACCAGGTTTCACAAAAACATAAGACATCCATATGATATTTATCTATTAACATTTCCACGTCTAGAATTTTGCCGTAGAGGCGATTTATATTTTGGTGATATAGTGAAATATTCTTATTATGCTTCTCTTTTGTCGACTCTAAAAGTTTAAAGAATGAATTACAGTATTATTAGAATTACTAGATAATACTGTTTCGTCACTTCAGTACAGTTACTTCATCGATGCAATGGAACTAATCTTAGTAATAGATATTTAATAATAAGTTAAGATAACAATATATATCTATACTAATAATAAAGTTGAAGAATTTGTTTGATTGTTTGAACACGGTAATGGAACTACTAGTCGGATTTGAAAAAACCTTTTTGCATGAAATAATGCAAGCAAAGACTATGCATATTGATTGAACAGTAGGTAGGCTAAGGGCCAAAATACAAGTTGACAAATTAATTGATGTCCCGCATGCGGTTGCGATTTTCTTGAAATTATCGTGGTAGGCATGTTTTATTCGTGAGCCGATTTAAGCTATACTAATTACGTTAGGTACTAAACATCCGTATGACAAAATACTTTCTTCCATGCAGCTGAAAATAAGTAAAAACAATCGTAACAATAAAAACTAAAACAATAATTTCCGTTAACGCAACCGCATGCGAATTCCAAGATTTGATTCTGATAATCCTTCATAAACACAAAATCAACCCGATTTATAAAGAAACGCTAAGTAGGTAATCTCCTTGTTATTGTACTTAAACGTGTTTAATTAAACCGCATGTAATAAGACTTCTTTACTGCCAACAGCTGTTCCAAGGATTCAAAACCGTCGCTGAAAGAAGATAATTAAATAAATAATTAATTTATAAATGTAAAAAGCTACCCAGCTACTTATAATAATTTTTGTTTGACAACAAGTTGGCGGTCCGCGGTGGCAGCACATGCATTCTATTTCCATACCGGAGCAACATGGGTGGCGGGCCCGTCATAAATCAACACAATTTGTTCCCAGCACGTTTTGATCCTCTGTTAATATTCGTGATAATTGTTAAAATAATACACATGACACAAATTCGTTCACCCCGGATGCTGAACGTTTGTTATTTTAACATCACTCATTTAATAAATTCCGCTTGAATAAAGATTTTAGATGAAATCAAACAATGTTTGCGCAGCCTATCAAAAAGCTTTTTATTTAATATAATAATTGCGAGCTGTGTCAACAAATTGCCAATTTATGAACGTTCCGATATTATTAGTCGACTCGTGTTTACAATCAGAATTAAATTAAGTTATTGTTTATGTTCTTAAACGCTAGGTATTTTAATTAATGTAATTTGCAAATGTGCTTGTTTAACATAATAATAGCATTCAAAACATTAATTTCATTATTTTGCTGCGTTGCCTATTTATATACTAGGTACCAATATTATTGGTACCTGCTAACATAATGAACCACTATTTACTTAAAGACGTAAAAATGAAACAAAACGAAACGAGAACAAGCTTAACTTAAATATTTTTCTGAAAAACTTCTTGACATCTAAAATAAGCTTCTAAGCGAAGCAACACTAAAGCCGAGACATAAGGACAGCTTAAGAAATTATAGAGAAACGAAAAAAAAGAAAGTTGTTTTCACAGCGTCATGCTCATACCTTTTGAAGTATAAAGAGGAAGACAGTTAATATTGCTTACCCGAGGCAGTCGCACTTCACAGAAAGCGATCCTTTTATCATTGAGAAAGGACTTAGTTTTCAGAATCTGTCCGGATGTGGTGGGCACTGATAGTTTTTAAATTGGTTTGTTTATTAGTAGTACACAAACTACACAAGCATCGTTTGTTATCTAGAAACAGATACTTAGTCGTAAAACAGAACGGTTCTCGTGAAGCAAACTAAAATTCCAAGCATTTATTTCAATTAAACCATTTACATATACTTTTGAAGTGTCAAGGAGTCAGTTAGTCAAAAATATGAAGCTACTTGCCCATCTCAAAGCGTAGTATGGAGAAGAGCCTATGGAGAAGAACGGGCAAGAAACTCCATGGATACTGTTTTAAATTATATTATATATTTGAGAATGATGTAAAAAAGACATGATGTAAAATTTTCCAGAGTACAGAAAGAAGAAATACAATCCAAAAATAAAATATTTGGAATGCCTAAGTTGATAAATACCATTACTGAGAGGAAATAAACCACTACTCATATTATTTACATGTGCCTATATCTGTGTAACACGATAATCAAAACAAAATGTAGAAAAGTGTCAGTTAATTTCCCTTTATGTTAGGTTATTCCTTCCGGAACTATTTGCACGGTCGTTAACATAATGGACCGCACAGCCAAAGATAAATGGTTCGTGGAAAGCGAAATCAACCAGCCAAGAAGTAGGAAAACTACTGTTAGTGCTGTGACGTAATGGGCATTCTCTAATAAGAACATTTCCGAAGACTTATTGTTGTCTACAGATTATGTAAATCGAACAGGCGAATATATCCTGAACCTAATACACACTATCTTTACACAAAAATATCTACAACTGATACTCCTCCCTAAATGATAATAGAATAAACGTATCTTGTATTTTTATTTTCTCCCAGATATGTGAGCGTAAGATACGTATTTTATGAGATCCGCTCGTACTGCTGAAATGTCTGTCATGGTCTGCGGTATTGAAGAATATATTCATGTTTAGATCCCTCGTCGGAGGCCGGAATATCGCTGGCGAGGATAATTCAATTATCCTCAGAGGTTCCCGTGTCATCACTCAAGCGCAGGTGAGCGAAAAAATTCTCGGATTCCCGAACTTCATAGGAGAAATAAAAAGTTGCAATAAACCAGTCGACACAGAACCAAACCACAACGTGACTGAAATACTTACACCAACAGATTTTTTGAAGAAAACCGTCTAAATTTAGCTTTGAAAGCGTAAGATTACATTATTTGAAAAGTTTATAATATATCCATATGAAATTATTTTCACTTAGCTTTCTAGAATTTAAATTCGCTTCCTAAAGAGCTTAACCCTTCAGATCAAAACGCAATATTTATTCGCTTTATGCTTTGAAAACTCTTATCAGAATCGACCATGCATTTTTATAACCTAGGAAAGCTTTTAGGGTTGTATTCCCAATAGCCACATTAGTTTGCAATATTATGTCAACAAACAGCAATTAGGAACATAACTAGTACCGTCAAAGATCGTACTTTCTACAAAGAAAATACATACATGAAAGCACGCCTTTTTCCCTTGGGGGTTGGCAGACACTACAGGACCCCACCTGCAATGATCCTTGCAAACTCCTTTTGCTTCATTTACGTTTTACGTTCATTCAACTGGTCATACAAGCACGCCGGTTGCTAGTACTACGCACCTGATCTTTCTGAAGAACATCACCCATAAGGTCACTATAATAATTAGTTCCGTCTAAGGCGTGCCATTCAAAATCCATTCAAACTAGATAAAATACACCTAAACTAAACTCTATATTTATCAGTAAACTTTCAAGTTCGAAAATGAGGATACTAACCAAGAAACTCAGTTTGCAATTGTTTTAATCATTCCTTGATATTGTTGCCTTTACTATCTTAAAGTCGAATCAGCAAAGTTCGTGGAATGTTCGGTTTATTGGTACTAAACTTGTGTTCAATCCGTTTTATAATGCAACCAACAAGTAGTACTTATCCCGTATAATCCGTCGCGGTTTCACTACCGCCAGCCGGCTTGCCGCTGTTAGTTATTAGATTTGAAGAGTTTTGGCGGAGACGCTCTCAGCCGCTTCAATTTGTGCTTCGTTAAACGATTTTCAAGAATATCATAAGGCTGTTTTCAGATTACATACCTGGATACGTTATGTTCCTCCATGCTGGTGATGTGGTGGTGATAGGAGATATTTGATTTTTGGTACCGTACCTACATAACATAATATACCATCACGACTGGATTCCCCGAAGGGTTAGGCAGAAATGTACCTATAGTAGGTACACCCATGTTTCACCTGTTATGTTATTGTTGTCTAAGTCCCACGGTACGGTACCTACCGTTCCTCAATTTCGTCACAAAAATAACATAACGTTTTCTATAAGCAAATTAATAACATAATTTTTTTTACGTATTGTATTTAGGTTTGCCTTTGGGGAAAACTTAGTCAACTAATAAAATACTAGAACGCCTGTCTAAGTATATCTACAGGTAAATGATTAGTCTTTTAGCTCAAAACCTATTTATTCGTAATAAACAAAAGGTAGCTAAGCAACGTGCCACTGACTTATACATCATTCTACAGAAGCTGTCATATTATCATTGTCTAGCCTTTCATTGTAGTCCGAAAATATTGCTGACACGACAACAACAAAATTATTTTTGTTAATGTTTTTGAACGGCAGACAAATACGTTAGGTTATTTTCCACCGTCCGTTGTAAGCGGTCCCACTCTCACACGATTTATCCTTTTTGACGCAAACGAAACATGAAAGCTAATGTCCGGACCCCGGGACTTGACAACGTATTATTACTTGCCACGTACACGCCTTGCCCCGTGTTTTGAATAAACATAATTACAGAAAACACGTATCTACTTATTATGATTGTGATAACATTTTGTTAATTTTCTCCCAAATTACTTTCTTAGTTGTTTTCATACTGTTGTTGCCATTAAAATTCCTAAAGTTAAACATTAACAGCAGACGGAGCGGAAGGTTTTGTCTTTGTATTTCTCTTACATAACCGTTACATTTCGGTAAACACAAAAGTACTGCAGAATATGAAATTTGATTCGGATTTAGTTAATTCAGCAAGTTAGTAGCGGTAACTAATTACCCATCATTGTATTTTAGACTGAGCTGATGTGGCAGAAACTTGAGTTAACACTATACATCACTCGGCGTGCACACATGACGAAGCCACTATTAAGTCATTAATTAAGCAAAGACGACGTAGACAAAGACAGCTCAGAGACACTCTACGTAGTCCTTAACAGCTAAGTGATAAAGTTGAAAGTGCTGTAATTTACAGTGGGCATGAAGTTAATGGGGTAGCATTAGAAGGGCATGCCGCCGTCGACCGACAGCGTCGCAAACAAATAAAGCCACTCGTTAAATAAATCGCCACACTCAAACATAGTCGAGACCTTTCCGCACCTCTGCACCCGTGAATAAATAAACATAATAATGTGTTTAGCGAACGACCCGATGTTTTTAAACAAGATAATAACTAACATTTGATTAAAAACAACGTTGGCTTCTGAGTTAATATGTACTATTTATCACGAATAATATTCTTTACAATTTCAAGATGTGCCTCAAACTTTGTTAAAATAATCCATCTCTTTGAGTAGACTGTGCTCGAAAGGAGCGACCGAAATAACTATCTGAAAGAAAAGATAAACTTTTATTTTCCACGAAATCTGTTTATCTTTGTAGAAAGTTCATTGAATGAACACAAATGCTTATGAAAACATTTCTCAGGAAACGTTATGATTGTTTGACGCTTTAATTATTCGCACATTTATCCGATTTATGATAAGAATATTTCTGTTAGCATATTCTTTGTAAATAACGGAGCTGAAACGGCTTTAAGGTAAACATCCTTTTTGACTTGGCTTGTAATAATAAAAATCAATGGCTTCCGAAAACTTAACTGACCGTGTATATCATGGTCCTCTTGCCTTTCATCAATTTTCTTTTGTATTATTATTTAGTCGAGCCACAAATAGGCTCACCCACACGAATACTTAAATCAATAAAGTCTTTATCAGATATGTTCTTCACGAACTGAATAAAAACATCGCACTCACAGCTTACCTTGCGAGGAAGGGAGTGATTTACCTTGTTGTCACTAAGTAATTCCCCTCGCCGTATATTTTCACAGTGTTGAAAATAGTGTTATCGAAAATATTATCATGGGTATGTTATAGTCACACCGCAAACAATATTTCAGACTATTTGTATGCAATTTAGAGTGTCAGATTTCGATCACGCTAATGATGGAATGTGATGTTTTTGGCTTTAGGCTAGTATTTAAAATGTTTTTATTGAAACTGCGATACATTGTTTCATAGATACTACAATTACTTTTAGAAAGATAATATTCAAAGTTTTATAACATGATTGATGTGTTTACGTGACATTGTAAAAATATTAAAATTGCTGAACAAGACAGAATCAATTGTGAATAACTTTGCTGACTCTTTGCTGCCCAAACTGAATTCATAAAAGAAAAATATTGAATCACAAACTTGCATGCATGAACTAAGTATTTTAAGTTTTTCAATCTTGAAAGAAATTACTTTGAAGTAGTGCTGAACATTCTAGAGGTCACTGGAACATTGCGGTCAATGCGCAATTATAACAAACGCCGTCCCGCTAGAGATTAACATAACGAGACAACGAGTTAGGGAAAAGTTACCGTATTCCTGAATCCTCAGGGAGGTCTGAGCCGAGAATAATGAGTGAACACACCAACTTTCTGAATTTGCCGGGATCGAAGCCATGGGGAGTAAGCAATGTCACAGCTTAATTATTACGACTGAGGATTTTTGGGTAATATGCTATAAATAATATATAACAAACTAATGCTTCATTTCTGCCTAAAAGCAGACAGTTTGCAGTTTGATTATATTGCCGAATAGAAAAAAAGAAATTTTCCGTGGTTTTTATAACCTACTACTAAACATAGTCTTTGATTTTGAACAGAACAGTAGGTTATTAAACAAAAACCCTGACAAAAAACAAAAAAATTTAAAACAAGCTATCGGTGGTCCGGACTCCTGAGAGACCTCCTAACATTAGGTGCCGTATCCAGAAGTACCGTTTTCTGGATCAAGCCATTCATTCAACTGCCTAACGAGAGCCTCCTCAGTTGTTGATCGAGGCCCTTGGCTGTTATGCCATTGGCTGTCACGACTATCGGAACAATGACTACTGTATTCACGTCCCACATGTCGACAACCTCGCGAGACAAGTCAAGATACTTAACTTGCAACTTTCTCAGCGTTCATGAGGTTCTCGTCATGCAGGACTGAAATATCAATATTTATCGCGCGACGCTCTGATCATGTACTGAATCCATGGTAACAAGTTGTGCGTCGATGTCCCTGCCACCCTGTATATCAATAATCAGTTCCAATACTTAGTTTGGCATCTGTAGGTACATAGTCATGACCGTTTATCGATGCCAGACAGGCATAAAAGAGTGTTACGACTTTCTATAAACCACGAGAGTGTCACAAAATCTACTTAACTTAGAATTTGCGATTGTAATGCAACTTTACGATCCATTAAAATGCTTACGACCTTAAAATTAAGTAAAAATCGCTGAATATAGCAATAATGTGATTTTCAAATATCCATCAGAGCTGAAAATTGTTATGTACATAACAAAAAGAATATTGACCTCGGGACCTTTGAGTAACATAATACCATACAGTCTAGCTAATCCGTTCTGATTCAACCAACCCTACTAAACCCTCGACCCCAAATGAATCAAATATCCAAAAGTTACCCAAAAAGAACTTATGAGGAACCCTGATTACATTGAATGATAACTTATAATACGGCTTATTTATTACGGAATATATAATTTTATTCATATACAGGCTGTAAAAAGACACAACACATAGTCGTCAACTACGCATTCTGTACATCAAGCTAAGTAACATTGCACAAAAATAATTGCTGAGAAACGACTTTTAATTCTGGTGTGAAAATTTTCTGTTTGCTGAGTGCGTAATGTAACACGCAAACAGTACACGGATCGTGGTTGTATTTAAAGTTGTGTTATAAAATTAAAAAATTGTTATCGTAAAAAACGTCAGTAAAAGTTGGAATTTTGACCTTAAATATCTCCGTAACCAGAAGGTCAAAAAAATCAATCCGATCCAGTACAAAAAATTATTACAATGACAGGAAATACAAGTGACTCTAGGCTTCATTAAGTGCCTTTTTACACCCGCTATGTAATCCATCGCAGTTGTATTTTTCATGATTGTATGCAGTCGTGCGATGCATATGAATCCATCGCGCATAAAGGAGAGTTATTGTCAACAAAAACACAAATTTTGTGGAAATATAGGCCTCGGTGCCTCAATGCGACAATAGTCTGCCGGATAGTGGACAGTCCGTGTCAAGCTTACTATTTGTGCATTTATTTGGCGAATACTTTTTCGGCTGTTGTTGTGTAAATATCTACTCGGACGAGTTTTTCACGAGAATATTAGTGACTGAATGATTCCCTAACATCGTACTAAAATAGCTTAAACATGGGTGCCCTAATAGATATTTTGTAGCGTACGTAGACTGTAGCGATCTAACTAAAAACTTCATTTTTTACTGAAGGAAAATGTCGTTGCGCGGCACCAACAAAAGGGATTTTCCGACGCGACCGGTTTTGTACTCGGATTTTTGTTATGAAACCTTTCATAAGTATGTAAATTGAAAATTTCAGTGCGCAGAAAAAAAGAAAAATGGCGAATTCCTTGATAACTCTGTGTGAGACGGTGACGGAATAAATTTTAGTAAAGTTTTAATGAGATCTTGTGTCTGTACACGCAATTTTATGTATTAGCTGGAGTCGCAGGTGACTGTCTGGTACGTCGACGCCTTTATTTCATGGCCGCCATTCGAAATCTCATCCCACGCTGTAATATAGACACAGTCGTTTTTACTTTACGATCTTGTAATGTCACCGAGGCGTATCAAATGGTAGAACACACCGCGCTCTCGCTGTCTGATAAGATTTTATAACACAAATCACTACCAACATATTCCGAGCACAATAATGTGGAAAAGGGTCTTGATAACATTGTAATGGAAAATCTGCCGAAGAAAGGGTACAGGAAAAGTCTTTTGCTATTTTTGTCTACAGGTACTTTTATCCATAGAACAAGCACATTTTCTAGGACAGAATTCAGAAAAAGTATAGCAAAACCACTTGCAATACAAAAAGAGGATTACAGCACGTCGTTGCCGAAAGGCAGATGTCGGTTCAACGCCGCAAACAGCCCACACTTTATGAAAGGAAATATTTTCACCCAAGCTATTGTGTTACGAAACCAGAAAGCCATCCTGTATAATTTAGTTCTTTATAAAAGTTCGCGTTGGTCATTGTATAGCGTAACTGCTTATTATTGAAACATATCAATCAGTAATTCAGTACTACTGCCTACTATTTGATTTTGCTTTTTTTTTTGGTTAGAAAATTTTGCTGGGTAGGCACAATTCTGTTTTTACTAAATAACCCACATTTCAGAGATTGTGCGAGTAAAGAGGCAAAGGGTTACGTTTTATTAAACATTAGACTTTGAAATAGGGACGTCTGGCGATGCGATAAACTAAAGATTTAATCAAAAGATTGATTTTATATAGGACAGAGGTCATGTGTCCTTTATAATCTGTTTTAAAATCAAATGAGGTGGCACTTGATTGATTGACTGACACATGAATGCCTATAATATGGCAAAAATCTATTTAGAAATTAATTAAATATCTTTTGGAGGGAAATGCTGCTGAAGAAATTTTGATAGACGGTTTGAAAGGGGTTGAGATGGGGATGAAACCGCTAACCACGAAGACAATGCGTTATTGTCCAAGTTTGGTGGCTCAATGATCTTGGATTACTGCGATATGAGTCGCAGATTCAATTACCGCAAGGAATAGTCTTCATTATGACGTTCAAATAGTTTTATATCCGGAACTGTGTGATTGATGTTGAATATATTCTCCTTGTGTAGTGTTTTTTTGCTAACAAAAATAAAATAACAGAGTACCTTTAATTTTATTTTCATCTGTCATGCTTAAAACGAGGTAACAGCCATCAAGCTAAGCGATCCCAATGAGAGGTCGTCTCACATGAGGTCTGATGAGTTCTATAATTACGGGTCTCAGGCTTTGAGCATTCACATTTGTTTTTCAAAAACCCAAAATATATTTTTTTATAAAATAGGTAGCTACATATTTTGTAGCAGATAATATCGTGTTTGCGTAAACACGCGCTACTTAAGGAAGTAAATTCATAAAATTAAACTTTGGGATGCAATATCGGTAAGAAGGTTGTACCTTAGTCATCCTTGGCTTTCCTTCCTTATAGCAGTAATCAACGGAAATTCGTACACCCAACGATATCCTTACAACGATCATAAATACTTTGCCAGAAAGTATAAGCGGTATCGCTTCACGAAGGTCAAATAATTCTAAATTTCTACTTTTATATAACGGGTGTAAAAATACCCTTAACGAAGCCAAGACTCGCTTGTTCTTTTTGTTATTATGGTTTTTTTTTTGTAGTGAACATACATGGGAACCTTCTGGTTACAGAGATATTGAAGGTCAAAGTTCCAACTTTTTTGACCGTTTACCTAAAACAAGTTCTAAATGTTATAACATAACTT
Source organism: Apamea epomidion (assembly GCA_947507525.1). Taxonomy (NCBI): domain Eukaryota; kingdom Metazoa; phylum Arthropoda; class Insecta; order Lepidoptera; family Noctuidae; genus Apamea; species Apamea epomidion. Next base: position 12,239,207 of record OX382228.1, on the reverse strand, counting down.
TAAATACTCTCACGATCCCTATTATAACGTTGCACGCACATAAGCACAATGTTTTGAGTGCATTACATTGCGCACTACCGTAAAAAGCGATTTTTCACACCAAAAATAAATGTTGCAGCAATTATTTTTGGTCAAAGTTACTTAGTTTGATATACAAAATGCGTAGACGACGGCTTAGTGATGGGTCTTTTTACACCCAATCTTTGTAGTTAGTACGAAATTTCAATAAACGGATACCAAATGCATACGCATAAAGAACACAAACAAATGCCATATTGTCCGCGGCGGACGTAGGACGGGACTCACCTTGCGACCTCCGCCTCCTGATTTATTCAAAGTCTAAGCTCGGCCGGAACACGTCTACTTTGGATTTAACCCAAGCCACTTTCGCTTTTGATAGCTCTGCCGAAGATTCTCGTAGGAGGTAGTGGGACGTAACAATCCCGGAAATGGGCCCGACTTACTATAGTCACACTTCATGCAATACTTATGTAGGTAGCTTGTATATTTCCCTGACACTCGCTTTTTATGTTTGCTCTAATGAAATTAGTAAATCTCTTCTGTATCTATGTACTTCGATCAATAATAGTACTATTATTGATCGAAGTGTATATACGGCTATTCTGCTTCATTTGACTTCGTAGTACACTATGTTATCTAGTTATGTAATATTCTACGAGTTCTTTACTAACCTCCAAAACCCAGACTAAAGTTCGCACATTTACGAAGTATTACGGCCAGAGAGATTCCGAGTTGGAACTGCTACAATTATCTCAGTAAAATACATACCACTCTGCTACGACTTTAAATAAAAGTACAATCTAGTTTATTTTCTACAAGGCTTGTGGACCTTTTTAATTGTTCATTTTTTTTGTCATAATATTCTGTAACGTTTGTTTCAATTTACAAATAAGACGAGAAGTTTCTCCCGGTCTGGTCCCTGCCTCTGGCTAACCGGTAAATTATCTTGTTGAAAATCTTCCAAGGTACATGTTTTGCTTACATTACAACAAGAAACTGTATAACTTATGCTGTGGCGGAAGAAAATGTATGAAAGTGGTCCGGTGTTGTTAGGATAGGTAACTAATTTAAGTTAATTTACCGAAAAGAAAAGTGTAATTCCTCAAATTAATGAATCATAATCGTAATCATAATCATTTATTTGTCAGAATGTGTTACATTATATGGTCTTGTGATTAGTCAATGGTATCATCACATTCTGCCAAGTTTGGCGTTGAAATATTAGGTACATATATTTAATACAGGACAGAGATTATTAGGTTAGTATTAACATAACAAACAAAGCTCCCTTTTTATGAATTTTACACGTTCTGCACGTTTTAGCAGATTTAGTTACAAAGTTATCAGCATTAATTTCGTAAGGATTTTGAATATACATTTATTAGGCATAGGCGAATTAACAAACAATTCGGGAGTTTAAAATGGTCAACGCAGCTACAAAGATCTTAACATCAAAGAGCCAAATTGTAGCAGTGGCTGTGGTTATGACGGCTCTTTGTAAACTTCTGTATTTCTCTGAAGAGAAGCCTTCATCTCCCCACTTTTCTACAAAAGTCTTAATCGTTCATGCCTATGAATGATGTGATGCGACACATGCAATCAGTACCCTCAGCGCATACAGTCCCGGGTAAACACTGAACTATATCAACCACGTTTGATGAAGTTCGGTGTCCAAAAAATAGTTCGGAACAAGCCTAGAAGTATGGCGCAATCGAACACGGCTCACGACTGCCTCGCGAAATTGATATGCGGAACTTTTAGCCAGAAACAGATGTAAACAGGAATACGAATGAAAAAATGTTTTTAGGTACACACAAGGTAGATAGCCCAGGAAATATCGAGCGGCGCTCCAGATTTATGAGCTCATTATACATCGAAATTTACGATCATTTCACAGGCAGCCAATCTCCTCCTCTGCAAATGTATTTCATACATAGGTAATATTTTTGTCACGCTTGACAAGGGAGCTACGACCTTTAAAAGGCTATACAAAATGTGAGGGTTATTTTGATATACTGTGCTAAAGACTTTTCTTGAAAATTATGCACATACTCTCACGTAACTGTCTTCAACGATAGCTTTTTTTTATTTGGTGTCGTTTAAAAGACGTTGTAAAATATTCTTGTGTATCTTTTTACTGTGGAGTAAGCAATAGTTCATGCTCTGCCAACACACCTGGTGTGTGCTGTCACAGCGTTAGGAGTTACCGCTGTTGAACCACGCACACTGATATATGCAGGATCCTAGACCACAGCTTACTAAGCACAACTGTGACCCATTTCCCCCAGAAAACCTTTAGAACATTCGGAAAAAATAAGAGTTAATGTATTCTATGCTCTCCTGAAACGTGGATGGAAAACGAGAAATATTGTTTTATTAAAAACTGAAAAAGGTAAAAAAAGATCTGTTCGTTACCATTTTTCTGGCACGAGCTGTGAGTACTTAAATAGGTATAAAATCTATGAAAACATAACCCGTTCAAAATTAATATGAAACATAAAGCAAAACTGTACAATAACAAACTTAGTACTATAGTGACTTAAAAGGGCCGTTTACGATTACGCCAACAGCATGTTGTTCAACCACAAAGATGTAATATTTCAGGGTCCGTTGGTTATGATGCAACCCTAATTAGACAAGGTCTCTAGTCACGAATAACAGTCCAAGATATGTACGAGTATTTCATTATTATTTCGTTTCGCGTAGGCGCTTTGGTTGTTTGTTACTATGAAACTATCTGGTGGAGAGTTCTTTTGTCCGCATGACAAAAAGCAACGCGTACCGACGGCACTACATTACTCGTAATAACTTCCTGAGTCTGCACGATGGAATAATGGGGCGTAACGTGCCGTAACCGACTCGTCTTACTGTGCTGTCCTCTCGTTACCTGCGATTCCTTTTATCTCCCTCTTGCTTTCGCGTTTTGTGCTCCACTGTACTAGGTCTCGGGTTACATGTAAAATGTTAACGGTGACGCTTTTGCCCTTAATTTGAGAATTTGGAGATTGTTACTTCTCACCCAAATAAGTAATTTCACATTAAAGCAACATTAATACATGTTAGGTAATAAGAGGTATGTTTGTGTAAACTAGGTCAAATGAAATGAAATTGTTTATTCTGTAAATAGGATATCGGAATCACTATTACCGTTAGATTATTGAAAAAAAAATACACTAGATGACGTCGGCGTTTTTTATCTGACTACTCTGAGAAGAAAGGCCGAAGCCAACTCAGAGGTCACAGTCTCTTTTAAAGTCCATTTTGTCTGGACTTTAAAAGATACTGTGACCTCTTATCTTGGTCAGATCATGTAAAGACCATGTTGATTGTTGTCTGAAATAGTTTTTAAGGAAAATACCGCACAAATATGAATGGGCCAGTCCCATCAGTGCAAGCATTTGAAAATAATCGTTAGCTCAACTCAGAACTTGAGGAGCTCAACGGTATTTATGCTCAGTAAAAAAAAACTAGAAAAAAAATGAAGCATGTCAAGAATTCATATTGACAAAATAACTCAAATGAAAACCTAATATAAATATTCACAATCATACATGATGGTATGCCCGTTACATTCAAAGTATTTTCGAATCAAGCTTAGAAAGTATTTATTTATTTAAAATTTTAAAAAAATGCGCCATTGCAATATTCGCGTCTTTTTCATTTGGATACTTTAAGTTCTTAGACTGAAAGTGCTCCTGATACATTATTCATAAGCTGGGTTGCGTTACCTTACCTCGACGATATTATTTTTTTCGCAAAAGAATTTACAGGAGCCAAATAATTACTAATCATTTTTATTACATAAATATTGGGTTTAAAGCTCCTTTTCTTGTTTATTTACTGTGTTTTATAATTTTAAGAATATTGTTCATCGTCTTAAAATACGTTTACTCAGTGGAAAAGGTTATCGTAATTTTGAATATCCCTTAGTTGATATTTACCTAACCTATCCCAAAAAGAAATCTAGACAATTTCGCGTTGTTTCTTTTTTGTCTAGTTGCAAAAAATACTGTTAGTCTAACCCAAGACAAATATAGTTGACGTAAGTTTTCGTCAATATCTAACCCTGAACAAATATAATCTTGTGTACTCAGTAATAGAAATAGTTTGTTATCCCACCCTCTACGAGGTCTACGGCGTAGCGCTACGCGATCGTCGTTTCAAGTTCTTCAACAAAAAAAGACTTTCAATGACTTTGTTCTATTTTTCTACATGTAAATGTCCTAAAGTTCTAAAGTAATATCAGTCAATTTGCAACTTTCAACAGTGTGGTCTTGAATCCTACTTTCGAAAGTTTGAAACGACTAGATTTTTAGAAGAAAAAATGTTATGTTTTTTGAGGTAAATAACGGGATTGCCCAGAATTTAGGGAAATTCTACCTAAATAATAATAATAATAATAATTTAATTCAGAACATAATTCCATACAATTATTAGTAAAGGCTTAAAAACTATGTTATGTTATAGTGTATTCAATAAACTACAAAATGTATACAGTCGTGCCAGCGACACGAAGAAGAAGTAAAATATAACTGGAAACATAATTACAAGTATTAATCAGTCTGCTTTACTCGAATAATATGCGTATGATTACGTGGCGATTACGTCGAATTGCTATCTCCCAAGGGTCATCAAGCGTACTAATTTCACACTAAATCTTACCATCCCAACTAATTGGGCATATGATTGGACCCACTACAACTTAACTGGACACATACTGTCCGCAAAGACCCTACCTCATAAATAAGCGGCAACAACTAATAAGAATAATTGATTGATTAAATTATAAGCTCAGCGGGTTAGACGTTAATCCCTTCAGATTATCTTCAAAATTTGAAATCTTTGGATATTGATTTGACTCCTCGCGTCCCAATTTCGCAGTTGACGCTAATTAATTTGGTCTAACCGTTGTAATATCAATAATTTTGACATAAACGTGCACATCTACAGAAGGGGTAAAATGTTCGATACAGAATACTTGGTACAATGAATGAATGCAGCCATTAAACTTTATGTTTTCACTTTTCCACGATATCAAATTACGTAGGTTTACGTAAGTAATAAGTTAATAGGGGTTTTATTAAACGTATCACTATTCCACATAATACTTACGTTCTTTTTCTCATTCACATTCCACGCCGATCATTTCAGTTCACTTTCTAACTTTATGCTACCAATTCCATATTTCCCCTTCCAGTCCCTAGAGACCCAGCCAAACTGAGCAGCTCTTTGAAAGGTTTTAGACGTCTGCAGTATGTAGGCAACCGCTTCCGTCTTACTGTTAGTGTAATCGCTTTTATACAGTCCACTGGCGGACGTAGACACAGGCACTAATTGTGGTAAACGTTGCTTCGTAACAGGCCACTTACTTCCTACAATCCTACCACAGTTCTCAGGACGTACTGTGTAACAGTACCATACGTAATGTCTAATGTAGACAATAGAAGATGCAATTGTGTTTGTTGCATGTCTACATTCTTTTTGTTTGCCGTAAAAAAGGGATAAGTACTTATAAATTAAATAAAACTTTATTTCAGACTAAGATCCGTTAATATATTGATGTTAGTAACAATAGTGCTTAGGTAACTAAGTTAGTACTGTTAGTTTTCACATATTCAATTTCATTTATTCAGTCCTTTTACTGTTGCCACGTTCGCTCGCGATGTCTAGTGACATTGACTTTAACTCAGTTTTTTAATAGATATAAATTAAATATTACTCCAAGTATAAACGCTAAAAAATCTGAAAGCCAATTCTCGTAATTTAAAACGTTCAAAATCTAGTCGCAGTCTCATGTCGGCGACAAACAAATGTCAAATACTTATACACATATATTGCCCTGGAACATAAAGGGCTCAGGAAGGAACACGGGTGGGTTTTAGTCAGTAAGAGTCTGATACTCCCTTCCACTCCACCCAGAACGGGAGGGGTCATTTGATGATTTCCAATCCGAAAAAAAAAAAAAGTCTCATGTCGGCGACAAATACTTGTCAAAATATAGGGAAATTAGTGGTATTTTTGACAGATTGAGAATGAGATCAGACTGTGAACGTTTTTAAAATTACGAGAATTGCCTCTCTAAACGCAAACATTAACTATTAGCTTCTGCCCGCAACTTCGTCTGCGTCAAATTTGTTGTTCCCCCACCCACCTCCTGGTATCGCATCGCCGGCCCGTGCTACTACTTCATTTTCGCTTAGCGTTTTTCCGGACTTATTTTCTTTTTGCTCGGCTCCTCAGGGTCCTAGCGTGATGTTATATAGCCTTATACCTTCCTCGAAAATTGGGCTATCTAATGCAAAAAGATTTTTTTAACTCCGACTGATAGTTCCGGAGTTTACCCCCTACATACAAACAAACAAACCTCTTTATTATATTAGTATAGAAGTATAGACAATAATATACTGTTATTAAACAAGTGACATTCCTATACCGTGTCCCATGCCAATACCAATATCTAAAAGTATCATCTGTTCCGATAAACCCACTCTAAGCTTTAAAAGGCACGTGTGGCTGCAACGATATGAACTGTCAATAATGAAATTGGCTGAGATATATTTTATTTACTATTACCTCGTTTATCCAGTTTCCAATTTGTTATCGACCTCGGAGGAGACGGGCGACCCTGTTCACCCGCTGGTCGGTGATATTTCTACGTCATGTTCTATTGTTATGTTCCAACTGGATAATTTACTTCTAATACCGTAGATATAGCACTGGCGTGTTTGATGGATGCCTCGACGTCACAGGTAACACGTAATCTGTTTTATTACAGAAGAAGGAAGAAGTTTTCGTAATTAACATTACAAATGCGCATAAATTGTTATTATAGGATAAACAAACAGTTCCTAAAGATAAACAGTTGTATCTACCTATATAAATACTTAGTAAACGTTACTCGAAATAATGCTACCAAAGTGGTATTAATTTTAATTGAGAGAGCGAAATGATTTCACAATCGGAACACAGAATAAACACGTATTAATAATAACGCACAAGCAAGCTATCTGTATTTATCTTGCCGCCACAATCCCATCGCAATTGACCGATACATCCAATTTGGTACATCTGAATCATATCTTTGATATTTATATTTAAATGAACGTATTTTTATTATTCAATATCATGGAGCTGCTTTGATAGGGAAATGCTGTTTTGAGGAATTAAAGCACTGGCAACACTTTTCATATTTTTCTACTCGTAGATCTTTTCTCTCGCGTTAACGCGACCCTGGTTGAAATGAGCTAGACAAATGCGTTCTCATCCTCAATAGGCTGTTTATTTGTCGTGTTATTAAATAATAAGGTGGCCCGTCAGCGCACCACTATATATTTTTATAAATAAAAAGTATTCACCAAATGAACAACTGAATAAAATATAAACTAGCGAAAAAAACAGACTGCATTGGCTTGGATTTCAGCTCTAACGGATGTATTTTATGTGGTACTAAATTAATCACGACAGCACTGTGATCGACCAGGTAGGTTGGTCAACTGATACGACAATTAAGTACCTGCTGTTCACGCAATAATTATAGAGAACAATAACTCACCGCACATAGCAGGCCATTGTACGAGTTCGCAAGGACAGCCGCTATTAACCGCACCCGAGGTGATCATCGTAACTCTACATGATATAACTACAGCATCATACAAGAGGACACACAGCCGTTTTAGTGCCATAAATTGAGTTATCTAGTTTATTACAAGCGCAAACCAAGTGGTTATAAATCGTAGCGCCCCACCATAAACAAGCCGCTCTCTAGGTGACTGTCAATCGAGCATACTAGCAAAACGCCCCCATAAATATTGTTGCAGGTATTTCGCACGTATTTCCATACCAAATTGCGGAACGATAGTCATCTATCATTCGCTTTGACGTTTTTCACATCACGAGAAATCTGACAAAGTTACAAATGTTCACAAATTGACGACATAAATATCTACGTGGAGTTACACGTTTGGGACATATGTTTCCGACCTTTAGGTGGGAAGAGTATACGTTATTGTTCCAGTCTATAATGTTGGAGTAACTTCATCGCATATTGTCTACCTATACAATCAATGAGTCCGCGTATCACTGGTCGGTTTCCCTCAGTCGTCAGTTTATTTAGTTCGTCAGTTTCGTTGATTAGTCAGTTTTACTGATTCGTCAGTTTTACCGATTAGAACTGGCTTTAACTCGACAGTTTCCAGTATTTTCCAGGTTCGTCAGTTTTGTACAGCCAAGGGAAACATTGCTGTAAGGAATACCTAACCTTATTAATACACTTTACTTAAAATAAAGTCAGTTAAAAAAAGAAATGGATGCGATCGAGGAATTTTAAAACATTTTTCAGACTGCAATCAATATATGTAGATGAAACCTATTAGACTATAGCATATCCCATATTTCAGTCAGAAACGTATTACACGTCCTACGTGGGTCTATCAAAACTTTATACTGTCGACACGTCCCTAGCAAATCAAATTATACATCTTTATTACCTATCTACCTGCAACTATTCTGCCTTGTTACTGAAATATATTGCTGCTAGCTTCAGTGTATAATAATCCTGGTAGTACCAAAGAAACAGTTTTTGCAATACCAATGGTGTGAATATTTTATACTTGATTTGAATAAAATTATTAATGAAAACACACATTTAAAAGCAGAGTGCCGGAGATGTTAAAAAGCATGCAAATTAAATCATAAATATGTAGCGAAGTAGGGAAGTTACAATATACTGGTTAACTCTGCTAATAAAATCCCGGAATCTAAAGGTAATAACAGCCAGCAAACTTTTATCCCATAGGGACATTCGTGGTCTAATATTCACAACTAAGCCACCATCATCATCTACGAACTCTCTAAGTGCCTTTATTAAAAGCAGGTAGTTAAGCATAATATGAATGTTTTCCGTAATACGATATTTACTAATATGTTCGGCGTAAAGTATTTAAGCGGGTCTCGGGTGGCCCCCATCCACGCCACGACCGCTCATTAGTCACTGCCGACCCCCGCTGGGAACACCTGCTCTCTCCAATTTTATTTTACTCAATAGCTTTGAATTTTCCACCGGAAAATCATATAAAAATCCATTTGACATCTTTGATGGAACAGTTTTTCCTCGAAACCGTTTTCACCCTCAATGGACGCGTATCCAGGAATCTGTAGAAATTTTCCAGAAATGGGGTCAAACATGTTTACAATACAACTCGTTTCTTTGATTTTTGGAAAATTATTATACATACTTAATTATGATTATTGCATTTCGGTGAAATACGTGGACTTACATTTAACAGAATAATTTGCATAATGAGACCAATTCAATCAGCGGTCTGCTACGTAAATGTGTTTTATTTTTTCTGCTTTACTGCTGTACCCACCTACTTAATTATTTTTACATACGACCTCCTCACTTCGACATATGACTGCGTCTTTTCAATGTTTCCTAGAATTTTTACACACAATTCGTTGCCGAATTAACTTAGCTTAAAGTTCACGACTTCGGAATAAAAAACCCTGAATAGAAACGAATTGAAATCAAAAGAAGTCGTGGTGTATTCTACCACGGATTTCTAACTAGGTAAATGTAGGTACAACGTGTTGAATAGTTAGTACTTAATATGAAAATACTAAGTACTACGACATTGACTCATGTATGAATAGAACATGAAACTCGGTCCGCATGATTACCTATTCATTTAATGTATGCCTCATTACATTTGGTATTAACCTGGTTAAAACAAGTTAATTGCCCCGCGTTTATATTAATTTTGTCGAATGCCCATTAAATCTATTGATAAATAAGCTATTAAGTAAGATTAAAATAACACAAAATATGAATAACTAGCCGCTGCCCGCGACTTCGTCCGCGTGAAATTTCTTTTTCCCCCGACCCACCCCGTCGTATCGCATCGCCCGCCCGTGCTATAACTTCGTTTCTGCTTTTTGCTCGGCTCCTAATGGCCCTAGCGTGATGTTACATAACCTGCAGCCTTTCTCAGGAATTGGGCTATAAAATACAAAAATATTTCAAATCCGACCGGTAATTCCAGAGATTAGCTCGTTGAAACAAACAAACGAACTCTTCGGCTTTATTTATATTTTGTGTTATTCTTACCATCAGCGCGCTAAAGAAGAAATAAGTACAGTGATTAAAACCGATAATCACTATAGAAACGATAAACCACCAATAAAAAAATTCTTCAAAATCCTTATTACGCAAGCAATCAGTTACGTCATTGACCCACCTCCTCTTCTTCTCTACCTGCCAGTATTTTTGAGTAGCTCTAACAATTCAATCACAATATTCAAATGTATCGAAGTTTTTCCTCCACGTGGAAAGAAAAATGTAAAGAACAAATCTCTACCACTTTATAAATATATATCGTATATAGCGGTAGTACGCTTTTCGCTGACCAGTGCCAGCAGCGAATTGTGGGTTATCGAGAAAGTTTTTCTTTCACGCCACGGCGACTATGTTCCCTCTCAACATCCGGAGGGACCCATCGGAAAACTCTAGTGATTTGCAACTTCCGTATCGGAGGGCCCACGGATTTTTATTAACTTTTTTAAATCTCGTTTCTATGAACCAATTTCAGCTTTGAATGTTGTTTTAGACTTTATTTGCGGAATGGACGATGTGATTGGTACGCAGCAAAGTCTTTATAATTAAATAACAAAAAAAATTAACATATTTATCACCATTTGCCTAGCCTCTTCCCAATTATGTTGGGCTTCCAGTCTAACCGGATGCAGCTGAACACGAGTATTGAAAAACAACGCAGCTGAAAATGTAACATATGTATATTTCTATATATATATAATGGTGTTTGTTATTTCTACTTCAACCAATTGGTAATAATGAAACAAGACGTAATTGCGTTTCTCTGTAAAAACGAAAGGTTTAATTTAAAATATGTTACAACAAAAATAGGTATTACTTACATCATCTATAAACAATTTATTTATTTACCTGTAAAGACGAAAGAAACAACATTTAAAGCCTTTATTTCGGGTCTTGTTATTTCCTTACGAAAAGCTTACATTCGCCATCGCCACCATATCAAATTCCGTGGAAGATCAACTGTCAGTGTCACAACTGTCACCTCGTCTCCTCGTCTGTGGTAGGCGTGGTAGGTAGCCTCTTTTGATAACGAAAAACTTAAGAAGGGCGACATGTCGTGATTTTCTTTACATATATCTATAACATATCATTGTTGATCATATAACAAAAATCTCTACGAAGGAATTATAACAGGCACCTTATTATAAATTACTGGCACCTACAGCACCCATGAAACTTTTAATTCGCTCATTAAATCTCATAAACAGTGCCTTCATTCAGAATTCGGAGAATTTTCACAACCCTTCGAACTTTGGTCGACAAGGTAAGTGGTTCCATTATGATATATCAGAGACACATGACCTCATTAATTCCCTAAGTCTACTACGACATCTATGAAAGGATTAAAGGAGAGTTACACTGGTATCCTGAGCTTATGCGACAGTGAATAGGTAGCGACCGCCGCAGTAGGGTTGCCTTGTGTAGGGTTAAGGATCACATGTTTAACGAGCAACACAGCAACCCATTTCCATTTACTAAAGTGTAACAACCTGCTTTAAATGCGGAGTAGATGGAATTTTACTACTCAGCATGTAGACGTGTGCTTGCTATGTTCGACGATGAACTCGTTAAAGTTGGGCTTACGTTAATTATGAACTTAGTATCTTCTAGAAGTAACAACTTAGTCGACTTACAGCATATCACACCCTCGGGAAAATAAATAGTAATCCTATTCTGTGACAAAAATCACGCAGAAAGTGTAGTTGTCTGTTACCTCCACTCAGGTCAAAAAGAGCATCTCCTTTCTAGGTCAGTTACAAAAAAACGTCCCGTTTTGACTTGCAGATTCATTAATTCCCCACCATTCATAGCCAACGTTAATAAAATCAGCCAACATAAGCACAGAATTTACGACTCCTAAAATAATTAAACCACTGAAATACAAACGCGGTTATGAATTTCTTTTTCTCGTGTTTTATCGTTGTCTCGGTCTTAATATTAATATTAAGAAAGGAATTACGACGCCACAGCTGCAGAAGGGTTATTATAAACTATCTTTTGGTGCGGAGCGGCTGTTTATCTCCACTCTCGTGGAACCGTAATGGTTTTTATATGGACGTGGAGAAACTTACTTCTTAAAATTGCAGGTTCTCTCGAGTTTATGCAGCCTGCTTAAACGCTTTTCACACTTTGGAAATACCAACTTATTCTTAATTGTTTTACTTGATATATTCTCTACCCTAGGTAGTCTCAAAGGTTCTGTAAGTTAAAAAACAGAAACATTTTTGTTATCTAAGTAATAAGTTCCATCACCAACAAAACGAAAAAATCATTAGTAAACCATCAGTTTTCGACACAACCCCTGCTTAACCCATAAAAGATCGCAGTCATGACGGTTGCGTTATGTAAAAATACTTTCCTACTCGAATACAAATGAACCAGTCAATTGCAATAGACGCAACGGCAGAAAGCTAATATACCCAACCCTTTTCCATTACTAAAGTAACATGAACCAGAACAAAAGCACCTTTACGGAGGTTTTCCGCTTACGATCGTTACTATGACACTAAACATAGTGCACTAGGTTGTGAAACAAAAGTACTATATTATTCCCTTGGGAAACTCTTTAACGCCCTATTGTGGAGAATAGACACGTTTATTAGTTTGAACTCTTTCATATACCCCATTGTCTAAGCCACAATGGATCCGAATGCGACATTCGTACAGAGATACAAGTAGGGTGGCGGATCTTTTCATAAACCGCCTTTGAGTGGATGGGACACGGCCGTTAGCGTGTGAGGAAAGCTCTAAATTTCAACAGGGCGACATCCGATGTCGGTGAATTTCTTTTGTGCCCTGACAGTTTATTACGAGAACAAAGGGATGACGTTGTTTGAACAGACCCGCTTTAGATTTTACTACGCTGATTACACATTACTCAAGATCTACTCTATTGTGACGAAGATCTGTATTCCCTTTAAATTCTAAAAGGAATTACATTTGGCTGTAATTCACCCCAAGACGAATCGAATTCATCACTCAGTTGATAAAATCTTATACTCCGTCGCTGATAAGACATAAATTGACGAATTATTTCAAATTCAAAGTCGGTTTGACTCAATGAGTTATCTCATTATGGAAATTGTTTAGTATTTTCGTATTTTGAATGTGTGCTTGGTTCATCAGCTTTTATTTAGTTTGACTATATTTGTTTTAAATTATTCACTGAAGATTGATTATATTATACTACTGGGCATTTAGTGCGACCTCGTTTGAGCATATTTTCATAAATAAGGTACTTCGCTGTCTCAACACTAGGAGCAGCAGTTGTGACCCAATAGTAACTGCCCCGACTTCGAAGTCTGGACCCAGGCAGCTTCGAAGTCGGCACCCATACTTTGTGTAAACAAGTTCATCAGCATTGCTCTCAAAACGGTGAAGGAAAATATCGTAAGGAAACCGGCATGGTCCTAGAACCACATTCAAAGACATGTGGCGTCTATTAACCCGCAGTGGGCCCACGTGGTAGATTACAGCCCACTCCCTCTCGAAGAGAGGAGGCCTGTGTATCAAGTGGGAAAATTATAAGCAGATTATACTTTGCTGTCTCAACACACTGTTGTTAAGTATATTTCGCGTGTGTTAACATGGCCCATCGAGTGTTACATTAGGTTAGTAAGAGACTGTCACACAGGGTTGTGTGACAGAGACAACGCTCTACAAATCCGAACTGTAGTCTGATTTGAATATTCCTTCCTATGAAATAAATGTTGGCCATGTAAGTCTACCAGTTTCCATATGTTTTCGTCTCCTTTGCTTTCTATTTATTTTCATGTTCATGTGGCGGATGCTTGAGGCGAAGCTGCCGAATGCTTCAATCAATCGAACACGTGGAGCGTGGTTGACTCATTCGATCTTATTGGATTATAGTTCAAGATGTAATATTATCTTTACATAAACTATGGTAGAAGTCAATTAGAATTCAGAGAAGTATCTTGCTTTGCTGAGCGGAGACTTCGGACTCCAAAGTATGTTAAGCGATAGCAGTCTATTTTTTTATGATAATTTATTTATTTCACTTCAAGACACAAACATCAGTGTAGCCCTGGCTGTCGCTAGGAATTCCTGTATCACAAGAGTCAGACCTCTGAATTTACAGGGAATATGATAAAGAATCGCGATAGACAAAAATGAGATACGTTATAAACAGGTCAGAAAAAGTAATAATAATAAAAGAGTTTATTAAGCTCAACGACCAGAAGGCCAATCTCATAATTTAAAACGTTCAAAATCTAGTCGCAGTCTTATCTCGGCGACAAACAAATGTCAAAAACTTGTCAAAATGTAGGGAAATTAGACGTATTTTTGACTGATTGAGACTGAGATCAGACTGTGACCGTTCTTAAAATTACGAGAATTACCCCTCTGATCTCAGTCTCAATCTGTCAAAAATTAATTCTAATTTCCCTACATTTGATTTTGAACTTTTTAAATTACGGGAATACGGGCCCAAACTTTGAACGGTCTGAAAATTACGAGAATTACCCTTCTGATAAAAGTAGCCGGGTAAAGACTGCATGCGGAAAACTACGTGCTACCCTCAAACTTTAAAGTGGCCATGTTTAAAAAATTACTGAAATATAGGCCGAGTTTAGAAAATAAAAATAAAGTAGCTCCTCTAATATTTACTTCGCCAGTATAAAAATAAAAGGCAAACGTTTATCAAGGCAACCATTTTCACTAACAAGCTGTGGTACGCATTAGCCTTATTATTGCAAGTTTAAAATTCATGCACTAAAGCGACATTTCCCGTGGGAAGTGATAACATTCCTGGGAAGGTTCAAAGTGTCCTCAAGGCGGATCGCCAATTTCCTTTGTAAGCGCTTCAAAGTTATTAGGGAAATTGCTCACAAAATAAATATACAGAGAGTGGGGAGTAGATACCTTGTTTTCAAGTGTTATCTACTTAGCTATGGTATGAATAGTTGATGAAGAAATTGTTTCCGACCCTGGCAGCGAAGTGTGTGAGTGCTCGGTAGTACGTAATATTAAGCCCGAAGCTCCATATTTGTCACTATAAACATAAAATGGGTCCTGTGAACAGGCGGGCCGCGCGTCCTAATTCTGCTGCGCTCGTTAATTATTTACTTAGATACATCTCGGACAGCCTTCGAGCCAGGACCCAGGCGAAACCTTTGTAATTGCTTGTACACTTTGAAATCCTAAGGACACTATTGTATTTACAACCGTGACTAAACCCAATTACCATTTGTTGCTTTAATCAAATTATTCTGTTTAAATAGAGAAAGGGCTTCTTTCGTAGTATGTTTCTTCTATAGCATGATTCTTCCTATTCCCTTATGCTTATTGCTCAAAGCAAAGCTATCTCTTCAGCTGGGTGGTAAGATTTGATATCCTCGTAACATAGGGTTTTTTTTTTTTTCAAAAACTCGAAACTGAAAGTATTTATTTCAATTAAACCAATTACAGGCACTTTTGAATTGTCAAGGGGTCGGTCAGTCAGAAAAATGAAGCTAGTTGGGTCCAGTTTAAAACCAGCGTCAGGTATTAGTTGTCTGACATTTATGCTGAACTGGGCCTATTTGGCGCTGCCGTGAGGCACACACTACTATTTTAAGTTATTTCACTTTTTTTGTGAATAATTTGTGCCGTAAATAACCTAGGTCAAATCAACTTCTTTCCTTTCTGTTTTCTCTTTGTTTTCACCGAAAACAGAAGATATTGTTATCAAAACATTTACCACTTCCGCTAAGTAGCTAGTATAACGTAAGGACTATGACTGTGCTCTCACTATGTATTACGTTTTCAAATTCGACGTCCAAATCTATTCATGTTACATTTCAAATATTTACACAACTGAGCAAACCGGAAATGAAAGGAAAAATACATGCGTAGTTACCCGCGTGTGTTCCTTTGTCATGGTTTTATTTTCATGTTATTTGTGACAGGATACGCGGAACGGTTTCACAACATTCCAAAATTAAAGTTAAATAAGTTGATTCGATTTTGTTTTTGGTTTCGAAATCCAAAGTTTACGTGCAAGATAAACGAGTTCCTATAGTGTTGGGACACTTTACATAGTTGGATGTTAGCGTCGTATCTGCGACACGCGATACGAGTTGATGCTGTGTTGTCTCGTAACGTTTCATGTGCGGGAGTAACTCTCCAAGTCAGGCTCTACGGTGCACTCTACATCTCCCAGTAGACGGTTCAAATAACACTTCCAGCTGATAGCGTCGTTAAGCTTTAACGTGTTCGTGAACACCCAGTTTGTACTTAGTTTATGTTTAGTTTTATTACACCGTGCAGCATTTGTTACGAGCAAGCCGTGGCGGACTAACCTTGTTATAATCTTGCTTATAACTGGGCACCCACAACCATAACTCGTAAATTACACTATCAACAGTTAATAGATAGTGTCGGAGTCATAACAACATAACAAACGGGGGGATAACTAACGAGTGCTGTCATTCTCATACAGCGCGGGCCGAATTGTGTGTTGGCCGAGAGAGAATTAATGAGGGCGGGCCGGCCGCCAGTCGCACGCGCCGCGGGGCCCGGGCCCCGGCCTGCCACCCCGGTCAGCACCAATGAGCATCGACATTACTAATAGTAATTCTCAACTCGAAAAGAATGGACCGAAAACTAAACGTTGCTCATAAATCTAGGCTGTAAACATGCAGACAAATAACGCGCATGTGGCCTCTACAACAATATCGAGCAAGAAAATTCTATTATCTCCAACACGTGTCGAACAATGTCGATTAGAAGAAGGTACCTAAACGCTATTGTATTGTAACGCCCCTACTCTGTTATCCGTACAAAGCCTCAACATTCGTGAGATAGTTGGACTAGGAACTCAAAAATTAAGGACCGTAATGGTAACCTAAACAAAATTAAAAATGAAATGAAGTCAACAAAAAATAAAGTGGTTTTCTAGAAAGCTGAAATGAACGGAGCAATCACATAAATAAACAAGGCGCTTTACCCTCTGTACAGTTGATGATTCCGGGCGGATGGTGCGTTCACTTGTTTTTTTAGGACGGACAAGAAAAGCAAATGTCATGAATGAAAAGTTAAAGGTAGCTCAAACCTTTTGTAATAGGTTCAGCCACTCGAAAGTTTTACAAGCGATGTTTGAACCGTTACATAATGGAGTAGAAAGAGATTGGCAATTTTAATGACAAAGATATTGAGTTCTTCAAGCACATTCAGTATCCGGATCAATGATAGCTGTTCATATTTCTCGCAAAAGACGTCCCTCTTCGAATTTGTCCGCGGGGGCAAGATATCGCTCAAATTGTTTCCAATATCTTTTACGTACATTTGACACTCGGGTGAAAAATTACCAAGAGTTCCAAGCGATATTGTTATTTTCATGCTGTGTTATTTATATGGCTGTAATCCCTCAGGTTTTTTGTTACAGCGATGGGAATGTTTATTTTATGATACTCGACGTATTGCGCATGGAATTTTTATTTTGTAAATGTCAATAGTTACTAGAGTAGGTCATATGAAAACGCCTAGTTAAATTTATTTATAGTCCGAATAAAGTTGTAAAGGAAAGAAAAAATTGAAAAGTTTCCCTGGAAATCGGGAAAATTTATAAATGGTGTATTCTATGAGATTTTTTGTATGAATTATTGTTTGGACAGGACAACGTCTGTACCCGACAGACGTACAGCTAGTGGAATATAAAATCTACAGAAACTTATTAGTTATGTGTGCAAATCGTCTTCATTATTAGGAAGAGTAGAAATAGAAAATATAAAATTGTTTATTATCCAGGTAATACAGTATGTAGGGACATAGGTAAAACACAGGATGAGACAACATGAGTAACTTAAAATATTACCTACAGCTAGGCTACTAAGTATTATTTGTCAGTGACCCCAGATTAGAGAGTTACCCCATACATTTTGAAGTTTTAACGTCTCTTAACTTTAAGCTACGTTTCTAAATAAGAGAGAAAGTCTGTATCTTGTCGAGCCTTTGTGTATTTTTAGTGCCCAGAGAATATTAGATAATTTGCGCTTTTCACTCCGCTGAAATATTTCATTTAGAACGCACACACAAATATACATAACCGCTGCGAAAACAAGATCACACAAATACAAACGTTTCTTTGCTGACAAACACAAACAAAACTTGACGGAGGTAAACGTATACTGCCCTGCAGGTATAAATAGTGCAAATAAACTGCCTGAAAGATGTGCCCGCATAACACACAGGTATGTACCATGTACCTACACAAGGGCGCCGTCCGACAGTCCGCAAATATTTGGCCAGTTCAAGAATATCCCACGGAATCCTGACTAAGCGACGTCTAATCATGCTGTAGCACAAAGATGGGGTAAGTAGGTTACTCATTAACATTTCAAGTATCGAACCTTCGGCCCCGCTTTAACCACTGGGTGACCAGACTCGCCGAACAATGGGAGATACCCAAAACTAATTTCGTTGATACTAAGGCCCGACCTAGTGACTGCAATGAAATAAAATGTTCCTCTTGTCTTTCGTTGACACGATAACAGACAAATGATTAGTAAAAAGTAACGATTATAGTATTATTCAGAACATGGTGGTCCAGTAGTCACGCCCGCGACTTACGAGTTGTCGGGTTCGCAACCAGCCAGGTGCTTAACTTTGTATAAATTATTTCATCACCATTGCTCTTAAAATGGTGAAGGAAAACGTCGTGAGGAAACCGGCATGTCCAGTTGAAAACCAGCGTCAGGCACTAGTTGTCCCGGGGTAGCGGGATCGTCCGAAAGGGTTACCGCTGCCCTGGAACATAAAGGGCTAATGAAGGAACACGGGTGGGTTTTAGTCAGTAAGAGTCTGACACTCCCTTCCGCTCAACCCAGAGCGGGAGGGGTCATTTGATGATTTCCCATCCGAAAAAAAAAACATCGGACTTCACACTTTTTATTTAATATTTTTTTATTGTTTGTTTTGTCTGATGTATTTATCTGGTGTATTGTGTGTCTTTTAGTTTGTGCCAAATAAATGTATTTTCTTCCTTCTTTCTTTCTTTTAGAACCAAACATTCGAAAACATGTGACATTTAAGTACCAACTGGCACTGGGCCCGCGTGGTGGATTAAGACCCACTCCTTCTCCCCGAGAGGAGGCCTGTGTCCCAGCAGTGGGAACATTATAGGATGATTATGTATAGATATTCAGAATTTTGACAAAACTATCAGTGGACTCGTCCGGTTTTGAACCAAAAACAAATTCAATCACCAGCTCGTTTTTAGCCATGGCGATAATAGCAAAATATTCTCGTGAGTGACAGCTAAAAGTAAAGAGTAAAGTAGTATTTAGACAGACTGGGCTAATAATAATGTATTGTGTATATACGTATTTGTTTATTCTAAATGGCCACCATATTGTCTTGAAACTGTTATAGCATCGTCGTATTAACTAAAACAACAAGTAGGTAATACCGCATAAGAATTTCAGAACCTAATACGGAGAATTTCCGCGTTCGAGAGCCAAAATCGATTGGAACGACTTGTACCGGCGAGCGGGTCTTCCAAAATGCATGGTATGCGTTCCAATGAACATTTGTAATACCAGTTCGGCACTTTCATTGTATTGGTTAAAACTATGTGCTTCCGTTCAAACTATAGTTAATTCTACTTCGATAGCGCAGCATTTCTATAGTTATACGTAATACTGAAACTATTTTAGCAAAGAGCTCTTCAAGGAAATGGAGACGAAGGGGGTTTATTTAATCTTCGTGCTCGTGTTGGCACGAGATCATACTCAGAAATAGCTAATGCGCTGGTGAGAAGATTAGCTAGTCAGCAAGGTTGATAGCGGGAACTTGGACTGTCGGAAGTATTTAAATACTGTCACTCATTGAGGCTTTTCGTATAAACATAGCTTATGTTCTTTATTTATTTACACACAGTAAAATGGATACAGATTACGTAGTAGTATATTACGTAGTAGTACGAAGGTACTTTTCTTCCAACAGACCTGCGAAAAGAGAAATGAAAAAGAAATGTAGACTAGAGAATAGTGTGTGAGAACAAGAAGAGAAAAATTTGATTTTGTGACGTTATTTAATAAATAAGAGATTCTATTTTGAAACATAAACTCCCAGTGCACTGGGTCAAATTGAATTGTTTAGGCTTAACATGTAATTTTATCTGTTTCCAGATATCATTTCATATTATTATAATTTCAGACATCCAATCACAACAACAAATAGCCAAATTACTGATCAGACTTACTATCAGGCGTTAGATATCCAAATGTCAGGGCGACTATCGATTACACAGCTTTGGCCCGCGGCTTCGCCCGCGCGGAGCTCGGAAATTATCCCACAGGGACGTCAATCAATCAGCCTAGCCTTTTCCCAACTATGTTGGGGTCGGCTTCCAGTCTAACTGGATGCAGCTAAATATCAGTATTTTACATGGAGCGACTCCTATTTCACCTCCACAACCCTGTAACTGGGTAACATGAGTCCCCTTGACAAGACTGGTTGTCAGACTGGTTTGGGCTTCTGACTACCCGACTGTCATAAATACGAATGACAGCCGGACCAACGGCATAACTCGGAGATAAGGCCCACGCGGACGTACTATAGGGACAAAAAGTTTCGAAACATCTTTATGCCAAATATCATTTAAATCCGTTCAGCCGTTTTTTACGTACGTACATATAGTATGATCCCACAATATTCTTATTACCCATCAATTTAGACATATCTTGATACATAGAACGCAAAAGAAGAATAAATTAATTCAGGAAAATACGGAGCCTTTTGTTAATCGGATAGCCCCTACCTTAAACACATCTTTAAATCTACTTCACAAGGTTAAGACAATTGAATGACGACACCGATTGAATTAATGTATTTAAAATCTTGGCGTTCCCAAAAATATATACATTCGAGCTGTTTTAAGGTAACTTTGAACTATATTTCATTTCAACAAGCTTGTTCCTTTAAGGGCGTGTCTCCGAGTCCATAAAAAGGTTGTAAAAAGACAAAAGCTTCAGTTCTCAGCAGAAAGCCTCGTTCACGCTTCCTGAGCTACCTTGATGTTTTGCATAGAAATATGAACCTGTTAAATTTTGTCACAAAACGCACTCAGACTGATAACTCGTAACTCGTAAGGTGAGAGGCTCATTTACATATTAACAGTAGTAACGTACACGGGTACCCGTGTAGTAATTAATCCAGGGGTCACAGGTGACGAGTACCCGCCAAATTGATATTTTATACTTGCAATTACACGACGATCCATTTACATTTAACTGCCAACCTCAAGCGTGCAACACGAAAAAAATGGCTAGAACTTACGTAATTTAATTAGATTTAATATTATTCTTATAAAATATACTTAAGCTTAGGTTTATCTAACGATATGCTTCAATATACACTCCTACCGCCAGCGGTTGTTGCTGTGTTTTTCTTTGAAAGATTTTAAACATATTTTCAAATATTTCAAGTTTAAATCTATCTGAGATTGCTTATATTATTGGTTCATGAATATATTGACAATATTAATCTCTGAGATTTAAACATGAAATATTTGAAGAAATTAGCTGAGGCAGACGAATAAAAAAGTATATATAAATAGAAGATATAATACTATTTATTATGTACACCATAAAAATATTTGCCGGCCATTGATGTTGCCGTTGTGTGTAAACGGAAAACGCCTCACAAGACTGTCACATCAAAAATGTGTACGAAATGTTAATAGTTAAATAGGTAAAATAGTTTTACATAACGTTTGATGTGCCAAATACGACGGCACGGTTGGCGCAGTGGTTAAGCAATTGACTGCTGCGCTGCGTGTCGCGGGTTCGATTCCCGCACGGAACAAATATTTGTATGACCTACAGGTAGTTGTTCCGGGTCTGGCTGTTTGTTTATGTGTTTTTTAAATGTGTGTAAACGCACCCACGATACAGGAGAAATTCCTAGTTTGGGCCAACTTTAAAAAAAAAAATTGAGGGCTTTGTGAAAATCGTAACACCACAGACAAGGCTAAGGTCGCACTGCGATAATAAAACGCGGGAATTTTTTATTGCTATTCTGTAACACACGGTATCATAAGTATCTACACGCACTCGTAATTTAAAATACGCGCGGTAAAAAAATCTGTGGTTCGATACAGATTTGACGCGGTGCGGTGTGAATATTTTGTAGAGCATGGGGCTGTATGTCGCTCCTCGCATTGTGAAATTAAATTCGCGCATACGGGAGGGGCGACCGCTCCCTGCTCAGTCGTAAACTAGGTTTTATTTCTGTTGTCCATTGTAGTCATGCGTCTCAGCTGAGATCTGCTTAGAACTGACAAAAATCGCAAGTTCTTTCATTCGCCATGCGTGTTTATTAAAATTCCGTACCAGTGTACGGAATTTTATTCAGTAATAAAAGCTGCGAGAAATCACGCGAGAGCAAGAGGTTTCGCAGTACGAGCTTAGCCTAACACCAACGAACAATGTTTAACGAGCAGTTCCAGGAATGGTTTAATTATAAAGGTGGATGATATCAGTTCCTGGCCTAACAATGAGCAATATGAGCATGCTGTTACAATTAACACTTCCTAACGAATCCCGCTCACCTTCTAAAGACCATTAATCATGAATCCTGCTGCAAATGTGGTGCGTGCACTACCAAAGATATAAATCCTATTTACCACGACCTCTGAGGCGAAATACACTTCGGTGGAAAAGTTCCAACAGTCAAATCCGATTTATAGAACCGAGTAGGGTTTCATTTACATTAGCAGATTATTCTGCCAATATACTGCATGCGGGAAAACCGTGTTTGGTGAAAAAACCTTTCGTCTGTTAACTTTTATATACGACTAATTTACTTGCATGATCCGGAATGTGAGTGGAATTTTACGGATCGCTCTAAATTAGACACTCAATTGGTTTTTCGTGTCATTTCAATGTTTATTTATTTCAAACTAGCTTTTGACCGTGGCTTCGCCTGTGTGGATGTCGGAAAATATCCCACGGGAACGTTTTACCGGGATTAAAAGAAGCCGTATTTGTGCCAATCTGAAACATACATCCAGACAAAAAGACGAGTTGCTATTTTATTATATGAATAGGTACATTAAGGTGCTGACGTCATGATTCGTAGCTACCATGCGTAGCGGTGCTACGCGCTTGCTACGAATTCGACGCCTACTGCAACCCTTCTTACATCTTACTGCAATGGCGCTCATCCTTCCCATAAATACAGCCATTGTAAACAGCCTTTAATTTTGAAATAGTAGAAAAATCCGCAACATTCTATTCTTTATTCAAGTGCTTAAATAAATCAGTACAAGCTGTTTTCTGTGCAGCCGCAGCAGCTTAGTGTGGTACATTCGGGGACAAACAGCTTTTAAGTTTTAATACATCCGCATTTGGAGTTAACTAAGTGTAAACTGGTTGCTTCTCAACTATAGCTTGCTGTTTTACTGCAAAGTAGGTATTATGTAAAGCCTATTTCATAAGAGCTTGAGCAACCAGTACAGGGATTGCGTTGCTTATAAAAGAATATGTTAATTTAGGCAACACTGTACAAAACAATTTTGGATTGTTAATTATATCAACCAATTTGACCTTTTTTTTACTAATCATAGAAGTCCCACAGCTGGGAAAAAGCTTCCCAACTCTCCTTCCGCCTCTCTCTGTCCAGAGCTGCTAAGGAGCAATCTTTAGTAAAGCAGTCCAGCTCTTCCAATTTATCCTTTAGCTCCTTTTATTTATACAAACCTTATTTACCTATTATTGTCACGTATCATATTAAATATAGAAACAAATGAAATTCCGAACATCTTTTATGTCGCCAAACTATTATAATACTTAGGTACTTCTTCCTTTATAAGTAGCTAATACGAGAAAGTTACGGGGCTATTATTTATCATGGTGGGTGGCGAAATCTGTTGCCTATGCGCAAACTTGGGCCCATATTTTCATTCCATCATGAATTCGCAGCGGCAGTAACACAATGTAGTCAATTTACTTCAGTCCCGACTGAAAGTTTCCTCCAGTTCTGTCAAAGTTGTGATTGCCTTGTTTTCCATCTCGCTTGTTGTAAGATGACAAATAAAACTTGAATCCGCCTAGTGCATCCGGCGCTACCTATATCTAGAGCTACAGCTTGGACGCAGCATCTGTTTTATTCACAGTCGTATCTGCTTATATTAGTAGGCTACTTCGTATGAGAATCTTATAGGATAAAAGAAACGAGGACCTTGTACAGTGCCTACCATAAAAGTCGAACATAATAACGTGTTGTCTCCGAGGTGAATTTTCTCATCCCGAGTACAAATACATACATCCGGAGACAGCGTGTATTTGAAGGCATTTTCGCTTTCCTTTTGTTGAAATTGTATCGTAGGTAATTTTCATATAAGCGCAGTAATGCGCCGGTAATGGTCCATAACAGAAAGCTCGCAATATATAGAGGCCGTCCCTCACCCTGCACGCCTCCACCCCTTACCCCCGTCCGGACCCACATGTTGTACAGCGCCGCCACCAACACCACACACTACAGAAACAAAATGTTCAAACTATTCAGGATTTATTACTAGATATTCAACAAACCATTCAGACTGGAATGTAGCAAAATATCGAGCAAACAAGCGCTGAGTTGACAGTAGCCGTTCAAATAAAACAAAGCCCAACATACCGTGAAACAATATTTCATGTACTTTTTGCGACTCATTTTGTAACATACATTTATATTTAAACAACAATTTAATAATTTAACGGTTCACCAGAAGTTATCACGGCCATATTAAATCTTTGACGTTACGAAATAATAAAATACAAGCGTAAAAAAGATAAATCTGTAGGTAATATAATAAAATAGCGGCGAGGAAAAAATTAAATTAAATCTTGTTACGAGACGCGTCCAAATATGCTCGGGAACGCGCTCAGCGCGAGTGCTTTCTTTTAAATATCTCCAATGGCGCATTTTTTATATTAGCTCTGTTATCTTTTGCAGCATTTTTTAGTGACCTCGAAATGTCATGTTTTTTCAATGTAACTTGATTTTAGCTGAGTAACTTTTACTCCACAGCTACAACTACCTAAGTATTCCTGTAACAATCGGTCGTCTGTATCCGTAGATCAATACACCAGAGGGAGCTCAGCTCAATTGATATCTATCAATGCCTCAGTAGTTCTACAACTATCCAGCTCAAAATTATGTTTCGAAAATCATATAATTATTTAAATATAATTTATTGTTCACCATATAAAAAAATATAAAAAATGGACACTACAAAACATACAATGTGCTGCCTTATCGCACTTTATCATTCTGCAGTTACAGGATTCAGCTCATTCCATTCGCATCCCGATAAGGAAACAAGTTTTAAAATCAACAAAAGAGATCAAACAAACAGTTTCTAAATAGGTAATTGGTGCACAATGCACGTACACCGTAAGTAGGTACAGATTGTTGGGTGAGACTTAAGCCGTGGACGACGTAGCAGAACAATGAAAGCTCGGCGTGGACAAACCATAATCCTATTTGGTGTGCAGAGCTTGGCTCGGCTGCCGGCGCCGGCGAGCGCCCTAGCCACACGGGCGATGGACA
This sequence comes from Apamea epomidion, assembly GCA_947507525.1. NCBI lineage: Eukaryota > Metazoa > Arthropoda > Insecta > Lepidoptera > Noctuidae > Apamea > Apamea epomidion. The sequence continues at coordinate 12,213,538 of OX382228.1, read as the reverse complement.
AACAATAACTCTAGCTCACACCTCTTGCAAACCGCCAGAATTAACTGGAATCACGAGGGAATTCCGCAGACGGAATTCTCTTGCACCGCCAGGAGTTTCCTTTAAGAATTGTTAATAGTGCAAACAGATTGCTTGATATTACAATCTATTTATGTGTATGCATACTAAATTCAATTATACTACTGTTAATTAGGAGCGTCTTGAGTTCTTGACCCACCTTATTACAATGCTGCTAACAATAAAGACGTCTGTTTCCATAGAAAAGCTAGCTTTTTAGACTATAATTTAATTACGCTCATTATAAGCTAATTATTATATCTTCGACTAGCTTCTGCCCCCGACTTTGTCCGCGTGAAATTTCTTGTGCCCCGCTTTCACTTTTTTTTAGCTTAGCGTTCTTTCTGACTTTTTTTGTTTTTGCTCGGCTCTTACGGGTTATAGCGTGATGTTAAATAGCCTATAACCTTATAACCTTCCTCAAGAATTGGGCTATCAAATACAAAAAGATTTTTTCAAATCCGACCTGTAGTTCCAGAGATTACCCCCTACATACATACAAACAAACAATTTTTACCATCCATTTTGAGCACAATTCATGGCACCACAATACAACATGTCCTGTGAATAATGTGATGCTTCTTTCACAATAAGTGACAATCACATTTTCGATTCCAAGTGATCTAAGCGCTGTTTCAAAGCACACTACTATGAAGTAATTAATTTGCAATCAATCGACAATTCAATTCATGAAACGCTGTATCGCCCACTTATAATTCAATACCGGGCAGATTGGACAATTTAAAACAAATAGAGTATTTAAAATTCGACGCAGACAGAATATTTTAAAACGTTGAAGTTTTCCGACATGGCATCGCGGTATCACCTAATGGGATTCATAGGTTATGCATGCAAACGCTGCTAAAAGTTTTAAATAAATAATTAAACGCTACATCTTTCGTTCTTAATTAGAAGCTACGGTTTATGGAGTTTCTTCCCCATTCTTCACCATACGAAACTACCTTTTGGATGGGGCGACTAGAATCAATTCAGTTTTTTTGTAAATGTTAAAGTTCAAAAGTGCCTTTTAAGTGCCTATTTGAAATAAATTATTTGACTTTGACTTTCAAAATTGCAGTAGTTAACATTAGAGTAAATAGTGTTAGCTACTGGATTTTTTTAAGGTTCATTGAAGATTAGATAATCATAAAACAAAATCTGTATGCAACTGTTCTACATGAAAGCGAAGCACACAGATCGATCAGTCTGAACAAACACTACTCAAATATTAAAGAAGACAGAACTAAACCACGTACTGATTAATTTCAAACTAGGTACCCCGTACACGGTGGAAATCGTTACGGCTTCGAGGTTACTTGTTGAGTGAAATATTTAAGGTGAGGGTGTCCCGTCGGTGGGTAAACTCGGGACAAACAGAGGGACGTGTTGCCCCGACGAGATAACTAGTGACCGTCTGCGGCGTTCCCTAATTAATTATTCGACAGCATGGACACACTTGTCCTTTAGATATTACGTCGGAATTACCTTAAGCGCACTTAAAGTTGCCATTAAGACAAGACAGACTTAATTGGTGTTTACATGTTTGCCAACTATGGCATAGTACCGCTGTACCATCAGAAATCATTACCATCCACACCCCAACTTCACCCACTGCTGGGCAAACACCTCTTTTTTCTTGTGCCAATCCAAACGCTTCTGTACCAGCCTCATCCAGGTTTTGCCCGCGATGGCAACAATGTCGTCTGCCCATCTCGCCGCCAGACGACCGACATCTCGTCTTCCAGTCCTTGGACGCCTATCTGTCATAGCCTTACTCCACCTGTCATCACTACGCCTTGCCAGGGGTCCTGCCTAACTCGTATTTAATTGCAATAATACGCTTTCCGATATCGAAGACCTTCGTACGTCTTCGTATCTTAACGTTTGGACCTCGTCTTTCCGATAGCTAACTAAAATTATAATGTCACTTTAAATATTCATTAAGCAGGTTATTTCGGGACAGTTATCAATTTACCTAATTGAAGGTACGTCTTACTTCAACTTTAGATACTAAACGCTGCTTTCAATCGTAACGCAGCATTTTTACGTCACATAGAGTTTTTTTTATAAAATAAGTAAATGTATAAGGTAATGATAGGTCGGTAACCCTACGCTTAAAAGCACCACAATTGCCCCATTTGTCTCAACTCTTACATTTTACGAACAATACGGAGAGTGGGTAATGATAATGACTCTAACTTGTTTTATTTTTTAAACAATATGTTATGTCTCTGGAAGAAATACAGTTTCCATTATCCTCTGAAAAGCGACTGGCAATTCAAATCATAATAGAGGGTGGGAAACATGTTCCTTTTACTTGCTGTGTTCTGTAATTGGTCTGTTAATCTTGACACTTGAATCTTTCATTGTTATAACGATATGGCAATCGTGGTTCTATAGTAGATTCCGTCTACTTACGGTTACGACCTCATGTGATGCAAATATACTGAGAGGTGCAGATAGCCTGCATACGCACGAAACGCTCGCATACAAATTCCTCGAAAACGTCACGTTCGTGGACAGTGATACTAAAACGCCATGTACATACATACCTACGTATAGTCACCAAAGGAAATAAGTAACCAGGGTCGTCGGATATACTTGATTTTAAGTAAGGAACCGATGGATTTTTTTGAAAGAAATTTTATTTGATGAATGAACTGTTTGTTTTCTAATAATTACAAAATAAACATCACAATGGTGTTCACTGGCTGTTGCCAGTTGAGCCTTTTTGGACCTCAACTGGTTGGTCATAATTGCATACGTTCGACATCTTCATCAATCTTTCCATCCCTTGTAAACAGACTCCCCAAATATACTCGTACGAACTTACTTCCTTGCTCCGCATTCTTATTATTTATTTTCATATCACACACCGATACATCCTCTTCTCATTCAAACACATGGTGTTTGTCCTCCGTCTTATTCACATTTATATTCATCCCTTTCATCTTCACCTATAATCTGGGTCAACTTTCATCGATATAAAAAACACCTATTAATTAATTGCTGGATCATATCGCTTGATTGAGTTCGAAAGAAACGTTTTCGTATGAGATGTACCTGTCCTATAGTAATTTATGGAAATGTCTTATTGAATGTGCCAGCACTTTAAGAAATGGATGTTCTTCATTTGTCAATGTCATGATCCTATTTTTCACAGATATAGATGATATTACCACAACTATATTACTTAGCCGACAGCTCGTGTATGACAAGGTTCAAATAAGTAATCTACTAATATTAAATTAAAATTTGCTGGAATGCTCGTCTGAGTTCTATATAACGTGTCTTATTTTCTTCAAAAATGAGTTCAATGCTTTCACTTTTGAGATATTAAAATAATATCCAGACTGATTATTATTGGATTTGTTATGTGAAAATATATTTGAATAAGTAATTAAATTAACTTAACATATTTTATTATTCACTAAGTTTAAAGTAGCTGTTAACTTATTAATCAGCATTAGCTAGCTGCCTAGAGCTCTCTGTTGTGTTTTAATTTTATGAGACTGTCCCATGTCCACTACTGGGACTCGGGCCTCCTCTCTCTGAGAGTGAGTGGGCGATAATCCACCTTGAAAGGCCCAGTGCGGGGTGGTGGATGTCACATGTCTTCGAATTTTTGGTTCTAGGATAAGCCGGTTTCCTCACGATGATTTCCTTCACCGTTTTGAGAGCACTGATGAAGAAATAATTTACGCAAAGCAAAGCAGTTTTTTTTTACTAACATAGCAATTTGTTTTACTAACTAAATATGGACATTGTCTAAAATAAATGATATTATTATTATGTCGTTTATTCATTTAATTGTCTTATTTTATTATATTTTTAAATATTAGTATAAAAACAAAAAAAAAACATTAAAAAATATAAAAAAATAGTGATCCACCGGTGTCGGGAGCAGGGTCCAAGCTACCGGTGGTTAGGGCTCCAGATATAGAAGCCTCCTCACAATGCGAGCCGTATCGAGGAGTACTGCCTTCTGAATCAGGCCCTTGATCCAACCGCCTAACGAGAGCCTCGATAGATGTTAATCGAGGCTTTCGGCCATCAGGTCATTGGCTGATACGACAATCGGCACAATGACAGTCGAGCTCACATTCCACATGTCAAAAACCTCATGTGCTAAGTCAAGATATTTGATTTGTTTATCTTTCTCAGCTTTCACGAGATTCCCGTCATGTGGAATGGTAACATCAACAATTTTTGCGCAGCGCACTAATCGATCTATCACCACTATATCAGGTTTGTTGGCGACAACAGTGCTGTCAGTGATGATAGACCGATCCCAGTACAACGTGACATGGTCATTTTCGAGAACTGGGTCGGGCACATACTTGTAATATGGTACCTCAGAGTCGACAAGTTTATATTTCAAAGCAAGTTGCTGGTGAATAATCCTGGCTACTTGGTTATGCCTGTGCAAGTACTCGCTGTTAGCCAGACGAGAACAACCAGAGATAATATGTCTGATGGACTCACCCGGACGGAGGCTTGCCCGACACACGTCAGCCGTCCCGTCCTTCATAATATGTCTCCGGTAGTTATTCGTCAAGATAACTTCGTCCATAATTGCACAGACAAAACCTTCAGTTTCATCGAAGAGGTCACTGAAACGCAGCCAGGATACGCGGCGGACGCTAAGAAATTTACACCAGGCTCATGAAAAGCCCGATAGAAGCGCCTGTGAAGCTCTTTGCTTTGCCATACCTTCTTGCGGTCATCGGTAGTAAGTACTACAGGTTTGCGCCAGTTCTCTTTCGCCATGGAGAGCGGGGTGAGCCCCTTGTCCATTGCGACCACATCACGGTGCATACCCACTTCGGCTTTTAAAAAATATTCGCTGAGACTGCATACCTCGCGATTGTGGTGGGTCTTCGCATTTAAAAATCCTCGACCCCCACACTTCCGCGGGATATACAGTCTCATCACCGATGATCGTGGGTGATGCATCCGGTTTGCGGTCAGCAGTGTACGGACCCTTCTATCTAGGGCGTCGAGTTCAGTCTGAGTCCATTTGAGTATGCCGAAAGAGTACATCAAAACCGGCATGACCCAACCATTGAAGGCGCGCACCTTATTTCCGCCTGAAAGAAGACTAATTACTACCTTCTTCAGGCGACAAAAGAAGCGCTCCTTCAATGATTGCTTCATGTCAGCATCGTTGATGCCTAACGCTTCCAACATACCCAAATACTTATAGCTTTCGGATGAGGAGAGGGATCTAAGGTGTATGGAATCCGAAAGTGGAATTCCCTCGGATTCCATAATCTCCCCCCCCCCACTTTACATGTATGACTGCACATTTGTCCACACCAAATTCCATCCTGATGACACTACTGAAAGTTTCAGTTACCTTCAGTAGCTCCATCAGATGCAATTTGTTAGGGGCAAAGAGTTTCAAATCATCCATGTAGAGGAGGTGAGATATGACCTGACCACCTCTCTTCAACCGGCATCCTAGACCTGTGTCCTCCAGTTTATTATTATTATTATTAAAGCGCCTATATGGGTTCGAACCTACGACCTACAACTCGTAAGTCGCGGCCGTTACCCCTGGGCCAGCAGTGCCCACTCTGGGCCACCAGAGCCCACTCTGGGCCACCAGTGCCCACTCTGGGCCACCAGTGCCCACTTTGGGCCACCAGTGCCCACTCTGGGCCACCATTGTTCACTGTCTGACTAACAAAGACGAAAACTGAAATCTCACTTCGATTGATCTTATTTTATTTGAATGAATATTGACGAAAGTGGCACTTACAAAGAAAAAAATCACCGCTTTTATTTCCGGATGAGGTAACAGCAAAACGCTCGAGTAACAGGTAAAGCATTATTTATTTAGGTACCTACGGAATGAACTACCTACTCCTACCTATTTACTCGTTGGTATTTATATTGGTACAAGATTTTTTGGTAAACATCAATAAGTGAAATAAGTACGTGCCTCATTTTCTTTATGGTTTACAAATATTCTCTGAAAAAAAGTACATCGGGCCTAGTAAAAAAATAAATACCTATAAGTACTAATAATAACGCTGAGGAGTTTGTTTGTTTGAACGTGTTAATCTCTGGGACTACCAGTCGGATTTGAAAAAATATTTTTGTATATAATAGCCCAATTCTTGAGTATAAATTCTAGTCATAAATATAAATAATAGGAGTACTAAATATGAGTAAGAGGAAGCTGAAGCTGAGACTTGACTGTGCCACCTGTAATGTTCGTCAACTCAGTCACCCCGTTGTAGGAATGCTAGCAGTGCAAAATGCAATGTTCCCCGCGCATATAGTTTAGCGGTAAGGCCAGTCGTTGTCCCAGCGCCGTGGCGATAACTTGTGTTCCATATACAAATGTACGAAGTGTCATTGTGCCTAAAGTTAATGGTCATTTGAATAGACTTTAACTAGTACACTTGAATTTTATTTACTCTCCTTTCTCCAATACGATACTCAATAAGGTCTCAACCTTATGTAGGGACTAGAGGTAGCAGTAATGCTAGCAGTAGTCCCTACATTAGGTCCAATGTGAAGGATCTAGGTCTACATGTCGACACTTGTCTTGACTGGCGAAAGCACGACTACAGTAAGCAGAGCGTTGTAAAATTAACTGAAATTCACAATTTATCGATGAGCCCTAACTTGTGCAACAGAATGTCAAGCGTTTGAAACAAAGGAAGCTGACAGACGTACATAATATATACCATTTTAAAATCAAAATGGCTGTTTTACTCCTGTATTATTTTACGCAAACAATGCATTCACAAACGGAATGCACGGAATATGGTCGGGCGCTGAGAAATAACCTGAATAATGTCACTGATGTTAACGCCCGTTTCGGTGCTATTTTGAGTACCTTTTTGTTATATTATACGTGCACTATTCATTGAAATATACAATCTACAGGTAAGGACAAATATTTATACAAATTATACGAGTAAGAATGATGACCTTTTAGCGCTGTACAGTACAAATACGATACTACTTCAACTATAGAAGTTTTAATTTAATCCATCATAATTATCAGCCCTAATACCTATTATTTTTCTTGGCGTGTTTTAAAAAATAAATGAAAAAACAAACCCATACTTTTGACTGCCATCGATCATAGTAAGGAATGATCAAAATGATGATGATGTGATGATGATGATCTTTCAAATGAGGTACGTCTCAAATCTGTTGACTAAGGGCCGGGTTTTTGATCCGTAGTTAAACACAACCAATTGTTAAAAATAGTAACTAATGGTTAAATTTTTGCAAAATGTGTTTTTTGAACAACTTTTAATTTTTTTTTTTAATTTTTTGTGGATAATCTAACAATTGTACAAAAAACACATTTTGCCAATATTTAACCATTAGTTACTATTTTTAACAATTGGTTGAGTTAACTACGGATCACAAAAACCGGCCCTAAGTTTCAGATTTAAGGACACTAACGCCCATAGCCCTTTATCCAATATTGAACGAATGAAGCAAATAAAATATTAGGTATGTACTAAATATTTGGCAATAAGGTATTTTCTAAGAATTTGATATCAAATAAAAGTGTCAGAAATAGGGAATTCAGCCTCGAGGAATTTTATTTAACATTTTTACCTGAAAATGGCTACCCGTCTTCACGATCTCGTAAATAAACGTCCAAAAATATGAAAAAGCGTAATAAGCGCTAAGATGAAAGAAACGATGCGAGCGCGTTATGTTCTACCCATAGGTACACACTCTACTTACAAAGGTACATGTAGCTATGTATATATAACCAGCCCGGATGTGTATGATGTAAAACCTTGGATGAGACACTGGCCCCAGACGAATATAACTCATCCAGCCTTATTTACGCCGCTCAAAGTTACTTGCTGAAATTAAGTTTCTTACAAAACGTCGGTTTACAAGCAAAATTTGACGCAAAAGGAGTTATCTAGAATTGGCCGAATTGAGTCCAACGTACAAAGTAGTGCGTAAAACTTATGTTGCTACAACAACTTCATACAGTCGTATGAAGTTGTATCTAAGCAGGTAATTACTCATTATAATTACAGTTAATTAGAACCCTGAAACCTTCTTCTCCATACGAAACTACCTTTTGTAAGGGACAACTATTAACAATTCATTTTTTTTATATATTTTGACGTTCAAAAGTGCCTTTTATGGTGCCTATTTGAAATAAATGATTTAACTTTGACTTCGACCTTACTCCACTACTCTTTTGAAGTCACTCCCAGAAACCACAAATTATACCTATTCGTTAGTTCAAGCCTCTTTTATGAAGCTCGAGACAATGTTGGAAACTTCTGATGGTCTGTGTGTAAAAACTAAGGAAAAACATCAGGTTTATTAATCAAAGGCATTCTTCCTTGAATGTCTTACGAAATAATTTTAAAAAGAACAAACAAAATTTATATTTTTTGTTAGGAATATAATAAAAACTTAATAAAATTCAGATACTAAAGTATTCACATTTTCCGCAAGTTATAAATGTATTTCAGAGAACAAAGGCGAGCCGTTTGTTGCAGGTAATATCGAACTGTAGGTACCCACGTCGCTGCACGAGTGCACACATATAGAACCATGTCCAGTGGCCCCCCATGTATTCAAGCGATACGTGCTCTCCTGGCGCTTGCTAGCATCTTGGATACGCAATATTGCAATATAAGATACGGCAAACAGAGTATACCAACCGTTTGGTATGAAATTCTAAGTATTTTAGTTAGGGAAATTGTAACTTTGTAGCATGTTTTCACCAGGGTCAACACAAACTAAGTTCTTTATTATGTATTTCGAGGTTTCAATAAACAGTATTTATGTCATGAAGACGGAATTGATAAAATCTTAGGAGCATATTGTTCACTCTTGTTTATTTGCACGATTTAAGTACAGTTGTAGATAGTAGTTGTTTTATACCTTTGCCATCTGTATAAAAAAGTGAAATGCTGTTCTTTGGTAAGCGCATCACTTGAGAACGGCTGGACTGGTTGGTTATTTATTGTTTTAAAACGTTCATTGTAGTCCGATTTAGGTTTTTATGGTAAGAAAAATTTCAAAAAGTTTTCCGAATTTTTTACAATTTCGGGAAATAGTGTACGTCCTTTGTTGTATAGGATTTTTTAAGGACAGGACAGCATCTGTTGGCTCAGATAGTTTTAAATAAAATCGTGTTTGTATTTAAGTACCTACCTACCTACCTGCAGCGAATCTCCAAAGCAAATATAAATCATAATATACAGCCGTCCAATTCCGCAACCCACGATATATCATATATCTCCTAAAACATTAATTTTACCACTGGAAAATACAAATTGGTCCGCCATTTTAAAATAAAACAACCCTTCACTGGAATGACACAAAATTGACGTTTTTTGAGACCGTTTTCATTTGTTTTTTATCGCCATCCTTTGCCTGTTTCTTTTTATTCTTATTGGATTTCATTTTTATGATCAATATATCATTTAATAGGGCGTTTGAGTTTTATTAATGTCAATTAGATATTGAACGGAAATTAAAAGAACACGCAAGTCTATAATGAAAATCGGGGGTATAAGGATTAAGATAAGCTTTAATATTATATTCCATTTAATCAATAAAACGTTTTTTTTTTTTCAAAGTAGGTATGTATCACGTCTTGTAGACGGTGCTATAACAACCTGTCACCTGTCCATTCGTCCCCACAACATGCACTGTTGCATGCGGTTGTTCGTACCACTCCAAACCGCACAAGTACTTAAGTGCAAAGCACTGACACGAAGGAAAACTACCAGATATTTAGGAAAGTAAATACCTACTACTGAAACGTACGTGAGAAGACTTATCTCAATGTGGCTTACCTAAGGAGGACCAACCACCTCCATGCGTGATAAATATTTTATCAAATCTACCTGATCTTTTTAGGTTTTGCTACTTAGTCCAACCCTACTAACTTTTTATTTATTTGTTTATAGTTAATTAAAATGGTACAACACCAATTACATTAATTGAAAGAGCGGCACGGTTGGCGCAGTGGTTGAGCGATTGACTGCTGCGCTGCGTGTCGCGGGTTCGATTCCCGCACAGAACAAATATTTGTATGACCTACAAGTAGTTGTTCCGGGTCTGGCTGTTTGTGTATGTGTGTTTAAATGTTTGTAAATGCACAAAAAAAAAAGAAAAAAAAAAGAAAGGAGAAATTCCTAGTGGGGCAACGTTTAAAAAAAATATACATATATACCATAAATACTGTTACAATTAAAAATAAGAAAGATATTACATTTGAATTTGGAATCTGTCATTTTTATACGATTGTTCATTGAGTTTTCTAATTCTGGCGCCAATACATTATACAATATTTTGCGATATTAAAATGGAGTGGGGTGATAAAGAGAACTGAATCGCTGTGATTGCATTACACAAAGTTGGTATGGAGCCAAATGCAAGTTTTAAAACTCTCCATAAGCTTGGTATTAATCAAATGTTTGTGTACCGGGCTATTAATAGGTACAATGAGACCTCCTCTGTTTGTGACAGAAAAAGATCTGGCCGTCTACGTAGTGTTCGTACGAAAAAGGTGGTCAAAGCAGTAAGGGAAAGAATTCGAAGAAATCCTGTCCGAAAGCAAAAGATTTTATCTCGGGAGATGAAGATAGCACCCAGAACCATGTCGCGTATTTTAAAAGATGACTTAGGACTTGCAGCCTATAAGAGACGCACTGGTCATTTTTAACTGATAATTGAAAAAAGAGTAGGGTGGGAAAATTGAAACAACTACTGAAGCGGTACGCAAAGGGAGGTCACAGAAAAATTTTGTTTACGGATGAGAAAATCTTTACAATTGAGCAAAATTTTAACAAACAAAATGACCGTATTTATGCTCAAAGCTCTAAGTAAGCTTCCCAATTAGTCAACAGAGTGCAACGTGGGCATTATCCGACTTCAGTGATGGTTTGGTGGGGTGTTAGCTATGAAGGAGTGACTGAACCATATTTTTGTGAAAAAGGTATCAAAACATCGGCACAAGTGTATCAAGATACCATTCTTGAGAAGGTAGTTAAGCCCCTTAACAACACCATGTTCAATAACCAAGTATGGTCCTTCCAACAAGACTCGGCGCCGGGTCATAAAGCTCGCCACGCAGTCTTGGTTGGAAGTGAACGTTTCGGACTTCATTAGAGCTGAAGACTGGCCGTCGTCTAGTCCCGATCTTAATCCGCTGGATTATGATTTATGGTCAGTTTTAGAGAGTACGGCTTGCTCTAAACGCCATGATAATTTGGAGTCCCTAAAACAATCCATACGATTGGCAGTGAAGAATTTTCCCATGGAAAGAGTGCGTGCTTTTATTGATAACTGGCCTCAACGTTTAAAGGACTGTATTGCAGCCAATGGAGACCACTTCGAATAACCTTTTTATATTTTAAATTGTTTTATATTTATGTATTAAACTAACACACTGTAAAAGTAATAAATATTATTTGCAATTAAAAAAAAATGTTTTTCTTCGTGACAATATTTATGGCAAGACTAGGTAAATAAAAAAAATAAAAATAATGATGTATATAATTTAATTTAAAACTAACATGGAACAGTGGACTCCCTTGCAAACTTTATTTTTTTGTACCTAATTACACTAAAATAACATGGATCATTGCTGTCTAAGCCAATAAATTAATTACATTTAATTTTAAGGCCGTTCGTAAAATCGTGAACGTGTAACATGGAATATCTTAATTAATATCAAATAAATTATATCAAAGACACCTCTTCGTGCAAGTTCATCGGTTATATTCTGGGCATATTGCCAGAATGAGCCTAGCTAATGAACCAGTAAGTCTTAATACTTTTATTTTCTCTATATTCTTCATAATCATAATACATTGGCAGTCCTCAGGAACATCCGATTATACTATATGATAATTAAATATATGGTAGGAATGATGCTACTACTCCGCGTGTTACCTTATTTGTCCACCTCTTAAAACTCTCGCAAAATGAGAATGAGATCTGAAATAGTCGTGAAATCAATAAAACTAATAATAAATGTTCCTATTTTGATCTATAAACACCTACATTATGGCTGTGACAGCTAGGGATACGGACCAAGATAGTTTTAGGAGTATTCTCTCTAACAGAGTCGGGGACTCGAGACCTGTCGATAAAATTCCATTCCAAATTGTTTTCAATATGTTTTATCGGAATGTGATAGTGAGCAACGACTCGATGGAGAGAATTTTCCTTGAAAACGTGTTGATATGATTCATCTCATGCCATTATAACAAATAATGTAGCTAGCTACGAGTACCTACTATGTTCTGTTAGTTGGTAGCCGGGACAGAAATTGCTAGGTTCACGTAAAAATGGCTGATTCGGCCCGCTAGTTACCTATGAATAAATGATTGAGTTTAGAGTATTGATCTTTCTGATGGAAAACCCAAAGTCTTTTCTATATTTTTGCGTCTAACTTGTTTTACAATGAACTGGAAACTAGGTAGAAATTAGCTTTATTGTAGGCAGAAATTAGCTTTATTGTAGGTAGAAATTAGCTTTATTGTAGGTAGAAATTAGCTTTATTGTAGATAGAAATTAGCTTTATTGAAGGTAGAAATTAACTTTATTGTAGGTAGAAATTAGCTTTATTGTAGGTAGAAATTAGCTTTATTGTAGGTAGAAATTACCTTATTGTAAGTAGAAATTAGCTATATTGTAGGTAGAAATTAGCTTTATTGTAGGTAGAAATTAGCTTTATTGAAGGTAGAAATTAACTTTATTGTAGGTAGAAATTAGCTTTATTGTAGGTAGAAATTAGCTTTATTGTAGGTAGAAATTACCTTATTGTAGGTAGAAATTAGCTATATTGTAGGTAGAAATTAGCTTTATTGAAGGTAGAAATTAGCTTTATTGTAGGTAGAAATTAGCTTTATTGTAGGTAGAAATTAGCTTTATTCTAGGTAGAAATTAGCTTTATTGTAGATAGAAATTTGCTTTATTGTAGGTAGAAATTAGCTTTATTGTAGGTAGAAATTAGCTTTATTCTAGGTAGAAATTAGGTTTATTGTAGATAGAAATTTGCTTTATTGTAGGTAGAAATTAGCTTTATTGTAGGTAGAAATTAGCTTTATTGTAGGTAGAAATTAGCTTTATTCTAGGTAGAAATTAGGTTTATTGTAGATAGAAATTTGCTTTATTGTAGGTAAAAATTAGCTTCTGTCCGCAACTTCGTCCGTGAAATGTTTTCTTAATACCACCCACCCCGTCGAATCCCACCGTCTGCCCGCGCTATTACTTCGTTTTCGCTTAGCATTCTTTCCGACTTTATTATTTTTGTTCGACTCCTTAGGGCCCTAGCATGATGTTAAGTAGCCGTGATGTTAGTAGGTTTTCTCAAGAATTAGGCTACCAAATGCAAAAAGATTTTTTCATATCCAACTGGTAGTTCCAAAGATTAGCGCGTTCAAACAAACATACTCTTCAGCTTTATTATTAGGAAAGATAAAGATTAACTTATTAAGAGCATCAACGCCAGGAAAGATTACCTGCCTGACTTAACAAGTGAATCAAGTAGAATTATATTTTAGTTTCTTCTTTCATGATGTATGAGAGATTCTATTTTTTCTGAAAGATACCACAGGTGAGGTAAGTTTGCGTGTGCTTCAAATTATGATGGATTGTAGTGTACAATATATTGTCTAAAGCAGCCGTCGGCAACCTTTTGGCAGGCAAGGGCCACAAGGTGGCAAAATAAACTAAAGGCTTGTGATATTAACCCTAGAAGCCTAATATACCTACGTATAATTAATTGGTCATATCCCATAGAAACAATAAAAATGCTATTAAAAATTGTTAAAACATACTGAATTCAATTCGTACACGTAATACTTACATTATGAAAATATGTTTGGGCTTTATAGTTAGAAAAATAACCAACGTAAATCATTTAGAAATGAAAACTACGAAGTATCTAAATAGATTTTACACAAATTTCAGTGTGATGTCTGAGGTTGCATGTGGGAGGCTATTTCTTGTATGTTAGCTGTCATATTTGTAGTTGCAATTCGTAGAATGACTCTCAAATGCTCATCTGTGAAACGAGAAGCATTTTTATTTTTAATAATTGACAATTGAAAAAGTTTGTTCGCATAAATAAGTGCTACCAAAAATTGTAAGGAACTGCTGAGCAAACCTTTTCAATTCGTCAAAATCAGATGGCAAGCTGCCATAAAATTTAACAAGATCATTGATTTCATATAAAGAGCTTTAAAGAGCATCATTAGATTGGAGATCAATCACGTTCATTTGTAAATGACTCGGTACATCCTCAATATCACACGAAAAAGGGTTTGCAAAAATCTTCAGTTTGCTTGAAACTTTCTCAAAATCACCAAATCTGTCGCTTAATTGAGTTTGCAGTTGTATTAAAATATTTTTCATTTTATCACTTTTCCAATTAAAATGAATTCCAGCTGCCTCGGCAGCCTTTTTACAATTCGGAAAATAATCTAACTTTATTTCACCAATATGTTTTATAAAGAGTTTATTTTTCATTTGGAATGCCTTTACGTCTGCGTGCATATCAGAGATTAGTTTAGTTTTTACCTACAATGCATTTATTTGGATATTTATAACTTATTTACTAAACATTCACGGGCCGCAAGTAAGACGTCAGGCCGCGTGTTGCCGACCACTCGTCTAAAGTATAGTAGTTGATATATTTTATAAGTACTTAGTACCAAATCGCTGAAAAACCTACCTTCAGAGAAGATATAAAAAATAGTGGGCCTTTGAATTAAAAAACAAACGAAAGAGCTGTTCAATTTTTGAACAGCTCTTTCGTTTGTTTTTTAATTATCTGATTAGATATCCATTTAGTTTCGGGGTATAAAAGGACCTGGTCGATTGTTAACAAAACCCAAATTACGTAAGCTAGGATTTGATGAAATACCGGTTTTCGACGTACGTATGTAGGTAAGTATATGGCTACATTGACGTGGACTTCGTTTATTAATATTCAACGAAACAATCGAACCTCATTATACTTCGGGAGGTAAGATAGAGATGATTTATTGAAGCAGAAATAGCCGGGGGCGTTCTCTCCGGCTAGTTCGAAGCCGTCCGCAACACCTAGACATCTCGTGCAAATCCCGAGTGACATGTTTTACATCTTCATAGTTCACCGAACATTACTGGCTGTTCAACGTTGTTGAACCAATTCGACCTTAGATTATGTCCATTATAACTTGTGATTCCTATTATATAAATTTTCCGCTTGAAATATCGTAATTGACCTCGGGTTACCCAGCATCAAGCGTTAAAATATTAACTTAAAGTATCACGGTAAGTGGTGATAAATAACGCCCCTACCTCACACACATTAACTGTAACATAGATCCAAGTCACAAAGTATCCCAGTGTCTACTTACGAACTCATCTTTATAATGGCTCCCTTTATACTCTGAAAAAGCCGCTTTTTACGTTAAGAACCACCGATTTAGCGTTAGCCTAATGACTGTTAAGGTGATGACGTGTAAAGAAAATTGTGCCAATTTGTTTGGTGAAGTCAATTTGTCACACACTCGACGTGTGTCGGATCGCGCTCTACCCTTTCTCGTCGATTCTTTCATGTTGTGTTCCCCTCACGAGACCGATGCAATTTACATCGAAAGCGACTGCAAAAAATCCGCTTTACGGTGAGCGGAGTGAAGATAATTCCTTGTAGGATTGATCCTAACCAGGTTTATTATCTTAACAAAATTGGTCTTGCTTATAGTGTACCTTTCGTGTTTTAGGTTCATAACAAATAGAAGAGGAGGGGCTACAAAAGGGGGGGGCTAAATAAATGTTATTTCTTTCTTTCTTTCTACACTATGACCTATTTAAATTGGTTTGCCAAAACAGAAGCATTTATGTAACCATTTGTTTTATGATAGACGTGAATATGTAAAAGAAAGTGATGTTAGTTTTAGATTTAAAAAGGCCTGCCCTAGATATATATGTTTAATAATAGATAAGTTAAGCTGCAGCAAGTCCCCAGGCTCTGATGGCATTCGAGTACAGGATTTAAAAACTATTAAGTTCCCTATCAGCCAGGTTCTCGCAAATTTCATTAATAAGTGTATAGAACGACAGGTGTACCCTAATGAGTTAAAAATCTCAACTATTAGACCAATTTTCAAGGGGGGGAAATACAAAGAGTACACAAATTATAGGCCAATCGCGATATTAAGTGTAATTAATAAATTTTTTGAAAAAGTAATTATAGGTCAAATCACAAAGTTTTTAGAAAATAATAATATAATAACAGATATTCAGCACGGGTTTAGGCCAAATAAAAGCACAGCAACGGCATTAAGTAAGTTTACAGATGACATAAACACTTCATTGAATAAAAAAGAGGTGGTTTTATTGACCTTTATTGATTTTAAAAAAGCCTTTAGATACTTTGGAGCATGATGGCTTGCTGCAGGCCATGGACGAGTGTGGGATACGGGGCCCTGTAAAAGGGTGGTTCAGGCAGTATCTAGATAATAGGCATCTAAAAGTTAGGGTTAAGGGAGTAGACAGTAACCTCGGTAAAGTCGATTACGGAGTGCCGACCGGGTCAGTTTATGGATCAATAGGTTATATCATGCATGTCAACAGTATGGTCAATGTCATTAAAAATTGTAATGCATACATGTATGCAGACAATACGTGCTTGACATACAGCGGTCGGGACTGTGAACTGATCCAATCGGTAATGCAAGAAGACTTAGATAGTGTGGTAAAATGGGCGCACGATAATGGTATCCTTATTAATATAAAAAAAAACAAGTGTATGTTGGTATCGTCCCCGTATAACCATAACTAAAAGTGCTTGTATATCGATAAAAGGCCACTCGTACGAGTGCCTTCACGATGGCAATGCAAACTGCCAATGTGAGTGTATTGAGCGTGTGGCGAAATACAAATATGTAGGATTATTAATTGATGAACGATTTACTTGGGACGCACATGTAGACACTGTCTGTAACAGACTGCGCTCCGTTCTAGGGAAACTTAACAATTTGAAATATATAGTTAGTAGGCGGTTACTGTATATTCTTTACCATACACTTGCAGAGGCAACAATAAACTACGGTTTGGGTGGTTATGGACTGACGTTTCCCGTACATTTAAATAAAATTAAGCTATTACAAATTCGATTATTAAAATTACTAGTTAACAGGGCAACTAAAGATAGCATTAATAAGGAGTACGAAAAATTATTTAAAATTTGTAGAATATTACCCATACAGAAAAAAGTAAAGACAACTATAATTTTAGAACAGCACAACAAAATGGAACACAAAGTAAAGAAAGTGTATAACCGACCAATCCGTAAAGCGACACAGAGAAATAATTACTCGGTCCCTCAGGTTAGGAATTATTTTGGTCAAAGGACGAGACAATGGCTAGTTCCGACATTGTTAAACGAATTGCCCAGAGAAATTTCTACCGAAACAGTGTCTAAAAGTGCCCTAAAAATATCCTGCGTAAGCACTATATGGGTTTGTTGTGTCCCTAGCGCTGGAGCCAAAATTGTTAAGATGTCGCTTCGCTTGGCGTATTTGTCCGGAGACTCGAGTTACTTGCTTTATGGAAAGTATAGCTTAGTTCGTGCGACTGGGTTGGGCGAGTGTCAGTGCGGATACGTCGGGTGAAGTGTACATATTGGTTACCGCATGCGCACGCGACGTGCTACTGGCGATCGGGCGGCCGCTGTAGTTTCTCACTCGCGCTGGGTAGCTCGTCTCCCACCGGGGGGGGGGGACTGCGGCGGTGGTCGGGACGCTAGGAGCATGTGCTTTTGCCGCGCCTGGGCAAGCCAATATGAGCCGATGTGTGGACGACAGTGTACATGTGCGGATGGTCGAGCTGTAGAACAGTGTACTTACGTACCTGCGTGTCTTTTTAAGTAAATAAACACTGGGCAGCTTGAGTACTCGTATGTGTGCAGTTAGGCGTGGTGTGACGCGTAAGTCTGTGTTCGTTTACCTTTAGAATTAAGTACATAATACTGTTAAGAAAAAGAGCTGTGTCCACGAGAACACTGCCGACAAACTGTCCTGCAGTTTGGCAGAAGATCTGTGTATTCCCATCTGTGTACTCTTTTGTTCTTACATAATCAGGTGCCACAACTAGGAATATCTAGTCTTTAAGACATTTTTTTTTTCATAGCATAGATCACCGACCTCCAGCCACCGGCCAGCTTACTGAGTAAGCCCATTTATCAAATTAGATGTAAGTTATGGAATCGTAATCATCAAGAGTTATTACACACAAAACAATGTAGCATCGTCGTAGCATTATCGTAGTCTCGTCGTAGCGTGTTCGTAGCCACGTAGCTTTGTCGTAGCATCTTAGTAATCTCATCGTAGCGCCGTCATCGCGTCGTCGTAACTTTGTCGAGCGTTGTCGTAGAGGGCTCGTAGATTTGTCGTAGAGGCATCGTAGCTTTATCGTAGCGTCCTCCTAGTTTTGTTGAAGGTTTCTTATAGTCGCCATAGCACTCAGTTGCTACGCAAAATATTACATATTTATTTATACTCACAGTACACTATATTAATATTAGGTATGAAGGAAAAGATACTTCAATTTGTGCTATATAATTTCATATCAACACATTCACATATATTACTTATATTTCAAAAATATAATGCTTATTTCCATGTTTTATTAAAACATGATTATTATCATATCAGTCGATACATAATGTCAACTTGTCAACATCAATATAAAAATTAAAATTAAATTATTTAGAAATAAATATTGTAATTAGCAACTTTGTGGAAGAGACACAAAAGTTTATTTTAATATGAATTTCCTGAAGAAATATAAATAACAGTTTTTGTTCGACTATCGGAACTCCAGACAGTACCACCACCCGAGAAATCACCCGCTGAGCCCGTGTACGGCCGGCCGCTTCTCATTTTTACATTCATACATCATTTTTACTGACATCGGCGTTGGCGACGTCTGCAGTGCCGACTTCCTTTTCCACTTGCCTCACCCAAACCCTGGAACAAAACCAGTTCTTACAGCGTAAATGCTATAAAGGAAAATCCTCTTTGGAGAGCTGAGCTCTGATAGTGCGGCGCCGCGGCACCCCAAGCCTGCGCGTCTGCGTTTGTCTGCGCCTGTCTGCGGCAGTGCGCCGCAGACGTCAAACTCGTGTCGCCAAGTAACATGACAGACAATTTTATATAGTTTTTTTATCTTTGTTTGTGTCAATAATAATTTAAGTGTATAATGTGTTTAGTGTTTACAATTATTTTTCTTTTGGGTAAGTATATTTATATTTATGCTAAATACCGGCTGTAGCGACGTCGAAAATAGTGCTAGTCAACCTGCCACATCACTCGATGTCCAGGTGAGATGATCCCATTGTTCCCAGCCACTCTTCTTTAAAGGCTAACGGGGGCTACGGATACGCTATGGCAAGGTTCACAAACCTCATAGTGTACCTTTGTGCCCCCCAACATCAACATCTCCAGATCAAACTTTGTGGAAAACGTTAGCAAAATTCAAAAATTCGACCACAGTATTAAAGAGAGTTCCCCGGGGCGTGAGACGGTCTGTTGCATTGAGTTTGGCACGATGTCTCCGTCTCGCGACCCAGGAGAACTCAGAAAGTGCCTGGGAGCAACTACTCACCTTCCCTTATAGGATTTTGCATGTCCAAAAAAATTAAATACAACTGCAACAATTCGACTCTTATTTTGGATCCAAAATTACCTGTTTTCAATAACCTTTCAGGAAAAGGGTTATGTTCACATGTAGAATCCAAATTAAGCGAAGGTGATATCAGAGCGGCCAGGCTACTTTTCAGTAGTGATGTGGTGTCGCCCTACTCTCCAAAAACCCTTTCTGCCCTGGAGAGTAAACATCTGGCGCCTGCGGATGGTCTCGCCTTTCCCGACCCCCCCCCCCCCCCTCCCCTCTCGATCCGGATTCAACGCCTTTTAATGTCACTGCCCCCCAGCTGATTGCAGCCGTGAGCTCCTTCCGAACTGGTTCCGCCGGCGGCCTCGACGGCCTGACTCCTCAGCATGTAAAAGGTTTACTGCTAGAAGCTGGTGAGTCACTTTTGAAGGAGCTTGCGGCTCTAATTAACCTGATGCTCAACGGCGGTGTAAATGATGCCGTCGTCGATGTCTTGTACGGGGCCAATTTATGTGCCCTGCGCAAGAGGGACGGCGATATTCATCCCATTGCCGTTCGGTGCACCTACAGGCGTACGGCAGCCAAAATATGTTGCAAATTGTACGGCGACATTCTGTCCAACAAGTTCTAGCCCCTACAGCTTGGCTAAGGCAAAGGGGGCTGCGAGGCTGCCGTTTTTTAAATGCCAGTAAAGGTGAGGGCATCCTCAAGGTTGACGTTAAGAACGCCTTCAACTCTGTTAACAGGGATACTTTGTTGGCTGAAGTTAAAAAAGAGTTACCAAAATTTAAGGTTTTATGTGGCAGTGCTACAGGCACCGACCAAAATTATTACGTAAATAGAACGTTTTAGAATCTGCAGTCGGATGCCAACAAGGTGATCCTCTCGGGCCAGTCATTTTCAGTTTGGCTATCCATCCCATAATACAACAACTAAATTCAAAATTCAATGTATTGTATTATTATAGATGACGAGACGAGATTATAGATGACGGAACACTAGGAGGTGACGTAGACACCGTTCTACAAGATCTTCAATTCCTAAAGCTGCAGTCCCAATCCATCGGCCTTGACCTCAACAACTTGAAAAGTGAAATTTACATTTGTGACAATACTGACAGACAATCGACTATACAGAAAAATTTAGTAGCCCCAGACATCAAAGTTTTCGAAAAAAGTTCATTGCACCTCTTAGGTTCCCCAATTTTAGAAGACAGGTTTTCACCATTCATAGACGGAAAAATTAAACATTATAACTATATTTCGGATAGACTTTCTAAAATTAATTTACATTCGGCATTCACCCTAATCAGATATTGTTGTTTCGGACCAAATTTTATGTATTTTCTCCGCTCTTCCTCTTTAAGGAAGCATCCACACCTTTTGGACAAAATCGATCATATTATTCGCAGTACTCTTACATCCATTTTTAATGTGGCTTTGGACGACCGCGCGTGGCTGCAAGCCACACTACCCATTCATTTTGGTGGGCTCGGCGTCCGCAAAATTTCTAGTGTAAGCCTACCTGCTTCCTATCCTCGGTCCACAGCACCGAAAAGTTAAAAGTTAACCACACGAATCTTGGTTCCTGCTCAGGTTGACTCTGAAGTGCCGTGTTTGACCGACGCGGTGAATGCCTGGAAAAAGGCTTGCCCGGACACGGTTCAGCCCGAGAACCCGTCTTCCCAGAGACAGTGGGATGAGCCGCTCTGCACGTTGGTACGGAATAAACTTATTAATACGTCCACCAATACTGCTGAGCGTGCCCGCCTGCTGGCTGTGGGTGAATGGTAGTTGGGCCTCTGGCTTCAGGCGCTACCGTCACCCAATATAGGCACTTATGTTGGGTGACATCACATTCCGGCTCGCTACATGTTTGCGTCTGGGCGCTCCTTGCGGAGCTCCACATCGCTGTCAATGCAGTGAAGCAGTCGACTGCCTCGGACACCATGGCCTATCCTGCAGGAAGAGCGCTGGACGGATGGCAAGGCACGCCAGCATTAACGACATCATCCGTCGGGCTCTTGTCTCCGCCGGGGTGCCAGCTGTTTTAGAACCCAAAAGCTTGGCACGCGACCTTGGAAAGAGGCCCGATGGAATGACCATAATGCCTTGGAAGTTGGGTAGACCTTTGGTGTGGGATGCAACCTGTGTCGACACACTCGCGCCTTCCCGTCTTCCTAGCACGGTGTGCTGTGCTAGGGCGACTGATGCAGGAACAGAAAACCTCAAACAGAAAATATAACAAACTTATTGGGAGCTATATTTTTGAGCCGTTTGGGGTTGAAACACTTAGGGCCTTGGAGTCCGAGTGCTCATCGAATTTTTCGGGACATCGCCAAGCGGTTGGTTGACTGTTCACGTGCCCAGAAGGCTGGCCTATTTTTAGCCCAAAGAATCAGCATTGCCATCCAACGTGGTAATGCTTATGGTCCATAATTGGTTTACTGTAAATAAGTTACTATTAAATGAGAAAAAAAAAAATAAGAAAAAAACTAAATGCATTAGATTCGCTTTACCGAATGTTAGAAGTAGTGAATGTCGCGTTGTATTGAATTCGTACAAAATACGGTTCTCTTGGAGATCACGCTTGACTCAAAGCTGCAGTGGGGTCCTCAGCTAACATCACTTGCAAGGCGGCTAAGTTCAGCCGCTTACGCTGTTTGGAAAATCCGTCAATTAACACACGTGGATACCGCGAGACTGGTCTGTTTTAGTTACTTCCATAGCATCATGTCTTACGGTATTTTGCTGTGGGGACGGGCTGCAGATATTGATTCTATCTTCATTCTGCAAAAGAGGGCTGTCAGAGCCATCTACAATCTCAGCAGACGCGAATCTCTAAAGGAACTGTTTAAAAAAATTAACATCATGACGGTTCCTTGTCAATATATATTCGAAAAAATCTACATCTTTTTAGTAAGATAAGTGACAGGCATAATTTTAACACTAGGAATAGGAACAAACTAGATCAACCGCGCTTCAGATTGTCTAAAGTAAAAAACTTATTTGATGGGGTACTGTGTAAAATGTTATAATCAAATACCACTCGATATTCTTTAACTAAACGAGAAGAAATTTAAAACATGCATTAAACGCACACTATACGAACGCACACTATACGTAGATAAAAATGTTTGGCTTAATGCTGGTCCTGCTTCACAAGCACTTGGGCTCACTAGTTGATCACAATTTCAATATTTGGAAGAGATGCTTCCCCTTTTTGTTTTTTTAGTGTTTCTGACATTACGAACTTAATGTTTATTATATTCAATCAAGATTTAATTCTTAATACTTCAATATTAAATACCTCTTCCTGATTGATTGTAATTTTTATTTTCTCATCTCTTAAATAAATTGCAAACTATAGTTTTGTATAGTTTAGAAGCATTTTTTAAATTTTATAAATGTAAGAACCATGGATCTGTTTTTTTATGATATTTTGACGTTGACTTAAAAGAGCATGGCAGTTGAGAATATAGAATGCTTTGGTGGCGCTTGTGTTGGATTATTCGGTTCCCTACGAAATGGTTGAGTTGGGTGGTGCTGATCCACGCGTCATGTTCGTGAACGGGCGCCGTCGGTTGAGACTGGTCATCTCTTAACTGCCAGGGCTTATTTTTAATTTTATATTTTAAATTGTTTCTTTTTTGTATTGTTCTCACATATAGAAGCAATAAGAATAATGTACCCAGGATTTTGTAATAATATCTTGATTTAAAAGAGTGTCCGTGGAGTTTCTTGCCCTTTCTTCTCCATAGAGATCTACGTTTTGGAATTGGCAACTAGCTTCAACTTTCTGACTAACTGACCGACTATTTAATTTTGCCAATTCAAATGTGCCTGGAAATGGTTTAATTGAAATAAATGATTTGAGTTTGAGTTATCCCATTGGCAGTGATGCGGACGAAGTTTTTGATGCCCAATGAGCTCCTGCCTTTTTCTATATTTTCTCGTATTATATACGTGTATATAATTGTATATATATTTTAGTGACAGCTTGTAAAAATAGTAATTAATCAGTGTATGTTAAATAAATAATTATTAAAATGAAGAAATTATAATAAAAGAAAACCTATGTAAAACATAAAGAACATTGTATACATTGTACACAACATATTTTTTCAAACAAGAACATATACAACATTTTTTTTTTCTTACCGAGTAAAGTAAATAGTTATGTCTACAATGAAGAGTGGAGAAAATAGGTACCGTTGAAAAAAAAACAAGAGACATGATTGATAACTGCTATCTCGCCGGCAAAAAGGGCAAAATGAAGAAATTTCTCGTCATAATAATATTATAGTCATGCCATGTGTCACGCTCGGGCTGCCGCGCTCGTTCTCTTCATGACGCCACTTCGTCAAGCTTTTTGTCCCAAATCGCGTCGCATTAACCCATGCTTGTCTATGAGGACTGCTATATTATTATAGTGAGATATGTAAATCTACGCATGTCATGTAGGTAGGTATGTTCTGTAAAAACTGTACTCGTACTATACTACCCACTGTTAACACAGTTCTTTTTTAGTGGAGTCTTAGTTATTCTGTTGAATTACTAAGTTATGATTGCTAATAATTTTGTAGGTACTTACTATTCAGTGATATATTATGATACAAGTTAACAGAAGGAATAGGCTTATCAGCAATGCTCGTCAGCCTATACAATTCAAAAGCTTCATCAAATTCAATCTAGAAACCAACCAGATACTCAAAGGACGGTGCTAATTCATTTCATATAAGTACCTACTGAATTATTATTACGCCCCTTATGATGGATAAGTGCCTCAAATATGCCACAATATTCAAAGCTAATCATTCACAGGCTGTTCTCTCATCGCTCATCCCGATTTACCCATACAGTGTCTGCTCAAATTCTATCAGAAGGTTGAATATTTATTTTTTTATAAAATATGCTTTAAATAGACACCAATCGATTTAATATTGTATTCAAAGGCAATAAATTCTTGCCTTCGCAGCGTTATAGAAGTGTCGGTCCCTCATCAACTCTTTTTATTGGACACTCAGCGCAGGGCGTCATTACCCCCATCAGTTTTTCCTGCTCCCTTCCTAATGACGACACTTTACCATCATCAGCCGTTGCCCAACCAGCATTCCTGTATCCCTAGTAGGTAGGTATTAATTACTTTGATGACCGTTCGACGAAGTTTTCTTTGTATAACGAACGACGTTTCTCCCTTGCCGACTCGTAGTCACACCAGATTATCACACCAGTATGACAAACAGGACTTCTAACCTAATATCCTACTAATATTTTAAATGTGAAAGTTTGTATGTTTGTTATTCAACCACACAAAAATGGTTTGTATGAAATTTGGCAGACAGATAGACCATGATCTGGTACTTTATATCCTGCTAATACGTTGGATAATTTCAGACCTACACACGGGTAAAGCCGCGGGCAAAAGCTAGTGAATAATAAATAAGTAGGTGTTAGGTTTTATTTAAATGGGAGAAATGGAAGTGCAATCAGCAATGACGACACTTTTGGCGCAGTGGCTGAGCGATCGACTGCTGCGCTGCGTGTCGCGGGTTCGATTCCCGCACGGAACACATATTTGTATTGCTTACAGGTAGTTGTTCCGGGTCTGGCTGTTTGTGTATGTGAGTTTAAATGTTTGTAAACGCACCCACGGTACAGGAGTAATTCCTAGTGTGGGGCAACGTTTAAAAAAAAAAAATTGCGAGTTTTATTTATTGTAACCCGGCGCAGCCCCGGTTTTCGAAGAACTTCATTTTTTAATGGTTATATGTATTTAGGTTTAGGTAAGTACTCGGGCCCTTCCTACGATTATGCTTAATGTGGAGACGATCCACTTAAGCAGATTATAGGAATACCTTTCACGCAACACGACACGACAAACACACACAAAAAGGGGTGCACGATCATATTATTAGAGCAAGCTGTCCTGTCCGTACATTTACATACAGTCATCAAAGTTTGGGCTACGCTGTAGGTAGCGCCATCTACAACGGCTGACACCAACTAAATCATATAAATGAGTGGTCTGTAACTTCTGTAAGCAACGAACGAATGCATGTTGAAAGCTAATACCTAAAAAATTATTAGTCTAATGCAGAATATGAATTGTTACAAAAATACTAGTACGAATTATTACATAATATTTTACTGTTGTGGAATCCTTCTAGTCAAAACTGAAACTTCTAGGAACATCATCATCACAGATATGAAACCATAAATTAGTGCCATAAACAAAACCACCAAACCAAAACCAACATCACAATTGCTGTCACTGTAATTTCTTGTGTTTTGATTGACATTTCTGTCAAAATAGACGCATAAGAAAGGAGTCCCTATTGTCGTGGCGATTATTTGTGAATGAAATAAACAACAACGCTTGTATAAAGCAGCGATAAAACTGTTTTTTACCTATTAGGATATACATTAGTCTACCATCATGACTATGAGACCAGATGACCACCGTAGAAAATGGGACAAAGACGAATTCGAAAGAATCGCTGCAGATCGCTTGAAAGCTGAAATAGAGGAAGAGGAACGAGCTAAAAAGAAAGGTACAGGTCAGTGGGTCATACCTATAAACGTCTAGTATAAAAGCTTTGCCCCGATACGATACAAGTTGGAAAGACCTTGTGAATGAATATGATTCACCACGTCTGACTAAAGGTTTGATGGTCGCAGAATGTGCTTATCTACGTAAGACTTAAAAAATGCTGATTCCCACTTTGTAAACCTCCTTGACCCACTATTTTATTTCCCTAAGTTGCTAATCAAATAGTAATCAAATCGATGTTTGATGAACCTCAAAACTGACCGCACAAATCTACAACATACCTATTTCTTTTCAGTCCCGCCTATCAAAAGGGAGCTCCTCAAACAGCGAGACTACAAAGTTGACTTAGACTCTAAGCTCGGTAAAAGTGTAGTAATCACAAAGAACACTCCTACCTCACAATCGGGAGGTTATTACTGCAATGTCTGTGATTGTGTTGTCAAAGATTCCATCAACTTTCTGGACCACATCAATGGAAAGAAACATCAAAGGAATCTTGGCATGTCCATGAAGATTGAAAGGAGTTCATTAGATCAGGTTTGTATAATCAATGAATTAACACTTGCCACGTGATTTTTTTTTTCAAGAGATTTTTACGTGACAAATAGAAGTATAACTTATATCATCATCTGCCCCAACTATATTGGGGTTGGCTTCCAGTCCAGATGCAGGAGAATACAGTATATTACATGGAGCAACTGCCTATCTGACCTCCACAACCCAGTTACTGCGTAATATAATACCTTTAGGTAAGACTGGTTGTCAGACTTTCGAGTTTCTGACTACCCATAGCGACTGTCAAAGATCTACTAATGACAGCTGGTACCAACGGCTTAACATGCTTTTCGAGGCACGGGGGGTCATCATCTGCCTAGCATTTTCTCAACTATGTTGGGATCAGCTCCCAGTCAGTGCCAGATTAAGACTACTTGATGCCCTAAACCACCCACACCTGTGGGCCACCCTATCCACGAGTAAACTTGTATTATTACAAAATATGTATTTATTACAATGAGATAGATCATTACGTTCTATAGAATATGTTGTATGAAAGCGTAAAAGTTGCAAGTTGCATTTCAATAACTAAAAGAATTATTCTTTTAGTTATTGAAATGCAACTTGCAACTTTTACGGGAATTAAGTTCATCATTTTTAGCATAATATATCTGCCTCTATGTACTGTACAGGCCCTGGGGTGACTTGTAATTTGTCTTATTCCTTCCAGGACATGAGAGTTACTGATAATTGTAGTTAGTTAATTAACAAATGGGAGGGGGGGGGGGCGGGGGGGGGGGCATTTGCAACAATTAGGTAATTAGTTGAACCCATTTGCAACAATTAACTAACTACAAAAAAAAATACTATTATTTAACTATAACTTTTTATCTGACCTCCACAATTGTTACTGGGTATTACAAAACCCCTTGGTAAGACTAGTTGTCAGACTTTCGGGCTTCTGATGACCCATAACAACTGTCAAAAGATCCACGAATGACAGCCGGGACCAACGGCGGCGGCGGTTTAACGCGCTTTCCGAGACACGGAGGGGTTTGGGTATGTAAAGATGGTCACCCATCCACAGACCAACCGCGGCAAGCGTAGCTTAACCTAATTGATCGACCTGTGCGGCTGTTATTATTTAGCCAAATCAATATTTATTTATATGGCACTTATAAGTTAGTAAATATTGTGTGACTTATATGTGTAAGAATAAAATTGAAATTTCAATGATGATGCCTTATGACATCACGGCATGCCTGTGAGTACCTTGGCATTGTTACTGTTGAAATTCAAATTTACTAATAAGTTATATTTCTATTTGTTGCCTAAAATCCCGTATCCTGCCGTGCACATAGTATTGATAAAATTCGTGACATAACAATTATGTTGTTAAATAAATGAGGCCAATTTTTAGGTTTGACACTGACCTCAGCTTCTTCCATTGGGTTATGTACTTAAAACATAAAAGAAATGTCGAGTCAGTTTATATCCACCCAACCTAAATTGCTCTTGCAGAGAAATAAACAGAATTGAATCTACCAAATATCTAGGTATTATGATTGATAAAAGGCTATCTTGGCACACGCACACTGAATTAATAATGAAACGTGTGCGTAAATTAATTTGGACATTTAAAACACTTCGTTACGTGACCTCCAAAAGCCTTTTGTTACAGATATACGTTTCACTAGCTCAGACCGTACTGGCATACTGCCTACCGGACTGGGGAGGCGCAACAAAAGTAAAATTCCTGGACCTTGAAAGAGCACAGAGATCATTACTGAAGGTCATGCTTTTCAAACCCTTTCGATTTCCAACCGAGAGCCTTTACCAGGAATCTGATGTTCTGACCGTTAGAAAGCTTTACATACTAAATATCATCCTAACTAAACATAAATCGCTACCTTATAAGCCTCATCAGGTACAAGGCAGACGTAAGCAAGTGGTTGCTCCCACTGTTCCATCAAAGTCAGCATTCAAACTCAAACTCAAAATATTTATTTCAAATAAACCAATTAGGCACTTTTGAATTGTCAAGGTCGGTCAGTCAAAAAGATGAAGCTAGTTGCCCATTCCAAAGCGTAGTAGGTACTTATGGAAAAGAACGGGCAAGAAACTCCATGGACACTCTTTTAAATCATAATAATATTGTTACAAAGTATTGGTTACATCATTCATGTTCAAAATTATGCATGTGAGAACGATGCAGAACGTTAAAAGCGTCCGTAATGAAAAAAAAAAAAAACAACAACAAAACAATTCAAATATTAAATTAAATTAAAATAAGCCATGGCAGCAAAGAGTTGACCAGTCCCTACTGACGGCGCCCGTTCACGAACATGACGCATAGATTAGCACCATTCAGCTCAACCATTTTGAAGGGAGCTAAATGATCGAACACATGTGCCACCATCAGCGAGACATTAGAGTGAGCATGACATACTCTCTGCCGCCAAGGCACATTCAAGTCAATGAAAGACGTACCCAGTAAATGGTAGCTTAATAGTATGTAACATAGTACTCACATACGTTCTATGCTATTATATTCGCAAGAATACAATATTCGAGCCAATCATCTTATTTGTATAATGCTCTAAACAATGAGCTAGACATCTATTCACTAACATACCGCGAGTGTAAAAGCACTCTGACTAAATGGCTAAAGTCTAAGACTTATGTCGAGGTGGAAAATATGTTACAGACGAGGAGAATGTAATTATAACCTACAGTTAGCAAAATAGTGTTACGCAGTTAATGGAAAATGATGTACTACATCAGTTTCCGATCCCAAGACCTGCCGTAGGGTTAACGCGTAACACTACACACCCGCAACTCCCACAAACTCACGCACACACCCCCACACCCCAACACATCCACACACTAACACATACACACACCCCCACACAATTCAGACCCTGTCACACATCCCCAGTCGATAGCGCACTTAAATGTTAATTTCTGGCATATTACTTTATTTTTGTTATTTTAGCTTATTGTAAGATTACCTTACTTGTGAAATTCCTTAAATAACTAGTAATGTAACTTGGGAAGGGCGGAGCACCCTAACACAAGTAAATTAATTACTTAAAAGGTGGCTCCTCATTGTAACTAGCGTAATGTTATTTAAGCTGATAATAAACATTTTTGAATTTTGAATTTTTTTTATATTCATGATTTCACCTCCTGTGTGGTCTACTACTATTCTGTATACCTCTACTCTCCAGTACGAGTCTGTCACTCTCTTACACAATATATAATGGTACTCAGTCCATATACCTTTACTGATTGATTTTGGCCAGTTTAACTGTCGCTTGTGTTCTAGTGCTACACGTGCCTCAAACAGATATTTAAGTGGTCTGTGTGTGGGTAGCCTAATGTTTTTAATTGTGTGTGGGGCCGTGGGAAAGACCGCATTGAATTGGAATTTTGTACACTATCAATAATGACCATTAATTTCAAACAACAAGAGCTCTGAATTAAAATTTAGTTTCCAAAGTAGTTTCAGAATTTAGTCTTTTTTAGTAGAAAAAGATTATAGATGCCATTTCATATTTACAGGTCAAAGCCCGCTTTGCGAATAATAAACGTAAATTAGAAGAAAAGAAGCGTGAATACGAGCTTGACACGAGACTAAGAGAAGCAGCAGAAGAAGAAGCCAGGGTCAAAGAACAGCGCCGTGAAAGACGCCGTGACAAGAAGCGCAAGCTCATGGAATCCGAGGAGCCTGAAGATACACCAGCACAGTCTGAACTAGCTCAGATAATGGGATTCTCTGGCTTTGGAGGGGCCAAAAAATAGTATAATGTAATAATAAGTATGCTCATAAATAAATGTTTGATATTTAATAAAGTATTTTATTTTTTACACTGGTAAGGATGCTGAATAATACTTTACGTACCGAAGTACTATGCTTTGTTTCACACAATTCCAAGTTTAGCTCTCTGCTTGGGCTGTGATGTGCAGTGGCGGAGCTATCGGAGGACTAGGCGGTGCCGTGCACCGGGGCCCCCAAGCTCAGAGGGCCCCTCGGTCTCTGACCAGCAAACCTCGAACTGACCTAACAAAAAATTTCTTCCACCTTTAGTATATTAATATAATAAATTATTTCTGTTGTGTCGTGTAAGTTCTTGTGTTTAGCTACTTCAACCAATCGGCTGTTATGCGACCGATTTATGAAAACTAGCTTACTCTACCGAAATATTAGTGATGAACCGCACTCCTTTTTTTGACAAAAAAGTTAGGTACCTGGAGGTGGCCCTCAATAAGTCGGGAGGCCATGGTTTTTCATGATCCCCGGCGGGCGCCGATCGCACATCGTGATCGGGGCTTGAATCGCTGTCGATTCTACCATGACTTACCTGGGATTGGTGCTCGACAGCCGGTGGGATTTCGCCGTCCACTTTCGGCGGCTGGCGCCCAAGTTATTGGGCGTGGCTGGGGCGCTACCAACGCTGCTTCCCAATCTGGGGGGCCCGAATGCCGCCTGTAGGCTCTACGTGGGGATCGTGCGACCGATGGCCGTGTATGGGGCCCCGGTCTGGGCGACTGTCCTGACGGCCGGTAGCATCACAGTTTTGCGAAAGCAACAGAGAGCGAAGGCCGTCAGAGTCATCAGGAGGTGTCGCACGGTCTCCCTATGAGGCGGCTTGTGTACTGGCCGTCCTGGGACCTCAAGGCGAAAGTACTCGCGTAGTTGTATCGGTGCGCGAGGAAGCGCGGGGTGAGCGCCCGATGCAGCGACACCTGGAGCTGCATCGGTCTCAGGTTCGCGGGGTCCTGGTGATGGAATGGCAGCACAGCTTTCACGCCCTACCCAGCCTCGTCACCATCGAGGCGGTCCGGCCGGTACTCAAACGCTGACTCGGGAGGAGGTACGGCTCCCTGTCGTTTCGGGTGACACAGGCGCTCTCGGGGCAGGGTTGCTTTGAGAAGTACCTGTGTCGCATAAACAGCGAGCCCGGTGTCACCACTGCGTCGACTGCCGGGAGGACACGGCGCGGCATACGCTGGCAGCGTGAGCTTGGGAGGAGCCGCGCCGTGCCCTCTCCTCAGGAGTGGGCAGTGAGCTGTCGCTGCCGGCCGTAGTCGACTCGATGGTCGGCAGCGAAGAGTCCTGGAATGCGGTGGTTTCCTTCTGCGAAACAGTTGTCTCGCAGAATGAGGCTGCGGAAAGGGAGAAGAAGATCTCGTCCACTCACCCGGCTCACAGAAGGCGCACCGGGTGTCGGCGGAGGGCGGACAACGCCCGCCTACAGCCCCCTAAATGGGTCCAGAGGCGACGGACTCGGGGACGTCCGTCGTTCCTCACACATCAGGACCCGAGCTGGCGGCGCGTATTATTCCACGCGCGCCCCTCTTTGACGTCGTGAAACACCTCACTCCGTTACTCCTCCCCTGGGTCACCAGTCGGGGGTTGCGTAAGGATCGTACGTTCCCGAGACCCCCGGCGGTTAGGTGTGAGATAGACACCGGGGTGGTTTTTAGTGTGACTAAGGTTAGGCCAGATTTTGCTATAATTCACAAATACAATATTGATAGAAATCATTACTAACTTACAAGCATTTATTAAATAGAAGCAAATATGTAATTGGCAATGTGATTCGTATACTGCTTTAGGCTTATAAAACTTTGCTTTCTACTTCTATTCGTGTCGAGTACTCTTCATTTTTTTATGTTGATTGAGCCCAGTAGATGGCCACATTGATTGCGGCATCAGTAGCATTCTTTAGGTCATCTGAAGTGCAGGTGAACGGGCACTTAGGCTGCCCCAGCAAGTTGGGCATGGTCTAATCAGAAGCACCGTACTCGCACTGGGTTTTGGATGGGTTAATAGGTATTCCCCGCTTCGACAAATTGTGTCTGCAGCGGCCTAGGTACTTGGTTACGCAATCAATTGAGAGCTTTCCTTATAGGCCACTGCAGATCACGCCCGGGAGGCAAATGTTCGTGAAATTTAACAAAGATGGTGGATGCTTCTCTCATTGGGTGGTTTGTCCTGGATGGCCTGCGTAGAACGCTAAAAGCTCTTACGGCTTTTAAGCCTACCCGGAATTTCTACTGATAATAAACGTTTGAATAAACAGAACTAAAATTCGTACCTGAAAAATTGAATTTTGGGAACCCCAATAAAATCGCGGTGGGTAATAGCCCAATGGTTCCAGGCGTTAACTGTCAAGCCTCTCGGTCGTGAGTTCGATTCCCGCTCCTAAGCGCGTGGTTATAATCAATGTAATTTGTTTCACCGCTAAAAGCATTATTTATATACCAATACTTAGAAGCTAATTATTTTTTTGTTGATGCTCAATAGATAAACGTAAGTAAACAAATAAATATAATTAGGTCCTAATGTCCATTTCCATGTACAATCAAAACATTACATGGCGATGACTCGTCATTTCCGTCCGAGTCCACGCCTGTGATACAGTGTCCAGTGTGCTATTGTATGCATGCTTTCATGCGGAACATGCAACTGAATCGACAAGGTCGCTTCAGCTAATGAAAACATACACGAAGTATCACAATCTTATATGTAAGTACAGACGACACCAAAAGTCATTCAGCCGAATTTTTATTTTAGAACGTCACTGTGTACCTACCTAGTTACTAAAAATTCTTCATGTTTTACTTTATTACTAAACACTGCTAGACTAACGGGATGAAGAGGGCAGGTGCGGTCGGCCCGGGGCCCCGGTCCTTAGAGGCCCCCAAAACTTAGAAATACTTTTTCATCAAATCCCAATTACATAATATAATAATTATACATTCGGTAAGTAAAAGGCAGTAGTTGGGGGTCCTCTACACACGCTAATTATTTACGGAGGGTACTATAATTTACGAGCTCTACATTCGTTTTTCCTCAGACTTGTCTGCGTAAGCCGACAAAGTAACTCTTATTTATAAAAAAGGTCTAGCTTTTCTGTGGTCGACAATGTTTTTCCGAATTCTGTATAAATAGTCAAAATTTTTCTGTATAAATAAGCTAAATAAGTATTTCGATTCATTCCTGCGCAAGGGGGGGGGGGGGTCATGTCGTTTTGCAGCCCCGAGCCCCCGAAAGGCTTAGTCCACCACTGTTTCTAAGTACAATCTAAGTCATTTTATGAGTATGATGAAAGCTCACTACATCGTTAGTGACAAGCGCAACTGCTTACCCCTTAAATACGGGAGTATAGGTTGTATTAAGTTTTTAACCACCCTAATTTTACATTGAGATTTCGGAAGTATTAGCTAAGCTGAAGTAGGCTTACGATTCTCTCATGAAATGTACAAATACATGCAATTATAATAAATAGGCTACCTATATCGATGAAGTAGGTGCCTGAACGACAATCCAAAAAAAAACAGTCAAGAGCAAGTCGGGCTCGCGCAAGCAGGGTTCCGTCCGGACAAGAATTATACCAACAGTCGCCCGGCCAGTGCGCTTCACTGAATTTAGATTTGTTAATGGACGTTCTGCCCGTTTTTCATGACCAAAGTTAAGTCCTAAGGCTGGAGCTGGACTATTGCGCGTCCTTGTGTTTAATAATAAATAGTTCAGCCCACAGCAAAGCACCCAGGTTTTATAGGCTATTTTAAATTATCTGTGCCTATGAGAAAGATGAGGTTTTTGCCCTGCAGTAGAACAATGATAGGCTGCTATTATATTATTATTTTAAAATCTATCACCAAAAAAAAAATACAAAGATTACGTTCCTATTTTTGATACGGAACCCTAAAAAGGGCTCTGAACACTTGCCATAGTAGCGATGAGTCTGCAAGCAATGATTTTCCGCCACAATCAGGCGAAACCACGCCCTCGTATAAAAGGCAAGTTCACAGTCATGGTGAATCAATGTGGTGATTGAAACCGGAGACATGAGGACGATACTGTTAACCGTTGCTCTTTTAACGTTATTTTATTCGTGTATATTGGCATATCAAGTGAGTGATTAGTTTAATTTTCTTTTTTTTTGGTTTTGTTTTATTGACTGCAATTTAAATTAGGCCTGTAGGTATCTTCAAGCCTTTATTTAAGCTTTGCAGAATAAATACGAAATTGAAGACTGAACGGTAGCTTGTTACGACTTAATTTAGTATTTATCTATACCTACTAATTATAAAGCTGAAGAGTTTGTTTGTTTGTTTGAACGCACTAATCTCTGGAACTACCAGTCGGATTTGAAAAATTCTGCATTTGATAGCAGAATTCTTGAAGAACGCTAGGCTATATAACATCACGCTAGGATCCTTAGGAACCGAGCAAAAAGGACGCTAAGCGAAAACGAAGTAATAACGCAGGCAGGCGATGCGATGCGACGGGGTGGGTCGGGGGAACAAGAAATTTCACGCGGACGAAGTCGCGGGCAGAAGCTAGTTATTTTAATAATACGTCACACCTGTGTTCCCCGACAGTAACCATAGATAGGTATACCTATACCTAATGCACTGACATTCACCAGTTTTCTTTGAATCTAAAATGGGGTTAGCCTACATATTGCCATGCCACTAACTGGCCACGAATCCAGACTCCAGGCTGCTAGCTGTTGATGGAAAATCCAATATTAATTTGCACGACCAGATAATCAAATCTTCGACACCGCGACCAACAGCCGCGCTTGTGACCATTGTAACAAATAATTAGTCGTTAATTGATTTGTTTCAGATTGCAACCGATGCTTCTAGCTTTTCATGTAAGTATTTTTACAGCCACTTTAATTGTCACTCGCTTTCTTTCTATGTAGGTACCTACTTATATCTATATACAGGGTGACAGAGACATCGACGCGCAAACTGTAACCATGAATTCGACACATGAGTTTAGACCCCATAGCGTAGAAATTTTTCGTTGGTTATCAAAATCCTGTATACTATAAAAATTAAATGCAGTTCGTTGGTAAACGCATCACTTGAGATCGGCTTCACGGAGTTGGCTATTTTTTAGTCCGAATAAGGTTTATAGCAAAATTAAAAATTTAAAAGTTGCCCGGGTTATTGGAAAATCCGGACAAACTAAATTGGGTTTTTCTATGATAATTGAAATTTGAACAGGGCGACGTCTGTCGGGTCAGCTAGTTTGAAATAGTTTTGATTTTCGCCCTGCAGTCACATCTCTAAACCTCGCCCAGTAGGTAGGTGTTTAATATCATATAGTAAGTAGGTATAATAATATTTAACGAATGACGACCCTTGAGTTATGACAGACCTATTTTAGGCATCAAGTTCTCCCCACTGAACAGAATATCTTCCTCTTTGAAAACAAAATCTTTCAACGTAGGTACGTTTACCTAATGACACCGACATCTATACCGCCATCATACTCGAGTAAATAAATAATTGAATAATTTTGTTAATGAATTTGCACGCTTCGTTGAAAGTAGTTGTAGGTACTGCCTTATGACTTAAATACGTAATCTGTAATTAATCACCTGCGCATTTTTTTCTCAGCCAACCTTTACGACATTGCAGACTCGCATCGAGAAAAAAGGCAGCTAGAGAACTTCGATGATGACTACCCCTCAGCGAGCCAGCAAGAGCAAGAGGAACCAGGCTTCTGGGACAGAATCGTCAAAGTAGCACTTAAGTTATTCAGTAGATTCGTAGAATGGTTAAATTCATCATAATAAGTTATGATTGTAATCTAAGAAAAATCACAAAAAAACTCCATCAAATAATGTGTGTTAATTTAATTGTACTTACTTAAATTATTATTTATAATTCAATTGATCGTTTAATTTACTCCTACTTGATAATCAGGTAAGTAGAGGAGCAACAGTGGCAAGTAGACTAAGTACTTGTTTAAACATGTAAGCCAGGTGAAAAATAAAACAAAGTGTACATTATAAAATAATATATTTATTGTAATGAAGTGGCTTAATAGAAGATTGTTACTAAGGAGTAATGTAACATGTTAATATAATTGTAAGGAACCAGCACGATGGCACTTTTTCGTATTTTTTATTTATTACAAAAGAACAGATATAATTAGATATGCAATTATGAATTTCACTTTCGACTAATGAAATGAGTAGTATTTTATTATTTCAGTATCAGAATCAACTCTTAGAACTAGTATTTAACAGGAAAGTAGCAGTAGATAAGAGGTTACTAACTGTTATTCATATTAAATGTTACAGTCTCATAAATGCAGGATATCGAGGACGCATAAACTATTAAACTAGATAGCATACAAGAACTTTCCCCTATAAATACTGCTGCGTTTGACAGGTTTTTACTTAATTTTAATAACAATCCACAAGTGGTATGAAAAAACTTACTTCAACTAGATTACACACTATTATTGAACATTAACAAACGATTATATAACAAGTAGTATGTGACATCCTGCGTGCTCTGTATTAATACTTATAATATCATGTAAAGTAAAACTAAATTGCTATTCTGATCGAGTTTTCATAAATAACAACAATGAAAATAAGAGAACAAGTACTATTAAATGCAAACATAAGACTTTAGTAAAATAATGAACACAAGGTTTGTAGTAGTTTGTATTTAAAACTATAATAATATGCTTGAAACTAGGGAACAGCTCGTATCGTTGTTTAAGGTGGGATAAGTGAATAGGTACGCTATAATTAACTATTGGAGTCAGTGGGAATGGTGCAATATTCAGTCAGTTGGGTCCTATTGTCATTATGTGAGACTAGTAAATTAGTAGTTTCGTTATTTTCCTAAAAGAATAACACATTAAGGCAATCGCGTCGATTTAGGTGCTCTCACTAAATAAATAAAAGCTTTGATAAGAAAATAATACAATCTGCAATAGGGATGATGACTAATATTAGAAATGTTCGAACAAATAATGAAATTTCAAAGAAACGCATAGTTAAATGAGATAATGGTAAAAATATGTAAAATCGATAGAATTTTGGAGAAGCTACACGCTTTCAAAGTTATTGGAGGGAATTATTCCCGTCCTTATCGCATAGTACGGGCAATGTATGGCGCTAGTATGATGTTACATCAGTTTTGTGATAGTGCCGTCTTTGTCTAGCAGTTATTTTAAAACTCTTATAACTTAGCAATTTTGTAAGGTTTTAGACTTTTTATAGTATTGTTTGTAAGTATAGTATTTTTTGTCAGTATTTGCAAACAAATATACATTTGAGTTCAAAAAAACATTGTCATCATCCCCATCTGAAAATCATTTTCAATTTAAAATAATGTAGGTAATAAGATCTTGGCAATTAGCGGAATTTATCTCATATACATAATTGGTTATTCGGCATTCTTACATTTTGTATTATAAAGCTATAGTTTTGTTTTTTTTTTCGGATGTTAACAATTGGTTTCATGTGCAGGTTCTGTATTTTCACAAGATTTTCCATGAACGTGGGATGACATGGTTATCAGATACGAAATTCTGTGCTTAAAGGAATTTCGACAGCATAAAACGACAGCATAAGATTTTTTTATAATTATAACAAGAAAAAGCGATCATTGTTAATATTGTTTTGCCCACGCTCATCTAAAACCTTGTTTCACTAATAAATCGATGCAGAGTTGGGTTGTAGATTGGCTCTAAATTAAAACTCTAGGCATAGATTTATAAGACTGACGCACACTTTTCAAAGGAGCATAATTTTATTTTATACTCATCCGATAATATCGGAAGACCTACGTTATAAAATAATATAAATTAGCAATATTTTACATGTATAACTGCAACAATAACTTCTAATACTAATTGAAGACTGTTGTGTAACGTTAAATCGTAAATAACTAGATTGTTTTTTACATCCATATTTTAAGGTAACCTAACTATATTAAAGTGCTATAATATAAATTCAAATCCATACAAGTGCTCGAAAATAGAATAATAACAGGAAGTTACAGCATCATATATTTAAATTAGTACCTTATAAATTACCAAAACCTGCATAAAAGTAATACATCAGTAGTTATCGTAATATGATTGACGAAAGTAAAGTTGCGAACTGGTATTTGTGTAAATATTTTCATAACACAGAAAGGACAGTTTTATAAAACGTATTAGAGGGACGACGCATACAGGGTCAAATTAAATTAGCTAGCGAAACTATTAAAACGAATTATTTTTTTATTTTTTTTGGGGTTCAACAACCGCTGTTAGTGTTTTTACTTGAAGTATGAGTTGAGAAAATCTATTTTCTTTCGTTCAGACATTGATACGTATAACGTCTGTGAAGTTTACACAAATATAAAATGATTTTTTAAACTGATACTTCACACGCTCAATGATCCCAAAAAAAATTTCATAATAATTTGTTTTTTTATTTTATCATGTTTAGATACCGATACCCATCACATCTGCGGAGTTTCGCTGATTAATTTAATTTAACCCTGTACTTTTAACAACGTATTTCGTATTTTTTTATTATTATTATAGTAGCCTTTTTAAGCAGTCAACTCTGGCAATATTTATTAGTTACAAAAACAAATATAGCATGTTAGCATCTGTGAATAATTCATATCAATCACATACTGAGTAACATATTTTTACCACGAAGAAAAACATGGACTAAATTCCGATCCAAATATTATTTTTATAAATAAAAGTCCGCGTAAACATCAAAATACTATTGGCGTACGATCGGACCTACACTAGCTGATGGCGAAGCGACGCCATGACGCGTCAAGACCGCTGCTGGCTCCATAGCAAAACAATCGAAGGACGTATCAAGAAATAGTTCTTGTACGAACCGCCGCGCGCACAACATGTATGTATCTCTTGCCAGTAAGGCACTAACGTCAGAATAAACACATGGACTACGAAATACCTCTGGATGGCGTTGCTTCATTGATAGCAGTAATGAACGAGCCTGCAAAAAAAAATGTTGTTTAGTAAAACTTAGAATAACGGAGAGGGGATGGTTTTGGATCATACAAGACAGCAAGGGTATAAATTGATCTCATCGACAACGTTAGAAATTATTAAAGTCCTTAGGCTCCTCGCTGCACGAAAGGAGCGTTAGGGCACGTTTTCTGCTAACATTAATAATACACTTTATTCAAAGTGACATAAAGTGCAAAGTTGTAAATACATTTGATGCAAACATCAAACGTCTCCTCAGGAGTCCACGAGCGCGCTCGTGCAAGAACTTTAGCATTTTAAGACTAAAATTATAAGGTGCATTATTCAATCACATTAGAAAATTCTCTGCCTTGAATGATGGAACCGAAAGGAGCAACTCTAGCCTTAGGACTATAAGTGTGAAATGTCTGTACACAAATCCCTAGGGTTATATATTTATTATTCAGAGAGAAAAAACTACCTGTTTCAAATGTATAGGGTTGGACATAAAGTTCACTTGATGCAACAGTTCTGCTTGCGGGCCTGTTTTGTTATCTGGTGCGGGTTTCTCGGTGGTCGGACTACGAGGCTCCATGAAGCTCGTACCTGACCCATCCATACCTAGAAACATTATAAACGGTAAAATAAGTACAATACCTGGGCATTATAATGACACAGCGAGCTTCAGAACGAGATTAGTCACACAGGTCC
The DNA here is from genome assembly GCA_947507525.1 of Apamea epomidion. Taxonomy (NCBI): domain Eukaryota; kingdom Metazoa; phylum Arthropoda; class Insecta; order Lepidoptera; family Noctuidae; genus Apamea; species Apamea epomidion. The sequence continues at coordinate 12,173,310 of OX382228.1, read as the reverse complement.
AACTGACAGAAAAGACGCTCTTCAACGTTTCAACGTCAAACTTCTTCTAAACCTCTATAAAACTATACTTTTTTAACTGCAGATCCAATTATAATTCAATTTGATATAGACATTTAGAAACAGCGTTTAAAGATAATTCATATCTGCCAAACATCATGATGAGATTAGTAAAAATATTTGAGTGTACACACTCGTAAATAGTTCTTACCAGCCTTACCTGCAAAGAAGGCTTCGCGCAACTCGTGCGACGAAGGCGGTCTCGTGCGCACGCAAGCCAGACAGTCCGCAGTTAAATGGCGCCACTTTCTGGTCGACGACGCACCAGCGCTAACAGCAGTCTCAGTAACTACTGCGCCTACACTTTGAACGTTGTTTTCATCAGCATTAGACCGAAGGTCTACTTCTGCAGCTGTAATATCATCTTTATTTTCATTATTCGTTGTTTTCACACCCTCATCAACAACTTTGCTGGGTGTGGTTACACTTTCGTCTACACTGACTGTAGTGACAATCCTTTTGGTTTTGTCTTTGGTTGAACGTGGATTGTCACTTGTTTCTATGCTAGCAATCGATATGTCTGCGTTGGAAACGGCTGGTTCTGATTTTTCCGAATTCACTTTGTGAATTTGAACTGCTATGGTGCTTGAACTAGCTGTAAAAGAAGAATTAGCATTTAAGTTATGAGTCTTGAATATTATGAGAATACATGTAATATAGCTAGAATCCGACCATATTTCGTTTTTTGATTTCGGCAATTTTTGGGCAATTTTTTCGACTGAATTTTTATTATTATTCTCGGCAGCGGTTCAAGAATATACAATTATTCAGAGAAAATGTATAGTTTAAACAATTAAAAGCACAATAACTTAAAAATGTTATTTTCTCGCATCAGATTGTTTGATTGTTAATAATGTCTATGAAAAAAGTATAAAGTTTAAACGGCTCAAGTTATTGATTAAAATTATGAAATTGTATTTCTTTCAATTTAACCAAAAAACAACCTACCGCCAAAACAACGAAAAAAACCCTTTTAGTTTTCGGGCCAAAAAACCATTTTCTTTTCTTTTCTTTCTTTTCTTTCTAGATGATATAAAAATCATTGTACCTTTATGTGAAGCTAATTTCTGACTATCGGGCGTGGCCCGTGACTTATTTTCCGTGCTCGCACTACTTGTATCTACAAGGAATGACGGCAAGCGATCACGCTTCGTATCACTTTTATCAGTGTCTTCGTCGTTCCTATCTTCGTCTCTGTAAAATACACAAAAAAAAAAAAAAATAAGGCAAGTAATTTTATCAACTGGTCAATTCAACCTATACAAAACGAAGCAATGTTTTAAGGTTCAATCTGCAGCTTAGTCTATTTTAACCTCCCCAGTTTTATATTCACACAAGAAGTGTGCCCGACGGGATTTCCCATCGACAAAAATGACGAATTTTCATACAAACTTTAGAGGATACATTTACCAAAGTCCCCTATTTAACCCCTTTGGAGGATACATTTATAAAAATTCCCTACTTAACCCCTTGCAAGGTTCATGCTTCTAGACCCAGCGGTTTAACCTGTGCGTTGTCTGTCAGTAAATAATTGAATGAACACAAACAACAAATAGCAGTTCTTCCAAGTCTCAATTCATTTTTATTATTCTTATTTATCGTTTCCTATCATAGTAAGATAACTCAGATATGAATGAACGATAAATACCTTGGGAACAGTTCCATAAGGTCCCTAGGAAGACAGATTCCGATGTATGCAGGTGTATGTCCGTGCGTGAGACGCACGGGCGGCGGGGCGGAGGGGCAGGTAGACCGCCGCGCGTGTAGCGAGGCGCCCGCCGCCCCGGCCGCGCCCGCTGCCCCGCTAGGTGGAGATGCCCGGGCGTTGTCTCCCAAAGGTAAAGGTTTCCAGTCGTACTCCAACAGACTATAACAACAAAGTATTTGGTTGTTGCATTTCACAAACTTTTCAAACTGTTTCTGGTACTTTCTTCAAAAGGCCAGTCCGGATACTACCCTACATTTTGTTACACGGTATGTTTAGGGTTCCGTAAATGCGAATAAAAAAACGGAACCCTTATTGGATCACTCGTGTGTCTATCTGTACAGCGAATTTGCTCCGAGTCTACTGGGCCGATTAAGTTGAAAATTGGTACACATGAATTTATGTGACCCAAACACGGACGTTTAATGAATTTTTAATATAAAGGGGTCACTTTTGGGGTATATAGAAAATTTAAAACTGTACCTTGTGACATGTCAAATTAAATATCTTGTAGTGAGGGTCTCAGATAGGGTTGCCACCCGTTCTTTATAATAAATTATTGTTCGTTATTTCAGGTAATTGTACTCTATACTTTATGTGAACAATAAAGTACACGAAAATACTTTATTTGGCATTATTTGGTTTCTTTGGGATTTTTAAAAGTTTAGTCATATGTATTAAATTTTTTCGTTAAGCGCAATACATCGATTGCTACCAGATTTGATTAAAGGCAATTGTCATGCACATATAGTGCATAATTGTGTAAGACATGCTATGAGCTATTTATCACAAGACATAAAAAATGTAATTTTAAAAGTCATTTCATTTTTATCTATCTATTCCCGCCACGTCAGCATTCACAGAGAGATTTTTTTCTGTGATGAATAGCAAATGGCGAGACGAAAGAAATAAAGCGTCTCTAAATTTGATTAAAAACGAATTACTTATTTATTTTAATTTAAATATAGACTGTAAAGATGCTGCGCAATTATTTAGTAGAGATACTAATTTGATATAAATCGCAAAAAGTAATAAAAAATATGTATCTAAAAATAATAATAATAAAAAATAAATTGTACTTTATTTTAATACTATATACTTTTTTTTTCCTACCTATAATAACCAATGTACTTTATCTGCAAAAAAAAAGGTGGCAACCCTAGTCTCAGATATATATTTTTAATATTTTAAAACAAATAGGTACCTTCTTGCTGTTGGCGTTCCTATTTTATATAAATAAAATTACCTCATTTTCGCCATTCTTTCTTTGGTAGACTTGGCTCTGTCCCTCAGTGAAGAGAAAGGTTTTGAACGTCTGTTCGTGTCCGATAGTAACCAGCTCAAGTCGTCCATTTCACTCGAACCCGCAGCGCTTTCTGACAAATATGGCCTAGAAAAGTATTTCTAAGATAAGTTACCCATATTGTAATTGAACAGATTAAATGAGATCACAGAACAGCTCAAATCAATCGCATTCTAATATTACATTCAACGGGGTTACAGCTAAGATGGTGTAAGCTGGGTACACGCGATTACAGCCTTAATTGCATAGTTTATTTTTCCTTATCACCTACCGTCTATTAAGTGACTTCAAAGTAGCGTATCCTGTCATATCCATCTGAGATGGAGGCGAGCTGGCCACTTCGTTACCCGTGAAACCTGCAATATGATAATATTTTTAGAAAAACACATCACATTCAGTAAACATAAGGTGGCAGAAGAAACTTAGAGTCAGGCCCTTTGTAACTGGCACGGTTTCATTACGGTACGGCGTATAAACCGCGCCGTAGAAAAAACATGTCCGTGCACTGTACAGTCACGAGCACTAATATGTCAACACTTGTAAACTTCAATAGCGATTTTTGCATGAAATAACGAAAACAACAATGAAATACGATACATTGCAAAAACCTATGGGTTCGAAAATAGTTAATAGTTCGTAGCAACATAAAATATCATTCAAATATAAAGGAGTAAATCGCTTTTGAATAAAGCCAAGTGCATACTTACTTATGCTCGTGACTGTACAAGCTTTCATAGTGATCCATACATATTGCCAACCATCCATACACACGGTGAATAAACCATAGTTTTTCACGGCAAGAAAACCGTGTGTGCAAAGGGCTTCAGGATAGGGGGCAATAAGAATAACGTAAATATGGTGGAGGTCCAACTCACTGGAAGCGGAAGTGCGACGTTGTAGTTCCGATATCTTCGGCCGGTGCGTGCTGTTACTGCTCTTCATACCATACAGACTCGAAGAACTCGGTATTGGACTCAGAGTCAAAACTCTATCACTGCAAACATGTTACACATCAGAATAAAAGAAAACTTATAACACCCCGTCGTTTTTGCATCGGGGGTTAAAAATACTGAAATTTGTAGTAAATTTGTAGCCCACAAATTCAGATTTTAGCGATTTTAATTCTGTAAATACATATTTGAAATGTTTGCGAATTATATTTTGATCCACATGCAATCTAATATTGACCTTCCTTTTTTTTTTTGTTTTGCAAAAAAGAAATTAAGAAACAGGATTGAAGATTTTATACGGAGGCTGGCTGGATTTTTATATACCTACTGTCGCGCTATTTTTTTTTATTTTTCAAAATGGCGGCCACGAATGAAACCTATATAAATCTATGGATGACATCAATACAAACAGAAAACAAAATAAAACCAATCCCCGTAGTGTCACGTTTTGGATTCATAACCATTTTGAAAAAAAAAATGGCGGAAAGGTAGGTATACCACGGACCTTCAAAGCCCTTTGAATTTAGCGGGCTAAACTGGCGCTTTTGCCTTAAGAGGACTATTGGTTTATACTTACGGAATAGCGTATTTCCCAAGAAATGAATCGCAACTACTAACTCCACTAGTACTAGATTCACTGGTGTTCCTCACTCTACCCTCATGGTGCTCTAAGGAGTTCATTCTGCCTATTAATAGTCTATTCTCCGCCATTGGGACCCGATGAGGTCCAGGTCTTTCGTAACTCGAACAATCGCGAAGTATATCGACAGTTCTCGACTCCGATAAAATTGGTCGATCGTGTGAACTGGAGCAACTTTGTGATGGTAGCGTATGCGACTTTCTTTTGTCCGGTCGCCCATCAGTGTAACCTTTATTGTCTGTCACATCTTGGTCTTTGATTTCCGAATTGTCGGCAGATATCGATCCAGCTTTTCCATAAAGTTTCGTAGTGTCTGAATGTAAGCTTTCTGCGACACTTTGATCGGTGTGATCTGAATGTTCGCTCATTTCTGTGTCGTAGGCGTTGTAGCGACATTCTGGTGACGTCACAAAGTAATGCACATTCGTGCCTTGCTCAAAGCTGGCATAGGTTTCGTCGGGAATCACTGGGAATTGATCGTGCCTCGTATGTCTTACGCAGAGCCATCCTAAAAGATAAGCAACAAAACGTATTTATTATGCCAATGAGACAAAATTATTACACACTAGCTGCGCCCCGCGGTTTTACCCGCATAAGTCTCGATCCCGTGGGAATTTATTTATTTTTGCATTCGAGTAGTCCAAAGTAATATGTAGAAGAAAGCCAAATACAAGTTTCCACTTATAAAAACTTATGTATAAAATTGACAAAACGGTATAAACAACGTGAGAGTTAAACACAGAAACAACTGAAGAGAATGAACAAAACTTTTTAACAAAAAAACTAAACCGCCGAAAAAACTGAAAAGCAAAACATAATAAACATTTTTTATTTAACCTTAATAACTAAGTTCTTAAACAATGTAAGTATACCTAAGTTTTTGAGTCGTAACGTTTTCACACTATAACGTGTGAAAACATTACAAACAAACATTTAAAAAAACTAATATTTTCTCTTTATAATATTTGTTTAGACAAAATCTGTTAGTTTATTTTCCTTACCAAGATCGGAAAGCAGATTAGCACCATCATATGTGCTTCCAATAAGTCCGAGTACATAGAAAGCAGTCGCTCGCACAGAATACACCGGGTTGTATTTGGCCAGCCTTACGATATGAACCAACACGGAGTCTTCCAAGTATCCGTTACTCAAATTCATTAGTTGGTGGAGGCCCTGTGACGTCACAGCAGTATTGCCAACTGCCCACAACGAAGCTTTTATGTCGGCGATCTCTTGCTCGTTGGCACACTTCTTGCGTTGCAAAATCTGAAAGGATTGGTGTTTTAGATATGTTACCATTGTATCTTCACATTATCCTATAGTCTGTTCCAAAAATATCTAATGAGCATCTAAACAAACCCTGTTTATGTTAAATTCTTATGCAAACACTGCCTAAAGAATATTAGTAACACATTCATCTGTATTTAGAAGGTTTCAACTTAATAAAGTCTTTTGTTTTCTATAATTTTGCTGGCTGTCGGTATCAAGATAAAGGTATCAATACTTGAAAACGTCAAGAAAATTAGATAAATAAAAGAAAGAACGAAAAAAGTTTATTTGGACACAGTTCGTGAAACACAAAATACAAAATTAATAAAACAAAGATAATGTTTCAGACAACAATAGTGTGTGTGCCTCACGGCTGCGCCAAAAAGGTTCATTTCAGCATGAATGCCAGACAGATGCTGTCTGACGCTGGTTTTCAAATGAACCTTTAGGGAAAAGTGACGCGCGCCGCGACACGCGCCCGCCTCGCCTGCCTCTCGCTTACCTTATAGTGGTCGGGTAGTACAGCAGCCAGCAGAGCGCGCGCGCGGTGTGTGGGGTGCGCGGGGTGCGCGGTGCGCGCGCGCGGCGCCAGCGCGGCGTGCAGGTGCGGCGGCGGGCCCGCGCGCCGCGACACGCGCCCGCCTCGCCTGCCTCTCGCTTACCTTATAGTGGTCGGGTAGTACAGCAGCCAGTAGAGCGCGCGCGCGGTGTGTGGGGTGCGCGGGGTGCGCGGTGCGCGCGCGCGGCGCCAGCGCGGCGTGCAGGTGCGGCGGCGGGCCCGCGCGCCGCGACACGCGCCCGCCTCGCCTGCCTCTCGCTTACCTTATAGTGGTCGGGTAGTACAGCAGCCAGTAGAGCGCGCGCGCGGTGTGTGGGGTGCGCGGGGTGCGCGGTGCGCGCGCGCGGCGCCAGCGCGGCGTGCAGGTGCGGCGGCGGGCCCGCGCGCCGCGACACGCGCCCGCCTCGCCTGCCTCTCGCTTACCTTATAGTGGTCGGGTAGTACAGCAGCCAGTAGAGCGCGCGCGCGGTGTGTGGGGTGCGCGGGGTGCGCGGTGCGCGCGCGCGGCGCCAGCGCGGCGTGCAGGTGCGGCGGCGGGCCCGCGCGCCGCGACACGCGCCCGCCTCGCCTGCCTCTCGCTTACCTTATAGTGGTCGGGTAGTACAGCAGCCAGTAGAGCGCGCGCGCGGTGTGTGGGGTGCGCGGGGTGCGCGGTGCGCGCGCGCGGCGCCAGCGCGGCGTGCAGGTGCGGCGGCGGGCCCGCGCGCCGCGACACGCGCCCGCCTCGCCTGCCTCTCGCTTACCTTATAGTGGTCGGGTAGTACAGCAGCCAGTAGAGCGCGCGCGCGGTGTGTGGGGTGCGCGGGGTGCGCGGTGCGCGCGCGCGGCGCCAGCGCGGCGTGCAGGTGCGGCGGCGGGCCCGCGCGCCGCGACACGCGCCCGCCTCGCCTGCCTCTCGCTTACCTTATAGTGGTCGGGTAGTACAGCAGCCAGTAGAGCGCGCGCGCGGTGTGTGGGGTGCGCGGGGTGCGCGGTGCGCGCGCGCGGCGCCAGCGCGGCGTGCAGGTGCGGCGGCGGGCCCGCGCGCCGCGACACGCGCCCGCCTCGCCTGCCTCTCGCTTACCTTATAGTGGTCGGGTAGTACAGCAGCCAGTAGAGCGCGCGCGCGGTGTGTGGGGTGCGCGGGGTGCGCGGTGCGCGCGCGCGGCGCCAGCGCGGCGTGCAGGTGCGGCGGCGGGCCCGCGCGCCGCGACACGCGCCCGCCTCGCCTGCCTCTCGCTTACCTTATAGTGGTCGGGTAGTACAGCAGCCAGTAGAGCGCGCGCGCGGTGTGTGGGGTGCGCGGGGTGCGCGGTGCGCGCGCGCGGCGCCAGCGCGGCGTGCAGGTGCGGCGGCGGGCCCGCGCGCCGCGACACGCGCCCGCCTCGCCTGCCTCTCGCTTACCTTATAGTGGTCGGGTAGTACAGCAGCCAGTAGAGCGCGCGCGCGGTGTGTGGGGTGCGCGGGGTGCGCGGTGCGCGCGCGCGGCGCCAGCGCGGCGTGCAGGTGCGGCGGCGGGCCCGCGCGCCGCGACACGCGCCCGCCTCGCCTGCCTCTCGCTTACCTTATAGTGGTCGGGTAGTACAGCAGCCAGTAGAGCGCGCGCGCGGTGTGTGGGGTGCGCGGGGTGCGCGGTGCGCGCGCGCGGCGCCAGCGCGACGTGCAGGTGCGGCGGCGGGCCCGCGCGCCGCGACACGCGCCCGCCTCGCCTGCCTCTCGCTTACCTTATAGTGGTCGGGTAGTACAGCAGCCAGTAGAGCGCGCGCGCGGTGTGTGGGGTGCGCGGGGTGCGCGGTGCGCGCGCGCGGCGCCAGCGCGGCGTGCAGGTGCGGCGGCGGGCCCGCGCGCCGCGACACGCGCCCGCCTCGCCTGCCTCTCGCTTACCTTATAGTGGTCGGGTAGTACAGCAGCCAGTAGAGCGCGCGCGCGGTGTGTGGGGTGCGCGGGGTGCGCGGTGCGCGCGCGCGGCGCCAGCGCGGCGTGCAGGTGCGGCGGCGGGCCCGCGCGCCGCGACACGCGCCCGCCTCGCCTGCCTCTCGCTTACCTTATAGTGGTCGGGTAGTACAGCAGCCAGTAGAGCGCGCGCGCGGTGTGTGGGGTGCGCGGGGTGCGCGGTGCGCGCGCGCGGCGCCAGCGCGGCGTGCAGGTGCGGCGGCGGGCCCGCGCGCCGCGACACGCGCCCGCCTCGCCTGCCTCTCGCTTACCTTATAGTGGTCGGGTAGTACAGCAGCCAGTAGAGCGCGCGCGCGGTGTGTGGGGTGCGCGGGGTGCGCGGTGCGCGCGCGCGGCGCCAGCGCGGCGTGCAGGTGCGGCGGCGGGCCCGCGCGCCGCGACACGCGCCCGCCTCGCCTGCCTCTCGCTTACCTTATAGTGGTCGGGTAGTACAGCAGCCAGTAGAGCGCGCGCGCGGTGTGTGGGGTGCGCGGGGTGCGCGGTGCGCGCGCGCGGCGCCAGCGCGGCGTGCAGGTGCGGCGGCGGGCGCGCCGCGCGCCGGGCCCGCGCGCCGCGACACGCGCCCGCCTCGCTCACCGCCAGCGCCTCGTGCACGCCCGCCTCTACTAGTCGCACGTACCTGCACGACAAAGCACGTCCTCGCTAAATAAACCAGCATATAATAATAATAACGTATTATTTATTTCCTCACAAATGCACTGGCGGACTAAAGAGGGAGGGGGCGACAGGGGCGGTACGCCCCGGGCCCAGGGCCCCAAATCTTACTTTTTAATCAAATCCTAAAAAGGCCAAAATATCTTCAGCAAGAAACAGTTGAAAGCAGGTTGTCGAGAGACGTGCAAAATATGTAAAATATATATGCAGGGTGCTAAAATTGTCGAGCTCGCTTTGCTGGTTCTTACATTCTCTTATTCCTCAAACTTCTTTGCATGAATAAGTCGAAAAATTAACTCGGTGCTTAAATTCGAGCACGCTTTGCTCGCTCTTGTCAACATTTTTTTAATTGTCAGGCTTGTCTGCATACCTATTTTTAAATCGACAAAGTAACTCCTATTTCTGTATAAATAGCCAAAAGAAAACTTAAGTAATGTCAGGTATAACCTAATTAAGGTTGGCTCAATGAAAGCAGCGAAAATGCTCGCACAGATAACGGATAACCTTGAAGGGGTGACCCAAGTGCCAGTTCCAAAAAAGCCATACATGCCCGTTTGACGCCCATCTGAAATCTTGCTGAAATCCTTAAAACCATCGAAACTCCTCCAAAAAGAAGAAGGGACTGAAATTGGAACCTAAAACTCATTGAAAAATACATAAAGAAATGTCACACCTCGTTTAGATAAACCTCTGTTTATAATTGAAAAAAACTCACCGATAGTTGTAGGATTTAGTCCAGAAATCTAGATGTTTCTTGAGAAAGGCAATCGACTTCGCATCTACCGATTGTACGGCGACGGCGACTTCGAGACTGAGCCACAGTAGGTATCCTCTGTCGCTGATTGCCGCAAAATCCAAGGAAGTGGGTTCCGCTGTCTTATCCAAGTGACAGTTCTGACAGAGGGTCTCTTTCATAGTTATCAACTTTTCCACGTACGACTGCATGATTACAAGTTTATGTTTAAGATGAGTTAACAATAATAGTAAATATATTTTTACAAAATAATTTTGGTGTGATTTGACAGAAAATAAAATAGAACCTGCTTGGATTTTCGGAGTCGAAAAAACAAAATCAAGTAGACACCATGCCGTGTTTTGATTTAAGAACAATATCAATCAGCCTTTTCCAACCATGTTGAGGTCGCGTTTCAGTCTAACCGGATGCAGCTGAATACCAGAACTTTATAATATGGAACAACTGCCTATCTGACGTTGCTGGGTAACATGGTACCCTTGACAAGACTGGTTGTCAGAAACCCGAAAGTCTACTTTCGGGTTTCTGGTCGTTCCTACCCGAAACGACTGTCAAAGCTACGAATGATAGCCGGGACCAACAGCTTAACATGCTTTCCGGCACGGCGAGGTCCCGGTATATTATGTATGGTCACCCATCCATGGACCAACCCCGGCAAGCGTTGAAAATCTATTGTTGGCGGTCACCGGTGACCGCGGTGGCAGTCAATGACTTAGCCTTGAAAATCGACTCGTGCAGCTGTTATTATTTACCATATCATAGTGGTTTTACATTGCATTGTTGTCTAATAAATTGTTAAGGAGTCAAAATGAATAACTACACTTACAGGAACATGATAAGCCTCTTCCAAAATCGTGAGCGCAGTTTTTACAACCACTTTCGATTCGTCCTTTATTTGGCCGATCAACATTTGTAATATCCAGGTGTCCATGTCCACACCGCTGTTAGTATCACTATTACTATCTCTTTGAGTTGCTTTAAGATGATCATTAACAGCATTCTTCTTCAATTTAGCCTTTCTTCGGACTAACTCGAGAGATTTTCGAGACGCTCTCAGCAGAACATTCAAAAACTGTGTTGCATACAATCTGGAGGCTTGAATATTGCAAGTCAGAGTCTTTGCTAAAATGTCTCTTGGAAATGAGTCCAATGTGTAATCCAGACTGGATATAACTAACTTCACATAGCAGCTATGATGAGTTCTAGTTGATAGTTCTAAAAGGCTGAAAAATTATTAAAGTTGCATATAAAAGGGCATGTATGTATTGCATCACATTGTTCCAGTACGAAAACGAGATGGAGCTGTACAAGAATTATAGCGCCATCCCTTGTTCTCTATACGGCTACCAACCAATACAGTACAGTACAGTTAACTTACTTTTCATACAATCTAGTCTGCTTAAATACCCTCAAACCATTCTGCGAGTGACACAGTTGACCGATGAACAGGAAGTACATCTGACACATAGTGTTGCACATATGCTGAGGACTGAACAGGCACTCGTGAGCCTTCAGTCCCGACTCTATAGCCTCAATCTGACGGCTCACGTCCAGGAATAAGTCTTCTAGCAACCTTTGGCACTCAAACTGAAATATAATTTTAAAACACATCACACATCATCAACCATCACCAACATCATCATCATTCATCACCATTCCTTAGCCCCGTTTTTTTTTTCTCTTTTTCTTCATCTTTATTTTTTTTATGACATCTGAGATATATTTTATTCAATGAAATCGGATTACATTTGCTGTTATAGAGTCCGTCAACGATCATGGCTGCCGCGGCCACAGAAGTGTGAATATACACACGAGCGACACGCGTAAACGGCAGCGGTAACTGCAGCAGTCGACGAGTGTTGACGGCGGCCGTCGACGAGTGTTGACGGCGGCCATCGACGCGTCGGCAGGTAGTTGCCTCTGCCGTTGACGCTTGCCGCTCGTGTGTATGCACACAAAGACGGGAGCGAGATGGACAGACACTCCTAAATATTCATCCTCGCAAGTTTTACTCCCTCGATTTTCACGAGTCTTGGCGTTAGGTATAGTATATGTGCTGTAACGCCTTAAAAAGTAAAATTTTGTAACAAAGTTGTAAATACACATAAATTTTACTCACATCATTATGTCTCAATAAATGCCTAATAAGTTGGCAGCCCGCACGAGTGGCGGAGTGACCGTGGCAAGTACTAGACAAATCTGTGTGAGAATATTTATTGGAAGACGGCTTCAGGTAATTAATTATACGAGCGACCCACGCCTTGTGACCACTGTCGTTAAGGTTTAACAATGGAGTGTCGTTTTCCTGAAACAATATTATACTGTGAAAAACAATTATATTTTGGAGATTTACAATACTTAATGAAATGAGTATTACTGATTCATAATATACCTTCAATATAGTCCTTATTATATCCCAATTCCAGGTATTGCCGTCCTTATTCTGCATGACCAACGTACATCGTATCAAACTGTCGCTATCTCGCTCGAACAGATTGAAGAATTTCGCTGTCTTAGTAACTCTACTGACTGCAGCACTAGTCCGAGAACTAACACTTTTACTTTTAACTAAAGCACTCACATTTCTGTTAGGAACATCAGCTCGAGAGCCAACACTGTGCCTCTGTTTTGGCTCGCTTTCGTTATCAGAATCATTTAAGAATTCAATACTATTTTCTTTATGGAGGGAAACGTCATGTTTTGGCTTAACCATACTAGCGTTGTCTTTTTCTTTTCGACTTTTAGTATTATCTTCTACTTTCTCTCTAAATGCACCACTACAATACTGTATGATGTGGTCTAGGAACAAGCTGCTACTCGCCGGCCTGGCTGCGAGCATAGAGTGCAGCCTCCGCAGGGCAGCCACTGCGGCTAAGGCCTGTGGCTTGCCTGCCGAAGCTTGAGACATTAGCGTCGGGAGTGCCGGCGTTATACTACATATTTGAGGAGGTAGATACAGGTGTATTAAATGCAATAGTTGACCCAATAACACAGTCGCTCTTACAGATATAAAAGTATCACTTGTAACAATCACTTCAGCTAAACCGTCTAACAACCCAGCCTGAAACGTACAAATTATATTAATTTATATCGCAACTATAGGTTATTAACAAAATTAATTAATTCCAAAACAAATGTCGTACCTCTAAGAAACACTGAAGTAAGAGTGCAAGATGAATTTCTATTATATCAGGGCCCGTAGCACCAAGATGAGGTAATATGGCAGTGCCTTCAGCGGCAACGAAACCTTCGTTCAATCGCCAGGAATCCTAAAATATTAAAGATTAACATAACCGACAAAATTGTATGTACTTATACTGTAGAAAATTAATACCATTCCATAACTTACTTGAAAGTCAGATGGATCAACTGCATCTAAAGCTACAGAAATCTCATCTGTCCATTCCGGTTGCGGTAATCCGACTAGTTCATACAAGAGATCTAATATCGCTTTCTGTAAAAATCAAACAATTATTTCGTGAAAAGACATGAATTAACACGATTAGTAAGCCTCGATTTCTTAGTGAACAAATTTTGAGCAACACTGTTGCATCAACAAGTTTCTTGTGTTGCGGAAACATGTTGTGTTGTCCACACGGAATCATGCAATGTTGCTATTAGCATTCTATTGTTTTATAATTTTTTTACCACGAATGGCGTTCAACAGCAGATGTTAATAATTATACACAATTGTAGCTGTTTCAATTTTAAACATAAGTAGCTAATGGACAAATTGTGAAACATGTTTATTCATTTTGCATAGCTATTCACAACCATCCGACAACTATCGTATTGAAAATGACACTTTTCGATATCCTGATTTGCCTTGCCCTCAACAGCAGACAGCTGTCTGAAGAATAGTGGTCGTCTATTTGATTTAAACTGACAAAATTTTCGGGTTTTGGCCTTGTGAACAGCGTTTAGAGGACTCCTACGATAACACTGATTGATGTTCGATTCGGCACGGAAGCGTATCGAATGGTTGTGAATAACTATGCTGGTCTAATAAATATTATTATTATAACAGTATAAATCGTGGTTTACTCACTCGAACCTCTAATCGCGGTAGGTAGAGGGCGGACACTAAGGCACGTAGGCCGCCCGTGCTACATGGGTGACAGAAGTGGAGCAACCCTGGCCAACTGCGAAGCACGCACAGCAGGGCAAGGCGACTACACGTGAACCGCATCTCACGTTCATCTCTGATTAAAGTAACTTTTAATATTAATATTTTATTTATTTACTAACACAATAAAGTCAAATGGTGCATTCTTAATCAACGCTATTCCAGATGAAGATAGTGGAAATGGTACACTCATTCTCATTTGTCTACCTCGTTTTCGAATTTTACTATTCCATTATCAACAGAATTTCTAAAGATTGTTTTGGGTTGTAATCATTGCATCCCCATTCAAGCCCGAGCGATTGTGACTTATGGAGACGGACATAAGGTTTAAATTATAATGATCGACTCGCGTTCTGTGCAACAGCCACATAGGAACTTGTGATCTAGTGAAATTATGAACTTTGGAAAGGTATGGGAGTTACTTATCTCCTATTGAATATTTTAACCATTGAACTATGGATTTTTAAAGTGAAATACAACTCAAGCATCTCAACTTAAACCATAACATACCTGCTAGTCTCAGTACCGGCTGGACGGAAGTGAAAATCACAGTAAGGTGAACTGAGACACATGAGGTCAATTCGCGCGGCCCTTCGCGAGGTGGGGTCGTTGAGTGCGTGAAGTAATACGCCACAAAGCGCCTCCGCCATGCGGGGTGTCGCACATTCGGCTAGCTGGCGCGTCACTGCGTTCACACCGCCACATGATATGAACATGTCGGGGTTGAGAACACCTGCAATTTTATTGGTGGTAATTTTCTGTAAAATTGTACCCAATTAACCTGTATCTGACCGTTGATAAGAGCCTTAGGAGGTTAGGATATAAACTAGATATATTTATGAGTTTAGATTTAGTTGAAATAATAACCTGAATGCATCGTTCATAGCAGTGAACATTTCACAGGATTCTCTCAAAAGCTACTTACAGATCTCAGCAAGCGTAGCAATGGCGGGGCGCGACAGTCGGTCACCAGTGCCGTCGCCAGCGCTGGCTGCGCGGGCTACGGCAACCAGACAGCGTAGTAAACCATGTTCCACAAAGGCACCGCGTTGCCGTCGCACTCCACCAGTCGTCGCGCCCACCACGGCAACTACTCGCCGCACCACGCGTAAGGCCTGCGCTCGTTCTTCTTCGTTGCGAAGCATTAAATCCATTGACCTAAAGAATCACAATGACACTGCTAATCAGTTTATGCTCTGCTTTTTAAGTATACCAAGCCTACCGACTTAGACAAGTAAATCATTTAGACTCTCAACAGCTTGAATGATTTTGGGGGGGGTCATCACGTCCCCCCCCCCCCCCCTTGCCCCTCGGACCGCGCCTGCTACCAACACATGAATTTGCTATGGAACATTGCAATGCTTTGAAATTTCCATAGATGTGTTGCTATGCTTGTCTATACTACTTCATTCAATGAATTTGCTTCCAGTAAATGCATTGAATACACCAGATTTGGGGTTTTTAATAATATGTTTGGCCCACCAAGAGGAATTATTCATTGTATGTATAGGATATTAGCACTACTAAAGGCCAAGTAATAAACTAAACTAAGACCTCCAGACCGAATTTCGGCCATGGCGACCAAACTCAGCAGAGACCAGTCGGCGCGGAAGATATTATAATGCACAAGTGCACTCTCTCCTCCCTCACTCTCATAGCCCAATGGGACGGCAATCCGACACAACTGGAGAAAGATCAGGTGCACAATCAATGGCCTAATAATATTAATATTGGGAAAAAGGACATCGCCATATTTAACTGTTGAAAATACAGTATGCGATTTTTTTGTACCTTCTGCATCGTTAAGTAATGTCTAGGTTTACAAAAGGCCAGTAAAAAGTATATACAAATACTAGGAAAATACAATGTTTATCTGATGTTCCCTTTTTGTAGAAACATGAAAAACATAAATTGGAATTGTGCAACCAGACCTTTTTATCAAGATGTTTTATAAAAAGTCTTAAAACTTATTTTTTGAACATACATGATCGTAAAAACAGGATATGCAAAACAAAACGACAATTGGATAAATTCAGATTTTTTTATTGGGTAAAGTGTTGCAACTGGTCTTTCCTGCTTTATCATCTCTAAAGCAGTAAGTTTATTACATTTAATTACTATTCTGTTCCCCTAATTTTATTGTTTTTAAATAAAGCAAAGATAAAGATCACATTAGAATTCCTGTGTAACTCAGGGCTATATTTGAACAACCAATTGTGCTAACATAAGTATGTACCCAACTAAGCTCATTTTCATGATAAAAATTATGAATATTAGATATTCATTAAAAATTGATTAAGAACAGGCAAAAAATCATAAAAATTGGGTTTACCTTATAACTAAAAATGGTAGTTTCAAGTTATTGAATGTTGCTACATCAGTTTCTGTCTTGATTAAGTAGCGTAACACTCTCAGAGCTGTAGCTCTTATTACCATAGAATCGTCAACGAGACTCACACGAATACTGTAAACAAAAATTAATTATATCTTAATCATATATTTACGTGAATTGCTTAAAACTTTCAAAAGAAATGTATTATGCTGTCATGCTCGTGAAGACATCACAAATTATACAACATAACCTCTTTTTATAGAAGTAGTAGTTTCAGTTTAATTTAGTACAACTTGGAGGATGAATTCTTACCAAGTCATGAGTTCATCAGGTGTGAAGCCCAAATTATTTTTGTCTTCTTTACATAAAAGTGTGACTAAGGCATTTAAGTAGGACAGTCTACGGCTATCAGATCCACTTTTCTGCATGCCTCTAAGACCTGACTTGAACTCCATGAGGTTATTTTTGTTGGTGGGTGAGGTGTCATTGTGGAATGGCTTCTTCAAATATAATCCTTGAATGATTTCCGTTATATTCTCTTCGGGTGTTTTATTTTTAGTGTCCAATTTATATAAATCACTCTGTTTACCTGAAATTTGCAATGCTAGATGCATATCCAATACTGAAATGGTATATCACCGCACATGTAAATAAATCACTTAGTTTATTAATCTTATTATTCACCATTATTTAATGGTTATAAGTTCCCGAATAGATGAATACTTATTAAATAAATTACAAATATTTACCTTTCCTGCGACTCAACCAATTTTCGTAGGTGGTAGCCATTAGAACATTTTTTTACGCAACAGTTTGTAAAATTAATGAGGGTTCATAAGTTACACCAACGTGTAGGGACATAAATACTTTCAGTAATTCCTATATGAAATAAACATAGATCATAAAATAAACCGTAATTCAGTCCTGTTTTCCTCACACACCAACACCACACATTTGACTTGACTTGTATTTTGACAAGAATGAATTCTGCAATATTTTGTAACCACAAGTTGTCTCTGGAATCAGTGCAAAGAGTAATAGAATAATACAGAAGAATCAGTGTTTGTATCGTTCTGTGGTATCGTTTGTGTTCGCTAGCATTCTTCTACGGTTTGTATGATTTTTCGAGGGTTTATTTTATCTGCTGTTGAGTTACCAAACAAAAAATAGTATTCGGAATGAAAAAAAAAACTATTCTATAAAAATATGGAACATAGAACAGGCATCATGATGCGTTTTCCGTACGTAAACATAATGCATAATACCATAGGTTTTCTGAGATATAATTATGGTAACAAAATACCTATAGTTAAAAAAAATTGTATTTGATAGCTGAATAAACGGTGTTTCGTCCCCTTAAGGTGGATGCTCCAAACTAGCCCGCGAAATTCAAATTTTCTTACGATTTTTGCAATGTGCTAATCAATACTAAGTTGTACGATGATTAAAATATGATTCGCAGCCGTAAAAAATATGTATTTACAGAATTATAATCACCAGAATCAGTAATACAACTTGTTAAGTTAGCATAATCCTAAAATGTCAAGATTTCATGAAATAGTCATTCAGTAGGATTACTTGATCTTAGAGAGTCGTGTTGATGACTTTAATGTTTATAATTCTGTAAATACATATTTGTTATGGCCGTGAATCCTATTTTAATCAACGTACAACTTAGTACTGACCAGCAAATTGCAAAAAACGTAAGTAAATTTGAATTTCGCGGGCTACCTTGGAGCATCCACCTTAACGTTAGACACTATTTTTACACCACACGTAAACGCTATTTGGTTTAAAACTGTAATAAAAGCACGCTTTTCACAATTTTGATTTTTGTTTTTTTTTTTTAAAAAAAACGTTGTCCCACACTAGGAATTACTCCTGTATCGTGGGTGTGTTCCGTGCGGGACTCGAACCCACGACACGCAGCGCAGCAGTCGATCGCTCAGCCACTGCGCCAACCGTGTCGTCAATTAGTCGTGTGTAGCGGCCTTTATCATGGAATTTAAAATTTCTTACGTTTTCTGCAAAGTACAGCTCTGTCATAGACTAGTATATCATATTGGGGGGCGCCATCTCCACAGGCGAGAGAATCGCGGCAATAGTCTCGCCGTGCCATCAAATTCTCGCCGCGTTGATATCGCCGTGTGTGGAAATCGATAAGCCGAAACGTAAAAAAACATGAATATTTTGTTATTATATTTGTTTTTAAAAACAACCTAGAAATTCTTGCTCAGAAGAAAGTTAGTGTACCCCCACTGATTTTATGTGTGTCAGTGTGTACAAAAGGTAATGTTACTACTGTTACTAGAACTTAGGAATTACTCTTTGACTTAGGATGCAAGAGCGAGCGAAGCGAGCTCGGGACTTGG
Organism: Apamea epomidion; assembly: GCA_947507525.1. NCBI lineage: Eukaryota > Metazoa > Arthropoda > Insecta > Lepidoptera > Noctuidae > Apamea > Apamea epomidion. The sequence continues at coordinate 12,154,657 of OX382228.1, read as the reverse complement.
GACACCCTGACTCGGGCAGGTTAGGTTCGCATGGGATGGCAGGGCTCTTGTCTCTGGGTTCTTGGTATTTTTTTTACGCCATTGGCACTCCGACTACGCCTTTTAAGCAACTTTAAAATGTTTTGAGGTTAGGTTACAATAAATTTGTTTTTCTCAAGAACGGTGCGTTAGCTTTTCATTGAAGTGGTGCCAGGGAGATGAGGCACCCGCCACACTCTCAGTGGACACGAACACCATTTACAGTCTACAGCTGGTAAATAGATCATGTGAAAAATCCACCAACGATGGTAAATTTTGCACTTTGTTGGTATAGTGATTTGATAATAGAAGCGTTTTTCTTAAAATACCACGCATATTAAATTACTTACCTAAATTCGAAGCTTAATTATTTGAGATAGCAACACTGTGGTCCCGCTTATTTTCCTGCTCTTTCTACCCTATACATCCCTCTCTGTCGCACATCCCCCACACTTCACCTCTCTTTCACCACCTGATGAGGCTCGTCACTAACAGCGTTCGAGTCTATTCGTCGTGCTTTCAGGTCTCTCCTCCAGAACACTCGATCCCACCGAGGAACTACCAGGAGGAAAATTCCGGAGGCTCGATTGAGATGCGCTAAAGTTGTCAAAAAATAAAAGGCCCATTTTGACATTAACAGTTCTAGTAGTCAATAAAGATCAAATTCGCAAAACACGTATTCGTTTGTATGAAACTGACAGGTGTCAAAAACGCATTCTCAAATGTCAAAACGGGCTTTTTATTTTTTGACAACTTTAGTACTCTTGGCCCGAGACAAGGTTGTGGGAATATCTACGTTAATCGGAGATTCCAGTCCATTGGAAACGCGTCGTGATGAATTGCCTTTTTTCGTTCATATCTGGCACGATACATAGTTGTAAACGACATGTGCTGTTTCTGATGCAAAAAGGTCTATTACAGGGGTCTCGAATTTCCTGAATATCATTTCCGTGCAATGAAGTATGTACATACCAGAGGGGCAATTCTCGTAGTTTTATGAACGTTCACAGTCTGATCAGTCTGATCTCAGCCTCAATCTGTTAAAAAGTACCTATAATTTTGAATTCTAGATTTTGAACGTTTTAAATTACGAGAATTGGCCTTCTGGTGCCATTCCACAGTGCTTCGATGCCGAGATAGGCGATCGGCAAGAATATTGAATCTGCCTGGTAAATGAAAAACTTTTAGAAAGATGAAATGTTGGACCATCATTTCATTTTGAATACCTCTTTTGTAATGTTTATCAGAGGCTTTGATAATTATCCCCCCCCCCCCACCCCCTCGTTATGCAGGTAAGCAACTACTGTTTGGTTGTCGGACTGAACTAGGACTGTAGAGCATCGTAGGAGCTGACAATGGCCTTGTAGGATTTTTAAGATGGCTAACATTTCTTTTTGGTTGCAATGCAATAGAGCTTCCTGCTCGTTTCACGAACCTGACAGAGGCCGATTGTTCAATATTGTGCGCCCCACGCTAGATCGGACGCATCTGTTATGAGACTTGGTGGTGCAATGTGAAGCGGTGACGAGGCTAGGGGGTCTACTCCGAAGTGGTAAATGTATTGTATCGGCCGAATGTTCGGCGTTTCCTGCTACGAAGTTACTATTTGATTCGGTCGGTCCCGATCTTACACTCTTTCGAATATTGACTATGGTCCCGACCCAACTGAGGCGATCCGAACTTTTTTCGCATTTTTCAATAATATTCGGTTCGGCCATGTGTCGGTCCGATCCGATCATTCGCACTTTGCACTTCGGAGTAGACGCTCTGGTAATTTTGTAGCCACCACTTCAGATTTGTCAGTGTTTCTGCTGGAACAGTATGTAACTCCTTTGACGATTATGTTGAATTTAGAAACACCAGTAAACTCCGATGATTTAGTCTGCCTTTTGGGACTATAAAACTGGCCAAATTTAGCAGGCCCACTAGGCTTTGGTATTTCTTTAATCCCACTCTATTGTCCTTCAGAATTCGTAACACGTTGGTCAAAAGACTGTGTTAATTTTCTAGTGGAATACGTTTTTGATTGAATGCCTAGATATACTAGGTTCGATTGAGGAGTAAGCTCGGACTTTGGAAAGTTTACTTGCCAACCAAGGTACTGTAGTCTTTTTATTACTACTGAACTTGCGATCTGAGGATGTCCTTATTCTGATGGGCAATCAAAAATTCGTCCAAATACACAACGACGCGAATGCCTTCTTGTTCTCGCAAGGTCTGAGCGATCAAATCGGTCAAGGATGCGAAAACCTTTGTAGCTGTGCTCTGTCCAAATGGCAGGCATGTCATTTGAGTAACTCTCCGTCGTAAATAAGTCGGAGAAAACGTCTTTGGGACTTGGTAATTGCCAAATGAAAGTATGCCTGGGAAAGGTCTATTTTGCAAAGCCTATATCGAGGTTGGAGAAAATCCGGTATCCGAAAGATGTTTAAAAGTTTGAAAGGATCTGTGAGAACAAACTTGTTTAGGGCTTTCAAGCTGGTAATTGGCCGAAAGTAACCTTCGCTTTTCGTAACCAAGAAAATTGTTGATAGAAAGCTTGGGGATAAATCTGCAATCTCGAGAACACTCTGCCACAGTTCTCGTAAATCAAATGAAAATTGATTTACGAGAACCGTCATTTCTATCAAAATGGAAATAGCGAAGAACCTCTTTTTCAAGTTTGATACAATTAGGGGGCCTTTGATGAAATGGTATTCGATAACCTTTTATTATTTTGATAAGGACTTTCGGAGCTCCCAAATTCTTCCAATGATGAACAAACCGGGATAACTGGACCGGCTTTGAACTCTGTGCTCCTGTGACTCGAGTCAATACCTTCGGTTTTTTAAATTGACATTTTTTGAGGCACCGGTGGATGCGCTCAGAGGGGCAATTCTCGTAATTTTAAAAACGTTCACAGTCTGATCTATCTCAATCTGTCAAAAATACCTCTAATTTCCCTACATTTTGACAAGTTTTTGACATTTGTTTGTCGCCGAGATGAGACTGCAACTAGATTTTGAAAGTTTTAAATTTTGAGAATTCCCCTTCTTATTTGTTGTGTTTTTGAAATGGCCATTGACAGACCGGTTTTGGTGTTCAGCTCGTGATCAAAAGGCACGCATGGTATTGGATGTCCACCGTCAACCCGAGTTGTTGTTGCCTAGATATCTATACACTATACACTATACAGGGTGGCAGGGATATCGACGCGCAAACTGTAACCATGGATTCAGCACATGAGTTTAGACCCCATAGCGTAGAAATTTTTCGTCGTTTATCAAAAAAAAATCTTCTTTTTCATAGAAAAGTGTAATACCTACGCGGTCAAAACGTATTGTACAGCAATATTTTTTTTTAATAACCGACGAAAAATTTCGACGCTATGGGGTCTAAACTCATGTGCTGAATCCATGGTTACAGTTTGCGCATCGATGTCCCTGCCACCCTGTATACTGTATTAGGGTTCGTGATCGAAACCTATGCAGCGGGAAACAGAATGCCAATGAGCAAGAGACTCGAACGAACGCTGTTAGCGACGAGCCCCACCAGGTGGTGAAAGAGAGGTGAAGGGTGGGGGATGTGGATGGCGAAAGAGAGGGATATAATATAGGGTAAAAAGTGTAGGAAGTAGGTGTTTTAGAATAAAGAGCTTATTACATCATCCTAAATATCGGACCCGATATTTAGGATCCAATTTAGGACAAGAAATTCAGTCGCCGGAGCTCCTGATTACACGTTCACTGATTTAGGACACTGAATCAGTCGGTAAGGACGACCGACGAGTGACGGACGTGTCGAGTTAAAAAGAAGTGTGTCGAAATGGCCCCAATATTAACGAAAAACCAAAGAATTGGTATTATCGTAGCCCTAGCGGTTGGCTCCATTGAAATTAAAAAGAGAAAAAGAACGTGATATTTTTATTCATACATATAGTTTGGATCATTTTTGCTCCAAAGATACAGCTAGTGTGGGGCAACGTTTTTATAAAATATATTAAAAAAAAAGATAAGACATGTCCTTAGATAATTCCAATATATTTTGAATCACCTCCTTTTCTGTACCTAGTCATTTTGTTTTGCGTAATTAATACATAAGCATACAATCAACGAAAAACATGCGGTCGCGCCGGCAGGCGAACGGCGACTGAGCGTCCTAAATGTGATTACACCCTTCCGATTTAGGATCCGATATAGATTTAGGACGTCGGAAACCATTCTTGTGCTAAATCGGATCCTTCCTTCCTAAGTGCGATTTAACTATCCTGAATTTAGGAACGACTAAATATCGGGTCCGATATTGAAGATGGTGTAATAAGCTCTTAAGCATGCTGCTAATGCTGGCAACATAGTGCTTCGAACTACGACGCACAGCGCAGTGCGCACACTATTTCCTTTGTCTATGGCGGCGTAGTGAGGTGGTGAACTGAAAAGTTGTCATAAAATCGTACCCAAGCAATCCCTAAAGATTATTTAGGAAAAGTGAAGTGCTTCGATATAAAAACGAATTACTATACTGCCATCACTTTAGTTTTGGTGGTGGACAATGTTAGATCCAATTGATACTATCGACATGAAATCGTGTCGTATATGTTTGACAAACAAAAAACCATTATGTCCTCTATTCAGATATAAGTTGTCTGGTAATTATGCTGAAATGCTTACAGCGATTGCCGACGTAAAGGTAAGTTCGAAATGCTACTATTTTGTGTACAAACTTGCGGGCCTTGGTGCTTGTCAGTTGATTTCAGAAATCTGACCAAAACAAACTCAATAGTGTCGGGATAAGTGATAACCGATAACCGCAGCAGATCGTTGACGAAATACCCGGCATAAATCAAAACTATCATTGAATGCAATTTAAAATTGACATAATTCTGTCAAACCGAAGCAAAACAATAACAACAGAAAAAGATGTAGGTCCTAAATGTGATAGTGTGCATGTTGTGATTGTAATCATGCATGCATGCTACAGTAATAAGGATGCTATTTATTTATTTTTATGGTGAATGCTAATGACATGTAACCAAATGTTTCAGGTTTCATCCAATGATGGCTTGCCTGAAAAGATATGCCTCAAATGCTGCACAACTTTGGAGAAAGCATACCTACTTAAAACAGTGGCTGAAAGGTAAGCATATACCCTTTTCTTTCCCTCGAATCATATAAAAATATAATATATTATCTCCAAAACATTGTTGCAATGATTTTTCTCACATGTATGCGAGTGTGTGCTGTAATTAAATGTTTATTTATTTATTTATACTTTATTGTACAACACAAAAATACATAACATAAAAAATACATCAAACACTACAAAATATAGAATGGGTGGCCTTATCGCTTTCTGCGATCTCTTCTAGGCAACCTTGGAATGGACAGTGATTTTCCTCGACATAAAATGGGGCTGTCATTGGTGCAAATATTATGTATACAATACACGAAAATATATACACAGATATATACATAATTATCCAAAAGAATAGATACATACTATACTAAATGTTCTGAGGCTGCTAGTCAATTGTGCCCATAATTACCCGTCTTAGCAGTTTTGTTGGTTAGTTACTTCATACATATAATTATGTGTTTATACTTACACTTTAGGCACAATACAATAAATTGAAACTCAGCACAGAAAGCTGACTATATTCTGTCTATCTAGATTCTAGCTCATATTGTCCCATAGCAGGGCCTTCTCCATTATTATTATTATTATTTGGTTTATCCTATGCTGTCCTACTGCTGGGCAATGGCCTCCCCCAAGTCCTTTCAGGAACTCTTTTTCTGCGCCACCTCAAACCAACCAATTATTTAAATTAAATTTTTATTATTAAAATGATTTTGCTTCTGTCCTCTGCTAATGTAGATCATTCCACATTTTGTATATTTAAAATCAAATTCAATTTGTACAGGTCTGATAAGAAACTGAGAAAAATATTAGCTAGGGAAAAAGAGAATGTACCAACTAAAAAGATTGCCTTTGACTCTTTTACGGATATAAAAAGTGAAATAGGCCCATTGACAATCAAACCGGAACCAAAATGGGAAATGGAAATAGAGGTGCCAGAAAAACCTGTGGAAACTATGGATGGCAAAGATATTGTGATTGCACAAACAGTGATAAGAAAAGTAGATCCTAATGCAGAGGAGGTAAAGATTGATAACTATGGTGATGATGATGTGCAGTTAACTTGGAGAACTACAAGGACTAATTATCCTACTAAAAGTGACCCTGATGTGAGTACAAACTTATTGTATTGAAATTCATCATACTTTTATCCTAATTAACTTGAGGTTGAGGCAGTGTTCTTCCATACAATGAATACTTGCTATATCCAAACTGGTAACTACATTCACCAACTCTGAATTTTTCAGGCTGAGGCTGAATATTTAGATGATGATGTATTCCAAGACGACGATGATGATGACTATATTCCTCCAATTGAAAAGCCCAAAACTAAATTTAAGAAACCCAAACTGTCAGATATCAAAGTTTTTAAAGGTAAAACTGTAGTAAGGAAAGTCAAAGTTCTGAAAAAATTCAAAGATGAATATGGCATGGGTTCTGGAAGATCTAGAGATGAGAATAAATCACGAGCTACTACAATTACTTGCTGTAAGTACCAAGTTATCTAGTTATCCATAAGGGAGTTATTGCTTATTAGAGACTAATTAATTTGTTAATCATTTTTGATTCAATGACCTGATGTTTTGTCATAATCGTAATTCAAGCAATCTGCCTAGCCTTTTCCCAACTATGTTGGGGTCAGCTTCCAGTCTGACCGAATGCAGCTATATACCAGTGTTTTAAATATAGCGACTGCCTATCTATCCAATATACACAAATAGTTGAAGGATTTTTTTTATTTGTTTTTATTTGCTGTCAAATATAACTGATTGACTAAATTCTATATTCCCTGATGGGGCAGGACGAGTTTTACTCTTACAGATTTTAACCTGAAGAGGCAGAAGCTGATAATTAAATGATATTATCTATTATTATGGTTATATTTCATTTATAGATCCAATTTTAAAGAATGGTTCAAGAGGCTCGCCTATCCTATTAAAGAGACCAAAGGATGCAACGGTATTAAAAGTTCATACAGGATACAAAACAAAAACTCCATCATCTGTTGGAGACAAAATTATACGGAGAGAAAAACCTGTGAGAATGGTACGGACTGCTGTCACCAAACAACGGGAGAAACTGGTGTGCCCTGTATGTGGGATACTTACATTCACTTTAGGCAATCACATAGCCACACATCAAGGTACCAACTAATTATATTGCATTATATAAAATATTCTCTCATTTTCTACTGATATAATGTCTGATTTAAGTTATACATAATTTGACCTGGCTACCATTAAAATAAATATATAATATATTAACCTAACTAGAACTATTATCAAACTAAAATAAAATTAACTAAAATTCCATTGCATTGGTGTCGACTGGTAATGTACCCAAGAGACTCTCACATTGCCACATTTTATAGCAATACTTAGCCGCTGGCCAAGGAGCTCTTGGGTCATGGGAAGTGTCCGCCATCCCTTTGGAGATTTCGTTGAACAAACCTTTAGCACTCAGAAGTACCTTTATTATATCTTTCAGAGAAAAAGAGATACACTTGTCCTCAATGCCCAAGATCATTTGCACAGAAGAGTAATTTGATGGTACATGCTAAACAACATACAGGAATTAAAGATCACATTTGTGAAGTATGTGGAGCTGGTTTTTACAGCCAGAAATCTTTGGTTAGGTATGTATTACATTTTATAGTGAAAGAACCCTATTTATGACATCAATTAACATTGTTGTAACTTTCCTTCTATTATCTGTTTCAGACATAATTTAATTCATAAGGGAGATAGACCATTTTGCTGCAACTTGTGCACAAAGAGATTTATTGCTGTAAGTATAAAAAAAATAGCAATAGTAGTATCGATTAGTATTTTTTTAATGGCTGTTTTCTGAATCCCCTCTTATGTGCTTGATAAAATTAAAGAAAAAATAAGTGCAATTGATGTATTTCAGCGTTGTGACTTGAATCGCCACCTCCGCATACATTCGGGTTACAAACCCTTCAAATGTAACACTTGCACAATGTCGTTCAACGCGAAACATCAGTTGCAAAACCACGAGAGAATGCACACCGGGGAGCGGCCGTACACATGTCAGGTGCGTCATAGTCTTTACATTATTGTTGTTACGTTCCAGATGGCAGGTCTGCGCCGCCATATGGCGATACATACTGGCGAAAAACGGTTCAACTGTGACTTCTGCAGTAAAAAATTTACGCAAAGCCACCATCTACAGAACCATATGATTACCCACACTGGTGATAGGCCCTATAATTGCGAGGTCAGTAGGCTCCACATGATTCTTACAAATGGCCACGTAAAAAATGTTGCCACATAATTGACCCTATATCTTTTAGCACTATTCTATATGGCGAGTGTTGTCAGTTTATTAAAACTCCTTTTAACCAATCTAGACTTGCCATAAATAATACAAATTGCCTAACAAAAAATGGGAGGCAGCCTACATATATAGACTTAAACCCCTGCTTGGGCTTGCATTTTGTGCCCATCAGCCATCTTGTCAGTGAAAACTTAGATTTGACTACAGAAATTCCCTAACGGTTTATTGATTTGTATGTTTCTTAACCAAAAAATTCTTTTACAGGTCTGCAATGTCGCATTCAGTTACAAAGTGAACTTAAATAACCACGTGTTCAAAGTGCACGGTATCAACCTGAAATTCAAGTCTATTCACACTGTGACTGAGGATGTGCTTCGAAGGGAAATGGGCATGCTAAATGAGACAAGAGTTGCACTGTCGCATATTATGCCGCAATTGGGAGAAGTACCGACGCCGGGTGCGCATGAAACTGTACTATCATTATCGTGATGCGACAACAGGGAGGAGTATCATTCATAAAACTGTATCATAAACCTATTAGTGTACAAGCTTTTGAACTTTAATATCTTATTTTCATGTTAGTTAGTGTCGAATGCAATTATGAGTTGTGTACATGCAAGATTTACGTTATTATTGCGTTTACATGTTCCCCAAATATAGCATGTTATAAAGAAAGCTAGATTATTAATATTTTCACTATTGTAAATACAGAGTTTTTGTTAATAATTAAATAAACTAGTTAAACATTTAAGTTAGAGTGGTTTCTTTTGATACACAACAAAGTTGAACTGCGTTCGTCTTCCTGGCCTGCACACCGTCGAAGCATTCGCAAGCGTCGATCATCCATGCGAATATTACCCACAGTATTCCACATTGTGCACCCGAGGTTACAGTTGTAGTTAGAAAGGGGCATTAACCATTAAAATACATTGATAGTTCTGTACGTGTGTATGTCACTGAACTCCTAAACGGCCGGACCGATTTTAAAGAATTGTTTTTGTGTTTCACAATTGGACCCGGTAGATGGCGCTGTTCGACAGGACAACGTCTGTCAAGTCCGTTAGTAACGTAAAACGGTGTAAAAAAGCACATCGAAGCCGGGAGTCACTTGTACTCCCCGTCACTGTAACTTTTTTTTTGTACTGGACCATACCTATATTCTGGTTACAGAATATTGAAGGTCAAAATTCCAACTTTTACTGACTTTTTTACGAAAACAAGTTTTTAATGTTATAACACAACTAAATACCCCCACAAATCCTGTACCTATATACCTGTTCCGGTGCATGCACCCATAAGCACAGTGTTTCAGTACATGATTCTGAACCCCTGTGTTGAAACTTTTTGTCGGTTATTTAAAAAAAATTGTGTTGTGTTGTGTTATTTTGATCGCGTAGATGTTACACTTTTCTATGAAACAGCTGATTTTTTTGATAACCGAGGAAAAATTTCAACTCTTGGGGATCGTGCTGAATTTTATGGTCACAGTTTGCACACTAGTTAAAAATGAATCCTGTATAAATCGATAGCTGACATCACAACTTGTTTATATTAATTTGTTGCACAGATGTTTGAAATAATTACTCTGAAAGTTTAAAATAATCAAACACCTACGCAACAAGATGTACGGAAGTTCAAAAAATATGGATATCACGTGATGAACTTTGAACGTTAATATCTCGGAAACGTGACAATACGGGGTTTGGTCTTGATTATGTTTTCAGTTTGCGTAAGTATCAGTTTTCAATTTATATAGGTTTAATAGAATAGAAAACTTTTATTGCAGACTGGAGTCCAAAGGGTTAGTAACAATTTTACTTTTAAACTTACCAATAAACAATTAAGAATATAATTTCAAATAAATTAATTATAATGAATAATATTATTATTATATTATTTATTAGTTATTTTATAATTATTTAATGATAAACAATTTACCAGAGGTCGTCAAAAATGGATCTTGTTTGTTATTCGCAGATGACCTCAAGTTGCTGTCTGAGGTCAGGACGGAGTCTGACTGCAGACGTTTGCAGGATGACATTGATAGGATAGTGGAATGGAGTCATGAGAACAAGCTCTACTTCAACGTATCCAAGTGCTCGGTGATAAGTTTCACCTGCGCACGTGCACCTCTACTCTACGAGTACGTAGTGGATGCAGTACCGATGCAACGAGTCACGCAGGTAAGTGATTTAGGGGTTGTTCTCACTCCGGAACTATCGTTTCGCAGTCATATAACTAAGATCTTCAAAAAGGCATTTAGAAACTTGGGGTTTGTTCTGAGACAGACGCGAGACTTTACCAGCATTACAGCCATCAGGGTACTGTATGACGCATTAGTCAGGAGTCATCTGGAACATAGTGCTGTCATATGGGCTCCACATGAGGCTAAGCACTCAGTGATGTTAGAGCGAGTCCAAAACAAGTTCACGCGCCACCTGTATAGGATGGGGTATACCCATTTTACCCATTGATGTACCCCACTCTATTCGTACTGGGTATGGTGGGGTACAATCAACTCGGGGTGCGACGGGAATTTGCTCTAGTCTCGTACATGGTGAAACTGCTCCGAGGCATAGAGCACAACCCGGGAGTGCTGCAGCCAGACATTAAACTATTTACTTGACAATAGACGACATTAAGAACAAAATCGTAATCCAATACATTTGTCCTAGTGGTCAAAAGTCGCTCAGTCTAGTGTCGTACGCCTGCGTGTCAAGACGCATTCGTGTCCACCAAAAGAAAAATATTTTCTAAGGATATATGCCGAGTTGCGCATTACGATATTGCAAATCTTGTTATGGTTAAACAACTGGACCTACCTTCGGTTTATTTACGCATGAATTATTTATATTTACTCAGTAATTAGAATTAAATAATTTTCATAAAGAGATTTAGAAAATTTGCTAATTTTGTAATAAACGCCCTCTATCGCTGAGTAGTTTTACTACTGCCTTGTTGAGATGTGATGTTGTTTATCGATTTTGTTATCGATAATATTTATTAAGGTAAATAATAAATAACTAAAATATAATACTGTTTTAAAACGGTCATACGGGGTATGACCGAACTAAAGTATAGTAAACGGGCTATCTCTAAATCAGTTAAATCACGATTTTTTCTAACGGCCTATGCTGCAGAGCTAAACTTTTTTGACAATCTATACATTCTATACTAATACTGAAGCTGAAGAGTTTGTTTGACCGCGCTAATCTTTGGAACTGAGTACCACTTGGATTTGGAAATTTCTTTTTGCATTTAAAGCCCAATTCTTGAAAAAGGCTATAGGTTATTTAACATTACGTTAGGACTATTAGAAGCCGAGCAAAAGGAAAAAAAATAAGAAAGAACGCGATGTTAACCGGTTAAAATTTTATTGATCCTTTATTAAGTGGGAGTTAGTTAACAACTATTAAAAGTTCGTCAATGGATAGTAGGTCTGACGTTGGGGGCATAGATAGCATGGCAGCCCATGCTCTGATCTGTTGGTAGTAGTCGCTATCATTATTTGATCGACCGTCATTTAAGAACGCCCGTAATTTCGTCAATATTTATGTTTTGACTTTTATATTTATTACGCACGCATCGGTCGACTGATCCGTTTGCTTTAAAGAGCAGAGCTTGTACTATGGGTACTTAACAATGGATGTAATACTTTCTTTTGTAAATAAATACTTATAATACATAAGACACACCCGGACCAACACAAACACTTATATTCATCACAAATATTTGTGTCCTGTGGAATCGAACCCATGTCCTCGTTATTAGCAGTCTGACACTTGGACCATAATAACGATAGTTTATTCATTTGTATGTAAAAATAATTTTATAGATAAATAACTTGTAAACATTGAAACTACTAATCAATTTATTTCTTTCCTAATTTTTTGGCACTTGTTTAAATCTATTAAAATGCGAAAAAATAGTTTTATAACTTTTTTCAATATTATCGATACCTTTATATATCTAAATGATAAAATCCCTACCACTGGTTTTATAGTTTCTACTTAGTGTCACTCCGCATTGCCAGACTTCCGAATTTAGGAGCTCTACGGATTTTTGGACCTCGCTTCGGATATACGTATTTCGATATAATAAGATTTAAAGTTATTTGCAAACAAAAGTGTAAAAATAATTATTTTTCTAAAAACGAAATGCAACAGACAATTGCAAAAAAATGCGCATTGTGATATTATAGGTCTACTTTACACAATAATCGTAAAAACTGAGTGCTATACCTAATAATTCGGAGGCAAAGCACGTTTAAAATTATTTTATTTTAAAATGTACATAAAAAACACGCACTTGAAACTGATACCTACCCATAGACGGTGTCATGGACAATGAATAGTAGCGAATAAAATTCTAAAATAGTTTTTACTGTCTGAGACAAGTTTTGCTTAATTTGTTTAGTTTTCAATATTTATTTACCTGATTTGAACTTAGGTTTTTCAGGCTTTATCCACGGATTAAAAATTGGATCTGGCAACACTGACCACACTGGCCACCTACGGAGCGATAGCTGAACAGATTTTAATAAATTTAATTCATTTTTACTATTTGATATTCCCAATTGCCGCTCTAATTTTGCTATATTATCTCTTTGGCTGCAGCGGTTGCACTTGTACGTACCCGACCGTTATGTGTGGAGGCGACGCCCCCCGCCACTGATGGTCGTACCATCAGCCAGGACCAACTTGCCGCCCAAAACCCCTCTGACTCGAGCAATTCGCACCATCAATTATATTCAGGTCGAAATTGATATTGTTGCGCGCCATAATTAATGCCTGATGCATGGTGACATTAGTTACCACCAGCGCCATCTAGTTTCTAGTAGCAAGAACTAATAGAGTCACTAGCGCCATCTATTATCGATTGGCTGAACTTACTAGAACTATCGACATCTGGTCAGTCAGGGCCGGTATGTACTCGAACATTCTAGATGTTTCTACAATAGAAGATTCTGGAATTATCTGCGGCACTATATAAGGCCGGGACTAGCCGCGACTAATCAGACTTGGTTCTGTGATAGAAGCGAATACATCGAAAGCGATCTTCAAGTGCGACTTAAGAGCGATTGTGTTTTATAATTAGTGTGTTTGAGTTGTTATTAGTGTTGTTTAATAAAAGTGTAACTTTTGGTAATTTATATCGGCAGTTTTTATTGTCACGAACCCGAAGCTCGTAACAATTGGTGTCAGAAGCAAGGATTAAAATCATGCCGATTTTACCTAAAGACGACACGGAGGGTATCCGTACCCGGAGTCAACGTCAACAGGAGACGGACCAGAGACGTTTTGGTGGAACTATGCCGCAGAGGTCGGAGGGCCAGCTACCAACCTCGGAGGCCGAACCGTCCGCAGAAGCTCCAGCTTCAGCAGCACCAGACTTTGCTGCCCTGATGATGATGCTGCAGGAGCAGTCCCGCCGACAGGAGGAACAGGCTCGTCGGTTGGAAGAACAGCTCCAGCGGGACAAGGAGGAACAGGCCCGTCGGTTGGAAGAACAGCTGCTGCGTGACAGAGAGGAACAGGCCCGCCGACAGGAGGAACAGGCTCGTCGACAGGAGGAACAGGCTCGTCGGTTGGAACAACAGCTCCAACATGATAAGGAGGAGCAAGCGCGCCGCCAGGAGGAGCAAGCGCGCCGCCAGGAGGAGCAGATGCTCCTTATTAAGGACCTTCACGCTACTTTTGGGAAAGACATGAAGGAGGTGAAGGATAAGGTTGCTCAATATGACAACCGCCTGTCGGAAGCTGAAATCCGGATCGACCAAGTGAATAATCGGGTTGACAACGTGGTGGCTGACGTAAAAAAAACCGTGATGGCTGACGTAAAGAAAACGCTGGATTACCTTAAACTTGGGGATGGAATCGCAGCTCCCGTAGCTACAACACCTTCGCTACGTGGATTCAAAGTGCCACCGTTTGACAGAACTTCTTCCTGGTCAGCCTACAAAATCCAGTTTGAGGCTGTTATGAAGGCCAACGGTTGGAATAAAAGTCAGGCGATGACTGCCCCCACCCTAGGCCTGCGCGACCAGGCCTTAACTGTTCTGGAAGCTCTCGGTAAGGAAGTGACTTACGAGCAGCTCCTTGAGGCATTGGAGGCTGGGTATGGCGACGCTCACCTGGAACACGTGTTTCGTGCGCAGCTCAAGGATCGCGTGCAACGCAGTAATGAAAACCTGCAGCAATGGGCCCTTGAAGTGGAGAAGCTGGTGCGTAAAGCTTACCAGTCCATACCTGCGCTTATTGTTGGGAACCTGGTGCAGGCATTCATCGACGGCATCCGCGACCTTGAAGTAAGAGCTGCTGTGAGGCTCGGGCACCACGGGACGCTGAAGGACGCCTTGGCCCATGCACTGGAGGTGGAAGCCGCGCGACAGGATCATCGTTCCCATCGCGTCAGGGAGGTTGCAGCGGCTAGAGTTCGCGACTGCAATAAAAGATACAGCCCTAGGTGCTACGGCTGTGGGGAAAGGGGCCACCTTCGATCCAGTTGCCCCAAGCGAACTACAGGAAGCGTAGACAATGACCGTCCATGGAAAGTGGGACGAACTTTAGTCAGAGCCACCGACATGGCAGGGGTACGTGTGCCGAACCTTTGTGATCAGGAACAGGTTATGGAAAAAGGCACACTAGTTGGTACTAGGCAAGAAAGTAAAGAAGTCGTACCTGTGAGGATGCTCAAGACAGACCTCAGCAACGAGTGGAAGGAAAGCCTACAACGTGCACAGCAGGAAGATTCGGACATCAAGCCGATTCTCGAGTGGATGAAGGCCAGAGCTCCTAAGCCCAGGTGGAGCGACGTCTCAGCAATGAGTACAATCACAAAAAGCTATTGGGCCCAATGGGACAGCTTGGTGATTCAGGATGGAGTCCTGTGCCGTAAATGGGAAAATGCTCGGGGAGACAGCTGTCATTTGCAAATGGTTGTCTCTAAAGCTCAAGTACCGGATGTTCTACAGCTGTACCATAATGGTTGTTCAGGAGGTCATCTGGGAGTAAAACGGACTCTACTGAAGATACGAGAACGGTTTTACTGGGTCCACTGTCGGGATGATGTCGAGGACTGGTGTCGTAAATGTACAAGGTGTGCAGCTGTAAAGGGACCTCAGACTCGTAGTAGAGGTGCACTGAAATTGTACAATGTTGGCGCACCATGGGAGAGGATAGCCCTTGACGTAGCGGGGCCGTTTCCGGAAAGTGAAAGTGGTAACAAGTATTTCATGGTTGTGATGGATTACTTTACTAAGTGGCCGGAAGTCTTCGCCATCCCAAATCAAGAAGCTTCGACAGTTGCAGATAAATTAGTTTATGAAGTCTTCTGTCGGTTTGGAGTACCTTTAGAGATTCACAGTGATCAAGGAAGGAATTTTGAGTCCCAAATATTCCAGGAAACTTGTCGAGTTATGGGTATTCATAAAACAAGA
Source organism: Apamea epomidion (assembly GCA_947507525.1). Classification (NCBI taxonomy): domain Eukaryota; kingdom Metazoa; phylum Arthropoda; class Insecta; order Lepidoptera; family Noctuidae; genus Apamea; species Apamea epomidion. The sequence continues at coordinate 12,138,792 of OX382228.1, read as the reverse complement.
ACAACTTCTTACCACCCACAATCGGATGGAATGGTGGAACGATTCAATCAGACATTGGAGAGGTACGTAGCAAAAGTTTTGGAAAATCGGCAACGAGATTGGGACAAGCACATACAACCGTTTTTGTTGTCATATAGAAGCGCTGTTCACGAAAGTACATCGGTGACACCAGCTTTCGCAAACTTTGGAAGAGAATTACGGCTGCCTGCAGACCTGATCACCGGAATACCACCTGATGCCCCACGCAGTATAACCGATTATGCGAATAACTTGCGGAACAAAATGAATGACATTTATGAGCACGTCAGACAATCGGGCCAGCAAATGTCTGAAAAGATGAAAACCCGTTATGACCGCAAAATGAACAGTAAAGGGTTCGACGAAGGTTCACTAGTATGGTTGCACAATCCAGTCCGCAGCAAGGGGAAATCTCCTAAGCTTCAAGCTAAATGGGATGGACCGTACCGGATTGTGACAAAGATCAATGACGTAACCTACCGGATACAGAAAGGTGCAAGAGGTACTCCTAAGATCGTCCATGTGGATCGATTGGCGCGTTATTATGGAGCCGATAATGCTCGGGACGAGCATGTCTTAGGAGGGGGCAGTGTTGCGCGCCACAATTAATGCCTGATGCATGGTGACATTAGTTACCACCAGCGCCATCTAGTTTCTAGTAGCAAGAACTAATAGAGTCACTAGCGCCATCTATTATCGATTGGCTGAACTTACTAGAACTATCGACATCTGGTCAGTCAGGGCCGGTATGTACTCGAACATTCTAGATGTTTCTACAATAGAAGATTCTGGAATTATCTGCGGCACTATATAAGGCCGGGACTAGCCGCGACTAATCAGACTTGGTTCTGCGATAGAAGCGAATACATCGAAAGCGATCTTCAAGTGCGACTTAAGAGCGATTGTGTTTTATAATTAGTGTGTTTGAGTTGTTATTAGTGTTGTTTAATAAAAGTGTAACTTTTGGTAATTTATATCGGCAGTTTTTATTGTCACGAACCCGAAGCTCGTAACAATATATCTACATGTCACTGGGGTGAATTCGCAAAAGTACTATTGTTTACACTGTGTTACAACAATGGTCTTTATGATCTTGAGATGTAGTTTGTGACTTATTTTTAATTTTGTGTGTGTGACTTGGCTATTGCATTAGGTTAAGTAAGGCCTGTAATGATAGTTTTAAGGCATTGAAATAAATAAATTAAATAAACTTCTAGTGTTAATATATGGCCGCCATTTAAAAAACAAAAACAAAATTGCGGACAGGTAGGTATGCCGCGGACCTTTAAAGCCCTTTCTATCGATGTTCATAATAGTTAATGTTGCTGTCTAACTACCACTAAAACCGTGGGGGCGCAATGTGGAATAACATGGGTGATCTTCAAGTTGCTGATCTAAACAGAATGCCTCACACTGTCTTGGCATTCTAATTTTAATTGAACAAAGCGAGGCAACATAAATGTTACAGGTGGTGTGTGGAAGTACCTACATAACATTTTCGTTATGGTTTTCATAAAGATTTATTTTTTGAAAAGAGGATGCCAGTGGAATACCAAAGTTACTTATTTTAAAATTCATATCCTCGTTTTCAAGGAATATGAAAACACGTTTTTGGTATTCTGCAAGAAGGTTGTCTAAACATAGAAATATAAATAATGGTATAGGAATCCTAGTAATATTATAAACGTGAAAGTTTGTATGGATGGATGGATGGATGCTCTTTCACGCAAAAACTACTCAACGGATTTGGATAAAATTTGACACACGGATGGTTCATAACCAGGATTAACATATAGGATACTTTTTATCCCGATATTGCCACGGGATCGAAACTTATGCGGGTGAAACCGTGGGTCGCAGGTAGTTACAAATAAAAACCCGACATAACAAGATCCACAGTTTTATTTTTCAATGGTTAAAATGTGCCCATAACGGCTCGATTCACATTTAACTGATATGGAAAGACATATTTTCGAGTTGCTTTCCCGATTGTCGTAATTTAGTTAATACAGTCATGTTGGTTATTTCCCTGTTCCATAGTAGTCTCTCGAGCACTCGCATCCCACGCTGATGGACCGATATTCTCCAACCCATTTACGTTCTAATTCCTCCGGTAGTTTAAATTGGGAATATTGGTGTGCCGTCTCCTTTTTTTTTATTATTGTTAACTGAAACAAAAGCATATAATTATTATAAGTACCTATTTATATTCTTATATTTTAACTGAAATATAATGTAATGGCATATTACGTTGTATAAATTTTCCTTGCACCCGTATGGCCAGGGGCATGCCTGTTCGCTACAAGTGAAAGTGTTTACGGACCTCGGGATCGTTTCTTCGCCCCAGTGTACTGTGTTGTTCTGAAAAATGTGTTACATACTCTTAATTTAAATATTTTCAGTTATACAGTCAACCGCATATCAGTGGTAACAATTTAGCATTGACAGCGCTTAATATCGTAGCAGTAAGGACGATATTTTCTGTGCCACTGATGTACATTGACTGCACTATGTACCGAAATATTTTAAATGTTTTTTTTTTGCTTACGGTAGGGTTACAAGCGCAGGGAGGAGGATCCGGCATAGCTTGCTGAAATCATTTAAAATTATTCGTTATTTTAATTAATATTTAATTCATGACAGGTTAGTTAGAACACATTTATCGATTTCGATAACGGGCTCGTTACAAAAGGCTTAAAGCTATGTACAAAAATATGGACCCTAAAAAGGTATTACAGCATAAAATTAAAATTACGAAAAAAAGAACTACTAGGTAATATAAAATAAAAAATCTAGGTATTTAATTAAATTAATTGAATGTGCAGCCACATTCCAACACATTAGTTGTTCCTAACCAGTGTTAGTAGGTAGTTTGGCGAAGACGAGAGGATGGCTTCAGTGGTTCCGTGGATGCCTTAAAATTAGGGAATTATTTTAAAACGACAGCTGAAGCAACAACTCACTTTGAGATAATAATTACAATCAACGATCACCAATCCGTTGGTCAAGCGTAATGCCTACTGACTGTTTTATGCAACTGTTCATAGTAGGTAAGAATACTGGAAATTGGGATACCTACGTTTCACAAATTGTGGCATACTCAGTTACTCACATTATGATGCTTCCCAACTTTACCCCTTTTTCGAGTCCTTGTTTCGACAGACTTGTCCAATAGAACGACATCGTTCCGTATCATATTTGCATAATCAACAATAAAAGCTGACAATTCTTCAGAGTTTGCAGGATCAGGTTGAATGGAATCCATGTCGTAATTTGTTCCTATATTTCCAGAATTGCCTAATAATTCACTGTCTCGAGCCAATCGCACGACGTAGTTTTTTCTTTTCCGAGTTCTTTGGTCTTCTAGCATGTACTCGTCAACGTTAGAATTCTTCATTGCCATCACCTTTGGGACTAATGACTGAATTAAAATGAAGAATCCGAAACATACTATCACGAAGACAAACGGCCGTGTTATCTGAAAATAAAATAACGATTTTCTTAGAGGTTTTCTTAATTCCCAAGATATAAAATGTACGTAGGTAATGCTTGTCATTAAATAAAAATATAGACACACTAGGATTTCACTTGTACTGTAAATTATAAACATAACATTCTTTACTTCTAGAGCAATGGCCATAGATATAAAACGATGCTGGAATCGAACCCGCGACTTGCATCGCGCAGGGTAACCAATTTATGAACACAGCCCCAAGAAGATCCTTTTTAAATTCCTGTCCCCTATCGAAGTATCTTTATACCTACTTAACTTTAACATTTATTTCTACGAATACCTACATAATTGGAATAATTGCACAACTTTCCCTTCGCCACTCTAAATCAAATGAATAATCATCATGCCTATTTGCACTGGATTCGAGTACTTTTAGGCAGCCGATCGATTCTGTAAAAATCTCACCGTGAAAAGTTAAGTGAAGTTAGCTTAGAGCGAGTTGTCAATCCGTATCATTAGTTGGAATGACAGCTCACTCCACGCTCACTTCACCTAAGTTTTCACGGTGAGATGGTTACAGAATCGCACTGCTAGTCATGCATATAGTAAATTAATATATTATGCAGTCATGATTTGCACATCACGTGTGTAGGTGTGCTATCCTGATGCACATCAGCCTACCCTTCGGGGATACAGGCGTGAAGTTGTTATCAACTCCGCTTCTAGATTTTATACAGGGTGTAAAAAGACCCATCACATAGCCGTCAACTACACATTCTGTCCGTCAACTACACATCAAACTAAGTAACATTGCACAAAAATAATTTCTGGGAAATAACATTTATTTCTGGTGTGTAAATTTGCGGTTGTGCGCAACGTAACCTACGCAAAACATTGTGCTTATGGGTGCATGCTACGGTACAGGGGCCGTGGGGGTATTTAAAGTGGTTATAACACCACTTACATTAAAAACTTGTTTTCGTAAAAAACGTCAGTAAAAGTTGGCACTTTGACCTTCAATATCTCCGTAACTAGAAGGCTCCCAGGTATGGTCCAGTACAAAAAAAAAAACACTACAACGACGGGGAGTACAAGTGACTCCGTTAAGTGTCTTTTTACACCCATTATAGAGGCTTAAGCTTTTTAAGAGCACATAGGTAATTTAATCAAAATAAAATAAAAAGATCTTTAAGTCGGTAACTATGAAGAAGGTAAAATATTAAGATCCTTAATTTAATTAAGCAGTACTTACCATGACTGTAGATACAGCTTTCCCTAGTTTTCGCAAAAGACTGATGTTCTTGGGAAATTTTTCCACCCTTATATAGCAGATATTGATTGATAGGTGGATAAAGGGTCCATTAGTGAGAAGAAAACGACGCGTTGTGTTATTTTTAGTTCATCGAAGATGGGTGCTATCAGATTACAGTTTTGAAATAACAAAAGCCTTTTTCTTAGTAATGGGATTGGTGACAAGGGTTATTAGGATCATGACAAGAAATAATGGTACCTACACCTTAGTGAGAAAAGACATCAATATCCGAACACCGCCACATCACGCATGTACTGTACTTAAAAAAAAAAAACTAAAAAACACGCTTTTATCACGCGCTAAAAATTATAAAATAATTAAATGGAATTCAAAAAGCATGGAGAGCTTTTCTTGGAACTTACGCTTTTCTTTTGTTTTTTTTTTTAACTTTTGCGTCTAGTATATTCTTCATTAAGTTAATAAGTATAAAGTCAACGAAGTTATGACGATTAGGGGTTACTAACAAAATGAAGCGGTTTACAAGTAGCTGCGTCCATCATCAGATCCTCGACACCAAGTGCAATATTTTCGCCTCATGAAAATGAATCTTATGGCCAAAAACTCGTTGGGTTTACTACTAGCCACCAAAGAGTGCCACTATCCGCCTCCTGGCTCCATTGCACATGGTGTCGAAGATGATGATGGAGCCAGAAGATGATATTGGACTCGTCAAAACTAATCATAATCAGCCTGTAATGTTCCCATTGTTGGGATACAGACCTCCTCTCTGTGAGAGGGATGTCACATGTCTTCGAATTTTTGGTTCTAGGACATGCCGGTTTCCTCATGATATTTTCAAAACGAATAATTTGTCACCAAACTCGAGGGCTTTACTAGTACACCCTAAAGAGTTTCAGTATCCACCTCCTGGCTCTATCATCTGACCCTCGACACCAAGTGCAATATATTGGACTCATCAAAACGAATCGTATGACCCCAAACGCGAGGTGTTTACTAGAAGGCACTGAAGAGTTCCATTATCCACCTCCTGGCTCCATCACCATATCAGCTCCAAAATACCAAGTTATAGTACCTATTGTCATTCGAAGTATATTACACATATAGAGTTTCATTAAAACGAATCATATGACCCAAAACTCGAGCGGTTTAATAGCAGTCACTAAAGAGCTCCACTATCCATCTCCTGGCTCCATCACCAGACACTCGTTACCAAGCCCAATCTATTGGACTCGTCAAAACAAATCATATGCGCCCAAACTAGAGGGGTTTACTAGTAGCCACTGAAGAGTTCCATTATCCACCTCCTGGCTCCATCATCAGATCAGCTCCAAGATACCAAATTATAGTATTGTCATCCGAACTACATATACATATTAAGTTTCTTTCTTCTTTCTAATGATTAGCGACTGTTTAACCATATATTTCTGACTTTTAAAGGACTCTTAACTTTAAACAACATTTATAAATAAAGGGCTGTACTGATAAAAGTAAAAAAATGCTTGGAATAGGCTACTTACGCAACTAAGGCCCGTATTACAGAAACTGCCTCAAGACTCAAGCATTACTTAAAACTAGTTTCAACCAATTAAATGGCTTTAAATTAGTTTTAAGTTTAGTGACCGACCGAAGCAAGATTTTCAGCCGAAACCGTAACCAAGTCTTCGGCTCCTCTTCTAGTTTCAGCCGATACCGTAACCAAGTCTTCGGCTCCTCTTCTAGTTTCAGCCGAAACCAAAAATTATAATATAATTAAATTTATATTAATAAATATAATTTAATAGTTAAGATAAAGTCAGTTAATTAAATGAAATTAGCTTTTGAGACCCGTGTCGGTAATGGGTATGTAGTTTTGTTACTAATAATTTGATTATGGGCTGATTTTGGAATTATCAGATTTCTTTTATAAAAAAAAACACCGAGACTTTGCCAGATTTTGTGTGAAACACTGTCAAAGAAAATGACGATTGAAAAATAAACCCTAACTTAGATAACTGGACTTAGCAGATATGCTGTTAGCTTTTGCGACTTTCGGATACTCGATTCATCTCATCGTTTTTCGGAAGCTCGATATGTAGCGAAAATGCTTTATCTCTCAGCCAAACAATTCAGCATCGTTAGAAAACGCAATTTTTGAACCGTAGGTACTTAAACGGCACGATTCGCTAAAATGTGACGCCTAGTGTTAAAGTAGTCGCTTTAACGTGATTTTGCTATTGTGACCGAGCGGACAGTCGCTAAGATGCATTTGCTGTTGCCCATATGGGCCTTGTTTCAATTTTCCAGAAATCGAATAAATCTCTACTCGCTGACAGCAAAAGCCTATCTGCCAAGTACCTAAATTATATCAATTTATGAGTAAACCCTTAACTATTTTTTTGGGTTTTGTACAAAAAGGAAACGGGAACCCATTACTAAGTCTACGCTGTCTGTCTATTGGTCAGTCGTTCGTATGCTATCAAAACTGGCAGCTCACGAACGCCATAATTATGCCAGTTTCTGTCACTTTTAACCGAAACCGAACCTCGATCGGTCACTAGTTTTAAGTAATGCTTGAGTTAGGACGAGGTTCTGTAATACGGCCCTAAGCGCCAATTTAGCGTTCAAGCGCTGTCATACTAATTTCATCATTGTTGTGGAAGGATGATACTGACAGCTCTTAAAAAAACACACAGACACACAGACAGCTCTTAAATTATGATACTCCATAGACAGTTTAGACGTGATTAAAAACATGGTTACTAAAAATACCTCAATTTACGTCAGACGCTGACTAATTTACAGGACTAAACTAATATTTACCTATCTTCTGTCCTTTTTAACCGAGGAAAAAAAACGGAGGAGGTTCACAAGTCGACGCGTATATATATATAATTTTTTTATGTATGACTACGCAGTTATGCGTACAGGGTAGTCCGATTTTGATAATTCTTTTTCTATTGGAAAGGGTATAACCCCAAAGTTGGTCCTATATAAATTTTCTTCATCAAATAGAAAGAAAAAGATGCACTGAACTTAAATATAGTTTAGTTTGTGAACAAGGGAATCGGCACCAATAACAGACTCCATAGTCTTGGACTAAAGTTATTTTATAATGTTTTATTTAGTCATGGTTTAAACCTAGTAATCATTCCAGTACTAATTATAGATCGTGTTTTGGAATAATCGAGTTTAAGAACAAGGTCAATTTTGTACTAGGTACAGCATTGTCTGGTGTCAGTCCTACATGTGTAATAATAAGTCGCTTTCTAAAATTTACTTGCGCTTTATTTGTTTTTAGGGTTCCGTACCTTAAAGGGATAAAATCGGAATCCTTACAGGATCACTTCGTTGTCCCGCAAACATTTTAATTTCTTGACTTAGCTCATGTACGTTTGCCCCGCACGGCCCCCCAGAATTTGCGTTTTAGGTGTGCACTAATGCAATGTACTCGCCTCTAGGAGTATAATATGTATCTGTTTCTTTTTCAATGTACCTCTGTACTTTTTAAGATATATGCAAAAAAGGGGGGCGTGCCAGCCAAACGTATTTAGCACGGCCCCCGTGTAACTTGAAAAATATAAGGCGTATTAAAAAGTTCCCTAAACTCAAGGAATGTACTCTATTAACACGTGATATGTACCGCAACAGATATTGTGAATTCGTAATGAAAAATAATATATAGACGGGGATAGGGGGCCGTGCTGGAAAAAAAAGTTATAAGAAAATATCTAAAAAAGACAAAACAATCTTAGCCAAAAACTACCTATTAAAAAATAATTGATGTTTAGCAAGTAACATAAATGTAACGCATTGGTTTCTCATACAACTTGCTAAATTTGAAAAATAAACCAATTTTAGTTCATTCAGCACGGCCCTCCATAGTTGCCTATATCTTTTTAAATATGACATATTTGTTTATAAAATTCGTGTTCCTAAATTATGTATAGGAGTACATTCGTTCCAAATAAATTGCGATTCTGCTATATTCGTACTTTAAAAGATAAATAGGATCAAAAATATCATAAATATTGCAACTGATAGGGTGACCATGATTCCATATATATTAGGTACATATTTTCTATCGTACCTATATTAATTAAATTATGTGACTACATTGAAGTATTAGTAGTTTGTACAACTAATGCAAAAGAAGTCATGTTAGGCCGAGACGTTTATTAATTAAAACTCTTTACGCGTAAAGATGTGACTGATGAATAAACACCCGACCGCAACATGAAGTAACCGTGACACCAGCGCCACTTCAAAAATTACGGTAGCGTCAGTGAACTAATAGCGACCGCACACGACAAGTTTTAATTGATATAATTCCTTTATATGATGTCATCGCTAGTATCCATTTCGAAAAAAAAATTACAAATTGTAAAAAAGAATGTTTTCACTTCTCATGCTCTAAAAGTTCGTCTTTATGTTGTGCGTAGGCGACTTAGAGTCGCTTTGTATGTTCTAGTACATAAAGTTTTTTTTTTAAATCTAGACTAAGATAATCAGGCCCAACAGCCACACACGCGCAATAAAACGTTGCAGATTAAAGTCGGTATTTTATTTCATTTGCTTTAATTTATATCACTTCCGTGTTTTCTATCGTTAATTTAATAAAACCAGATAAAATAGTTGTCATTTATTATTTAAAAACGCAAAGAAACATTTTTATGACTTGGCAGTATGAAGTAGCTAGCCAAGTCGAATGACACAATCATGTTGAAAATTAAAAAAAATCTTTTAAAAATTTTCGTGGCGGGAATTAGCTATTCTCTTCTTCAATTTTGCAACATTTTTGAACAGTGAAAATACTGTTATATATTTTATGCCTGTTTCATTTTCTCGCAATCGAAGTGAAAAGCAGAGTGTTTAACTCGGGCATAAACGAGCCATTTTATCCCTCGACTTAACTATCCACCGCCTGCGGCTCGGGTGGATATAAACGTCTCGGCCTAACATGACTTCTTTTATGCATTAGTTGTACAATCTACTAATACTTCAATGTAGTGACATAATTAAATTAATATAGGTAGGATAGAAAATATGTACCTAATATATGGAATAATGGTCACCCTATCAGTTGTAATATATGATAATTTTGATCCTATTTATCTTTTAAAATACGAATATAGCAGAATCGCAATGTATTTGGAACGAATGTACTCCTATACATAATTTAGGACCACGAATTTTGTAAACAAAACTACATGTCATATTTAAAAAGATATAGGCAACTATGGAGGGCCGTGCTGAATGAACTAAAATTGGTTTATTTTTCAAATTTAGCAAGTTGTATGAGAAACCAATGCGTTACATAATATATGTTACTTGCTAAACATCAATTATTTTTTAATAGTTTTTGGCTAAGATTGTTTTGTCTTTTTTAGGTATTTTCTTATAATTTTTTTTTCTAGCTGGGCCCCCTGTCCACATCTATATATTATTTGTCATGACGAATTCACAATATCTGTTGCGGTACATATCACGTGTTAATAGAGTACATTCCTTGAGTTTAAGAAACTTTTTAAAACGCCTTATATTTTTCAAGTTACACGGGGGCCGTGCTAAAAGCGTTTGGCTGGCACGGCCCCTTTTTAGGGTTCTGTAGTCAACAAGAAACCCTTATAGTGTCGCCATGTCGTCTGTCTGTCTGTCTGGCCGCGGTTTAGCTCAAAAACTATTGGTGCTAGAAAGTTGTAATTTGGCATGAGTATACACGTTAATGACATCGAAAAAGTGGTAAAATAAAATTTTGAAAAAAAAAACAATTATTTAGGATACCTCCCCCTACATCTAAAGTGGGGATGATAATTTTTTTTTTCGTCCTTCCCGTAGTGTCGGATATCGTTGGATAGGCCTTTCAAAAATATTACAGGTTTGGGGAGTCCGTTTTTTGATTAAGTAAACCGTTCGTGACTTATCAAGCTTTAAAGTACCAATTTTCGTTAGAGTCAAGTGTGTCCCCCCTCTACCAACTAAACGGTTGTAGTTAGAAATTCAAATGTCACGGCAGTAGTACCTACCTATATATAACGAAGTTTAAAGGAAAACTATCACACTCAAGTGGGCTTTACAAGTTTACGAGTAATAGTCGACCAATTGTATTAGACTCGAAAATTTCGAACAACTCCATAGAAATGTCGATAGATGGCGCTAAGCGTCAGTTGTATCGCGCTATTGTTTCATTCCTAAATAAGTTTTATAAAATAAAACAGTTGCTACACCGGCTATGACAAGTCTTATCCAAATCTCAAATAAAAAATTAAAACTTTCCGTGCAAAATTGTCGGATCAGGTGAGGATTTGTATAGGAAGTCAAATTAGGTAGGTAGTCATGTTTGGCTTTTAGTTAGAGCATGGTACGAAAGTATCAGTCAGCGAATACGACCCGCACTTGGCTGATAACCAAGTGCGGGTCGTATTCGCTGTAGTTTTTTTATATAAAAAAACTACGGAACCCTACACTACGCGTGGCCCGACACGCACTTGACCGGTTTTTTTTGCATATATCTTAAAAAGAGAGAGTACATTGAAAAAGAAACAGGTACATATACTCCTAGAGGCGAGTACATTGCATTAGTGCACACCTAAAACGCAAATTCTGGGGGGCCGTGCGGGTCAAACGTACATAAAAAAGCAGTGCAGTTAGCCCCCATATGACTGAACATAACTTTGTTATAAAAAGTTTAATATGTAGTAAAAAAGCATTGCGCCTTACTTATATTTTAGCTAGGTACGAGGGCGGAGTGATAAGTCTGTTATAAAGTAAACAAGGAGTCAATTTTATTTAATTATTATATTTTATTTTTCAACGTAGTTTTCCTGTAACTCAATGCACTTAATCCAGTGTTTCTCTAGCTTTTCGATCCCTTTAAAGTACGACTTAGGTAACCCTTCGAAATAGGCATTGGTTTCGTGCATGATCTCTTCGTTGGAGCCAAATCTTTTCCCACCAAGCCCTTTTTTAAATTCGGAAACAGAAAATAGTCGCAAGGGGCTAATTCTGGCGAATACGGTGGGTGAGAAAGCAACTCATAGCGCAACTCATGAAGTTTGGCCATGGCAATCTCGCAGGTGTGCACTCGTGCGTTGTCTTGGTGGAAGTGGATTTTCTTCTTAGCCAAATGCGGTCGTTTTTCACGTAAAATTTTGTCAAATTGGTCCATTGAATTGGCATATCGTCAGTGAAGTTCTAACAGTACGGAAGTCAAAAATGGCTACTTTACAGGAGAGTGAAAAAACTGTATGAAATGAATGTAACTTACGCTTAAAACCTAATGTGTTTAATTATTTATACAAATGAACTCTGTGATGATTTGAACCCATGTTTTGATTGGTCGATACGATGCGCGCCATTAAGCTTAAGATTGCAGTATTAAGATTGCACTGTCAATGAATAAATTGACAGTGCAATCTCAAAACACTCATAAGACTTATGCACTGTTAGAACTTCAATGACGATATGTAATATGCGCCATTAATCGTTTTACCCTTCTCTAGGTAGTCAATATGGATTACCCCACGCGTATCCCAGAAAACTGTAGCCATCACTTTATTGGCCGATAAAACTGCTTTGGCCTTCTTTGAAGCTGGTTCGCCGGTAGCAATCCACTGTTTCGATTGTTGCTTGGTTTCTGGGGTAAGGTGGTGGATCCATGTTTTTTTAAAACCTTAACTGTTTTTAATGGTTATCACACAGATGCCAATACAATTTGACATTATAATACTGACGGAATGCTGGCTGAAAAATGCTGGCCCAACACCTAATATAGACGGTTATATCACATATTCCACTATAAATAACCCAATTCAAAATGATGGAGTAGTAATCTACGCTAAAAAGAACCTACAATGTACTGTAACAGAACTATCTTTATTTGTGGACGCAAATTGCTTAATCTGTTGTACACAAGACACTGCAGTTATTGGCATATATCGTTCACCTTCTTATACTAATTTAACTAATTTCTATAATAGCCTGGAAATTTCTGCATCTGCCTTAAAAAGCTGTAAATCTGTTATAATAATGGGTGACTTGAACGTCGATATTAAACCTGGCAACAGGGACCCAGTCTCACACGAGTATCTCCTACGTACAGCGACACTGGGCTTTTTGCCAGCTAATCTGTAGATTAGCTGGCACAAAGCCCAGTAAGCAGATAAGTATTTGAACTTGGTCTAGTGGGATGTATCCCACTAGACCAAGTTCAAATACTTATCTAGACCATATCCTACTAAAAAATAAATCCCCATCAAACTCCTTCATAATAGAAACGAGTATCACTGATCATCATTCTACGGCTTTATGAATAAACAGAAACAAGGTGAACAGCAAATTTGCTCAACAGACAACCACACGTTTAAATTATGCTAATGCCGTAAAAGAAGTGGAAAATGCTGACTTGGCCCTGGTGATGGACGCTACTGATGCTAACATTGCTGCAGATAATTTAACCACTATTCTCTGTCTAAAATCATGGAACGAGTTCTCAACAACTACGTAACTAATTATTTAACAAAATTCCACATTCTCACTAATAAAATAACCAATATGGCTTCCGACACGGTTTACCTACGGAAGATGCCGTGATCGACCTTGTACAGTCAGTGGCTGACAAATTAGACAAAACATTTAAATGCTATGGCATTTTCCTAGACCTCAGTAAAGCATTCGACACTGTCTGTATTTCCAAATTAATAGAGAAAATGGAAAATGTGGGTATACGTGGTCTAGCGCTTCACATCTTTAAAGATTATCTATCTGACTGTAGACAATCTGTCAAGATAGACAATATAATTAGTGCAGAGGAACAAGTAACCTTTGGAGTTCCCCAGGGAAGTATTTTGGGTCCAACTCTCTTCCAAATTTATATAAATGACCTCTGTAATCAGCCTCTCGTCAATTGTGATATTTTCACTTACGCGGACGACACTGCACTCGTGGCATATGGTGAGAGTTGGAATGACGCCGGAATGCACTCTGAGGAAGCTTCACGGAGAGTAATGCATTGGTTAGCAAGTAATCTTTTAACCTTAAATGTTATAAAGACCAAATTCCTACGTTTCATTCTTCCGCTTACATCAAAACCAGCTGAAGAAACCGGATATCTAAAAGCCCACAACTGTCCGCAAAACACTGAAGCTTGTACTTGTCTGTCGTTGACGATGGTAGAATCCATAAAATATCTCGGTGTAATCGTCGACGAGGAACTAGACTGGACCACTCATTTGGAGTCATTGACTTTAATCTTAAAAATCTAAGGTTTTCAGCGGATAAAGATAATCTCCAAATGGTTTACTTGGCTTTGTATCAATTAATCCTGACGTACTGTATCCCGGTGTGGGGAAGAACTCATAAAACTGAGCTATTAAAGCTTGAAAGAGGTCAAAGGGCTGTGCTAAAAGTAATTCACTTTAAACCACGTGACTACCCTACATATATGTTATATTCAGAATGCAATGTCCTAACTGTTAGAAAATTGTACATCCTAAGATCCATCCTTCGCAAGCACTCTATGATCTCGTTTAATAAGCAGCTAGTCAGTCAGCGGCGTTGTGGCTTTCCTTTATGTCCACCGGTCTCTTGTAGGACTGCTTTCGCAAGACGACAGTTTAATGGCTTAAGTGCTAGGCTTTATAATAAAGCCCATAAACAATTAAATATCTACGCCTTGACTAAGTACGAGGTAAAACACAGACTTAATTCCTGACTACAGACGTTAACATATATTGATACCGAGGAGCTTTTAACCACTGTACAGTACAAATGAGATAGGTTTACACCCACACTATCGGCTTAAAAACACACACACACACACATCCCCCCCCCCACACGCACACACCCCACTAAACACACACACACACACGTACATTTTTATTGTTGTCCTTAAATATAAGATAGTACTTTGTTCGCCCACTGCACGTACCAATTATTTTGTAACCGCTACTAAGACCCATTATAAATGGATACTCTTTCCTAAGATACAGACAGGTTTTTCGCCTAGTTTAGGAAAAGGGAGTCCTATGACCCCTGTTATCGTTGTACTGGTTCTACTTTATAACATTTTAGTTTATAAGACAACTCTGTATGCTATGTACAAACTGCTTATACAGGCTGATTTTTTAAAGACCAGCCAAATTTAAGGATGTGGTACAGACCATCAAACTGAACAACTTTCTCCATGGGACAAATAGCGTAATCGCGAAAATTTTATCAACTTTCCCATAGAAAACTTCAATACCTACTCGACCTAAATGTATGGGACGGGTGAATTTTTATTCGCGATTACGATGTTGGTCCCATGGAGAAAGTTGTTCAGTTTGATGGTCTGTACCACATCCTTAAATTTGGCTGGTCTTTAAAAAATCAGCCTGTATAAATAAAAAAATATTATTATTATGTTTTTTTAAATTTATTTTCTCAGATTCCTAGAACCTGGTATTTATTAAAATCTCACGGGTGTAAATGTAAACTAAGGTGAGATTTTAAGTTTCAGCAGATTAGGTGTTTTGTACCTACTGCATTGATATTATTGTCTAAATCTAATTGTAGGAATTTCCGAACTATGCGACATGTGTTTAATATAGCTGCTTTCTGCAGTGTAAGGTACGTATATTTGGAAAGATTAATTGCATTTAAACTAATAAATAGTTGTTTCGGGATGATACCAGTCGTTGATACCACTATTGGGACTATTGTTACTTTATTCATTTTCCAAGCTCTGGTAATTTCTTCTTGTAGTTCTGTATATTTTCTGATTTTTCCGAGATAGTTTTTTGTATATTATTGGTGTTTGGGACTGCTATATCTATTATGTATGTGTATTTGTTTTCTTTATCAATAAGTGTTATATCGGGCCTGTTGTTATTATATTGTATGATCTGTAATTATAGTGCGGTCGTAACATTAGTTTTCTAATACAGCCCTAGTATTATTATGTTTCGTCTACTGTTATAAAACGACGCAAAAATTCGGTTTTATCCCGTTGAAACAACGGCAAACCTGCCTCCGCAGTGGTCACACGCATGCGGTTTTGATCAACAGCCAGTCAACGCGGCACTCATCGCGCGGATCGCTTCTTCATATCTTAATGTTGGTGTAAGATATTGCGAACACGTTCGTCTGAGATGACTACTATCACTTTTACTCTTCGGTCGTTCAACACTATATCGTGGATTTTAGCTATCATCTCTGGAGTAGTAACCTCAACTGGGCGTTCTGGACGCACAGCATCACTTGTGCTTGTACGACCACATCGAAAATCGTTGAACCACTTATGAATCATTTTAATTGACGGAGCAGTCCCCGTAATATTTATCAACTTTTTGTTTCGTTTCCGTTATAGTTTTTTTGCGCATAAAATAATGTTTAATCACGACACGAAATTCACTTTTCTCCATCTTTGCAAAAACGTGTTCAGTTGTTTTTTTTAATGGCTGTCAAAAAAAACTCACTGGCAGTACTGGCTGAAAATTTTAATTTAGTCCTTTAAAAGAGTTGTGAACAAGGATGTTCCATGCAATTTGCGACAATTTTATTCCAAAATAGATTTTTACCAGACTTATCACACCGCTCTCGTAGTATACTCCGTGGAACCAAAAATAAAAGTAAGAATTAAATTGTCAATTCAAATTTATTTTTAAATAATAAATTACTAACAAAATAGAAATATGCTTTTAACATAACTGTACAATATATTTTACAAAATAACACAACTTGGAAACATCATGGAACTATGGAATATAATTCTGAATAACATGAGAATGTTATAATACTGATGTTTATTGTATAAGTACCTTAGGTAGGATAATCATTACGTAACACATAATCTAATAAAGGCACTTCATTAGGTGTTATTGCTAACATTTGCAACATCTCACTTGAAAACAATACATCTATAATGAACACATTATCAAATTTTACTAATAAACGAATTGTAATTCGCAACATTAATTAAGATGTCTGCCCCACTTCTCCCAATACTCTTCTGTTTGCATTTCCATTATTCTGGAAAGACTCCTGTCACACGCAAACATTTCTTCTTCGCCCGTGAATATCGCTGCATTGGCATCGTCCTATAAACAAGGATGTCTTGTTAAGTAAAAGCTATAGGAGTATAATTTTACAAAGTTGCAGTCAGTGTATATTATTGACTGTCTGCAGTTTTCCCACCTTAATCCAATTAAACACGTAGGTACACGTGCTTTTATAAAACTAGGCATACATTTTCTTAGTCATTTTCTTTATTAGACATTACTGTCCCACAGCTGGGCGAAGGCCTCCCTACTCCCGTCTTCCTTTATTTAAAAAAATAAATAAGAATGGTGGTCATTTTTTATTACAATAATAGTCTTTTGCCAAATGTGTACTTAATCGGAAATATCCGAAAATGCAAATGACGTAACTTTGTTAACTTACTGAATCTTTTGTAATCTTCAAATCGTCCATCAGTGCTCTATCGGCATCAACGAAGTCTGTTTTTACATCTGTTTTAAACAAATCTTTTGGCTCACAATCTGCTGCGATGACCACCTGTAAAGTGATATAATAATACACAAATTACTTATTGAATAGTCTGACAGTGTGAATTAGTGCTCTATTGTTAAGTTAATTTGTACTTACCCTAACTCTGTTGTCATAGAGTGTATCAATGAGCGTAATAAACCTTCTTAGTTGAGATCTCAGCATTGTTACTGATAATTGAGGCAAGTTTCTAATGAACACAGTATGGAACGTCTTAGATATCACAAGATAATCACTAGCTCCTAGTGGCTGCAAAGTAATAAAACATTTTGTTAAAATTTCAAACAGAAACAAATATTGATAGTGCATTTTATTAACCAATACTGTCCCACTGCCCAGTTGTGGGTTAATAATATAACATTTTGTTATAATTACAAACAGAAGGAAATACTGTCATTGAATTTTTTTAACCTATTTTGTTCCACTGCTGGGCAAAGTGCGATTAAAACAAAAAATCATTCAACATGTTTGTAGAGTGAAAAGACTATTTTTAATTGCCCAACCACGGCAAAGCCAAAGGAGGTTTATGATTTTATTTTATAACCAGACCCATGTATCATCTTTACTTGATTATTTACTTACTCTATCACACAACTCTTCAAAAGTGGAATCCAGAATTCTTCCACAAGATTTTGCAAACTTAACATTTCTACCCATAATGTTGATCACACGAGGCCTCACTGTGTCATTCTCCTTGGATACTAAGAATTTGAACAAATTGTCCACTGCATTGTTCTCAGGAGTGAGCTCACTGTTTCTGTAATCAATTTATTTGTTATGGCTAATGGGTTTAATTGTTTGTTTAACTATTCAATTTGATGGCAAAAAAATTATGTCCATAATGGTTAGCAAAATAAAGAGTATTACGAGGGTCATTCAATAAATACTTAGCCTACAAAAAGTAAACGAAAATTTTGGAAAAGTGGCAATTTATTTTTCAACATAGTCTCCTTTTAGTTCGATACACTTAGCCCAGCGATGCTCCAACTTTTTTAACCCGTCCGAAAAATAGTTTTTGTCAAACTCTGCAAAATAGGCCTCCGTGGCGGCGATGACCTCCTCATTTGATCCATATCTATTCCCGGCGAGAGATTTTGTCAGATTAGGAAACAGAAAGAAGTCACAAGGGGCCAAATCTGGAGAATACGGTGGATGGGGCAGCAATTCGTAGCGTAATTCGACCAATTTGGCCATGGCAACGGCAGACGTGTGAACCGGTGCGTTGTCGTGGTGAAACAGCACTTTTTTCTTCGCCAGATGGGGTCGTTTTTCTTTAATTCGGCGTCGAATCGGCCCAATAAATCGGCATAGTAAAGCCCTGTAATTGTTTTACCCTTCTCGAGGTTATCGATGTAGATCACACCTTGTGAATCCCAGAAAACGGTGGCCATAACTTTTCCGGCCGATTTTACAGTTTTCGCCTTCTTTGGAGCACGTTCCCCGGTCTGGATCCATTGTTTTGATTGCTCCTTGGTCTCTGGTGTGTACCAGTGGATCCAGGTTTCATCGACGGTCACAAAACGACGCAAAAACTCCGCTGGATTCCGCTTAAACAGCGCCAAACACACGTCACCGATGTGGTCTCACGGTTGCACTTGTTTTCCGGTGTGAGTAAACGCGGCACCCATCGCGCCGACAGCTTTCTCATGCCTCGTGAAGAATATGATGCACTGTTCCTTCTGAAATGCCTACAATCTCAGCTAGCTCCCGAACCTTCAATCGGCGATCTGCCAATACGAGCTCATGGATTTTTTTTATGTTTTCCTCCGTAGCAGCTGTTTTCGGTGCACCTGGACGTGGTTCATCAAAAACCGACGTACGGCCACGTGCAAACTCGTTGAACCAATTCTTGACGGTGGCCATCGATGGAGAAGAGTCACCGTACACAGCATCCAGGCGCTCTTTGATTTCGATGCGCGTTTTCCCTTCCAAAAATAGGAATCGAATCACCGAACGATATTGCTCTTTTTCCATTTTTGTAAAACCGATCGATACGTTCGCTTCCATAAGTTGTCAAATTAAAACAAATGAAGGGATTGGAATGAAAATTTGAAAAATGAATTAAAAAAGAATGTGCTACACTGTGGTAAAACTCTTTTGAAACTACAGCGCCCTCTGGCGATGAGGCTAGGTACTTATTGAATGCACCTCGTAAGTATATACGAAACTTTGGTATAATGGTATGTTTTATAAAGAAAAACAAAAGGGATGCTTATACACACTGAACATTGTCAAAATAAATACTACCCCATTCAATTTTATTTCCCACATACAATATATAACTTTTTTTCTTAACAGATAGCATAATCAGCGGCTCATGAGCAGTTTACCAAATTTTCAATTCACCAGATTCTTAACCCACGAGATTATCAATTAACCTGTTTCTCAACTTACCCGCATATTCTCAATTAATCAAATGTTGTACAGTTAGGTAACAAATTGTTTACGATTTGCAATAGGTACGTACAGAAATGCCGCAGTGTTAGCGAACAGTTAGTCTATTATTTACCTACATATTTTATTTTTTATTGATTGTTAAATAATCTTAAGTATTGTTGATTTTTTTTTCTGTGGTTATTCACGATCAGTTTTACTTTTAGCGGATGAGTTGGGGGTAAACATTGGCGGGAAGAGCGTGACTCCAGCGACCCATCTACTCGTACGTATTCGCGCTTAGGTGTGGGTCGACTACACGATGTCTTTCCTTTTAAGTCTTTTCCTGTAACTTCTTGTTTTCAGTGCGGCAGCCAGCTCGTTGGGATGCCTCTCCAGTCTTTCCTGGTACCTTTTTGTGATGTTCTTGATCTCGTCCATGACAGAATTCATTTATAACTCTTTGTGTATTTCAGCGTTCGTGACAAGCAAAGGAACGCCAGTAATTGACCTCAAAATAGCGTTCTCCATTCTCTGCATGATGTTAATGCTTGAGTTACAGGCGCTGCCTCAAAGTTGGATTCCATAAAGCCACACTGGCTTCAAGATCACTCTATATATTAAAAGTTTGTTGTCGGTACTCAGTTTACTGTTTCGTCCCATGATCCAGTGTAGGTTCTTGTAACGGATATTAAGCTCGTGTCTCTTGGTCTTAAGATGTTTCCTCCACGTTAGACGTCGGTCAATGTAACCCTAGGTATCTTACGCTTTCGTGTTTCGTTTCGTGTTACATTCTCGAGATGTACTAGTGGACAGTCACCTTTTCACAGCGTAAATGTGACGTGGACTGATTTGTTTGCGCTCGTCTTTTTCCGCCACTTTTGTAACCATGTGGTTATTTTGTCGGGGCTCCCTTGCAGCATGTGTAAGGCTATAGCAGGATCTGTATGGCTTGCCAGTATTGCAGTGTCATCAGCATATGTTGCTGTAGTAACTTTATCAGCCTGCGGGAGATCTGCAGTGTATACTGTGTACAACACTGGTTCCAGTACCGAACCTTGCGGTATTCCAGCAGTTATATTGCAGAATCGTGACGTCACATCTGCCTCCTTCACTTGAAAAATTCTTTCCGACAAGTACGATTTCATTAGTGAGTAGAACTGGTGGGGAAGGTTGATTTTCAGCTTGTATAACAGACCCTTATGCCAAACCTTATCAAAGGCCTGTTGGGTGTCCATAAACACTGAGGAGCAGTACAGCTTTCTACTAGGGTTATCCTTATCTTGTCGTAGACTCGATGGACTCGTTCAGAAGTAGAATGCTCCTGTCTGAAGCCAAATTGGTGGTCGGGAATAATTTTCTCATTATTTAGAATTAGTGATATTCTGTACATCAATAGCTTCTCAAAGACTTTGGAGAGAATTGGCAGAAGGCTTATGGGTCTGTATGAAGATACTTCATTAGGAGGTTTACCTATCTTGTGTATCATTGATTTAGGACACCTTCCACGCCAGTGGAAAGTACTGGATTCTCAAAATTGCATTAAAGAGTGATTTAAAAAACACAATGGCTTTTCTGGGCAGCTGTTTCAGTATTTCTTTGGTGAGGAGATCATACCCGGGAGCTTTCATGTCTTGAACCTTTGTTATAAGCTGCCAGACTTTGCGTACTGTAATAGGGCGCGGGGGTGGCGACATTTGGAAATCTTGTTGTAGGACGCTATCAACTAGTTCTAGATTTGATGTAAAGACTTCTTCAAGGTGCCATGCAAATGCGTCTTTTACCTTTTCCTGGGATGTTCGCGCCCATCCTGAAGCGGTCTTAAGAGGAGGCCTAGCATTATGAGACCTATTATAGTTTTTAGTGAATTTCCACAATGAACAGTTCGTTGAAGCTGTTAAAGACTCCAGTTGGTGTTCCAACATCTCATTTTTCCAATTGTATAGGATTTCTTTCAGGTCTCCAGAGGCCTTATTAAATAAAGTTTTATCCACTGGAGTTTTACTTTCATTACAAATTCTTCGAAGTCGGCGTTTATCTAGTAGAGCATTTTTAATGACTAGTGGATAGTTACTATGCCGATCTTTTATTTTGTTCTCCGGGGTATTGATCCAACAGACTTCCTGAATAAGTGTTGTTATATATTTTGTCGCCTTTTCTATACCATCCGGAGTTTTTAATGGTATATTTAGTTGTAAGTTGTTGCCAATGTAATCTCTAAGCCACTCTAAGGGATTCCTAGTCGGTGTGCTTGGACGTAAGCATTTATACTGTTTCCGATTCTATCAGCAGTGCTTATTGTTAATATAACTGGGGTGTGGTCCGAGGAGCTGTCGTAGCAGGATTCAGGCTTGATGTAGTGCCTCGGTAGTCCTTTATTTACAAAGAAGTCAAGGAGGTTCGGGATTTTGTTACAGTCTGCTGGCCAGTACGTGGGTTCACAGGTGGAGGATACCAATAGGTGGCTTTTGTCTATGCTTGTTTTAAGTTGTCTTCCTCGCGTGTAGTCAGTCTAGAGCCCCAGCTAATATGTTTTGCATTCCAGTCACCACCAGCAATGAAACGATTGCCGAGCTGGTGAAAGTATCGCGTGAACATATTTTCGTCTATTTTATGTTTAGCGAGGCAGTATAAAGCCGACACGTTAATGTAGCCTGTGCTATCCTCCACAGCAATTGTTGTTGCCTGAAGGTGTTCAGTTCTGTATTCTGGCATTAAATGATGTTTCACCTTCTTGTGAACGATGACCGCTGTTCCACCATGCCCAGTGCCATCCGGGTGGTTTGTCATATAGCATTGATGTTCTTTGAATTTGATATTTGTGTTGCGGGTACCATGAGCTTCAGCTACGAGAAGAATATCAATCTTGTGTTCAGCGATTAGAAGCTCAACCTCTTGTTTGTTGGGGGCTATTCCGTTAACATTCCAGGTAGCTATGCTCAGAGCATTCATTTTGTAAGTCGATCGACGAGCTTGGTGATGGGACTTATTAGACTGCTCATTTGTTTGAAGATGCACTCAAACATTTCGGTTTGTTTATGGAGTAGCTGTTCTAGGGTTGGGCTAGGTCCGGTCCTTATCTCAACTGTATGTTGTTTTTTGATATGCCGCAAGAATTCAGCAAAGGTAGTTTTGGCGCTTTGGGTTCTCTCCTTGGCAGTGTTGCCAAGCATATTGGTAGAAGTTCTATCACCACTGTTAAGAACTTTCCGGGGCATGTGTACGTTGTTCTGGTTATTCGGGCCAGTATTTCTTGATAAACTTCACATCCTTTGTAATTTGCTGGATGGGACCCATTGCAAAGAGCACACATTGCGGGGCAAGACGATCACGCTTTTGGCACATTGTTGAATTTAACGATGATAATGATGCTAACAATTAAAGTTTATTAACATAAATACAAATACAAGGTAAAAATTATATAAGTGTATGAGTCCTAATTATTATTTCATTTAAATTGTATTTATATTTTGTACTCATGGGCTTGCGCATCCCATCATATGTTTTGAATAAACTATATTAGAGAGCCAAGAGATTTGAAAACCAGACTAATAATAATTTCAATTTAGTAATTATGAAAGGACAATGCTCAATTGCTCATGGATGTATGGAATCCCGTACCATGCTGCATCAAAGTCAAACTTTGTTTTATATAGACTTCACTTTATCATATTGACGACACGGTTGGCGTGGTTAAGCGATTGACTGCTGCGCTGCGTATCGCGGGTTCGATTCCCGCACGGAACAAATATTTGTATGACCTACAAGTAGTTGTTACGGGTCTGGCTGTTTGTGTATGTGAGTTTAAATGTTTGTAAACGCACCTACGATACAGGAGAAATTCCTAGGGCAATGGGTTTATATATATTTTTTTTAAATCACTCGTATAAAAGTTCATTTCAAAACCCGGGTTTCAAAAATTTTCAAAAAAATCTAAATAATCTAAAAACTAGGTACTTTATTTTGGGATCCCTTCTTTTCGCATAATATGCTTTTTCCTAATATACTTTGGCATAACGATTTTGGTATAATTTGTTTTGCCATAATACTTTGCCATATTTTTTTTTTGGCATACAGTTTATGTTGTCATAAATATAATGCTAATTTGTTTTGGCATAAATTTAACTCGCATAATGTTACTAGGCCTAATGAGTATTAGCATAGTAGTATTTAGGCATACAGTTATTAGCAGTGATCGGAATAGGTAGAGCTAATTTACCTAAACTTCGAGGAACAGAGTCACAAAGTGGAGACTTCCTTAGGACTATATTTTTTTCCCGGGGAAATTTCCCGGTTTTAGGGACATCGCTTTGAATACATTATAAAGGAATGTTATTGATAGAGATAATAAAAAATAAGTTTAAAAACTAAAACCCGATTACTGAAAAGGATGAAACAAGAAAGTACTTTCCCGTGGTCGTATGCCGCTGTACTAACATACTTATAAGCTAGGGTAGCATGCGACTACGGGAAGGTACTTTCTAGTGCTAGTATTTTTAAAAGCTCCTAACAGAGTAAAATTATTGAAGGAAAACTTTCCCAACATTCCATTACCACCAGAACCTGTTATCACTAGATGGGGCTACAGGGCTAGAAGCAGCTTCTTATTATGCCAAATACTATGAACAGATTAAAACAGTTGTCGGACTAATGAGAAGCGCTGATGCGTTATCTATCAGGCATGCTAAATCGGTATTGAAAAAAGACAACTTAAAAACTCATTTAGATTATATTGAAGAATACTACAAAATAATTCAAATTTCATTAAAGGCTTTGCAAAAATCTGATTTATCCTTAACTGAATCTTTTCATATATTTGACCAAGCGAGAACTGTTCTAAGCTGGTGTTCGTCTGAGCGTATAAAACTAAAATTAGAAAACGTTATAGCTAGAAACCCCGATCTTGATGTGTTAAGAGACATTTGTGACGATATACAAAACGGATTAGGTATTGAAAATCGATCATTGTTATACTACATATATGTGCCTTTAACTTCAGTTGATATTGAAAGATCTTTTTCCACGTACAAATGGATTTTAAGTATCAAACGAAATCGTTTGAACATTGAAAATATTGAAAAACTCTTAGTAATTTATTTTAATTCTTCGGAGGAAAATAAATCAAGTGATGAAACTGATCACTCCGTTCCTGATACTGAATGTAACGATTCAGATTAAGGGGCACCTTTCAACATCAAAGGCAAAACTTATAGTGGTGAGTTTGTTAATTATTCAGTTTACGTTTTGTTTTTGGCACTTATATTAATTGTGCTAAATGAATAAATCATGTCAAATTGATCAACTTGTTTTTTTTACCTTTGCCTTGTTCCTTATTAATGCTGGTATTAGCTACCGAACTTTCGTCCATTGTCAAATATGAAAAAAGAATAGAGTTCAATCTAAGGTTTTTAGATTTTTATTTTAAGTTTATATGTTTCTACGTTAAAAAACATCTTTGTCGATTCTGGGAAACAAAAACCGGAATTCAATTAAACTCATAATATTGTGAATTTTTAATAAACATACATTGAAGTCCCGGGAAAAAAAAATAGTCCTAAGGAAGTCTCCACTTTGTGACTCTGTTCCTCGAAGTTTAGGTAAATTAGCTCTACCTATTCCGATCACTGGTTATTAGGGATGATGTTTCCTGATATTTACTACTGTTATTGAATCGGTTAGAACAGTGACCATTAATGCCAGATCCCCTCTATTGTTGGTGAATCATTTGGGTTAGATGAGGTTATAAAAGTATGATGTTTCCTGATATTTACTTATTCATTACAGAATTTTGCCTTTTTTTAAAGGATTAAATTTTTTTTTTCAATAATACACTTAGTGACACTAGTTTTATGATACCGTCCACATAGCAAAATTTAAAAATGATTTGTTCTACCCACAATGTAAAGTGCCTACAAATTTCATTAGAGCAATATTCTATAAAAATGTGTATTAGTGTCTAACATTTCTGGTGTTAATTATTATGCTTATTTGTTATGACTATAAAAAATATGTTTTAATATGTTATGCTTAATCATTATTATGATTAGAGAAATTATGATTAAAACATTATGCGTAAGCTGTTATGCGTAAATAACGTTATGCGAAAATATAATTAGGAGAAACAAAAGTATGCCAAGTTATATTAGGTCTTATAATTTTATGCAAATGGATAGGGAACCCTTTATTTTGATTGACATTTCTTACACGAACGGCCAATATTGCTCTAAAAAAATTATAATCGTTTAAATAAAAATTATATTCTATTCATCGCTGTCAATGCGGTGAAGCAGTCGACTGCCTCGGACACCATGGCCTATCCTGCAGCAAGAGCGCTGGATGGATGGCAAGGCACGCCAGCATTAACGACATCATCCGTCGGGCTCTTGTCTCCGCCGGGGTGCCAGCTGTTTTAGAACCCAATGGCTTGGCACGCGACGATGAAAAGAGGCCCGATGGAATGACCATAATGCCTTGGAAGTTGGGTAGGCCTTTGGTGTGGGATGCAACCTGTGTTGACACCTTCGCGCCATCCCATCTTCCTAGCACGGCGGGCTGTGCTGGGGTGGCTGCTACAGCAGCAGAAAACCTCAAACGGCGCAAATATAACAACCTTATTGGGAGCTATATGTTTGAGCCGTTTGGGGTTGAAACACTAGGGCCTTGGGGTCCGAGTGCTCATCGAATTTTTCGGAACATCGCCAAGCGGTTGGTTGACTCTTCACGTGACCAGAAGGCTGGCCTAGTCTTAGCCCAAAGAATCAGCATTGCCATCCAACGTGGTAATGCTGCCAGCCTTTTGGGCACTTATCCCATTGACAGTGATGCGGACGAATTTTTGAGCTCCTGCCTGCATTATATATTAGTGTTAACCATTTAAATGTATGACATTTTTCTAAACATTAAATTCGGATGAGCTAGAATGAACCACAAATTCTAGTTATTTTTAATTAATGTAGAATCGACAAAGTATAATTTATTTACATATTTAAAAAAAAAAAAGAGGTGATCATGGCACTTTAAAAATTCAAGTCATATCATTTGAAACGGAACGTCATGTAAAGGCAATAAAACAATATCAACACTTTTTTACTTTAAATTAAATTCCCTGTTCAAAAATCAAATCTCCGAGACCCCGACGCGTAATATCGTAAAAAATTATGAAAATAATGACTATAATATTTTAATCTTGATGCATGAGACTTTGGTACGACTTTTGGTCACTGTCCTTTGAATTATGCATTCTATATTCATTAAAAAAATTTAAACACACAGTTATTCCAAAGTTTTAAGTTTTCACTTCTGTCGGCTTGACTGCCTATTTTTTTAAAATATTTTGACCATTTATCATTGTGCATGTTCATCAAAATCATTAGAAAACCAGCGTCAGACAGCATCTGTCTGTGTGTGTTTTGCGTGAATGTGACGCATGTCTACCCCCAACTTGTTATTTTTTTTGTGTGTTTATGTTCTTTTTTATGCGTCATGTTCGCCGCAAATAAATGCATTTTCTTTTTTTCTGTCTTGCATTAATGCTGAAATAAACCTTTTTGGCGCAGCCGTGAGTGTGTGTGTACTGTGTCTAAATAAACATTATCCTTTCTGTCTTTTAAAATAGCAGTACCTGCTTACTAATTATTTTTCATTGAATAATTTTATTGATAGAAAATATAGATTTGTGTTACATTTTAGAATTGCGTTTCTCATTGTACTTTTGAAGAATTGAGAATATGGTGAGTTGAGAAAACAGTGTGTTGAGAATCTGGTCAATTGAGAATCTGGTAAATTGAGAATCAGGTAAATTACGAGTCTGGTGAACTACTCACTAGCCTACTAAGCCTACAATGTTCCCACTGCTGGGACATAGGCCACCTCTCTGTGAGAGGGAAGGGGCCATAATCCACCACACGGGCCCAGTGCGTGTTGGTGGATCTCAATATTAGCCCCATTCAAAATATACAAATGTTTTTGCTAACAGATATTCAGCTCAAAACATGCAATGATGATTTGGTACTTACAGAAAATATTTACTATATTTTGTGCCAGTTCCCCTTAATCTATAGTCAACACCTGAATCTAATTGAACCACGTTACAATGAGATTTTAACACAGGTATAAATGGCAAAAAGTTTGACCGCTGAAGTCCATTTTTGTACAAATCATCAGGTTTTCTATTACTAGTTGCTATTACAACACAGCCATTGTCAAATAGTTGTGTGAATAGTCGTTTTAATACCATAGCATCCCCAATATCTGTTACCTACAAATAAAAGAAACACAAACTTAGGATAGTTAAGTCATTACATGCAGTCAAAGTGACCTGTGTGCTGATTGATGATGCCTGGAAGTAGTAAAGTTTTGTTGTGTCATGAAGCACACAGCAACATGTACAAGAAGTCATTACATTAAATAGTGGGAAAAGTTTAGAGTTCTATCTAATTTTAGGTACCCACAAAATAGGAAAATGATAAAAAAAATTACACATTCATTCTTAAATATTCTACGTTGTCACCATTTTTATTTGAAGCAACAAATAATCTTATAGCTAAAGTATTACTAATCCATCTTTTGCAATCAATAACAAAGGGATTATGGCACAAACAGAAACAATTCATACTAATACAAGAGAGCGGATCCAGTGCTACATTATTTTCACTGTGTTTATAACACAATACCTACCTTGCATCTATAAATTTATCTGACAATCTATTACTATACATATCACAATTATACACTTACTTGGAATTCATCAAAACAAATGAGCCAAGATTCCCGAGTGATGTCAGCAGCAACTGGGGGTATTGGATCAAATGGTTTCGAGCCCTCATCACGGAAGGAACTTGCTCCTTTTCCAGATTTAATCTTCAGCTCATGAATCCTAGCATGGATGTTCAACATAAACGAGTTAAAGTGGACTCTCAACTTTTCTTTTATCTGAAAATAGGTATGCGAAATTCTTCTAAATAGTGAATGAATGCAAAAGATCTTCACAACAAAACTAGAAATAATTCATCTGCTGAAAAACTGAACTTTAGAAAATAGAAAAGAAATATATTATGAATTTTTATATCAAACTGGAATATCAAAGAACAAATAAAATAAAAATAAAAAAAGAACTTTAAATTACCGGTACTGTTTCATAAAATAAATCCATCAACATTGTTTTCCCTCCACCAACACTGCCAAATATATAAAGTCCATTTGGAGCTATTATCTTCTGAGGCTGTTGTTTTTTAAAGAAACTAAACAACCCGCCTGCACTCTGACTGTGTAGGGCAGGTCTTTCAAAGGCAACTACTTCCTCATACACCTTCTGTAAGTTCTGCACAACAGTCTCCTGGTGTGAATCTTTACTCAGAACTCCACTCTCCACTCTCTGAGAGTACAATGACCAAGGTCCATCGCTAGATGAAGGACTTTCTTGCGCTTGCGAAGATAACAGCTTCATACATTGATTACATCTCTTCCAGTGGTACTTGACAAGTGAAGAAACATGGAAGCATGAATTTGGTGCAAACATCTTGTTCATTGTCAACTGACTGGCTCGAACGCGGAAACTATTTTCATTATATAACTTTCAAACCTTATAACCTTGGATACTGTAAACAGTTAGAAAGGTTTTCCACTAAATCGTGAATCACACTACATATCAATCACATTTATTTCGATGTTTGTTGTTTGCTGAGCACTTAACTTCGTTATTTGTTACACTGTACTTTTGTGTACTGTGCTGATTTATTGGATCTAAATTTTTGGGGAAATCTTAGTAATAATATTAAATAAATTACTGAGATATGGAACGCAGCAACAGCCGAAATTCTCGTTTCTGACAGTTCCTGGATCCTATTTCCTAACCTATGTTATTGTTATGTTACTGTCTCTGTGTCACCTTTCAAGATGTCACTGTCAATGTCATTATGTCATATCACAGTATTCGTTCAGAAACTTATACAAATAATAATAAAACTGAGTACGTACAGACGCTAGCTGCAGGTCAAGCTACCCGAAACTGTAAAATTTTTCCAATCAATCTTGAATCTTAATGCTCTAATGATAAATTTGGAAATCTATTAAAGAAATTTGACAGATTGTAGTGGCTTGATGTACTGGTGTCTGTACAATCATCGGAAGTCTTAGAACGAAAGTTAATTAAAAAAGGATGGTTTAAATATTAATTTGCCTAAAAACTGGTAAAAAGTATATTCTGGCTCCGATATTAAACTACGCTGTAAAAGGTGCGCTGTTTTAGTTGTTTGATTGCTTCATTGGTATACATAGTTTGGCTACACACACTTACCAATGCGTTCTGGTCGCAGTGGCGGAATACTAAACTAAATGAGCCCTCCATGGTATGCAGAAATGTAGGATAATGTAGGATGAAACAGAGAGCTTGAAAATTTTAGAACCCCGCTCCAACAAAATTAGGTTGTCTTCTATCCGTTCATACAGAAATCGAAGATTTTTTGTTGACTTATGCAAAAAAAGTTAAAAGTTTGAGTATTAGAAGAACATAGGATGCTAAAACGTGTGAGCGAAGCTAACTCGAAAATTTTCCCACTGCTGAGACCTGGCTCTGGTGCATAATCGGTGCCGGTGCAAATGAACTATCTCCGCAATCCTTTTGACTTGGGCTTTGCACTGGCCGGTTTGACTTTGAAATCAAAGTCACGGTACGGGAAAAAAAAAAATGCCTAGCTTTATCCGAGGAGCTTACAGACAGTTATTATTGTCCTAGAAAGCACGTTATCCTGCAATGTATCTAAGCAATAAATACTAAAAGCCGAACTTATTGTTGGTAGTGGGGGTACCCACCAATTCCTATAAAAGCAAGCGCTATAAAGAGTGCAGGTCCTGACCTCGATGACCCAATAACCCTCCTCCAAGAGAGCAATAGGGCCACCAGTATAGTATACAAAAACAAAAAACCGACATTCCGACCTCGCCGCCGAGGTCCCTCGCGACGCCCCCAAGTAAATTCTCCCCCCCGACCCTTGCCCGCTGAAGTACCAGCCCGCGCCATAGCTGAGCCTGTAGCTTTAAGTTCCCCGACTGAGACCTCTGAGTTTGTTTCGGCCTTTCTTCTCAGAGATAGTCCTAGGAAACGCCGTGCTCATCAAAGCAATAATAATATCAATACAATCCAGCCTGTCCCTTTGCAGCCCTCTCCCAGCGACGCCCTAAGCCGAGGTTCGTACCCCACAGCGGGCGCCCTTAGCGTGCAGTAGCTTAACTTCTAATTAGTTTTAAGCCCTGGCTGGAGGCTTTAAGTTCACTTAAGGCAACCACAGGAAAGTTCGATTAAGTAGTGATGGCCTCTCAAGGCCAACTACGAGATTTCACTTAATAAAAAAAAAAAAAAGATTGCAGGTCTTTTTGTTGCTGAGTCGCCGATCGGTAAGGTTGTTGGTACCTCTACCTATGCTACTTAACAGTAAGTTCGTTCCATATTTTGATATTTGTTTTACTTCGTGTTACGAGTATATGTTGTGTTTGATGGTGATTATTATTTTTGAACATTGACGGTTGTTTGTTTGTGATTGCTCGAATAATTGTTAAATTTAAGTATATTTGTAAATAAATTAGTTTTAGGTTGTTTGAGATTGTTTTTTTATTTGTTTTACACTTCTGATTCCTAAAATCAGAAGTGGGATAGAACTTATTTGCTCACATTTACTGCCTTGATACTTACACAAACAGCCGTTAATTTCAAATAAGAATGCCACGCTCGTCAAGGTCACATGAAAAGCTAACTGGGACGCCGCCGCCTCGCTCTGGGGTTGGCTCTAGCCATCGCAGTGAATCGCGACAAGACCGTAGGCGCGGATTACAATCGCCTAACGATAAAACACGTTCGCGCCGTAATAAAACTCGCTCACGACCACGTCACAGTCGCTCGCGCAATGGTGACTATCATAGTTTGCATGAAGTGTCTAGGTCACGTCGTATGGTTAATTCTAATCGTAATCGTAGTAAATCTCGGTCTTACCCTCATGATGTTTCCGTCCAAAGTGCGTTGGGCAGTATTATGTCGCGACTGACTGCTATTGAAGAAAACACCGCGCGTAATTTTCAATTCGTGATAGCACACCTCCGTTAGACAAAAATAATGTTTCTACAACCCATGCACTTGTTAATGCAACAAAAAGCAAATCTAGCAACTATTAGGTTTCAAATTTTGATCCGGCGATAAATAATTTTGAGTTGTGGTGTAACAAAGTCGACAGGGCTAGGCATGTGAACCAATGGGACGATCTCGACTGTTTCTGGCGTGTGGCTCACTGTTTGAAATGTGACGCAAAAACCTGGTTGAACGAAAGGGCTACAAATGATCGCTCATGGTCCAATTTCACTACGGAATTTAAGTCATTGTGTCCTCAAAAGATTAATTATGCCCAAACTCTTCATGAGGTTATAAACACCACGTCCGACAAGTTTTCGTCATACGCAGAATATGCGCGGCGTTCATTATTAAGGTTACGTGTAGTAAAAGGGTTAAGCGAAGAGCTTATGACCCAAATAGTGATTCACGGTATCAGTGATGTACAGGTTAAAGCAGCAGCTACTAATACTGACCTAACGATAGAGAACCTAGTTTCCTTTTTAGCTAAATATGTAAAGCCTATTCGTAAATTTGATTATCGTAACTTGGACAAATCTGCATAATCCAGTAATACGACTAAAAGGCGTAGTTTTAACGGTGCTAGCAGGTCTGAAAACAAATGCTTTAATTGCGGCTAAACAGGGCATTATAAAGATAAGTGCCCCAAGAAGCGTAATGTTAACGATAAAACCGACAGTAGGTACCTAATAGTAATGCTAGACCCGTCTGTTCTTTCTGTAAGAAAATAAGGTAGGGCATAAAAAGAGTGACTGTTCGCTAAGGCTCGATCCGAGTCTCAAAGTAACAATAGTGTTACGAGCTTCGGGTTCGTGACAATAAAAACTGCCGATAAAAATTACCAAAAGTTAAACTTAATGAAACAACACTAATAATAACTCAAACACACTAATTATAAAAAAAACAATCGCTCTTAAGTCGCACTTGAAGATCGTTTTCGATGTATTCGCTTCTATCGCAGAACCAAGTCTGATTGGTCGCTTTTTTTTTATATATGGCAACTCGTAGTTGACCTAGAGAGGTCGTGACTACTTAACCGGACTATCCTGTGGTTGCCTTAAGAAAACTTCAAGCCTCCAGGCAGGGCTTAAAAAAAATTAAAAATTAAGCGACTGCACGCTAAGGGCACCCCCTGTGGGGTTCGAACCTCGGCTTAGGGCGTCACTGAGAGAGGGCAGCAAGATGGCACAGGCTGGATCGAATTTTTATTATTATGAGCACGGCGTTTCCTAGGACTATCTCTGAGAAGAAAGGCCGAAAGAAACTCAGAGGTAACAGTCAGGAATTTAAATTTATAAGCTAGCTACGACGTGAGATGGTTCTTCATCAAAGAAGGATCGGGCTGGTGAATTTACTTGGGGACGTCGCGAGGGACCTCGGCGGCGGGGTCGAAATATCGGTTTTTTGTTTTTGTAAACTGTACTGGTTGCCCTATTGCTCTCTTGGAGGAGGGTTATGGGGTCGTCGGGGTCGGTGAGGACGTGCCTTGGACGGCGAAGTTTGCTAATTTTGGATGGGGTGTAATTAGCAGCCGTGACAACCAGAGGGTTGCGGTGTTTGGCGGCTGTATTAAAGAAACGTCTGATTGGTCGCAGCTAGTCCCGGCCTTATATAGTGCCGCAGATAGTTTCAGAACCTTCTATTGTAGAAACATCTAGAATGTTCGAGTACATACCGGCCTCGACTGACCAGATGTCGATAATTCTAGTAAGTTCTAGCATCGAAATTTCTACTCGATAATAGATGGTGCTAGCGACTCTATTAGTTCTGCTATTCGAAACTAGATGGCGCTAGTGGTAACTAATGTCACCATGTATCAGGCATTAATTGTGGTGCGCAACACTGCCCCCTCCTAAGACAGGCTCGTCCCGAGCATTATCGGCTCTATAATAACGCGCCAATCGATCCACATGGACGATCTTAGGAGTACCTCTTGCACCTTTCTGTATCCGATAGGTTACGTCATTGATCTTTGTCACAATCTGGTACGGTCCATCCCATTTAGCTTGAAGCTTAGGAGATTTCCCTTTGCTGCGGACTGGATTGTGCAGCCACACTAGTGACCCTTCGTCGAACCCTTTACTGTTCATTTTGCGGTCAAAACGGGTTTTCATCTTTTCAGACATTTGCTGGCCCGATTGCCTGACGTGCTCATAAATGTCATTCATTTTGTTCCGCAAGTTATTCGCATAATCGGTTATACTGCGTGGGGCATCAGGTGGTATTCCGGTGATCAGGTCTGCAGGCAGCCGTAATTCTCTTCCAAAGTTTGCAAAAGCTGGTGTCACCGATGTACTTTCATGAACAGCGCTTCGATATGACAACAAAAACGGTTGTATGTACTTGACTTGCTGAAGTACGCTATCACAAATTTTTGATCGCCATTCCGCTGGGATAACACACCGCCAATTCCTATATATGTCGCTTGCGTCTGTGTCAACTATAAATTCCTTGCCCGCATCAGGGTAGGTACCCCAAAATAGGTGTTTTGCACAGACGGTCCTTTAGCTCCTGGATTGCGATGTCCCAACTTCCATCCCAGCAGAAATGTCGCTTTTCCTCTGTTAGCTTATGCAGGGGTTTGGCTATATCTGCAAAGTTGTTGACAAATCGCCGATAATAGGAGCACAAACTCAGAAATGCTCTGACCTGCGTCTTGTTGTTTTGGAATTGGCCAATCCTTGACAGCGGCGATTTTCTTCGGATCCATGCGGATACCTTCTTCAGACACTACATATCCCAAAAAGCTAACTTGTCGTTTGAATAGTGAACACTTCTTCGGACTTAACTTGAGGTTGGCACTCTGGATCTTCATGAGCACGCGTTCCAGGTTATGAAGTTGTTTTTCAAACGTACGGCCTACGATGATGATGTCATCTAAGTAGACCAGGCAGGGATCGCCAATAAGCCCGGTAAGTACAAGTTCCATCAACCTTTCAAACGTTGCTGGAGCATTGCACAATCCAAACGGCATAACTTTAAATTGCCACAGACCCTTTTCTGTCGAGAATGTAGTTTTTTCCTGGTCCTTATGATCAATTTCAACTTGCCAGTAGCCACTTTTCAGGTCCAGCGTGTTAATCCACTTTACTCCAGTAAGCATGTCCGGCGTCTCATCAATTCTTGGCAAAGGATAGCTGTCCTTCTTCGTAACGTCGTTCAGACGACGATAGTCAACACAAAAACCGCATGCTGCCTGTCCTTCTTTCTTACCAGCACTACAGGTGAACACCATGGACTAGATGAAGGTTCAATAACACCATCCTTCACCATTCCCTCAATCATGGTTTCCAATTCCTTTTCACGTGCTACCGGCAATCTCCTTGGCCGCTGACGGATAGGCAATTCTTCTCCTGTATTTATTTTGTGTTGAACTAAGCCAGTCCTCCCGATGACAGCATCGTTTGACGAGAAAACATCGGCATAATTGAGTAACATTTTCTTCGCCTTGACCATTTCATTTTGGGACAGAGCGCTGCGGCAGTCTTCTAAAAGTGTGGTCACTCTCGTTTGTGCATCCTTGCTGAGGGTCCCAGTCGATTGATATTGGCATCGACGCAACCAATCCACTTCCTCGCAAGTACCAACTAGTGTGCCTTTTTCTATAACCTGTTCCTGATCACAAAGATTCAGCACACGTACTCCTGAGATATCGGTGGCTCTGACCAAAATTCGTGCCACTTTCCATGGAAGGTCATTGTCTACCCTTTCCACGAGTGCACAACGATGAATTTGCACAGGATTCCGAGGAAGACTAACCGGCACAATCGTTTCTGATCTCGGCGGAAGAACAATCTTCTTAAGGCTGTACAGTCGACGATTCCCGATCATCAATTTGGCTTTAGACCAAATCATGCCACCACAGAACAAGTACATAGAGTGTGCCGCGTCATCAGAAATGCCCTAGAAACAAAGCAATACTGTTCCTCAGTCTTCCTTGACGTACAACAGGCCTTCGACAGAGTAAGGCATAAGGGCCTATTAAGTAAAATAAAATCACATTTGCCACACTGTTACTACTAAATTCTGGAATCTTATCTAGCTGATAGGATATTTCAGGTTAAGGAAGATGATTGCACCTCTTGTTTCCATAACATACTAGCAGGAGTACCTCAGGGCTCTGTTCTTGGGCCGGTGTTGTACACTATCTTCACGGCTGACCTACCGCAAACTCCTGGAGTGACAATTGCTACCTACGCGGATGACACCGCAGACCTGGCGTGTAGCAGTTGCCCCAACAGAGCGTCGCAAAACCTACAAGAAAGTTTAGATGAAATTCACAACTGGCTTACCAAATGGAGGATACGAGCCAATACATCGAAATCGACCCGGGTCCAGTCGACAGTCAGGTCCAATCGGTCCAGGTCATGTTTACACTAAGACACCAGCAATGTCCACCGGTGAAACTCGGTCATAGTCAACTCCCACAAAGCGACTGCGGCAAATACCTTGGTATGCATCTGGACCAGCGACTAACGTGGAGGAAACACATCGAAACAAAACGAAAAGAGCTCGACATTAGATCCAAAGGCATGTACTGGCTCCTGGGTAGGAATTCCAAGCTGTCCGTAGACAATAAGATTTTGATCTATAATACCATATTAAAACCAATCTGGACTTACAGCATTCAACTGTGGGGCTCAACTATCAACATGATTCAGAGAACTCGGAATAACATCTTAAAACAGATATCAAATTCGCCGTGGTTTATTAGGAATGCTGAAGTGCACGAACACCTGAGCTTGAAAACGGTCAAGGAAGAAATAAGTTCATGCTCGCAAAAGTACAAGTCCAGACTGGAGAGACACCCCAACCAATTGGCCGCTCAACTCACAATACCAGCTTGTGTCAACAGACTCAAAAGACGCAACATCCTACAATTAGATAACTTGTAGAGAGCTGCATTACTAATAAGAGAGTTGCTCCTAATGAGGAGTAATTCTTCCCTGCCAGATTCTCCTACAACTCATCTGCTCATAGTTTTAAAAACGATTGCAAGATAAACAAATTGAAAAAAAAAAAAAAGCTGTACAGTCACGAGCACCAATATGTCAACACTTGATAATATACAATTGCAATTTTTTCGTGAAATAATAACGTATGCAACA
The DNA here is from genome assembly GCA_947507525.1 of Apamea epomidion. NCBI lineage: Eukaryota > Metazoa > Arthropoda > Insecta > Lepidoptera > Noctuidae > Apamea > Apamea epomidion. The sequence goes on along the minus strand of OX382228.1, from coordinate 12,101,950 downwards.
TTGAAATACGACACATTACATAAACGTATGAGTTCGACAATGCTATGTTCGTAACAACATAAAATTTTATTAAAAAATAAAGAAGTAAATCGCTTTTGAATAAGGCCGAGTGTATACATACTTTTGCTCGTGACTGTACACGTTCCCTGGTAACGCCCCTTTCACGAAAAGTTCCTCTTGTCCACATTTCAAAACACCTTGCTTGACGTCAATTTCGCAATAATTCTTCCTCATAAAGTCAAGGCCCAGGATGCAATCATCCATTATATCAGCCACAATGACATTATGCAGATAGATTCTGTTGCCTAGCTTCAACCCCATTTTCTTCTCTTCATGGACGGGTATGCGCTGACCGGTGGCTGTTACCAAATTAATGTGTTCTCAGTTGTATGCGGAGTCCCCAAGGGACCGTCTTATGAGTTGGGAACTGACAACCGTGCGAGGGGCTCCAGTGTCTATGGTCAGCTTACACGGCGTTCCGTTGACATCGCCCTTGATGATTAGGCTGTTCCCGTCTTGGGTTTGTGTGATCGAAACCCTTGGGGCTCTTTGAACATCAGCCAGCACCCGCCCCGCAGTCCTGGCTATTACTCGTTTCCCTGCTGCTGGTGCTGGGCGGTGCTGTTAGCTGCACTGCCCACTGGAGTTCGGCGTCTTCTCTTTCTGCAGTTCGCTTAGGGCAACTGGATCGAAAGTGGCCCCTTTCCCCACAGCTGTAGCACCTAGGGCTGCACCCTTTATTGCGGTCGCGAACTGTAGCCGCTGCAACCTCCCTGACGCGATGGGAACGATGATCCTGCCGCAAGCCTTCCACCTCCAGTGCATGGGCCAAGGCGTCCTTAAGCGTCCCGTGGTGCCCGAGCCTCACAGCAGCTCTAACTTCAAGGTCGCAGATGCCGTCGATGATTGCTGCAGGCATTCATACGGACTGGTAAGCTTTACGCACCAGCTTCTCCACTTCAAGGGCCCACTGCTGCAGATTTTCGTTACTGCGTTGCACGCGATCCTTGAGCTGCGCACGAAACACGTGTTCCAGGTGAGCGTCGCCATACCGAGCCTCCAATGCCTCAAGGAGCTGCTCGTTAGTCACTTCCTTACCGAGAGCTTCCAGAACAGTTAAGGCCTGGTCGCGCAGGCCTAGGGTGAGAGCAGTCATGGCCTGACTTTTATTCCAACCGTTCGCCTTCATGACAGTCTCAAACTGGATTTTGTAGGCCGACCAGGAAGAAGTTTCACCGAACGGTGGCACTTTGAATCCACGTAGCGAAGGTGTTGTAGCTACGGGAGCTGCGATTCCATCCCCATGGTTAAGGTAATCCAGCGGTTTCTTTACGTCAGCCATCACGGTTTTCTTCACGTCAGCCACCACGTTGTCAACCCGATTATTCACTTGGTCGATCCGGATTTCAGCTTCCGACAGGCGGTTGTCATATTGAGCAACCTTATCCTTCACCTCCTTCATGTCTTTCCCGAAGGTAGCGTAAAGGTCCTTCAAAAGGAGCAACTGCTCTTCCTGGCGGCGAACCTGTTCCTCCTGTCGGCGGGCCTGTTCCTCCCTGTCACGCAGCAGCTGTTCTTCCAGCCGACGGGCCTGTTCCTCCGTGTCCCGCTGAAGCTGTTCTTCCAACCGACGAGCCTGTTCCTCCTGTCGGCGAGCCTGTTCCTCCTGTCGGCGAGCCTGTTCCTCCTGTCGGCGAGCCTGTTGCTCCCTGTCACGTAGTAGCTGTTCTTCCAACCGACGGGCCTGTTTCTCCTTGTCCCGCTGAAGCTGTTCTTCCAACCGACGAGCCTGTACCTCCTATCGGCGAGCCTGTTCCTCCTGTCGGCGGGCCTGTTCCTGCAGCATCATCATCAGGGCAGCAAAGTCTGGTGCTGCTGATGCGGGGGCTGCTGCGGGCGGGTCAGCCTCCGCGGTTGGTAGCTGGCCCTCCGACCTCTGCGGCATAGCTCCAACAAAACGTCTCTGGTCCGTCTCCTGTTGGCGTTGACTCCGGGTACGGATACCCTCCGTGTCGTCTTTAGGTAAACTCGGCATGATTAATCCTTGCTTCTGACACCAATTGTTATGAGCTTCGGGTTCGTGACAATAAAAACTGCCGATAAAAATTACGAAAAGTTACGCTTTAATTAAACAACACTAATAACAACTCAAACACACTAATTATAAAACACAATCAACGTAAAGTTAAGCTGTGTAGCGAACGAACTTTCAAACGCGAAGAGTAACAACGATATAAGTACAGCAGTGATACAGGGTATACCGGTTAACATCCTCATAGATAGTGGCGCACTTAATGTATCGTTGATATCCTCAGCGGTAGTAAATTACTTTTCCGATTCGCGTAAACAAATGAAATGTTCCTTGAAAGGAATAAGCGATAAAGAGATAGTTGCTCGCGAATACATCACTTTAACTGTTGAGCTTAGTAATATTACGCTTGAAGTAGACTTTGTCATAGTACCCGCATCGTGTATGAATACGCCCATTATCATAGGGACTGACGTACTTAATCGTGATGGTGTTACGTTTATTCGCACGAAACACGGACAGAACCTGACTCATACACCGGATAAGGTACTAACATTAAACGCTGTGAGTGTTAGCGAGTCTAACTAAATAAATACGCCTCTAAAAGGTGCGAAACTTCTTAGGTTGATGGCTGTTATTTATAAATTCTCTCCGTTTTTAATATCCGGTACAGCCACCACTACTGTAAATACTGGCAAAATGCACATCAACTTAACAAGTGACATACCTGTGGCATACCATCCATATTGTTTGAAGAGAAACTCAAGGTTCGCGAGATATGTCGGGATCTTTTAGACAAAAATATTATTAGGGAGTCAGATTCAGAGTACACGAGCCTGGTCATTTTGGTCAAGAAAAAGGATGGCTCGGACAGAATGTGCGTAGACTGTCGGGCACTAAATCGCATCACTGATCTGATCCGATCTGAGCCGATCAATATGGTCATCAATCAAGGGTAATAGGTATCCCTTACCCTTGATTGATGACCATATTGATCGGCTTGGGGGTTCGAAATTCTTCACATCTTTAGACATGGCGTCAGGCTTTCATCAGATTCCTATTGAGGAGGACTCGACCCGTAAGACAGGCTTTGTAACTCCAGAAGCTCACTATGAGTATTTGAAAGTGCCGTATGGTTTATGCAATTCTCCCACTGTGTATCAACGTATCATCAATAATACCTTGCGTAAATTTATAGAAGCAGGTAGTGCTCTGGTATATATTGACGATGTGTTGATTCTGAGTTCGACAGTCAATGATGGCATCACCTTGTTACGCGATGTCTTGGGAACTTTGACGAAGGCCGGGTTCTCAATTAACGTGCGCAAGTGTTTCTTTCTTACCACCACAGTGGAGTACCTAGGTCGCGTCATTAGTCACTGTCAGGTTAGGCCGAGTCCGCACAAAATCGAGGCACTAGTTAACGCGCCTATCCCTAGTAACGCAAAACAAGTACGCCAGTTCCTAGGCCTTGCGAGTTACTTTCGGCGTTATAATTATAATCGAAGGGTACGCGACAAAAACCGCATGTATTTCGCGTCTCACAAAAAAAGACGTAAAATTTGTACGAGGACAATAATCTCGTATGGGGACCTGATCAAGATCAAGTCCGGCAAGACCTTATAAAGCGGCTAACTAGCGAGCCCATACTTGCGATTTTTGACCCGAACCTTTCTATAGAGCTGCACACCGACGACAGCAGTATAGGGTACGGCGCTGTACTGATCCAGTACATGCGGACGGTGGTAAACGGGCGATAGCCTACTAGCAAAGTCACTCAGGGCGCGGAGTCGAAATACCATTCGTATGAACTGGAAACGTTGGCGGTCGTCAAAGCACTGCAACACTTTCGTCATTATTTGATCGGGATAACATTTAAAATCATAACCGATTGCAATGCTTTCAAGGCCACCGAACGTAAGAAGAATCTCCTTCTGCGAGTTGCACGCTGGTGGATTTATCTGCAGGATTTTAATTTTGAGATTGAATATCGAAAGGGTGTGATGATGGGTCACGCAGATTATCTAAGCAGGAACCCACCAGCGTTACAAGTCAATACCATCGATAGACCAACGAATTGGGCACAAGTGACCCAGTCAGCTGATTCCGAGACCGTGGATCTCGTCCAAAAACTGAGGGATGGTCTCTTGGACTCGAGTCGGGCGGTGATTATCAGGGCGATGTGCTATATTATCGCTATTCACCTGTTGGTGAAGAGTCCCGCTTACTATGCTTTATCCCTAAAGGACACCGGCTCAGTTTATTACGCGTTTTTCACGACGGGCACGAGCAAGTCGGGGCTGATAAAACTTATGACCTTATTTTAAAACATTTCTGGTTCCCTGGCCTGAAACAATTTGTTAAAAAGTATACTTCCCACTGTCTAATTTGCATTACCAAGAAACGTGTTCCAAGAGCCCCTCGTCAGCCTATTACGTCGTGGGAAAAATCAGACATTCCCTTCGACACGGATCATGTTGATGTATTAGGTCCTTTACCAGAGTCAAACGGATATAAGTTTGTACTTGTTTTGGTCGATTCTTTTACCAAATTTTGTTTACTCTATCCTATATACAGACAAGATGCTAGCGAATTGAAACAAGTTTTTATTAGCACTATATCTTTATTTGGAACACCCAAATTGTTAGTTTGGGACCGTGGTCGCATGTTTGAGGCGTCAGCCTTTACCAGTTGGGTAACTGAAATGGGTTGCAAAATCCATTACATAACGCCCGAAATGCATCATTCCAACGGACAAGTCGAGCGCTATGTAAGGACTGTCCATAATATCATTTTGTGTCGAGAGTAATAATAAAAATTCCAGTTGGTCTGATAGTTTATGTAAAATTCAGTTAGTTTTAAATGTTACAAAACAAAAAACCACGCAGTACTCTGCTTTGTATTTCTTAATTGGTACTAACGCGACCACTCCTGTGATGACACGTTGCCGTCGAAAACTCTAGTCCAAATCGAGAAGCCATGAGGGAAGTCAGCAGGAGCTCCGCTAAAGCATCTCTTGACAAAAATCAAAGCAGTCAAGACGTTCGGGTAAATCGTCTAAGACACCCGCCAAGAGTTTTTCAGGTAAATGATCAGGTGTTCGTGATAAAGTATTCTCAGTCCTCTGGGAAGCTCGACTCTGGCATGAGGGGTCCATACCGCGTGACTAAAGTGTTACGAAGTGATCGTTACGAGCTAAAACTATTAAGTGGAGCCAGAGGCAAGACAACTCAGGCCGCAGCTCAGTACATGGTACCCTGGAAAGGCGAGTGGTGTCCTGAGAGTTGTGCTGCATTTTTTTAAAGTAAGTTTCAACTGAACCTTCTAATATTTTCTTTGTGTTCTAGTAGCACGTATGTTGTCTATGCGTGCGTGTGAGTGAGACATATGCTTACCTGGCTGGTTGGAACGAGTGGCTGGTGCAACCCAGATGCAGCGTGCTCCCGAGGCTAGCGTCCTGGAGTGCCTGGTTTTGGAAGTCGTGTACTATGTATGCGCATCGGGTGTTGTCCGGGAAGTTGTGTACTATGTGTGCGCATCAGGCGTTGTCCTGGCAGGCGTAGTCCTGGTTGACACGTTTTTAACGTACGGAAGTTGTGCACTATGTGTGCACATCAGGCGTTGTCCTGGCAGGCGTAGTCCTGATTGACACGTTTTTAACGTGCGGAAGTCATGTTCTATGAACACGAATAAGGCGTTGTCCTGGCAGGCGCAGTCCTGGTTGACACGTTTTTGACGTGTGAACTTGTACAAGTTCACGTATGAGTATGAGTGAGACATGATGTGTGGAGATGTATGCATTCATTTGAAAGCGAAGTGTTTTAATTTGGGTTGAGAGAGTGTATTTTTGTATGAGGGCCTTGTATGCGTGATGAATGACAGAATAGGCAAAGGTGCATGTCGTCACGCATAAGTAACCACTTTTTTCTCATACAGATTGCAATGACGACAACCCTGACGATGCTGGTGAGCCATCAGGTCCTCCTGCTTGCCCTGCTGGTGCTCCCGCTGGTCCGACTGGTGGTCAGAGTCCAGAAGGTGCCAATTCAGACGAAGACGGCGATGAAAGTCTCGCCGTACCTGCCAGGGCTTCCGAGGAAATTCCTGGTGCAGCCGAGGACTGCGCACGATCAGGATAGGCCGTATAAGCAGAACTTATTGTTGGTAGTAGGGGTACCCACCAATTCCTATAAAAGCAAGCGCTCTACAGAGTGCAGATCCTGACCGCGATGACCCCATAACCCTCCTCCAAGAGAGCAATAGGGCCACCAGTACAGTATACAAAAACAAAAAACCGACAGGTCCCTCGCGACGCCCCCAAGTAAATTCTCCCCCCCGACCCTTGCCCGCTGAAGTGCCAGCCCGCGCCGTAGCTGAGCCCGTAGCTTTAAATTCCCCGACTGAGACCTCTGAGTTTGTTTCGGCCTTTCTTCTCAGAGATAGTCCTAGGAAATGCCGTGCTCATCAAAGGAATAATACCTAATATCAATACGATCCAGCCTGTCCCTTTGCTGCCCTCTCCCAGCGACGCCCTAAGCCGAGGTTTGTACCCCACAGGGGTGCCCTTAGCGTGCAGTCGCTTAACTTCTAATTAGTTTTAAGCCCTGGCTGGAGGCTTTAGGTTCACTTAAGGAATCCACAGGAAAGTTCGTTTAAGTAGTCCCGGCCTCTCAAGGCCAACTACGAGATGCCATTTATAAAAAAAAAAGAGTGCAGGTCTTTTTGTTGCTGAGTCGCCAATCGGTAAGGTTGTTGGTACCTATGCTACTTAACAGTAAGTTCGTTCCATATTTTGATATTTGTTTTACTTCGTGTTATATTTTGGGTTTGATGGTGATTATTATTTTTGAACATTGACGGTTGTTTGTTTGTGATTGCTCGAATTTTGATGATTTGCTGAATAATTGTTAAATTTAAGTATACTTATTTGTAAATAAATTCGATTTAGGTTGTTTGAGATTGTTTTTTTTTATTTGTTTTTCACTTCTGATTCCTAAAAATATGATTAATTATTAAAGTAGGTATCGTCTTTTAAACAGCTAACGCAAGAAAGGCAGATTATTTCAGCGTATTATTAAATAGCTGATATCATACGAAAAGCATATCTTTGCTTATTTAATTTAATAGGATTACTACACAAAAACCGTATCAAAATGACATGTCGTGGTGGCCCGGAGGTCAAGCACGAGGTTGCGGGTTCAAACCCGGCGAGGTATCTAATCTTGGCTCATTAAGTTAGCAGAAAAACGTCGGTTTCTTTGATCTAAAATGTAAACCAAGCATTTAAGTAAGCATAGTTGATCTACACAACATAACATTACGCCTGTATTTCCTGAAGGGTTAGGCAGAGATGTAGTTACTATAAGTACTCCCACATTTCGCCAGTTTGCAATGTTTGTTGCATTTGTGCACTCGGACCGGTAAAGGATTTAACTAATAATTATTAAATCAATCCTTAAACTTGACCTCAATTAACGTCCTAGTAACGTATTACAAACATTGTAAACATTGCACATTTACTATTTATCTACCTTTTTTGATAAGCCTGAAGGACAATAACGATTTACAAGCACAAAGGCTCCCTCTGACTTTTGCGACACGTGCAAAAAAGCAAACAGTTGAACAAAACACAAGTGAGGGTCAGAGTGCTGATTTAAAAAAACTCTCTCATAACAATAAATAACATGAATATCTTGAGAAAGCAGGATGTGGTCAAATTGAAATCGACGTCCTGACTGAATTGATGCAAAGTAAGTGCTTATTGCAATCAACAGTCACACATTATCGTGACATCCTCTTTTTCTTGAACGACATGAAACAGGGGTGCCACTTTAGTAAGTATGATGAATGGTAATTTGTTTGTTTTTTAAGAAAATTAGCTTGTTGTTTCGGCCTCAATAAGTCAGCGTTCCTTTCTTTCTGCATGGGTCATAATTTAATATCATGAGTCATAATAATGAGGTAATAAGTTATTAGTTGTTACCTAGGTAGGTAATGTGAGAGTCTTTTAAACGCCCTAAGAGTGACTAAGAAAGGAAAGTTTATGAAATGTTTACAAAATGTTACCTTGCTAGCATTTGCCAGCGGCTACGCCCGCGTGTATGTCGGAAATTATCCCACGGGAACGTACTACCGGGATAATAAGTAGGTACCTACCTTTCCTAGGTTTTAATCTAGAATAAACTAATTGTGTGCCAAATTTCATCCAAATCCGTTCAGCCGCTTTTGCGTGATTGAGTAACAAACATCCAAAGTTTCACATTTATATTATTAGTAGGATTGTAGGATACCGATCTAATCACGAATTACTTGCCGCAGTCGGCTGAGAGAAATCAATAAGCTTCAAAAACAGTTCTGTCAAAAGTTCGGAACTTATTTATGACGCTTTCGTTGAAACTATCGATATTCTTCTTAACTTAGCAAAAGTAAATGTTCCGATTTCAGTTTCAGTAAAATTTCGCAACTCGTAGCGAATAGTAAACATACAGAAGTAGTTAAATATATCCTTTTCTCAGATAAATCCTCTATAATGGGTCTATGGCTTTACGCCCTACGGCCCAGACCGTATATTAGACCCTTTGAAGTATCAAATGCTACTTATTTTACTGTACTCAAAGTTATAAATAACCGCAGACGACAACAAAGGTACTAAATGAAACCTAAAACAGCCCTGAATGAAACGGCAGCGCACGCGCAACGTCTCCGCCCGCTTAATTTACGTGGTGTTCCTTTTTTTCTGTCTGTGTCTCCTGTCTCCTGGAAATCCGTCGCGCCCAAGCTACAAGTTATTTTCAAACACTACGTACTTCAGCTGTTCAAATGCTTATGAACACTTGTTTGTAAATTTTGAACTTACTTATACGTACGTAGGTTACTTTGCTTAAAATCTGTGAAGAGGTGCATACAATTAGGCAAAATTACGTAGAGGCGTAGTCAAACTCCTGTAAGAACAGTACTATAGCGCTTAATCATGCAGTTAGTATTTCGTGGACTGTATGTATTTACTTGTGAGTCAAAATCAAAATCAAAAGTCCTTTATTAAAATTAGGTTGAGAATCAGCACTTTTCAAACGTCAAAATTACAAAAGACAGTCCCAAAAACGCCCGCCCTTCACCACTTCCTAGTGCTATCGCACTAGCAGCACAGCGGTCTGTTCAGTTAGAAAATACTTGATACTTGATTGTATACAATACTAGGTGTTAAGTAATTAACATTACAAGGCACAGAACATAAAATTAAATTATTTTCCATATGTCAGCTAGCCACGCCAATATACCTACCTACCAACAAATATAATAAAAACTACGTACTCAAGCTAAAAAATAATTAATTAAAATTAAAATGTAAATAAAAACCTAAATAAAAGCCTCCAGGCATATAGGGCGTGACAGCTTACATATTTATGCATTGCTGGGTTCTGGTCACATAGCTGTCACTTGGAGTCACAAATGATAAACTAGGACCATCGAAGTAAAATAAATAAATAAGTTAATACTAATAACAATAACCTGTCAGTAAGCTAATTCTGGAGAATGAACATGAACATGTCTAGAGTTAATTAGGGCGACCTTAGGGCGATTCTTGTCTTTTAAGTAGTCGTTGATGGAATAGTAAGCCTTTGAACAAAGGTTGGATTTTACTTGAGCTTTAAACGTATTGTAAGGCAAGTCTAGCAAAGAAGAGAGTATCTTGTTATAAAAGGTTATACCAAGCCCAAAAAATGAGTTATGCACCTTATGAAGCCGGTGAAAGGGGGCACGTAGTTTGTCCTTATTTCTAGTGTTAACACTGTCGAATATCACTGTTTTTAGTGTACAAGTGTAAATTTTGCCTAATATACAACATGTTCGCGAAGATGAATTGTGATGCAACCGTGGGAATACCAATATCTTTATAAAAATCTCTTTGAGAAACTCTGGCACCTAGCTGGTCAATTGCTCGAACGGCTCGTTTTTGAAGGACAAATATATTTTGTATATCAGCGGCTTTGCCCCACAGCAGAATACCGTAGGACATAACGCTGTGAAAATAAGTAAAATAGACTAAACAAGCTGTATCAACGTCAGTGTATTGGCTTACTTTCCTGACGGCGTAGGCAGCCGAACTGAGCCTTCCTGCTAGACTTGATATATGAGGTCCCCCCCACTGAAGTTTGGCATCTACTGTTAGTCCTAGAAAAATTGCCGAGCCTACTGTTTAAAGCACCTCTTTATCTAAGACGATGTTGGGACCTAGATTTTTAACATTCGGTAAGGCGAACTTTACACATTTCGTTTTCTTGGCAGTGATAAGATAAGCAACAAAATGCAACGTTATTTGCCTAAAACGTAATGATCACCTTACGTCATGCCATGTTGGTTGTGCAGCAATTTTGGACTCACCAAATCTTTAGCATATAATAATTAAGCTCTGTTTTTAATTTGCTAGACCAAAATGAAAGCTAATGTACCTATACTAAATAAATTATGTCATGTTGATAAAAAAGGTTGATCGCAGCTGTCACTTTTAGTTTAGCAAATTAAAAATCAGAGGAAGAGTAGGTACGAGTAGTTTTATTATTATCAAAATTATGTTTGGATGGTTCGTTTGTGCCTACAGCTGAGATAAAAACAAATCGATTTTCGAAATAGTTCAACAAAAACAAACATTCCAGGTGTAACTATTGTAGTCAATGTCAAGGTTACCTTCGGCGAACTGACCTACGGAACCTAAATTGCTCTTGAACTCGCTCACACACTGGCCTCAATTGTGCGGTTGTGCCCCATCTAATGCACCGGTTAACAACCTCTAGTGTCAAGGTGCCTGGTGTTGTTTGCATAGTGAAAGGAAGTCTCAAACCTATCACATCTACGAGCGATAAGCCAGTCCACAAACTGATCACAGTCTTTCATTCATATACCTACTTACCACTGAAGAGATGGATCTAGTTCATACAGTTAAAACTATATGTAAGTTCCTGCATTGTTTTAGGAAATATTCAGACACCAAATTAATAATTAGATACCACAAGATGAAAATCATTATGTTAAGCGGTTGGTCCCGGCAGTCATTCGTGGATCTTTGGCAGTCGTTACTCGTCGTCAGAAACCCGAAAGTCTGATAACCAGTCTTACCAACGGGTATCGTTTTACCTAGCAACTGGGTTGTGGAGGTCAGTTAGGCAGTTGCTTCATGTAAAATACTAGTATTCAGCTGCATCCGGTTAGACTGGAAGCCGATCCCAACATAGTTTTGAAAAGGATTAAATATTACGAAACATATTTTGAAGGACACAAGAAGACAGTTTCTTTCACATCCAATTATTGATGTTAAAATTTACTTTAACTGGTTTGAAGCCCAAACCATTGCTTTTTTTACATTTCTATGGTTTTAACGCAGAACCGTGGCAGGGACCTTTGCCCTGGTGTGACTCTGTGGGACAGTAAGTGCGGTGTTCTCTTTGTTTGTATTCTTGTAATCGGTTTGCTAATGCCACTAATTACTTTTTTTTGTTGGTAAGCACCTTGATATAGGGTTTAATTTATGGAAAATATCACATGTGTTTTGCAAAGTGCAGACCAGTGCAAACACCTTAGTACCCAGTTACTACGCACAACTAATTTAGAAACAACAATAGTTTTTCACCTACAGTCGAGAGAATGCGTGCCTGACACTGTCAGTGCGACAATTCCAGTAACTAATAAAGATCAAATTCGCAAAACACGTATTAATTTGTATGAAACTGACAGGTGTCAAGACAAATTCTCTTGACGGCCGAACCGTAACTACGCAATTTACTTAATCATGTTTACAGAACATAAATCATTAAAATCATCCATTTAGAAACCGGCATGTCCTGGAGTCAAAAATTCGAAGACATGTGATATTCACCTACCCGCACTGGGCCCGCGTGGTAGATTACAGCCCTCTCTCATATATCTATCAATTTATACTTAATCATTTGTGTCTATTCATCATCTTCCTAGCGTTATTCCAATTTATTTGGGATCTCTATTAACCGTTTCACCCCCATTCTAGCCTTTTCATCTTTCGCACTATCGATCCATAGTTTCTTTTGTTCCTCTACTAATGTATCTCTATAATAACCATCTACATTCATACTCAAATCTGTCCTCATGACATTCATTCCACTACATCACATGCATATCATTGTCCTTAATTGCAGCCAAAACAAAAAATATACCATTTCTTTTATAAATAGTTCAACCATCTCCGTTGATAGACATGACCTAGTACAAGACTAGCGTGAGATGCGTCCAACCGAAATCCGTACCGTGTAAGAATACGTGGGCTCATCCATTGTGCGAAATAAGCAATCACGTGTGTAGTCGTGCGCTGTGGGCATGATATATAAAAAAGTTAAACCTTATCCTGCACAGTGTTCTGAACGCATCCCTATTGCTGTCAACCCTACCAACTACCGATTTGTTGCGAAAGCGCGAGGGTGGTCGACTCATGCGGGCTCAGCTGCGTATAACTTTACACATAATTTTGCACATCATACTGTATAGGTATGCTGTTTGTACCTACCTCTATTTAAGTCTGCGGATGTGCTTTCCATACTTGAGATATCCGCTATCTTTGTGTATCTATTGAGTTTGAATGAATAAACTCTCGCTCCAGCAACGTCTTTAATTTCATGTTTCCAATGAAAACCGTGGTAGGATTTACATTTTAAACGGTGGGTTAAGAAACTGCGTTTCTTTTTTAATCATGGCCCGACCTATTGCTTATTGTTGGTAGATACGTTATGCAAAGCAGCAATGGTTTGACTCTACAAAAATAATCGGCGTATAAAAAAGAGAGCAAATTGGTATTAAATTAATAACAGCTCTGTTTGAAAGCTAACAATATCCAGCGCTAATCCGCTTTTAGCTACATCAATGTAAGCCCACAGGTGGGTATTACAAATTATAGGATTTATGGTGGGTTCAGCTCCCAGGGCGTTCAGGAACACATAACAACTTTCTTCAAAACTCAAGACGCAAATAGCATGAAAGATAGGCGACTGGAAATACTCAAAGATTTTTATTGCATGGAATTTCCATATGTAAGCTAAACGGTTTTTTACGTAGGTACCTACAAAGCGAATGTAGAACAGCTAAAGTTTGGCTTATAAAGTATGAACGTAAATTTGGATCTTGTAATGGCAAATAGCTTTTATTTTAACATGAGAGGAGTGACGTCTTGGTTTGGAAAACTTAAGTCTTAAACTAAGCGTGATGTTCGGCACTCCTATCATTTACTTCACATCTCCTGACTTTTGCCGATGGTAATTTATTTCTAGTTCTCAACGAGCACTTTAACAAAGGGTCATATGTATACTATCCCATATTGTATACGGCGACTATTTAACTACTTTTTAAGTATGTTTGCCTCGCTGCTTATGTACCTAATGCTGACTGAACCTTTTTCTAACTAGGTAATTAATAGATAAATACACCGGTTTTTTCTGTAAGTTTTTAAATAGGTTCGATTGATCAAATAAGATGAAGCAGTAAGTCGGCTTACCGATAAGCAGCTAACAGTTTAACTTTTCGCTAAGCAAGTACTTATAGAAGTCAGCTGTGAACAATCGAGATGAAGACGGTTCATCAATCATCCGAAATGTAACTTATCAAAACATATATGTATATTAATCGAGGCTAGTCCTGATCATTCCATACTAAAGCACTCGTGTCATCTTGATTCACGAGCAATTAAGGTGACTGCCAGCAGCCAAAACAATCGATCGTTGCAAATGGCCGTCTCGTTGACACGCACTCGTCAGACGTGCGCGAGACAGTCTTGAGTCTCTCCATACACTGGACTGCCAATATATGCTTTATATTGTAGAAATAAGATTATTCTTTTCGCTGATAGTGTGTTACGATAAATGATATGAAACTTTTAGGTCACGTTAGGATTAGATTGAATGATCCCACACGTGACACACTAAAGTACAACTGTAGTAAAATTAGGGTTTCAATTTAGACTCTATATTAGAGAGAATCAGAAATAGATTTCATTGTCATTGGGTACAGCTTATCGCAGATTTGTTCTTCTCACGGCAACAAACAAATTATCAGCGAAATAATATACCTACTTAACTAGGTAGGTACAATAAGCTCTAAACTATGAAAATATTAAATTAGGAAAAGTTTGAGCACATGGTGTTGTAACATTAGCGTCCATTTATAACTTTTAATTTTAATTCGTAGATAAGATCCTTTCATGCGTGTGAGTGCGCTCTCACTCATCTGATCGCTGAGAGAGTGGGAAGCTGTCTAGTTGCCAACCGCACTCTTAATTAACTGTTCTTCAGTCCTGAAATCTTAGATCTAACCAAATCATTAAATAAATTAGATTTAACATTATGTGTTACTTTGAATGCATAAATAATTATCACAATTAACATACCTAATCAGATAAACTTTAAGGATAAACTCTTCAAAAATGCAGAAACTGTCTTGTATCTTAAACGCATACCGCTTTTAAGATACGTATTAAATTTAAACTCGTAACAGTGTCACGTCCTTGCTTCTCATGATAAGGAATGATTATATTTATAAAAATAACAAGCACGTGTACATTAAATTAATGGTTATTTGACAATGTTACATTTCATGAACGATATCTACCAATTTTTCCGACAATATATCTTAATAATGTTCGGAGATGCAGTGATGCGATAACTGATTTATCGATTGTAGTCATCGTTTTGGCAGGATGTTGCCTGTGGGTCAAGGGGAAATCAATCAATAGGAACGAAAGTTATGGTACTGTTCCAGAAATCATTCAATTATACCGAATATAACGTTTTTGTCTGTTTTATCACAAAATTGGGTCCTTTTTCCACACCACCTAGGAGGTAAGAACCGTTGGTGCGTTTTTTTTATAGAGGTCTCCCCAGTAGGCATATTCCTCTTTGAAATATCGTCCTTAAGGAGTAACCGGTGGCCTTAAGTATTATCCGGAAAAAAATTGTAGTGCAATTTCGTCTAACAGATTGGGATCTTCGAGGTCCCAAAACTGAAGTAGCGTACGTTGTCGAGATTAGGTAATGTGTCAGGAATTGTGTCATTCAGTTAAACGGAGGCGGTGCGTTTGCACGTCGATTATATAAGTCGAGGGCAGTGTTCCTCGGCCAGCGCGAATGGCAGACATTGAGACGTCGACCGCCTACTCTACGTTAGATCCGCGATTGGCAATTGCAATCAGCTTTAAGGGCAGTTCCGATGTCGCTGAATTATAAATCTGGACAATGAGAAAATGAGTTTTTTAATAACATCCCGGTCAAAACGTAGTTAGAACAAAGTAACGTAATTTTAACGTCTACGAATTTGGAAAGAAGTTGGATTTGTTTTAATTTTCAAATAGACTACAAAAAACATTCAAATCATTACAAGTCATAAGTCGATTCGTAGGAGGTATTTTCCTAGGAAAACTTTGGTAGAAATTCAAGGTTTGCCTACTTAACTTATTTTATAGGTACACAGTTTTATGCGTTACTAAAAAAGAAGACACAAGATGATAACATATTAATACTAGTTCATTCATTCCCTGATCAAATCTTCACTGACATCACGTCACGCATTTTGCCATGGGAGTGAACAGAAACTACAGAACGCCACATTCACGATCACGATCCGTTCAGAGTTCTGTTCACCATTAGGCTTAGGAATTTTCACATTCAGTCAGGTTTCTATCTGTTATGGTTACAAATGAGGTGAAAAGTTTTGTGGTGGCGGCCACGCACTCTTACCCAACATGTAAAGTAACAAATAAAAACACCTCGTGCCAAATCTCACATTCGAAATCTATAACTTTAACAAATGTTTTCAAGTTCATACAAAATAGTGTTTCTTCTACATAAAAATACTAAGTACATTTTGCATTGATATCTTGCACCTTCTCAATGCGCTTCCAACAACGCTAGTGATGGCTTTATCAGCTCGAATATGCTATAAATAACGTAGATACCTAACTAGTGTTCTGGGTCGGTCCATGATCGTGGGAATAACAGCTGTCCAGAAAAACCAAGTTGTATTGGCAAATTAACAACAGCTACAGCTTAGCGAATAGAATATCAAACAGTGTTACCTAATAAATATATGTTATGCTTAAAATTATATGACAAGTGGGTTTATAAATACATTTTATCCAAGAGAGACCGACAATTTATGCGTGCACTGACATACGAGTGTTATTATTGGACTCAAGAGCTAGAAACTAAAATTAACAACATAAACATACAGCTACAAAATCTTAATCTACACCATGTTTGATTAACTTCTGGGTAATATTTACTATGCCAAATGGCTTATCTATATTAGCAATTAATGCTTCAATGAATGCAATATGTTCCAAAATGACTTACAAGCAACGGAACTTTTCTTTTAGCATCTCTCTATAACTGATTTGACTTTTATGTGCTTGGCACGAAAACTAATCTTCAAGGTGGCGACGAGAATGAGACCTAACAGTGGGCTATCAATTAAATTTTGCGCTAAAATTGTTCAATTAATCATAAGCTATAGGTACGCTGTAGCAGTGGAGTTAACGTTATCGTCACTTCGTCAGCGGTCGAAGCCCCTTTGCTCACGTTACCAGATTACATACTAGCCTGAACTTTGATAGCCCTGTTTTCGCATTACAACAATTTCACCCTCCAACTTCTGTGTCATTTCTATATTTACTAATAATAACGATAAAAAAAAGACCGTTCATCACAAGATACGCATTATACATTATTCAAATGCCTCTCTAGTTGGAAAACTACTTCGATGGAATTCATTTAGTCAATCAAAGATTCACTGTAGGTACATGACAAGAAGAACATAACTTTGACTTTGCTTGTATTAGAATACTTAAGTAGGTACCTAAATGCTCAATAGACGTTTAAATTGACCGTTGCAGATTTTATTATTCAAAAGTTGTCGGAGACGATCGTGATAGCAATCTCAAGTTGTCGTGTTCTATAGACAATGGCACATAATATACGCGTTGAAGTTGAAGCAATCATTGGCTAATTAAAATTTGCTGTGCGTGACGCGACCACGAAGTGCCTTACTCACTTATAGGCTGCACACGTGCCTGTCAATGAACTTCGCAGACCATGCCAATAGCCGAGCACGCGTTAAGCCGCCAAATTTCTAGGCACAGGCATTGATCTATCCGTCACTCGTCGTCAACCAAAAACTTTAGAACTTATGGAATATATTGCATCCACAGGAGTTTTTGCAGTTTCTTGCAGTATATAGACAAAATTACACAGATAACCACTTGCCAATGACAATATTAATGAAAGATTTTTGTGATTTACTGTCTTATATGAACCTACAAATAGGTTGGTGCTTCTATCTAGACTAGGAGCATCGAACTTAGTTCTATATCTATATTAAACAGTAAAATTATTTAACTGATTACTAAATAACTTGTTACGAACTTAATTTCGTGTAAGGTACTAACGTGCAAAAATGATGACATTGTCGGTCCGCGCGAGGAAGTCGTCCTGTTCTGTGTGAGTGACGAAGGTCCTGGTCAGAGCTGGTGCATCGGCCTGCACGCCGGCGGTCGGTTTCCGGCGCTCGAAGCGTTCCATCATGTCTGCTGGCACAGTAGGCAGCTCCCGGCCTGTCGTGTTCGGGGCTTGGGTGAAGCCTAGTTTCGCCAGTAGGCTCTCGCGGATCACTCGTAAGCTGTGTTCCCGCGCGTTCTCGTAGGAGCGGCAGGAGGCGCACGCGATTTGAGCCGCCGGAGGGTCCTGTGGACAGGCGAGCTCGGCAGCGACGGCCGCCAGCCACGCAGCCAGAAGCAGCAGGCTCGCGGGCCTGGCCCGCGGCCCGCGCGACGCGCCCAGCGGACGCGTGGTGCGGCAGAGCGGGGAGGCGGCGGCGTAGCGCGATGAGCGATGTGAGGCCGCGGGCGGCGCGTGCTACACTGCACACGACTCACATTCGACACTACAGTCGCACGCCACGCCACGCGGCGTTGCCCGGGGCGCTGCAGCCGCCCGCCGCGCCCCCGCAGCCCGCGGTCTGGCCTGCCGCCTGCTGACTCACTCGCTGGCGGCGCCAGGGCTGCGCTGGGCACTCGGAAAATGCACCCGATGATGAAGTTGCATCGCAAGCGCGCCATGCGCCGCCCGCCCTGAAGAGACTTATAAACAACCTGAAAGTTATTGATGAAAACTAAACGTAGCAAGAAACACTTCTGCTGTTAAATAAAATTTAAAAAATAATATACCTACACTACATACGCTTTCACTGTGGAATAGATGAGATGAAATATTTTTCATGGTTTTCAATATGGGTAGATATGAAATATAATTGTGTAGGTTACCTTTCGATAATCCACAGAAGCTAGCTAAATTGGACGTGGAATGTAAACATACAGGATGCTGCTGATCTAATTAATTCAGAACACAGGCAACAAATCAGTTACTAAGCAGAGCTACATGCAAAAAATTCCGGGTAAAATAAAATATGCTGTTAAAAAATAATATTTATGTAGTAATTTTAAACAGTTTATTTTAACAAGTAACATATGGACTAATCCGTTGTGTAGAGTAGAATAAATATTTTGACAGCTCTCACGAAAAAATGTGAATACCTACCTCTCAGGTAAGAGTTAAAACTAAAGAAGTCTGGATTATATATCTTTTTGAGGAAGCATAAGCATAAGATGGTAAATACCTAAGTATGTTTATAGGTAATAAGTATGTGGGTTAGCCAACGTTTCGGTGCATTTTATAGTCATAGTAATATGATCAAGACGTATAGGTTATGTATGATTAACTCAATTATCATTTCGGAAGGTCCATTTTCGATCGGGTCAACCGATACACAAAAGGATCTGAAAACTTTCGTATACGGACACTCTGCAAATCGTTTCACGAGAAGTAGAAATTCCCGTAGAGTGTCTCATACATCAGATAGATACCTGACTCATTATAATGTAGGTACTCGCTCAAATAAAGTGGGTAGTATCAATTTGCGTGCGTAAGATCGAGTGGAGCTCATTCTCACAATAATGATAATTATAGTCCTTTATTAAGTTTTTATTAAAAGAGAGTTTCATTGTGACCCGACCCCCAGATACGTGGGAAGTGAACAAAACGACTCATGATAACATAATATAGGATAATATGCTCTATGTATTATAATAATTACCTACATTATGTACACCTATCTGCTGGCATATCCCATCGCTTTTTCATTTTTTCCGGCAGCTGATTTTATGCTTATACTACATAAATACTATATCCGTAAGTAGACTGTAGAAATGCGTTTAATAACGTCAAAACTGAAAATATTAAAACTAATTGTCTTTTTATTACGTGTGTCTTAACTCTACAAATAAGTTATTCTTATTCCTCACATATTTTCCGCTTGGTCACCTCAGCGACAACGGTTTTGCATTTCGTGCTATAATGCTAATTGTGTTGGAGTACCCTAGGGTAGCATACTGTCCCCGTGGGATCCCTTCTTTTCGCATAATATTCTTTTTCCTAATATACTTTGGCATAACCGTTTTGGTATAATTTGTTTTGCCATAATAATACTTTGCCATATATTTTATTGGCATACAGTTTATGTTGGCATAATTATCTTGAAGGCTATTTTGTTTTGGCATAAATTTAATTCGGCCTAATGACTATTAGCAGAATAGTATTTAGGCATACAATTATTAGGTATGTTTCCTGATATTTACTACCTACTGTTATTGAGTCATATGGGGTAGGATAGGTTAGAACAGTGACCATTAACGCGCGAAGGCGAGCGAGCGAAGCGAGCGTGCCTCGGCAGCGGCCGCCGAGCGGCAGATCCCCTCTATTGTTGGTGAATCATTTTTGATGATGTTTCCTGATATTGAATAATATGGGTTAGGTCAGGTTAGAACGGTGACCATTAACGCCAGATCCCCTCTATTGTTGGTGTTGTGGGTTGTGGTTTGGGTTATAACAGTATGATGTTCGCTGATATTTACTTATTAATTACAGAATTTTGAATATTTTTTTAAGGATTAAATTACAACTTTGTAATAATACACTTAGTGACACAATAGGTTTATGATACCGTCCACTTAGGAAAATTAAAAAATGATTTGTTCTACCTACAATGTAAAGTGCCTACAAATTTCATTAGAGCAATATTGTATAAAAATGTTTATTAGTGTCTAACATTTTAGGAGTTAATTATTATGCTTATTTGTTTATGCCTATAAAAAATATGTTTTAATATCATTATGAGTAAATAAATTTATGCTTTAGAATGTAATACTTAATCATTATTATGATTATAGAAATTATGCTTAAAACATTTTGCGTAAGCTGTTATGCGTAAATAATGTTATGCGAAAATATAATTAGGAGAAACAAAAGTATGCCAAGTTATATTAGGTCTTAAAATTTTATACAAATGGATAGGGAACCGTCTCCGCTGCTTTTTAGAATTATATACATATCTCTAAAAGCTAAAGGTATAGGCTACTATAAAAAAGTTAACCTTTCACCCTTACGAACTAACTGCGTATGTCATCATCTTCATTGTCAAGCTTGGTTCGAAAAGATGACAATTAGGCTATTAGCCATATAACTTAAATCTTACCCAATTTAGGTAAGTACCTGCTGGAGCAGAAGTCATTGTTTTGGCACATCGAAAGTTGTTTTTTTAAGATCATTGTAAGTAATGAGGAGGAAACCTCAATAGCGCAGTGGGCGAGATTCAAACTCTCGATTTCACGTTTAGCAATCCGCGGCAAATCAATATACGAGGGATCTCGAACTGCTCCTTTTAGCAGAAAGTATTATGACTAATTGGGTTTATTTGACTAGCAGGTTGATCTAGCATTCACTAGCTCTTGAGCGAGAGAGTCCTGGGTTCGTTTACTGGGTTGGAAATTCTCAGAATGCTCGACCCCTATCACTAAGTACTTATAAGTATAACATGACTGGCGATGTTAGTGTATCATACCTACTTGAACACCTCTGCCTTTGCGTTTGAAATGTAAGCGTGAAGTTCAGTCGATTTTCATTTATCGGCAAGTACAGTTGCACCTATAACCACGTAGCATTTCAATTACATATAACAAATATGACCTAATTAAATTGCACAACAAAACGAATGGCATGGCCATTGTCAATGCCATTCATTTTGACAATTCAACAACCTACATTGCGTTAGTTCGCTGTCGAGCGGACGATTTTTTCTAACTTACAAAGCAAAGGATTAGGAATTTCTTTCAAAATCCTTCGGATTGTGATAGAAAGTATGTTTAAAAAAAAGGGAAGCATCTCTTCCAAATATTGAAATTGAGATCAACTAGTGAGCCCAAGTGCCTGTGGAGCAGGACCAGCATTAAGCCAAGCATTTTTATCTACGATATACTCATCCAACTTATAATATTTTTGTCTACATAGTGTGCGTTTCAAATGCATTGCATGAAGAAATTTGAAACATGCATTTTCAAATGCATGTTTCAAATTTCTTCTCATTTAGTTGAAGAATATCGAGTGGTATTTTATTATAACATTTTACACAGTAAGAAGTTTTTACTTTATACAATGTGAAGCGCGGTTGATCTAGTTTGTTCCTATTCCTACTATTAAAAATATGCCTGTCATTTATCTTACTAAAAAGATGTAGATTTTTTCGAACGTACATAATGTTTTCGTATATATACCTATTGACAAGGAACCGTCATGATATTAATTTTTTTAAACAGTTCCCTTAGAGATTCGCGTCTGCTGAGATTGTAGATGGCTCTGACAGCCCTCTTTTGCAGAATGAAGATAAAATCAATATCTGCAGCCCAACCCCACAGGAAAATACCGTAAGGCATGATGCTATGGAAGTAACTAAACTATACCAGTCTCGCGGTATCCACGTCTGTTAATTGACGGATTTTCCAAACAGCGTAAGCGGCTGAACTTAGCCGCCCTGCATGTGATGTTAGGTGAGGACCCCACTGCAGCTTTGAGTCAAGCGTGATCCCCAAGAAAACTGTATTTTCGACGAATTCAAGTATCTCCCTATTCAATACAACGTGACATTCACTACTTCTAACATTCGGTAAAGCGAATCTAAGGCATTTAGTTTTTTTCTCATTTAATACTAAGTTATTTACAGTAAACGAAATATGGACCATGAGCATAGCATTATTTACGTCGTCAAGCTCCTGTGCACGTCTGCCTACTTCAAAAATCAGTGATGTGTCATCAGCAAATAACACCATTTGTGGTCGGGTTTTTAGTAAATGAGGTAAATCATTTATATATACTAAAAATAGGAACAAAAAATAGGATTTTGCACGATTAGAAGGTAGTAAATAGGTATTAAATATTTATCCTTCGAAGATCGAAAATAAACCGCCCATTTACCTGTTGAAATAAACAATTGAATCGTCAATTTGGAGGGACCAACTTTTATAATTGATATCTTTAAAACGATATATGTTTCGGGAAACCAAAATCAATAATACTATGGTAGAAATAAAGTATTATAACACTAAGTAAGTAGAACATTCCAGGGAGTAGTCTATCAATTTGGTCCCTCCATCTTGATATCATGAAAGAGGGTCCAAGCGTTTTGTTAAAATATTATGTATATGATGAGGTAGCTAAAATTATAGCAAAGGTAGGAAATAGTAAAATAATGTTTTTTTTTTTTTTTATATGTATGACTGTGATTGGAGATTTGGTCCCTTCATTTTGACGCTCACTTGCCTGTCTGTTCGCATTACATGAATCCTATTGGACGGATTAAAATGCGATTTGAAGAAGGTAAGATAAGGAAGTAGGTATTAAAAAAAGACCCCAAATGGGCATGGGTATGAGCAACCAGGGGTTTTATAAAAGTCGGCGCAGCTGGACACCGGCACGTCATAAAACGGAACGGTATTTTTGTGACAATTAGAAGGTGTTTTGTATTGTTGTCAAAAGTGAAAAGGCAATTACGAAGTCGGCTATACTTACGGGTACTGTATACGGTGTGCGAATTTCATACTACTAGCGCCATCTCGTTACTTGGTGAAGTACCATTTTAAGTATCGTGAATTTTGTATGAATTCATGATTTATTGAAGTAAGATAGTCATCGCCACCCTACAGGTATAGGTTAAAAAAACACTGTAACACAAAATAATATTCCGTGGTATTCTGTGAGTGCAAATGCTGCTGCGCTCATGCTGCAGCACGTCATGTGTACACACACTGCTATGAATTCTGAATGGATGTAAATTTAAGTGGTGAAAAAGAGAATTAACTTGAAAAAGCAGCATGCTAGAGATTCTCATCTTTTACTTTTTAGCGTGTTGTTTTTGTTCTTTGAATGTGGAAAAACCTCCTCCTTCTGTCAAGTTTGCAGCTAATGTGGTTGCCTCCCACCGCCGCGCCGGTACCCGCAACACCGACACTCCGACAGGTTTGCCAATATTAATGATACGAATTTCAAACGCATTTAAAGACTCGAAGCTTTCTTAACAACATTTTCCTCATTCCTTCACATCACATGCCCAAACCTGACTATTGGTATTTGGTATTGTGTACTTAATTTTAAAGACGTCTTTAATATGAGCCTTATATTCCACCTGAATTTTATATTATTGCAGTTTTCAAGCCGCATCACATGGTTGGCACCTAATAGTTCTCAATGGCCTATGTGTTAACAAAAATACAAAGATTTTTAAACATGTCACAACACAAATGACATATGTTTGCTAGTTTTGTCACTGTCAGTGTCAATGGCATTCAGATCCATTGACATAGGATGTCAATGTTCAGATCTGACGAATTGACGATTGCTTGTTATGTTTTGGGTTTGTGGGCTCATGTATTTCCTTTAAAACTTTATTTCATTAAATTAAAGTAAATATATTTTAAGAATTTTATTATAGTAATGGAAAAATGTCGTATTTGTTTACGATGTTCCAAAAATGTACTCTCAATATATGCGAAAGCAGACGGAATTACATTTGCCGATATGATGTCTTCTATTGCTAACATAAAGGTATATAAAAATTTGTTTTAGCTACAGGTAGGGTTTATATTAAGACTTTATATCTGGTGCAATACATGAGATACAATATGGGTCATGTTCAAGCTTACAGGGTATTGCCCTTTAAAGCTTGAACATGATCCTGTGTCGTAGGTATTTGTAGACTAAGTAATAAATTAATTAATTTGTGTTTGTTGTTTTTCAGATTCGAAATGAAGATGGGTTTAGTGATAATATTTGTCGTTCCTGTCGTGGGAAACTCACAGACGCATACAAATTTAAACTCAATATTGAAAGGTGTGTCCTTATTCCAACACTAACAATAAAAAAACTAATTGTTAGGGAACTAAAAATACATTTTACTTAAAAACAGTGCATCTTGGCTTTTTTAACATGATTAAATTTTCTCATATTTTACAGGGCCGAAATGGTACTACAAGAAACTTCTAACTTGAAGAGAATCAACTTTAGTAACTTACACGATATTAAAATAAAAATTGAAATTGAAGCTGACTGCAAGCCTTTAGTACCTTCAATGGAAACCTTTTCTGAGAACTTATTCAAAGAAGGTCTTGATTGCCTATCATATAACAACACTGTTATTAAAAAAATTGAACACCCAAGCAAAAATAAGGATAGTAAAAAAAAGAAAGCATTGTCTGTGGGTGAATTTCTAAATTCAATTAAAACAGAATCAGACAATGACTGTGATTATGTAAGTATAGGGTTTGATAAGATATAGTATGGATCCTTTTAATCTGTATCATTTTAATTTTACAATATTTTAAACATGCATGACTGCATTCAAACAAGCACACCAGACAGCAAACAGACCATAAAGCCTATAATTTGTTTAAATTTAATTCTTAGCCAAGAATTCAGGAACTATTTGAGCCAAAAGCATAATCATAATATGTCCCGCAGCTTTGTGTGCATTTTTGCATAGGCCTTCTCCAACTGTCTCCATTGTGCTCTGTCCTTTGTAACTCTGGTCCAGTATGGCCCCAAGCTTAGAGATATATCGACTCCCCATCTTGTTTTTGGATCTATTACTAGGTTTTAAATGGACACTGGGGTGGCCTTAGGTCCCAATTATAAAACCTCGACTGTATAATAATAAATCTTGTATATTGTAATATACAACAAGTATGTTATAGAATAAATCAGGGATAAAAAAACTTACCTGATTTGTTCTATTGCAGCAGGATTATGAAATAGGTGCTGATGACTATAACTCTGACTCAGGAAGTAACTACAATTATAATAAAAAGAAAAAAATTACAAAAAAGAAAAAGGCGAAGGGTAAGTTCTGAATTTAAACAAATCAACCAAAATGACTATCACTATTACTTCCAAACAACAGATGGGCAAATCTTGTGATTTTAAGAACATTCACAGTCTGATTTCATTCTCAATTTCTCAAAAATATCCCTAATTTCCACTTTATGCTAAGTTTTTGACATTGATTGTTGCCGAGATGAAATTGTGACTAAATTTTGAATGTTATTAATTACGAGAATTGCCTTTCAGATCCTTGATAATTGCTAAGATAATTTATTTTTCTAAATATCCAGGTTCTGTGAAACAGCTTGAAAATAGGTGTAATCTTAACATGATAGTGAGAGAAAACATTTTAAATAATTGTTTGAAAATTAATATGCGATTTTGTTAAGGATCAATCAAGAAGGATATTGCTAAATTGTCAATTTTTATTCATGTGCATTGGTCCATAGAGAATGGAGGATTTTTGCAATGCGAAGCATTGCGGCGGGTCGCCCCAATCTGCGCTACACTTTAAGATGATAATATAAACAACGCAAACAAAATATTCTTTCAGAACCAAAAAAAAAACAAACTGACAAACAGAAAGATTGGTTTAAACCTCTCCTCGCCAAACCTATCAAGCCTAAATATATATCAGACTTGAGGTTAGCTCGGTCTGAAGTTGCAGTGAAAAATAAACCCAGGGCCAGAAAACCACGTAAAGACCCTCCGAAAAAGATTAATGTTTGTCCTTATTGTGGAAAACTATTTCAACACTTAAATAATCATATTTTGCTTCACACAGGTAAGAATTGTAACCAAGCAAGAATTGTAATCATTTTTTATTTAGTCTAGCTAGCCTAGAGTGGATTGTAGCTAAGTAATAACAGCTGCACGGGTCGATCGATCTGGTTAAGCTACGCTTGCCGCGGTTGGTCCATGGATGGGTGACTATTTTTACATACCAAGACTCCTCCGTGCCTCGGAAAGCACATGAAGCCGTTGGTCGGGAGGCTGTCATTCGTGGATCTTTAACAATCGTTAATGTTCGTCGGAAGCCCGAAAGTCTGACAACCAGTCTTATCCAAGGGATATCGTATTACCCAGTAGCTGGGTTGTGAAGGTCAGATAGGCAGTCGCTCCATGAAAACTTACTGGTATTCAGTTGCATCCGGTTAGTCTGGAAGCCGACCCCAAAATAATTCGGAAAAAAGGTTGGGCAGATGATTATAACGATACCTAGCCTACATCACAGCATTACTAATCAAATGTGTTATTTTTTCAGCTGAGAGAAAATACAAGTGTGATCAGTGTCCAAAAGCATTCTTCACGGAAGGTAATTTGAAATCGCACATGAAGCTGCATACAGAGATTAAAAAGTTTAAATGTGATCAGTGTATTGCCGCTTTCCACAACATCGCAACATTGAAAACGTAAGGCTATCATTACAATAAACAACTATACACGTGTGAATAAACTGTGTAGAATGGACTTTGAGAATCTGATGCCTAAACCAAAATTATGTCAATTATCCTGTCTTCGTCTTCCGAGATTTAAATGTTCACCTGTAGTAGTCCAGCTACGCTTCGACTCATTCGCACATAGTTTAGCGTCATAGGAAAGAAAGAGATAGCACTATCTCCCTAAGCGCTTGATCAATCTACTACGACATTCGTCATTCGTTTCCGTGCGTGCGCGGCTACCGCACATAGTGATTTTTTTTTTCGTTTTTCGGATTTTATCGGTGTCAAACAGTTCTAAAGACTTAAGAAATGCCAAAAAAGAAGCATGAAGAAACTAAAGAAGATAAATGGCGAAGGAAATTAAAGTAATATGAACAAAAATTGTTCAAGAAAAGAAGTCGTCATATACGTGTGTCAATGGAAGGTATGTTAGTACCGTCTAAATTTATAATTCTTTGTACAATGGTACCTTAGATCTAACACGTGTTGTTAGACGGTACAACAAACTTTCGAGTCAATACGAGATATTGACCTATTGTATTTTATTAGAGTTAGTACGAGATATTAACCAAGAAAAAAAAAATATCGTTCCAGAATATCTGGAACCCGATAGCGGTGCGTCTAGGCCTTCGTCTCCTGACCAGTCGCCTACGCCGAAGGCTGAGGCGGCGGATGGCATACCCGCTGACTCAGCGAAGCCAGTAGATGAGCCAGGCATCTCCGCGTGCTCTGCGTCACCCATCCTACCCGAACTTTCTACACCAGGGGAAGTGCATCACAGCCATCTGACCCCCAGGGTGTGACAGCCCCGGCCGATGACGCTAATACAAATTCCAATAATGTTCCTCCTATCCCAGATCCCGAGCTCTTAAGGGCACTAGGCGATTTCGAAACTGAAACCGCCGATTGGGGTCCAGATATTGTAGCTGATTTATCGAAGCGATGGGATCCTATCCTTAAAGATGGCCTTAAAAAAGAAACACGAGAGGAACTAATGCAATAATACCTACTTCCAAAAAACTGTCCCTTGATTAATGCTCCAGTGCTTAATCCTGAAGTAACTGCAATGCTAAATGAGTCCGCAAAAAATCGTGACGTAAGGATTCAGAAGAAGCAATCGCTAATAGGATGCGTCCTGACTATATTAGGAAGGACGATGTCAGGTATATTGACCAAATCCAGTGACACTGCCGACATCCTTCATCTTCTTACAGACGCGACAAAGCTGTTGTCAGATTCTCATTACTTGGAGACTGAGACTAGAAGATCTCTTGTCACCCCAATGGTTGACAAGACCCTTTTAGATCCTTTTAACCCGTTTAGATCCTTTTAAGGATAGAAAGAGAGACAGTTATCTTTTTGGTGAGAAATTAGGAGAATTTATTAAATCTTCGCGTGGAATACAGAAGACAGGCAAGCTGATCCAGTCTGTAGCTCAAACGAGCACTTTAAACTACAAAGGCCCGCCGTCACGCCAGCCTTATCACCGCTACGTTCGTATGCAGCCGAGACGCGGCGGCGGGACCAAACCAGGATCGAACTACCGCCGCCGCGAGACAATGCGTGAGTATCGTCCCCTCAAGCAGCACGCCACAAGGCAGCGGGAGCGGCCCCCACAACGAACGCGAAGCAGTAACTTCTCAGGTATACTCTCATGCTGGTCGCTTAAGGTAGAAGCTTGGGAAACGGTTACTGATGACAAAACGATCCTTGAGACCATTTCTTGTTATAGAATTCCCTTTCTTAAGCATCCGGTACAACATCCGGGTATGATTCCAAAATCACCTTTCTCGAAAGATGACAGGTTTTATATTAAACAAGAATTGAATCGTTTGCTGCAAGCAAATGTCATACGTAAATGTAATCATACCCGCGATCATTTTGTATCTAGTATTTTTATCGTTCCTAAAAGTAATGGTGAAAAACGTTTAATACTAAATTTAATGAAATTAAATAAATTGGTCAATCTAGCCATTTTAAGATGGAATATGTTAGGACAGCTGTCAAATTAATGACACTTAATTGCTATATACTTTTTGATACCTATCCACCAGATTCATCCAGATTTTATTTTGATAATATTCTGTGCGAATTTTTGGATTGGGCTCAGCTCCTCATGCTTTTACAAAACTTATGAAACCAGTTTGTACTTTTTTGCGATCTCGAGGTTTTAGATCAGTATTCTACTTAGATGACAGTTGTTATTTTGGAGACAGTTATGATGAATGCTTAGATAACATTAATGAAAGCATTAAGTGCTTAGTGAACTTAGGATTTGTAATAAACTATGAGAAAAGTTCACTGGTACCAAGCCAGTTGTCAGTTATTAGGTTTTATTAACTCTAAAAACATGACCCTAGCGCTCCTTATTTTTTTTTTTTTGAGGATGGGAAATCATCAAATGACCCCTCCCGCTCCTTCCTTAGCCCTTTATGTACCAGGGCAGCGGTAACCCTTTCGGACGATCCCGCTACCCCGGCAGGCTTCGGCCCTGTCGGGCCCCGACAACTATGCTGACATCTCTTTGAGGCGCACGTGGAACACATACGCGCCGTCCGGCACGGGTCTGGTCCTGATCGGACGGAGAGCTACCCATTGCTCTCCGCCCGCAGGCCCGCGCCTACGGTGGCCGGGAGTCGTCACGCGGCTCCCGACGCCCGGAGCGTCTCCCTCGGCGGCTGAGGCGTGAGGATCTCTCCCTCGCCCATCCCGCCACCTCCTTCGCTAGCATGACTGCTTCGCAGAAGGAGGTGACCGCCTCCCACTCCCTCTCGCCCCGGACCATGGCTTGCACCAGGGCCGGACGCGAGAGGTCGCCGCCGCTGCACCCTTGCGCTCCCTTTAAAGAAAATATGCGACATCTTGTCACGTATCGAAAATATGCTAGTTACGACGAGAATCACTATTCGTGCTTTTGCTCGCTACCTAGGTACCCTGACAGCTGCTTGCCCGGCTGTTGCGTACGGGTGGTTGTATACAAAATCTTTAGAGCGGGCCAAATATCTAGCCTTATTGGATAATGACGATTATGACAAGATGATGACTGTTCCAAATAGTTTACGCGTTGATTTGACGGTGGAAGTGTTCAATTTTAAACACGAGTAACCCCATCAGACCAATGTCGTTTACATTAGAGATATTTAGTGACGCATCTAGTATCGGCTGGGGTGCAGCCTCTGGGGGAGAAAGTATTAGGCGGTTCGTGGACGGAAGACGAGCGTTCTCGTCATATTAACTATTTGGAACTCCTTGCAGCCTATTTTTGACTTAAATCTTTCGCGAACAAGGTCACTAATTGTCATATACTCCTACGCATTGACAATACTACGGCTATCTCTTACATAAATAGAATGGGTGGAGTGCAATACCCACATCTCAATGAAATTGCCCGTAGAATATGGACGTGGTGTGAAGATCACATGAAGATCATCATATATTTCTTTTTGCAAATTGTGTATTTGCAAATGCTGTTCTCAGTAATTAATCAGTAAGGAAGTTTTGTTTATTTCTTTGCTTATTATCATTTAAGTTATCTTTTTATTTTTTACTTGTGTTTATTAATTGAAATAAGAATACATGTATTATTTACTAAAAAAAATATTTTTTCAATTTAGTCCTACCTATAACATTGCAAATGTCTATCTCTAAACATCTACAGGTGAACATTTAAATCTCGGAAGACGAAGACAGGATAATTTAGTAATCAAACGAACTTACCTGAAGTGAAGTTCGATTGCAATTATCCTGTAATTGCAATCGAACTTCACTTCAGGTAAGTTCGTTTGATTACTAAATAACGGGTGTAAAAAGACGCACTTAACGAAGCCGAGTCTCTTATACTCCCCGTCATTGTAATCTTTTTTTTTTTTTACTAAACCATACCTGGGAACCTTTTTCCTTCTTAAACCTTGATCACGCGCCGTTGTCTGTGCGTACAATAACGTCGTGTGTATAGGTCCTTATACCAAAAGAATGAGAAAAGTATTTGCTGTGTTCTTTGCTATACTCAATCAGAAATAATGTTGTTTTAAGCGCATTTATTTATTATTTTCCAGTCACATGTTAAGCCATGGTGATGAGAGAAAATATGTTTGCGATATTTGCAATAAAGCATTTAAAAGGGTATGTATAAAATAAATATATTATGTACAGTGTCGACCAAAAGTCCATAGGCAATCTCACAAAGCAATAGCTTGACGTTTAATCTTACTTACGCCCTTCTAGTTTCAAGAAAATAAACATATTGTCGTCAACAAGTGATTGTAGTTCATAATTTCAACGTTATAATATGAGTCAAGATGACCTAGCGGTTAAGCGCGTGCAGATAGATGCGTGAATCAGTGAGCCGTGTGTTCAAATATCACGCAGTACTTCGACTTTTTGTAAGTTTTTACTTGATTGGAAGTAATGAGACAGAAATATAATATTCTTTATCTTGTTCGCTTTGTTCACACATTTTGTAAAGTTAGAAAGGTAGGTAGATCATAGAAAACTAAATAAAGAATTCAGATTTCTGTGAGGTAGACATGAGTTTTATGAATAGTTAACTTGGTCGGAATAAACGTTGTCGTTTGGTTGTAGTTGTTGGTTAGCGACGCGTGATTTAATAGATAGCGGTATTATATTTATTCTCAAAATGCAGGCAAATATTAATATTGAGGCGAGGGCGACTAGTATTGCGCTGCATAAAAGTGGTCTTAATAGAACAGAAATATCTGAAGAAACCGGATTGAATGTGAGTATTATATTTATGAATTGTAACTTAACTTTTGTTTTAAATTTTACGATTATTTGGTGACATATGGATTAATTCTTTTTATTGTTTTTTAAATCCGTCATGAGGCCTAAAACATAAATAATTAGTGTTTATTATTGGATTTTTATAAATCCAATAATAAACAGAGAGATAGTTTTAATATTAAATATATTATACAAAAATGAAGTCACTTTAGTATTTTCTTATAGCTGCCTAATATCACTGTTTTTTTTTGTTTTTGAGGAATACTGTAAGTCGTTGGATCAAGAGATATGAGGAAGAGGGTAGCCCTGCTAGTCGACAGCGAAGTGGAAGGCCGTCGCTAATTAGCGAGGCACAGCGACGACATATGGTGAGCGAGTATGAAACAAATGGTTTCACACCAACTAGACAGTTTGCGGTATTATTCGACACCTCATTGCAAACTGTTCGCCGTGCCCTTCACACTGAAGGCTTGCATCACAGAAGACCAGCTAAAAAGCCCTTCTTGACAGAACGACATAAACAAGAACGATTAAGTTTCGCACGGGATTATTTAGATTTTGACTGGAATACTACCATCATATTTTCAGATGAAAAGACCGCCAAATCTAGTCAAAAGGGTAGGCTTTATTTATGGCGCAAGGATAAAAACGTAATCCCTAATACAGACTCAGGTCGAATTACAATTAATATGTGGGGATGGATGAGTGCAGCAGGGCCAGGAGAACTGGCTTTTATTCCTCCACGCGCCAACAGTTCTACTTATGTAGAAGTATTAGACGATGTCATGCTACCTACAGTGCGCAAAATTTACCCAGCTGATGAGTTGACACAAATATCATTTGTCCAGGACAATAATTGTCATACTCACCGGGCGAGCACTGTGCGTGAGAGGTTTCACAATCACCCTGAGATAATTGTTGTTCCATGGCCAGCGCGATCACCCGACCTCAACCCCATAGAAAATCTATGGGGTTTGATTGTGTAAAGGTGGGAGTACGTAGGATGACAGGTGTATACCACAATTAAAAGCCCATTGCATGGAGGTGTGAGAAAATTTAAGAGGAACCGAAATAAGTGGTAATATTGTCTGTGTATGACGACACGGTTAGCGCAGTAGCTGAGCGATCGACTGCAGCGCTGCGTGTCGCGGGTTCGATTCCCGCACGGAACAAATATTTGTATTGCCTACAGGCAATATTGTTCCGTTCTGGCTGTTTGTGTATGTGAGTTTAAATGTTTGTAAACGCACCCACGATACAGGAGTAATTCCTAGTGTGGGGCAAAAAAAATTGTAGGGTCCATGCGTAAACGTCTACTTGAATGTATTGAAAATAATGGGGTTTAAAAAAATATTAATAACTATTTAGATGTTTTGGTTTTAATAATTAGACGGTGTAACTAAATATTTAGTAATACCTATTGATATATCCGTAATTATTTAATGATCTTAAATTGAGGTTTAGTTTCAATCTTCTTTTAGTCGAGAAAATGAACACTTAAGCTATTAACTTCAATACATTCATTGTGAGGTTACATAAAAAACATGTTCATAAAGTCCAAATCATATATTAGTTTTCAATAAACTCTGCTGAATACAGATACCTATAATAAGTGTGTATCAACAATTATATTTATGTTATTAGAAAATCCTTTCCTTGTTATGTTATTGTGGGTATACAACAAAAATCTTATGAACCTTACAAGAGAACTTCTTTTATCTAGGCAGGAATGTGACTTCACAAATTTCGTAAAAGTTTGCTAATTTCATAAATAAATAAAACGAATAAACATTTTTGTTATCATTCAGCACGACTTTTTATTTCCACCTTCCAACACTGAAAAGACTTAAATTAAATACGACATAATCACATAAATAGTTAAATAATAATATAATAACTAATATTTAACTTCTTATAAATAAATAATAAGCATTATAAATAAACATAAATATTACCTACCTAACAAGTTTATGCTTAAAATACAAATATTATTATGGTTTCAAAGAAACAAAAAACAGCCATACATTTTAACTAAGATTCGAACTCACACTTCATTGATCGTGAATCCATTACTTAGCCCAAACAAAAGCTACCAGCGCATGTTATATTTGCGCGAATTTTAGCAATGCAATGGTAAGAACAGGTCGCGCCTATGACGCGTATTCTAAATGCAACAGAAATATAATGTTATTTCACTCATACACACACACGCACTGGCCGTATCGTGCTCGCACAGTTCATAGCAATGTAGTCCTTAGCATGCCAATGGAGTTTCGAGCGTTACTGTACCTACCTACCCACACAGTTTTGTTACTTTTTATGCGACTGCGGCGTTGCCCAATAGCAGGACGGATCGCAAAGAAAGACAAACAAACATACAATATTACCCTTCTTTTTGGCTCCGCCGCCGTCGGGTAAAAATTAACATGAAGTATTTTAGTGTCCATTAACAGAAGCCGTCATTTTTTATTTCTACTTTTACAGAAACCGATACTAACACGGCATAGGATGATACATAATTTCGGAAGCAAACCCATCAAGTGTGAACTATGTCCTATGACTTTTATCACTAAGTACGCTTTGCGACATCATATGCGCGTGCATACTGGAGAGCGACCTTTTAGATGCGAGGTAAAAATACATTTTGTAGTAGCATTAAATTGTGACCTAATTAGGTAAGCACCTAATTGATAGGTAAGTACCTTATATTAATATACAGAGTGGCAGGGGCATCGACACGCAGCCTGTTCCCATGGATTCAGTAGGTACAGTGGAACAATCTAATTGGTTTACATTTTATATTGTGTGGGTTAATTAGTTTAGATAGCGCATACATCGGTGACTATCATTATTATTGTGTGGGTATACGTAATATACACACGCGGTTAAAGATAAAATAAACAGATACACAATGAAGGAATATGAGCCCATATTTTAGTCTAATATAACAAGGTTCCCATAGCTAAGTGGTTTAAGCGCCTGCGATAGCTACGGATGTAAGGTAGACGACATGAGTTCGATCCCAACTGACTAATTTTGTTTTGCTGCTTTTACTTTTTGATTTTTGTTAAATAAATTTTTTGGTCAAAAAAATCACTCAAGCAAAACACTAGAAAGGTAATTAAATAAAACCAATAAAATCATTTTATTTTTTTATTAGGAAATTATTGGTATTGGTTGGAATGAGCGAGCTTATCGTTTGGGTCATTAGGAAATGATCCGTATCGTTTCTTCCAATATGCCTTCTTTACAATGGTTGTTTTAAGGTTCAATTTGGTGTGGCTGTATGTTAGCAAAAAAAAAAAACTTGTGTGGCCGATACAATGATTTAATCCAAACTGGTTTTAAACATATTATATTCTTTAGCTATCCAGACCTACTAGACGTTCAAATGAGTAAAACACTGTTGTTTATCAGTTTTTTTGACAAAGACAAAGTTTTTTGTTGGTTAAGGATGGACGTAAATAGTTTGTCAAAGTAGGTAAGTATATAAATAGAAACAAAGTAAAACTAGAGGTGAACTGAATCAACATGTTAGATAGTAAGAAATTATGACAACTTCTAATGGCATAACAATAACATCAGCACCCTAATTGCGTAACACACGATTAATCGGAATCTAAATCATTTTGAAGCAAATTGCTAATCCATTGCTTCATAAGTTCGAAAAATTTGTCTGCTCAACTCGTAAATAACGCAATGAATGATGTTGAACTGTCAAAATGAAACCGATTCCGATTGATCGTGTGGTACGCAATTAGGGTGCAGTTCACCAGACTTTCAATAATAAGTTGTTGTTTAAAAATTTAAAGAGGATTACGGCGGTATACTTAAATAATGCTAAGGTTTGTATTGGTTCACATTCGCTTAACAAATATGAACATTATTTGCATAAAAATAAGGTTTATAGTCGTCTACTAATAAAAATAAATTCGACTAATAATAAGTCGGTAAACCTTCGTTTTCTATCTCCATATTGTTCTCCCAATCAAAATTAATGTATGACCTAGCAAACTGTAGTCAGTTTTGTCGGTGCGCAGTGGACAGCAAAAACTTCCGCGCTGGCTTGCTGCAACGTAAACCAGCTGAATGTAGGTGATTTCTCACAGTTTGTAAACACACATTGTATGCTGTTGCTGTTACGCGGGTGGACAAGAAGGGATCAGTCTTGTGCCCTGCCACGATGTCGTGGTAGGTATTTTCTAAACAGTCAAAATAAAATGGCCTGAGAGTTCCGTGGTTGTCTCAAACGTTGCAAACTTCATTACTCATCCATGAATGGGATCGAATAGTTACAAATTCAACTTTTAAGTAATGTTTAAACAAAACAATGAATACAAAAAGAAAAAGACATTTGTTGCACATATGGTTTGAACTTATGACTTCCCGTTCACTGATCAAAGACGATAGCCATTGCGCCAAGGTCGCTATAGTAATATGATGTGAAATATTATATCTCATTCAGTAACATCAATGAATGATTACTATCGTGCCATACGCACACTACTAAACACAGAGCTCGCTCGTTTTATTTGGTGTTTGTGTGCATAACCGTGACTTCACCCACACATATAATATGTAAACTAAATAGGTGGTTCCTGTGTACATGATTCTAGGCCCGAGTTGAAATTTTTCGTCGCTTAAAAAAAATGTTATGTCTTCTAATATTGTTATAGAGGTAAAAGGAGGATCCTTCTTCCAGACGGGTGATGTGTCTGGTGGGCAACTGCCCGATGATTCATGTCGGGCCGTTATATACAGGGTTATTTTTCAAAGACCAGCCAAATTTAAGGATGTGGTACAGACCATCAAACTGAACAACTTTCTCCATGGGACAAATAGCGTAATCGCGAATAAAAATTCAGCCATCCCATACATCAACTGTCCCATAGAAAACTTCAATACCTACATTACCTACTCGACCTAAATGTATGGGACGGCTGAATTTTTATTCGCGATTACGATGTTGGTCCCATGGAGAAAGTTGTTCAGTTTGATGGGCTGTACCACATCCTTAAATTTGGCTGGTCTTTGAAAAATAACCCTGTATATGCTAGTTGCGCAGTAAACTCTACTTGCGAGATGCAGGATTTTGCGTGACATCAGTATGATGCGTATTTCGCATGTGCCGTCGTAGATACCGGTACATTGTAAAATTGTTTTCAATTTCAGATTTGTTCCCAACCATACAGCTACAAACACGATTTTAACCGACACTGTTTAAAAAAGCACGGAGTGTTTATGAAACGAAGATCTGTGCGCGTGATGAACGAAGAAGTTTTACAGCAAGAAAGAGCTATTGTGAGGGACCTGTCGCTTCGAGCACACGGCATTATAAAAGGTGGCGAGCTAGAGAACCCATTCGATGGTCCTCAGGCAGCGATGGCGTATGAACAAGCTATGAAAGCCATAGAAGCTAACAAGATCCCTATAATATTTTAAATGTTACCTATGCAAAGACTATCAGCACGCGTATCATGACCACCATAGAGACGGGTTTTGAAAAAGAATAGACAAAATGACACATTTCTTTAGAAATCTGTCTACAATCTGTCATTTTCTCTATTCTTCCGTCGACAAAACCCGTTTCTATGCTGCACGGATCTTCAAACCCCTTGTTTGAAGATCCGTGGCATACCTACTGTCGCGCCATTTGAATACTTTAAACTTTCAGAGTGATTATTTCAAACATCTATGCAACACGATATAACAAAGTTAAAAAAATATGGATGTCACGTGATCAACTCTGAACGTTAATATCTTGGAAACGTGACACTTTAAGGGGTTTGGTCTTAGTATATTTTCCGTTTGCATTGATGTCAGCTATCGATTTAAGTAATCTATGTTCCATGCGTGACCGCAATTTTGAAAAATTAAAACCGGCCAAGTGCGTGTCAGGCCACGCATAGAATAGGGTTCCGTAGTCACCCATAATGGCACATTACAAGTTAGGCCTCTATAACTCCTTAACTAACAAAGTTATCTAATCCGTTATAGTTTTCCTTCAAAGTTCATCACATTCATGATTTTTCGAGCCAGCCGTTTAGCTTTTTGGGGGGAACAAAAAAAATGCGCTTTAAAGTTGAATATCTCGCAAACGGATACCTAAATAAAAAAATCGTCTGAGCAACCTCGCAATGTTTTTAAAATACCTATCTAATGATATCCAACATTATGGGGTAGACACGAGAAAAAAAACCATCCCCACTTTACGTGTATCGGAGCCTCGGAGGTACCTACTACCTACCTCAAAAAAAAATATTTTTCTTGGTAAATACACATATCCATGCAAAGTTTCATCTTTTTAGCACTAACCGTTTGGAAGGTAAGCCGAGGACGGACGGAGATGACGAAACTATAAGGGTTCCGAGACGTGAACTACGGAACCCTAAAAATCAATGTGGCGCGACAGTAGGTAACCATGGACCTTCAAAGCCCTTTGTTTGATTAGGTACCTACATATATCCTTCTGTCAAAAGGTAGGTATGAATAAAAACTATTTTATTTTATCGTTCATCATATATCGTTTTAAAATGGATTTTTAGTCTCAAATGAATGAAAAATATTTTTTTTAAAAGCCGTTTATAAATAAAAGTTGATTAAAAAATGATAATCTGTCTTTTTCTTTTTCAACGTTTAAGCCATGTGAACATCACTTGGTTGCTGAGGTAGCCAACAACCTTTTATTCTTTTCAGAGTTATGTTCAGTAGTTAATTCCGACTAACCAAATAATAACATAGGTTGTACAACACGATTCAAACTTTATGGCGGCTCTGAACTATG
Source organism: Apamea epomidion (assembly GCA_947507525.1). Lineage (NCBI taxonomy): Eukaryota > Metazoa > Arthropoda > Insecta > Lepidoptera > Noctuidae > Apamea > Apamea epomidion. The sequence goes on along the minus strand of OX382228.1, from coordinate 12,063,694 downwards.
CAAGTCGCTGCGCAGTACCCCACCCCTCACCTCCGCTGACAGGTGAATTTGTTACTACGCAGCGAGCGACTCGCCTCATATTCCGAGCCTCCATAAAGTTTGAATCGGGCTATACTTATACTGGTGGTATTGGTGAAGGAAAACATCGTGAGGAACAAAAAAATCGGGCCTGTGGTCAAATCAGTGGGCCCGCATGGTAAATTACGGCCCACTCCCTCTCGGAGAGAGGAGGCCTGTGTCCCAGCAGTGGGAACATTATAGGCTGGTTATGCTTTTATGCTACCTAAACCATGCTTTGTGAAGTATCCACACAGTCATAAGAGAGTACATTAGACCGATCCTGCTCTGTAAGCTGCATCGATAAAAAGTCCCGTACGGTCAGCAACAAAAGTCGATCAACATTATATTGAGACAAAATGATTCGATAATCTGTTTTTAGCATCTCATTTATGTAGGTAATACAATACAAAAAAAAAAATTATGCCTGTATACTTGGCGCAAGTGCTAGCAATAGGTTTTAGGTAACAGTTAATATTCATTAAATTTTACTTCTATTCCGATTTTAATTTAATGTTGCTACCTATTGTTAAAAATATTTAGAAAACCGAAGTTTATCCAATCTGTGCACCCCCCCACCCCTCTCCTGCCACAGTACCTATCTACCCGAGCGAAGATATACGTTTGTCCCGCACGGCCCCCTAGAATTTGCGTTTTAGGTGTGCACTTAACTAATGCAATGTACTCGCCTCTAGGAGTACCTATATGTACCTGTTTCTTTTTCAATGTACCTCTGTACCTTTTAGGATATATGCAAAAAAAGGGGGCCGTTCCAGCCAAACGTTTTTAGCACGGCCCCCGTGTAACTTGAAAAATATAAGGCGTATTAAAGTTTCTTGAACTCAAGGAATGTACTCTATTAACACGTGATATGTACCGGAACAGATATTGTGAATTCGTCATGACAAATAATATATAGATGTGGACAGAAACGTCTCGGCCTAATATGACTTCTTTTGCATTAGTTGTACAATTTACTAATACTTCAATGTAGTCACATAATTTAATTAATATAGGTACGATAGAAAATATGTACCTAATATATGGAATCATGGTCACCCTATCAGTTGCAATATTAATGATATTTTTGATCCTATTTATCTTTTAAAGTACGAATATAGCAGAATCGCAATTTATTTGGAACGAATGTACTCCTATACATAATTTAGGAACACGAATTTTGTAACAACATATTTAAAAAGATATAGGCAACTATGGAGGGCCGTGCTGAATGAACTAAAATTGGTTTATTTTTCAAATTTAGCAAGTTGTATGAGAAACCAATGCGTTACATATGTTACTTGCTAAACATCAATTATTTTTTAACAGGTTTTGGCTAAGATTCTTTTGTCTTTTTTAGATATTTTCTTATAACTTTTTTTTCCAGCACGGCCCCCTATCCCCGTCTATATGTTATTTTTCATTACGAATTCACAATATCTGTTGCGGTACATATAACGTGTTAACGCATTAATAGAGTACATTCCTTGAGTTTAAGAAACTTATTAATACGCCTTATATTTTTCAAGTTACACGGGGCCCGTGCTAAAAACGTTTGGCTGGCACGGCCCCCTTTTTTGCATATATCCTAAAAAGTACAGAGGTACATTGAAAAAGAAACAGGTACTCCTAGAGGCGAGTACATTGCGTTAGTGCACACCTAAAACACAAATTCTGGGGGGGCCGTGCGGGGCAAACGTACATGTTTTTTTGTACTTGGTCATAGTACAAAAAAGCAGTGCAGTTCAAATTATGCCCTGCTATAAGAGCTGCTGATAAGCCCCCTGATCGGGAATATTCTATCTGAACGTCAATGGTAACATTTTGCCATGAACGCCTTGTTACTACTGCCGTACGGTATTGATTTGCATTCATAATTATGTTCGAGCTGTCAAACGGGCGTCGCGTCGTTGGTGCGAATTCCAAAAGGCAGTTGCAGTTGCATAAAGCACGGCAATATCGTATGTGTGCGAACAGCTTAGGTCAACATCCTTTAATAACTCCATTGAAACATGTCATATATCGACACCACTAACAACAAAAGCATTTAGTAAACTTATCAAGGAAAAAGGACTTGTTGAAAAAACATTAGATAAAGAAAAGACGTTTATTTACGTCTGATTAGTTGATTTATTTTCAATGAAGGCTTATCTAATCGTACATATGGCTGTAATACTCTTGATACACTTGGATGTATGTTTCTTTTTCGGAGGGCGTCATCTGTGCTATGACGTCATCGTCCACGCTTGTAAGTGGCACCGTTTTGCCGTTGACTAACACAGAGGGCGCGTTGTCATCGGTATCAGAGTCTTCACTTTCCATTTCAGCTGAAACATGGCAAGACAGAATGTGAACAAGCTTATCAAAATTAGTAGTTTTAATGGTAGTCAACCTCACGTCCACATTAACTTAATATCGCCTTTATTTCATAATACTAAGGACGGTTTTCGCAGTTCAAGTACTGACGTGCATTCGACCGAAAGTATTATTTTTATAAGTATATCAGTGTGTTCTTACCAACTGCAGCCATTTCGTCTTTGAGTTTATATGGGTCTTTAGATTCATTGTCGCTGGAATCTGAACTATCGGGCTCAATTCCCTTCAGAGCGTTCGTTGCTGCATTGTTGCCTGTAATTAAAACACGAATTATCAAAAATATACATGATTTTCTTTTTTCAGGTGAATAATGGATTTTAGATGAAATATGAATTATGAGTAATCATCACCAGCTTATGAAAGTCTACTGTTTGACATAGCACTAATCGAACGCTGATACTTTGCGAAGATCATCGCTGCACCTTGCTTGAGAGCGTCTTACAATACCTTTGTCAATCGCACTAAAACACGTAACCTACACTTGCTCCATAGGAAACCACCAATTGGAACCGTGCACCTAGGTTCTGAAGTTTCACAAGTGCCCATGTATGTATATTTATTTGAAATAAAATATTGTTGCGCGCCACAATTAATGCCGGGTACATGGTGACATTAGTTACCACTAGCGCCATCTAGTATCAAATAGCAGAACTACTTTACCACTAGCGCCATCTAGTATCGAGTAACAGAACTAATAGATCCTTCTAGATATTTCAATAATAGAACTATCGACATCTGGTCAGTCGGGGCCGGTATGTACACGAACATTTTAGATGTTTCTACAATAGAAGGTTCTGGAACTATCTGCGGCACTATATAAGGCCGGAATTAGCCGCGACCAGCCAGACTTGGATCTGCGATAGAAGCGAATACATCGAAAGCGATCTTCAAGTGCGACTTAAGAGCAATTGTGTTTTATAATTGTGTGTTTGAGCCGTTATTAGTGTTGTTTAATTAAAGTGTAATTTTTTGGTAATTTATATCGGCAGTTTTTATTGTCACGAACCCGAAGCTCGTAACAATATTTTGATTTTGCTGTGTGGATATTTTATGTTTTACTGCTGCCACAAGCCTTTCTCTGACCCACAGACTTTTTTCTGTGTGGATAATAATGCCTAATATCTATCTACATGTATTTCTCCGTATCCTTACCAGTATTTTGTTTCTCATGAGCAAGCAGGACAGACATAATGTCGTCGTTCTTCTCTTTTCCGGCTGTTTTCGCATTACTTGCATTGCTGGCTGCTTTCTCCAGTGCGGCATCCGTCGAATGCACGCTGTCACTCTGCAAATGTATAAAGAATACAATTTAGTCTCTGGTTTTGTATGAGGCTGAATCATGATCATCCAAAAATCGCGTTGATCTGTCGAGGGGATCTGGTGTTCCTCTAAGATGCTATGATAGTTTCGAATGGGAATTCTGCTTTCTCCGGATTCTTATTAGCTACTCTGAGGTTTACAAAAAGTGGTCCTTGTGCCTTGTCTCGTGGACCCTCTTTGCCAGCGACAGCAATTACCTCAGTTCCACGACTTAGAATTATGTATGGAATGAAGAAAACCGCCCGATCTATACAACCTATCGGGCTTTCGAAGGTTTTCCTAACACTGACTCTTAATTAGTATATACTCGAATTATGTTTATTTGTTAAAAATAATATGCAATATAATAATTTCATATCCAAATTCTTATAGAAACATTTACAAACACTATAAATATGACATAAATTTACCTATTAGTATAATTTATTATAAAAGTAACCAGTCACCGCCAGCTATTAAGCAATTAAATGGAAATTATGTATAAAACAAAATTTATAATGTATTTTATAATCTGCATGAGATTTTTGGGAATAAATAATGTTAGTAGGTACGTAATTTATTTAAATTTTAATATGATTGCATATTATCCGACAGTGGGTAGACTGTTGCGCCTAAAAACTTACTGATATATAACAAACTTTTTGTTCTCGTGAATTTCTGTATTGAGTAACTGATAAGGTCAGACATTTCCGAATTAATCGCACGTTATGCCTTTAATAAAAAAAAATCGTTTATTATCAGGCGTCATCGGCCCATAGCGTGTTAGTTTTACCAAAACTTAAAAACTATGTTAGTAGACTACTTAGGCACACATGAGTACAAAAACAAAAAGAAAAACACAGCCACCATTTAGAGGAACATTTATCACGTCCCATGTCTGACATGTAGCTTGATAAACCTATCCATTGTCGGCACTTCCAACCTTTCTGAAAAAACCTTCAGAATGCTGTTGCTGTCTCCCCTCACCATGCGCATCACTGATGCCATCTTTTTGCGCATTATCGCGAAATTATCGCCCTTGTGCGCATCAGCGAACATCTACTACAGTAAGGCGGAAGCAACAGCAGCGCCCTGAAGGCATTGTTGTATTGGATGCGCAGTGCGCTGTCTGGTTTTTGGGTATGATTAGCCCACAGACTGGTGTAAAATATTTGACAAGACGCCTTAAAAAGTGTTATTTTAACCGGTGCTGAGCAACCAACAAACCTGCGTGCCAACATGTTTGCCAACGCCCTGCTCTCTCTCTCCATATCTAAGTCATCTTTAAGATCCTTCGTAACAATATGTGATACCCTCTGCAAGGGTAAACCGTTTAGTTCTACGGGAGGGCCATTAGAGGGACTTTTATTTCTTCCTCTAAACACCAACAGCTCACTCTTTGTCGGATTATATTTTAGGCCATGCTGCTCGGCGTATCTCTCACAAATGGTCAGTAATTTCCTAATTCCACCGATTGCGGGGCTCAGCAGCACCATACCGCCTGCGCAGCTTCAGTTATTGAAACTAACTCCGTCTATATGGCAACCCACGTGAGTGCTGCTAAGCTCAACAAGCTAGTTGTTAACATAGATAATAGGGGTTAAAGTATGAAATTGCCGTTTTATTGTAATAGGTACTTCGAATTGACATTTTGAGATTTTTCACAGTTTGAGATTTTTGAGTGAAACTTTTTTCACATGGTACTTATGAAGTTCTTCTTTTAAAAAATGTGCAACATTCGATTATCGACTTTCATTTGTTTTTTTTATTCAACTTAGACAAGAAAGATGGATACTTCGAAAATTCGAGTTATTTTTGAATACGAGTTCCGACGCGGAACTAACGCGGCAGAAACAGCTCGCAACATCAATGTTGCGTTTGGAGAGGGGACTGCTAATGAACGCACCGTGCGATTTTGGTTTAAACGCTTTCGTGATGGAAACTTTGATTTGAAGAACGAACCACGTGGAAGACCGCCCACACAGGTGAATAACAATGAATTGAAAGAGATGGTGGAAGCCGATCCGAACCAAACTACCCAGGAATTAGCGGAATGGCTTAACGTTACCTTACCAACAATATTGACTCATTTGCGTCAAATCAATAAAATAAAAAAATATGAGAAATGGGTGCCTCATGATTTGACTGATCTGCAGAACGAAACGCGTGTTGAAACTTGTGTTGCCTTGTTGAATCGATACAGAAATGAAGGAATATTGGATTGAATTGTGACATTTGATGAAAAGTGGATTCTTTACGATAACCGTAAGCGAAACATGCAATGGCTGACCCCAGGTCAAACCCCGCAACAGTGTCCTAAAGCAAAGCTTACCAAATGAAAAGGTAATGGTAACTGTTTGGTGGTCTCAGCATGGTGTTATTCACTATAGCTTTCTTCGATCTAGTCAAACAGTAACGGCAGATGTCTACTGTGCCGAACTCCGAACAATGATAACAAAACTAGCAGTGAAACAGCCCCGACTCATGAATCGATCTTCACCATTATTGCTCCATGATAACGCGAGACCTCATACAGCACGAGAAACCGTTTTAACTCTACAGGAACTGCAATTAGAAACCATTCGTCACCCTCTGTATTCGCCAGACCTTGCTCCAACGGACAACCATTTTTTTCGTGATTTGGACAATTTTCTACGTGATAAAAAGTTTTCTTCTCAGGAGGCAGTACAAAATGCTTTCACACAGTTTGTCGAATCTAGATCACGAGAGTTCTATCGCAAAGGCATAAATGACCTTCGTATTAGATGGCAGCAATGTCTAGATAATAATGGTAATTATTTCGATTAAAAAAATATGTTAAATTAAAAAAAAAACGTATTTAAATTTTTCAGTACAAATCGGCAATTTCATTCTTTAACCCTTAATATTAAACAGTCTCGGGGAAGTAAGACCTCCTTGCCTCACACCACATTTGAGTTTATACGGGGCCGACAATACATTGGACCATTTTACAAAGTTCGTCTGCTTATCATACCAGAGAGATAATAATGAAACTAATGACGCAGGAACTCCCGCTTCCCGAAGCTTCTCCCATAACACCTTATATGACACCAGTTCGAACGCTTTGGAAAGGTCCAGGAAACAAGCGTACACGGGTGTTTTTCTGTCCGTATAATACTTGATAGTGTGCTTCAACGCAAGTATTGCACTCTCAGTAGACAGCCCAGCACGAAAACCAAACTGTGTGTCGTGAAGTTTTGTATATCCACTGAGGTGCACGTCAAGCACACTATCAAGCAATTTAGCTATCACCGTTGCCAGTGAGGTAGGTCTATAATTCCCTTTGTCCGCTATGTCTCCTGTCCGGTTCTTTACAATAGGTAATGTAAAGAACCGGAACCGGTTAATGCGATATCAGAAGATACTACGCCACAATTTAGGTCATGTCACAAGTACTGACTTGTCCTCAATTCTGGCGTTAGGGCTCCCACACATAAACACGATACGACGTCGCGTCGTACAATGCCAATGTCAGAAAATGCCATTACGTCGTGATCTCGCTTTCAAGCATATACAATACAGCATGATACATGCCAAGTCTGTCACTAGCAGCCGTCGGGACAATCGTTGACGGTCACCATCTGACAATGAATGGTGCCACCTTTGTTATGTTAATCGAAGGATTTTACGGCGTGACGTCGTTTCGTGTTTATGTGTGGGAGCCCTAACTGTTTTGCAAAATAACTCCACTGTAAGTAACTGTACTTACAATGGAGTTTAAAAAAAAACAGTCTTTGTATCTCATTAAGATAATAAGCTTTACAAGGGGTCGTTCTAGTACAGATGATTTTTTAGGACATTTTTATGTGCATGGAAAGAATGCAATGCCTTGGGCATCTTTTGCGATTCGTCCAAGGCATTCGATTGAAATGGAAAAAGATCTCCTGGATATACAGTAACAATGGGGGTCCCACAGGGCTCAATTCTTGGTCCTTCCTTGGTTGTTATTTATATGAATGACTTGCCTTACCTCGTAAAGGATAATCACGATATAGAGTTGTTTGCGGATGACACTTCACTCTTGTTTAAACATAAACGTCAGCAGTTGGTTACTGTCGTTGTAAATAGCGCTATCACAAATAAATATATTTTTTATATACCATTTGATATTTGATGATTATTATATACACAATGACATGTCATGAATATTTACTTTGTAAAGTATTTTATATTGTGAGTGAGAGGCTGAGTGGATCTTTTTTATCATTTAGTTTTAATTATAATCTGGCAGTTTGAGTACTTTATGTGGCTGTGGCCTACCTAAATGACCTTTCTTTGGTATTGTTCGTCGAGTCGTTGAGCTCTTTAAGTTCTGAGTTGAGCTACATGATTAGTGAAAAATGCGTATACTGACTGGACAGGCCCACTCAAACCTGTATGGTTCTTTCCTCGAAAGACCATCTCAGACATTAACCTGCATGGTCCTCAGATGGCCTTACCAAGATTATGTCTGTATTGAAAAGAGACTGTACCTCCGAGTTTGTTTAAGTTTTTCTGATCAGAATACTCAGTTAGGAAACACCGAACTCATCTAGTTTTAAGTCAATTTTATGTATTTTTAACCAATTTACAAAAATATGTATCAATTACCTTTGAAATACGGTAGTTAGTAAAAACGAGAATTCATGAATGATGGAGTGTCTCGCTGTGGAGGCTAGGGTCAGTCAAGATAATAGTCTCGTTTGTCAACATTTTTGAGCAGGTGAAAATATCGCAATACAAGTTTCTTGCCTGTGGCATACAATACACCTGACTTCTGACGTTTCATAAGTGCCTATGTGTAAGTGAAATAAAATATTTTGCATTTTAGAATAAAACTAAAGAACAAATAATTATGTTTCTTCAACTTATGGGATGCTACGGGCAACTAAATCGCGCCGTTTAAACTTGTTAATCGGGTTTTAGCGTCTTAGACACATTTTTGGCCAACTGTACTAAATAAAACTATCCAACAAAAACATATGCAGCATGTTTAAAATATAATCAAAAGTGTTTACTTGGTCATTAGTAACGATGGTACTCTCCACCATCCATACAGGCCGCTCTTTGCGCAGCGCACTGGTGTCGTTAGCGTTGTCCGCTTCGCCGATTGTAACGTCAACGCGAGTTTCCTCAACCAGCATGCCTTGGTTGCGTGTCGCCTCGCCTGACCATTCCTGGCCAGGGGGACGTTGGGCCATCATCTTTGAGTTCAATCTGAAAGAAAGTTTTACTTTCAGTGTAAAGCTACCAAGCGGTATCGTGTTACCCAGTAACTGGATTTTTGAAGATCAGATAGAGATTGCTCCATGTTTAGTACTTAACTTAACTTAGCTGCAGCCGGCTAGATAAGAAGCCGACTCCAAAATAGTTGGGAAAAGGCTAGACAGATGTTCGTGTTGATACACTGTCGCAGTCGATAAGATCAATATGGTGTATACTGCTCGGTGCCTAAAGCTGGTTAGTCACTGAACAATAAAAATCCCGGTTAGACCTATTCGAGAACATTCAACAGGTAAAATCGGAAAAGCCTTGGAAAATTGTAAAGAGAAAGCTATTGCCAGATTTCGAGACATTCCTATTCAAATTCCACTGATAGATACCTACGCAAGATCTCAATTCTGACCAACTGTATTTGTACAGAAAAGTAGATATCGGCCATTCAACTCAGCCTATCGCAGTCCACTGCTGGATATAGGTCTCTCCCTGGCTGCGCCACAACACCCTTTCCTCCGCCTTCCGCATCCAGATATCGGCCATTATATCTGGTGAATGCCCTATTTTTTTTTTTTTCTCGACATTAATCAACTGAACTGAAGGCTATTATTGATCACATAATACAAAGAAATAGTTAGTAAGTCCTGCTAGCAATTTTATCAGACTCGGAAAAACATATTAAGAGAAATGGCTCTGCGTATTCTGAAAGCACGCGGTGAGAAAACACAAAATTTGAGGCTATTTCAGGTTCCAGACGTAAATATGGATACAAAAGTCGTCACGACCTTATTAACTGGCAGACTGATGTTACAGAACCACCGATCCTGAAGCAAGTTTCTAACGGAGGACTTGAATCTTTCATTACTTCAGGAGAGAACAACAAAATAGTTTTTTTTGCGTTTACCTTGCCATACTCAAACAAGATATTTTTTTAGAATTTAAAGGTCAATCCGTAGGCAGAAGGTAATATCCGATTGCCATAAAACTTTCAGAATTAGTTCCTATAACCATGTGACACATTTTTATTACAAGTCAAAAGAAAAACTTTTTTCAAATATTTTTGTGAATGCACACATAGGACGCCTATGGGTGGATATACCCCGTCGAGGTTGACTGTACCAGTCGAATAGCGCCATCTCTTTTTCGTAACGGAACAATGCAGGCGTTATCATTTCATAATAAGGTATCTTTAGTAGCACCGCCTTGTCGTCGACGAAAACGGTCAATAGTTGTGGTTTTCATTTTATAGTTAGTCGAACCGGGACATGAATGCTTGACTTCGCAAACATTTTAAAGTAGAACCATGCATGAGGCGATGACAACGGAGTCCAAGAGTCATACATACAAAATTTTACAAAAGTAAAAACAAAATAGTAATAAGGTACCCTCGGATCGTGTTGATGTCAACTGGCTCTGGTTCTAATATCTCTGGCGACAGTTTGATGCCCTCGACTTCTCGCAGTAGAATGTACAGTGTTTCTAACTGTTCGTTGAATTTGGCCAGTAATAATCTGGAGTCTTTCTTCGGCAGCGCCGACTGGTCCTCCTCTACGACTTGATTACAAAATGTACAACGGAACTCTTGTGTCATCATATCGTACAACTGGTCTGCCTGAAAATACGCAGATAAAAAACTTTAGGCATGCCTACGTAGGTCCCAGGTAAGTGTGCAAATTTTTAGCCTGCTAATGTAGTTATTTTACAACAAGACAGCCCAGCAGCTAGAGTGGAGAACTAATGAGTCAATTATATGTTAAATATTTTACGATAATACAGCTACAGGCCTTGTGATTTAGTGTTTTTTTTCGGACAAGGCAAAGGTTTGATAACTAGCAAAAAACGAGTCTGTATTAAGTAACACAATTATCATACAGTTTTTGTAGGACCTCTGCGCTGCCACTGACGACGCCGTGGAAGTTGCAAGGTTTTGGGCCAAAAAGATATAAAATTCAGTCGTGCCAGCGACACGAAGAAGAATAAGAACGCATGCACGTGGAATCATACGATTTTATGCTCTAAACTCTGGATGATAAAATTATGGAGAGAATGTTTTATTTATTTATCAAAGCACATTATTTATAAAAGAGTTTCTTGCCGTCTCTTCTCCATAGGATTAGAAAACGACCAATTGCAACAGTGCAACTAGCTTCTGACGTTTCATAAGTGCCAATGTAGGTTTTGTGAAATAAAATAATCTAAACTAGGTAGACTTACTTCAAGATCTGTGAATGTCTTCCCACATGATGGGCATTTGAAACTGGCGCGACTGGTAGCGTCACGTTCCTCCGTCTCCATACGTTTACGCATAAGATCTAATTTGTATTTAACTACGTTTACGAATGTTTTGTAATTAATAAAATAATAGTTTACTTTCTGTGCTTTTCCGTCCGGTCCTGGAAATAAAGAAACAGACGAAGAGGTGGAAAATGTGAATTGCTTTGATTAAGCAATCCTCTCGTTGGATGGGATGGGAATTTGAACTGAAAGTTATTTGAAAACGGTCATGGTCGTTGGCGTCACAGCTGAGCGACTGAGCGCTACATTTGAGCGGTTTTTTTTTATGAATGGAAAGCAGCACTATAAATAACTGGCATCTTAGTACATGACTCAGACCTCATCTTATATTATTATAGTTTACTAGCAGCGCCCCGCGGTTTCACCCGCAGAAGTCTCGATCCCATGGGAATATCGGGATAAAACGTCCTGTGTTAATCCTGGTTATGCACAATCTGTGTGCCTTTCATCCAAATCCGTTCAGTATTTTTTGCGTGAAAGAGAAACTAACATCTATCCATCCATAAAAACTTTCGCGTTTATAATGTTAGTAGGATATATAGCAACAACTCACGCTTTTTCTCATAGGAGTAGGCAGAAACCTACTATACCATCTCTTTTGCTTCGTCCACGTACAGTCATTAGCGAGTATTAAGGGTGGTTTCGGAGTACTTAGTTGCCACTAAGGTTTGGTTGACTGTACACACACCCGCTGGATGCTAGTAGGTACTACGCACAAACCTGACGGCTAATTCTCGTAATTAAAAACGTTCAAAATCTAGTCGCAGTCTCATCTTGGCGACTAATAAATATCAAAAATGGAAGGAAATTACAGCTATTTTTAACAGATTGAGACTGAGATCAGACTGTGAACGTTTACAAAATTACGAGAATTGCCCCTCTGATATAATTAAGTAGTTGTTTATAAGTACCTGTTTCCATTTTTAATCTCACTTGGATGAATTTATCGTTTTTTAACGTGGCTATTCGGGCCCTCAACATTTTCCTTTCGAATTTTAATAGTTCGCAAATGTCATCCTCTTTCATACCTGAGGAAAAAGAAGATAAATTAAAATCGATATCATAGGCGTAATGTCTTCTACAAAATAAAATCTTATGATTGTCTGTAGGTTTCCACTGCAGTAGGTAGGTAGATAGGCAGTAGTGGCCCAGGGGTATCGGCCGCGTCATACGAGTTGCAGGTCGTAGGCTCGAACCCAGACAGGCGGTTTACATTATTTGATCAGCACTGCTCTCAAAACGGTGGAGGAAAACGTTGTGAGTAAACCGACATGTCCTAGAACCAAAAATTCCAAGATATGTGACATATCTACCAACCCGCACTGGGCCGGCGTGGTGGATTTTTACAAAATATACCATAAAATAAAATGGTATTTACTTACAGGGATTTCTCACGAGCATGTCGACTATGAGAGCATCCTCAATCGTATAAAAGCCTCGAACAACAAGTCGTGCCAACTGCTTCAAGCTGCTGGGCACTTCAGTCACCAACCGTTCCTCAGTCATATTATCTGAAACATTTAATTGCGTGATGAAAGGAAGGGATGATAATGGCGACTGTGTAATTAGATAGCACCTTAGTAGATAACACATCGCATCTATAACACGTTAGCACCAAGGCAAGAGGCTTTTCTTATGTTATTCAAATATAAACTTTATCTGGAGTACGTTAAAGTGCAAACGAGCACGTAACTAGCCGTTTGATCTATGCGTCGATGTTCGTTTAACTTTAAACTTTATGGCATTGATTTTCAAGTGTATAGTGTATTTTCAATGTCATTCTTATTATTCGGTAAGTAATGGATTTATGAGTTGCAGTATTAAAAGGAAGCTTGCTTGATCAAATATTTTTCATTTTCCATTGACAACAAGGTGTTACTGATCAGAAATATTCGGATTAAAAGGAAAAAAAATCCTTCATACAGCATTTGCCACTAGGGGTCAACGTTTCATAATGCTGCATAGTAGTGGTTTACCCTTTGGAGTCCTCTATAGTTTTGTATATGTCCTTGATTATTATTAACGTCATCGCGGATCATCTTGTATGTAAGTAGGTCGTGGGTAATTTTTTTTCAACAAAATCTGTCAGTATCGATCACCAATGTGTACAATCTCGATGTTAATATAGGTCAACAATCATTTCATACCACAAGGGTAAATAATTATAAAAAAATCATTTTCATAAAAACAATTTTATTCAATTAGGTAGGTACTTACATTATTTTTTGACAAAATAAAATTATATCATAAAACTTTAATCAATACGTACATAAATAAAAGTATTCTAAAAATTAAAGATGCCTAAATATTAACTGTCAGCGTTACGAAAAATATTACAATTCACTCTTTGTATGTATATATAGAACTTTTAAATCGTTTGGCAGTATGTACATTTATTTACTTTGGACATATCACTTTAAACACATATTGTTATCAATCACTAGGGAGACATTCAGTCCAATTTTTTTGCTTAACAATCCTACTTTTATAAAAATCATAGCTGCAATGCAATTCCCTTAATTATTTTAGTTAACACGTTCATAACTCCCTTAAACAACAGCGAGTTCTTTTTTTCCGAAACTGGGCAAGTTGAGTATTAAAGTTAAAGGTTTAAAAAAGGATTATGTAAATCAGACTGTTTTAGAGCTGCTGTATGGTGAAAAGCATGTCAATTGATTATTGTTAAATCACAAATGCGAAAACTTAACTTCAGTGGCAGGAAGAGCCAAACAATATCTATTTTCAAGTCTTAAAAACATCATATTATGCAAACAATATGCATACACTTTAACACCAGCAATGAGGTTTATTTTTGCTTAAAATAACATAAGTTGTCATAAAACGATGACTAAAAAATTACATTAACTCAATTGGCAATACTTAAATACTATAAATTCAAAATTACATAACTTACAAAAGGTAATTTTTTTTTCTTCTAAATTAAAATGTACAAGAAACAACTAAAGGCTAGCCTACTTTAAATTAGAATACCAAAGTACTAACAAAAATCAGTCTTGGATTTAATGTGAAATTGAAAAAGAAATATAAAAATGTATGAACATAATTACTTATAAAATAATTAATTATTTTTACAAATTGACCAATAATTTCAATTGCTTGCATGATGGAAATCATATTACTAAGTACAAGTAAAGTATTTATAAATTCTAAGGGCAAGAAAATTCATGTTTTAAGTTGGATAGATAAGTGCAGGTATGGACATTTTTATTAAGTTGATTGTTGTAATTATTTTCTTGTAGTTATTATTACCCCAACTAAATGAAACTTGGTGGATACTATTAAATAATTAAAATAGGTCCTAAAATTATCATACAAAATGTTGTGCCTACATTCTAATCAATCAAATATACACTTTTGTTTCATTCTAGATGAGTTCTTTCCAAAATAAGTTGAATGCTGTCTAATGTTTGGTAGATGATTCTGAAGTTGGGGCGGTCACTTGGACTGTTATTCCAGCACTGTTTCATCAAATCATACACACACCGGGGTGTATTGTCTGGACATGCAAGAACATTACCATCTTTAAGGAATCTCACTACCTCCTCATGTGTCATACCAAAATAAGGTTGAAGGGCAAATGAAAATATTTCCCAAAGACAAACACCATATGCCCACACATCTGATTCTAATGTATACTTATTATACAGTATACTTTCTAAAGGCATCCATCTCACAGGGATAGCATCATGCTCATCACCCTTGTAGTAGTCTTGTAAGTATATTTTGTGAGATAATCCAAAGTCTGCTATTTTCACTACCATATCTTCATTGATAAGGCAATTTCTAGTAGCTAAATCTCGATGGACAAACTTCCTATCTGATAGGTACACCATACCAGATGCTATCTGTCTTGCAACATGCAGAAGATCTAAATGACCGAGTGGAGTAACAAGCAATCTCAGATCTTCCCTATTTTCAACAGGTGGGAAATTGGTGGCTGTACTGCAAGCTCTCAAATATTCATTCAAATCACCCTTTCCCATAAATTCAAACAACAAACACATGGGACGTCCAATAGCACACACACCGAGTAGTTTTACAATATTTGGGTGATCAAAGTCGGCTAACAAACAAGCTTCTCTTTCAAAATCCAATTTTAAATCATGGGAAGCCTCATCCTTTAGCATTTTAACAGCAACAATAGTAAATTCTTCTTCAGGGATTAGTCCAGGAGCTTTAGCTTGAAACACTCTTCCAAAAGCGCCTTGCCCTAAATCTCTGATGTATATTATATTATTCCTTGGAAACTCCAATTTTTCCAGTTTAGGATTTAGTTGTGCACCAGTTGTATGATAAGCTAAATTACTAGGAAGTTTATCCAGGTCTATGTCCATATTGGGTATATTCCTGCGGCTTGATATATTACATTTAGAGTAATGATTTTTAACAAAATAATGGCACAGTAAAGCTACTGAAGCTATTCCCAAGACACATCCAAGGCCACCAATTGAGAGCAACAATACAAATGTAGGTGTAAAGTAATTCTCCATAACAATATTATTTGGTCCATTACTATTGTCAAATTCATCACTTGTGTTGGCACAAGATGGAATATCACAATGTTCCCATCGCACATCAGGATCTATTGTATAGCACCAAGGCTTACTCTCCTCACCTCCCGCATTCCTGCAATAATTAGTGGCATTCTGAACTTCTGGAAAAACCAAAGGAGGTCTTGTATGTTGATGAGGCGATTGTGACTCCCAAGCTTGACAGGCTAGTCCACTTTCTGTCACATTCATAGTGCCCTGGTAATAGCGTCCATTATCTCTGTAACATGTTGTTGTAACTTGGCTGTAGTCCATATTTGTAATTCCAACATTATTGCATGATACTTGTAGACCTTTTCCTGAGTATTTTGGCAGTTTTTCACATTCCGGAAACCGAAAATGGCCTCTATTTTCAAAATATAGTCCACGTCGTTTGTACTCTTCAACAAGTATCCAATCATTGTAACAAAACTGCATTTTAACAGCCATACAGTCTTCTAAACAAAGTGGCAGTGCAAAATAACCCACTCCATCTTTATCTATGCACTTGGGGAAAGCATAAGCACACAACAGTTTTTCAGCCCTACTTCGACAGGGCTCTTTGAGTTTCGATATCATTTCTTTCCAAAGTCCAGTTGTAATTTTCTCATTGTCAAAACCTCCTGTTTGGTTATACCATACGTACCCAGTTGAATATTTTTTACATATTTGTCCATTGTATGGTCCACAGTATAGATGCACAGAATTTATAAGAAGAAGCACAATAAATAATTTGTAGTGAATGTCCATTGTTTTATTTTATGTGAGATAAAGACTCGATGTATGTGACATTGGTTCCTTGCATTTTACTGTAAAGCTAAATACAACATGTTAAAACACTTGTACAATGGCGGACGTAGTTATTTTATTATGTATTGATTTTAGCTTCGCAAAAGCAAAAGCACAGTGAACGAACAATGATGTGATGAGATGAGCAATCCGATAATTGTCACAACATGACAACACTCACAGCTGAAAAACTACTAAACGTTTCAATAGTGATACTAAAAATTATTTCTCTCGGGGTAAAATGTTCCAAAACTTATGAAACAATATTAAATGCACGATTTTAAGAATGCCTCAACAATTCACTTGTAAACATAGAATATAATGCTTAAAATATAAATTTTATTAATATATAATGCACAGAAATGTAGTCGATTTTACACACAGTCGTGTCACAATCAAAATGTTCAGCATGGCAATACACGTTTTTGGGTTAGGAAGTTGGTAAAGTGAATGTCAAAATAATAGAAAAGATACGAACCGAGTTAAAATCTTGTGAATGGCTGCAATTGAGAAAGTTAAAGTCGTCGTTCTTGGTGATTCTGGTAAATGAAGTCTCAATATATAATATCACACTTTTTGTATATTTGCACTGATAAATATGTAAAAAATTCACTAAATTCACGGTCTAACTTGTCGTTTGCCAACATGACTGTAGCCATGACACTTTTGAAGGCTAGCCAACCTTTAGGATGTTTATTTTGGCGGGAAAACCCAAAGTGATTCCACACTATAAATTCTACAGCATGTTTTATTTGTTTTTTATTATTATTGTTATTTATTAGAAAAAACATTGTTAGTATAGTATTATTATAATATTCAATTACTTTCCACCTACTTAAACGGTCCTAAATCATAATGTTTTGTTTCCCATATTTGTAAGGTTGTCCCTACTTAAATAGCCACTCACTAATAGCCAGCACAGTGCGATCGATCGTTTCGTAGTGTAATAACTGGCAATGACTATCATCATTTTGGATTTTATGATCATGTATAACCACGCTATAATTTGCACGCTAGTTACAGTCATATTTGGATGGACATTTTCATTCGAGTAAATCACCTGCAGCCTAAGAATGTAGCTCTTGTGAACTGCCTTAAAAAACTCCGAATCCGAGAAAATAGTACAGGCACAACCCTTTGAACTTAACTGGAAATTATGAGATTAAAATCGAAATATCGGTTTGGCACAGTTTAGGTATCCTAGTGTTGCATGATGATGATAAGGCTTGAATTATGGGTCAGTGGGGCGTCTTAGGGGCGCAGTTGAATTATACAATTAACATGTTTTACTATCCCGTGTCGTTTGTATCAGCTTCCTGTCACCTACGACCGTACGTACTATGTACAGACGCCAGCAGGTCCAGCTACCCGAAACTGTCAAATTTTCCCAATCAACCTTGAACCTTAATGCCTTAGCAATAAAGTTGAAAATTTATTAAATAAATTTGACAGATTGTAGTAGCTTGATGTGCTGGCGTCTGTACGTTACGTTTTAACTTACCTATATTACCTACGTTATTGTTTCATAAATAAGCATTTTCTATATTTTAGGTGTAGGAAAAACCTCACTGACGTATTTGATTGCACACAATAAACCACTATTGTCACCGGGATGGACTGTAGGCTGTTCCGTAGAGGTGAAGTTACACAGGTACAAGGAAGGCACACAAGCGCAAAACACATTTTTTGTGGAGCTGTGGGACGTCGGAGGCTCAAACGGACACAGAAATACTAGGAATGTGTTTTATCAGCCTACTCATGGTGCGTTTATTGAGTAATTACCTGCTTAGTAAAAGATTCACTCATATCCGACATGCCAGTTTCTTTGATTTCTATTTAATACTGGCAGCATCGACGTGGGTGTAGCATACCTGAATATTTTATTAGTTCCGAAACGTATCTTACGCAGAACATGGAGTAACATATTCAAAGGTACATTCAAAAGTAAAGGTTCATTGCAGTCCTATGGGGTCCTCCTATTAGGACTCCAAATGGCCTCCCCGCAAACGGCAATCCGTTTCGTGATCCCGGTCACTCCAAATCACCGGTGTAGATGGAGGGCTGGCTATTGTTAGCCACAGCTTTTTAGCCCGTTAGCACAAGCAACCATTTCACGGTAAGTATATAGCATAATTAATCAGCCTGTTCCAATCAGGGACACAGGCTTCTTCTCTGTCAGAAGGAACGGGAAGTAATCCACTACGCGGGTCCAGTGCGGGTTGGTAGATCATCTACCAACATCTGAACATCTACCGTAGATGTCACTCAATTATTGGTTCTAGGACATACCGGATTCCTCTCGATGTTTTTCTTCACCGATTTCAAAGCAGTAGTGATGAAATAAATTACAGAAAGTAAAATACCTGCCTGGGTTCGAACCCACGACCTACAATTCGTAGGTCGAGGCCATTACCTTTGGGCCACCACTGTTCACAACGACTTACATTCTTATATTAATATGGGAAATATGTATTTGTGCCAATGGGGCTTTTCATTGAACGATTGAAAACAATAATGTCTAAATATAGCCTTTGTGTTCCAAGTCACGTGTCGAGCGCTCGTGTTGTTGTCGAGACACGGCTTCATCTATTGATATGGATAAATGAATAATAAGTACTTCAGCGTTTTGTAGCTGGGAACCTTTACACATGTATAGGTACCTTGCTATTCTTTTAGTACCTAATTGACGAGGAAAACGATCATGAAACATAAATTAGCTGCATTACCTACATATGGATTACAACAAAAGCCATAATCATTCTTCATTACATTTTCAGGTATTATTTTGGTGCATGATTTAACTAATAGAAAAAGTCAAGTTAATTTACAAAAATGGCTGTCTGAGATTCTGAATCAAGACAGTTCAAATCCTGTTCCTCATGTAGACGTGGATCCGGAACAATTTCTTGGTTCTACCCAGGTAAGTCAGTGGGGATTTATGTCATAAAAGTACACACTTTAGTAGAGGGTTATTTTGTGAGGCGTGACGATTACGTTAATAACGGAACAGTATGAACAGTACCGTCTTTAACGTCCTATATTCCAGGCCAGATCGAATTTCGTCCATGGCGACCAATCTCAGCGGAGACCAACCTTCGGCGCGGGAGATATTGTAGTGTACAAGTGTCTGCACAGACAAAGGTGCACTGATGCACTGTCTCTTCTCTCAATCTTTTTCTCCTTAATTTATATCGTATAAAAAGCCTTTAACTTAATTTTAGATTCCTATATTAGTAATTGGAACTAAGTTCGATATGGCAGAAGAGAAACAAAGAAAAAACCAGTATAGAAGGTTAGCCAGCAGCATAGCAGAGCAGTGCGGCGCTGATGAAATATTCGTTAACTGTCATCAAGCGAGGTGGGTATAGTCTATGTTGTCGTGACTAGCTGCAGCCGTCGACTACGTGCCGCTCGTGCATTTGAGTACGTGCTTAAATACACGAGAGCGGTATTTTGCCTCTGCCGTTGACGCGTGTTGCTCGTGTATATATGAGTACTATGAAGTGTATTATAGCAAACAAACACCTGACATGGCTTTTATTTATTCTTGCTTTAGTTTAGAAGGTCATAAGTACCTATCTATTTATTCATGGCTATATTACAGCGTCTTTTATACTTTCAGGTAGGTACAGCATGTATCCTAATATAATAATATTCGTTTTTATATTTCCAGATCGTTAGCTGCAGGCACAAGCAACTCCGTCAAACTAACTAGATTCTTTGATAAAGTATGTATTTCACAAACTTGGTGTTTACTTAAATTAATTTCCGGTATTGTGCTTGCGTGACACTTAATTCCACAATCCTAACGCAGATGTAAAATTGCTTAAGACTACGCACTGACAGGTGGCTTGCCTGCCTCGCCTAGAGCCTAGTGACTTGACATCCTTCGATACCCGCTAGGCGACTAGCGGAGGTGCGAAGCGCGCAGTGCGGCCGGTTGCGAATATTTTAGAGCGTTCGTTTCACTTCGCTACTCGCAAGGTGACTCGCTAGGCTCTATGCGCTGAGCAAGTCACCTGTCAGTGCGTACGTAGCCTTATTGTTTATCTTTTCATTACCGAGCACACCATAGACAAAGATAACATCCTAGCCAAATATGCAGTCAACACTTCCGATTACTTTTTTTAGGTGATAGAACGGCGGTATTATTCGAGAGTGAGTCCATTCACGGACAAGCGGCGCCTGCCACCGTACATTATGTCCACGTCGACGCCGCTTTCGAGTAACAAACCTGCGCAGTACATGAGCCCACGGTTTTATCATATGGACTGATCATGGTATGGTCCTTGTTCTCTTGTATCATTCCATTGTATGTATAAAGTTGTTATGAATATCTAAAGCGAGAGTTTTCTTTACAATACTCCTAGATATCATGTGTGTAGATTACTCAAATTTGCACGTTTCCCTCATTTAACTTTACCGAGTTGCAGGAAATAAAAAGCAACTGAAATAGCGCACTAATTGGTATTCTGCTTCATTGATAAGTTAACATAGAACATTATGAAGGAGGTCCTAAACGGTTAATTAGAAGTCTGTGTCCAGTTTATTTTTGTCAGCTGCAAAATAATGCACATTGTGACAGTAGGTACCTAAGTGGCTGAAAATGTAATCATAATGCATTTATTGAGTCACACAAAACTCAAAACAAACATGAACTATGGGCCATCTTGTTTTAATTCGTTAATTTTATATGTTAGTATATGAAACATTTGGATTCTACAAAAGAAAGACGATATACCTTGATATTAAAACATTTTATTGTAATTTCAGTTGTTTATTATGTACCTACAAAGTTGTGGATTTATATTCAGGAAGACGCATTTTGACTTCTGGGTAGGTAGATATTCGCAGAAAGTTGGAGTAAGGCAGTGACCGAGTGGCGTCCAAGAACTGGAAGACGAAGCGTCGGTCGGTTGGCAGCGAGATGGGCTGACGACATTGTTACCATTGCGGGGAGAACCTGTATGAAGCTGGCACAGGAGTGTGGGGATTGGCACTTGAAAATATAGGCCTATGATCAGCAGTGGGTGCAGTCAGGCTGTGTATGATGGTTGGAAACCAAGCCAAGCCAAGCCAATATACGAGTATGTTGGCTTACAAAGCCCAAATGCGAACGTAGTCGACTTGTAGGGAAGCATTCCGTCCGTCATTGGAGTTCAGGTTCCAGGTGGGCAACCATTGCCATCTTGCATTCCAGAACTCACGTGAGGCCTAGGATTAAAAAAAATAACGAGTCAAAATAAGTATCGAAATAATTTAGTAGGTATGTCAAAAAACTCAAACTCGAAAGTATTTATTTCAATTAAACCAATTACAGGCACTTTTGAATTGTCAAGGAGTCGGTCAGTCATAAAAAAATGAAGCTAGTTGCCCATTCCAAAGCGCAGGTACCTATGGAGAAGAACGGGCAAGAAACTCCATGGACAGTCTTTTAAATCAAAATAATATGGTTACAAAGTATTGGTTACATTATTCATGTTAGAAATTATGCATGTGAGAACGATGCAGAACGTTAAAAGCATCCGTAGTGAAAACTAAAAAAAAAATAAAATAAAAACAATTCAAATATTAAATTAAATTAAAATAAGCCATGGCAGCAAAGAGATGACCAGTCCCTACTGACGGCGCCCGTTCACGAACATGACGCATGGATTAGCACCATTCAGCTCAACCATTTTGAAGGGAGCTAAATGATCCAACACACGCGCCACCATCAGCGAGACATTTGAGTGAGCATGACATACTCTCAGCCGCCAGGGCACATTCAAGTCAATGAAAGACGTACCCAGTAAATGGTTGCTTTATTTACTAATTGTGCCAATCTTAACCCACTTAATTAACTTATGTTTCGAGCAAGGACTTTTCCCCGACGCTCTGAAAGTTGCGCTCATAGCGCCTGTGTATAAGTCAGGGGACAAGTCTGACCCGTCTAACTATAGACCAATTTCGGTCCTACCGTCCATCTCTAAAATCGTTGAGAAACTTATAAACTCACGTCTAATTAAGTTCCTCTCTAAATACAACATACTGTCGCCTTCTCAGTTTGGGTTTAGAAAGGGTAAGTCTACGGAGGATGCTGTTCTGTCACTAACTTCTGCTCTTGTGGATGGTGTGGATAGTGGATCCAAGTGTCTAGCTGTTTTTCTTGACTTCAAAAAGGCCTTTGACACAGTGTCTGTGTCCTTACTTTTACACAGGCTAGAACGCATCGGAATAAGGTGACCCGCTCTTGCGCTTTTTAAATCCTACCTTAGCAATCGCAAACAAACGGTTAAAATTGCGAAGTACACCAGCTCTGAGTCAACCGTCACTTTCAGAGTCGGCCAGGGCAGTGTCCTCGGGCCGACATTGTTCCTTGTCTACATTAATAGTCTCTGCAACATGAAGATTGATGGCGGGCTCATTTTTTCGTATACCGACGATACTGCCATTGTCTTTACTGCTAAGAATTGGGATGATGTTACAAGGTTGGCCGAACGTGGCCTTTCCAGGATAGCAGCCTGGCTAAACCATAGTCACCTCACGCTAAATACTTCCAAATCCAACTACATCTACTTTACTAAGTATAATAACACGCAACCATCCCGGGATTTCCAAATAAAAATCCATAACTGTCCCAACCCCCCCCACACCCGACTGCCTATGCTTAAAAATTGATAGGGTACAACATATAAAATATCTAGGTGTTATGATTGACCAGCGCCTATCCTGGCACACGCACACCGAACTTATAATGAAAAGAGTAAGGAAGTTGACATGGACCTTCAAAACTCTGCGACATGTGGCCTCGCAAAAACTTCTGAAGCAAGTATACATATCGCTGGCCCAATCTATCCTCATGTATTGTCTGCCTTGCTGGGGAGGGACAACAAAAATAAAGTTTTTGGAACTCGAGAGGGCACAAAGAACCTAACTTAAAGTCATGTTCTTTAAGCCCTACAGATACCCTACCCAAAGCCTTTACCAGTTATCAGATCTTCTGTCGGTAAGAAAGCTTTATTTGCTTCAAATTATACTAAGAAAGCACACCACCCTTCCGTATGATCCCTCTAAGCCTAAAAGCAGAAGGAACTACTTAGTCGCTCCAACTGTCAAGGTTAGATCTGCTTTCGCTAAGAGACAATACCCAAGGCAATCATCTCACCTATACAATTAGCTAAATAAAGAAATACGTATGTATTCCATGAAGTACCGGGATTGTAAAAAAGTTGTTACCGAGTGGCTTAAAACTAAATACTATGACTATATTGAGTCTATTGTATCCACTTTACAATAACCAAAGTTGCTACACTCGGGTCGTTTTTTCTGCATGGTTAGTGAAAGAAGACTTATTTCGCTTCTTTCGATCCCAAGACATCGTCGTAGGGCTAGCCAACAGCCAACAACCTTCAATTTTACTTAGCGTACGCTTACACCTATAAGAGACGCACTAGTCAGGATATTCATTCAAGATAATTGACCTAAACATCGCTTATTATAACTCACACAATATACAACCTCACTACTCACACTTACACCCACACCCACACTCGCTCACTTACACACTAACATACTCACTCGTAACACACGCACCACACGTACTCGCGCGACTATTGACTAGTGCCTTTGTATAATGTTAATTTAACTCTTTTATTTTAATTTTATTTTTCTTTATCTTTAGTCTTGCTTGTTTACTTTGTGTACATTTCAATTGCATAGTAATTAATTATAAGTGGAAGTGCGGAGACTCCTAATACAAGCAATTCCTTGCTTAAAAGGAGATCTCCAAAAAACATGTATCTAAATGCCCATTGTAATTGAAATAAACTACTTTTTTTAATTTTTTTTATAGTATGTACATATACTCACACATGTGCTATAGAATTATACAGTACTAGGAGATTGAATTTATACAATGCAAAAAAAAAGTAATTTAAAATCTTCAGCAGCTCCAACAGTATTTTCAATTGCTAATCAATTTATTTATGCGTCCTTATGGAGCAGGACCAGCGTTTAGCCAAGCATTTTTATCAGTGATGTAATCCCCCAATTTATTTTATGCCTGTCTGCATAGTGTGCGTGTTATACAAGATTTAAATTTCGTTTCATTCTGTTCAATTATGTGGGGAGGTATTTTATTGTAACATTTTAAACAGTACCCCATGAAAGATGAATCTACTTTAGCCAGCCTGAAACCTGGTTGAACTAATTGCTCCCTATTTCTAGTGATATAATTGGGTCTTTCACCTCTTTTACTAAAAAGATGTAGATTTTTCCTTACGTAGGTACATAATGTTTTCATAGATATATTGACAAGGTACGTTACCATGATGTTGATATCTTTTAACAATTCCCTTAGGGAGTCACGCCTGCGGAGGCTATATATGGCTCTGATGGCTCTTTTCTGCAGAATAAAAATAGACTCGATGTCTGCAGCCCGTCCCCATAGTAAAATACCGTACGACATAATACTATGAAAGTAACTAAAATAGACTAGTCTCGCGGTATCAACATCAGTAAATTTACGGATTTTTCTCACAGCATATGCTGCTGAACTTAGTCGTTCTGCAAGGGATGTTAAATGAGGACCCCATTGAAGCCTTCAGTCGAGCGTGATCCCCAGAAAAACAGTTTTATTGATGAATTCTAGTTTCTCTTGATTCAATTCCATCTCACAATGACTATTTTTGACATTTGGTAAAGAAAATCTTATGCACTTCGTTTTTTTTCCATTTAATACTAAATTATTAGCAGTGAACCAATTTTGGATCTGCTGTAGGGCGTTTTTTATGTCGTCAAGATTTGATGCACGTCCATTAATTTAAAAAATCAAGGAAGTATCGTCAGCAAATAACACCATCTGTGGTTGGGTTTTTAACAAATGGGGTAGATCATTAATATACACAGTCTGGCCATAAATACTGTTACAAGTAAAAATAAGAAAGATATTATATTTGAATTTGGAATCTGTCATTTTTATACTATTGTTCATTGAGTTTTCTAATTTTGGCGCCAATACATTGTACAATATTTTGCGATATTAAAATGGAGTGGGGTGATAAAGAGAACCGAATCGCTGTGATTGCATTACACAAAGTTGGTATGGAGCCAAATGCAATTTTTAAAACTCCCCATACGCTTGGTATTAGTCAAATGTTTGCGTACCGGGCTATTAATAGGTACAATGAGACCTACTCTGTTTGTGACAGGAAAAGATCTGGCCGTCCACGTAGTGTTCGTATGAAAAAGGTGGTCAAAGCAGTAAGGGAAAGAATTCGAAGAAATCCTGTCCGAAAGCAAAAGATTTTATCTCGGGAGATGAAGATAGCACCCAGAACCATGTCGCGTATTTTAAAAGATGACTTAGGACTTGCAGCCTATAAGAGACGCACTGGTCATTTTTTAACTGATCATTAAAAAAAGAATAGGGTGGTAAAATCGAAACAACTACTGAAGCGGTACGCAAAGGGAGGTCACAGAAAAATTTTGTTTACGGATGAGAAAATCTTTACAATTGAGCAACATTTTAACAAACAAAATGACCGTATTTATGTTCAAAGCTCTAAGGAAGCTTCCCAATTAGTCGACAGAGTGCAACGTGGGCATTATCCGACTTCAGTGATGGTTTGGTGGGGTGTTAGCTATGAAGGAGTGACTGAGCTATATTTTTGTGAAAAAGGTATCAAAACATCGGCACAAGTGTATCAAGATATGTACCATTCTTGAGAAGGTAGTTAAGCCCCTTCACAACACCATGTTCAATAACCAAGTATGGTCCTTCCAACAAGACTCGGCGCCGGGTCATAAAGCTCGGTCCACGCAGTCTTGGTTGGAAGTGACCGTTTCGGACTTCATCAGAGCTGAAGACTGGCCGTCGTCTAGTCCCGATCTTAATCCGCTGGATCATGATTTATGGTCAGTTTCGGGCCAAGGCCAAATAGAAGGTCAAGGCCAAGCTCAAGGCTCACACCGCCGCGGGCTGGGAGGAACGAATCGACGCCACGACGGACAGTTGGCCGTCATTACACAAGTTGTGCGGCCAACTAACAGTACCCCAGCCCCGGTACGACCGCTACTTAACAACGATGGGGCGCTCAAATTTGAAGCGGAGGACTGGGCGGAGGTCTTCGCCGAGCACCTGGAGCGTCAGTTCCGCCCTAACCCGACCAGCGACACCGACCATGTCGCAGCAGTCGAGAAACACCTCGGAGACTACTTCGCCACGCCGATAGCTCCCGATGAGGACCCAATTTTCTTCTCGCCTGGCGCAGTCAGACGCGCCATCCTAAGTACGAAGCCCAGGAAGGCCCCCGGTGCTGACAGTATCACCAACACAGCGCTGTGCCACCTGCCGTACCGTATGGTAGCGGCGCTGGCGCCCCTGTTTACGGCGGTACTGCGCACGGGGACCTTTCCCGCTTCGTGGAAGGAAGGGCGCGTCATAATGCTGCCCAAGGCGGGAAAGAACATCCTGAAGCCGGAGAGCTATCGGCCGATCACTCTGCTGCCGACCGTCTCCAAGGTGTTCGAAGCACTCCTGCTGCGACATCTCCAGCAACATTTGACGCCACGCCCGGAGCAATTCGGGTTTCGGGCGGAGCATAGCACGACGCTCCAGCTGTCGAGGGTACTGCACCACCTCACAGCTGCATACAACAAGAAGGAATACGGGGTGGCAGTATTCCTCGACATGGAGAAGGCCTTCGATCGTGTGTGGCACGACGGCCTCATATACAATATGGCCACCACCGACGCGCCCCGTCGCGCGGTAAAGGTGGTCTCTAGCTTTCTCTCCAACAGGACTTTGCCGCAGGAGGGGGCGCAACATGGGCGGCCAGTACCGGCTGAGGACCGGGTTCTGAACCTGGTGCGGCAGGAGCTGGCTGCCTTTCAGAACCAGTTCTCCGCCCTGGAGGCCATTGTCCTGCGCCCCCCGCTGGCGACGAGCCAGCCGGCCTCGGGCCAGCGGAAGGCGGTGTCGTATGCTGCCGCCGCGGCCGCCACAGCCACGGCCACGGGGCAGGCAAAAAGGGTGACAGCCCGCCGACCCCGCCGCCTCTTACATTGCCTCCGGCCGACGCCGGTTGGCAGGTAGGCGGGGAGAAGAGGAAGGCGGGTAAGTCTGCAAGGGCGGCCAAAAAGAAAGAGAGGCGGCAACGGCGTAAGGAGCGAAGCGTCGCGGCTAGGCTTCGTGCCCCAAAGACCGCAGCTGTAGTGATCACATTACATCAGGAAGCGGAGAAGAAGGGCATGTCCTACCGCGACGTGCTTGCCAAGGCGAGAGCGGCGGTGAACCTGCAGGAGCTCGTCGTTGCTGAGGGCATCCGGCTAAGGGTCACTGCGACTGGCGCCCGGATGCTGGAGGTCCCTGGTGCGGCTAGCGGCCCGACTGCTGATGCTCTGGCCGAAAGGCTTAGGGCGTCCCTAAATGCGGACGAGGCCCGAGTGTCCAGATCCACCAAGTGCGCTGACATGCGCATTCTGGGTCTGGACGACTCTGCGACGGTGAAAGAGGTGGTGGCCGCCATAGTCAGGACTGGGGGGTGCTCTGCCGAGCAGGTGAGGGCGGGCACCTTACGTCCTGACCCCACGGGGATGCAAGCAATTACGGTGAGCTGCCGTGTCGGCGGCCCAAAAAATAGCCGGGGAGGGCCGAAGGCTCCTGGTGGGCTGGGTTTTCGCGCAGGTGAAACTGCTGGAGCCCAGACCTCTGAGGTGCTTCCTCTGCCATGTGGGCAGCCACGTGGGAGCTAAATACACCTCGGAGGTGGACCGCAGCAGTCTCTGCTTCCGCTGTGGTCAGCCCGGTCACAAGGCTGGCTCGTGCAACGCCATGCTGCACTGCTATGTATGTGCGGCAGCTGGCAAACCGGCTGTTCACCGGGCTGGAAGCAAAGCCTGCGCGCCACCTGCCAAAGCCAGGGACAGGGGCAAGCCCTGTGCCACCGCCGTCACCGCCGCAGCCGCCGTCACCCCTGCCGTCTGCCGCCTCTACTGTCGTCGCCGCCGCATCCACCGCGACCCTCGCAGGGGGATCAGGAGGGGGCTGATATGGAGTGCCAATAATGGCCCCATTACGCCTCCTCCAGGCGAACATCAACCACTGCGCCGCCGCTCAGGATCTGTTGCTCCAGAGCATGGCGCAGTGGTCGATTAACATCGCCGTGGTCGCTGAGCCGTACTTTGTCCCGCCTAGGGACGACTGGGTGGAGGACCTGAGCGGCTCAGTGACCCTAATTTCGTCGGCCGCCGCCGGTACCCCGTCCCTCGAGGCTGTCAAGAGAGGACGGGGTTGCGTGGCAGCACGGTTCGGGGAGATAGTCGTGGTAGGGGTATACTTCTCCCCGCGCCGAACTCTCGCCGAGTTCCACAACTCCCTTGCGGAGCTGAGAGTCGTCGTCGTGAGGTTCCGTTCCCTCCCCGTGCTCGTCCTCGGGGACTTCAATGCCAAGAATGCGGCATGGGGTTCTTGGCATACGGACACACGGGTCAGAATGGTGGAGGACTGGGCTCTGGAGACAGGTCTGGTCGTCCTAAACCTGGGTTCGGTCCCAACATGCGTGCGGGTGCGTGGTGAATCAGTGGTGGACATCTCGCTCGCCAGCCCCGCTCTGTCGCTGCATGTCGCCAACTGGTGTGTCTTGGAGGTGGAGACTAGGGCATGCAAAAACCGGGTGGTTTAAAAAAACCGTCTTTTTCGAGTTTTTTGTTTACAAAACCGGTGAAACCGGTTAAATCGGTTTTTTCGGGTTTTTTTTCAATTTTTATTAAAGCAATGAGAAATATGTGTAAAAATACATATTTTGATAAGAATACAGCGTTATCATTTCGTAAAGAAATGAAAATGCTGAATTCTTATCAAAATATGTATTTTTTTTACGTTTATCTCACTTAGTTTTATAATAATGAGCATTTGTTTGGACTGAAATAAGCTACAAAATCAGCATCCAATAACGTGAGAATACCAAAAAACGTGTGAATATTTCGCGGTTTTTCGAGTGCTGCAAAGTTAGCACAGGTCTTTCGATGCTGCAAACTTGGATAATTTTACGCTACTGGCAGTGGTCCTAAAAACATAAAAAAATCAGAACTAGCCGTTAGTTTGCAATTTTAGCGTATTTTAGTGTTAGATATGACTGAATTTTTAATCTATGTATAGATATCTATAAGAATGACTGTAGGTATTCTTATAGATATAGATAAAAAAATCAAAATTAAAGTTACACAGCTAAACCCAATTACTATTTTTTACTTTGATAGAATGACCGTAAGGATACAAGTGCATCAAGGGAGTCATCATTTAGAGTACTACGGACTTTATTACACTGGCCGAAAAACAAAATGGCGGCAGCGTGGCATAGTAGTGCGACAAGGATCTAAATTAACGTGGCCGAAATAGAAACTAACGCCGCCTCGCCATCCTGTCCAGTGTCCACGTTTGTCAGTAATAAATTTAATATTTTGTTTGGGAAAATTAAAGTATTATGAAATCTATAACATATGAGAATAACCGAAAGAACCGAAAAATCCGGTTTAGTTATCCTAAAAAAACCCGGTTTTCAAATCAGTCGGTTAACCGGTTTCTACGGTTATCCGGGTATCCGGTTTGCATGCCCTAGTGGAGACCTATTCCGACTACCGGTTCGACGTCTCCGCCCAGACCTCGAGCGCGCCGGTCCGACAGGCCCTGGGTGGTCCGCGGTGGGCGCTGAAGCAGCTGGACTGGGAGCTCCTCCTGGAAGCCTCGATCGTGCAGGCCTGTGTGTCACCACCGGACAGGCCTGCTGACATCAACGACGAGGCGGAGTGGTTCCGGGAGGCCATGTCCGAAATATGCGACGTGGCAATGCCCCGGGTCCAGCCCGGACGCGCCCAGCGCCAGGTATACTGGTGGTCGCCGGGGCTGACGTCTCTGCGCGAGCCGTGCGTGGCTGCGCGACGTCGGTACACCAGGCACCGCAGGCTCCGTATCCGCCCTCCGGATACGGAAGCCATGCAGGTGGAGCTGTACGAGGGGTACAGAGCGGTGAAGACCGCCCTCCGACGGAGATCCTGCGAGCCAGGGGTCTCCCCCGCGAGGAGTCGCTGGGGACTCTGAACAGAGACCCCTGGGGACGCCCCTACAAAATGGTGCGGGATAAACTCCGCCCATGGGCTTCCCCGCCGACGCAGAGTCTACAGCCCCAGCTCGTGGAAGACGTGGTGAGCGCTCTGTTCCCTTCGCGAGGGGAACATACTCCCCCGCCCATGGCTCCGCCTCCTGCGGTGCCAGATGCGGACCATACCAACGACGACGACGGTGCTCCGGAGGTGGATCGGATAGATCACGTGATCCTATTGCGTAAACTTTTATCGGTGGGCATTAGGGGTGATCTTTACCGATGGTTCAAGTCCTATGTGGAGAACAGATGTCAGACTGTGGTCCTGAATGGATACTGCTCTAAACCCATGAATGTCCCCTCGGGGGTTCCCCAAGGATCCTTGCTAGGGCCTTTGTTATTTATTATCTTTATCAACGACATCTCTTCTTCTTTCCGGTATTCAAAATTATTACTATATGCTGATGACATGAAGATAATGAGACAAATATGTACCGTGGCAGATGCTCGTCTATTGCAGACAGACCTTAATAATTTTCAGGGCTATTGTATTAATAATAAGTTGGACCTGAATGTCTCCAAGTGTTATGTTTGCTCCTTCACACGGAAACCTATCCCGATCGTCCATGACTACATGCTTTTGGATACAGCACTAAATAGGGTCAACACTATCAGGGATCTGGGAGTTACATTTGACGCTAAGCTCCTCTTTGATGCACACATAGACAATATTGTCAAGAAAGCATCAAAAGCACTTGGTTTCATTCTGCGGGTGTCCTCGGAGTTCAAAAACATTAAGACTATTAAAATATTATACTGTTCTTTTGTTCGCAGTCATTTGGAGTATGCCTCTCAAGTCTGGAACCCCAATTATAATGTCTACATAAATCGTATTGAGAGCATACAGAAAAGGTTTTTAAGGCACATTCAGTATCGGTCTAAGACGTTTTTAACGAATTATACCTACCGTTGCAAAAAATTTCATATCCTTCCACTTTATGAAAGGCGAAAAATATCAGATCTTGTGTTTCTTTTCAAAATTGCCAATGGAACAACTGGTGTTACCGAGTTGTTGCACAAAATCCGGCTGCGAGTGCCGTCTGTGTTCTTACGTAGACCTCATTTATTGCACACCCCAGTGGTAGCCACTACATACAGACGGAACTCGTACATGGTGAGAGCGAGTCGTATGTACAACACAACCTGCTGGGAAGCTGATATCGACATTTTCAATACTAGTGTTGCTAAATTGAAGAAAATTTTATCTGATTGCTTCTTCGAGCGTAAATAGTAATTTTCTGTTCTATCTTATATAGTTAATTAGTCTATTATTATTTTTCTGTTTACATGATAATATATTATATTGTGTTATATATGATTATATATACGTATATGTATACTTTCTACACGTGGAAACTTGTAATTGGCCTTATTTTTATATAATTTATTACTTACTGTATCTGTTTAGCTGTAAGTTTTCCTAAAAATAAATAAATAAATAAATTCCGTATCGTTGAGTTGTGTACCTACAGTGTGTAATTCGCTAGTGTGACTAACTTGTTCGTAAATTATAATCTGATTTGAACTGCAAACCGTTTTCCTATTGCGCTGTAACCAACACTACCCATAGTACGCCAACAGTTATTAAAATATGCCTGATGTTAACAAGAGACAGATATAGCTTTTCCGACATCAGAAGTGGGATTCGTGTTGGTTCATGCACAAAATGAGAGCGCTTAAAGTGAAAGTGACCGTTGACATTTGAAAAACAAAGTGCAAGCATGCGAATGCTTATTAAATAATCGTGTGGATCTGTCCAAGTTTGACCCAGACAAAGCAGATACGGATGCGCGATCATGGCAAAAGAAAAGAATGAAAGATAGAAAAAAAAAAGTTTATTTTGTACAGACGCCAGCACGTCAAGTTACTACAATCTGTCAAATTTCTTTAATAGATTTTCAACTTTATCGCTAAAGTATTAAGGTTCAAGGTTGATTGGGAAAATTTATCAGTTTCGGGTAGCTTGACCTGCTGGCGTCTGTACATGTTGTTTTGGGTATAGGCTGTATGCAGAACTACCTTTGCCGAGTGACGCGACTGTTGCGCCTAACGGCGGCATGTTTGAAAAAAAAAGACTGTCTCTAACCAGCGTTTGAGTTCGACGTATCCGGTTCCCGTAGTTAGAACATGCAGTATAAGGTGTGTGCAAACATAATAGTGCACAACAGCAGATTTGTGTTTTGCCGAAAATTCACTGCAAGGTTAACTTGTTATGGCCATCAGTAAAGTAAGACGCATAAAGGAGCAGCATCAACGTGACTATCGCAAATAGCATACCAAGGAATGACGTGGAGTGACTTTAAGAATCGAGCCAAGGAGCCCCACAGCCGTCAGCGAGCCCCTTCGTGTGCTGCAAGTGAGGGAAACCAGGACATATCGTAGCCTGGTGCACGAGTAGTGGCAGCTAAGCGGATGGTGGACAATGTGCTGGAAGTCGTAAACGGCGAGTGGACGTCGTACAACTATCCTCAGACACATTGGAAAATAAAGGTGAGCTGTATTGTTTTGTTTAAGATTCTGGTGCTGAATGCTAGTTAGTAAAAGCGAGTTGTGCAGCCAAAATAAGTGGCAAACGGGTTAATAACGCTGTTGCGTTAACTGGTATTGGTCAAACACGTGTATTCAGCACAGACCAAATCATATGTAGAGTTGCAACGCTACATATGATTTTGGTCTGTGCAATAAAATCTCAAGTTGTTGCTCGCTAATTGCAATTAGCGAGCAACAACTTGAGATTTAATTTACATTTCTACCCGACACTTACTTGCTAAGTAATATTATGATAGTACGTGAAATATTGAACCTAGGCTTTTCGATTAACATGTCTGCGACAGAGTTTTTGTTGCATAAAGTTCTTGTAATAAATTCAGTTTTAAACGGTCAACAACAAAAAGCTAGATTTGATAGAACAAATGCAGCTATAACAAAATGTTCGGTGACGGTTGACGATTTCGTGTTATTAGAAAACGAAGAGTGAAGTCAGATTATAAGACTAAGTTAGATCCGAAGTTCAGAGGTCCATTTAAGGTAGCGGAAGTTTTGGCGGGTGATCGCTATACGTTAAAAACTTAAATTCTAACCGTACTTACAAGTATGCTCACGATAGGTAAAGAAAGATACCAGTAGGTCATGTACCCGTCGAAGTAGATAATGATCACAGTGGTGATGAGCAAGCCTAAGTTATGGGAAGCACGCGAGTAGGGTTTTCTATGGGCCGTAGTGAAGTCGACCGTACCAGTAGTCAATACGTAGTCGTAGCCCGGTAGAAATCGGTGTCTCTTGAGGCAACTCAAGTAGTCCGTGGGTGCGTGATGCGCGATTGTCTCTGGCGGAGGTCGGGGTCTGGAGAGACCGTAGTGTGGTGTACCAGGGTGGTGAACACGAATCCATGCGTTGGATGTGTGAGAGCAATGCGGTTGTTGGTCGGCTGGAGAGCCGTGGCCTTTGAGTGGTTTACTCGTGTGTGGATTTCCAGGTGTCTAAGGCTATTAGTGATAAAAATGATTGTTAATGTAGATAATGCTGCTACATGGGTCTGGTTGATGATTTACGCTATGATTGAGTGTGGGTGCGGAGGAGTGCCTCAGGGCAGTATACTCAGACCGACCCTCTTCTTGATCTACATCAACGACCTGTGCCAGCTTCACCTTAGTAATGGTCAAATTTTTACATTCGCCGATGACACTGCTCTCTTCTTTAGTAATGATAGCTGTGAAGGGGTCTTTGGTGTGGCTCAGGAGGGGCTTGACGGGGTTGCTGCTTGGTTGCGGAATAATGTGTTGACTCTCAATGTCACAAAAACCAAATACGTGGCATTTGCACATCGATGGCACGTGCTACCCCCACGGTCACTGTCATTAACGGCTCACACGTGTTGGTCAACCTACCAGCCTTGCGGGTGGGTGTCTTTCTCTTCAAAGGGCAGATAACATCAAGTACCTTGGAGTTACATTGGATCAATTCCTCAGCTTGAAACCACATATAGACGTCCTGGTAACGAGATTGAGCAAACTCATTTACAATTACAATTTAAAAGTCTAAAACATGTAGCCGTCCTTCGTACCATCAAGATGGTCTAGTATGCCTTATGTCAGTCGCTTGTTGACCACTGCATCATCTTCTGGGGAGGTGCGGCTAAAACGCACTTAATAGAGGCGGAAAGAGCTCAACGTGCCATACTTAAGGTTGCTGCGGGTCTTCCCTTCCGATTTCCTACAGTCGACTTATACAAAAAATGGGATGTACTGTATGTCTATAAGGCAAACTTTCATTCTGCACACAGTCCTCAAAAAGCACTCGCAGCTAGGCTATGACCCGGATCTATTGAAAGATAAACGAAGAAAGGGTACTGTGTGCAGTACAATTTTTTTCCGGTTACGTCAGACCCACAAGTTTTTCTGTTACCTAGGGGATTATCTGTATAATGTTATCAACAAGGGTCAAAATATTTATTCACTGCACAAGCTCAGTTGTAAGCAAAAAGTAACTAAATTCTTGAAAACTCTTTCCTATGAGGACACAGAGAAATTGCTTCACTCAATCAAATAACACTTGTATTCAAATAATTACCTACACATCCACCACCATCCACATACACACCCGCCACCATTCACCCTCACAGTAACCACCATTCTCATACACTCATCTCCATTCAACCTACATATTCACCACCACTCACCTACACACTCACCATACACTCTTTGACTGCGTACACTGCATACACTTTTTTTATTTCTTCTCATTTTTTGTTTTTTTTTGTTTTAAGTGTTTAGTAGAAATACATGTTACCTACCTGTTTATTTTTATGATGCCACTAAGTGGGGCCTAGCTCTCACAATGTGAATCTATGTTGTTCAAACTGTTAAGTACTACAAACCATTGTGAGAGAAAATAAATGAACTTAATATTAGTACTATTATTACTTCCTTTATTACATTTTAAATATATAAATTATATTTTTAAATATTAGAATATATAAAGTATAAAAACATTTAAAAATATAAAAAATAGTACCCTACCGGTATCGGGAACAGGGTCCAAGCTACCGGTGGATAGGGCTCGTTACTTTTAACTGTAAATCTGTTAAACGATCGATGGAAAGTGTGAGCAGGTTATGTAATATGTGTGATATTGTATGCCTCCAAGAAACTTGGCTCCTACCCCATGATATTCCGATTTTAAATACCATATCAGATAAATTTGAATATACGGGTAAGTCAGCCGTTGACACAACTGCGGGATTACTGATTGGAAGGCCGTATGGGGGAGTAGCTATTCTATGGAGGAAAGGTGTTTTTGATACAGTCACTGTGTTAGAATGTAACAGCTGTCGCTTGGCGGCCGTCAAACCTAGCAGTGGCGGGCGCTCGATTATTGTTGTTTGTGTGTATATGCCGACTAACTCGCCCGATAACTTGCCTATGTTTACGGACGTCTTAGGTGAGATCAATGCAGTGGTTGCGAGCGGTGGGGTCGAGAGTTTGTTTTTACTGGGTGATTTTAATGCACATCCAAATTAATTATTTTTTAGGGAACTTACTAGTTTCTGCGTAGATCAATCGTTTCTTTGTGCTGATGTTGAAAAACTGGGAATAAATTGTAGTAGCTATACTTTTATCTGTGAGGCACATGGATGTAGGAGGTGGCTTGATCATAAATATGGTTGCTATAAAAGAGGACGTATATACGTCAGATCATCTACCACTTTGCATTGAGTGTGACCTAAATATAGTAAGACCCAAGCTGGTAACAATTCCTACTCCTTGCAATAAAGTAATTTGGGGGGAACGAAATGGCTCGCAAATTGACAGATACCGTGAGCTCTGTAACAGTAAGCTGCGTGAAATTGATTTGCCTCCCGAGTTTCAAGAGTGTAGCCATAGTTTTTGTAATTTAAGCGAGCACAAAGCTATTTAGGATGAATTACACAGTAAAATAACATACGCATTATGTGATGCAGCTGAGCAAACATATGAAAAGGTAGGGGCTGTAGCTAGGAGTTGGAACCACAAGACCTTATGCGGGTGCAATTACCATGTAAGGGATGCACACCGGGAGGCCAGGCTTAAATTCGTGGTGTGGGCTTTACACAACCGGCCAACCTCTGGCGTTATTTTTGAAGAAATGCGAGTGGCCCGTAATATTTTCAAGGCTCGGCTAAAATGGTGCCAAAAAAACCAGGACCAAATAAAGATGGATATGATTGCAAGAGCAAGAGCTGCAAATAATTTCGCTAAGTTTTGGAAGTCTACGAGTAAACTTGATATTAAACCTGGCCTATCTGTGAATGTCGGTGGGAGGAGTGATCCGGGGGAGATTGCAAATATGTTCAAGGAACATTTTACAGTGCAATCTCCTCTAGGTCCCTCAGTTGATATGATCAATGCTGGGCCTGAAATGCAGGGAGTGAATTCATTAATGATTTTTTCGGCCAGACAAGTTCTAACGGTAATTAAAAACATGAGCAGAGCCAAATCTCCCGGACATGACGGGCTCAGTATTGAGCATTTCAAGTTTGCTGGGGTTCATCTGGCAAGGGTTTTGTCGTTGTTTTATACCATGTGCCTAAGTCAGTCTTACTTGCCTGCAGCACTGATGAAAACACTGGTGGTTCCCATAATTAAGAATAGAACGGGCGACATATCAGATAAGTCAAACTATCGACCAATATCTGTCGCAAACACAATGGCAAAAGTGTTGGACGGTATGATTGATTCTAGCTTGAAGGAATGTCTAACAGTGCATGACTCGCAGTTCGGGTTTCAACCTGGACTGTCAACGGAAAGCGCCATAGTAAGTCTCAAGCATACGGTGAACCGTATGCTTGAGACAATGCTTCAATCAGTGTAATACTGAAGTATTACACTGATTGAAGGACGGTATACGCCTGTTTTCTGGACCTCTCCAGAGCCTTCGATCTGGTAAATTATGATGTACTCTGGAGAGAGCTAGGGGTATACCGTCAGGAGTCCTCAGGATCCTACAATATTGGTATGGGAACCAGGAAAATGTTGTTAGGTGGTCCAATGCACTCTCTGAGACTTATAGGTTAGAATGCGGTGTGAGGCAGGGTGGTCTGACATCTCCTAGGATGTTTAGCACATATATAGATGGCCTACTCGTGGACCTCAGCAATATGCGGGTCGGATGTAGCGTTCATGGTGTGAAGATAAACAGTATCAGCTACGCTGATGACATGGCGTTGCTGGCGCCGACGGCAGGTGCCGTAAATGAAATGCTGCGGGTCTGTCAGGCGTATGCTGCCTCACACGGGCTTATTTATAATGTTAAGAAGTGCGAATACATTGTATTTAGGGCCGGCGGTGAATCCCCAGATACTTTATCTAACATTACCCTACACGGCGTGAACGTCAAGAGAGTGACAACATTCAAATATCTAGGGCATCTTCTCACTGACGACCTTATTTATTTTATTTTATTTATTTATTTATTTGCCAGAAACATGGTATGTTATAAGGGTGTTCATAATTACATAGTGCTACATGTCCCACCGTTTTAACGGTATGCAAAATCGATTTATAATTACATGAATTTACAATCAACATTACATTCATTTTCAATTAACATTAATCACATTACAATAATAATACTTTGATATTTCATCCATAATATATACATTGTCACACACATTACATTACATTACTTACATTACTTTCTATTAACATTACATTAATAAATAATTATTATATCATAAATAATTGTATATTATTTCAATTATTATATTGCACACACTTATACGAGTATTTTAACCATATTATAAAATTAAAATTAAATTCGACATAATTAAAACCATTAACTCAAATAATTATTTATGCCTATATTTGGATGCCAGATCAAGAGAAAATAATTTACAGGGACATTTTACAAAAAACTCGTGTATTGAATAAAAACATTCCTGCGACAACCAGTTCCGTAATGCCGAACAAAATTTCTTGAAGAGTAGTTGGGTAATTGACTTCGGCAAAGCATTGTAGATTAAGGGAGCTATGTAAATACAGCTCTTTCGGAAGAGTTGCAACTTAGGAACAGGTATCTCGAAATCCAAATGTGCAGCTTTCCTCTTAATAGTATCCCTTCGTTCAAATAACTCAGAATTGGATCTTAGGAACTTGGCAATTTCAAAGATATATGCAGGGTACAGTCAAAAGGTTATGTGACTTAAATATAGGCCTACACGAATCAGACCACTCCAGGACCTTAAGGACAGTGTTGATATTGGAAGGGAGCGTAGGGCATTGGCGGTCCGAGGTAATATGGTGGCCCGAAGATTTGCTCGGTGTAGCAGTCTGGTGATAGTGACACTGTTTAAGGCATATTGCCAGAGCTTCTACACGGGGAATCTTTGGGTCAACTATACCAAAAGAACGCTGGATGACCTACGCATTCAGTATAATAATATTTTTAGAATGCTCTTGGGACTGCCACGATGCAATGGTGCAGCGCTTCTGCTATGTTTGCGCAAAACCGAACTGATAGCTTCCACGCCGTCATTCGCAAGAAAACCGCGTCGCTGTTGTCAAGGTTGCGGGCGAGTGGTAACAGCATTCTAAAAAATATATCGGAGAGTATTGACTCTCCGATTATTAAAAGTTTTGTGAGAAGGACAATCACTAATCATTAATTTGGGGATGTCCTTTTCACAATAACGTTTTAGTCTGTCTGTGTTCTTCTGTGTTGTAGGTTAAGTACTAACACTAGTAATAAGTTATTTTATTGTTTACTAACACACTGGATCATTGTTGTCCGATAATAAAGAAATAATAATTATAATAATTACTCTAGTTGAATCAATACTCTAAAAGCCTTCAACTCTAGGCGTACGTATGAGTACGCTCACATACAAACGATGCCTCTAAGTATGTAGTGTTCCTAACGAGTTAAACGTAGAAGCCGGTGAGGAAAGTTCCTGCACCGAGTAGTAGAGCACATACCATGGCTATTAGGTCACACTGTACGCACTTGTTTGTAGTCGTAACTGCAACTCACTCGTGAGTTGTTCAGGGGGCGATGGGCAGCTGGTGGTGGAGCGGGGACACGGGTCTCAAAGGAGACTATGGTTGTGTTGGTCTTGTAATGACCTGGGAGTCGTAGACTCTATGTTAAGTGATGTGTGTTGGTCGTATCACTTGAGGTGATGACGATATGGGTGGCATGAGTATCACTAGCTGCTGCGGCAGCCAGGCCAAGAGCGTTGTATGTAATCTACGAGTAAGTTGATACAGTTTCTGACCAGTTATTACTAAGGCTTAGAAGAATCTTTTGTTATCGATGATAGTTTGGATCAGAGTATTACTAACGAATTTAAGGATAGTGATAGTTTTGTTGATGAAACAGAGTAGAGATTAAGTTGTGTGTGTTGTGTGGGGTTTCGTGAGAGGCCACAAAGTCCAGGAGTAACTTGGTGATTCGATGGGGATGCACAAATGAAATTGACGAGTTGAGTAACTGGAGGTTACTCGATAGTATGAGACACATGCATCTTAGTTGATTATTTTGATTGTAATCTTGAGATTTGGGAATCAAATAGTGGGTAATGCACTGAACTCTGCTATTGTTAGTTTGTTCGAGTATTCATTGTGTTTTTGCCTGTACCAAATGTGGTCAGGAGTGACCGAGCTATGTGATACTTTGCGGGTATATTTCTTTACAGATTAACACACGAGGACGTATGTCCAGCAGGATGGCCGTGATGGAGTCATTCGTTTGACTATTCCGAACGCTAGCGCCATCTCGTGGCGCTAGATAGAGTCTAGCCTGGGTTCCTGGAGGTGGACGAGAGCTACAGACACAAGAACGGTGTGAGCAGAGCTCTCGAAAACATTGGACATCGTACGAACAACATGTGCTTAGAAACTGTCTCGCGTTCCGTATCGTTGAGTTGTGTAGCTACAGTGTGTGATTCGCTAGTGTGACTAACTTGTTCGTAAATTATAATCTGATTTGAACTGCAAACCGTTTTTCTATTGCGCTATAACCAACACTACCCATAGTACGCCCACAGTAATTAAAATGTGCCTGATGTTAACGAGAGACAGACATACCTTCTCCGACATATGTATACCAATTACCCATGTTTGCAAATGAAGAAATGATGATAAAAGAACATTCTGTGTAGCTTCACCAATTAATTTATTTTTACCTTATATTTGTGATATAGGACTTACTGACGGAATTTACCAGAATACAAAATAGAGACAGATAATAAAAGGGATCGATATTTACCTGTGTGCCATTATAAACACCATTTAATGTCATGTCACGGTTGCCTCGAGACTCCACCAAGTTGATCTTTCCGGATGCGGGCCAGGTGCCGTACGAGCTGTAGGCTGGCATCAACCGAATAGCTACCAAAAGAAATAAGATTATAATTCGGCCCAGGAATCTTGAACGTGAAACGTATACAATATAATAGAATATTAGCAGGCGTTACAGTTACCAACCAAAAATATCGGTAATTTTTTATTTTTTTCTGGAAAACTTGGAACTATTGATAACATTGGAATTCTGGTCAAAGTTCGAAAATGATGCCAATATGAATCGAAACAAACAAACAAAACGTACCTAACTACCTATTTTTTACCGAGTTCTCACTTCATAGGTTTTAGTCGCCGTCAACGAACAAACGACGTCGATTCATATCGGCATCATTTTCGAACTTTGACCAGAATTCCAATGTTATCCAGTAGGGGTCTTAAGTAGATAAACAACTAATTATAAAAAATGTTTACCTTCAGAACATGATCATCATTTAATAGGATTACTTTCGTATCTTATCTAGGAATTAACTACCTAATCTA
This sequence comes from Apamea epomidion, assembly GCA_947507525.1. Taxonomy (NCBI): domain Eukaryota; kingdom Metazoa; phylum Arthropoda; class Insecta; order Lepidoptera; family Noctuidae; genus Apamea; species Apamea epomidion. Next base: position 12,022,153 of record OX382228.1, on the reverse strand, counting down.
CATTCGCGATTAATTTGCTAAACATGTAAACAAATATGAGTTATTGGAAAAATAACTTTAATGCCTACACAATAAAGTTCAGTTTACGATACAACTTAAAAAAAAATTAAGACTTTTTAAATAATACTTGACACTGAATTCAACTTAATTACCACTGCTATAAAGTTGATATTTATTTAACTTCAAATAACATAAATTGGAAAAGTAAAGGAGATAGTTTTTTTTTGGGCCCACTGTATTGTAACGTCTATTAATCATATTATACTTAAAAAAACGCAACCGTAAATCGGTTTCATTTCAAATGGATCTATTGTCATTTAAAATGGTCGATTTTTTTATAAAGTTTATCTGGAATCAAGAAATCGTAATAAAAAGAAAATGTTTTGATACCTAATGCACTTATTGATTCAATTCCAGATATGGTCGTCAATGTCATAAATGCAAGAATTGAAACGTTTTTAACGATTTTAAGAAGAAAAGCAATATAGGTACAGGGTGACAGGGAAACTCGACGTGTTCCTTCCAGGGCGTGATAGTGTGACCTATTTGCAACAATTAAGCACCCCATAAAGCCTAGGCGAAAATTCATGGCATCCGAGAAAAACCGATTTTCATGTTTTTTTGAAAATTTCCCAGAATTCGTCACTAAATATCACTTATCTCTTAATTCGCTAATTGAGTGCCTTTCATAGCTATTCCATTGGCTACCTAATACTTTAACACACCTATTGATGTAACCTTTTCTAAAATATCAAACAGTTAAAAGTTAAAGTAAGAAGTTTATTAACTATTTTCAAAAATCATCTACGTACACGAACCTTGACACCAGTTACCTCACAATTTTACTAAAACACTAAGCGTACAAATTACGGGGAAGACATCTTCATTTAATCAGCTATGCAACGAGGTACAAAAGTTTCATAAATGTTTAAAGGTGCCGATGAAACAGTCGATAATGTTGGCAAAGGTCGAATTTGCAAATTGTTGAAATATTTTAAAATGATGTGATAATCAGAGAGTTCATTATTTCGAATTAACTGGTTTATGTTATCCCTTTACCTCCGCTCTGCAAGTTAAGACTACATTTTCAAGTGGTAAATGATGATTTTATTTTGTAAGTAGGTTTGTACAAACACTTTTACACGTCAATCATATTTTAAAACTAGATGAGGTCGGCGTTTCCTACCTGACTAGTCTGAGAAGAAAGGCCGAAACAAACTCAGAGGTCACAGTTTCTTTTAAAGTCCAGACATAATCTTGGTCAGATCATATGAAGACCTTGTAGGTCGATGTTTAAGATGGTCTTTTGAGGAAAGAACCACACAGATTGAGAGGACCTGTCCTGTCAGTGCACGCATTTGTCAGAAATTGTGCAGCTCAACTCAAAACTTAAGGAGCTCAACGATTCGACGAACAATACCAAAGAAAGGACATTTGGGTAGGTCACATTAATTACTCAAACTGCCAGACCATGACAAAAACTAAGAGGACAGAGAGAAAAATAATGTAAATAAAATGACCCACATAGTCTTCACATTCACCATAATTAAAATAATAGAATACTTTACAAAATAAGCAAATGTCATAGTATATATAAAATTCATTAATGTCAGTGTATATATAAAAAAAAAAACAACAACAAAACAGAAAAAAAAAACATTCATTAGGTAAAAAATTGGAAGCAGCTCAATCCCATGCCTATTTGTCCTCGATATAATCCTTAATGGTATAAAAGGCTTTCTGGCACAACTTACGTTTAATGAATGATTTGAATTTATTTAGGCTTAGATCTTGAACGGGGCTTGGAACTTTATTATAAAAGCGTATACATTGGCATCTGAACGAGCCACCTATTTTCTTGAGCCTTGTTGTAGGTACAACAAATTTGTGTTTGTTCCTAGTATTTATATCATGGATATCACTGTATTTTTTAAACAATTTTATATTTTTATTGGCATATAAAAGATTTTCACAAATATATTGAGAAGGCACAGTCATAACATTAATCTCTTTATTTCTGAGCGATTGTCTCGAACTTAATTTATAAATTGATCGAACAGCTCGCTTCTGCAAAACAAAGATAGTCTGAATATCAGCGGCATTTCTCCACAATAGAATACCGTACGAAATTACACTATGAAAATAGCTAAAGTACACTAAACGGACTATCTCTATATCAGTTAAATTACGAATTTTTCTAACAGCGTATGCTGCGGAACTTAGCTTTTTTGACAATTTATCTACATATATGTGGACCCCACTGAAGCTTAGCATCCAAAGTTATGCCCAAGAATACTGTGCTGCTGAGCTAATCACCGATCACTTGTCGCTTAGTTCGCGTATTTTTACCCTGATTTTTAAACTACTGCGCACGTATAAACTCTTAAATTTTAAACATACTTCGGTTTTTTAAGGTTTTGACAAATAATCTTTTATTTATCATGTCATTAACCTGCAATGTGGTAGACTCTTCACATCATATTTGGTCGTTTAGAGAAAGATCATGAAAAAGCATTGCCTTAATCTTTGACGACGGATTGATGATTGTTGTAATTAGTAGAAAAGAGTTCGCTGCTGCCAACTTTATGCCTAAGACCACTTTTCACAAAGTAATGGTCCAACCCAATCAATTAAGTTAATCTATCGCAATTCACAGCTGGACCTAGACCTCTCCCGAGCTACTTGCATTAAATAAAATGATGTGCTTCACAAGCCCCTTAAGAAATTATGAATGTGGTTGCTGTTGGTTACTTAGAGCATCTTAACTCGTCTGGTACTGCCAGTGCACGTTTTAGTAAACAGTTATTTATTTTACAGAAGTCTCAAAGTTTATTATAGAATTAAGAGTTTGTACGTGCACAGCAGCTTAATCACACGCCAACCAAGCGACAAGTGATCAGTGATTAGCTCATCAACTACGAGTAATACTAACCACTCGAAAGTAGCGTCTCAGCTTGCCACCTGGTTGCGACGATCTAGTTTCATGACGTAGAAATGATTGCTGGGTGAAGAGGAGGTAAAGGGATGAAACCAGTTAATTAATTCGATTATCACATCATTTTAAAATATTTCAACAATTTGCAAAAACGACCTTTGCCAACATTATCGACTGTTTCATCAGCATCTTTAAACATTTATGAATGAAACTTTTGTACCTCGTTGCATAGCTGATTAAATGAAGATGTCTTCCACGTAATTTGTACGCTTAGTGTCATAGTAAAATTTGGAGATAAATGGTGTCAAAGTTCGTGAACGTAGATGATTTTTGATAATAGTTCAATATTCAATACTCAATATCTTTATTGCTTTACCATAATGTGTACTTAGGTGGTATACATATAATTTAGATCATTATGGACCCTGTAGGGCACAGCAAAAAGAATAGAAGAGAGGAAGCCCTGTTTTAGGAGATAATTAAGTTGCTTTTGTGGGAACAAGTTTTAGTTCACATAATAAATAATTATAATCAAAAGTCAGGACATTGCGAATTGAATCCTAACATTTCGCCTATCTATAGTTTATGTATTGTTTTTTCCTGCTAAATATACCTAAATATTTTAGATTATTTTTATGTACCTGTAATTATATATTATAAGTCTGTTTATTTATTTATATACATTGTTATTCTTTGGATAATTCTTATAGCTAAATTATTAAATTTAGTATTATTGCTTTTTTATTTAATTATTATTTTTAAATTATATTATTTATTCATTATTACCGTGTCATTAATATAATTTAAACATTTCTATAAATTGCGTGGTTAATTATTATTAATTATAATACTTTTATTGTTCCTATTATTTATGTTTATCAATTAAATATTGTTATCCTCCTCGCTTTGCACAAGCGTTTTACAAAATAAAGTCGATTATTTCTGGTTTCAAAATCGTTTATTAGCACTTCACAACAAAATAGCGATAAGCGACAATAATTAACACTCGCTATGGAGCAGCACGACTTTCTTGCTCGACGACCATTTGACAACTAACTAGTGGTCAACAACGGTAAATATTCTAATACTACTCCGGACGTGACGTCACTTCCCCCCTTCTTTGATAGATATGAAGTTAGTTGTCAAATGATCGTTTTAAGTTTCTTTTACAAACTAATAAAAAAATATACTTTTAACAATTTAAAATATGTTATAAATTGATTGGATTTGTACAAATAAATATAATAAACTTAAAATTGCTTACAATCGGCCTTCCTGATATTTTCACGTCTCGGGAAACATAGAAATAACAATAATAATTAATTCATCAAAATAGTTCATAAAAAAAAAAATTAAAAAAATTAAAAGAAATCAAGTATTCATCATCACACATATCAATTTAATACGTTTTTCACAATCACACTTCCACTAAAATATTAGTATTGAGGTCTCTTTAATATCCTCATATACTAAACAAAATGTGGTATTGAGGCCTCCTCATCATATCCTCATATACTTACTAAACATAAAATATAGTATTGAGGCCTCCTCATCATATCCTCATATACTGATAATTATATTGTACAGTGGTAATATACCTCATTCATATTTTCATAAATGTTAAATAAATATGCAGTATTGAGGCCTCCTTCATATCCTCATATACTAAATAATGTTCACACTATCATAAGCCAGGATCAAAATAATAACAAAGATGAATAAGGTATTACAGTCTAATCGGTGATCACGGTTTCCTCGGTAATCAGAAATGTTGATGTTGGATTTATTATCCTCATCAGAGTCGTTGCTGTTGGATCTATTATAAACTAACCACGGATGAATTTTATCTACTGAGAATACACTTTTAAAAGGTCTATTATTCTTTCGTGATATTGGTGTATCTTGAACTTCGTACCTATCATTCCCTAGCACTTTGATTATTCGATATGGACCTCTTAACTTAGGGACCAGTTTTTTACTTTGTACGGTAGATGGCACATCTCTTTCTATCCTTACTAAATCTCCTACTTTATAATGTACAATCTTTTTGTTTTTGTCATATCTTTCTTTTTGCTTTTGCTGACTTATGTCTATATGTTTAGTTATTTGTTCTCTTATGATTTCGGTGTTTTGAACATCTACATCTCCATCAGATACAATTTCGGAATTTAATAAAGAATCTGATGTACCCGTTAATCCGATACCAAACAGTGCTTCGGCTGGTGTTTTTCCTATACCCTTGTTAATGGTATTATTAAGTCCCCATTGAATTTCAGAAATTTTCTCGTCCCAAACATTTTCAGGTTTACCTAAATTGCTAGCAGAGAGAGCGGCTAATACTGTTCGGTTGTATCTTTCAATTTGCCCATTGGCTCTAGGTGTTGCAACAGCATTGAGAATGTGTTTTATGCCTAATCGATTGACAAACTCTTTAAAATTCTTAGAAGTAAACGAAGTACCTCTATCAGATATTAACCTTTTTGGAACCCCAAACGTGTGGAAATATGATTTGAGGGTTTTAATTGAATTGGCCGATTTTGTATTTTTTACAGGCGAAATAATAATAAACTTTGTAAAAGCATCAATGATCAAAAGGAGATGGGTGTTTTTATGTTTGCTACGCACGAACGGACCTAAATGGTCAATATGTATTGTATGAAACGGCTGTGGTACCTTTTCAATAGGATGTAGCTTACCTGATCGCTTAGCTGATGGAATTTTAGTGTTTGAGCACTCTAAACACGACTCTACATATTTTTTAATGAATTTTCTCATTTTAGGGAACCAGTACGATCGTTTAATTTTATCATAAGTCTTGTCGAAACTGAAATGACCAATATCGTCATGATTTGATTTTAAAATATGCCACCTTACTCCCTTTGGTACCACCCATTTGCTGCCCTCTTCGCTATTTTTGTACAGAATGCCTCTTTTTAATGAAAAATTTTTGCAGATGTCTACTAATTTATTAGAATCTTTGTCATGAAGAATTTGTATAATACGCTGTATTTCTGAATCATTTTGTTGAACTGTTGAAATCCAATCTAATGTAATATGCCTAACCTCAATAAAATTTTCACTTACCGGGTTCCTACTTAAAGCGTCGACATGTGACATGGACTTACCCAGGCGATAAACAACATTAAAATCGTACTCTTGGAAGATGTTCCACCACCTAGCCACCCTTGGGAGTATGTCGCGTTTTTCAAAAGTAGCTCTCAACGAATTACAATCTGTTACTATTGTAAAAGGTATGCCTAAAAGATAAACTCTAAATCGCTGAAGAGAAGCTATTACTGCTAACGTCTCCAAGTCATACGATGTGAAGTATGCTTCTTCAGGAGAAGTTTGTCGACTAAAATATGCGACGGCATGAAATGGGGAATTGAAATCTGGACGTTGCAATAAGATACCTGCAACACCAATTTTTGAAGCATCTGTATGTAACTGTGTCTCATTAGATGGATTATAAAACATCAATATTGGCCGTTTTACAAGTTCCTGTTTTAAAGTATTAAAAGCTGTTTCTTGAGGAGAGCCCCAACAAAACTTGGAATCTTTCTTTAATAATTGTGTTAAAGGTCTTTAACAAATCGTCGAAAGAAACTAGCTAGCCCTATGAACTGTCTGATGGTATGCTGATCTTTCGGTTTTGGAAAATGTTCGACAGCTTGAATTTTCTTTTTACCAGGTTTAATGCCAGTCGCGTCAACCTCAAAGCCAAGATAATCTATAGATTTCATGAAGAAATTACATTTATCTAATTTTAGAGTTAAGCCTGCATTACGTAATAAATCCAACGTTTCAGCTAGTTTTGAAAAACCATCGTCTATGTTTTTGGAAGGTATAATTATGTCATCCATATAAGCAAACGCGTGTTTAAATCTAGCATTGCCTAAAATTTTATTGATGGTTCGTTGAAAATTTGCTGGAGCATTCGACAAGCCAAATGGCATTCTATTAAACTCATAATGCCCATCAGGTGTTATGAACGCTGTTAAATATTTAGATCGTTCCGCAAGAGGTATTTGATAATACCCTGATGCTAGATCAAGGGTCGTGTAGTAAGTAAATCCTGACAAACTATCTAATTGGTCATCGATTCTGGGCAGGGGATAATGTTCCTTTACAGTCTTCTTATTTAAAGCTCTAAAATCTACGCACAGGCGATAATCACCAGTCTTTTTCTTAACTAGCAAGATTGGTGATGCGTATTCTGATGAAGATTCTCTAACTATTCCCGACTGTTCTAACTCATCTATCATATTGCGAACTATACTTCTTTCCGAATACGATAATCTATAGGGGCGGTAATATACCGGTGTACTATCGATCAAGGTAATTTTCATTTCTGAATTTTGACAACAGCCTATTTCCGAAACGCCAAAAGCGAAACACTTACGGTATTTATTTAACAACTCCAGCAACTTTTCTTTCACATGGGGAGTCAAATCGTTGTCCATGTGCAACTGAGACATTGTGATTTTATCAAGATTGGAAGAGTTATTATTCTCGACACGATTTACATGAAATTCTTTTGATTCGAAGATTGGGTTAGCTCGGGACAGTAAAGTATCACGTGGTAATTGAAAATTCGCTGCACTCAAATTTCTGATTATTACGCTTCCAACACCGTCTACTAGATTTACAACTCCACTCAAAATTTCGTATTCTTTTCCTGGCTCTTGCCTAAGGCTACGTTCTATATAAACATCCCCGTGATATTTAGGTTTCGAATAAATGCAAATCTTAGTTAAATTCTCTATGTTATTTATAACTTTAGAAAATAATAATATAGTTTTACGATGGGTACGATTGCAGTTTGAGATAAGTTTTAACTCCGACGAAGTTTTATGTATAATTATATGATCTTGCTCCGTAAAGGAATGCCCAACTAGTAAAGGAATGCTTAAATAATTATCTGGTACTACAAAAACGCATACATAAGCCGATACGTCATCAATCTCAATTTTTAAATTACATTTACCAACTGCAGAGACAACCGAGTTACCAAAGCCTCTTAGAACTGGCAGATTATCTGTAGACCATGCTGAAGTAATATTTTGGGCATTAGATAATGTGATCATTGTACATTGGCTACCAAAATCTAAATAACATTGTAATTTAACGCCATTAACAATAGCTTCTTTGAAATATTTCGAATCGTTATTTATACCAATAGCTAGTCATAATACAGTCTTATTATCTTTCTTTAGCCTACATTCAGATGTGTCATGACCTAATTTCGTACAGTTCTCGCATTTCTTTAAGGGTTTAGTACACTTATAAACTGGATGACCTAACTCTCCGCAATTAAAGCATTTTAATCTCAAAGTTTGTTTTTGACCTAAATCATTTTTAGTGTCTTTAGAATTATTTGAACGCTTAACGTCATTGAATACTTTTGAAGTGGACTTATCTATTCGTTTGGTTACTCTAACGTTGCGTAAAAATACAAGTAATTTATCTGGATCGGTAAATTGAGCTGCTTCAGCACTCGTCCTAATAGACCTATCTTCTATTCCTAACAAAATACAGTCTACAGCATTCTTACCGGTTATTTTGCATCGATTCAGTAAAATCATTTTATCATAAAAATATTCCTCAAGTGGATCCCCGAATTTGACGCGTTTTTCTAGCATATCGGACAATAATACGCCGTAATTTTCATCACTAGGAAAGGCGGTTTTTAATTTTGTTTGCCACTCTGGCCACGTAAACAAAAGGCTGGGTAAACCCTGATACCACCTTTGGGCTAGCCCTACTAGTTTTGGTAAGGCATAGTGAATGGTTTGTCGTTCAGACCAACCGTAGATAGCTGCACATTCATCTACTTTAGATAGCCACATATCTACAGATTGATTTCGCTTTGACGGGTCAAACTCAGGGACAACGTTCATAACTGGGTATCTTTCTATATTATTGCCGTGATCATCTGATTTGACTGCTTGGATTAACTCCCTAAAAGTATTGAGCATATCAGTGGACTCACGTGGTGATCGAAGCTGCCTCTGACGGTAAGAGTTCAGCCGTTCCGAACGGCCACGGCTGTGAGACGCCGGTTGTCTCACGCGGCTGCGGCTGCGCGACTCCGGCCGTCTCACACGGCTGCGACTGCGCGACTCCAGCTGTCTCACACGGCTGCGGCTGCGCGACTCCGGCCGTTTCACACGGCTGCGACTGCGCGACTCCGGCTGTCTCACACGGCTGCGGCTGCGCGACTCCGGCCGTCTCACACGGCTGCGACTGCGCGACTCCGGCTGTCTCACACGGCTGCGGCTGCGCGAATCCGGCTGTCTCACATGGCTGCGGCTGCGCGAGGCCGGCGGTCCAGCACGGCTACGGTTGCGAGAGGCCGGCTGTCTAGCACGGCTGCAGCTGCGAGAGGCCGGCGGACCAGCACGGCTACGGCTGCGAGAGGCCGGCGGACCAGCGCGGCTATGGCTGCGAGAGGCCGGCTGTCTGGCACGGCTGCGGCTGCGAGAAGCCGGTGGTTTTTCGCCATAATCGTTTATTTTCGCTGGAGTTGGTAGAAGCGGGCTACGATTGCGGCTGGAGCGAGCCTCACTATTTCTTTTATCCATTATCCTGGAGCGTGCGATATCTCACTTCTGATTTGTTATCCTCCTCGCTTTGCACAAGCGTTTTACAAAATAAAGTCGATTATTTCTGGTTTCAAAATCGTTTATTAGCACTTCACAACAAAATAGCGATAAGCGACAATAATTAACACTCGCTATGGAGCAGCACGACTTTCTTGCTCGACGACCATTTGACAACTAACTAGTGATCAACAAAGGTAAATATTCTAATACTACTCCGGACGTGACGTCACTTCCCCCCTTCTTTGATAGATATGAAGTTAGTTGTCAAATGATCGTTTTAAGTTTCTTTTACAAACTAATAAAAAAATATACTTTTAACAATTTAAAATATGTTATAAATTGATTGGATTTGTACAAATAAATATAATAAACTTAAAATTGCTTACAATATTCATCTAAGGAGTAGTAGCATTTGCTAATAAGTAATTTTTTAAGTTTTCTTGTAAATATATTTCATTTTTCTTCTTTCTTTATTGTGTCAGGGAGTTTATTGTAAATTTTTATAGACATTACGTAGGGACTTGTAGAATGCATTTTTAGCTTGGATGTTGGTATGTTTAGTCTGGATCGGTGTCTAAGTGTGTACTGTGATTGGATATCTTCACGTTTTGTGTAGAACTCCTGATGCTTGCGGACAAATTTACATATTTCTAGAATGTATACATATACTGAGGAGGGTTAGAATGTTATATTTTAGAAAATAGGGTTTGCAGCTGTCGGTTTGATCAATGTTCGCCAAGATTCGAATTCGTTTCTTTTGTATGGTAAAAAGTGTTAGTACATCTATACTATTTCCCCAGACAGTTACGCCGTAGCTAATAAATACATTGGCATACGCATAGTAGGTGGTGAGGGCAGTTTGTAAATAAGTTGTGTTTTTGATTTCGCGGAGAGCGTATGAGAATTTTGTAATTTTTGAACGGGTTTTTTGTATTTGTGTTTTCAAGTTGATGTGTTTATCTATTGTAAGTCCGAGTGGTGTAAATTCGTCAACAATTTCTAATTTTGAGCCAATAAAGGTGAAGTTTAAGTGTAGAGGGTCAACTACGAGATGCCAAATATAAAAAAAAAAAAAGGAGACCCTAGTTGTTATTTTGACTCCAAGACATGCACATGAAGTAAGCTGCTCCCGCGTTTGCATGCAAATTGTTACAGGACCTTCCATGTAATGACCCGAATCACTAATCTTTCTTTTATTTTCACCAAGTTCCCTATAAACCATCGTGCCGAGGGGGTCGTGTGCGCGACACCTATAATGAATCGCAAAAGCAAATTAAGTACTTAGCAGTACTGAACTTACAATTTATACTACGCTTGTCCGTCCGTGTATAACTTGTGCCTGCTCTGTCTAGAGTAGCACATGCTATTTTAACATTCAACCACTGCAAGTTGTCCTAAATAAATCAGTAAAAATATCATATAAAGCCAAATTTAAAACTAATCTTAAGAAATGGCATAAACAAATTGAACTTCTCTTATTATTCAATCACGTAATTAAAATATCAACAAGATTTTAAAATAAATACAAAATTAATACCACTAACCCGTTAATTTCAAATCTGTGTTCCTTAGACAAATTGCCATATATCGACAGATACGGCACTTACCATCTACCGCATCAGTACCTACCATTTGTTCCCTCCACCCGAGGCACGAAGTACCAGTGGCTTGACCCCCGAGAGTCTCGCTGCCGCCCCAGCGCGCAGCGGTCGGCAGGGAGACCCCGTCCGCTGATCATTGACTGGTCGCACGGTTGCTAGTATTTACATACGTACACCGTGCGATCAGCAAATTATTTAAATAAATTTGTTATACCTTGCAATCAGTAAATTATAACTAAATAATTTGCTTGATTGTCATCATGTACCCATGAATATTGTGTGTAAAGTGTATGTTGTAAGCAGGTTGTCACCCTAGGTAGCGTAATTCTATCCAAATATATTTTAGGAAGATCAAATTATTTTCGATTAAACGCAATCTGTGCAACGATTACTTAAGCAAACATGTTTATCTTATCCTGTTTTTCGATCACCTCGAAGGTGATAATTATACCTAACAAAACAATATTATATTAATACCTATTAAGATACATTTGATGCTACGTGTGATCAGTGGCGTAAATAGATAGAATACAGTTTATTATATATGTCGCAGCCAATTGCTTAAATTAGCCGTTTAGTCAACCGCCTGGCCTTTGGAAGTAGTGCTCGCCTCGCTTCGCTCTCTCGGCTCGCACGCGGTTGATCACAGTTCTAGCCTAACCTATTTTGTCGGGATGCCCAGGCTTCGTTACTGCGACCAATTCTACTCACACGTGATTGGTTACATTTCCAACCTAAACTATAGGTAATTTATTGAATAACATTCAGGCCGTTGCGTTGGTGGAACGGCCGCCGTTTAGTTAAAAGGCTAGGCGGTTAACTAATCGGCTAATTAAACCAGTTGGCTGCGACATATAAACCATAAAAGTTACAGATATTAATGTAGAAATTTTACATAGAGTGAAACAATGGGCGGTGTACTACCTCACCTAAACTTTTTTTTGTGTTTGGGAAATCCTCAGGGATACATGGCCCTCCGTCTGGGGAGAATGGAAGGTTATGTCAGACTCCGACCGATACTCTACGGTTCCTACCAATACCATGAGTCGGGGGCCCAGGAGATACTCGTACATTCGCGTAGACTCCCAACTGATCAGCCCGACATGCCTAGGCCCGATTACCAAGTGCAGTCAATCCCACTTAACCGCTTAGCTCCCGAAAAAAATCGGGCGGAGAACGTCGTAATAAACCAAGTTGTCTGGTTTTATAAGAATGAAAAGGCACATTTTGTTAGACCTTATATACTAACTCTTAAGTTCTTAACCAATTTTTAAGTGGGTATACCTATAAGTAAAAGAAAGAATGATACATACCAGCTATCTTAATGAAATAAACCTTCCGAGGGGATGAAATCTGTATGTCGTCAAGACAGAGCGTCAACAGGGAAGGCTGTTTGTCGCCCCAGTTGCGGTCCCCTCTCGCATCAAACTCAACCGAGCTAGCTTCGCCAACAATCCCTGCAAGTCCTTCAACTGACCTTTTATAACTTGCGTTACTCGCGATATAGCCTGCTAGTATGTGTAAACATTAGAGACCGTATTCTAATACCAGGGACATGCATGAAACTAGTATATTCTGGAATAATGTATAGATACAGAAGGTCTATACTTCAAAAATGTAGGAGAAGTAAGCTTGAAGTGAACTGTCATCCCATCTGTTAGGGATTGACAGTTCAGTTCAAGCTCACTTCACTAACATTTTTATGCTGAGATTTTTACAGAATAGCACTACATGCGACAGGCGTCATGAAGAGCGTACAATATCCTCGCCTCTTTTAAGGTCAACTTTATCTGTTCTGCACCTTGTGATGTGAGGCTCATAAATGGATATGTAATAGCTGATCAAGTCGAACCCAATCAGTGGTCATCAGCGCATCATGATGGGTTGGCCGCCAACAGTTGGTAGCATACTTAGTTGTAGGTAAAAAAGTATTAATTGAAACTCGATAAAAATTTAGTTCGTGCTATAGTCAATAATCATGCACCTATAATATAATATATGCATGATAAATAATATTAGGCAAATCACAGCCACGATTCAATCCTGGAACTATAAACCCACTTGTATCCACGGTAGGTACCTACAGGAATGTCGATTGCCAATTACGCTGAGTTGGGCGCTTACGGGCTTGGCGGGCTTAATACTACTGCCGATCTATTTTGTAATAATCTCACCGTGAGAACTTAGGTGAAGTGAGCTCATTCTATGTGAAATCATTCCATCTAGGGATTGACATTAATGACGGCTCACTTCACCTAAGTTATCATGGTGCGATTTTTACAGAATAGATCGGCAGGTGGAATGACAGCTCAGGTCAAGCCAAGGAACTTATATCCAACCTGGAATGCGCACAGGCTGCCGATGCGCGGTCCGAGCGAGATAGCTTCGCGAGAGCCCTCTGTCCCTTTCATTAGGTTTACCAAACAATTTATGATGTAGGTAGGTAGGTAGGTACTAATATAATAGCATATATACGAGTATATTAACCAATAATTTGATTTAATAAAATAATAATAATTATGCTTTAAGGATGGATTAAAGTAAAACGCATTATGGAGAATTTATAAATATTTATTTGGTAGAAATTTACAGTCAGGTTGATACATTACTAAATAAAACAGTTTTATGCAATTTCTGTCTTAAAGTTCATATCACCGTTTAAACCTTCCCTGGACTACGACAAACATTTCAAAACCAAAATCAGCTAAATCGGCCCAGCAGTTCTCGAGTTTTAGCGAGACAAACGAACAGCAATTGATTTTTATATATATAGGTATATAGATATACGAAGTGACGCAACTAAATCAGCGATTAATATGGGAAGTTGAAAGTTTTTTGCCATTTCCGTACAATGTTCCTTGGGAAATGTGAAATTTCATGATCACGTCTATTAAGTATTCGGTACACCATTCCTTATAAAGTTATCGTGGCGTGTACTACAGAACAGTCTCAACACACATATTACCTACTGAAATAAATGTTAAAATCAGCCTAGTATCTATAAACATTAAATACCTTTTAACAGACATGCGTCATTATGCTTACGTTGAAGACTACCTCCTATTTATATGCTGCATTGTGTAAATAATCTTATAATTTCGTTCATTATGGGCACCCTACTTCAAGAATTGAAATATACTTACTTGAAGAAAGAAACACCGCATCCTGCATAGGATTCGCTTTTGCAACGTTGAATCGCACACTTTTTAACCATCTTTATTAAGTCCGAATAAAGAAATTGATTGTTTTATCGTCTAATTGCGGTTAAATTCAAATCACCATAATTACAACAAGTTAATATAGCTGACGGGCTGCCAGTCTAACTTATATATATATTCTACTAATAATCTTTTCTTTTTAATTACATTTCAATACAGTGTCCAGATTATTGCTAAACAAATGTTCTCATTCTAACAGATAATTGAAAAATATTAGAAATATATCAGAACGAAAATTAATGTTTTTTTAATAAGACATGACAATATTATTTTTTCCTACCATTCCTATTAAATTCGGGAATAATCCTGCTGGCAACACTTTACAAAGGGACTAAGGGCTCTCGAAGCGCTTTCTCTCTCGGATCGGATTTCTCTTTGGCCAAGTGATTGTCTGTAATAGAACTTAGCTTCATATACATAAGGTTTATTTTTATATTGGTGTTAAATTGAAATGCACATTCCAGTTTGGATATAAGTTCCTTGGGTCAAGCTCACCTTATCTAAGTTTTCACTGTGAGATTTTTACAGAATAGACCGCCTGAAGTCTTATCTGCTTAAATTACTAAACATGTTAATAAATATCATTATAGTACTTAATGTACTTTAACTTTGTAGTTATACATATTATAATAATAATAGACACACGCTGTGACACCGGCCGTAGCAGTTGATATTTTTCCCCGCCGACGTCGCCAATACCTGTATGCCGTCAGGGGAGAGGCCGGCCACCGAGGAGCTTGGGACTTAGGGGTCATCCGGCCCCGAGCCGGGTCCCCGCTGCCGGTGGTTGTGAGCAGCGCATGAGATGGACTCAGTCTATGAACGAGAACGTCATCGCGCATACTACGGGTCTACAGAGGGGGGAACTAACCTCACTGCGTACCGTGATAGGTTGCTGTCTCTGTTCTAGGAACTGGAACCAACCGTCAACGTCCCGGCCCAACGACTGTCGGATCAGGTGCGGGTCATCCAACGCAATCACAGGTTGGACGACATCGCACTTGATAGGCTGCGCTCAGAGGTACTGAACAACCAAATCGTCTCGACTCTGGCACAAACCGCGGCACAAGCATCAACTATTGATGCCATCTCGCCGCGGTCCAATCGTGTTGAAGAAGATGATGATAGGGTTGACACAGTAAGTAGCCAGTGCAACGTCCGGCTGAGGAGCGCACTGGAAGATGCGTTTCGCGAGTATAGGTCCACTCCAACCGAACTTAGACCCCGAATACCACGGCTACCTATGCACAAAAAAATAGGGCGCTAGTGTGTGCCTTGGACTCGCAGCTCAAGAATTTCTTTGAGAGCAGCGAGGATCTCGTTTATACACACTCGATCTTGTATTGCGCGGCTGTGGCGGCATGTCGTTTAGCTAACATCAAGTTTCCAAATTGTGACGCAGCTACTCGACCAAAACCCGTACCAGCCTGAATACAGGATCTAGGGTCGTATCGATGGGGCCAGGGTACTCATCGGTAAACTGTACTGCTTCAGGGAGGGCAATACACGACCACGAGTGATGCGCTTTGTAAGACAGGCATTTTCGGGGACTGGAATCAGCCCTCGGGAATAAATGTCCAATGTCACAGAGCGCATCGACTTCCTGAAGCAGAAAGTTTGTGCATGGGCGAGTCGTATTCGGCGGTATAAGCGGCGGGTTGATCGGTACACGCAGAATCGCATGTTCCAGAGCGATGAGAGGTAGGTATATAGAACTTGGGAGCGACCTGAACAAAACGTGACGGACGTGTGCCGCCCGGATGATGCCACCACGAGTGCATTCTGGCGCAGCATCTGGTCGGTGCCCGTCTGTCACGCTGAGGGTGGCTGGATGCGCGATATCGAGCGAGTGTGTGGAACTATACCAGAAATGGAACCAGTCATAATTGCGCCATTAGACGTAGCCAAAGCAGCCTGTTTGTTACTGAATTGGAAATCACCGGGACCGGACGGACTGCATAATTTTTGGTTAAAATGGCTAATTAGTTCACACACTTGCCTGGCATCTCAGTTCCAGTCATCCTTAGAGTCTGGGTCACTACCAAAGTTTCTTACAACAGGCGTTACCCACCTGCTCCATAAGTCAGGTAGTCCCGCGGAACCCAAGAATTATAGACAGATCACGTGTTTGTCGACGGTTTATAAACTTCTCACATCCATTTTGAGAGCGAAAATTAACACACACATTGACAGTAACTCGATTATGTCTGCCTCTCAAAATGGATGTAGGAATGGGTCCCGCGGTACTAAGGAGCTACTCCTCATAGACATGGCCATTAGCCAACAGGTTCGCCGATCCCGCAAGGATATGTCGACATGCTGGATAGATTATAAGAAGGCCTACGACTCGGTGCCACATACATGGCTCATGAGGGTGCTGGAGTTGTACAAGATAGATGCAACTCTACGCACCTTCCTTGAGTCGTGTATGAGGCAGTGGAAGACGGTCCTTCGCTATCCAGGGTGTCGACAGATCCAGGGGAATGATGAGCCTGTATGGATTAAGCGGGGAATATTTCAGGGCGATAGTTTGAGTCCACTTTGGTTCTGCTTAGCCCTGAATCCTCTAAGCACACTGCTGGAGGACTCAGGTCTAGGCTACCGGTTGAAGAAAGGTGGTCAGGACATATCTCACCTTCTCTACATGGATGATTTGAAACTCTTTGCCCCTAACAAATTGCATCTGATGGAGTTACTGAAGGTAACTGAAACTTTCAGTAGTGCCATCTGGATGGAATTTGGTGTGGACAAATGTGCAGTCATGCATGTAAAGGGGGGGAGATTGTGGAATCCGAGGGAATTCCACTTTCGGATTCCATACACCTTAGATCCCTCTCCTCATCCGAAAGCTATAAGTATTTGGGTATGTCGGAAGCGTTAGGCATCAACGATGCTGACATGAAGCAATCGTTGAAGGAGCGCTTCTTTTGTCGCCTGAAGAAGGTATTAAGTAGTCTTCTTTCAGGCGGAAATAATGTGCGCGCCTTCAATGGTTGGGTCATGCCGGTTTTGATGTACTCTTTCGGCATACTCAAATGGACTCAGACTGAACTCGACGCCCTAGATAGAAGGGTCCGTACACTGCTGACCGCAAACCGGATGCATCACCCACGATCATCGGTGATGAGACTGTATATCCCGCAGAAGTGTGGGGGTCGAGGATTTTTAAATGCGAAGACCCTGCACAACCGCGAGGTGTGCTGTCTCAGGGAATATTTTTTAATAGCCGAAGTGGGTATGCACCGTGATGTGGTCGCAATGGACAAGGGGCTCACCCCGCTCTCCATGGCGAAAGAGAACTGGCGCAAACCTGTAGTACTTACTACCGATAACCGCAAGAAGGTATGGCAAAGCAAGGAGCTTCACGAGCGCTTCTACTGGGCTCTTCATGAGCCCGGTGTAGATTTCTTAGCGTCCGTATCCTGGCTGCGTTTCAGTGACCTCTTCGGGGAAACTGAAGGTTTTGTCTGTGCAATTATGGACGAAGTTATCTTGACGAATAACTACCGGAGACATATTATGAAGAACGGGACTGCTGACGTGTGTCGGGCATGCCACCGTCCGGTATCTCTGGTTGTTCTCGTCTGGCTAACAGCGAGTACTTGCACAGGCATAACCAAGTAGCCAGGATTATTCACCAGCAACTTGCTATGAAATATAAACTTGTTGACTCTGAGGTACCATATTACAAGTATGTGCCCGACCCAGTTCTCGAAAATGACCATGTCACGTTGTACTGGGATCGGTCTATCATCACTGACAGGACTGTTGTCGCCAACAAACCTGATAGATCGGTGATAGATCGATTAGTGCGCCGCGCAATGATTGTTGATGTTACCATTCCACATGACGGGAACCTCGTGAAAGCTGAGAAAGATAAACAAATCAAATATCTTGACTTATCACACGAGGTTGTTGATATGTGGAACATGAGCTCGACTGTCATTGTGCCGATTATCGTATCGGCCAATGGCCTGATGGCCGAAAGCCTCGATCAACATCTATCGAGGCTCTCGTTAGGCGGTTGGATCAAGGGCCTGATTCAGAAGGTAGTACTCATCGATACGGCTCGCATTGTGAGGAGGTTTCTATCTCTGGAGCCCTAACCACCGGTAGCTTGGTACCCTGCTCCCGACACCGGTGGATCACTATTTTTTTATATATATATATATTTTTTTTAATACTAATATTTAAAAATATAATAAATAAGACAATTCAATGAATAAACGACATAATAATAAATTATTTATTTCTGACAACGTAAGATCCACAGTGTTAGTAAATTGCTTAAAATTAATGTTAGTGCCATATTATTTCATAAGTACTTGTTTTAGGTGCATATGTATAACTACAAAGTGATATAAACCTTGATATCACTAGTACACCCTGCCCCAATCACATAGTTGAATATCTAAATCTTATGGCTTTTCATGGTCTACTTCCAGCACATTCCTCCCCCACTCGTGAAACAGCCTGTCTGGACCATGTTTTGCTAAAGACCAACATGTCGGCGTTTACAATCGTAATGGATTCCTCAGTTACTGACCACAACTGCGTGTTACTGTGCCTTCAGTCATATAAACCTTATAAACAGAAAAGTAGGTCTATTACCAGAATTGACTATGTCGCTCTCGATAAAAACATACATTGTTTAGATTTTCAACCCTTTTATGAATGCACTGACCCTAACGAAGCCACCGACTTATTACTTACTACTATTGCTACCATCATAAACTCCCATTCAACTATTGTTAGAGTATCTAATCACACTCGCTTGCTCAAGCCTTGGATGACCTTGGGAATGCTCCGCTGTATGCGTAATCGTGATGAAATGCATAAAAAGCTCAAGCATACTCCGAATAACACTGCGCTCTCGATTACTTATAAAAGATACAGAAACTTCTGTACGAAAATCCTTAAAAAGCTCAAAAGAGAGTATGAGAGGTCCGAAATTAGGGAGGCTGCTAATGACAATAATAATAAAAAGATCTGGCAGGTTATCAAAAGAGTTACCTATACTGCCAAGCAAAAATCTCCCACTACTGATTTGCTTATAAGTGCATCTTCCCCCCAAGTCTGTTAACCAAGTAAACAATTTCTTTGCTAACATCTGCGCTAACCTTGCTGCCAAATTCCAAAACCATCCTGAGAGTCAACTGTTCCGAGATTCCACAAATTCGGTGCTTCATTCTTTTGCCATGTTGGATACCGACGAAAGTGAAGTCGATACCCTCGTTACGTCGTTAAAATTGAACTCAGCCGTTGGCTGGGACAACATACCGTCTAACTTTCTCAGGCGCTACAAACAGCTTCTTGTCCCACCTCTTACGCACTTATTTAATCTCTGCCTACGCACTGGTACCTTTCCTCGATCTCTCAAAAAAGCGATTATACACCGCATAGATGTAAGTTCGTATTCACCAAGAGATTCTTTTGCTTTCAAGGCTCACATTTATATAACAGACTCAATAAATATCTGCACTTCTACTCTTATCCAAGTAATACCTTAAAAAAAACTGTAACAAATTGGCTACTTGAACAAAATTATATTGACACAGAACGGCTTCTTCTTTCTGGAGAAAAGTTCTACTAAATTGGAACTATCCCTTTCATACACAACACACACACTTCACACACATCACTTACACTTCTCACCACCACACTACACACCCTCTCGCTTGTATGTTGGTATCTGTTTTCTCTTCGTTGATTTTATTATCTCAATTTTCTATGTAAAAGTAACCATTATTTGCTTTTATTGTATCTTTGCAATGCCTTAAAATATATGAACCAAGGGTTGTGACTTGTGTCCTTAAAACAAGTTATCCTGATAACTTAGCTAGGGTGCAAGTTACGACAACTTCTAGTGCTATAATATTCACAATTAAGACATAAGTATGTAACATTAAATAGCTGTATTGTTGATACGAATAAATACTATTATTATTATTATGTCGTTTATTTATTTAGTCGTCTTATTTTATTACATTTT
This sequence comes from Apamea epomidion, assembly GCA_947507525.1. NCBI lineage: Eukaryota > Metazoa > Arthropoda > Insecta > Lepidoptera > Noctuidae > Apamea > Apamea epomidion. The sequence continues at coordinate 12,001,802 of OX382228.1, read as the reverse complement.
TAAATATTAGTATGATTAAATAAAAAAAAACCTTTAAAAATATAAAAAAATAGTGATCCACCGGTGTCGGGAGCAGGGTCCAAGCTACCGGTGGTTAGGGCTCCAGCTTATTATTATTATCTCCTTTATTTCATTTAAATACTTACAAATTACATTTTTAAATATTTTTATGAACAAAAGGATAAAAAAAACATTAAAAAATATAAAATATAGTAGCCCACCGGTATCGGGAACAGGGTCCAAGCTACCGGCGGTCAGGGCTCCAGAGAGAGGAACCTCCTGACAATGCGAGCCGTGTCCAGAAGTACCGCTTTCTGAATCAAGCCCTTGATCCAGCTGCCCAACGAGAGCCTCCTCAGGTGTTGGTCGAGGCTCTTGGCTATTAAGCTATTATTATTATTATTTCCTTTATTTCATTTTAAAACTTACAAATTACATTTTTAAATATTTTTACAAAAAGTAAAAAAACATTTAAAAATATAAAAAATAGTAGCCCACCGGTATCGGGAACAGGGTCCAAGCTACCGGTGGTCATGGCTCCAAAGAGAGGAACCTCCTGACAATGCGAGCCGTGTCCAGAAGTACCGCTTTCTGAATCAAGCCCTTGATCCACACCTACCGCCTGACGCAGGTCCTCTCCGGACACGGATGTTTCGGGAGGTTCCTGCACATCATCAGGCGGGAGGAGACGCCCGGGTGTCACCACTGCGAGGATCGCCCAGAGGACACGGTGGAGCATACGGTGGAGGTCTGCCCCGCTTGGGCAGAGCACCGCCGTGTCCTCGTAGAGGCGATCGGCAGCGGCGGCGACCTCTCGCGCCCGGCCTTGGTGCAAGCCATGGTCCGGGGCGAGAGGGAGTGGGAGGCGGTCACCTCCTTCTGCGAAGCAGTCATGCTAGCGAAGGAGGTGGCGGGATGGGCAAGGGAGAGATCCTCACGCCTCAGCCGCCGAGGGAGACGCTCCGGGCGTCGGGAGCCGCGTGACGACTCCCGGCCACCGTAGGCGCGGGCCTGCGGGCGGAGAGCAATGGGTAGCTCTCCGTCCGATCAGGACCAGGCCCGTGCCGGACGGCGCGTATGTGTTCCACGTGCGCCTCAAAGAGATGTCAGCGTAGATGACGGGGCCCGAGAGGGCCGAAGCCTGCCGGGGTAGCGGGATCGTCCGAAAGGGTTACCGCTGCCCTGGAACATAAAGGGCTAAGGAAGGAACACGGGTGGGTTTTAGTCAGTAAGAGTCTGACACTCCCTTCTGCTCCACCCAGAGCGGGAGGGGTCATTTGATGATTTCCCATACTGAAAAAAAAAAAAAAAAGGCCCTTGATCCAGCTGCCCAACGAGAGCCTCCTCAGGTGTTGGTCGAGGCTCTTGGCTATTAAGCCATTGGCTGTCACGACTATCGGCACAATGATTATTATTATTATTATGTCGTTTATTTATTTAGTCGTCTTATTTTATTACATTTTTAAATATTAGTATGATTAAATAAAAAAATAAAAAAACATTTAAAAATATAAAAAAATAGTGATCCACCGGTGTCGGGAGCAGGGTCCAAGCTACCGGTGGTTAGGGCTCCAGAGATAGAAACCTCCTCACAATGCGAGCCGTATCGAGGAGTACTGCCTTCTGAATCAGGCCCTTGATCCAACCGCCTAACGAGAGCCTCGATTGATGTTGATCGAGGCTGTCGGCCATCAGGCCATTGGCCGATACGACAATCGGCACAATGACAGTTGAGCTCACATTCCACATGTCAACAACCTCGCGTGCTAAGTCAAGATATTTGATTTGTTTATCTTTCTCAGCTTTCACGAGGTTCCCGTCATGTGGAATGGTAACATCAACAATCATTGCGCGGCGCACTAATCGATCTATCACCACTATATCAGGTTTGTTGGCGACAACAGTCCTGTCAGTGATGATAGACCGATCCCAGTACAACGTGACATGGTCATTTTCGAGAACTGGGTCGGGCAGATACTTGTAATACGGTACCTCAGAGTCGACAAGTTTATATTTCAAAGCAAGTTGCTGGTGAATAATCCTGGCTACTTGGTTATGCCTGTGCAAGTACTCGCTGTTAGCCAGACGAGAACAACCAGAGATAATATGTCTGATGGACTCACCCGGACGGTGGCATGCCCGACACACGTCAGCCGTCCCGTCCTTCATAATATGTCTCCGGTAGTTATTCGTCAAGATAACTTCGTCCATAATTGCACAGACAAAACCTTCAGTTTCCCCGAAGAGGTCACTGAAACGCAGCCAGGATACGGACGCTAAGAAATTTACACCGGGCTCATGAAGAGCCCGATAGAAGCGCCCGTGAAGCTCCTTGCTTTGCCATACTTTCTTGCGGTCATCGGTAGTAAGTACTACAGGTTTGCGCCAGTTCTCTTTCGCCATGGAGAGCGGGGTGAGCCCCTTGTCCATTGCGACCACATCACGGTGCATACCCACTTCGGCTTTTAAAAAATATTCCCTGAGACTGCACACCTCGCGGTTGTGGAGGGTTTTCGCATTTAAAAATCCTCGACCCCCACACTTCCGCGGGATATACAGTCTCATCACCGATGATCGTGAGTGATGCATCCGGTTTGCGGTCAGCAGTGTACGGACCCTTCTATCTAGGGCGTCGAGTTCAGTCTGAGTCCATTTGAGTATGCCAAAAGAGTACATTAAAACCGGCATGACCCAACCATTGAAGGCGCGCACCTTATTTCCGCCCGAAAGAAGACTAATTAATACCTTCTTCAGGCGACAAAGAAGCGCTCCTTCAACGATTGCTTCATGTCAGCATCGTTGATGCCTTACGCTTCCGACATACCCAAATACTTATAGCTTTCGGATGAGGAGAGGGATCTAAGGTGTATGGAATCCGAAAGTGGAATTCCCTCGGATTCCATAATCTTCCCCCCCTTTACATGCATGACTGCACATTTGTCCACACCAAATTCCATCCTGATGGCACTACTGAAAGTTTCAGTTACCTTCAGTAGCTCCATCAGATGCAATTTGTTAGGGGCAAAGAGTTTCAAATCATCCATGTAGAGGAGGTGAGATATGACCTGACCACCTCTCTTCAACCGATAGCCTAGATCTGAGTCCTCCAGCAGTGTGCTTAGAGGATTCAGGGCTAAGCAGAACCAAAGTGGACTCAAACTGTCGCCCTGAAATATTCCCCGCTTAATCCATACAGGCTCATCATTCCCCTGGATCTGTCGACACCCTGGATAGCGAAGGACCGTCTTCCACTGTCTTATACACGACTCAAGGAAGGTGCGTAGAGTTGCATCTATCTTGTACAACTCCAGCACCCTCATGAGCCATGTATGTGGCACCGAGTCGTAGGCCTTCTTATAATCTATCCAGCATGTCGACATATCCTTGCGGGATCGGCGAACCTGTTGGCTAATGGCCATGTCTATGAGGAGTAGCTCCTTAGTACCGCGGGACCCATTCCTACATCCATTTTGAGAGGCAGACATAATCGAGTAACTGTCAATGTGTGTGTTAATTTTCGCTCTCAAAATGGATGTAAGAAGTTTATAAACCGTCGACAAACACGTGATCGGTCTATAATTCTTGGGTTCCGCGGGACTACCTGACTTATGGAGCAGGTGGGTAACGCCTGTTGTTAGAAACTGTGGTAGTGACCCAGACTCTAAGGATGACTGGAACTGAGATGCCAGGCAAGTGTGTGAACTAATTAGCCATTTTAACCAAAAGTTATGCAGTCCGTCCGGTCCCGGTGATTTCCAATTCGGTAACGGACGGACTGCTTTGGCTACGTCTAATGGCGTAATTATGACTGGTTCCATTTCTGGTATAGTTCCACACACTCGCTCGATATCGCGCATCCAGCCACCCTCAGCGTGACAGACAGGCACCGACCAGATGCTGCGCCAGAATGCACTAGTGGTGGCATCATCCGGGCGGCACACGTCCATCACGTTTTGTTCAGGTCGCTCCCAAGTTCTATATACCCACCTCTCATCGCTCTGGAACATGCGATTCTGCGTGTACCGATCAACCCGCCGCTTATACCGCCGAATACGACTCGCCCATGCACAAACTTTCTGCTTCAGGAAGTCGATGCGCTCTGTGACATTGGACATGTATTCCCGAGGGCTGATTCCAGTCCCCGAAAATGCCTGTCTTACAAAGCGCATCACTCGTGGTCGTGTGTTGCCCTCCCTGAAGCAGTATAGTTTACCGATGAGTACCCTGGCCCCATCGATACGACGCTCGATCCTGTATCGCCAGGCTGGTACGGCTGGTTTTGGTCGAGTAGCTGCGTCACAATTTGGAAACTTGACGTTAGCTAAACGACATGCCGCCACAGCCGCACAATACAAGATCGAGTGTGTATCAACGAGATCCTCGCTGCTCTCGAAGAAATTCTTGAGCTGCGAGTCCAAGGCACACACTAGCGCCCTATTTTTTTTGTGCATAGGTAGCCGTGGTATTCGGGGTCTAAGTTCGGTTGGAGTGGACCTATACTCGCGAAACGCATCTTCCAGTGCGCTCCTCAGTCGGACGTTGTACTGGCTACTTACTGTGTCAACCCTATCATCATCTTCTTCAACACGATTGGACCGCGGCGGGATGGCATCAATAGTTGACGCTTGTGCCGCGGTTTGTGCCAGAGTCGAGACGATTTGGTTGTTCAGTACCTCTGAGCGCAGCCTATCAAGTGCTATGTCGTCCAACCTGTGATTGCGTTGGATGACCCGCACCTGATCCGACAGTCGTTGGGCCGAGACGTTGACGGTTGGTTCCAGTTCCTGGAACAGAGACAGCAACCTATCACGGTACGCAGTGAGGTTAGTTCCCCCCTCTGTAGACCCGTAGTATGCGCGCATGACGTTCTCGTTCATAGACTGAGTCCATCTCATGCGCTGCACACAACCACCGGCAGCGGGGACCCGGCTCGGGGTCGGATGGCCCCTAAGTCCCAAGCTCCTCGGTGGCCGGCCTCTCCCCTGCCGACGTACAGGTGTTGGCGACGTCGGCGGGGAAAAATATTCGTCGCTCGAGCTCGACGCAACTGCTACGGCCGGTGTCACAGCACTCTCGATGGGGCTGGATTCCGGCGGCGGCAGTGCGGGGCTGAGCGACGACTCCGGAGGTGGTAGGCGTGCACGGCGAGCTGCTGATCTCGTCAACATTTTCAACATTTCATTTTCACGTTTTTATCGGAGGTGACATGACAGATGTCACCTCCGGATCGGCAGTTTTCGATGCAAGTTTTTGTTTCTGTTCATTGTATTTAAATAAAATTATGTTTATGTTTTGATCATATTGGATTTTCTGATATGGTTTTACGGATATATAAATATAAAAACTGCTTCTAAATATTATATATTAGGAAATTGTGAACAGATGACAAAAGAGACGTTGACGTTGACGTTGGTGTTGCTAGCTTATTATTATTATTATTAAAGTTTAATAAAATCTTACACTACCTGTTTGGTCCCGTACTTGAACTCTCGCTGTATAAACAATGGATCCCAAATGTTCCTTAGGACGCTGAACTAAATTTTGATCATTAGCCATGTTAACGGATTTTGTAACATAATTAATTTGGGAACTGGCCTCTTCTTTGGCTTATCGGATTTCCTCCATAAAAAGGATTTTTGAAGGCCCTTGAGGAAACTTAAAGAACTTATTGTACGGTTTATTAATTTCACATCACCCCTATCGTTGTTTCGAGAACCTAGCTGCCGATATTCAAATCAAATCAAATCATTTATTCGCATAGAATGTAGGTGTTTAACAAAAAGTTGGTAAAAAAAAAATATATATTGGCCCGTGCACATTCTGCCTGAGTATTGGCATGCAAAAATTTAACAAATTAAGTTTCAAATTTAAATACTAAGGAACACCAAATAGATTTAATAATTTCAAAGATAAGTTTCAAATTTAAATACAGTTGGAACACTAATGTCACTAATAAAATAATTAATATAATAATTTCAAAATTAAATTTTAAACTTCAATACATTATTAAGGTAAACTAATAAAATAATTAATATTATAATTTCAAATTAAAATGTCACTAATAGCTACTTAATGTCAATTATAATTAATGTCAATAATACTTCATGTCAATATTACAGTGTTCATGGTGTAACTGCAATGTCACAGTAGAGGGTCATTCAAAAAATCACTTATTGTATAGTAACATTTCTGAGTCAAATATGCCTTTTTTTTTTTTTTTTGAGGATGGGAAATCTTCATATGACCCCTCCCGCTCTGGGTGGAGCAGAAGGGAGTGTCAGACTCTTACTGACTAAAACCCACCCGTGTTCCTTCCTTAGCCCTTTATGTACCAGGGCAGCGGTAACCCTTTCGGACGATCCCGCTACCCCGGCAGGAGTCAAATATGCCTTGAGTTGTTTTTAAATTGTTGAAGGGTGTCATTTTTTATGTTGTCCGGTAGTTTATTAAATATAATTGGACTCATGCAAAGAACACTTTTTCTAAGTAGTGCAGTTTTATAGCTGCTGACAGTTAAAAGATTTTTGTATTGATTCTAACGGGACCTTTCTTGGTGTCTGAGACCTTAGCAAATAGCTTTATGTTGCTTTTAACAAATGTTCAACAGAGGTGCTATCATTAAAGTAGGTGGTTAACGGAGAGTATGGGTTGATTTTTTGTGATAGTACAGAACAAGTATTGGTTAGAGCAGAAACATTGTTGTATTTATGAACTTCAATAAGACGTGTTAGAACTGGACATAAACGCCTATGAAGAAATATCATTGGAGCTGCCATCTGAAAAAGCATCATACGATGTATTAAATTGATGATAAAATACAACGTAAGAATTATATAGCTATATGTATAGTTTAGTAAGTTCAGTAGTGTTTCATACGAAGTAGTCCATAAGTCCATGGCAAGTTCAGTGCATACCGTTATTGTGAAAACTTTTCCATTTTTATAATTTAGATACTTAAAGCTGTAAATTTGACTCTAAATTTTGTTTGTAATGTGCCTAAATAAATAATCTAAAAGGTCATAGTGACTTAAAAGCTACTGACATTTTTGTAAGTTTACAGTGATAAACCAAAAGGTCATATTGACATAACCAACCATTACTTATTTATAATAATTAAATGGTAGCTTTAATAATTAAATGGGATTAAGAGGGAGGTCCAATCCTTAGATCGGACCTCTTAATCCCACCAAATCTTGGTGATCTTTCGATTCGGTATAAGAAATTACGGAAATTAAAATAGCAACAAAAATAAAATGGTAATCTGATGAATGAATAATGTGGTCGATCATACGTGTGACAATATCTATATATCCGTATCCGGTTAGACTAGAAACCGACCTCAAAAATCGAAAACCCGCTTCTTTATGCACGCACCCTCCCTTGATTGACCTTTAAGAGACTGCATGTCGATGTTGAGGTCATCCTGCGACGGTTATATCCTGCTCTAAAGAGCGAATCATCTCCTAAGACAAGTTCCGTCTAGTAGAATCTAATTAATTAAAATGAGCCAAGAGTTCAAATCCCCAACTGTAACACATTTCATTTCAAAAAACTTTATATTAACTCATTAATTGAATTACATTAAGTCATTATAATTTAGGCACTTTATGAGTTTTAACTGCTTACAACATACACTTTACACACAATAATCATGGGTAGGTACATGATGACAATTAAGCAAATTATTTAGTTATAATTAACTGATTGCAAGGTATAACAAAATTATTTAAATAATTTGCTGATCGCATGGTGTACGGCCGCGATCATTAATGCAGTATCACCTGACTGTATTGCTGTGAACGCGCGGTAAAGGCCGTACCTACGTCTGTGTGCATAAAGTGGTGTATCAACACAGAACGCTCACCTCATAATTCGCACACTGGCTCGCGTCGAACGAAAGAAAAAACCTACCGTCGCTTTTGTACACAGGCTACGTAATTACGTATGACCTTGGTTGGTTCATACCATTGCTAAAATTGAACTCATTACATCTAGTACCTGGTAGCATTACGTATTGGATCATTGAACGCATAGGTCTGGGTTCCAATCTCGAGTTGGGACTTTTATTTTTCTTTTCCAACAATAATCTTTATCGGTTATTTTGTTATCCGTTTTCTTGTAGATTATTAAACAAGAATCATAATGTAATAATTATTTTATTTTCATTATTATATTGCTATTGTAATACGGGGTTAAAATTAAAATGTTTTATAAGTGATTTCAAAATGTATATTCGTTATAATTTTATAAACTAAAAAAAAAAACACTTCTAGTCAATAGAGTTTATTTTCTCATAAAGAACAATTTATTGAAGTAAAGCAGGTAATCAGTGAACTACGACCCTTAGACTTAAAATATTGTATCTTAGTAATATAATAATATTATGCTTTAACTACTAATGTGTGTGGGTACTCAAGAAATCACAACTAGCAAATCTACCCACGTAAATAAAAAAAGTTTGAACTCCTTGTCACAATACAATTAAATTACTCAGTAGTACTACTTTTTCTTTACTGCCAGTGCGTTCGTTTTAACTTTAGTTGCCTATCTCAAACGTCAAAGTTAACAAATCGTATTTATTAGGACTTATTGCGATTATAGCTTAAGTATTCATTTTCATTATGAAAAGAAGATTGAAACTAAACCTCAAAATAATCCTTATCACGGATATGACACAATATTATTTTAATATTACTAAAATCTATTTGTGATTTATAACTTAATACTTTGTTTGTATAACCCCCATTATTATCAATGCAATCAAGTAAACGCTGGCGCATGAATCGATAAAATAATTAAATCATAATACTCACACTCAGTCCGGTTTCATCAAACATCTGTGATATAATATTAAGTCCATTACGCAGCGCGATAATATCTGCTTTCATCTCAATATTTAAATTTCCTTGCATTTCAAAATGAACGACAACACCGCTAATAGATTAAACACACGTCACTAATCTACAATAACAACCAACCAAAAACAAATACCGTTCTATTTAGTCGCGGTGAATGAGTCGTAAGTTATCTGCATCTGTCTACCTTATAATTTATTTATTTAGATTTCTGTGGGTATAATCATAAAGTTTGACGAATTATGTGAACAAGGCGAACATGATACGGAACTATATTCAATGCCGTGATTATTCGAGTAGGTAATTAAAAAAAACATTTTTAAAAATTATCACCGCGCGTGAGATTCGAACCCACGGCTCGCTACGCATGAACGTGCTTACCGACGGATTTCAAAATACCGATTTTCATAATTCCGAATGGTTCAAAATTCCGATTAAAACAACTCCGACTTATCATTACTCCTATTTTTATAATTCCTAAATTTCAATATTCCTAACGTTTATAATTACTATTCTCAAAATACCGAGTTTTAATAGATCGAATAACAAAAAGCCCGACTTAATGATAATTCGAAATATCAAAAATACTAATTCCGATTATTAAAATACCGATTAATAGAATTCCGAAATAAAAATGCCTTGTGGCACCAACAATAGAGGGAATCTGGCACTCGGCGGTCGCTGCCGCGGCACGCTCACTTAGCTTGCTCGCCTTCGCGCTTTAATAGTCACAGTTCTAACCTAACCTAACCGAAGTGGGATTTGCAGCATGCAAGCAGGCATGCAGCGTGCAAGCAGACATGCAGCATGCAAGCAAGCATGCAACATGCAAGCAGGCATGCAACATGCAACCAGGTATGCAGCATGCAAGCAGGCATACAGCATGCAAGCAGGTATTCAGCATGCAAGCATGCAAGCAGGCATGCAGCATGCAACGTGCAGCAAGCATTGTTTCTGTCACGGCTCCGGCGCTGCGGTGTTTAGGCGGCCGCACGCGAGCTTATCGTCGAGATGGTTTTAACGCTCACCACCCCTCCGCGCCTATACGGGCTTAAATTACACTCTAGGGTAGGGCAGACCAGACTGCGTGAAGTCGGTTTTGCAGCGATTCGTTTCTGAAACTAAATTTTGTGGTACAACATGTTGAGTTTTTATGACAGTAATTTAATTTAATATTGAAAATGCTACCAAGTAACCGGCTATGTATTTGTAACCAAATAATAATCCGTAAAATGGTGTTTCAGTGTGGTGAAAATTATGGCAAATAAATCATTTGGTTAACGAAAAAATTTCAAAAGAGGCTTCGGCCAATAGCAAAAAGTTATTTTTTAAATCGGCGAAATATAGTTCGGTAAAATAATACTATGACACATCTAAAAAAACAAAAAACATCACACACACACCAAAAAAAAAACTAAAATAGCATAGCTAGCTTATGAACGTCTGAACAACGCCGTACGTGGTCTGGCGTACCAGTCCGTCGCGTCACTCCTGTGGATCTCCGGCGACCCCGGCGGCATCATGAAGGCCCTGGAGCAGACGTACGCACGACCGGAATTACTGGTAGCCCGCGAGGTCACCGAGCTGCGTAACAGTCCTAAGCTAAGTTCCCCCAAAGATTTAAATGATTTAGCGAACAAACTACGTACTTTTGTTACCACTCTTAAGCTACTGAAACAAAACGAGTATCTGTGTTCACCGGAGCTTTTTCAGTGCATTTTGACAAAACTGTGCGAACACACCAGAGCTCGCTTTACAGATTTTGCCTTTGCTTACGCACCCGAAGGAAAATCGATCGCAAAATTGTAATTATTGTCACACTTTCTTCTGACCGAAGCTGACAAACAATTAAAATACAATTTTGTTCCTGACAGTACTGTAGGGCAACGACTCCGGCACATTCCTCTAAATTTCAACCGCGAAAGTAAACTATGCACGCGACGCTGTCAAGCGATAAAACTCCCGAGTACCTATTGCATATACATATTGCAAACAAGGACCACACAACATTAAAACTTGTAACTGTTTTTTAGTTTTGAAAATTGACGACAGGGCGATGGGTACGTGAAAACAAAGTGTGCTATCGCTGCCTTAAGTCGAATCCGCACACGTGGAACAATTGCCGCCCGAAATGCTGTTGAGTTGACGGATTTTCGAGACGTCATAACGCACTCCTTCACGGCCCGGGAACCTCCTATGCTAAAATTAGCGCGGCACCCTGCGGACCGTACAATAATACACAAGTATCTTCGGCTAAAATTGCCGACAGCAAAACCGAGTCTGTTGTTAAGATCACGAACACGTCTGATTTTCTTGTTAATGCAACAGGGTCTCTTCCGTCGACGTCACGTCCCCGCGTAAGTTTCTTTTCTTCCTTTGAAAATCACTTAGAAATGCTGGTCCCTTCTTACAGTCATAGCATAATCATGGGTGACTTCAATACTTGTCTGTTGAATAAAGACCATCGCTCTGCGTCTCTGACTAACCTTTTGGCTTCCAGTAATCTTTCCATTCTTCCACACCACTCACCATTTTCCTAACTGTACTCCTTCACTTCTTGACTTGATTTTTGTCTCTTCCCTTGATCACGTCGCTAAGCATGGCCAATGTTCAGCCGATGTCTTTTCTTATCATGACCTGATTTTTCTGTCGTACGAAATTCGCCCACCTAAGGCTAAAGCTAAAATTCTCATGCAACGCAATTTTGGTGACATGAACGTTGATAATCTTTGCAAGTATGCCAGCAATATAGATTGGTCTGTTCTGTTTGCCTCTGCTTCAGTCGATGAGCAAGTTAATACTCTCACGGCGAAGCTTATTGAGCTCTACGATCATCACGCACCTGTTCGAGCAGTTACGGTTAGACATTTGCCGGCGCCGTGACTAACAAATGAGATAAAAACGCCAATGCTCAAAAAAGTTACAGCAAAGGCCAAATTTAAGCGTAGGGCTAATGATGCTAACAGGGAAAGATACCTCTCAATCCGTAATCACTGCAACAAGGTGTGTAGGAATGCTAATCGCCACTACATTTATGCTTCTGTCCAAAATGGGAACGCATCCAAAATTTGGAAATTTCTTAGATCATTGGGTGTCGGTAAAACCTGACAAGAGACAATCCCAAAAGACATAGACATAAATGCAACGAATAATTATTTTACTGCTTCGTCCAATTTCGATAGGACAATAAAATTTAATACATTGAATTATCTTTCTTCTCTTCCGACTCTCAGTTATTCTCCATTTGTTTTTGGTCAGTTCTCCGCGTGTAATGTTAAGAAGAGCATACTATCGATTACTTCCAATGCAGTAGGAAGTGACTGCATCAGCCGTAACATGTTAGTCCCTGTGCTGGATGTTATCCTTCCTGTTATTTGTCACATCCTCAATTTTTCGGCATCTAGTGGTGTCTTTCCATGCTCGTGGAAAGATGCACAAATAACTCCTTTACCTAAAAAGTCTAATCCCACATCCTTTTCTGAATACTGTCCAATATCCGTCTTACCATTCCTATCCAAAGTCCTTGAACGGTTAATCCACAATCAAATAAGCACTTTCCTCTCTAAAAATAATCTCCTCAACTCCTTCCAGTCTGGCTTTTGTCCTGGTCATAGCACCATCACAGCGCTTCTGAACATTACGGATGATATAAGGTCAGCCATGGAAAACTGTAATCTAACGGTTTTAGATTTGCTAGATTTCAGTAATGCTTTTAATACTGTTGATTTTGATGTTTTGCTTGGCATTCTTTGTTCTCTTAACATGTCTCCAACGGTAATTGACTAGTTTAGTAGTACCTGTTCTGTCGCCGGCAACGTATTTGCATCAGAGAGACCTTGTCTTCCTGGAGTAATACGTCTGCCGGTGTACCTCAGGGTGGCGTTCTATTCCCTTTACTTTTCGCAGTTTTTATTAACTCAATCTCCGACGAACTAATTTTTTCTTACAAATTACAAATTTACTCGCGAGTGCCTCTTGGAAACCTGTCCGAGGCTATTTTAACGGTTAATCGTAATCTGGCCCGTATATGTGACTGGAGCAAGAGATATGGACTTATGGTAAACCCCATAAAGACGCAGGTTGTAGTAGTGGGCAGTTCCAGGATGGTCTCTAGAATCGACTGGACGACCCTTCCCCAAGTTTCTTTTGACAATTCAGTGGTTCCCTTTAGTGATAAAGTTAAAAACTTAGGGATATTTATTGCTAAGACCTTCTCTTAGACTGCCCAGCTACAGGAAGTTAGCCGCAAGCTATTTGCATCCGCCACGTCTTTAAAGAGATTGCGTAATTTCCTACCGACTACCACCAAGATTGCGCTTGCACAATCGCTTCTTCTACCCATCCTTGACTATGCCGATGCCAGCTATCTTGATCTTACCCAAGACCAAGTAGATAAACTTGAGCCGCTTCAAAATTTTTGTATAATGTTCATATTCGGTTTGCGCAAATATGACCATGTTTCCGAATTTCGTGTGAAACTCAAGTGGTTACCAATTCGCTTTCGCCGGAATGCTCATATTCTTTCCCTTCTGTTTAATGTACTCTTTTCCCCTTCCACCCCTCTGTATCTCAAGAAAAGCTTTCAGTTTCTTTGCGACTCCCACGCAAAATTGTTAAGGTCATCAGATAACTTGAAGCTCAAAATGATTTCCTTGATAAATCCTTTACTGTCCAGGCCGCTCGTTTGTCGAATGCATTGCCAGTGGAAATAAAACGCGCGCAGTCGTTACAGGTGTTCAAAAGAGTTGTAAAGGAGCACTACTTGTCGTTCTGATCTTGTTGTCCTAACTGCAATCATCTACAGTTTTCTTTTATTTTTCGTTGCTTGTATATAGGTATAGTATGTATGTATTTATGTATCTATAATTTTGGATATGTATATATTTGTGTATCTATTTTAGTATATAGTGTATCCCATTTTATGTCAAGGAAAATCACTGTCCATTCTAAGGTTACCTGGAAGAGATCGCAGTAATGCGATAAGGGCGCCCATTGTATATTTTGTAGTGTGTCATGTATTTTTTGTGCAATGTATTTTTGTGGTGTACAATAAGGTATATATAAATAAATAAATTAATAAATTAGCGAGACCGCAAAGTCCCCGATAATCCTCGACGGCCACAACCATGCTGTACGACTACTCATCCTCTATGAACACAAGAGAGCGTCGTATCACTTCAACGAACTAGTGCTGAACGAACTCCGACAGAAATATTGGATACTTAGAGCACAAGACAGCATACGTACCGTAGCACACGCCTGTTTACAATGCCGAAGATGGAAAACCCAACCAACTCAACCCCAGATCGGCAACCTACCCCTTGAAAGACTCGACCATCACAAAAGGCCCTTCACACACGTCGGCCTCGACTATTTTGGCCCTATTATGATTAAAATATACCGTCGCCAAGAGAAGAGGTATGTCGCATTATACACGTGCTTAGTGACGAGAGCGCTTCACTTAGAATTAGTCACTTCACTATCATCAGACGCCGCCATAATGAGCCTGAGACGCTTCATTGCTCGCCGAGGATCACCTACAACTATTTTCTCGGACAATGGCACAAACTTCGTTGGAGCCTCCCTCGAGCTACGCGGCCTACATGACGACTTGGTACAGGAATACGCCACCAATCACAAAATCGAATGGCGCTTCATTCCGCTCACTTCTCCAATCATGGGCGGTGCGTGGGAAAGGCTCGTGCGAACCGTAAAAACAGCACTGAAAACCTGCCTCACAAACCAACCGCTCAAGGAAGAGGTGCTGGCGACGCTTTTGGTGGAGGCAGAAGCCATTGTAAATTCGCGGCCGTTGACGTTTTCTACATCTCTCGACTCACCAGAGGCAATAACGCCATTTCATTTCATTCTTGGTACATCTTCTGTCGCGCCATGGACTTCAACACTCACGGACGCAGACTTGCTGAGAAGGTGTGACTGGCGTAGAACCTTGCGACTCGCTGATAAATTTCTGATAAAATTCTGTGTACGATGGGTGCGTGAGTATCTGCCGACGCTCCGACCGAGAGGCCTCCCCACCAGCAACACGGCAAATCTGAGTGAGGGAGATGTGGTGATGATCGCCGACCCTAACCTGCCTCGTGGTTTATAGCCTCTAGGAAGAATAGAGAAGGTGTAAGTACATAGGATCCGACGGAGCGGTCCGCGTAGCAGACGTCCGTACCAGGGGCGGCCTCCAGCGCCGACCGGCCCGAAAACTTGTTTTAATAGAAGCCGCACCCTAATCGATCTCCACCGGTTGTTAGTGTTCCACTGGGCCTCCGGTATTTGGCGACTGGCTGTGGTGCGACCTTTTTTGTACTATAAATTTCATGTTTTAAAAATATATTTTGTTTTTTGTTCTTTGTTTGGTTGCTTGCTGTTGTTACGTCTGAGCGGTTGTCAGGTCATTGTCTTAATATTCTAATATAAATTTATAATATTGCTATACGTGTTTCTATCGTTTCATTTCTACAGTCCACTATCAAATACAATGCGCTAGCTATCAATCTAAGTAGATAAATCAAATGTTTTCCTTAATGACCAGTTAGTTAGACCATATTTTGAAAAGCATTAGTCATGTGAAGCGTGTGACTGTGGTTATTGTTACAGCCGGTCGATTCTGTAAAAATCTCACCGTGAAAACTCAATTGAAATGAGCTTGATGTGAGTTGTCAGTAGTGTCAATCCCTAGCATTATTTGGAATGACAGCTCACTTCACTTAACTTTTCACGGTGAGATTTTTACAGAATCGATCGGCAGTTCCGGTTGGTTGGGCTTGTATGACCACCGTGTAATTTCCACTACACTGACTACTTATATTACTATACTAAAACATTTCCGCACGGGTTTAAACCAGCGGTAGTGTAAACTTGGCGTCATACCAACGAACTTAATTAAATAATTAAAAGAAAAAAAAAACCTTTTTTAAAACAAGCTTTTATTACTTATTAATAAAAAGGATAAGAAATAAATAAAAGCGTGTTACATTGTGTTCTAAATGTTCCATCAAAATGTAACACGCTTTTGTTTATTTCTTATCAGGTTTAAATTATTTTTAGCTTTTGCTACAAGCTCTGCTTAGCTTGGGACTAGATGGCGTTGTGTGATAGTTGTGGAATATTTATATTTTTAGCTTTTTAGTCCTTTTTATTAATAAGTAATAAAAGCTTGTTTATTAAAAGTTTTTTTTCTTCTTTTAATTTAAATTTAAATTTTTCTGATGTAAAATTGCTTTAGACTACGCACTGACAGGTGGCTTGCTTAGCGCCTAGAGCCTAGTGACTTGACATCCTTCGATACCCGCTAGGCGACTAGCGGAGGCGCGAAGCGCGCAGTGCGGCCGGTTGCGAATATTCTAGAGCGTTCGTTTCACTTCGCTACTCGCAAGGTGACTCGCTAGGCTCTATGCGCTAAGCAAGCCACCTGTCAGTGCGTACGTAGCCTTATTGTTTATCTTTTCATTACCGAGCACACCATAGATAAAGATAACATCCTAGCCAAATACTCGTATGCAGTCAACACTTCCAATTACTTTTTTTAGGTGATAGAACAGCGGTATTATTCGAGAGTGAGTCCGTTCACGAACAAGCGGCGCCTGCCACCGTACTTACATTTAGTATGTCCACGTCGACGCCGCTTTCGAGTAACAAACCTGCGCAGTACATGAGCCCACGGTTTTATCATATGGACTGATCATGGTATGGTCCTTGTTCTCTTGTATCATTCCATTGTATGTATAAAGTTGTTATGAATATCTAAAACGAGAGTTTTCTTTACAATACTCCTAGATATCATGTGTGTAGATTACTCAACTTCTGCACGTTTTCCTCATTTAACTTAACCGAGTTGCAGGAAATAACAAGCAACTGAAATAGCGCACTAATTGGTATTCTGCTTCATTGATAAGTTAACATAGAACATTATGAAGGAGGTCCCAAACGGTTAATTAGAAGTCTGTGTCCAGTTTATTTTTGTCAGCTGCAAAATAATGCACATTGTGACAGTACCTAAGTGGCTGAAAATGTAACGGTATAAATAAAAGCTCCGAAAAAAAAAATATGAGCATACTCAAAATATGAAATTTACTGCTTTAAATACTAACTTTTCGACAACTTATAAGCGAATACAAATAAAGAAACGACCGAATTAAATGCTGAAAATTCCGAAAAGTCAATACAATATTTGCTGACGTTATATTTTTCCACCAGCTTAAATTGCGTTTTACCGAAATCTACAGGTCATCATTTTTATCGTAACTTACCTACTTTATATTATAAATTTAGAATCGATCTTACACATTTTATAACTGTGGCGCTGTGGCTGTGTGGTTTGGTTTTACATTCAAAAATATGTTTCTGGCACTCGCCGGCCGCTGCCGCGGCACCGCTCGCTTCGCTCGCTCGGCTCGTGCGTTATGTGGTCACAGTTCTAACCTAACCTAACCTACCTCTTTCGATTTAAAGAAGATATATGCGTGTTACGTTGCAAATTTCACTAAACTATAACTTTTCGGAAACTTAGTATTTTTTTCGGAAGTTTAGTATTTTTTTTGGAAATTTAGTTTATTATTTGAAAGTATAGAATATTTTTCATAGAATTATAATTTGAATAAGCTTCATGTTTGTTTGTTATATACAACATTTTTTTTCGGTTAATTTTGTATTAACTTTTCGGTAATACATTTTAACACAACTTAGTATTACAGTCAACCACAGAGATCGCTGGAAGTTAATTTGTTTTTCGGAAGTTTTATTATTTTCCAAAATGTAATCATAATGCATTTATTGAGTCGCACAAAATTCAAAACAAACATGAACTATGGGCCATCATGTTTTAATTCGTTAATTTTATATGTTAGGATATGTAACATTTGGATTCTACAAAAGAAAGACGATATACCTTGATATTAAAACATTTTATTGTAATTTCAGTTGTTTATTATGTACCTACAAAGTTGGGGATTTATATTCAGGAAGACACATTTTGACTTCTGGGTAGGTAGATATTCGCAGGAAGTTGGAGTAAGGCAGTGACCGAGTGGCGTCCAAGAACTGGAAGACGAAGCGTCGGTCGTTTGGCAGCGAGATGGGGATTACCATCGCGGGTAGAACCTGTATGAAGCTGGCACAGGAGCGTGGGGATTGGCACTTGAAAATGTAGGCCTATGATCAGCAGTGGGTGCAGTCAGGCTGTGTATGATGGTTGGAAACATATATTTGTATGCCAATATATGTTGGCTTACAAAGCCCAAACGCGAACGTAGTCGACTTGTAGGGAAGCATCCCGTCCGTCATTGGAGTTCAGGTTCCAGGTGGGCAACCATTGCCATCTTGCATTCCAGAAGTCACGTGCGGCCTAGGATTAAAAAAATAACGAGTCAAAATAAGTATCGAGATAATTTAGTAGGTATGTGATTAGAGTCTTAACATTTTTACTAGATCGTCTGTCCGTCTACGTGATTAACACAATTTAACATCCGGCATGTACTTATTGGGGAATACTTAAACGAAGGGTTGGGCAGACTGCACGATTATAAAGTAACAAATTAGTATGAAATTTTAACTATTTAGCAATTAAAATTTAAAGGGTATAAAATGTGACTCTGCCTTGATTATGATCCGTTTACATCCTGTATGCTGTCATGGTTTACCTAGCAGAGTTGCTATTTTGACATTAGAAAAAACTTTGCTTACCGTAGTTGATCCAATCCACCAAGGCTTAGGAGTAGGGTTGCTGACACCGTCAGGGAAGTATCTGCTGGTGCCGCCGACAGCCAGACTGATGATCATGTAGAACTGAAACGTTGTGTAATTAATTAATATCAAATTCAAAACTTCCTTGTTTTATGAAAGGTCAAGTGCCAAAAAATTACCTCTTTTTTTTGTGAAGTTGCTATGAACTCGAATGAATGACAATGACTAAGTAAAACTTATTTAGGTAAGTTTTTAGTAATACATTATTAGTAAGTGTATATATTATGGTTTGTACCTTCTCGTCGAAAGGTGCCATCTTGCTTCCGTATCTCCATGGGTTCTCGATATTAGGGTTGCTGTTGAAGCCGCCGAATTCCCAGAAACCACCATTAGGGGGGGTTACACGTCCTAGCTCCCAGTCGTCAATGCTGATCCTCAAGAAATCTGCACAGAATAATTCGAATTAGATATTATTGAAAGACTAACTAGCAATTATTATAAATATTTAGTACTAGCGACTCGCCCCTACTTCGCACGGCTTTGTACGACTTGACAAAACATTGAGATTTATTTATTATATGTAAGAGCTGCCCAAAGCTCGCCGCCCGCAAGCCCGCGCCTACGGTGGCCGGGAGTCGGCTGTTAACTCCCGTCCAGCCCCAGCAGTCTCGACATTCATAGCGATCGCTTTACGACCGAATTCGGTCGCAAAGTCCCGGATTGACAAGTGTAATGTATGGAGTAACAGCTTTGGGCAGCTCGCCGCCCGGTAAGGACCAGGCCCGGGTCGACGGCGCGTTGTGTTCCACGCGCGCCTCAAAGAGCTGTCAGCACGAACTGACAGGGTCCGCTAGGGCCGATGCCGCCGGGGTTGCGGGTTGTTCGAAAGAGATACCGTGGCCCCTGGGCCCCTGGCACAGGCAACTGAAGGAACACGGGTGGGTTTTAGTCAGTAAAAGTCTGACACGCCCTTCCGCTCAGCCCAGAGCGGGAGGGGTCATTTGATGATTTCCCACCCAAAAAAAACGAAGCGAGGCGAGCACTACTTCCAAAGGCCAGGCGGTTGACTAAACGGCTAATTTAACCAGTTCGCTGCGACATAGGGAAATAGAAGTAACTCAGTGTCAGTTACGTACTTGGGGTCCATTCAAGTTGGTAACGGTGGAAGTTGCTGTTATAACCAGCACTGTTCCGTCTGATCCAGTGAGCACCTTCCCAAGCATTCAGGTAAGGGAAGGGTCCGTACTGCAGGGTTGAGCTGGCTTCCTGTGGGTAGACAATAATTTCATATCTTTTGCTAGATGGCAAAGAAAGTCTAACAAAATAATTCTGGCAGGAAAGGTCGGACTTTCATAGTTGTCTAAAAGGGTCTTCAAAAATTGTCAAATTAAATTAACTGGTGAAACCCCATGGTGATTTATCGAGGTAGGCTGCTTATATTCCTTTATGCAATGCACGCCACTGCACAGTCGTGAATGGTATCGATAGCGAAATACAATAAAATTAAATGACTGACAGTTCGGTAACAATTTTAAATTTGTTATTAGTCACAATTTAGAATAGACAGTGACCCCTGAAC
This sequence comes from Apamea epomidion, assembly GCA_947507525.1. NCBI lineage: Eukaryota > Metazoa > Arthropoda > Insecta > Lepidoptera > Noctuidae > Apamea > Apamea epomidion. The sequence goes on along the minus strand of OX382228.1, from coordinate 11,981,672 downwards.
TAGGCATTTGCCTATATATTGGGAGTCAGAGATGCGACATTTTCTAAGTGTGGTACATGACATAGTGATTGATGGGGTCAGCAGCCGCTAGTAAAATACCTACTTCAAATCATGATTTTCGTAAATAATTTCTTTTTCTCATAATTTAAGATAACGATACACATTTGTGAAGACAACGTTCTTGTCTTCACAAATGCGGATCGAGAGGGATCGGAAGGATCGGGATAATATTTTGGGGAAATTGTAGTCTAAGAGAACAGGTATGCAAGGCTCTAAAACGATGCATAAGGGCAATGTGTAACATGAAAGTAACAGATAGTTGCATACCTGTATTCAAGTCCCTGAATTTGCTAACATTGCCATCACTATACATTTTCGGAATAGCTGTTTTTGTAAAATTAAATATGCATCTTTTTAAAAAATCGTCTGACAATAGAACACTACCACTGAGAAGGCAGTATAAAAACATGGTACTGGTCATAACACTGCATTATTAAGGAAAAGTGTTTTAATATGATGTGCCAAATTATCTTTAACAAAATACCCGATTCAATAAAAAACGAGTCCATTGAAATGATTTGAAATAATTTATTTGCTAAGAATGTAGGTATAAAAGTATGGTGTTAAGTAAGAGAAGGATCCAGTACATTCTACCGTGAGGCATGCAAAAAAAAAATTATAGTAGAATTAATTGTGAAATAATCTTAAAAAATTAAATATTTAAAGAGTATCAAATTATTAAAATAGTCAATAAAAATATAAATCATTCAATTTGTAAGTTCATTCTGTGGTAAACAATGTCAATAATAAGTTAATAATTAGTCAATATTACAATGTCAATAATAAGTTAATGATTAGTCAATAATATAATGTCATAATAAGTTAATAATTAGTCAAAAATGCAATGAAATTTGAAAATTAAAATCGCAAGGGAATCATTGTATATAAATTATCATATTGATTTGTCATTCAATAACATTTTTCAAGTAGCAATTTATTTAATTTCCTTTTAAATATTTGTAGTGTGCAATTTTTTATATCATCAGGTATTTTATTGTATATCACCGGTCCCATATGCATAATATTCTTTTTCACAGTGCTGTTTTAAATTTGCCTGTATTTAAAAGATTTTTATATTGAGATCTTATTAATGTTGGCCTTGTTGAGTGATGTGATCAATATTTGAACAAAATAAATTTTGATGACTTTTCACAAACACTCCCATTTCCAAAATATAGAGCAATGGAAAAGTTAGTTAGTTAAAGGATTTAAACATAGGAACGCAGCTGTCTGTTGAATTTATTCCAGTCATTGATCTAATGCAATATTTTTGGGCTCTGAAAATCCTTTCTCTGTCACTGCAGTTACCCCAAAAAACTACTCCGTATCTTAAAACAGAAGCAAGGAGACCATGATATTATGCTATACTAATCGTGTCAGTGCTACCTTTTTTTGTCAAATTATATAAAATGTAGGCAGATTTGCTTAATTTTTTGCAGATCTCCTCGGCCTGTGGTTTCCATGTCAGATGATTGTCAATTATTATACCTAGAAATTTTGCAACATTTGTATTGTCTACTCTTTCTCCATTGTATGCGTTAGTCAAAGTGTCTGGACGTAAACTCTCGCGCTGGTAAAAATGCATTACTTTTGTTTTTTTCAAATTGATAATTAAATTATTGATAGAAAGCCAATTTAATATATTTTTTAATGTGTCATTAATATCTGTTTCATAATCCGCTTTTTCTGTACATTTAACTATAGCCGTGCTGTCGTCAGCAAATAATACCATTGGCTGTTGAATTTGTCTAGTCAGGTCATTTATATAAAGCAAAAACATTAAGGGTCCGACAACAGTAACTTGCGGTACTCCGAATTTGACTTCCCTACTATCTGATAAATATTTATATTGAACCACATACCACATTGACATCTTTATATTGAACTACATATTTATATTGATTCCACTGTTTAAAAAGGAATTGTCAGTCTTACTAGGTAATTGATGAATGTTATTTGTGAATTTCTAAATGATAAAACTTTATAGTTACATAATTAATCCTGACATATTTAGTTCTTTATTTTGTTTTATTGACCATATTAGGTAAACGTGGGTGAAGTCGACAGTGACCCAGAAGTCGTCAAATTGTCTAAAAACATTAAAATCTTTTTCTACTAAATGTTAAACTGGCCGATTTTTATGACATTATATTTTTGGTTGCATATTGGACAGTTTAAAGAACTACACGGAGTTTTAACTGTAATGGCATCTGAAATATTTTACTTCAAAAGTACCTATCTCCCACAATTTCAGCGAGAGCGCGCTCAACTTCGTCATTTTAAGTACTATTTTGACGAATTCTAGGTCACGTTTAATAGTCGTAACAACATTCATTGCGTTATTTACGTTGATAAGCAGACACATTTTTCGAACATATGAAGCAATGGATAAGCAATATCCTTCAAAATGATTCAGATTGTAATTGAAAGTGTGTTACGTATTTAGAGTGCAGGTCTTATGAGCTTTTTTATCGTGTGATTAAGCGCGCTTTGCTCATTTGTGTCATTAATGGGCCCGCTTTGCTCGTTTTATCGTGAGAGAGCTCGTTTCGCTTGCTCAGCTCGGAACCACGGCACCGACTGGCTTCTGACCGAAAAAGGTATAACCAAGCTGTAATAATCTCTGGCTAATTGGTGCTAGCTTTTCACCAGTCACTGCCATGGTATGCTCGCTTCGCACACTCAGATTGAACGCGGATGTTAGAGATCCAATCAAACCCTCACCTACCTAGAGGTGTCTTCTTGCTTAGTCATCTGCCGTTGAAACCTCCTAATGTTCTCAAAATCTCCACGCATCCTTGCACGATAACACGGAGCCACCGATTGATAACACGACGATTTTGTATGATTTTTTTAAAGTGTTTGTCAGGTATTACCCTAGCTTTTGTATCGCTCATAACTAGATTGTTCAGGTTTATTTGTTCCTTATGACGTGAAGGTTCTTAGATTGCACCTCACTCGTGAGTTGTTCAGGGGGCGATGGGCAGCTGGTGGTGCAGCGGGGACCCGGGTCTCAAAGGAGACTATTGTTGTGTTGGTCTTGTAATGACCTGGGGGTCGTAGACTCTATGTTAAGTGATGTGTGTTAGTCGTATCACTTGAGTTGATGACGATATGGGTGGCATGAGTGTCACTAGCTGCTGCGGCAGCCAGGCCATGAGCGTTGTATGTAACCTACGAGTAAGTTGATACAGTTTATGACCAGTTATTACTAAGGCTTAGAGGAATCTTTTGTTATCGATGATAGTTTGGATCAGAGTATTACTAACGAATTTGAGGATAGTGATAGTTTTGTGGATGAAACAGAGTAGAGATTAAGTTGTGTGTGTTGTATGGGGTTTCGTGAGAAACCATAAAGTCCAGGAGTAACTTGGCGATTTGATGGGGATGCACAAATGTAATTGACGAGTTGAGTAACTGGAGGTTACTAGTTAGTATGAGACACATGCATCTTAGTTGCTTATTTTGATTGTAATCTTGAGATTTGGGAATCAAATAGTGGGTAATGCACTGAACTCTGCTATTGTTAGGTTGTTCGTGTGTTTTTGCCTGTACCAAATGTGGTCAGGAGTGCCCGAGCTATGTGATACTTTGCGTGTATGTTTCTTTACAGATTAACACACGAGGACGTATGTCCAGCAGGATGGCCGTGATGGAGTCATTCGTTTGACTATTCCGAACGCTAGCGCCATCTCGTGGTGCTAGATAGAGTCTAGCCTGAGTTCCTGGAGGTGGATTAGAGCTACAGCTACAAGAACGGTGTGAGCAGAGCTTTCGAAAACATCGAAACATTAAACATCGTACGAACAACATGTGCTTAGAAACTGTCTCGCGTTCCGTATCGTTGAGTTGTGTACCCACAGTGTGAGATTCGCTAGTGTGACTAACTTGTTCGCAAATTATTATTTGATTTGAACTGCAAACCGTTTTTATATTGCGCTATAACCAACACTACTCATAGTACGCCCACAGTAATTAAAATATGCCTGATGTTAACGAGAGACAGACATACCTTCTCCGACATATGTATACCAATTACCCATGTTTGCAAATGAAGAAATGAGATATAAGAACATTCTGTGTAGCTTCACCAATTCATTTATTTTTACCTTATATTTGTGATATAGGACTTACTGACGGAATTTATGAGAACACAAAATAGAGACAGAATAAAAGGGATCGATATTTACCTGTGTGCCGATATTAACACCATTTAATGTCATGTGACGGTTGCCTCGAGACTCCACCAAGTCGATCCTTCCGGATGCGGGCCAGGTGCCGTACGCGCTGTAGGCTGGCATCAACCGGATAGCTACCAAAAGAAATAAAATTATAATTCGGCCCAGGAATTTTTAACGTGAAACGATAGAGAATATCATAGAATATTAGCAGGCGTTACAGTACCAAAAATATCGGCAATTTTTAAAAAAATTCTGGAAAACTTGGAACGGTTGAAAAAAATGCGCGTTTCGGTCTACCAACTAAATATAATTTGAGCGGCTTACCTGGCCACAACCAATCTCCAGCAGGCATTTTGGCGCGAATTTCAACGCGACCATAACGGAAACTGAAGGAATTAACGGTACGGACACTTGCGCTCTTGATTGGGTTCAAAATGCTTTCAGGACTGCCCCTACGCTCGCAACCATAAAATAGCGGGTTTGTACATCTGTTGGCAAACCATAGAAATTAAATTAATCTTTAAATTTAAAAAATTATAAAGTTGCAGGTCGGCTAGGCATTACCTTTTACCTCCTTAAAAAACTTTCAAGGTGCCGACTTGAGATCACCTACCTTGAAACTTGTGATCTATATGATTGATTCGTTTGATTTTATTTATGCTATTGTGTGCCTATAATAGAATTCCAGTATCTGACTAGCCTTTTCCCAACTATATTGAGGTCGGCTTAAAAGTTAAATATTTAAAAAAAAAAACTTAATGTACCGGTCGACTAAGAGTTCTCACTTCATAGGTTTTAGTCGCCGTCGACGAACAAACGACGGCGACTAAAACCTATGAAGTGGGAACTCGGTAAAAAATAGGTAGTTAGGTACGTTTTGTTTGTTTGTTTCGGTCCATGTCGGCATCATTTTCGAACTTTGACCAGAATTCCAATGTTATCAATAGGGGTCACTTCAACAACATTCATTGCGTTATTTACGTTGTTGAGCAAAGACAAATTTTTCCCATAGTATACTCCTACCATCTATGTATCACTATAAATTACCTACCAGCTATCTTTAGTGCCACTTCTTATCAACACCATTGTCTATACATATACATGTAGGCCTACATACAAATAAATCAAATTGAAGTGTGTTTGTATTGTCAAAATAATAGCTTTTTACTAAATGCATATGAAAATATTTGTTGTTGTAGGTACTTATAATATATATATTTTTTTAAAATAATTTTTGTGTCTGTCCGATATTTTCCGACAGCCATGCGAGCGAAGCTAGTTTTGAAAATAAATTCTCACCTGTCAGCGGGTGCGCCTCCCTCAATGTGAAATGGGTCTCCAGAAGAAAGGAACTCTTGTCCAAAATGGTCTGCCGATAGAGAGGGACGGATGTACAGATTTCCGCCGTGAGCGAAAGAGTTGGTACGGTTGTTGTTGTAGTACTGGAACTCCCAGTTCTAGAACAAAATAATAACGACCTAATTAAAACGGCTGTATCTTAATAATATATTGTGCAGATTCATATCTTAAAGAATTGGTTTTGATGCATTATTGATACTAATTAAGTATTTTTTTTACTAAGTAAGTAATTACGCAACGCGCAAAAATATCGCGAAAATTAAGCGCCTGGTTTCGTAGAAAAGTATTGTTATGTAACTACAGTGAAAAACTCTCAACAAAAGAAGCTTGATACCTACAGGTTGAGGAAAACTGGCTTTAGAAACATTGGAACAAGACCTTGGCCCATTGTCTGGGCCATTTAATTGATTTAATAGGGTAGAAAAAAAAGGCCAATTATAAAACACTTCTACTCACACCACCACCAGCTAAGGTGATCTCGTGCTGCCATTTCTCGTTGTCGAAAGTATGGAAGTTATCTTCGAAGACCAGTTGGCCTGAGCAGACCGTGGCAGGCGCGTGAGTGCCGCTGACTGTGGTAACACTAGGGGTGCAAGCCGCGCTCAAAGACGCGACCGCTAACACGCCTGCTAACACCGACCACATATTTTCTGTAAACAATATCAAATTAGTTATGGCTTATATAGGTAGGTCACGACATCCGAAGGAAGTTTTCTTAGAGATCGTGCCGAGTGAGGCGGGTTGGTTCTAGGATTCCTCCGGTACAGGATGAAATTTTATAGGTGCGCCAAATGAAAATGTTTTAGTCAACGTGTTATAAAGACAATTTAGTGCACGTCATTATAGCCAGTGCACTTAATTTTGATTGACCTTGACCTTGACATATATTTATATATATTGTGTAGTTTATATGTATCTAGTGACTTGTATTGTATTGTTTTTATAATATTATGATTTTTTTAATTTATTTTGATTTAGTTTTGAATTCTGTGATCCTGACAATTTGTATCTTTTAATCTTAGTTTATTTTAATTGCGTTGACATTTTATTTTTATTTTTATTCTGTGACCTTTTAATTTGTATTCATTAATTTATTTTATTTGTAGGCATTGAAATTTTATTCAGAGCTATGACTTGAGTATTATGTGGCAGTAGGCATTGTGATATTTTTTTTTTTGTAATATGGGTCTTGCCTGAATTAAATTAATTTTATTTATTTTCTCCTTTATTTCATATAAATACATATACTTAAATTATATTTTAAAATATTACAATATAAAAAATATAGAAACATTTAAAAATATAAAAAATAGTAGCCCATCGGGAACAAGGTCCAAGCTACCGGTGGTCAGGGCTCCAGAGAGAGGAACCTCCTGACCTCCTGAACCTCCTGTGTCCAGAAGTAACGCTTTCTGAATCAAGCCCTTGATCCAGCTACCCAACGAGAGCCTCCTCAGGTGTTGGTCGAGGCTCTTGGCTATTAAGCCATTAGCTGTCACGATTATTGGCACAACGGTCGCTGAGTCCTCATCACATTTAAGTCTCTAATACCGTGCATGTTTTTCTCTGATCAATCAAGTAAATAATTCAACACAAACATCATAACTTCACGCCTGTAATCCCCGAAGGTTTAGACAGAGGTGTACGCACACATTTCGCCAATTATGTTTAAAATAAATGAAATTCATGATTAATTTAATTTGTTACACGTTTTTTTCACTATTTATTTTACGGGGGCTGCTCATTTTAAGATCCCCGATAAAATGGACGAGTAATCACACATGCCAGAAAACATATATATTGAAAATTAATATTAGTATAGAAAAGAAACACTTACCGATTCAAAAATATAGCTGAAACTGAACTGATATTTCAATAATTTTGAATTTATATGTACTCAGCACATCGATAAAACGACACTTCAATCAAGATTAAAAGGCTAAGGAGACAAGGTACAGTACCTACCTAGAAGTGAGACAAAAACAATATTATCTGCAAAAACAATCAGTTAAGCTAAATACATTTGTTCTCGGGTTTTGTTTCAAACTGTATTGTAGCAGAAGAACTAAAATTCTTCAATTTAAATAAATAAATAATGATTACAGCGAAGCCGATTGATTTTATTTTATTTTACAATTACAAGTTTTTATTTAACTTGCGATGTATGTATGTATGTAACTACATATTATGGTTGTCAGGTGGACTCTTGCAACTCAATTTTGAAGCAGATATCTTCAACCGATTGAGCTGAAATTTTGCATGCATGTGTAAATCGGATGACAATACAAAATTATTATGACAAGGAGCTGATCTGATGATGGAATCGGAAGGTGGCCATAGAAACTCACAACCCCATTGGGTTGGGACTCGTTTGATCCGTCTTGACGAGAACTTTGGTGCTAGATGGTAAACAGGGTCTGATGATGGAGTTGGAAGATGGCCATAAGAACTCGGTAATTAAACGACACAACCCCATCGAGTTTGGACAAGTATGATTCGTCTTGACGAGTACTTTGGTGCTAGATGGTAACCAGGGTCTGATGATGGAGCTGGAAGATGGCCATAGGAACTCGGTAATTAAACGACACAACCCCATTGAGTTTGGGCTCGTATGATTCGTCTTGACGAGTACTTTGGTGCTAGATGGTAACAAGGGTCTGATAATGGAGCTGGCAGATGGCCATAGGAACTCGATAATTAAACGACATAACCCCATCGAGTTTGGGCTCGTTTGATTCGTCTTTACGAGTACTTTTAGTAAAATAATTTAAAACTGATAAGAAATAAATGAAAGCGTGTTACATTGTGTTCTAAATATTCCATCAAAATGTAACACGCTTTTAAGTTTTCATGTACTTTATCTATGAGAACGTATTGTTTCCGGTCACGTAGATAAGACGAAATCCACTGCAATGCTAGTCCTCTTATACCAATACTTTCTAACTTTTTTAATAAAACCGAAAGATCGAGATAGGTAGGTTTTTCTACCTCCACTATGCCAAAACTGGTGATAGATAGGTAATTTCTTATATAGGGTTCAGACCTTAGCCTACAATGTCCCACTGCTGAGCAAAGGCCTCCCTATGTTTCCAGGCATCCTTTTCTAGAGCCACCTCGATCCAACCCTTGCGGTAGGTACGCGTCTATAGGTCGTCTCGCCATGTTATTGGTAAGTAAAATAAAGTTATATTCCAATTATTACATATATTTTTCCTAGGGCGCCAATTGCTACTTGCGGTGGTAATATAATAGGTTAGTGTATGTCCCTCCAACCTGAAACATTAGACAATAGCAATTAACTTCATTCACATTATTAGATTTAATTGCATTGCCATATACATATGTAGACATAATTTTCAGGAATTTGAAAAAACCTTTAGATAGAGACATCATGCATTCATGCGCTTAATAAAACGTCTAAGCTGCCCCGTTGGTCTCTTGGTTGCAAGTGCGACTGCTGAGCGTGGGTCCTGGGTTCGATTCCCGGGTCGGGCAAAGTGTTATTAGGATTTCCATTAGGAATTTCTTAGTCCAGTCCGGAGTTTGGAAGTTGGCGGTTTAATACCCCCCGTGCCTCGGAAAGGACGTAAATCGGTTGGTCCTGCGCCTGATCTCTCCCCGGTCGTGTCGGATTGCCGTCTCATCGGACTATGAGAGTAAAGCAACAGAGAGTGCACCTATTTTTGCGCACACATTTGTGCACTATAATACCTCGTGCGTATGTATGTTCGGGTGGACTCTTGCAACTCAATTTTGAAGCAGATATCTTCAACCGATTGAGCTGAATTTTGCATGCATGTGTAAATCGGAATCAGACATGGAGCTGATCTGATGATGGAACCGGAAGGTGGCCATAGGAACTCGGTAGTTAACGACACAACCCCATCGAGTTTAGACTAGTTTGATCCGTCTTGACGAGAACTTTGGTGCTAGATGGTAACCAGGGACTAAAGATGAACAGGTAGCTTAAGTGTAGTAAACGCATATAATGGAAAAACACTGTTACGCGCTATGAACTACGCCGTAGTCAATCTCGCATCAAAAATACTAAAAAGTTAAAAATAAAATTAAAAGAAAACAAAACTTTTTAAAAACAAGCTTTTATTACTTATTAATAAAAAGGACTAAAAAGTTAAAAATAATTTAAACCTGCGAAAGGTTACTTACATACTTACTTTCTTCGTTTTCTTCTGACTCCAGGGAAAATAAATGCGGTGTCCCTCAAGGGAGTGTCTTAGGACCAATTTTATATATATTATATATAAATGACATGACACGAGTGACTAATCATAAATGTATATTATTTGCAGATGACATTTCAATTATTGTGACGTCTGATAAGAAGTATAAATCAATATCTGATCATGAAATTGACATTAATAATACTATTGACCACATTTTAGAATGGCTACGGACAAATAAATTAAAAATCAACTTAGACAAATCAAATTTCATACAATTTAATAAATCTAAACATGCTAAATACAATTTTAAACTTAACGTTGAGAGACTGAAAGATGTTACACAAACCAAATTCTTGGGTATCCTCATAGATCAAGACTTAAATTGGAAAGTACATGTAGACAATTTGTGCAATAGGATCAATAAATTTGCTTACGCTATCAGACAAGTGAAGAACGTGACAAATAGAAAAACGGCAATTACTACCTACCACGCATATATAGAATCCATTTTACGCTACGGGCTCATTATATGGGGAAACAGTACAGATAAAGATAGAGCATTTATTGCGTGGGTCGACGGGTTCGCCGCGATCATGCGGAAGCGTTGCGCTTCCATGATGGCGCGCTTGCGCTTGTCCTCCAATGGCATCCTGAATGTGTTTTCAGACCGGTGGGGCTCTCCCCTTTTACGTAGGTGGATAAGAGTCCAGACAGCATTAATTTAATTTAAGCCTGGATTCAATTGTTACTAACATTAGGCTAAGTTATACTAACATTATATGGATTTTTTTATAATCTGAAATAAATAATTTGAATTTGAATTTGATTGCACAAAAAAAATGCGTCAGGGCAATTTGTGGACTCCTGATGAGTCCTGCGAACCGTTTTTTAAAAAGCTAGGAGAATAATAATATATTTAATAATAATATATTTATAAATTTTTTTTTTTTTTATTTATATATTATTTATATTTATAATTAGTCATGTTATAGCTATTTCATACAACTGTCAAGAAAGATCTGGCAGATGACAGTAATTGTGATTTAAATATACAGTCATTTAAGTTGGCAGTCAATTTGCTCAAAAATTTTTTAAATTAAAAAATAGGTTGTTGTTCTCTGAACAATTACTAAGTATTAAAGGTATTTAAATGGTATTTAAATTATTCTCAAAAAATTACCTAATAACTCTGGCGAAAATAAAATATCTTGGATAGTCGTCCTTCTTCTTAGGAGTCTTCGTCGGATTCTAACGGCATAAAGCCATAGATGTATGCATGTATATATCACTCGAGTGACAGGTATGAGTATAACTGCCTATAAACCCAACCAACTATAAACCCAAGTTCTCTCAAATTACAAGGTAGTACACAAGTTATGAATCAAATCATCGACGCAACACTTCGAAGCGAGTTACCTTAAAGTAAACTATGGTCCATTCTGGGATACTGTGCGGCGTATATTGAAACCTTGCAAATATCTCGGTAAATATCAGAACGTCAACACTATTGATAGGAGCCCACTTCAACGCCAAAAATGCCATATCCACATCACAATATTTCTTATCTGCAAAACATACAATTGTGTTCTTAAAAAAGGCCTTTAGTATTTTACTATTTCGCGATTTCGTCCGCGTGCATGAAAAAACAAATTGCATTTCATGGGTTTTATTTTTTAAACGGAACCGTAAATCTTTTTCTTAAATAAAAGTAGCCCAAGTAATATCAGCTATCTGCCGGTAAAAGTCCCGTCAAAATCGGTCCAGCCGTTTCGGCGATTAGCCGGAACAAACACAAAATATTAAGAGATTTAAATGTATATGTACGTATTTTGAGGAATATTAACAATGGGAAACCAATGAACCTCAGATTAATGAGCTGATTTCCAAGCTGCCAAGTAGAGCCAACATATATCATAACTACCGCTGGGTCAAGGAAATTATAGGTAGGTACAAAAAGAACCTGAATAAGTATACAAAAAAAATATTGAAATCACTGCTCTGCGACGACGCAACGCATTGGCAATTATTATTATTAATAAATTTATTTCAGGCAACTAAGGCCCATAGATAAAATACACAAAATAATCTTATACGATAATAAACTAATACATACAAAAACCTTAAATTTATTAACTACGTTGGGTCGGCGACGTATTGCGCTGAGTCGAGGTGTCATGTAGCCTTCCGCGAAACCGACGATACACGACACCCATCGGCCAAAATTCCTCCTTCATGAAAGCCTCCAGATGTTGAGTCGGAACCCGCACTACAAAAGACTTGAAGTTAATCTTGTGGCGCGACTCCAACTTCTCGACTCTCAAGGTGAACTTGGTCTTCATCTTTATGTACTCCACGACCTCCGCTGCCGTCATAGAGTGATATAGACGGGATACGTATAGCTGCGTTGATGGAATAGCGGGACGCAGCAACATGTTCGGACCAGCCAATGCGGTACCGCACTGATTGCGAAGAGTAGGCTTCTTCTTCTTTTTCTCAACACGAATGAAGCCTTCTTTATCTGCCTGTCCTCGGCTTGTTACCGGCGGTAACGAGCTTCGGACTAGTTCGGAGGGCCCCTGGGCACTCTTCGTAACTTTTGGTTGCCGCTGATGTTTTGCAGGAGTTGCAATAACGGCAGCCGAATAAGCACGCCCCGGTGTTGTCGTGCTAACATTCTTCAGCGTCTTCAATGATAGGGGACGTGGGCAGGAGCACAATTGTACATCGCTTGCTGAGTCGACAGCCGGCGTCGAGTCGAGTTTTGCTGACTCGAAGCTCTATGCAATGCCCGTGTGGCATCGCTCTAAGGTACAATTAGTTCATTCTTATCTCTCGCGATAAGACCACCCATCGCAACAAGTGAATTCTCAGCCTAGGTAACGTAAATCTATCCAAATATCTTTTAGGAAGATCAAATTATTTTTGATTAAACGCGATCTGTGCAACGATTACTTATGCAAACATGTTTATCTTATCTTGTTTTTCGATCACCTCGAAGGTGATAATTATACCTAACAAAATAATTATATTAATACCTATTAAGATACATTTGATGCTACGTGTGATCAGTGGCGTAGATAGATAGAATACAGTTTATTATATATGTCGCAGCCAACTGCTTAAATTAGCCGTTTAGTCAACCGCCTTGCCTTTGGAAGTAGTGCTCGCCTCGCTTCGCTCTCTCGGCTCGCACGCGGTTGATTACAGTTCTAACCTAACCCATTTGGTCGGGATGCCCAGGCTTAGTTACGGCGACCAATTCGGCTCGCACGTGGTTGATTACATTTCCAACCTAAACTATAAGCTCCCAGAACTGCTTCAGTTGATTTTGTATAGCTTGACTGAAATTACAGCAAATGTTCCTTTTAGGTACACTTGTTGGACACATGATAGGCCCTACCACCAACCAACCAAACTGGGAGTTTTGTAATACAGGTTTATTGTTTCCCAATTTAATCTGATTAGCAGGACAAATGACATCCCAAAAAACGTCGGCTCCTAATAACATATCTACTGTTGATGGATTATAGAATGTAGGATCTGCACGTGTGATATTTTTTGGTATATCTAGTGTCGCGACATCAACTTTAGAACTAGGTATGTTGCTTGTTATTTGTGGGATAGCAAACAGCTTTACATCTTTACAGTAAGAACTAGTGCTTGACTTAATAGTGAGATTACAGCACTCTAGAGCAGAAAATGACATATTGTTTATGCCAGTTATAGATATTGAATTTATAGTATCACTGTTTATACACAGCTTAGCTTTTAGTGATGCAGATATGAATTATGATTGACTGCCACAGTCCAGCAGGCACCGTATTTCATGGCATTTATTGTTTACATGCAATTTTACTATTGCTGTTGATAGTAGAACTTGGTTTTTGATACAGGATGATAGTACAGTAGGATTACAGGTACTAGTAGCACTAGGACTATTTTCTATTGTAACTGGTGTGCGCAATTCTACATGGACCATACTTGCACTGATAAGCAAAATTACCACTCCATAAACAATTTATGCAAATTCATAATTTAGCAACTTCTCGTTCCGATCCTCCAGTGACATGTTATTAAATTTTTCACAATAGTAAACTAAATGATCTCCTTCACAAATGAGGCATGCATGAGACTTTGATTTACTTTCTTTACCGTCACAAGCAGCAGCAGCAACAAAAGTTTTATGTTGTTTGTCAACAGATTTATCTGACTTTTCATTTTCCTTACGAGGCTTGTCACTGACACCGGCACTCACCATTTCCAACACATCAGCCCTACTTCCCAAGAATTCAAAGAAGTCTACTAATGTGGGCTTTTCCCTTATGCCATTCTTATGTTCTTCCTACTTAGTATTTGTTACATGATCTAACTTTTGACTGAACATAAAAATAATCAATGTTTCCCAATTATCAGTTTTCTCCTCTAAACTATTTAATGCACGAATGTGCTTTGAAATGTGATCAATAAAATTGTGATCTTAAGATTTTTCAGATTCCTTTACAGTAGGTATATTAAATAGTGACTTTAAATGATTTTGGACTAATTGTCGTTTGTTGTCATAACGATCACATAACAATTTCCAGGCAACCGCATAATTATTCGAGGAAATTTCGAGTGATTCTATTACAGAAGCTGCCTGCCCCGTCAATTATACTTTTAAATACTGAAATTTATTTATCTCATTTAAACCCGCATTGTTATGAATAAGTGAGTTGAATGTGTCATGGAATTCTAACCACTTATTGTAATTGCCATCAAAGATGGGTAGCTTTACAGTAGGCAATTTAAAATTCTTGAAATTATTCCCGCAGCAGTGAGTTGTTGCCTGACTATTGTGAGACTTAATACTCTCATATGGATCTTTACTTTCATGAATTTCAATTAATTCTTGAGCAAAACTAATTACAAAATAAAATAAGATTTTCAGTTACATCCCTCTCTGAACTTTTTCCAGGTTCATCAGAGGTTCCTTGAGTCAATTCACTTCGAACTTCATCTTGTAAAAGCTCAATCATACATTGAATTGTATCATACTCATTAAACAATACTTCTATTTTGCTCAAACGGACTTTTAGCTCATTGACTTGTTGTTTCGAAACGTCTTCAATTTTACGAAAATCTGCTAGGTAATTATTAAAATTAGTAAGTCTACCTTTTAATGACGCTCGTTTCCTAATCAACTCCTTTACCTCCGTGGCAGACATAATGCAGAGGAGACAAGAAAATCATTGGATTACTTGAGGACAAACTTGAACTTTTGGAACGCAAATTGCGAATGTCTGGCATTGAGCTTCAGAACATTCCAAAAGAAACTGGCGAAACAAAGGATAGCCTATGTAACGTATTATTGAACTTGGGGAAAATCTTAGACATTGAAATTAATCATTCCAATGTCAGGGACATTTATCGCCTTAACTCTAAATCCGGTGATAGTTGATTTTACTACAGTTTAAACCAAAGAAAAGGTTATTAAAGGGGTTAAAAGCTTTAATAAATCTTGTGAAAAAAGGGGAAAAACTAAACACAACCCACCTAAACCCACTGTATCAACTAAAGCCTATATACGTGTCTGAAACCTTAACTCATAAGGCGCTCAGAATGTTTTACCTCGTCAGATCATTTCAAAAGAACTATGGCTACGGTTTCTGCTGGACCTCAAATGGTACGGTATATTTGAAGAAAAGTGCCAATTGCTCCTAAATTCGTATAACCACCGAACTGGATCTAGACAAGCTGAGAACTTCGCAATGACTACCTACTGTTATGCTCAATTTCCGAATGCATGCCTCTCTTTTTTGTTTACTTGTTATTTTTACACACTACAACACTACAGATTCTACTTACCATTATATCACTCTTAATAAATAGTTTTACAAAAATATTTAACACAACCACATTAATACACATAAACCATGAATCAATCAACACATGGAGATGCCATTATGTAATAATAACAACACCAAAAGGTGAACTTACAGAGTTCGTACCGTAGTTGTTCTTACAGAGAGCTGGCTGTCGTCCACAACTATAATACCCAACTTATTGGGTTATCGTTCGTCTATGACAAAAAATAATGTAAAACAAAACGATGGTGTTGTCATATTTTATAGGGAGAACCTTGATTGTACAATTGAGGAACCCAACTTTGGCGAGGGTAACTGTTTGATAGCAACACTCAAAAATCAAATTGCTATTATTGCAATATATCGGTCACCGTCTTATACAAACATAGACTTGTTCCTTAAATCTCTAAACGATCTTTTAATAAATTATTCTTCCTTCAAAAACATAATAGTAATAGGAGACATAAATATTGCAATCAATTCAGACAAAATTGGCCTTTATGGTGAGCGTTACCTTACTTTAGCTGCTAGTCATGGCCTGCTGCCTTCGCATACGTTAATTACTAGGCCAGTGAGTGGAACATGTATTGATCATATTCTCCTTAAAACTAAAAATGCTTGCAACACTATTGTACCAGAATCAACTTTGACTGATCACTACCCGGTTTTACTATGGATGAACTTTAAGAAACCACAACATTATGCGATAATTACCATTAAAAAAATCGACGAAGATGGCTTAAAAGAGGAAATGTCAAAAATTGACTTCACACTAGTATATGATTCGATTGATCCAAATTTTTCTCTGGGACATGTAGTCTTTTGTCTTCAGGCTGCAATATATAAACACACTAAAGTAATTACCTTATCACGTAGAAAGAAGATTATAAAACCTTGGATAACACAAGGACTACTGCGCTGTATGAGAAACAGAGACAAGTTGCATAAAAAATAAAAAATTTCGCCAGAAAACCCCATATTGAAATTGACTACACACGCTACAGAAACTACTGCAACTTAATACTTAAAAAACTTAAAAGAGCTTATGAAAAAAACCTTGTCCAATCGGCTCAAAATGACAATAAAAAGCTGTGGAAAGTAATAAAAGACGTCACAAACTAGTAAAAATTCTAACTACTCAAATGAACTCTTATCCCTTGATGCCAGTCCGAAACAGTCTCTGGATAAAATAAACGACTACTTTGTGAATGTTGGTAGGTCTCTGGCTGATAACATTCGGCAAATTAATTCAAACCCAACAGGCACTAGTGTAGATACCAACTCTCTTAAGCCCACTGCAATGAATTCTTTTGTGTTGGAGGATACTGATGAATGTGAAGTAGATCGCCTCATCATTAATTTGAAAACGTATAGCTCAACGGGATTCGACGGGATTAGCAATAAATTAAAAAAAAATCAAAAACATTTTGGTTCCCCCACTCATCTTTATTTTCAATTCGTGTCTCCAATATGGAATTTTCCCTGAATCGTTAAAGAAGTCTGAAGTCTGCCCTAGACATAAGGGTGGAAACAGAGATTCCATCACCAATTATAGGCCAATATCCATACTCCCATCTATTTCTAAGCTCCTGGAGAGAATTATCAATAAGAGGGAAAATAATAACTTGCTCTCACCCAATCAATACGGCTTTCGAAATGGTAAATCTACTGAACAAGCGGTAAACAATCTTTTAGGTTATATCAGTGATAATCTGGATAGGAAAAAGAAGTGCCGGACCATCTTTTTAGACTTAGCAAAGGCCTTTGATACAATCTCTGTTTCAGTCCTCTTGACCAAGTTAGATATGCTAGGAATCAGAGGCATGCAGATGAAACTATTCGAAAGCTACCTTACAAACCGCCGCCAGTGTGTTCATGTCGGAAACTTTACCAGCACTGACCGCCTAGTCACACACGGGGTTCCACAGGGTAGCATATTGGGGCCAACCTTATTCCTTGTATATATTAACGACCTTGCTAACATACTACTTCCCCAGGTCGAAATCATCTCTTTTGCGGATGATACTGCTCTCCTTTTTTCTGCTGTTATCTGGAACGGAGTATTTGATGCAGCTCAATCTGGATTTAATACTGTGAGAAAATGGCTAAATGACAATGTCTTAACATTAAATACCAGCAAAACTAAATATATTTGCTTTAGTATAAGATCTGATATGGGTTTAGCCAGGATCTTGCTATTATTCCACATGAGTGTACTCCATATTTATGCTCTTGTACTAAATTGGAGCGGGTTGATTTATCAAATATTTAGGCGTAACTATAGATAAAAGTCTAAACTTCAAGGAACACATAAGAATCTTATTGGAACGGGTTCGGAAACTCATTTATATTTTTAAAAACCTTCGACACATCGCTGATCCTCATATCTTGAGGCGAATATACTTTGCTCTTCGCCAGTCACTCATAACATATTGTATCTCCGCCTGGGGAGGTTCTCCGAAAACTACACTCAAGTCGGTTGAGGTTGCCCAACGTGCAATACTAAAGGTCAGCACCTTTATACCGATACTTTTCCCTACTGTCTTACTTTATCAGATATGTGGTGTACTAACTGTGAGACAATTATTCATATTGAAAATAATCATTATGCAACACACTTGTACTAATTACGATCCCCAGATTTTGAATACACGCAAACATTATATGGTTTGCACACGACACAGGTCCTTCAGCACTAAATTTTGTACTAAATTCTTTAATTTCTTTGGTCCTTTTATCTACAATAAACTTAACAGAAATCTTAATATTTATCCACTTAACACAGATCATATATATATATATATAACAGACAGTGACATTGTTTAATGTTGGCAAAAATTCATTATCACTCATAAAAATCACAAACACACTCACAATTCGACACACCCTCTCACACTCACTCATTCACCATATCACATAACACAAAGAGAGGTGCAGCCCATAAATACAACCTTAGGCCATAATTTTATTTTTAACCGACTTCAAAAAAGGAGGAGGTTCTCAATTCGACGGTATGTTTTTTTTTTGTGTGTTTGTTACGCGATTACTCCGCCAATTGTGGACCGATTTTCAAAATTATTTTTTTGTTCGAAAGGAGATATACTTCTGAAGTGGTCCCATAGTCACCAAGACAGGATCTGATGATTGGATCCTGGAGAAATCGAGGGCAACTCTCAAATTTTATGGGCCCACACATCGTTTTTCGCAAATCTTATGAAGTAATTTAAGTACTTGCGTATGGTAATCATCATCTCATGTAGCTGAGCTGATGATGGAAGGTACAACTCCTTAACAGTAAGGAGTAGGCATCGACTGATTTAGTAAATTATTTTTTTGATGTTTGAAAGGGCGTTTGCCATTTTGGTCTCGTGATAATCAGGTCAGGAGGTGATGGACTAACCACAGACGTAGAAGTCTTCAAAAAACGACAAGCCTAGTTAAAATTTTACGAATCTTTAATGTCCTGGCCGGCTTTATAAAATTAGAAGCGAGATTGTAACTATTAATGGCAGACATAAAGTTCGATACATTATCCTGAGTTCTGAGTCTTAATACTCGCTAGGCTCTATGCGCTGAGCAAGTCACCTGTCAGTGCGTACGTAGCCTTATTGTTTATCTTTTCATTACCGAGCACACCATAGATAAAGATAACATCCTAGCCAAATATGCAGTCAACACTTCACCGATTACTTTTTTTAGGTGATAGAACAGCGGTATTATCCGAGAGTGAGTCCGTTCACGGACAAGCGGCGCCTGCCACCGTACTTACATTAAGTATGTCCACGTCGACGCCGTCGCTTTCGAGTAAAAAACCAGCGCAGTACATGAGCCAACGGTTTTATCATATGGACTGATCATGGTATGGTCCTTGTTCTCTTGTATCATTCCAATGTATGTATAAAGTTGTTATGAATATCTAAAGCGAGAGTTTTCTTTACAATACTTCTAGATATCATGTGTGTAGATTACTCAACTTTGCACGTTTTCCTCATTTAACTTTACCGAGTTGCAGGAAATAACAATTAACTGAAATAGCGCACTAATTGGTATTCCGCTTCATTGATAAGTTAACATAGAACATTATGAAGGAGGTCCCAAACGGTTAATTAGAAGTCTGTGTCCAGTTTATTTTTGTCAGCTGCAAAATAATGCACATTGTGACAGTGCCTAAGTGGCTGAAAATGTAATCATAATTCATTTATTGAGTCGCACAAAACTCAAAACAAACATGAACTATGGGCCGTCATCTTTTAATTCGTTAATTTTATATGTTAGGATATGAAACATTTGGATTCTACAAAAGAAAGACGAAATACCTTGATATTAAAACATTTTATTGTAATTTCAGTTGTTTATGTACCTACAAAGTTGGGGATTTACATTCAGAAAGACACATTTTGACTTCTGGGTAGGTAGATATTCGCAGAAAGTTGGAGTAAGGCAGTGACCGAGTGGCATCCAAGAACTGGAAGACGAAGCGTCGGTCGTTTAGCAGCGAGATGGGCTGACGACATAGTTACCATCGCGTGTAGAACCTGTATGAAGCTGGCACAGGAGCGTGGGGATTGGCACTTGAAAATATAGGCCTATGATCAGCAGTGGGTGAAGTCAGACTGTGTATGATGGTGATGATATGTTGGCTTACAAAGCCCAAACGCGAACGTAGTCGACTTGTAGGGAAGCATCCCGTCCGTCATTGGAGTTCAGGTTCCAGGTGGGCAACCATTGCCATCTTGCATTCCAGAAGTCACGGAAGGGCTAGGATTAAAAAAATAACGAGTCAAAATAAGTATCGAGATAATTTAGTAGGTATGTGATTAGAGTCTTAACATTTTTACTAGATCGTCTGTCCGTCCACGTGATTAACACAATTTAACATCGTACTGTATGTACTTATTGGGGAATACTTGCCCGAAGCGTTGGGCAGACTGCACGATTATAAAGTAACTCCATTGTAGTAGACTCCATTCAATCCTGTTCAACTATTTAGCTATTTAAATTTAAAGGGTGTAAAATGTGACTTCGCCTTGATTATGATCCGTTTACATCCTGTATGCTGTCATGGTTTACCTAGCAGTGTTGCTATTTTGAAATTAGAAATAACTTTGCTTACCGTAGGTGAGTCATTCAACCAGGGCTTAGGAGAAGGGTTGTTGACACCATCAGGGAAGTATCCGGTGGTGCCGCCGACAGCCACATTGATGAGGATGTGGAACTGAAACGTTGTGTAATTAATTAATATCAAATTCCAAACTTCCTTGTTTTATGAAAGGTCAAGTCCCAAAAAAAAGACATATTTTTTTATCGAGTAGTTGCTACGAACTCGAAGGAATGACAATGATTAAGTAAAACTTATGTAGATAAGTTTTTAGTAATACATTAATAGTAAGTGTATATTATGGTTTGTACCTGCTCGTCGAAAGGTGCCATCTTGCTTCCGTATCTCCATGGGTTCTCGATGCTGTTGTCGAAGCCGCCGTATTCCCAGAAACCACCATTGGGGGGGGTTACACGTCCTACCTCCACGTCGTCAGTGCTGAAGCTCAAGTAATCTGCACAGAATAATTCGAATTAGATATTATTGTCAGACTAACTAGCAATTATTATAAATATTTAGTACTAGCGACTCGCCCCTACTTCACACGGCTTTGTACGACTTAACAAAACATTGAGATTTATTTACTAAATGTAAGTTTAATACTATTGTATTGTAACATTAAACATCCGGATTACATTAATTCTCTAAAATATGGTGAAAATCGCATCAAAATCCGTTGCATAATCACGAAGAACAACGCGGTCACACAGCCGGACACGAAAAGCGGCTTTATTTTAATGTACAAATGTGTCGCAGCCAACTGGTTTAATTAGCCGTTTAGTTCAAACGGCGGCCGTTCAAATAACGGCCTGAATGATATTCAATAAATTATAATTTAGGTTGGAACTGTAACCAATCACGTGCGAGCCGAATCGGTCGCCGTAACTAAGCCAGGGCACCCCGACCAAATGGGTTAGGTTAGAACTGTGATCAACCGCGTGCGGGCCGAGAGAGCGAAACGAGGCGAGCACTACTTCCAAAGGCCAGGCGGTTGACTAAACGGCTAATTTAACCAGTTCGCTGCGACATATAGATATACAGGATGTCCCGAAACTCAACGATAACCTGGTAGGTATCAGGCGAGAGGCCAAGGTAGGTATACCAGTTATGAAAAAAAAAAGAAAAAAAATGCATGTCACTTAGTCAAGCGATAATAGACATTTTTAAGTACTGTGATCACAATCGTTAAGATCGTTTATATAATTTTACAGTGTTTTTTTTTAATAACGTAATCTCAAATAACAGTGCTATCAATCGCAACCACAAATCAAAGTAATAAACATTGTTAACTAAGTAAATTAAATTAAGTTTTGACGAGTTATGGTTTACAAAATTATTGTCAGTTAACTTTGACACTCCATCATCTGCCTAGCCTTTTCCCAACTATGTTGGGGTCGGCTTCCAGTCTAACCGGATGCAGCTGAATACCAGAATTTTACATGAAGCGACTGCCTATCTGACCTCCACAACCCAGTTACTGGGTAATACGATACCCCTTGGTAAGACTGGTTGTCAGATTTTCAGGCTACTGACGACCCGTAACGACTATCAAAGATGCACGTATGACAGCCGGGACCAACGGCTTAACGTGCTTTCCGAGGCACGGAGGGGTCTTGGTATGTGAAGATGGTCACCCATCCACGGACCAACCGCGGCAAGCGTAGCTTAACCTGATCGATCGACCCGTGCGGCTGTTATTACTTAGCCACAAGCCCCTCCCTCAACTTTGACACTCCATGATGGAAAAAAAAAAAAAAATCATAACTGGTATACCTTGGCCTGTCGCCCGGTACCAGGTTATCGTTGAGTTTCGGGACAACCTGTAGAAGTAACTCAGTGTCAGTTACGTACTTGGGGTCCATTCAAGTTGATAACGGTGGAAGTTGGTGTCCCATCCACCACTGTTCTTTCTGAGCCAGAAAGCACGGTCCCAACCATTCACGCCAGGGTAGGGTCCGTAGTGCAGGGTTGAGCCGACTTCCTGTGGGTAGACATTAATTTCATATCTTTTGCTAGATGGCAAAGAAAGCCTAACAAAATAATTCTGGCAGGCAAGGTCGGACTTTCATAGTTGTCTAAAATGGTCTTCAAAAACGGTCAAATTAAATTAACTGATGAAACCCCATAGTCGCAGTGGTGTGCATTGGTTTTCAGAATAGGTAGGCAGGAATTTAATTTCGTCGTATTAACTTGAACGAGTAAAGACCAATGACAATGTGCGAATAGTACGGGAGCCGAGTAGGCCGTCTGGCGACTGCCTACTGCCGCGCGAGTTCGTATGAAGATTTGGTTTTTTTTTAGGTATAATAATTTTGTGAGTTTCTTAATTGTGGGGCACACACACTAAAATGTAATTGACAGGCTTTATGGTGATTTATCGAGGTAGGCACTGCTTATATTCCTTTATGCAATGCACGCCACTGCACAGTCGTGAAGGGTATCGATAGGGAAATACAATAAAATTTAATGACTTTCGAAACTCATAATTTAAAGTTCGGTAACAATTTGAAATTTATTTATTAATCAAAATTTGTACAAGGATAGAATAGACAGTGACCCCCGAACTAGGCATTTGCCTATATCTTGGGAGTCAGAGATGCGACAATTTCTAAGTGTGGTATATAGTGATTATTGATGGGGTCAGCGGCCGCTAGTAAAATACCTACTTCAAATCATGGTTTTCGTAAATAATTTCTTTTTCTCATAATTTAAGATAGCGATACACATTTGTGAAGACAAGAACAGGATCGGGAGGGATCGAAAGGATCGGGATAATATTTTGAGGAAATTGTAGTCTAAGAGAACAGGTATTCAAGGCTAAAAAACGATGCATAAGGGCAACGTGTAACATGAAAGTAACAGATAGTTGCGTACCTGTATTTTTGCTAACATTGCCATCACTATACATTTTCGGAATAGCTGTTTTTGTAAAATCAAATATGCATCTTTTTAAAAAATCGTGTGACAATGGAACACGACCACTTAGAAGGCAGTATACAAACATGTTACTGGTCATAACACTGCATTATTAAGGAAAAGTGTTATATGTATGTGCCCAATTATCTTTAACAAAATACCCAATTGAATAAAAAACGAGTCCATTCTACTGTTTAAAAAGGAATTGTCAGTCTTACTAGGTAATTGATAAATGTTATTTGTGAATTTCTAAATGATAAAACTTTGTATTTACATAATTTATCCTGACATCTTTAGTTCTTTATTTTGTTTTATTGACCATATTAGGTAAACGTGGGTGAAGTCGACAGTGACCCAGAAGTCGTCAAATTGTCTAAAAACATTAAAATCTTTTTCTACTAAATGTTAAACTGGCCGATTTTTATGACATTATATTTTTGGTTGCATATTGGACAGTTTAAAGAACTACACGGAGTTTTAACTGTAATGGCATCTGAAATATTTTACTTCAAAAGTATCTATCTCCCACAACTTTTTGCAAGTTTAGCTGCTAAATGTGACACTCAGCACGTGGTCTTGTGTTTTGATTTGTGAAACTTTAGTGGGGTTTACTGTAAGTCTGATTGTTTGATGAATTAGTTAAGCTAATTTGCTAACGATATAAATTGGCATTTGTAATACTTTTATAATAAAAGTTTTTTTTTTCGAAGGTGACATCTACTGGTACTTAAAAAATCCTACTTGATTCAGAACTCGTCATTTTAAGTACTATTTTGACGAGTTCTGGGTCACGTTAATAGTCGTAACAACATTCATTGCGTTATTTACGTTGATAAGCAGACACATTTTTCGAACATATGAAGCAATGGATTAGCAATATCCTTCAAAATGATTCAGATTGTAATTAAATGTGTGTTATGTAATTAGAGTGCAGGGCTTAGCTCTTTTATCGTGTGATTAAGCACGTTTTGCGCATTCCTGTCATGACTGGGCCCGCTTTGCTCGTTTTATCGCGAGAGAGCTCGTTTCGCTTGCTCGGCTCGGAACCATGGCACCAACTGGCTTCTTACCCAAGAAGGTATAACCAAGCTGTAATAATCTCTGGCTAATACCTAGAGGTGTCTTCTTACTTAGTCATGTGCTGTTGAAACCTCCTAATGTTCTCAAAATCTCCACGCATCCACGATAACACGGAGCCACCGATTGATAACATGACGATTTTGTATGATTTTTTAAGTTGCTTGTCAGGTATTACGCTAGCTTTTGTTTCGCTCATAACTAGATTTTTTAGGTTTATTTTGTTACTTATGACGTGAAGGTTCTTAGATTGCGTTTTTTTTTACAATTAAGAGTAGATATACAGCCGGTATGAGGTGAAATCTCATTATTTTATAAGCTTTTGTAAAAGAAAATCCTTCCTTATGAACTAACCTTTCATCGTACATACCTATGTATGTGATATTTTTCAGTTTTAAACAGATTTACGGCCGATATGAGACGACATCTTAAACTTTTTTCTTTACATAACTATTTTTTGATACTATCGTAGCTATGTATTATATTTGCTCGGCAGTGGACTTGTAAGGCTCGTTGCATTAATTATGATGCAAACATACTTTGATTGAGATTTTTTCATTTCTGGTCAGATTTACGGCCTATATGAGACGACATCTGAAATTATTTTGCTATGGTACTGAACTTCAAATGCATTTTCAACCCTATTTCGGTCAACAGTTTTTGTTGTTGGCCTTTAGGTTCTGGTAGTGCTATGTCAACTCTTGTTAATGCCACCAGAATCAGCGTTCTAACTGAACATATTTTTTGCACTAAGTATATGAATTAAAACTTAAAAAAAAACAACCGTTTTCCAAAAAAGACACTACAAAGTAAAAAAAAATAACTTTAATTTCGGAATTAAATTGATTTTTTACTTTGCAGTGTCTTTTTTGGAAGTAGTTTGATTTTTTATTTTTTGTAAAAAAGTTTTTATTTTTCACTTTTAAGTTGTACTTACCCCACACAAACTCATGTAACACTACTAGCTATATCAGTGACAGGAAGTTATTATAACATCATCAATATAAACTAAGTGGCAAAAATACGTATTATTGAAGCTAACTCAAAAACTACCCAAGCAAAGTTAATAAAATTGATATGGGACCACCCCTGAGGCATACCCTATCTAGTCAAAAATGAATTTTTGAATCGAGTCATAATTTCCCGAGATATCGCGTAATAAACATACAAAAATAATTTGGTTTACTTAAATTTTTACCACAAATTTTGGTTTAAAAACCAAACTACTGAACCGATTTTGATCAAATTTCTATGGGACTAATCTGAAAGTATATCCTTTCAAACAAAAAAAGAACTTTGCAAATTATCTTACAAATAAAGGAGTTCTGAAGTAACAAAAAAAAAACATTCACCCGAATGGAGGATCTCCTCCTTTTTTTGAAGTCGGTTAATAATTTCGAGACATAGTGTAAAAGAGGATTTGTGCGCATCCGTGCCATGTGACATTATAGGTAAATTATATCCTGCCTCAAAAAGCTCAACCATTACTGTAGGATTCAAATTGTCTTACATGTTTTTGTCGATCTATTTACATCGGGCAGAATAGCAACCGAAAAGACGTTTTCATGTCAATTGACGATTTTAAGCAAAAGTGTGTTAGAATTAAAATTATCTTGCCGTTTTTAGGGTAAAAGACTTCGCTGTCTGTCCGTCCGTCTGTTTGTCACCAGGCTGTATCTCAAGAACCATGAACATGTGCTTAGAAACTGTCTCGCGTTCCGTATCGTTGAGTTGTGTACCTACAGTGTGTGATTCGCTAGTGTGACTAACTTGTTCGTAAATTATAATCTGATTTGAACTGCAAACCGTTTTTCTATAGCGCTATAACCAACACTACCCATAGTACGCCCACAGTAATTAAAATATGCCTGATTTTAACGAGAGACAGACGTACCCTCTCCGACATATGTTTATCAAATACCCATGTTTGCAAATGAATAAATGACGATAAAAGAACATTCTGTGAAGTTTCACCAATTAATTTATTTTTACCTTATATTTTTGATATAGGACTTACTGACGGAATTTACCAGAACACAAAATAGAGACAGAGAATAAAAGAGATCGATATTTACCTGTGTGCCGATATGAACATTATTTATTGTCATGTGACGGTTGCCTCGAGACTCCACCAAGTCGATCTCTCCGGATGCGGGCCAGGTGCCGTACCTGCTGTAGGTTGGCATCAACCAGACAGCTACCAAAAGAAATAAGATTATAATTCGGGCCAGGAATCTTTAACGTGAAACGATATAGAATATTATTTTTTCTGGAAAACTTGGAACGGTTGAAAAAACTGCGCATTTCAGTCTACCAACTTAATATAATTTGAGCGGCTTACCTGGCCACAACCAATCTCCAGCAGGCATTTTGGCGCGAACTTCCATGCGACCATAACGGAAGTTGAAGGAGTCAACGGTACGGACACGTGCGCTCTTGACTGGGTTCAAAATGTTTTCAGGAGTGCCCGTACGCGCGCAACCATCCCATAGCGGGTTTGTACATCTGTTGGCAAACCATAGAAATTAAATTAACCTTTAAATTTAAAAAATGATAAAGTTGCAGGTCGGCTAGGCCCACTTTTAGCTCCTTAAAAAACTTTCAAGGTGCCGACTTGAGATCACCTACCTTGAAATTTATGCCTATAATAGAATTCGCGTAGTAATAAAAGCTCCGAAAGAAATTAAAATATGAGCATACTCAAAATATGAAATTTACTGCTTTAAATACTAACTTTTCGACAACTTATAAGCGAATACAAATAAAGAAACGACCGAATTAAATACTGAAAATTCCGAAAAATTAATACAATATTTGTTGACGTAATATTTTTCCACCAGCTTAAATTGCGTTTTACCGAAATCTACAGGTCATCATTTTTATCGTAACTTACCTACTTTATATTATAAATTTAGAATCAATCGTACACATTTTATAACTGTGGCGCTGTGGCTGTGTGGTTTGCTTTTACATTCGAAAATATGTTCCTGCCACTCGCCGGCCGCTGCCGCGGCACCGCTCGCTTCGCTCGCCCGGCTCGTGCGTTATGTGGTCACAGTTCTAACCTAACCTAACCTAGATCTTTCGATTTAAAGAAGATATATGCGTGTTACGTTGCAAATTTCACTAAACTATAACTTTTTGGAAACTTAGTATTTTTTTCGGAAGGTTAGTATTTTTTTGGAAATTTAGTTTATTATTTGAAATTATAGAATATTTTTTTGTAGAATTATAATTTGAATAAGGTTCATTTTTGTCTGTTAATTACAACATTTTTTGTCGGATAATTTTTTATTAACTTTTCGGTAATTCATTTCAACACAGCTTAGTTAGTATTACAGTCAACCACAGATCACTGGAAGTTAAATTGTTTTTCGGAAGCTTTATTATTTTCCATAGAATTCCAGCATCTGTCTAGCCTTTTCCCAACTATATTGGGTTCGGCTTAGAAGATAAATATAAAAAAAAAAACTTAATGTACCGGTCGACTAAAAGTTCTCACTTCATAGGTTTTAGTCGCCGTCGACGAACAAACGACGGCGACTGAAACCTATGAAGTGAGAACTCGGTATGAAATAGGTAGTTATGTACGTTTTTTTTGTTGGTTTCGATTCATGTTGGCATCATTTTCGAACTTTGACCAGAATTCCAATGTTATCAATAGGGGTCCTAAGTAGATAAACAGCTAATTATAAAAAATGTTTACCTTCAGAACATGATCATCATTTAATAGGATTACTTTCCTATCTTATCTAGGAATTAACTTCCTAATCTACGTTCGCGATTAATTTGCCTATCGCTTATGCATCACGGACGCTGAATAAAGCCGAAGGCAATTACTCCACCAGAGAAAAAGAACTTTTAGCCATTGTATTCGGCGTACAAACTTTCCGTCCCTATCTTTTCGGCTATCGGTTTAAAATCGTTACCGATCATAAACCTCTGGTTTGGTTATTTAATGTTAAAGACCCCGGCTCTAAATTAATTCGCTGGCGTTTAAAAGTAGAGGAATATAACTACGAGATAGTGCATAAACAGAGAAAACTAAATTGCAACGCCGACGTGCTATCGCGCTTCCCTCCGCAAGATGGTAATGACTCAAATCGTCCCGTATGCGCCGTCGACGATAGTAATTCTCCAAATCCTTCAAACTCGCCATATGATTGTCCCTCGCCGTCCACAACAGATACTTATGAAAAGTATCTAAAACTTATTAAACAGCCGAGTTATAGTTTCCATACAGTTATTCAAGAATTTAAAGAATCCCTACTCAAGGCCAAGTGCAAATTAATCGTCTATCCTACATCAATTGATTTAGACGATTCTGTACCTTATTGCAAAGAAATTATACAAGCCGTTGTTTTGCATCCTCGTCAAATTTCAGGAGGCTGTTATGAAAGACATAAATAATCAAATAAAATTACGATCCCTGGTAAATAATGAATACATACTTGATTTTTAGTTATTTAAGTTTGACAATATTTCAGAATACACCACTTTCAAGGAACAGAATCGCGTTATGGTATCGTATAAGCGGTCGCGTTTTTTATGTGTGTAAAAGGGCAGTTATAGTGCGGTCTCGCACAGGCCGCATTTTAAAATGCGTGTCCCACACTTGCCGATTTCCGAAAATAAGAAAAAAAAACCCAGTTATTTTATTAGATTCGTGTCGAGAATCAGTAGCATAGTTGCCTCCTTGAATCTGACGAGGATGCAAAACGACACATTGTATAATTATCTACAAGTCAACCTAACATTCGTGACATAGAACGCGAACTTTACACCTCATACAACACATCAAATGACAATCATTTGTTCACTCATTTATTCGTGCGAGTCCATCACTATGATGGAATGTCATATAAGGACATCTTTAAGCTATTAGTCGAATACAGAGTATGGTAAAATTTTGGTATAATGGAGGAGAAAGAAATAGCTATATCCGATTTTTAAGATCCGTTTACAAAACTCTTATACAAAGATCTATAATATCATATATTACGTTTTCCACAATACTGGCATTAGAGTTAACATCTATAAAAATTCTATCTTAATCCCTACACCTAAAGAGGTTAAACAAATACTTCGCGACAATCACGATTTGCCTTCTGCCGGTCATCCCGGCATCACACGAATGTTAGAAAGAATAAAATCAATGTATTGGTTGAAAAATATGCGGCAAGACATTGAAGACTATGTCAAAAATTGCAGATCTTGCCAGATTAACAAACCTTTACGCCAAACCAACCGTGCTCCTATGATTATAAATTCTACCGCAACAAAACCTCTTGAAAAGTTATTTTTGCACATAGTAGGTCCTCTTCCAGAAACCTATGAATTGTATTTAAACAAATTTATTCTCACCATCCAAGATGACCTCACCAAATATTCACAAGCCTATCCATTACAGACATGTTCAGCAGACGAGACTGCTAAAAAGTTAGTTCATTTTATTTCTCATCTCGGTATTCCCAAAATGATTGTCACCGATCAAGGCACTAACTTTAGTTCCGAAGTTCTTAAACAACTTAACAAATTATTTGGCATTAAACATATTCTAGCAGCTCCTTATCATCCACAAACCTGCGGTGCTCTGGAAAGGAGGCACTCAACATTAAAGGAATTTTTGAGACCCTTTGTCAATGAAAACATGTTCTCATACAATTCTAACGTGCATTCGACTACTAACTACTCTCCATTCGAATTATTACTTGGTTTTAAACCATATATTCCCAAATCTGTCGACACATTGGAAAATAACACCTACACGGATTATGTCAGAGTATTGAATCATAGGTTGTATTATAGTAGGCAGAAAGCGCTACAAAACATTCAACATTCTAAAGAGAGGTCTAAACATCATTACGATTCTCACGCTAAACCTATCACCTACAATGTCGGTGACTCAGTGTATCTCAAGTGTCACCACAAGCAAAAAAAAGCTCTGTCTCCAGTTTGGAAACCCCCATATAAAATCGTTAAAGTCAACGAGAATCACACCGTGACTCTCCTCATAAATCGTAAGCATGTACGTCATCACTATGACGAAATTAAGTTGGCGTCTGACGGTGCAATAACTTGATCTATTTCAGGCACCTTGCTGCGCAATGTACATGTCGTCAAGTCGTCACACCGATAACAAGCAGTTGTGGTTTATACTTTGATAAAATGATCAACGTTAAGTTCACCAACCACGATTGGAATGTAGTTACGTATTTAGATGTTAGTAAAATACAAATGCATCTAGATGTAGTCGAATCTCAGTTTACCAGAATTAGCTCTTATTGTAAAGATTATAGTTCATCCAAGATTCAAGTCGATTGTTTAAACGCGTTATCAGCGCTGCAGAGCCAGCACGATAACAACATCAAGAAATATTCGTCAGTTTCTTATATCATAATAATAATGTCGCAAACATTAAGCGGTCCAAACGCGGCTTGATTGATGCCGGCGATATCTTTTGGAAACATTTTTCGGCACATTAGACTCCGATGATGCCATCAGATTCTCAAACGCTATAGACCAAGTACAGACGGATGAAAAACAATTAACACGTCTAATGAGAGATAATATTCACGTAATCAAATCAACTATTACGACATTTAATAGCTCAATATCTAAACTGAATGAAATGAAAAACGGCTTGATAAAAACCTTGAAATAATTGATCAAGCTTTTCAACAACTAACTAATTCAAACGAAAAGTTGGATAGTAAATCTAATATAAGCGCATTCCTTAATGATATCGAAAGCATCATTATTTCCTTGTCGTTCGACATCGAGGATATCAATAACGCGATTCTGTTTAGTAAAATTAATGTTCTACACCCGACTGTACTTAGTCCTTATCAACTGTATAACGAATTTGAACAGAATATGAATAATATGCCAAGGTATTATGAACTCCCTGTATCTTTGTCATTACAAAATATTCACGATCTTATTGATATTTCGAAACTTAATATCTTATTTTCATAATAACAAAATAATTGTAGTAATTAAAATCCCGCTCGTCCTACTTCAAGTAGGTATATATCATATAAGTCCAATATATATATTTTTTTTAAATGTTTGTCTCTGTCCAATATTTTCCGACAGCCATGCGGGCGAAGCTAGTTTTGAAAATAAATTCTCACCTGTCAGCGGGTGTGCTTCCCTCAATGTCCAAGTGTCCAGAAGAAAGGAATTCTTCTCCAAATTGGTCTGACGTTAGAGAGGGACGGATGAACAGTGTTCCGCTATGAGTGAAAGAGTTGGTACGGTTGTTGTTGTACCACTGGAACTCAAAGTTCTAGAACAAAATAATAACGACCTCATTAAAACGGCTGTATCTTAATACTATATTGTGCAGATTCATATCTTAAAGAATTGGTTTTGATGCATTATTGATACTAATTAAGTATTTTTTTCATTAGGTAAGTAATTTCGCAACGCGCAAAAAATATCGCGAAAATTAAGCGCCTGCTTTCGTAGAAAAGTATTGTTAGGTAACTACAGTGAAAAACTCTCAACAAAAGAAGCTTGATACCTACAGGTTGAGGAAAACTGGCTTTAGAAACATCGGAACAAGACCTTGGCCCATTGTCTGGGCCATTCAAGAGATTCAATAGGGCGTAGAAAAAAAAGATGAATTATAAAACACTTCTACTCACACCACCACCACCTAAGGCGTGCTCGTGCTGCCATTTCTCGTGGTCGAAACTATCGAAGTTATCTTCGAAGATCAGTTGGCCTGAGCAGATCCTGGCAGGCGCGTGAGTGCCGCTGACTGTAGTAACACTAGGGTTGCAAGCCGCGCTCAAAGACGCGACCGCTAACACGCCTGTTATCACCGACCACATATTTTCTGTAAACAATATCAAATTAGTTATGGCTTATATAGGTAGGTACTACGTCACAACATCCGAAGGAAGTTTTCTTAGAGATCGTGCCGAGTGAGAGTGAGACGGGTTGGTTCTAGGATTCTTCCGGTACAGGATGAAATCTTATAGGTGCGCCAAATGAAAATGTCATATTCAACGTGTTATAAAGACAATTTAGAACACGTCATTATAGCCAATGCACTTAATTTTGATTGAACTTGACCTTGACATATATTTATATATATATAGTGTAGTTTATACGTATATAGTACGTGACTTGTTTTGTATTGTATTGTATTGTTTTTATAATATTATGATTTTTTTAATTTATTTTGATTTAGTTTTGAATTCTGTGACCCTGACAATTTGTATCTTTTAATCTTAGTTTATTTTAATTGCGTTGACATTTTATTTTTATTTTTATTCTGTGACCTTTTAATTTGTATTCATTAATTTATTTTATTTGTAGGCATTGAAATTTTATTCAGAGTTATGACTTGAGTATTCTGTGGCAGTAGGCATTATGATATTTTATTTTTTGGAATATGGGTTTTGCCTGAAATTAATCAATTTTATTCATTTTCTCCTTTATTTCATATAAATACATATATGTCCTAAAATTATATTTTTAAATATAAAAAGTATAAAAACATTTAAAAATATAAAAAATAGTAGCCCACCGGTATCGGGAACAAGGTCCAAGCTACCAGTGGTCCGGGCTCCAGAGAGAGGAACCTCCTGACAATGCGAGCCGTGTCCAGAAGTACCGCTTTCTGAATCAAGCCCTTGATCCAGCTACCCAACGAGAGCCTCCTCAGGTGTTGGTCGAGGCTCTTGGCTATTAAGCCATTGGCTGTCACGACTATTGGCACAATGATCCCACATGTCAACAACCTCGTGAGCCAAGTCAAGATACTCGATTTGTTTATCTTTCTCGGCTTTCACGAGGTTCTCATCATGCGGGACGGTTATGTCAACAATCATTGCACGCCGCTCTGATCGATCCACCACCTATATCAGACTTATTGGCAACAATAGTCCTGTCAGTGATGATGGATCGATCCCAGTACAATGTCATATTTCCATTTTCGAGAACTGGGTCGGGCACATACCTGTGGTACGGCACCTCCGATTCCACAAGGTTGTATTTCAGAGCAAGTTGCTGATGGACTATCCTAGCTACAAGGTTGTGTCTATACAAGTACTCTCCGTTGGCTAGACGAGAACAACCGGAGATAATATGCCTGATTGATTGCCGGTGGCATGCCCGACAGATGTTAATAAGGAAAGGGATGCACATACGTGCGCGTAGGCTAGCATCGTTTGAACTTTTTTTCATAGGAACGGTCAAAATTAGGTATGACCGCTAGCTTCGCGCGTTGTCATCTTGCTCCAGGTCGTGAACGCGCTTAAATTGATACTTCAAAATCGTCCCCTACTGGAGGATGATTTTACAAAAACGCTGAAACACGTAATTCTTTATATCGTACCAAAATCATAAATTTGAATTTTCAAATCCCTAGCTGAAGAAATGATAGGTTTCCCATGGAAAGTTTCATCCTCTGCACCTATCCTGCAGCAGGATGCCATCTATCTCCTTGCCAAACTTTATTAAAATCCGTTAGCCGTTTAGGCGTGAAAATGTAACATACAGATAGACAGACACAATTACTCTCGAATTTATAATATTACTAGCTGATCCGGCAAACGTTGTTTTGCCATATAAATTATTTAGCTGCCTGGCGCGGCGCTACTTCGTTCGCGTGGTGTTCTACCCCCTTACCTACCCCTACCCTACTCCTACACTACTCCTACCCTACTCCTACCCTACTCCTAACCTACTCCTACGCTACTCCTACCCTACTCCTACCCTACTCCTACACTACTGCTACCCTACTCCTACCCTACTCCTACCCTACTCCTACCCTACTCCTACCCTACTCCTACACTACTGCTACCCTACTCCTACCCTACTCCTACCCTACTCCTACCGTACTCCTACCGTACTCCTACCCTACTCCTACACAACTCCTACCCTACTCCTAACCTACTCATACACTTTTCCTACCCTACTCCTATAAGTAAAACGCTGATTGATTGATAGAACCTAGCGAACCCGGCAGACGTCGTCCTGCTCGGTTGAATCATCATATACCGACAGCCACCTACCGGGTCCAATTGTATATACAAACCATGTCCTGACCATAACAAACACAAAAAAAAAAGAATTATCAAATTTGGTGCAATCGTTCGAAAGTTCTGGGCGTACATACATTGAAGATCTATTTTTATTTAAATAGATTAGAATAGTATATTAGTATTAGTATTACTATGGATTTATTTATTTATTGAAAAACTGTGCAATAGGAAACTCAGATTTAAGTATCTAATACCGTGCATGTTTTTCTATAATCAATCAAATAAATAATTCAACACAAACATCATAACTTCACGCCTGTAATCCCCGAAGGTTTAGACAGAGGTGTACGCACACATTTCGCCAGTTAGTTTAAAATAAATGAAATTCAGGATTAGTTTAATTTGTTACACGTTTTTTACACTATCTATTTTACGGGGGCGGCTCATTTTATGATCTCCGATAAAATGGACGAGTAATCACACATGCCAGAAAACATACATATTGAAAATTAATATTAGTATAGAAAAGAAACACTTACCGATTCAAAAATATAGCCGAAACTGAACTGATATTTCAATTATTTTGAATTTATATGTACTCAGCACATCGATAAAACGACACTTCAATCAAGATTAAAAGGCTAAGGAGACAAGGTACAGTACCTACCTAGAAGTGAGACAAAAACAATATTATCTGCAAAAACAATCAGTTAAGCTAAATAAAATTGTTCTCGGATTTTGTTTCAAACTGTATTGTAGCAGAAGAACTAAAATTCTTCAATTTAAATAAATAAATAACGATTATAGTGAAGCCGATTGATTTTATTTTATTTTACAATTACAAGCTTTTATTTAACTTGCGATGTATGTATGTCACTACATATGTTTGTTCGGGTGGACTCTTGCAACTCAATTTCGAAGCAGATATCTTCAACCGATTGAGCTGAAATTTTGCATGCATGTGTAAATCGGATGACAATGCTAAATTATTATGACAAGGAGCTGATCTGATGATGGAACCGGAAGGTGGTCATAGGAACTCGCTAGTTAAACGACACAACCCCATCTAGTTTGGACTCGTTTGATCCGTCTTGACGAGAACTTTGGTGCTAGATGGTAAACAGGATCTGATGATGGAATTGGAAGATGACCATAGGAACTTGGTAATTAAACGACACAACCCATCGAGTTTGGGCTCGTATGATTCGTCTTGACGAGTACTTTGGTGCTAGATGGTAACCAGGGTCTGATGATGGAGCTGGAAGATGGCCATAGGATCTCGGTAATTAAACGATAATTTAAACCTGATAAGAAAGCGTGTTACATTGTGTTCTAAATGTTCCATCAAAATGTAACACGCTTTTATTTATTTCTTATCAGGTTTAAATTATTTTTAACTTTTTAGTCCTTTTTATTAATAAGTAATAAAAGCTTGTTTTTAATAAGTTTTTTTTTTTTTTCTTTTAATTTTATTTTTAACTTTTTAGTATTTTTGATGCGAGATTGACTACGGCGTAGTTCGTAGCGCGTAACAGTGTTTTTCCGTTATATGCGTTTACTGCATTTAAGCTACCTGTTCATCTTTAGTCCCTGGTTACCATCTAGCACCAAAGTTCTCGTCAAGACGGATCAAACAAGTCCAAACTCGATGGGGTTGTGTCGTTTAACTACCGAGTTCCTACGGCCACCTTCCGGTTCTATCATCAGATCAGGTCCATGTCCGATTCCGATTTACACATGCATGCAAAATTCAGCTCAATCGGTTGAAGATATCTGCTTCAAAATTGAGTTGCAAGAGTCCACCCGAACATACATACATACATATGCACGAGATATTATAGTGCACAAGTGTGTGCGCAAACATAGGTGCACTCTCTGTTCCTTTACTCTCATAGTCCGATGAGACGGCAATCCGACACGACCGGGGAGAGATCAGGCGCAGGACCAACCGATTTACGTCCTTTCCGAGGCACGGGGGGTATTAAACCGCCAACTTCCAAACTCCAGACTAGACTAAGAAATTCCTAATGGAAATCCTAATAACACTTTGTCCGACCCGGGAATCGAACCCAGGACCCACGCTCAGCAGTCGCACTTGCAAACAAGAGACCAACGGGGCAGCTTAGACGTTTTATTAAGCGCATGAATGCATGATGTCTCTAACTAAAGGTTTTTTCAAATTCTTGAAAATTATGTCTACATAAATGTATATGGCAATGCAATGAAATCTAATAATGTGAATGAAGTTAATGGCTATTGTCTAATGTTTCTGGGCCCCAAGTCTGCTATTTTTATAAATTCGTCATTCCAACACGATCTCATTCCCGTCCCATTGTCATTTTGCTTAAAGTTCGTAATCTGCTAAATTCCTAATGGCGATCATTGGTCGGTCAATGGTCTCGAAATAGAGTTGTGTCATAATGACATTGTCGTATTGCCTTTATTATAAAACCCATTAGTAGAAATGATTTCCGAAAAACTACCTCTATTTTATTTATGCCAGATTCCATTTACTATATATTTTTACATATTATTTATTAGTGTTTTATACAAGTCAAGTGTTTTATGTAAGTCAGTCATTTATTTATCATTATGTACGAGATTACCATTCTATGCAATTTCTTTCAATGGAGTGTCAGTGGTTGACCACTGGAAAGTCACAATGACGCCATTATATTAGTACATTACCAAACTTGTCAGAATCAACAATTATGAAATCAATGATAGACCATTCTGACACTATTGTAATAGCAGACTTGAGGCCCAGGTTGGAGGCCATGGTACGGAGCGAGAGTGAATGGGAGGCCGTCACCTCCTTCTGCGAAGCAGTAATGCTCGCGAAGGAGGAGGCGGAGCGCGCGAGGGAGAGGCAATCGCTGCACCCACGCGCGCCTAGCCGCCGCAGGAGACGCCCTGGACGGGAGTCAACAGCCGACTCCCGGCCACCGTAGGCGCGGGCTTGCGGGCGGCGAGCTATGGGCAGCTCGCCGCCCGGTAAGGACCAGGCCCGGGTCGACGGCGCGTTGTGTTCCACGCGCACCTCAAAGAGCTGTCAGCAAGAACTGACGGGGTCCGCTAGGGCCGATGCCGCCGGGGCTGCGGGTTGTTCGAAAGAGATACCGTGGCCCCTGGCACAGGCAACTGAAGGAACACGGGTGGGTTTTAGTCAGTAAAAGTCTGACACTCCCTTCTGCTCCGCCCAGAGCGGGAGGAGTCATTTGATGATTTCCCAACCAGAAAAAAAAAAAAAAAAAAGGCCCAGGTTGGAGGGACTTACACTAAACCTATTATATTACCACCGCAAGTAGCAATTGGCGCCCTAGGAAAAATACAGGTAATAATTGGAATATAACTTTATTTTACTTACCTATAACATGGCGAGACGACCTATAGACGCGTACCTACCGCAAGGGTTGGATCGAGGTGGCTCTAGAAAAGGATGCCTGGAAACATAGGGAGGCCTTTGCTCAGCAGTGGGACAGTGTAGGCTAAGGTCTGAACCCTATATAAGAAATTACCTATCTATCACCAGTTTTGGCATAGTGGAGGTAGAAAAACTTACCTATCTCTGGTTTTAACGTCCCAATAATCTATATCTGTAGCGATCTATATGATTATACAAGGTGGCAGGGACATCGGCGCACAACCTGTAACCATGAATTAAGCATACATTTTAGACCCCCTAGTGTAGAAATTTTCTGTCAGTTAACAAAAAAAA
The DNA here is from genome assembly GCA_947507525.1 of Apamea epomidion. Classification (NCBI taxonomy): domain Eukaryota; kingdom Metazoa; phylum Arthropoda; class Insecta; order Lepidoptera; family Noctuidae; genus Apamea; species Apamea epomidion. The sequence continues at coordinate 11,943,235 of OX382228.1, read as the reverse complement.
AAATCTGCTGTTTCATAGGAAAATGCAATACCTACGCGGTCTAAATGTATAGAACATCTATCTTTTTTTTTTAATAACCATGAAAATGAAATTTATCGACATGAGGGTGTTTAGAATCATGTGCTGAATCCATGGTAACAGGTTGCGCGTCGATGTCCCTGCCACCCTGTATTATACTGGAAGTTATGATTATACTGGCTACCATCAGGTCTGTATCAGAATCTGTCAATAGGTTATTAGGTTCAGCCGTAAGTAAACAATAAATTTAAAATAACATACGTCTATGACTTGGCGAACACTATATGGACGGTAGTAAATAGAAGTTAAATATTGTCATGATTATATTCCCTAGGTAGGTAATCACTATTGATTAGGAACTAATTTTTTTTTTTACTATATAAGTTTATCTATACCTACTACAGTACCAGGTCTGAAGTTACAGACCTTCACATTTCCTTCTTTTATGCGTAAGGCAAGGAAGAAGCATCATGAATCTATTCACATTAAGCCACTATACAGGGTGGCAGGGACATCGACGCACAAACTGTAACCATGAACATGATCCTAGAACCCTAAAGCGAAGAATTTATAAGGGGTTATCAAAAAAAAAAATCTGCCGTTTCATAGAAAAGTGCAATATCTTCGCGGTCAAAATGTATGGAACAGAATTTTTATTAAACCGACTAAAAAATTTTAACGCGTGGGTTTCAGAATCATGTACTGAATCCACGGTAATAGATTGCGCGTCGATGTTCCTGAACTATTATTACCCTGTACTACAAGAATAGCAGTTACATTAAAGATTTCCTTGTTACTACATGCAGGTTCTACCGAGGTTTGACGCTGAAGGCAACTTGAGAAAGGCTCACATGCTGACAGTGAGCTTTTCAGCAGATCACAGGGTCGTGGACGGTGTCACTATGGCGCGCTTCTCAAATCACTTGAAAAACTACCTCGAGAACCCATACACATTGCTTTTAGACTTATAGAAAGAAAATAAGTCGCATGTTGTTTTTTGATTAAATGAATGCAGGACATATTTTGAAACTAAAGGAGTTCATTAATTATCGCTTGTTTTAAAAATACGCCCTGTATACACATTTTAAAGTACTTTTTATAAAATAAAAGCGTGAATTGTTACATATAGTTTTATACTTACTGTAACACTTAAAGACATTACAAAGTGCTGTCAGTAACTAATATTTTCACTATACCTAACACTGGCATTACAAGAAACAGTATTCCGGGGAGTTAGATCCCGGTAGTCAATGTGAATGTAAGTGTGCGTACAAGACATAAAGCCATACACATGCCTATAACTTGCACAAAAGTATCTATGCAAGTAGCTTGCATGCCAGTATGCCAAAACAGTTTTTGATTGGACAATGTCACAATGGCATGCAAGCTGGCATGCTTTTGTGCGTGTCACAGGCATAGGTATTACGAGCCTTACTTGTTTTGTGATAGTAAGCAAAACTCGAATTTTCGTTTTATTAAACAGTTTTGTTAGTACTCAAATAATTCATGTTAGTAGTTAGGGAAGTTAACTGTTAAGCAAAAGCACACCATACATCAACTTGTCGTGTTATAGCTATTTCATACAACTGTCAAGAATGATCTGGCAGATGACAGTTGTGATTTAAATACAAGTCATTTAAGTTGGCAGTCAATTTGCTCAACATTTTTTTTTATTTAAAAAATAGGTTGTTGTTCTCTGAACAATTACTAAGTATTAAAGGTATTTAAATGGTATTTAAATTAGTCTCAAAAAATACCTAATACCTCTGGCGAAAATAAAATATCTTCGATATTCATCCTTCTAACTTTTGAGTTTTCGTCGGATTCTAACGGCATAAAGCCATAGATGTGTGCATGTATATATCACTCGAGTGACAGGTATGAGTATAACTGCCTGAACCAATTAGCGAAGCGAGTTACCTTAAAGTAAACTATGGTCCATTCTGGGATACTGTGCGGCGTATATTCTCGCTGAAACCTTCAGATCTCGATAAATATCAGAATGTCAACTCTATTGATAGGAGCCCACTTCAACGCCAAAAATGCCATATCTACATCACAATATTTCTTACCTGCAAAACATACAATTGTGTTCTTGTAAAAGGCCTTTAGTATTTTACTATTTCGCGATTTCGTCCGCGTGCATGAAAAAACAAATTGCATTTCATGGGTTTTATTTTTTAAGTGGAACCTTCATTCTTTTTCTTAAATAAAAGTAGCCCAAGTAACATCAGTTATCTGCCGGTAAAAGTCCCGTCAAAATCAGTCCAGCCGTTTCGGCGACTAGCCGGAATAAACACAAAATATTAAGAGATTTAAATGTATGTGTACGTATTTTGAGGAATATTAACAATGGGAAACCAATGAACCTCAAATTAATGAGCTAATTTCAATGCTGCCAAGTAGAGCCAACACATACCATACCTACCGCTGGGTCAAGGAAATTATAGGTAGGTACAAAAAGAACCTGAATAAGTATACAAAAAAAAATTGAAATCACTGCTCTGCGACGACGCAACGCATTGGCAATGCCCGTGTGGCATCGCTCTAAGGTAGACTATAATTAGAACATTCATATCTCTCGCGATAAGACCACCCATCGCAACAAGTAAATTCTCACCCTAGGTAACGTAAATCTATCCAAATATCTTTTAGGAAGATCAAATTATTTTCGATTAGACGCGATCTGTGCAACGATTAAGTACTTAAGCAAACATGTTTATCTTATCTTGGTTTTCGATCACCTCGAAGGTGATAATTATACCTAACAAAACAATATTATATTAATGCCTATTAAGATAAATTTGATGCTACGTGTGATCAGTGGCGTAGATAGATAGAATACAGTTTATTTTATATGTCGCAGCCAACTGCTTAAATAAGCCGTTTAGTCAACCGCCTGGCCTTTGAAAGTAGTGCTCGCCTCGCTTCGCTCTCTCGGCTCGCACGCGGTTGATTACAGTTCTTACCCAACCCATTTGGTCGGAATGCCCAGGCTTAGTTACTGCGACTAATTCGACTCGCACGTGATTGGTTACATTTCCAACCTACACTATAGGTAATTTATTGAATATCAATCAGGCCGTTGGTGGAACGGCCGCCGTTTAGTTAAAAGGCTAGGCGGTTAACTAATCGGCTAATTAAACCAGTTGGCTGCCACATATACGCCATAAAAGTTACAGATATTAATGTAGAAATTTTATATAGAGTGAAACAATAGGCGGTGTACTACCTCACCTAACCTTGTTTTGTGTTTGGGAAATCCTCAGGGATACATGGCCCTCCGTCTGGGGAGAATAGAGGGTTATGTCAGACTCCGACCGAAACTCCACGGTTCCTACCAATACCATGAGTCGGGGGCCTAAGAGATACTCGTACATTCGCGTAGACCCCCAACTGATCAGCCCGACATGCCTAGGCCCGATTACCAAGTGTGGTCAATCCCACTTAATCGCTAAGCTTCCGAAACATTTCGGGCGGAGAACGTCGTAATAAACCAAGTTGTCTGGTTTTATAAGAATGAAAAGGCACATTTTGTTAGACCTTGTAAACTAACTCTTAAGTTCTTAACCAATTTGTAAGTAGGTACCTATAAGTAAAAGAAAGAATGATACCATACCAGCTATCCTAATGAAATAAACCTTCCGAAGGGATGAAATCTGTATGTCGTCAAGACAGAGCGTCAACAGGGAACGTTGTTTGTCGCCCCAGTTGCGGTATTCTAATACCAGGGACATGCATGAAACTAGTATATTCTGGAATGATGTATAGATACAGCCGGTCTATACTTCAAAAATGTAGGAGAAGTAAGCTTGAAGTGAACTGTCATCCCATCTGTTAGGGATTGACAGTTCAGTTCAAGCTCACTTCACTAACATTATTATGCTGACATTTTTACAGAATAGCACTACATGCGACAGGCGTCATGAAGAGCGTACAATATCCTCGCCTATTTAAAGGTCAACTTTATCTGTGCTGCACCTTGTGATGTGAGGCTCATAAATGGATATGTGATAGCTGATCAAGTCGAACCCAATCAGTGGTCATCAGCGCATCATGATGGGTTGGCCGCCAACAGTTGGTAGCATACTTAGTTGTAGGTAAAAAAGTATCAATTGGAGTACGATAACGACAATCGAGCAAAATTACCAACTTGATAAAAATTTGGTTCGTGCTATAGTCAATAATCATGCACCTATAATATAATATATGCATCATAAATAATATTAGGCAAATCACAGCCACGGTTCAATCTTGGAACTATAAACCCACTTGTATCCACGGTAGGTACCTACAGGAATGTCCATTGCCAATTACGCTGAGTTGGGCGCTTACGGGCTTGGCGGGCTTAATGCTACTGCCGACCTATTTTGTAATAATCTCACCGTGAGAACTTAGGTGAAGTGAGCTCATTATATTTGAAATCATTCCATCTAGGGATTGACACTAATAACGGCTCACTTCACCTAAGTTATCACGGTTAGATTTTTACAGAATAGATCGGCAGTTGGAATGTCAGCTCAGGTCAAGCTCACTTCATCTAAGTTTTCACTGTGAGATTTTTACAGAATTGACCGGCTGAAGTCTTATCTGCTTGAATTACTAAACATGTTAATAAATATCATTAAAGTACTTAATGTACTTAAACTTTGTAGTTATACATATGTATAACTACAAAGTTTAATAAAATCTTACACTACTTGTTTGGTCCCGTACTTGAACTCTCGCTGTATAAACAATGGATGCCAAATCTTCCTTAGGACGCTGAACTAAATTTTGATCATTAGCCATGTTAACGGATTTTGTAAGTAACAGAATTAATTTGGGAACTCGACTCTTCTTTGGCTTATCGGATTTCCTCCATGAAAATTATTTTTGAAGGCCCTTGAGGAAACTTAAAGAACTTATTGTACGGTTTATTAATGTCACATCACCCCTATCGTTGTTTCGAGAACCTAGCTGCCGATATTTAACAGAGGTGCTATCATTAAAGTAGGTGATTAACGGAGAGTATGGGTTGATTTTTTGTGATAGTACAGAACAAGTATTGGTTAGAGCAGAAACATTGTTGCATTTATGAACTTCAATAAGACGTGTCACAACTGGACATAAACGCCTATGAAGAAATATCATTGGAGCTGCCATTTGAAAAAGCATCATACGATGTATCAAATAGATGATAAAATACAACATAAGAATTATATAGTTTTATAGTTCAGTAAGTTCAGTAGTGTTTCATACGAAGTAGGTAGGTACTCACCATAAGTCCATGGTCAGTGCATATCGTTATTGTGAAAACTTTACCATTTTTATAATTTAGATACTTAAAGCTGTAAATTTGACTCTAAATTGTGTATGTAATGTGCCTAAATAAATAATCTAAAAGGTCATGTGACTTAAAAGCTACTGACATTTTTGTAAGTTTACATCATACGTGTGACAATATCTATATGTCGGAGTCATTCGTTTGACTATTCGGAATGCTAGCGCCATCTAGTGGCGCTATTCAGAGTTTAGCCTGAGTTCGTGGGGGGACGAGAGCAACAGCTACAAAAGCGGTGTGAGCAGAGCTCTCGAGATCACCCCGCCGGGCTTCCCCCAGGTAACTGGGGGTCTCATCTGGCGGGGACAGACCGCCGAGGTGTCGTGAAGAAAGATGCGATCTCTCGAAGGTCTCGAGATCATCGAAACATTGGACATCGTACGAACAACATGTGCTTAGAAACTCTCTCGTGTTCCGTATCGTTGAGTTGGCTACCTACAGTGTGTGATTCGCTAGTGTGACTAACTTGTTCGTAAATTGTAATCCGATTTGAACTGCAAACCGTTTTTCTATTGTGCTATAACCAACACTACCCATAGTACGCCCACAGTAATTAAAATATGCCTGATGTTAACGAGAGACAGACATACCTTCTCCGACATATATATCAGTATCCGGTTAGACTAGAAACCCACCTCAAAAACCGAAAACCCGCTTCTTTATGCACGCACCCTCACTTGATTGACCTTTAAGAGACTGCATGTCGATGTTGAGGTCATCCTGCGACGTTTAACTTTAACCGTTTTTTAACCGCAGGATGTTGGAATCATCTCCTAAGACAAGTTCCGTCTAGTAGAATCTAATTAATTAAAATGAGCCAAGAGTTCAAATCCTCCACCGTAACACATTTCATTTCAAAATCTTTATATTAACTCATTAATTGAATTACATTAACTCATTATAATTTAGGCACTTTATGAGTTTTAACTGCTTACAACATTCACTTTACACACAATAATCATGGGTACATGATGACAGTTAAGCAAATTATTTATTTATAATTTACTGACTGCAAGGTATATCAAAATTATTTAAATAATTTGCTGATCGCAGGGTGTACGGTCGCGATCATTAATGCAGTATCACCTTAAGGACTGTATTGCTGTGAACGCGCGGGAAAGGCCGTACCTACGTCTGTGTGCATAAAGTGATTTATCAACTCAGAACGCTCACCTCATAATTCGCACACTGGCTGGCGTCGAACGAAACAAAAAACATACCGTCGCTTTTGCACACAGGCTACGTAATTACGTATGACCTTGGTTGGTTCATACCATTGCTAAAATTGAACTCATTACATCAAGTACTGATAGCTGGTAATATTACGTATTGGATTAATGAACGCATAGGTCTGGGTTCCAATCTCGAGTTGGGACTTTATTTTTCTTTTCCAACAATAATCTTTATCGGTTATTTTGTTATTCGTTTTTTATAGATTATTAAACAAGAATTATAATGTAATAATAATTTTATTTTCATTATTATATTGCTATTGTAATACGGGGTTAAAATAAAAATGTTTTATAAGTGATTTCAAAAAGTCTATTCGTTATAATTTTATAAACTAAAAAAAAAACTTCTAGTCAAAAGAGTTTATTTTCTCATAAAGAACAATCTTTTGAAGTAAAGCAGGTAATCAGTGAACTACGACCCTTAGACTTAAAATATTGTATCTTAGTAATATAATAATATTGTGCTTTAACTACTAATGTGTGTGGGTACTCTAAGAAATCACAACTAGCAAATCTACCCACGTAAATAAAAAAAGTTTGAACTCCTTGTCACAATACAATTAAATTACTCAGTAGTACTACTTTTTGTTTACTGCCATTGCGTTCGTTTTAACTTTAGTTGCCTATCTCAAACGTCAAAGTTAACAAATCGTATTTATTAGGACGTATTGCGGTAATAGCTTAAGTATTCATTTTCATTGTGAAAAGAAGATTGAAACTAAACCTCAAAATAATCCTTATTACGGATATGACACTGTTTACGACTTAATTATTTATAAGACTACGGGCGTGCTCGATAGATGGCGTTGGCGTCGATTTAGAAGTCGCTATGGTTTGGTTACCACGATTAGTATATAAGCAAATCGTTTTTTCTTTACAGAAACACAGACACCGTTTGACACTCGCCGCTAGCGGACGTGCCCAAGCGCTCCCTCCCGGTTTAGTGCCCCTCGCTGTCGCTCTCGTTGCGTTCTCGTAACGGCTCTCTGTAGTCGCCCCGACTACACTCGATCTTTTCGGTTGAATTTTATTCTCCGAAATATAAGATCTCTCAAACTGCCTTTTTCAAGGCTACTACTATTTCTTTGACGTATAGTTCGTCGTAGAGTCACTTGGCCCCTTCTGGGCTAAAACCACAGTTTCGTGGTCCTCGGAGGAAACCTTACGGTGCCAACGAATCCGAGTGGGGTGTTGTCCCAATCACACCCGCCGAACCCCTTCAGGGCTAGGCAGTCAATTGGACGGGTCCCAGTTCCCGGCCTTGGGGGGTCTCCTAGTCGGTGCTGGTGACAGTTTTTCTCCACAGCAACACACCTAGTGTCTTTAGGGTGTCTCTACACCCTTCGCGCTAGACTGGCTAGGGCCCCGTTCGCACAATAAGACGGGCGACGGGTTACAAGCTTAGGGCTCACCCTTAGGCACTCACCTCCCTGTCTACACCCGACAGGGAGGGTACACACCCCCGGGCCCATCCACCCGGGGAGTTAGGTATAGGTTTTTTCTAAAATCACGGATTAAAACTCCGTTCCCCCGCCCCAGACTATGGCAGACAATGCCATAGTAATCTTTCTAAAGGAGGTCCTCCTCAAGGACCCCGACTTCCTCGCCAAATATGGCTCCAAATTAGCTGCTCTGCAGCTTACCTCCCCCGCCACGACTGTCAAAACGAGCCTGCTCGTTGAGTCGCCCACCTCCCCAGTTGAGTCGCCCACCTCCCCAGCGCCAATGGACGCTGAAGAGGCCTCGGGCAAACGCGCCCACGTCTCTTCGGACGAGGATTCCCTCCTCGTCTCCGACTCCTCCTCAGCCACTTCCTCCGATGACGACGGCTTCACGCTGGCGTCAGGGAAAAAAAGTATGCGGAAGAAGAAGAAAACTTCTTCTCCCATCAAAATAGCGGCCCCTGTCTCGGTCGCTACCCCTCCCTCCGCCCCCGCTTCCCAGGCCGCCCGCGCCGCTACCCCCGCCCCGTCCGCCCCACGCGCCCCTCGCGCCGCTACCCCCACTCCGACCGCCAGCCACAGCGCTGACGTCACCCCCTCCGCCCCTCGGAAATCTCCCCCGCCACCCCCTGTGTTCATTCAGGACAAAGGGAAGTGGACGGACGTCTCAAAATGGTGCACCGATCTCAAGATCGGTTTCACCAATGCTAAATCTACCCAACAGGGTATAAAAGTAATAGTCCCTACGTCGAAAGACTACAGGGAACTAACCCGATTACTCCGACAGAGAGGTGTGTCTTTTCACACCTACTCCCTCCCGGAAGAACGTCAGACCCGAGTGGTCATCCGCAGGATCCCCAAGGAAATCCCTGTCTCGGATATCAAGGCCGATCTCCAGGCACAGGGCATCCCTGTGTCTGACGTCCACCGAATGCACCGTGCCAGAGGGCAAGTTGCATTCGACATGATCCTCGTGGTCTGTCCCGCTGCAGAGGGTGAATCTTATCACCCTATTTTCAAGATTAAGGCGATCTGTGGTCTCACAGGCCTCATAATCGAGAAACCCCGCAAGAGCGGCATCGTCGGGCAATGCCACCGATGCCAGCTCTACGGCCATTCCCAGGCACACTGCCATGCCAAACCCAGGTGCGTCAAGTGCCTGGGTGAGCATGGCACGTCTGATTGCCCCCGTCCCAAAGATCGTTCCCTTTGCAAGGAACCCCCCAGCTGCGTACTGTGCGGCGAAACAGGGCACCCAGCCAACTACCGTGGCTGCCCTAAGGCCCCTAAATCCTCCTCCCCTAAGTTGGCCAAGCGTGCAGACGCCCGCCAACAGAGGGAATCTCCGCCCCAATACCCCTCGACCCAGCTCCCCGAGCGACTAAGCCCCCACAGGCCTAGTCCATGGAACATGCTGAACCACCAGAGCGCTTTCCCCGCTCTCGTGACAGCCTCACCCTCACCCACCCCTGCAAGGGCGGATCCCCGACTTTGCCCCCCCTCGCTACAATCATATTTAGCGGGTAAACCAAAGCCCCCCACCCCCGCTCCTAAAGCCGCTCCCGCCGCTTTACCTCCCCCCCCTCCCACCACCTCTACCCAGTCAGCGGCTCTTGATCCGTTCAACGTGATCAGCAGCACTTTCCTGACTTTCCTCACTCCCCGTGCCAAGCAAATGGCACAGGAAATCACTGCCGCTAAGGCCTCCGGCGACCTCTATCGCATCCAAGCGATATACAACGCGTACCCGGAGATTACGCAAGCCCTAACATCATTCATTACAAAACCGTAATGGATAAAACCTTAATAACGCGAACGAAACCCCGATCCCTCAAGTTGGCATCTTTCAATGCTAACGGCCTCCGACCACACCGAGATGAGATCGCCACCTTCCTCCGCGATCATCAAATCGACATCCTTCTCGTCCAAGAGACCTTCCTCAAGCCCAACCACCGCAGCCCCGCAATTGCTAACTATCGTCTGGTTCGTAATGACAGGACGAGGTGTCACAAGGGCGGTACTCTAATTTATTACAAAAAGGCTCTGTATTGCATCCCTATGGACCCTCCCCCCCTCTCACGACTCGAAGTGTCAATCTGCCGATTAGGCATGACAGGCCACCAGCCGATCACGCTGGTCTCGGCCTACCTTCCTCCCTCTACCGCTCCAGAGAACCCACAGCTTCTGTCTGATGACCTCTCTACCCTTCTTGGCTTGAGTGACTCCGTTATCATAGCGGGTGACCTCAACGCTAAACACACTGCTTGGAACAGTGTCACGGTCAACACCCGGGGCAGGCAGCTCTTTGACCTCTGCCCCCTGCTCAATTTCGACGTCATAGGCCCCATGACTCCCACTCACTTTCCCCACGACCCCTCCCACACCCCTGACGTCCTGGACATAGTGCTTCTGAAGAAAGTCAACCTACGGTTAGACTCTCTAGAAGTAGTTCAAGAGCTCACGTCAGATCATCGACCAATCATCATTCGATTGGCCCCTCGCTCTGGTCTCACCGATCCTGACCTACCTCCCCTGACAAAAGTGGTAACGGACTGGAGGAAAGTAAGGGAATGCCTGAAATCCACCACATCCCCCCACCTGGACACCATCCCCGGTCATTTCAACTCTATCGCAGACACGACGGCCGCGATCGACTCATTCACGGAACACGTGCAGTCAGTCATGAACGATTGTTCTAGGGAAATTCTAGTGACGGACGACCGTCGCTGGAAATTGCCTGACGACGTGCGTGAACTGCTGAATGAGAAGAACGCGGCCGTTCGTGCCTACAGTAGCTTTCCCTGCGACGCTAACAAAGCCCATATGCGTTACTTGCAGCGTGCTGTAAAGTCTCGTTTATCGGAGTGGCGTGAAGCTAGCTGGAATAAGATGCTAAGCGAATTAGAGCCCACCCATCAGGCCTTCTGGGAGCTTCAAAGGAGACTCAAATCCCGCGAAGTAGTCACCGTACCACCCCTGGTCCGCCCTGACAAAACCATCGCTTTCGATGATGATGAAAAGGCCGAGTGCCTGGCCATCAGCCTCGAAGCTCAATGCTCACCCAGCACTCAACGAGTAGACCAAGCTCACCTCTCAGAGGTCGACGCGGAAGTCGAACGTCGAGCCTCCCTCCCGCCCGTCGAAGACCCTGAAAATCCTCTGCCTCCCGTCACTCCAGACGAAGTGCAGGATATCATCAAAGGTCTCATACCCAGAAAGGCCCCCGGTTCGGACGGGATCACCAATAAAGTGATCCAGCTCCTCCCAGCCCCCCTCATATTGCTACTGGCCACCATCTTCAATGGCGCCATGGGCAACAACATTTTCCCACAATCGTGGAAAGAAGCCACAGTTATTGGCATCCATAAGCCCGGAAAGCCCAGGTCCGAACCGACAAGCTACCGTCCTATCAGTCTGCTCAAAGTCCTCGGAAAGATCTACGAGAGGCTTATTTACAAGCGTCTCAGGGTCTACGCCGAATCAAAGGGCCTCTTTCCAGACGAGCAATTTGGTTTTCGAACCCAACACTCTTGTGTCCAACAAGTCCACCGCATCACCGAACACATCCACTCAGGATTCCTGCGCGGCATGATGACAGGTGTTATCTACTTCGACATAGCGAAAGCATTCGACAAAGTCTGGCACAACGGCTTATTATTCAAGCTGTACCAACTCGGTGTGCCAGACCGGCTCGTTCTCATCCTACGAGACTTTCTGTCGAACCGCACCTTCCGCTACAAGATCGAAGGAGCGCTCTCATCCCCCCACCCCATAAGAGCAGGAGTCCCCCAGGGCTCTGTACTCGCCCCACTCCTTTTCACGCTGTTCACTAGCGATATCCCAAAGGACGCTAAGACCCATCTGGCTCTGTTCGCAGACGACACAGCCATTTATTACACTGGTCGCAGCCACACCCAAATACGGCTTCGCCTCCAAACCGCAGTCAACAAGTTGGCTGCTTGGTTCAGGAAATGGCGCATCGAAGTCAACCCCGATAAGAGTCAGGCGGTTCTCTATTTGAAACCCAGACTCCAACCCACCCCCCCTCCGCCCATCACCATGTTCGGCAAGCCAATCCCGTGGGAAAAGCGAGCCAAATACCTCGGTGTTATCCTGGATCAACACCTCACCTTCTCAGAGCACATAAAGACGGTCCGTTCGCGGATCAGAGGAATCAGAGCTATTAAGTCAAATCAGTACACAGTGGTTTTATTTAAAATTCCCGCTAGTGTACCGTACCTTCAGGTCAATCATTCCCAAATATCATCAGGGTATTTAACATTGGTCCTACGAGCCGGGTCTTTTGGACAGTTTTTGATTCAAGTGGAGCCACCGCAGGCCCACTTCCCGTCCCGTGTACTTGCAGTGGATCGCTGCAGAAAGGTACACGGTCCTCCGCAGTAGCGACGACCGCTTCGCCCAGCAAGAGCGGTGAGCTGAGTCAGCATTGGCGGACTAGTTCAAAGAGTGGCCACAGAGGACGCCACTCTCAGATCAGCATTTCACCGACTTCACTGTATGACGGCAAGGTGACGCAGGCGCAGCCATCACGCGACGTCACAGGTGACATCACGCGCAGTTGACATAGCAGCCGCAGAGGGCGCCACTTGCAGGTTTAAAACGGTGATTGTGTGAAGTGCAGTTTATGAGTACAGTTTTATATTTATCTTGTCCAAGAATTGGACAAACAGTACGAGTCAAACGATTTTGAACTCTATTCTAATTCGTAATCTAGGACTTGTAAAATTTTAAGAACATTTTTAATTTACCAATTTGTGTGCATGTTAGAATTAGGACTTAGAATATTTTATAGAAAACGGGGGAACGGGGAACCTATACCCGATTTCCACACGATTTTGTGTTTCCAAAACACTTGGAAAATTTTAAGAAGTGGTTGGGAATTGTATTTTTTTTTTTTTTTGTTTGATATAATTGTTCAACTTAGAAAATTTTAGTCGGTTGTTATTGTTATGAACTTATAAGTTTACTGGTTAAGTTTGCAACACTCAGAAATTGTGCATATTTTATCTCTTTATCAACTTATACAGTTGTTGTGTTTATAAAAATAACGCATTTTATTTATTTATCAAGTACGTAAATCGATCATAAAAATGGAAGGATTAATTAACGTTTTAAAAGATCAACAGAATGTTATCACAAAGCGATTGACAAATTTTAAGAAATGTAGTAAAGATAGATTAACGCTAGAATACATAGAAACAAGGCAAGAATTATTGGAAAAAGATTGGGCATTGTTGAAAGAAAACAATACTAAATTACATGAACGTTATAAAGCAGAAGATATAGTACAGAAAGTGGTTGATATCTATGATGCGACAGAGGATACTTATGTTATTTATAAAAGTTTAACGAAAACAGCTCTTAATAAAATTCGGTTAGCTCAGGTTTCTGTGCACCAAACCGATAATGCTTCAACTAGTATGAATAAATCAAGTAATTCTTTTGTTAAGTTGCCCAAAATATCCATTCCAACATTCTCAGGAAAATATGATGAATGATCTTTTTACATCATTAGTACACAAAAATGATACTTTAGATAATGTACAAAGGCTCCATTATTTAAAAAGTCACCTTTCTGGCGAAGCAGAGCAATTAAACGTCATACTCCTATAACTGATGCCAATTATATTCAGTGCTGGACTCAGTTACAGAAGCGTTATGGCAATAAAAAATACTTAACAAATTGTATTCTTAGGAGGTTGTTCGGTCAAAAACATATGCAAGCGAAATCATCTACAGCTTTGAAGGAGTTGCTTGATACTACTTGCGATTGTCTTAATATGTTGAGTAATTTGAAGATCGACGTGAGTACATGGGATATCATTATCAGCCACATTGTTACCTTTAAATTAGACAACGAAACGTGTAAACAATGGGAGCTTAGTATTTGCAACAATGACTCCAACAATGACTTACCAACATTCAACCAATTTAAAACTTTTATAGAAACCCGGTTTCGTGCGTTAAAGTGTTTAGAGCCTAAAAGGGCACCAGTTCATCAGGGCAATAACAGTAATAAAGGTTCATCTGGTCATACTCCAAAGGCAATATTGGCTACGAGTTCATCAATACCGTGTGAATACTGCTCAGAAGGACACAAACTATGTTTCTGCAAGAAATTCTCAAAGCAGACAGTTGAAGTTAGACGTGCTTTTGTAGCAAAACCAAAATTTGCTTCAACTGTTTAGGCGGCAATCACATTGTTTCTGAATGTAGAAGAACTACCACCTGTAAAGTTTGTCAAAGGCGCCATCATTCGTTGTTGCATTTAGGTCAGGAGTCGGACAAAGGAGACCAACCTTCGACATCATCGGCTATCGACAGTATTAGTTCACCTAATACTAGTCCGATTGTTTCGTGCCTATCGACAGGTAATATTCCCAAGCCCAGACAGGTTTTATTAGCCACAGCGCTAATAAAGGCCGAGTCACACTATGGTGAATTTCAGACTGTCCGAGACTTGCTCGATCAGGATTCGCAAGTATATTTTGTAACAGAGGCCGTAGTTCAGCTACTCAACCTGAAAAAAATCCCTATTCAAGGAACTATTTCGGGCCTTGGTGGTAATAGTTCAACCATGGCAACGTACATGGTACTCTAATTGCTCAGAGCACTACCTTAGGGTGGGTCTTGTCCGGTGCAGTTAGTAGGGACACATCTAAAGGTTCACCTAAAATTAATGTGTTGCATGCACAAGTTAATGAAGACGAAATATTAAAGAAATTTTGGGAATTTAAAGAGCAAAATAATTCAAAGAAAATACTATCTCCTGAAGAAGAGAAGTGTGAAGAGTTTTACACAAAAACTACAGTAAGGGGTGGCCGTGGAAGGTACGTAGTGAGACTACCTTTCCGCGATGAAAATCCTTCTTGTAAAGGTGGAGGTTCTCGTGCTATCGCTGAAAAAAGATTTAAGTCTTTAGAAAAAAGGCTAGAAAGAAATACAGATCTAAAGGAGAAGTACAAGCAGGTAATTGAAGAATATTTAAAACTAGGACACATGAGGCAGATAGACAAGAATGACAAGAATAAGGAAGTGGCGGTATACTTACCTCACCATGCTGTAATCCGGGAAGACAAAAGTACTTTGAAGGTACGTGTTGTCTTCAACGCGTCCGAGAAGAACAACAATGGAGTCTCACTCAATGACACGTTGATGGTGGGACCTACATTGCAGTCTGATTTAGGACACACAGTGTTAAGATGGAGACTTCATCCCAAAGCACTGGTAGCGGACATCGTCAAAATGTACCGCCAGGTCAGGATTTTGGAAGAAGACGCAATGTTTCAGCGCATATTATGGCGAGCTAGTCCTGAAACCGAAATCAAGGACTACGAGCTGGTGACGGTTACCTTTGGTACGGCATCGGCACCATACCAAGCAGTTAGAACCCTACCTCAAGTCGCTTACGATGAAGGTAAAAATTACCATCTGGCTGCTGATATGGTTCTGAACTGCTTTTACATGGACGACTTGATGACCGGTTGTAACAACGTAGAAGCAGGCCTGGAAATCTACAGGCAAATGACAGCGTTATTAGGAAAAGGTGGATTCGCGCTCCAAAAATGGAATAGTAACAATCAAGAAATAGTAGACAGGATACAGCAAATAGAAAGTAATACATTAGAAGGAGAAATAGATCAAATTAGGACAAAGGACAAAATGAACAAAGACAACACAGATAAGGACAAAATCATACAGGACATAAAACAAGCAATAGAGTACAACAAAACCAAGAAACCAGAATACAAAGAAAGGGAAGTAGAAATAAAATTAGATAATACTATTAAAATTCTAGGACTTACGTGGAACCGCAACGCAGACACCTTCCAGTACATGGTGAATCTCCCGCCGCAAACGACCGCACCTGTGACTAAAAGGTCCATTATTTCTCTGATAGCACGACTTTTTGATCCATTAGGCTGGTTATCCCCTAGTGTGGTTTTAGCGAAGGTTTTTATCCAGAAATTGTGGCTGGCAGGTGTTGGTTGGGATGAGGAGATACCAACGACTTAAAAAATGAATGAATATCATATCGTGAGGAATTGTTACTACTCACCAAGGTTCGGATTCCTCGTTGGCTTGGCACCAAGTCGAACGACTATCTGGAACTTCACGGTTTTAGTGACGTCTCCAAAACAGCGTACTCAGCTGCGATTTACTTGCGGATTGTAGACGCAGATGGCAATGTTCAAGTGTCGTTGCTGGTTGCTAAGACCAGGGTTGCACCAGTAAAGCAGATAAGTATTCCGCGGTTAGAGCTCTGCGGAGCAGTCTTGCTGTCGCAGATACTGTCGCAAACATCTGAGGTCTTGAGTATCTCCTCAAATAAGGTCAAGGCGTGGACGGATTCCACTGTGGTGTTGGCCTGGATAAACAGCCACCCAAGTAAATGGAAGACGTTTGTGGCCAATAGGACGTCTGAAATATTGACCTCGATGAAAGCGTCACAGTGTTTTCACGTCCCCACTAAAGATAATCCAGCAGACTGCGCCTGTAGAGGGATACTTCCCAGTTCCCTGCTAGAAAACGATTTGTGGTTTTTTGGACCATCGTTTCTTAAATTACAAAACGTAATTTACAATAGACCAACTAATTATTGCAGTACAGATTTCGAAGAGTCAGCAAAGGCACATGTAGCGATCATTCCAAACTGTTCCTTCTTCGATCAATGTTCGCAGTTACGAAGATTGGTTAGGGTTGTTGCATACTGCCGAAGATTTTTAAAGGAGAACAAAACATACAGGAAAGGATATTTACAAAAAACAGAATTAGACGCTACACTCGAATGTTGTATTAGGAAAACACAGGAAGAACTATTTACAACAGAATATAAGGAACTGAAGGACAAAGGCTATACACACTCAAAAACAAGTCCCTGAAGATCACTCTGCCCCTACCTCGATGATAAGGACATTATGAGAATAAGAGGTAGACTGGAGAAATCAGAGCTAAGCGAACAAATGAAACATCCGATAGTCCTGCCTCACTCCAGTCAGCTAACTCGGCTAATCATAGCTGACGCACACCATAAAACACTGCACGGGGATCCTCAGCTCATGATAAATTATTTGAAGACAGCCTTTAGTACTGGATTATAGGGGTCAAAAATGTGGTCAAACACCATGTCATCAAGTGTGTGACATGTGCGAGGCAAAGAGCCAGTACTAAAAACCAATTTATGGGTTCACTACCTGCTGTTCGATGCACCCCAGCTCGACCATTTTTACATAGCGGGGTTGATTATGCTGGTCCAATTAATGTGAGAACAACGAAAGGTCGCGGCCACCGTTCATACAAAGGCTATATATGCCTGTTTGTATGCATGGCCACTCGTGCACTGCATTTAGAAGCAGTGAATGACATGAGCACTCAAACCTTTTTAGCAGCGTTTAGACGTTTTGTCTCGAGACGAGGTCATTGTGCCTCCAGGGAGTTGCAGCAAATGACAGCTATTCAATCGTCCATAACCGAACACCTCGAAGCGAATGGTACGGAGTGGCACTTCATTCCTCCTCACAGTCCCAACTTTGGTGGACTTTGGGACGCAGGAGTGAAGTCCACAAAGTTCCATTTGAAACGAGTGATCGGTGAAGTGACTCTCACATTTGAAGAACTGACGACACTCCTCAGTCAGGTAGAAGCGTGCTTGAACTCGCGACCTATGAGCACAATTAAGGTTGATGATCCTGGTGAACCGTTACCTATAACGCCTGGACATTTTCTCATTGGAGAGCCCTTAGTAAATGTACCAGATAACAAGTACGAAGATTCCAACATTAATTATTTATCACGCTGGCAATTCATTCAACGAATGCTTCAGTCTTTTTGGAGACGTTGGTCTCACGAATATCTCGTTACTTTGATGAATCGTTACAAATGGTCTCCCCAAGTTTCTGTCTCATCCGTTGTGCTAGTAAAAGAAGACGACTTGCCGCCAAGTCGTTGGTTGATGGGTAGGATAATACAAAAACATCCAGGGGATGACAACATCACCCGTGTAGTCACGTTACGCACCAAATCCTCAACAATCAAAAGGCCAACATCCAAAATATGTATTTTACCCGTAGTCGAATAAGAAGTTTTTATGGTTTACATGACAGATTTTATTCAGCCATGAATTTTACAACTAATTTACACTTTTTATCTTGTTAGAATCAATTTATATAACTATTTGTACGCTTGTAAACTTTAGATCAACTGTGAAAAAATCAAATAATATATATTTAAGTTTTCTTTACACTGTTTACAATTTTTATATGAACTTGATTAAAGTAGACCTTTTGTACAACCTAGAATAATTCATGTTTAGCTTTAAGTTATTGTAACATCCTTATTCGCCATTACGAACCGAGTGTTTTAGTTATATATGTATATATACTCGTATGTATATGAACCATAGCTTCTAGATTTTAGTTCAAATTATTTTCGCATGTATTGCAAATGTTTAGTTCAACTTGCTTTCGCAATGTGCCACATTAGTTTAGTTTAGATGGACATTCCGTCAGTAACGTCCTTGGTGGGCGGTATGTTTACGACTTAACTATTTGTTAGACTACCGGCGTGCTCGATAGATGGCGTTGGCGTCGAATTGGAAGTCGCTATGGTTTGGTTACCACGATTAGTACATAAGCAAATAGTTTTTTTTTTTTTTAATTTGAGCTGTCAAGTCAGATCAGTACACAGTGGTTTTATTTAAAATTCCCGCTAGTGTACCGTACCTTCAGGTCAATCATCCCTAAATACCATCAGGGTATTTAACAGACACAATATTATTTTAATATTACTAAAATAAATTTGTAATTTATAACTTAATACTTTGTTTGTATAACCCCCATTATTATCAATGCTATCAATTAAACGCTGGCGCATAAATCGATAAAATAATTAAATCATAATACTCACACTCAGTCCGGTTTCATCAAATATCTGTGATATAATATTAAGTCCACTTTTACGCAGCGCGATAATATCTGCTTTCATCTCAATATTTAAATTTCCTTGCATTTTAAAATGAACTACTCGTACAACATCACTAATAGATTAAACACACGTCACTAATTTACAATAACAACCAGCCAAAAACAAATAACGTTCTATTTAGTTGCGGTGAATGAGTCGTAAGTTAACTGCATCTGTCTACCTTATACACAGTCTGGCATAAATACTGTTACAATTAAAAATAAGAAAGATATTACATTTGAATTTGGAATCTGTCATTTTTATACGATTGTTCATTGAGTTTTCTAATTTTGGCGCCAATACATTGTACAATATTTTGCGATATTAAAATGGAGTGGGGTGATAAAGAGAACCGAATCGCTGTGATTGCATTACACAAAGTTGGTGTGGAGCCAAATGCAATTTTTAAAACTCTCCATACGCTTGGTATTAGTCAAATGTTTGTGTACCGGGCTATTAATAGGTACAATGAGAAAAATTGATAAATAAATTAGAATTTAATCTAATTTACAATTAGAAAAATTGTTTGTGACAGAAAAAGATCTGGCCGTCTACGTAGTGTTCGTACGAAAAAGGTGGTCAAAGCAGTAAGGGAAAGAATTCGAAGAAATCCTGTCCGAAAGCAAAAGATTTTATCTCGGGAGATGAAGATAGCTTCTTTCTGCATTCTTGTTTGTTGAGATAACTGTTCATCACACTAAAGTTTTGCTTGCAGTGCTCTACAGTCCTAATCTTCACATAGACTACTTCAATTCTCTTGACTCCACACTCAGTGATCTTTGCCCCATGTATGAGCACGTTATTTTAATGGGTGATTTTAATACCTGCTTGATTAAAAATGACACTCGATCCCTTAAACTCCTCTCACTCTTGTCTTCTTTCAATCTTCAAGTTTTGCCTCTTTCTGCAACTCACTA
Source organism: Apamea epomidion (assembly GCA_947507525.1). NCBI lineage: Eukaryota > Metazoa > Arthropoda > Insecta > Lepidoptera > Noctuidae > Apamea > Apamea epomidion. The sequence continues at coordinate 11,923,320 of OX382228.1, read as the reverse complement.
TTTTCCTAATTGTACACCCTCGCTTCTAGATCTTATGATTGTCTCCTCTCCTAGTAATGTTTCTTACCATTACTTTTTCTTACCACGATCTCATTTACCTGTCGTATCGTATCCGTGTTCCCAAGCGTAAGTCCCAGCTTTTATATCTCCGTAACTACAAGGGCATAGATCTGGAAGCTTTGCAGCGTGATGCCGACGATCTCGACTGGACCCCTCTGGTTGAGTTCGATGACACCGACGATAAGGTGAATTGTTTTAACGCAACCGTTCTCGAATTATATGATCAGCATGCCCCTATCCGACGTGTCAAAGTTAGACATAACCCTGCACCATGGATAACGCTACAAATTAAAGAGCTTATGGGTCGCCGGGATAAAGCTAAGAGCAGATATAAGCGCAGACCTTCAGAGCTGAATCTCTCTTACTACAAATCGTTACGTAATCGCTGCAGGCATCTGTGTCAAGATGCTAAGAGACGCTATTTCCACGACCAACTCAATAATCGCAGTTCTTCTGATGTATGGAAATTTCTCAAATCAGTAGGCATAGGCAAGTCACCTGCCAACCAGTGTAAGGATGTGAACCTCAATGATCTCAATAAGCATTTCTCTCTCCTTCCCTTTTCTCTTGATCCGTCTGTCAAGGCTGCGACACTGGAGGGTCTTGCTAGTTTGCCGGTACCACAATATTCTCACTTCAAGCTCAAAGATGTTACTGAGGATGACGTCAAGAAGTCTATACTTGCGATAACTTCTTCAGCAGTCGGTAATGATAAGTTGTGTTCAAGAATGATAACTCTTATCCTATCCTCACTACTTCCTGTTCTCACTCACATCTTCAATCACTCATTTTCCTCTTGCTCCTTTCCGTCAGTTTGGAAACAGGCTCACATAATACCTTTACCTAAAACTAACAATTCTACTTTATTAACCCACTTTAGACCTATTTCTATTCTCCCATTTCTCTCTAAAGTTTTTGAGCACATAGTTCATAGACAATTATCATTTTTCTTGGCGTCAAACTCGATAATATCCCCTTTTCAATCCGGTTTCCGCCCGGGCCATAGTACTGTAACCGCGCTCTTGAAGGTGACTGACGACATCCGCTGGGCAATGGAGAATAAGTTACTTACCGTTCTAGTATTGCTCGACTTTAGTAGCGCCTTCAACTCAGTGGATTTCGACATTTTTCTAGGTTTCCTTAAATCTATCAATTTCTCTTCTTCCACCTTAGCCTGGTTCAGTTCTTATCTTCGGGGACGCTCTCAGTGTGTTCGTCTGGAGGAGTCCTTCTCTGATTGGTGTAGTCTCACTGAGGGTGTTCCTCAGGGTAGCGTTCTCTCTCCTCTTCTTTTTTCAATTTTCATAAACTCTGTTACCAGAGTAATCTCCTCTAGTTTCCATCTCTACGCAGATGACTTGCAGCTTTATCGAGATTTCACTGTAGCTAACGCGGGTTCTGCAATCGCTGCAATGAATCATGACCTGGCTTGCGTCAGCGCTTGGGCTAAGTCCTTTGGTTTGCAAATCAACCCTACTAAATCCCAGGCCATGATCATCGGCAGCAGATTCGTTCGCAATGTGGCTGATGTTACATCTCTCATGCCTTTATATCTCGATGGTGTTCGCATTAACTATACTGAAACCGCTAAAGATCTGGGTGTAGTTATTGACTCCAATCTTTCGTGGCGTGCTCAGGTCAATGAGGTTAGCCGAAAGGTACATTTCTCCTTTCATTCACTGAAATGCCTTCAGGGTCTTCTGCCCTTGAAGACTAAAATTTCTTTGGCACAAACACTTATTCAGCCGATTATAGATTATGCCGACGCCTGCTACCTGGATGCTACTGAGGAGCTATTAAACGAGCTTGAGCGCTTGCAAAACCTGTGCATTCGCTTTGTTTTCGGTCTTCGAAAGTATGACCATGTTTCACACCTTCGCAAGGAACTCAAGTGGCTCCCAATTCGCCTTCGCAGGAACACTCGGATTTTATGTCTACTCTTCAACATCTTACAAAACCCGTCTTATCCTTCCTACCTGCGTGAGCGTTTTTCTTACGCTCGCTCTAGTGCCGCACCGTGTAGATCACACCTAAGATCCATCCTTAAATCTCATCCTCATAAAACGAGCTACTATTCTTATTCCTTCTCTGTCCATGCTGTAAGATTGTGGAACTCACTTCCGCCTAGCATTCGTGATTTAAAAACTATTTCTCTTTTTAAACGTCGAGTAAAAGAGCATTACCTTTCCTCTATACTGTGAGTATTTGTATATATATATTTGTTATATATTTTTGTATTATGTATTTAATTAAATATATTTATTTATTATTATTTTTTATTTTTTTTTGCGCTATATGTGTAGATATATTTAATATTTTTGTTTTAGACTTCACACATTCATATTTTTCTCTTCTTGTTCTCACACACTATTGTCTACATTTCTTTTTTTTACTTCTCCTTTCGCAGGTCTGCTGGAAGAAATTTCTTAAGAAATAAGCAGTACCTTTGTACTCATGTTATAATTCTGTCATATCAATTTGTATTTTACTGTGTGTACATAAATAATAAAATAAATAAATAAAATAAAATAGCACCCAGAACCATGTCGCGTATTTTAAAAGATGACTTAGGACTTGCAGCCTATAAGAGACGCACTGGTCATTTTTTTACTGATAATTTAAAAAAGAATAGGGTGGTAAAATCGAAACAACTACTGAAGCGGTACGCAAAGGGAGGTCACAGAAAAATTTTGTTTACGGATGAGAAAATCTTTATAATTGAGCAACATTTTAACAAACAAAATGACCGTATTTATGCTCAAAGCTCTAAGGAAGCTTCCCAATTAGTCGACAGAGTGCAACGTGGGCATTATCCGACTTCAGTGATGGTTTGGTGGGGTGTTAGCTATGAAGGAGTGACGGAGCCATATTTTTGTGAAAAAGGTATCAAAACATCGGCACAAGTGTATCAAGATACCATTCTTGAGAAGGTAGTTAAGCCCCTTAACAACACCATGTTCAATAACCAAGTATGGTCCTTCCAACAAGACTCGGCGCCGGGTCATAAAGCTCGGTCCACGCAGTCTTGGTTGGAAGTGAACGTTTCGGACTTCATCAGAGCTGAAGACTGGCCGTCGTCTAGTCCCGATCTTAATCCGCTGGATTATGATTTAGGGCCACTTTTAGAGAGTACGGCTTGCTCTAAACGCCATGATAATTTGGAGTCCCTAAAACAATCCATACGATTGGCAGTGAAGAATTTTCCCATGGAAAGAGTGCGTGCTTCTATTGATAACTGGCCTCAAAGTTTAAAGGACCTTATTGCAGCCAGTGGAGACCACTTCGAATAAGGTTTTCATATTTAAAATTGTTTTATATTTATGTATTAAACTAACACACTGTAAAAGTAATAAATATTATTTGCAACAAAAAAAAAAGTTTTTTTCTTCGTGACAATGTTTATGGCAAGACTAGGTAATTTATTTATTTAGATTTCTGTGGGTATAATCATAAAGTTTGACGAATTATGTGAACAAGGCGAACATAATACGGAACTATATTCAATGCCGTGATTATTCGAGTAGGTAATTATAAAAACATTTTAAAAAATTATCACCGCGCGTGAGATTCGAACCCACGGCTCGCTGCGTACGTGAACGTGCTTACCGACGGGTACACTACATAAGTACGAAAAACTTTATTCCGTCAGTCACAAATACGAATTTCAAAATACCGATTTACATAATTCCGAATGGGCCAAAATTCCGAATATAACAACCCCGACCTATCATTGCTCCTATTTGTATAATTCCTAAATTTCAATATTCCTAACGTTTATAATTACTATTCTCAAAATACCGAGTTTCAATAGATCGAATAACAAAAAGTCCGACTTAATGATAATTCGAAATATCAAAAATACGAATTCCGATTATTTAAATACCGATCAATAGAATTCCGAAATAAAAACGCCTTGTGCCACCAACAATAGAGGGAATCTGGCACTCGGCGGCCGCTGCCACGGCACGCTCGCTTAGCTTGCTCGACATCGCGCTTTAATAGTCACAGTTCTCACCTAACCTAACCGAAATGATTCATCAATAATACAGGGGATTTGCAGCATGAAAGCAAGCATTCACTGTGCTAACAAGCATGCAACATGCAAGCAGGCATGCAGCGTACAAGCAGATATGCAGCATGCAAGTAAGCATGCAACATGCAAGCAGGCATGCAGCATGCAAGCAGGCATGCAAGCAGGCATGCAACATGCAGAAAGCATTGTTTCTGTCACGGCTCCGGCGCTGCGGGGTTTGGGCGGCCCCACGCGAGCTTATCGTCGAGATGGTTTTAACGCTCACCACCACTCCGCGCCTACGCGGGCTTAAATTACACTCTAGGGTAGGGCAGACCAGACTGCGTGAATTCGGTTTTGCAGCGATTCGTTTCTGAAACTAAATTTTATAGCACAACATGTTGACTTTTTATGACAGTATTTTAATTTAATATTGAAAATACTACCAAGTAACCGGCTATATATTTGTAACCAAATAATATTACGTAAAATATTGTTTCAGTGTGGTGAATTATACACTACATTATAGCAACTAAATCATTTGGCTAACGAAAAAATTTCAAAAGAGGCTTCGGCCAATAGCAAAAAGTTAATTTTTAAATCGGCGATATATAGTTCGTTAAAATAATACCTATGGCACATCTAAAAAAACAAAACTCATCACACACACAAAAAAAAAACACACACACACACACACAAAACACATCACAAAATAACACACACACAAAAAAAACACATCTAAAAATACATCACATCTAAAAATATATGTCAAATAATGCATATAGCAAAAAAGACGTCGGTCAATAGTTTTCAATAAAATGAAATTCGACCAAATAAAATTCGGAAAAGTTTCAGAATCCTAATTTTAGTAGTTTATTCGAAGTATGTATTTATTTTAATCGGAATGTCGTTTTTCGGACCGAGAATCCTTCGAGCATTAGATTCTTGGAACATATGAAAATCGGAAAATTAACAAATCGCATTTACGATTTTCGGTAAAATAAATTTCGTGATTTTTAATAATAGACATTATAATTCTTAGGTATTACGAAATTCGGACTTTTGAAAATCGGAACATCGAAATTCGGAACAAAATATTTCGGAGTATTTGGGTGTTCCCCTTACCGACGTATGATAACCGTTAGGCTATCATGCCATTTAACCTATCTTCTATGAACCACAATCAGTTGCAAACGAATGTGAGAGTGTGTGTCTATAGTATAGAAATTACTCATTAGAAGAAGGTCGTAAGTTAAACAGAAGTGTCAATCTATTGCTTCGTGACACTGTCACTCCACTTTTGACCCTTACTGTACGTATGTAAATACTAGCAACCGTGCGACCAGTCAATGATCAGCAGACAACGGTCCTCCCTGCCGACCGCGCTCCGGTGTATCTGCGGCCGGGGCCGGAGCAGTAGCGAGACTCTCGGGGGTCGAGCCACTGGTCGCTCGCGCCTCGGGTGGAGGGAACAAAAGGTACTGATGCGGTAGACGGTAAGTGCCGTATCTGTCGATATATGGCAATTTGTAAAAGGAACACAGATTTGAAATTAACGGGTTAGTGGTATTAATTTTGTATTTATTTTAAAATCTTGTTGATTTTTTAATTACGTGATTGAATAATAACAGAAGTTCAATTTATTTATGCCATTTCTTAAGATTAGTTTTAAATTTCGCTTTATATGATATTTTTACTGCTTTATTTAAAACAACTTGCAGTAATTGATGGTTAGAAAAGCATGTGCTACTCCAGACAGGGCAGGCATAAGTTATACACGGACGGACAAGCGTAGTATAAATTCTAAGTTCAGTACTGCTAAGTACTTAATTCGCTTTTGCGATTCATTATAGGGTTTAAAGTGCCAAGGGCTTGGGTACCCTTCAAACGCTATTCAGCAATATGTTTAGACCAATTTCGATGACTATCCATTTTGATTGAAGGTTAAGGCACACGAGTTTTCCAAGGCACTGTATGGCCTGCTATTTTTAAAGTTCTTGAGGGGGTTGCCTAGCACAGGAGTAAAATATTGCTTCAATCTTATCCTCATTAAGTTCGTAGTTAAGAAGCAAATCTATAGAATATTGTAGGCGACCTATGATCAAATCGGTACCATCCGAAGAGGTATAAGAGGCAGTATCGTCAGCTAAGCAAGCTAATTTGGTTCGAGGTTATCATTTAAGAACAGGAGAAATAAATAGGGTCCTACAATCGAGCCTTGGGGAACGCCAGCTGGGACGTTTTGAATGATGAAGTGGTGTTTCCGATAAGAACCTGGAATTTACGATCCGCAAGGTACGATTGAACGAGTTTAATTAGAAGCATAGGCACATCCAGGGTGAGTAACTTGTGTAGCAGGCCTTCGTGCCACAAGGTATCAAATGCTTTTTGAATATCCAGCAGAAACATACCTGCGGACGGTTTAAGATTTAGGTGATGGAATACGTGTTCAATCACCCTGGCGAGCTGTTGGGTAGTTGAATGAGTGGCACGAAACCCAAACTGTTCTTGGATCAAAAACTGCCAAGTGGCGCGTAATAATGTTGTATAGATTACAGACTCAGAGTTTACCAATACAAGGTAGCTGACTTATGCGGCGGTAATTTATGGGTAACGTAGGTACTGTCTTTTCCAGGGTTTTTAAGGAGTATTGTTTTATCATTTTTATAGATGTTTGGGAAATAGCCTAGACCGAAGCAGCCATTGGAAATTTTAGTAACATAGACTATCGCTTTCTGTGGCAAGTTCTTTAAAAGCATGATACGGATCCCATCGTTGCTTACAGATTTAAGGGATTTAAGCCTAGTTAAAATTTTACGAATCTCTAATGTCCTGAAAAACAAAAAAAGAAGGCGCTAGTGTGCTCATGTTTACATCGCCTCTGTGGTTTTTTTTAGAATAAAAATTTGAAAAATAAAGTAATTCCATGTTTGACAGTGTTTATTCAGTAAAATAGACAGTGATACATCTGGGGAATTGTTATCGAGTGGGAAAATGCTAAGATAAGTGCCAATTTTTCAAATAACTGCTCGTAACGGATTTCATCAGAATTTCAAATAACGTGATCAAAACGGATACAAATCGCCTCTGCACAACAGCTTGAAGGTCAGTCCAAGTGTTGTTATAAAAATTGGGATGTGAAAGTGATGTCAGATAATCTACAATTCATGACAATATCAAAATAGTAATATTTTGAAAATTGAAAGTAAATTTTCAAAATATTACTATATCATTTTTATTGATCGATATACTCAATAATTTTTTATTGATCGATACAACGCCATCTATCAAGAAGTGGCGCAACTGCACTTTGACCTCAGTATCGAACCGAAATACGCAAGTTACTGAGCTATCGTCGTAGTTACGCTAGCTGCCGCTAGAGGTCATCAACAGTACGTATCCGCAGGATTAACTGTGTTGCAAATTATACGAGGAAGTCAACCTATCATATAGAAACTCATACGTAATTACTCATCATGGACTCGGAACAGAATATCACATATCGGAACAGCAAGCCTCAACGAGCAAGGTCATTTAATGATCTTTCAAGAAATGATCAGTCTCCACTTTTTGATACGACTATGATAAGCCTCCGGAACACATCATTTAATGAGAGTCAAACAGTAATTGAATTGAATGAAAAGATAAATGAACTCACAAACGAACTTACTAGCGCTCATCAAGAAATTGAAATCCTGAATACTGAGAATTTCCTCTTAAAAACAGACCTGAACAAAAGTTTGAAACTCGCTGAGACGTATAAGAACCTCAGTCTATCAGATAATACACATATGTCACCAAGTAGTATCAAGAGGTGTAAAGGTAAAAAGTCACACTAAGTAAAGATATCACATACTTGCAGAAAACTCACAAAAACACCAGTCACCAAACAACACAGACTGAACACGGACTGATGGATCCCCTACAAATTCTGTATCGAATAACATCTCACCCCATAAAACAGTACAATGTCATAATAAATCACATGAAGAATTGGGAGTGGAAAAAGTGGATGTGACTATAAAGAAAACAACCTTATCTCCAGGTTCCTTAATACATCACTCACAAAAAACAAAAAAAAAACTTCAACATCCGTCTTACAACATAAACCAAAAAGTACAATTACAACGGAAAACCCGGAACCTAAAGAACTGATGCAGCTGAACACGTCCGACTGTAAGATTTGCATTTTAAGTGCCAACATCAAAAATAAAGTAAGGGATATTGCAGAAACTACACTCCGCAAACATTCGGAAAACATATGTCATTATTTAATGCCACATTGTAAAACCGAATAGTTGTTATGTGACTTAGAAACAAAATTAAAAACATTTACATACAACGATTTTTGTATTATATTAATAGGAGAGGAAGATTTTAGCACAACAAACGAGTATTTCTAGTTGGTATTTAGTATAAGGACAACCTTGCAAAAAACAAAACACACTAATGTTATCATTTGCACTCCGACATATAGATACAGCTATTATAAAACAATGTACAATTGGAGAGTAGAGAATTTTAACAACCTGCTTTATCTCGACATAATGACACATGAGCATGCATACTTTCTGGACTCGAATAAGAACCTATCAGATGACTACACAATGTTCAAGAAACGCACTGGATTAATTAACAAGTACGGACTGCATACCATTTTTATAGACATTGACGATTTCATTCAGGGACTAAAGAAATACGATCTATTGAATACCAATACCAACACTATTGACGAGCTACTCCAAATAGACGACGTATCGAATACCAGTTATTTTTATGACAATTATTTGCACATACTACATCAGAATATTGCAGGACTCTTGAATAAATCGGAGGCTCTTACGTATGCTTAGAAGAACTTATATTGAAGAAAATCAATATTGACGTCATATGCATCTCTGAACATTTCATTATGTCAGGCTATGAAAACTATCTCTCCATCCCCAACTACGAGCTAGCTGCCTGTTTTAGCAGAAAAGACATAAAACGAGCCGGAACATGTATTTTGGTAAAAAAAGGACTTCAGTGGTTAGATTTACCTGATATAAACAAATTAGCAATAAGTAACTCATTTGAATGTTGTGCTGTCAAATTAACGCAAACAGACACCATTGTGATATGTATTTATAGAATTCCGAAATCTAATTATTTAACTACATTTTTTGAGCGCTTAGAAAAATTGTTACAGTCGATAGCAAAGAAACGTAAGCAAAACATTATAATATGCGGTGATTTCAATATTGACACATTAAAACGAAGCAATATATCACAAGACCTAGAATGTCTGTTGCTTAATTATAATATAAAGTTGGAACTCAGTCAGCCAACTAGGCTAAAGAGCAACACATGTATTGACAACTTTGCACATAATCTTGGAAATAAATGTAAAGCTGACGTAGTTGAATTTGCTTTGTCAGATCACACCTGTCAAATACTAAAGTGTCCTGTAAAAAGAACCTTCTGTTTAAATTATTGGTATATAAAACGACGAGACTTTAGTACAGATAATATGAACAAATTTAGAGAATGTCTGGAAAACACTTTTTTTTTCAGATATCTATGAATGTGATGACCCGTATAGAGCTTACAATCTATTTCTAGATACTTTTTCTCTGTTTTACGGCTTATGTTTTCCGCTTAAAAGAATAAAAATAAGGTTACACAATAGACCTCAATGAGTGTCGCGTGGAATTAGAGCTTGTAGTAAAAAGAAAAGAGCTCTCTTGTGGCGTTACTGATTGAACAGAAATGTAGTAAATAAAAAAGAACTTAATAGATATACCACCACGTATAAGCGAATAATTAAATTAACACAACGTGCTCAGAACACATATAAAATAGAATCATCATTAAACAAGTCAAAAGCGACATGGCAAATCATAAACCGGTCAAAAACTAACATACCTAAGAATACAATTGCAAGCATTAAAATGGGGAATTCAAATATAACACAACCACGTGACATAGCCAATGTTTTTAATGTAAATAAAGTAATTTCAAATGTTGACCATAGAATACCTGTTTGTTCAATATAATTATTGTGATATGACTCAAGCTTTCGATTACGTAGATCACAATATCTTGCTTGATAAATTAGAAGCTTACGGAATAAGAGGAAACGTCCTGCTGCTAATCGAATCGTATCTGAAAAACCGAAAGCAATATGTAAAAATCTCGCAGGTAGATCCGAAAACCAAATATTAAAGGGTCTATAGGTCACGTGATAGATCAATCTCATATGGCGTACCACAGGGGAGCGTGCTTGGTCCCCCTCTATTTATACTATATATAAATGACTTGCCCAAAGTGACGAAACATCACATGACTCTTTTTGCTGATGACACAGAACAGTTACTATTGACTGTACAAACAAACTAAATTATAATAATGAAGTAACTAATACTATTAATTCAATAATAAAATGGCTCAATAATAACAATCTCAAAATAAATATTGACAAAACCAAACTAATGGCCTTCAGGTAACGCAAAAACTTAACGATGAATATTCACTATGATAATAATAAAATAAATCAAGTAAGCACCTCCAAATTATTAGGCTTAACCATAGACCAACGCTTGGATTGGAAAGCACACACTACAGAATTGGCAAAGCGACTTTGCAAATCGACGTATGCTTTATATAAGCTCGCTCCAGTCATAGGAACGGATGCTATTGTTACAGCATACCACGGAATGGTGGGTTCAATATTAAGATATGGCGTTATTTTTTGGGGAAACTCAGCCAATAAGGAACAAATATTTAAATCCCAAAAAAGTGTATTAGAGCGATGTTCGGTTTGAAATGTACAGACACTTGTAAACCATTTTTTATTCAGTATAGAATACTGACACTCCGCCCTCTCTGTACATATTTAAGGTTGTGGTATTTGTGAAAACCAACCCAAACTTATTTCCCAAGCTATCTGACTCAAATAACCGTAGTAGACGACACGTCAATATTCTATGTGCAAGACAGTCGAAGACAGCTGTGATGCATAAAAGTGTTTTCTGCATGGCACCAATTATATATGACCATATACCAGAATCAATCAAAATCTTAAATGTTAATTTGTTTAAAAGACACTTAAAAAACTTTCTCATAAGTAAATCTTATTTTATTATCTCGGAGTTCCTATCGGAAAAAATAAGTGGGATCTAAGTATCGATGGCGTTGCGATTTTTAAATGATTTTATGATTGACTTCTTGGTACTCATCTTGTTTTCAGTTTATTTATTCTTGACATGCACTTTGTAACAATAATTAAAATTAAAATGTGATTGGAGTTTTTGATAAAATAAATTATTTCATTTTCTTATTTTTACTTATTTAAATTGACATTCTTGTATTTGTATCCATTGTTGACATACTTAATATTGTAGCCAGTGACATTTGATGTAATATTACGACATTTTTATTTTTTATTTGTTGTGATTCAAATGATTTGATGACAATAATTTGTAAAATGGAATTATAATAATACTTTAATAGTTATTTAAAATTATATTAATTGATTATGATTAAATTTTGACGTTGTATTTTGAATTGAATTTAAATTTTAACATTCTAATTGTGAAAGAAACTTAAACTTTGACGTTGTTATTTCAATTTAATTTTAATTTTTTGACGTTATTCTTTTTCTTTTCTCTTTTTGTTTTTGTACTTTTTGTTTTTGTATTGTCTAGTGCAACTAATTTTGTATCCCATAAATGGCAAAACATGTAGCTACCTCATATTAATTATAAGACCTTCATACTGTACTCATGTTTTACAAAAATAAATATTATCTTATCTTATTATTATCTTATCCTGATCGGCTTTATAAAATCGGAAGCGAGATTGTAACTATTAATGGCAGACATAGAGTTCGATACCTTATCCTCGAGGTCCGAGTTACAATCCCAGTTAGTGGTAAAGCTCATATTGTCGCAAAAAGCATTTTCCAAAACGTTACATTGTTCAGCACTGGGCAGTTTTTGTTCAATACGACGCAAATGGTTTTCGTAGTGGATTAATTTTTTTTATATACCGAGATAGTTTGATAGGCATATCGCTAAATACAGCAGTCGTGGATGGTATGGAGGAGTCTCTTGCGTCGATAATAGTTTGTTGCAAATGAACAATGGCAGTATCAATCTCATTTTCAGTTGTAAACGTCTTAGAACTAAGCATGATGTTTTTATTGAGGTGAAAACGATATTCCCTTCGTAACTAATTTCCCAGCTACAGCCTTGCAGAGAAGCAGCTATTTTACAGACACGAATAGTTATATCTAAGTAGATAAATCAAACGTTTTCCTTAATGACTAGTTAGTCTATACATATTTTGAAAAGCATTAGTCATGTGAAGCGTGAGACTGTGCCTATTGTTACAGTTCAAACCAGCGGTAGTGTAAACTTGGCGTCATACCAACGAACTTAATTAAAAAATTAAAAGAAAAAAAAAACCTTTTTTAAAACAAGCTTTTATTACTTATTAATAAAAAGGATAAGAAATAAATAAAAGCGTGTTACATTGTGTTCTAAATGTTCCATCAAAATGTAACACGCTTTTGTTTATTTCTTATCAGGTTTAAATTATTTTTAGCTTTTTAGTCCTTTTTATTAATAAGTAATAAAAGCTTGTTTTTTAAAAGTTTTTTTTCTTCTTTTAATTTAATTTTTAATTTTTCAGATGTAAAATTGCTTTAGACTACGCACTGACAGGTGGCTTGCTTAGCGCCTAGAGCCTAGTGACTTGACATCCTTCGATAACCGCTAGGCGACTAGCGGAGGCGCGAAGCGCGCAGTGCGGCCGGTTGCGAATATTCTAGAGCGTTCGTTTCACTTCGCTACTCGCAAGGTGACTCGCTAGGCTCTATGCGCTAAGCAAGCCACCTGTCAGTGCGTACGTAGCCTTATTGTTTATCTTTTCATTACCGAGCACACCATAGATAAAGATAACATCCTAGCCAAATACTCGTATGCAGTCAACACTTCCGATTACTTTTTTTAGGTGATAGAACAGCGGTATTATTCGAGAGTGAGTGCGTTCACGACCAAGCGGCGCCTGCCACCGTACTTACATTTAGTATGTCCACGTCGACGCCGCTTTCGAGTAACAAACCTGCGCAGTACATGAGCCCACGGTTTTATCATATGGACTGATCATGGTATGGTCCTTGTTCTCTTGTATCATTCCATTGTATGTATAAAGTTGTTATGAATATCTAAAGCGAGAGTTTTCTTTACAATACTCCTAGATATTATGTGTGTAGATTACTCAACTTCTGCACGTTTTCCTCATTTAACTTAACCGAGTTGCAGGAAATAACAAGCAACTGAAATAGCGCACTAATTGGTATTCTGCTTCATTGATAAGTTAACATAGAACATTATGAAGGAGGTCCCAAACGGTTAATTAGAAGTCTGTGTCCAGTTTATTTTTGTCAGCTGCAAAATAATGCACATTGTGACAGTACCTAAGTGGCTGAAAATGTAACGGTATAAATAAAAGCTCCGAAAAAAAAAAATATGAGCATACTCAAAATATGAAATTTACTGCTTTAAATACTAACTTTTCGACAACTTATAAGCGAATACAAATAAAGAAACGACCGAATTAAATGCTGAAAATTCCCAAAAATTAATACAATATTTGCTGACGTTATATTTTTCCACCAGCTTAAATTGCGTTTTACCGAAATCTACAGGTCATCATTTTTATCGTAACTTACCTATTTTATATTATAAATTTAGAATCGATCTTATACATTTAATAACTGTGGCGCTGTGGCTGTGTGGTTTGGTTTTACATTCAAAAATATGTTTCTGGCACTCACCGGCCGCTGCCGCGGCACCGCTCGCTTCGCTCGCTCGGCTCGTGCGTTATGTGGTCACAGTTCTAACCTAACCTAACCTACCTCTTTCGATTTAAAGAAGATATATGCGTGTTACGTTGCAAATTTCACTAAACTATAACTTTTCGGAAACTTAGTATTTTTTTCGGAAGTTTAGTATTTTTTTGGAAATTTAGTTTATTATTTGAAAGTATAGAATATTTTTCGTAGAATTATAATTTGAATAAGCTTCATGTTTGTTTGTTAAATACAACATTTTTTTTCGGTTAATTTTGTATTAACTTTTCGGTAATACATTTTAACACAACTTAGTATTACAGTCAACCACAGAGATCGCTGGAAGTTAATTTGTTTTTCGGAAGTTTTATTATTTTCCAAAATGTAATCATAATGCATTTATTGAGTCGCACAAAATTCAAAACAAACATGAACTATGGGCCATCATGTTTTAATTCGTTAATTTTATATGTTAGGATATGAAACATAGAGATCCTCACGCCTCAGCCGCCGAGGGAGACGCTCCGGGCGTCGGGAGCCGCGTGACGACTCCCGGCCACCGTAGGCGCGGGCCTGCGGGCGGAGAGCAATGGGTAGCTCTCCGTCCGATCAGGACCAGGCCCGTGCCGGACGGCGCGTAAGTGTTCCACGTGCGCCTCAAAGAGATGTCAGCATAGATGACGGGGCCCGACAGGGCCGAAGCCTGCCGGGGTAGCGGGATCGTCCGAAAGGGTTACCGCTGCCCTGGTACGTAAAGGGCTAAGGAAGGAACACCGGTGGGTTTTAGTCAGTAAGAGTCTGACACTCCCTTCTGCTCCACCCAGAGCGGGAGGAGTCATTTGATGATTTCCCATCCACAAAAAAAAAAAAAAAAAAAAAAAAAAAAAAAAGGATATGAAACATTTGGATTCTACAAAAGAAAGACGATATACCTTGATATTAAAACATTTTATTGTAATTTCAGTTGTTTATTATGTACCTACAAAGTTGGGGATTTATATTCAGGAAGCCACATTTTGACTTCTGGGTAGGTAGATATTCGCAGGAAGTTGGAGTAAGGCAGTGACCGAGTGGCGTCCAAGAACTGGAAGACGAAGCGTCGGTCGTTTGGCAGCGAGATGGGGATTACCATCGCGGGTAGAACCTGTATGAAGCTGGCACAGGAGCGTGGGGATTGGCACTTGAAAATGTAGGCCTATGATCAGCAGTGGGTGCAGTCAGGCTGTGTATGATGGTTGGAAACATATATTTGTATGCCAATATATGTTGGCTTACAAAGCCCAAACGCGAACGTAGTCGACTTGTAGGGAAGCATCCCGTCCGTCATTGGAGTTCAGGTTCCAGGTGGGCAACCATTGCCATCTTGCATTCCAGAAGTCACGTGCGGCCTAGGATTAAAAAAATAACGAGTCAAAATAAGTATCGAGATAATTTAGTAGGTATGTGATTAGAGTCTTAACATTTTTACTAGATCGTCTGTCCGTCTACGTGATTAACACAATTTAACATCCGGCATGTACTTATTGGGGAATACTTAAACGAAGGGTTGGGCAGACTGCACGATTATAAAGTAACAAATTAGTATGAAATTTTAACTATTTAGCAATTAAAATTTAAAGGGTATAAAATGTGACTCTGCCTTGATTATGATCCGTTTACATCCTGTATGCTGTCATGGTTTACCTAGCAGAGTTGCTATTTTGACATTAGAAAAAACTTTGCTTACCGTAGTTGATCCAATCCACCAGGGCTTAGGAGTAGGGTTGCTGACACCGTCAGGGAAGTATCTGCTGGTGCCGCCGACAGCCAGACTGATGATCATGTAGAACTGAAACGTTGTGTAATTAATTAATATCAAATTCAAAACTTCCTTGTTTTATGAAAGGTCAAGTGCCAAAAAATTACCTCTTTTTTTTGTGAAGTTGCTATGAACTCGAATGAATGACAATGACTAAGTAAAACTTATTTAGGTAAGTTTTTAGTAATACATTATTAGTAAGTGTATAATATTATGGTTTGTACCTTCTCGTCGAAAGGTGCCATCTTGCTTCCGTATCTCCATGGGTTCTCGATATTAGGGTTGCTGTTGAAGCCGCCGAATTCCCAGAAACCACCATTAGGGGGGGTTACACGTCCTAGCTCCCAGTCGTCAATGCTGATCCTCAAGAAATCTGCACAGAATAATTCGAATTAGATATTATTGTCAGACTAACTAGCAATTATTATAAATATTTAGTACTAGCGACTCGCCCCTACTTCGCACGGCTTTGTACGACTTGACAAAACATTGAGATTTATTTATTATATGTAAGTTTAATACTATTGTATGATAACATAAAACTTCCGGAAGAAATTTTCTAAAAGATGAAAATCGCATCGAAATCCGTTGCGTAATCAAGAAGAACAACGCAGTCACACAGCCGGACACGAAAAGCGACTTTATTTTAATGTATGTGTCGCAGCCAACTGGTTTCATTAGCCGTTTAGTTAAAACGTTTAGTTATCTCTGCACCCTCGCGCGCCTAGCCGCCGCAGGAGACGCCCTGCCCCAGCAGTCTCGACATTGATAGCGATCGCTTTACGACCGAATTCGGTCGCAAAGTCCCGGATTGACAGGTGTAATGTATGGAGTAACAGGACTTTGCGACCGAATTCGGTCGTAAAGCGATCGCTATGAATGTCGAGACTGCTGGGGCTGGACGGGAGTTAACAGCCGACTCCCGGCCACCGTAGGCGCGGGCTTGCGGGCGGCGAGCTTTGGGCAGCTCGCCGCCCGGTAAGGACCAGGCCCGGGTCGACGGCGCGTTGTGTTCCACGCGCGCCTCAAAGAGCTGTCAGCACGAATTGACAGGGTCCGCTAGGGCCGATGCCGCCAGGGCTGCGGGTTGTTCGAAAGAGATACCGTGGCCCCTGGGCCCCTGGCACAGGCAACTGAAGGAACATGGGTGGGTTTTAGTCAGTAAAAGTCTGACACGCCCTTCCGCTCAGCCCAGAGCGGGAGGGGTCATTTGATGATTTCCCACCCAAAAAAAACGAAGCGAGGCGAGCACTACTTCCAAAGGCCAGGCGGTTGACTAAACGGCTAATTTAACCAGTTCGCTGCGACAGAGGGAAATAGAAGTAACTCAGTGTCAGTTACGTACTTGGGGTCCATTCAAGTTGGTAACGGTGGAAGTTGCTGTCATAACCAGCATTGTTCCGTCTGATCCAGTGAGCACCTTCCCAAGCATTCAGGTAAGGGTAGGGTCCGTACTGCAGGGTTGAGCTGGCTTCCTGTGGGTAGACAATAATTTCATATCTTTTGCTAGATGGCAAAGAATTCTGGCAGGAAAGGTCGGACTTTCATAGTTGTCTAAAATGGTCTTTAAAAACGGTCAAATTAAATTAACTGGTGAAACCCCATGGTGATTTATCGAGGTAGGCTGCTTATATTCCTTTATGCAATGCACGCCACTGCACAGTCGTGAATGGTATCCATAGCGAAATACAATAAAATTAAATGACTTTCAAACCTCGTAATTTAATGTTCGGTAACTATTTCAAATTTGTTATTAATCACAATTTAGAATAGACAGTGACCCCCGAACTTGGCATTTGCCTATATATTGGGAGTCAGAGAAGCGACATTTTCTAAGTGTGGTACATAGTGATTGATGGGGTCAGCAGCCGCTAGTAAAATACCTACTTCAAATCATGATTTTCGTAAATAATTTCTTTTTCTCATAATTTAAGATAACGATACACATTTGTGAAGACAAGAACGGGATCGGAAGGGATCGGAAGGATCGGGATAATATTTCGGGGAAATTGTAGTCTAAGAGAACAGGTATTCAAGGCTCTAAAACGATGCATAAGGGCAATGTGTAACATGAAAGTAACAGATAGTTGCATACCTGTATTCAAGTCCCTAAATTTGCTAACATTGCCATCACTATACATTTTTGGAATAGCTGTTTTTGTAAAATTAAATATGCATCTTTTAAAAAAATCGTCTGACAATAGAACACTACCACTTACAAGGCAGTATACAAACATGGTACTGGTCATAACACTGCATTATTAAGGAAAAGTGTTTTAATATGATGTGCCAAATTATCTTTAACAAAATACCCGATTGAATAAAAAACGAGTCCATTGAAATGATTTGAAATAATTTATTTGCTAAGAATGTAGGTATAAAAGTTTGGTGTTAAGTAAGAGAAGGATCCAGTACATCCTACCGTGAGGCATGCAAAAAATTTTTTATAGTAGAATTAATTATGAAATAATCTTAAAAAATTAAATATATAAAGAGTATCAAATTATTAAAATTGTCAATAAAAATATAAATCATTCAATTTGTAAGTTCATTCTGTGGTAAACAATGTCAATAATAAGTTAATAATTAGTCAATATTACAATGTCAATAATAAGTTAATGATTAGTCAATATTCTAAAGTCATAATAAGTTAATAATTAGTCAAAAATGCAATGAAATTTGAAAATTAAAATCGCAAGGGAATCATTGTATATAAATTATCATATTGATTTGTCATTCAATAATTCATCAATTGTATAATAACATTTTTCAAGTAGCAATTTATTTAATTTCCTTTTAAATATTTGTAGTGTGCAATTTTTTATATCATCAGGTATTTTATTGTATATCACCGGTCCCATATGCATAATATTCTTTTTCACAGTGCTGTTTTAAATTTGCCTGTATTTAAAAGATTTTTATATTGAGATCTTATTAATGTTGGCCTTGTTGAGTGATGTGATCAATATTTGAACAAAATAAATTTTGATGACTTTTCACAAACACTCCCATTTCCAAAATATAGAGCAATGGAAAAGTTAGTTAGTTAAAGGATTTAAACATAGGAACGCAGCTGTCTGTTGAATTTATTCCAGTCATTGATCTAATGCAATATTTTTGGGCTCTGAAAATCCTTTCTCTGTCACTGCAGTTACCCCAAAAAACTACTCCGTATCTTAAAACAGAAGCAAGGAGACCATGATATTATGCTATACTAATCGTGTCAGTGCTACCTTTTTTTATCAAATTATATAAAATGTAGGCAGATTTGCTTAATTTTTTGCAGATCTCCTCGGCCTGTGGTTTCCATGTCAGATGATTGTCAATTATTATACCTAGAAATTTTGCAACATTTGTATTGTCTACTCTTTCTCCATTGTATGCGTTAGTCAAAGTGTCTGGACGTAAACTCTCGCGCTGGTAAAAATGCATTACTTTTGTTTTTTTCAAATTGATAATTAAATTATTGATAGAAAGCCAATTTAATATATTTTTTAATGTGTCATTAATATCTGTTTCATAATCCGCTTTTTCTGTACATTTAACTATAGCCGTGCTGTCGTCAGCAAATAATACCATTGGCTGTTGAATTTGTCTAGTCAGGTCATTTATATAAAGCAAAAACATTAAGGGTCCGACAACAGTAACTTGCGGTACTCCGAATTTGACTTCCCTACTATCTGATAAATATTTATATTGAACCACATACCACATTGACATCTTTATATTGAACTACATATTTATATTGATTCCACTGTTTAAAAAGGAATTGTCAGTCTTACTAGGTAATTGATGAATGTTATTTGTGAATTTCTAAATGATAAAACTTTATAGTTACATAATTAATCCTGACATATTTAGTTCTTTATTTTGTTTTATTGACCATATTAGGTAAACGTGGGTGAAGTCGACAGTGACCCAGAAGTCGTCAAATTGTCTAAAAACATTAAAATCTTTTTCTACTAAATGTTAAACTGGCCGATTTTTATGACATTATATTTTTGGTTGCATATTGGACAGTTTAAAGAACTACACGGAGTTTTAACTGTAATGGCATCTGAAATATTTTACTTCAAAAGTACCTATCTCCCACAACTTTTTGCAAGTTTAGCTGCTAAATGTGACACTCAGCACGTGGTCTTGTGTTTTGATTTGTGAAACTTTAGTGGGGTTTACTGTAAGTCTGATTGTTTGATGAATTAGTTAAGCTAATTTGCTAACGATATAAATTGGCATTTGTAATACTTTTATAATAAAAGTTTTTTTTTTCGAAGGTGACATCTACTGGTACTTAAAAAATCCTACTTGATTCAGAACTCGTCATTTTAAGTACTATTTTGACGAGTTCTGGGTCACGTTAATAGTCGTAACAACATTCATTGCGTTATTTACGTTGATAAGCAGACACATTTTTCGAACATATGAAGCAATGGATAAGCAATATCCTTCAAAATGATTCAGATTGTAATTGAAAGTGTGTTACGTATTTAGAGTGCAGGTCTTATGAGCTTTTTTATCGTGTGATTAAGCGCGCTTTGCTCATTTGTGTCATTAATGGGCCCGCTTTGCTCGTTTTATCGTGAGAGAGCTCGTTTCGCTTGCTCAGCTCGGAACCACGGCACCGACTGGCTTCTGACCGAAGAAGGTATAACCAAGCTGTAATAATCTCTGGCTAATTGTTGCCAGCTTTTCACCAGTAACTGCTATGGTATGCTCGCTTCGCACACTCAGATTGAACGCGGATGTTAGAGTTCCAATCAAACCCTCACCTACCTAGAGGTGTCTTCTTGCTTAGTCATCTGCCGTTGAAACCTCCTAATGTTCTCAAAATCTCCACGCATCCTTGTACGATAACACGGAGCCACCGATTGACAACACGACGATTTTGTATGATTTTTTTAAGTTGCTTGTCAGGTAGCTAGCTAGCTTTTGTATCGCTCATAACTAGATTGTTTAGGTTAATTGTTCCTTATGACGTGAAAGTTCTTAGATTGCAGATTGGGCAGCTGGTGGTGCAGCGGGGACCCGGGTCTCAAAGGAGACTATTGTTGTGTTAGTCTTGTAAAGACCTGGGGGTCTTAGACTCTATGTTAAGTGATGTGTGTTAGTCGTATCACTTGAGTTGATGACGATATGGGTGGCATGAGTGTCACTAGCTGCTGCGGCAGCCAGGCCATGAGCGTTGTATTTAACCTACGAGTAAGTTGATACAGTTTATGACCAGTTATTACTAAGGCTTAGAGGAATCTTTTGTTATCGATGATAGTTTGGATCAGAGTATTACTAACGAATTTGAGGATAGTGATAGTTTTGTGGATGAAACAGAGTAGAGATTAAGTTGTGTGTGTTGTATGGGGTTTCGTGAGAAACCATAAAGTCCAGGAGTAACTTGGCGATTCGATGGGGTATGTTTATCAATTACCCATGTTTGCAAATGAAGAAATGATGATAAAAGAACATTCTGTGTACCTTCACCAATTAATTTATTTTTACCTTATATTTGTGATATAGGACTTACTGACGGAATTTATCAGAACACAAAATAGAGACAGAGAATAAAAGGGATCGATATTTACCTGTGTGCCGATATTAACACCATTTAATGTCATGTGACGGTTGCCTCGAGACTCCACCAAGTCGATCCTTCCGGATGCGGGCCAGGTGCCGTACGCGCTGTAGGCTGGCATCAACCGGATAGCTACCAAAAGAAATAAGATTATAATTCGGCCCAGGAATCTTTAACGTAAAACGATATAGAATATAATAGAATATTAGCAGGCAGTTACCAACCAAAAATATCGGCATTTTTTTTAAATTTTCTGGAAAACTTGGAACGGTTGAAAAAACTGCGCGTTTCGATCTACCAACTTAATATAATTTGAGCGGCTTACCTGGCCACAACCAATCTCCAGCAGGCATTTTGGCGCGAATTTCAACGCGACCATAACGGAAACTGAAGGATTGAACGGTACGGATACTTGCGCTCTTGATTGGGTTCAAAATGCTTTCAGGACTGCCCCTACGCTCGCAACCATGAAATAATGGGTTTGTACATCTGTTGGCAAACCATAGAAATTAAATTAATCTTTAAATTTAAAAAATTATAAAGTTGCAGGTCAGCTAGGCCCACTTTTACCTCCTTAAAAAACTTTCAAGGTGCCGACTTGAGATCACCTACCTTGAAACTTGTGATCTATATGATTGATTCGTTTGATTTTATTTATGCTATTGTGTGCCTATAATAGAATTCCAGTATCTGACTAGCCTTTTCCTAACTATATTGAGGTCGGCTTAGAAGTTAAATATTTCGACTAAGAGTTCTCACTTCATAGGTTTTAGTCGCCGTCGACGAACAAACGACGGCGACTAAAACCTATGAAGTGAGAACTCGGTAAAAAATAGGTAGTTAGGTACGTTTTGTTTGTTTGTTTCGGTCCATGTCGGCATCATTTTCGAACTTTGACCAGAATTCCAATGTTATCAATAGGGGTCACTTCAACAACATTCATTGCGTTATTTACGTTGTTGAGCAAAGACAAATTTTTCCCATAGTATACTCCTACCATCTATGTATCACTATAAATTACCTACCAGCTATCTTTAGTGCCACTTCTTATCAACACCATTGTCTATACATATACATGTAGGCCTACATACAAATAAATCAAATTGAAGTGTGTTTGTATTGTCAAAATAACAGCTTTTTACTAAATGCATATGAAAATATTTGTAGTTACGGTAGGTACTTATAATATAAATACAGGCTGATTTTTTAAAGACCAGCCAAATTTAAGGATGTGGTACAGACCATCAAACTGAACAACTTTCTCCATGGGACAAATAGCGTAATCGCGAAAATTTTATCAACTGTCCCATAGAAAACTTCAATACCTACTCGACCTAAATGTATGGGAGGGCTGAATTTTTATTCGCGATTACGATGTTGGTCCCATGGAGAAAGTTGTGCAATTTGATGGTTTGTACCACATCCTTAAATTTGGCTGGTCTTTAAAAAATCAGCCGGTATAATTTTTTTTTTAAATAATTTTTGTCTCTGTCCGATATTTTCCGACAGTCATGCGGGCGAAGCTAGTTTTGAAAATAAATTCTCACCTGTCAGCGGGTGCGCCTCCCTCAACGTGTAATGGGTCTCCAGAAGAAAGGAACTCTTCTCCAAAATGGTCTGCCGATAGAGAGGGACGGATGAACAGATTTCCGCCGTGAGCGAAAGAGTTGGTACGGTTGTTGTTGTAGTACTGGAACTCCCAGTTCTAGAACAAAATAATAACGACCTAATTAAAACGGCTGTATCTTAATAATATATTGTGCAGATTCATATCTTAAAGAATTGGTTTTGATGCATTATTGATACTAGTTAAGTATTTTTTTCAATAAGTAAGTAATTACGCAACGCGCAAAAATATCGCGAAAATTAAGCGCCTGCTTTCGTAGAAAAGTATTGTTATGTAACTACAGTGAAAAACTCTCAACAAAAGAAACTTGATACCTACAGGTTGAGGAAAACTGGCTTTAGAAACATTGGAACAAGACCTTGGCCCATTGTCTGGGCCATTTAATTGATTTAATAGGGTAGAAAAAAAAGGCCAATTATAAAACACTTCTACTCACACCACCACCAGCTAAGGTGATCTCGTGCTGCCATTTCTCGATGTCGAAACTATAGAAGTTATCTTCGAAGACCAGTTGGCCTGAGCAGACGGTGGCAGGCGCGTGAGTGCCGCTGACTGTGGTAACACTAGGGGTGCAAGCCGCGCTCAAAGACGCGACCGCTAACACGCCTGCTAACACCGACCACATATTTTCTGTAAACAATATCAAATTAGTTATGGCTTATATAGGTAGGTCACGACATCCGAAGGAAGTTTTCTTAGAGATCGTGCCGAGTGAGACGGGTTGGTTCTAGGATTCCTCCGGTACAGGATGAAATTTTATAGGTGCGCCAAATGAAAATGTTTTACCTACTCAACGACAACGCAAACAATTATAGACCTATGTCAATTCTGCCAGTTCTCAGTAAGGTGTTTGAAAAGTTAATGCTCAATCAAATGTTACGTCACTTTAATAAAAATTACATCTTTCATGAACACCAGTACGGCTTCACCAAAGGGCGTTGTACCACTGACGCCGGTGTTACCCTAATGAAGATCATTTTTAACGCCTGGGAAGAAGCACAAGATGCTATTGGAATCTTTTGCGATCTCTCTAAGGCGTTCGATTGCGTAAACCATGAAACACTTCTGATGAAACTCGAGCACTATGGGATTAGGAAAACAGCACTTGACTTGTTAAGACCATACCTGAAAGATAGTAAGGTTAAAGTGCAAGTAAATGGCGTAAACTCATTCGGGTCTGAAATGCCAATGGGCGTTCCTCAAGGTTCGATATTGGGTCCATTCCTCTTTTTAGTTTATATTAATGATTTACCCCAATTACTTCAAAATCAACCGAAGATGGTGTTATTTGCAGATGACACATTGATCTTTAAAATAGACCGACGGACACAAAATCTTGACGACGTGAATAACTCTATTCTTCAGGTCCAAGATTGGTTTACGGTAAATAATTTTGTACTTAATGAAAAAAAAACAAAATGCATTAGATTTAAATTACCTAATGTTAGAAGTAGCGAATGTGACATCATATTGAATGGCCAAAAATTAGAATTCGTTAATCAGACAGTTTTCCTAGGAATCACACTAGACGAGAAATTACAATGGGGACCTCATATAACATCTATTGCGGGGCGGCTAAGCTCGGCCGCATATGCTGTTAGAAAGATAAGACAATTAACAGATGAAGAAACCGCGCGTTTGGTCTATTTTAGTTACTTCCACAGTATTATGTCATATGGCATCTTACTGTGGGGTCGGGCTGCTGACATTGAATCCATTTTTATTTTGCAAAAGAGAGCTGTCAGAGCCATTTACAATCTACGTCGCCGCGAATCTCTTAGGGAACTATTTAAAAGGATTAATATTATGACGGTACCTTGCCAATTCATTTATGAAAATATTATGTATGTAAGAAAAATCAACATCTTTTTAATAAAATAAGTGATAGACATAATTTTAATACTAGAAATAAAGATAAATTAGATCAACCTTTTTTCAGATTATCTAAAGTACATACGTCTTTTATGGGGTACTGTGTTAAATGTTACAACAAAATACCTTGTGAAATATTGCAATTAAATGAAAGAAAATTTAAAACTTATATTAAAATTACACTTTGTAAGTAAGGATATTACAAATTAGAGGATTATATCCAAGATAAGAATGCTTGGAAACATGCTGGTCCTGCTCCATAGGACAATCTCTAGAGTCTAGACAAAATCAAACTGGTTGCTAATGTAATTGTATATAATTTTTTTTTTTCTTTGACATTGATTTACATTCTGTAATTAGTTGGGGTCACACCCGGACTTATTACTCCTTTTTATTTATTATGGATTTTGGAATGTTTGTGAATGTGTGAGCACCATGTATCTATCACATAATTAATCTATATGTCATGGTTTCATTGATCCATTTTAATTCTTTTACCTATTGTGGTATAGTAATTTTATTTTTAGGTGCATCGTCTTCACATATAATTATATAAATAATGTATGCAAAATATTGAAAAACAGTTTAAAAGAGTAACGGTGGAGTTTCTTGCCCATTCTTCTCCATACGAAAACTACCTTTTGGAAGGGGCGACTAGAATCAATTTTATCTTAATTTTATTTTTGACGTTCAAAAGTGCCTTTTATGTGCCTATTTGAAATAAATGATTTGACTTTGACTTTGAACGTGTTATAAAGACAATTTAGAGCACGTCATTATAGCCAGTGCACTTAATTTTGATTGACATATATTTATATATATTGTGTAGTTTATATGTATCTAGTGACTTGTTTTGTATTGTATTGTTTTTATAATATTATGAATTTTTTAATTTATTTTGATTTACTTTTGAATTCTGTGATCCTGACAATTTGTATCTTTTAATCTTAGTTTATTTTAATTGCGTTGACATTTTATTTTTATTTTAAGATTCATTTATTTGCAAAAACATGTGTAGATAATATACATTTTATGATGTTTATTATAGGTGTTACAGGATATTCTTTGGCACAACATGTTTGATCATGGCTGGTGTACAAATAAAGGTCGGAAGACCATAAGATTAAATAAAAAATAAAATTTACAAAGTTAAATAATCTAAAAATAAAAACAATTACATTAATATTAGATTAAAAAAATAAAAACAAAAAAACAATTGATAAATATTCATGCTATTCAAAACAAATACAATAGATTCAGTCAGTATATCAGAGCGATTTGTCATTTAAAAATTCATTGACACTATAGTAGGCTTTAACTGTCAGTATTTTTTTAAATGTTTTCTTAAACTGGTCTGTATTTAGTTTTTTTTTACACAGATAGGGATATTGTTATAAATTATCGGGGCTCTGCATACAACGCTTTTATACAGTAGTGCTGTCTTAGCTGGCTGAACACGAAGTTTACTATTATCCCGGCGATTTCGTATTACATCCGATATTCGAGGAAACAAATGGGGGTTATTTCTTACAAACAAGGCGATTTCTAAAATATAAAGTGACGGCAGTGTGAGGATTTTATGCTTTGTAGAAAGTGGCTTACAGCTCTCAGTACTTTGGATGCCGAACATAGCACGTATGCATCGCTTTTGCATTTTAAATGCCATTATCTTTATTTGATGAGTTGCCCCAGAAGATAATGCCAATCTTAGGACAGATTCAACAAGTCCATAATAAGCCGATAATAACACATTAGTGTTGATAGATGAAGCATGTTGGTACAAAGCATATGCTTGACTACTGATTTTTTTATATAGTGCGTCAATATGTTCTTTCCAGTTTAGTTTGCTGTCTATAGTTTAGCCGAGAAAACGGACATTAGATACTTCATTTATAGTGTAATTATCATGAATCAAGTTTACATTTAATGGATTATGCAATCTTTGTCCAAATTGCATTATGTTTCTTTTAGATAAATTTATTTTTAAATTATTATTATCAAGCCAAGTAACTATAGATGTCAGTGAATTATTTATGTCAGATTTATAGTTATTAATGTCCTTACATGCAATTGAAACTGGGCTGTCATCAGCAAATAATGTCATAGGTTGAGTCGTTGCCTTTGGCAAGTCGTTGATTTATGTATGTAGATAATAATTCATTTATTTAATTTTTTTCGTTGATATAGATAATAATTCATTAATTCAGTGACCTTTTAATTTGTATGGATTCATTAATTTATTTTATTTGTAAGCATTGAAATTTTATTCAGAGCTAGGACTTGGGTATTCGGTGGCATAAAATATCACAATGCCTACATTGTGATATTTTATTTTTTGTAATATGGGTCTTGCCTGAATTAAATTAATCTTATTTATTTTCTCCTTTATTTCATATAAATACATATACTTAAATTATATTTTTAAATATTAGAATATGAAAAATATAAAAACATTTAAAATTATAAAAAATAGTAGCCACCGGTATCGGGAACAAGGTCCAAGCTACCGGTGGTCAGGGCTCCAGAGAGAGGAACCTCCTGACAATGCGAGCCGTGTCCAGAAGTACCACCTTCTGAATCAAGCCCTTGATCCAGCTACCCAACGAGAGCCTCCTCAGGTGTTGGTCGAGGCTCTTGGCTATTAAGCCATTGGCTGTCACAATGATCCCACATGTCAACAACCTCGTGAGCCAAGTCAAGATATTCGATTTGTTTATCTTTCTCTGCTTTCACGAGGTTCTCATCATGCGGGACGGTTATATCAACAATCATTGCACGCCGCTCTGATCGATCCACCACCTATATCAGACTTATTGGCAACAATAGTCCTGTCAGTGATGATGGATCGATCCCAGTACAATGTCATATTTCCATTTTCGAGAACTGGGTCGGGCACATACCTGTGGTACGGCACCTCCGATTCCACAAGGTTGTATTTCAGAGCAAGTTGCTGATGGACTATCCTAGCTACAAGGTTGTGTCTATACAAGTACTCTCCGTTGGCTAGACGAGAACAACCGGAGATAATATGCCTGATTGATTGCCGGTGGCATGCCCGACAGATGCTAATAAGGAAAGGGATGCACATACGTGCGCGTAGGCTAGCATCGTTTGAACTTTTTTTCATAGGAACGGTCAAAATTAGGTATGACCGCTAGCTTCGCGCGTTGTCATCTTGCTCCAGGTCGTGAACGCGCTTAAATTGATACTTCAAAATCGTCCCCTAATGGAGGATGATTTTACAAAAACGCTGAAACACGTAATTCTTTATATCGTACCAAAATCATAAATTTGTATATTCAAATCCCTAGCTGAAGAAATGATAGGTTTCCCATGGAAAGTTTCGTCCTCTGTACCTATGTCCTGCACCAGGATGCCACCTATCTCCTTGCCAAACTTTATTAAAATCCGTTCAGCCGTTTAGGCGTGAAAATGTATCATACAGGCAGACGGACAGAGTTACTCTCGAATTTATAATAATAGGGGTTAAAGTATGAAATTGCCGTTTTATTGTAATAGGTACTTCGAATTGACATAGAACCTTCATGGTTTGAGATTTTTGAGTGAAACTTTTTTCACATGGTACCTATGAAGTTCTTCTTTTAAAAAATGTGCAACATTCGATTATCGACTTTCAGTTGTTTTTTTTATTCAGCTTAGACAAGAAAGATGGATAATTCAAATATTGGGGTTATTTTTTAATACGAGGTCCGACGCGGAACTAACGCGGCAGAAACAGCTCGCAATATCAATGTTGCGTTTGGAGAGGGGACTGCTAATGAATGCACCGTGCGATTTTGGTTTAAACGCTTTGGTGATGGAAACTTTGATTTGAAGAACGAACCACGTGGAAGACCGCCCACACAGGTGAATAACAATGAATTGAAAGAGATGGTGGAAGCCGATCCGAGCCAAACTACCCAGGAATTAGTGGCATAGTTTACCGTTACCTTACCAACAATATTGACTCATTTGCGTCAAATCAATAAAATAAAAAAATATGAGAAATGGGTGCCTCATGATTTGACTGATCTGCAGAAAGAAACGCTTGTTAAAACTTGTGTTGCCTTGTTGAATCGATACAGACATGAAGGAATATTGGATCGGATTGTGACATGTGATGAAAAGTGGATTCTTTACGATAACCGTAAGCGAAAAATGCAATGGCTGACCCTAGGTCAAACGCCGCAACAGAGTCCTAAAGCAAAGCTTACCAATAAAAAGGTAATGGTAACTGTTTGGTGGTCTCAGCATGGTGTTCTTTACTATAGCTTTCTCCGATCTGGTCAAGCAATACCGGCAGATGTCTACTGTGCCGAACTCCGAACAATGATAGCAAAACTAGCAGTGAAACAGCCCCGACTCATGAATCGATCTTCATCATTATTGCTCCATGATAACGTGAGACCTCATACAGCACGAGAAACCGTTTTAACTCTACAGGAACTGCAATTAGAAACCATTCGTCACCCTCCGTATTCGCCAGACCTTGCTCCAACGGACTACCATTTTTTTCGTGA
Source organism: Apamea epomidion (assembly GCA_947507525.1). Lineage (NCBI taxonomy): Eukaryota > Metazoa > Arthropoda > Insecta > Lepidoptera > Noctuidae > Apamea > Apamea epomidion. The sequence goes on along the minus strand of OX382228.1, from coordinate 11,894,030 downwards.
TTTGGACAATTTTCTACGTGATAAAAAGTTTTCTTCTCAGGAGGCAGTACAAAATGCTTTCACACAGTTTGTCGAATCTAGATCACGAGAGTTCTATCGCAAAGGCATAAATAACCTTCTTATTAAATGGCAGCAATGTATAGATAATAATGGTAACTATTTTGATTAAATAAATATGTTAAATTTAAAAAAAAACGAATTTCAATTTTTTAGTACAAATCGGCAATTTCATACTTTAACCCCTAATATTACTAGCTGACCCGGCAAACGTTGTTTTGCCATATAAATTATTTCTAGCTGCCCGGCGCTACTTTGTTCGCGTGGTGTTCTACCCCCTACCCTACCCCTACCCTACTCCTACCCTACTCCTACCCTACTCCTACACTACTCCTACCCTACTCCTACCCTACTCCTACCCTACTTCTAACCGACTCCTACCCTACTCCTACCCTACTCCTACCTTTCTCCTAACCTACTCCTACACTACTCCTAGCCTACTCCTACCCTACTCCTACCCTACTCCTACCCTGCTCCTACCCTACTCCTACCCTGCTCCTACACTACTCCTACCCTACTCCTAACCTACTCCTACACTACTCCTACCCTACTCCTACCCTACTGCTATAAGTAAAACGCTGATTGATTGATAGAACCTAGCGGACCCGGCAGACGTCGTCCTGCCCGGTTGAAACATCATATAGCTCTTGAATAAGTTTAGACTATTAACTTTACGTTCTAGACGCTTGTTGCTCCAAGGAATGATGCTCCATGGACTTGTACATAATAAGTTTGATTGCTCTGAATTGATAAGCAAAATTTGCTATATTGTACCTAGGACAGTAATGAGGCGAGAGGCGCGCTCTTATCCACTGTTTGCTACAACTCCCTGTCGTACAAATGCAGGAGAGAGAGCGCCGCTCCAGAGATTGGTTCAAGCTTATAATAATAATTTTAACGATATCGATGTATTTGCCCTGTCTAAACAAAAATTTAAAAAGCAAATTATTAACCTCCTTGTTCAAAATTTTTGATTTTTAATTATTGTAATAATATGTATGTATTAATTAAGTATGTATTAACTATTGGGTTTTAAGATAACGAAATAATTGTATTGTTGTTATATATTGATCTTATTTAAATTTACCAAAGCTGTATCATAAATTAGTAACATGTGGAAACGTAGTGGATTGTACATTTACTTATAGCATACAGTATTTCTAGATATAATATACAATGTACGATTGTTTGTTTTCCCAAATAAAATAAAATAAAATATACCGACAGCAGCGCCACCTACCGGGTCCAATTATCTATACATACCTTGTCCTGACAATAATAAACATAACAAAAAAAAATTATGGAATTTGGTGCAGTCGTTCGAAAGTTATGGGCGTACATACATTTCGAAGATCCATTTTTTTTATATAGATTAGAATAGTATATAAGTTAATACTAATATTACTATGGATTTTTTTAATTGAAATTTGTACAAAAGGGAACTCAGATTTGTCTCTAATGCCGTGCATGTGTTTCTATAATCAATCAAATAAATAATTCAACACAATCATCATAACATCACGCCTGTAATCCCCGAAGGTTTAGACAGAGGTGTACGCACACGTTTCGCCATTTTTTATAAAATTCATGAATTTTATTTATTTTAAACATAACTTAATAAAATAAAATTAATCATGATTAATTTAATTTGTCACTCGTTTTTTACACTATTTCTTTTACGGGGGCCGCTCATATTATAATCTCCGATAAAATGCACGAGTATTCACACATGCCAGAAAACATACATAATGAAAATTAATATTAGTATAGAAAAGAAACACTTACCGATTCAAAAATATAGCCGAAACTGAACTGACATTCAATAATTTTGAATTTATATGTACTCAGCACATCGATAAAACGACACTTCAATCAAGATTAAAAGGCTAAGGAGACAAGGTACAGTACCTACCTAGAAGTGAGACAAAAACAATATTATCTGCAAAAACAATCAGTCAAGCTAAATTGTTCTCGGATTTTGTTTCAAACTGTATTGTAGCAGAAGAACTAAAATTATCAATTTAAATAAATAAATAATGGTTACAGTGATGATTGATTTTATTTTAATTAAGTAAGTTGGTATGTCGTCAAGTTTACACTACTGCTGGTTTGATCCTGATCGGAATTGTTTTAGTCTATTAATAATAGGGGTTAAAGTTTGAAATTGCCGTTTCATTGTAATAGGTACTTCGAATGGACATAGAACCTTCATGGTTTGATATTTTTGAGTGAAACTTTTTTCACATGGTACCTATGAAATTCTTCTTTTAAAAAATGTGCAACATTCGATTATCGACTTTCAGTTGTTTTTTTTATTCAGCTTAGACAAGAAAGATGGATACTTCGAAAATTCGAGTTAATTTTGAATACGAGTTCCGACGCGGAACTAACGCGGCAGAAACAGCTCGCAATATCAATGTTGCGTTTGGTTTAAACGCTTTCGTGATGGAAAAGCAAAGCTTACCAATAAAAAGGTAATGGTAACTGTTTGGTGGTCTCAGCATGGTGTTATTCACTATAGCTTTCTCCGATCTGGTCAAGCAATAACGGCAGATGTCTACTGTGCCGAACTCCGAACAATGATAGCAAAACTAGCAGTGAAACAGCCCCGACTCATGAATCGATCTTCACCATTATTGCTCTATGATAACGCGAAACCTCATACAGCACGAGAAACCGTTTTAACTCTACAGGAACTGCAATTAGAAACCATTCTTCACCCTCCGTATTCGCCAGACCTTGCTCCAACGGACTACCATTTTTTTCGTGATTTGGACAATTTTCTACGTGATAAAAAGTTTTCTTCTCAGGAGGCAGTACAAAATGTTTTCACACAGTTTGTCGAATCTAGATCACGAGAGTTTTATCGCAAAGGCATAAATGACCTTCCTATTAGATGGCAGCAATGTATAGATAATATTGGTAATTATTTCGATTAAATAAACATGTTAAATTAAAAAAAAAAAACGTATTTCAATTTTTCAGTACAAATCGGCAATTTCATACTTTAACCCCTAATATAAGTAGAAAAAATTGGAACGGAATGGATTGGATTGGATTGGAATTGGAACTTACACGGTGTTCATACAAACCCTACCAACCGGAACTGTTGGTATATATATATATATAATAAGCACAGTCACACGCTTCACATGACTAATGCTTTTCAAAATATAGACTAACTGGTAATTAAGGAAAACATTTGATTTATCTACTTAGATATTACTATTCGTATCTGTAAAATATCTGCTTCTCTGCAAGGCTGTAGCTGGGAATTTAGTTACGGAGGGAATATAGTTTTCACCTCAATAAAAACATCATGCTTAGTTCTAAGACGTTTACAACTGAAAATGAGATTGATTGTCATCGTGTACCCATAATTATTGTGTGTAAAGTGTATGTTGTAAGCAGTTAAAACTCATAAACTGCCTAAATTATGATGAGTTAATGTAATTCAATTAATCAGTTAATTTATAGATTCTTGAAATGAAATGTGTTACGGTGGGGGATTTGAACTCTTGGCTCATTTTAATTAATTAGATTCTACTAGACAGAACTTGTCTTAGGAGATGATTCAAAATCGACATGCAGTCTCTTAAAGGTCAATCAAGTGAGGGTGGGTGCATAAAGAAGCGGGTTTTCGGGCCCAACTCCCGGTACAGGTCTCTGCAGGTTGATCTTCGGAAGGAAACGGTTACTCTTTACGTGGTTCTTCGTATGTGAGCGTATAAGTTAATGTGGGACTACTTCATCCGCACCGATCGGTACCAACTTGTTTTACCGGGAACCCGCTTCTTTGCGATGCGAGCACCCTAAGTCACGACTCTCCCATGCTGTTTGACAAAAAGTCTACGCAATGTAGTTAAAGGCTGTACCTAGCCATTGGTGTTGAGACAGATACTGGCACATGTCATCATCTATCTAGCCTTTTCCCAACTATTTTTGAGGTTGGTTTCTAGTCTAACCGGATACTGATATATAGATATTGTCACAAGTATGATCGATCACATTATTCATTCATCAGATTACCATTTTATTTTTGTTGCTATTTTATAGCGAATCGAAAGATCACCAAGATTTGGGGGGTACCAAAGAGGTCCGATCAAACCTTAAGCAACCATTTAAATATTAAAAATAAGTTTTTCCTGTAATGGTTGGTTATGTCAATATGACCTTTTGGATTGTCACTGTAAACTTACAAAAATGTCAGTAGCTTTTAAGTCACTATGACCTTTTAGATTTTTTATTTAGGCACATTACATTCAAAATTTAGAGCTTACAGCTTTAAGTATCTAAATTATAAAAATGGAAAAGTTTTCACAATAACGGTATGCACTGAACTTGCCATGGACTTATGGTGAGTAGCTAACTACTTCGTATGAAACACTACTGAACTTGCTGAACTATACATATAGCTATATAATTCTTATGTTGTATTTTATCATCGATTTAATACATCGTATGATGCTTTTTCAGATGGCAGCTCCAATGATATTTCTTCATAGGCGTTTATGTCCAGTTGTAACACGTCTTATTGAAGTTCATAAATACAACAATGTTTCTGCTCTAACCAATACTTGTTCTGTACTATCACAAAAAATCAACCCTTACTCTCCGTTAACCACCTACTTTAATGATAGCACCTCTGTTGAATATCGACAGCTAGGTTCTCGAAACAACGATAGGGGTGATGTGAAATTAATAAACCGTACAATAAGTTCTTTAAGTTTCCTCAAGGGCTTTCAAAAATCATTTTCATGGAGGAAATCCGATAAGCCAAAGAAGAGGCGAGTTCCCAAATTAATTCTGTTACAAAATCCGTTAACGTGGCTAATGATCAAAATTGACTTCAGCGTCCTAAGGAACATTTGGGATCCATTGTTTATAGAGCGAGAGTTCAAGTACGGGACCAAACAGGTAGTGTAAGATTTTATTAAACTTTGTAGTTATACATAATTATGTACTTTAATGATATTTATTAACATGTTTAGTAATTCAAGCAGTTAAGACTTCAGCCGGTCTATTCTGTTAAAATCTTACAGAGAAAACTTAGATGAAGTGAGCTTGACCTGAGCTGACATTCCACCTGCCGCTCTATTCTGTAAAAATCTCACCGTGATAACTTAGGTGAAGTGAGCCGTCATTAGTGTCAATCCCTAGATGGAATGATTTCACATAGAATGAGCTCACTTCACCTAAGTTCTCACGGTGAGATTATTACAAAATAGGTCGGCAGTAGCATTAAGCCCGCCAAGCCCGTAAGCGCCCAACTCAGCGTAATTGACAATCGACATTCCTGTAGGTACCTACCGTGGATACAAGTGGGTTTATAGTTCCAGGATTGAATCGTGGCTGTGATTTGCCGAATATGATTTATCATGCATATATTATAAGTGCATGATAAGATTATTGACGGACCAAACCTTCATCACGAACCAAACCACGAACCAAATTTTTACCAAGTTGGTAATTTTGCTCGATTGTCGTTATCGTACTCCACTTACTTTTTACCTACAACTAAGTGAGTATACCAACTGCAGCTACCAACTGTTGGCGGCCAACCCATCATTATGCGCTGATGACCACTGATTGGGTTCGACTTGATGAGCTAGATGACATATATCCATTTATGAGCCTCACAAGGTGCAGCACAGATAAAGTTGACCTTTAAAGAGGCGAGTACGCTCTTCATAAGGCCTGTCGCATGTAGTGCTATTCTGTAAAAATCTCAGCTAAAAAATGTTAGCGAAGTGAGCTTGAACTGAACTGTCAATCCTTAGCAACAGATGGAATGACAGTTCACTTCAAGCTTACTTCTGCTACATTTTTGAAGTATAGACCGGCTGTATCTATACCTACATCATTCTTAATTTTTACTACCTACTTATTTAATAATATGGACATCCGAACCCAAAGTGACACAATAAAGTGACACAATTTACACTGTCTTTAAAAAAGCCTTTGATAGAGTTGACCTTTTTATACTATTAAATAAAATTTCATATAATGGCATCAGGGGGAATTTATTGCGCTGGTTCCGGTCTTATATTAGTAATCGCAGTCAAACTATAGTAAGTAATGGGTAGCATTCTAACACATTTTTGGCAACATCTGGAGTTCCACGGGGATCAATTTTGGGTCCTTTATTGTTTATTATTTATATTAATGATATCGGTAATTGCTTTCAAAACAATATTTTTTGTTATACGCCGATGACCTTAAAATGTTTAAGAAAATTTTATCGATTAACGATTGTTATCTTCTTCAAGACGATTTAAATAGATTATCAAATTACTGTACCAAAAATAATCTAAAATTAAGCATCGACAAATGTAAATACGTTAACTTTACCAAAAACAAAAACATAATTAACTACAATTATTGTCTCTGCGACGAACTTTGTGATCTCGGTGTACTTTTGGATTGCAATGAAAGGATAAGCTTTCATCAGATTTCAAACGCCCAGTCACATATCTACATCTTTTCAACTTTTTATTACGATCGCAAGTAGAGTACGCGTGTATGATATGGGACCTTGACTATGCAAAATATGATCAAGCATTAGAAAAAATTCAGCGTAAGTTCTTGAAAACAAAGCAGTTTAAATGTCACTTGGAGCGTCTGCCGTATGAGTAGTCGTTGCAGAAATTTAAGCTACTAACACTACATTCAAGGCGTCTGTTACTCCAAACAATGATGCTCCGTGGAAACACAACAAGTTTGATTGCCCTGAACTTGTGAATAATATATTTTATATCGTGCCCAGAACTGTACTAAGGCGAGAGGCGCGCGCTTACCCACTCTTTGCTACGACCTCTAGTCGTACAAATGCGGGTCAACGGGCGCCTCTTCACAGATTACCCAAAATATATAACCAACATTTTGTTAAAATAGACATATTAGGGGTTAAAGTATGAAATTGCCGATTTGTACTGAAAAATTGAAATTCATTTTTTTTTTTTTAATTTAACATATTTATTTAATCAAAATAATTACCAATATTATCTATACATTGCTGCCATCTAATAGGAAGGTCATTTATGCCTTTGCGATAGAACTCTCGTGATCTAGATTCGACAAACTGTGTGAAAGCATTTTGTACTGCCTCCTGAGAAGAAAAGTTTTTATCACGTAGAAAATTGTCCAAATCACGAAAAAAAATGGTAGTCCGTTGGAGCAAGGTCTGGCGAATAGGGTGAAGAATGGTTTCTAATTGCAGTTCCTGTAGAGTTAAAACGGTTTCTCGTGCTGTATGAGGTCTCGCGTTATCATAGAGCAATAATGGTGAAGATCGATTCATGAGTCGGGGCTGTTTCACTGCTAGTTTTGCTAACATTGTTCGGAGTTCGGCACAGTAGACATCTGCCGTTATTGCTTGACCAGGTCGGAGAAAGCTATAGTGAATAACACCATGCTGAGACCACCAAACAGTTACCATTACCTTTTTATTGGTAAGCTTTGCTTTTCCATCACTAAAGCGTTTAAACCAAACGCAACATTGATATTGCGAGCTGTTTCTGCCGCGTTAGTTCCGCGTCGGAACTCGTATTCAAAATTAACTCGAATTTTCGAAGTATCCATCTTTCTTGTCTAAGCTGAATAAAAAAAACAACTGAAAGTCGATAATCGAATGTTGCACATTTTTTAAAAGAAGAATTTCATAGGTACCATGTGAAAAAAGTTTCACTCAAAAATATCAAACCATGAAGGTTCTATGTCCATTCGAAGTACCTATTACAATGAAACGGCAATTTCATACTTTAACCCCTATTATTTACGTTAGCTCATAATGTATTTAAAAAAGAATTCGTTTAATGCACTTAAAACCTAATAATTAAGTATAATATTAAAATAAGCCCTACCTTTCTTCCATACTGTATGTAAGTAAATTAATACTTATAGTAATATTTGGAGACGTTGTTGATTGTACAGACGCCCGCACATCAACCTACTACAATCTGTCAAATTTCTTTAATAGATTTTCAACTTTATCGCTGAAGCATTTAGGTTCAAAGTTGATTTGAAAATTTGACAGTTTCGGGTAGCTTGATGTGATGGCGTCTGTACGTTAACCAACTTTATTGTATACTTAGATGTAAGACAAAATGTACAATTGTTTGTTTTCCCTAATAAAACAAAACAAATAAAATAAAAAAAATCCAGATTATACTAGTTTCATGCATGTCCCTGGTATTAGAATACGGTCTCTAATGTTTACACATACTTGCAGGCTATATCGCGAGTAACGCAAGTTATAAGCAAAGGTCAGTTGAAGGACTTGCAGGGACTGTTGACGAAGCCAGCTCGGTTGAGTTTGATGCGAGAGTTGGACCGCAACTGGGGCGACAAACAACGTTCCCTGTTGGCGCTCTGTCTTGACGACATACAGATTTCATCCCCTCGGAAGGTTTATTTCATTAGGATAGCTGGTATGTATCATTCTTTCCTTTACTTATAGGTACCTACTTACAAATTGGTTAAGAACTTGAGTGAGTTTATAAGGTCTAACAAAATGTGCCTCTTCATTCTTATAAAACCAGACAACTTGGTTTATTACGGCGTTCTCCGCCCGAATTGTTGCGGGAGCTAAGCGGTTAAGTGGGATAGACCGCACTTCGTAATCGGGCCTAGGCATGTCGGGCTGATCAGTTGGGGGTCTACGCGAATGTACGAGTATCTCCTGGGCCCTCGACTCATGGTATTGGTAGGAACCGTGGAGTTTTAGTCGGTCGTAGTCTGACATAACCCTCCATTCTGCCCAGACGGAGGGCCATGTATACCTGAGGATTTCCCAAACAAAAAAAAAAGTTAGGTGAGGTAGTTCACTGCCCATTGTGACACCACACTCTATGTAAAATTTCTACATTAATAACTAACTTTTATGGTGTATATGTCGCAGCCAACTGGTTTAATTAGCAACTAACCGCCTAGCCGCCTAGCCTTTTAACTAAACGGCGGCCGCTCCACCAACGGCCTGAACGATATTCAATAAATTATAGTTTAGGTTGGAATTGTAACCAAGCATGTGCAAGCCGAATTGGTCGCAGTAACTAAGCCAGGGCACCCCGACCAAATGGGTTAGTTTAGAACTGTGAACCACGCGCGAGCGAAGCGAGGCGGCCACTACTTCCAAAGGCCAGGCGGTTGACTAAACGGCTAATTTAAGCAGTTGGCTGCGACATATATAATAAACTGTATTCTATCTATCTACGCCAGTGACAACACGTAGCAAAAAAATTATCTTAATAAGCATTAATACATATAATCGTTTTATTAGCTATAAATATCACCTTCGAGGCGATCAAAAAACAAGATAAGATAAACATGTTTGCTTAAGTAATCGTTGCACAGATTGCGTTTAATCGAAAATAATTTGATCTTCCTAAAAGATATTTGGATAGAATTACGCTACCTAGGGTGAGAATTTACTTGTTGCGATGGGTGGTCTTATCGCGAGTGATATGAATTCGAACTAATTATAGTCTACCTTAGAGCGATGCCACACGGGCGTTGCCAATGCGTTGCGTCGTCGCAGCGCAGTGATTTCAATTTTTTTTTTTTTGTATACTTATCAGGTTCTTTTTGTACCTACCTATAATTCCCGGGACCCAGCGGTAGGTATGATATATGTTGGCTCTACTTGTCAGCTTTGAAATTAGCTCATTTATCTGGGGTTCTTTGTTTTCCAATTGTTAATATGGGAGCGGAGGGCGTTGTCTGTGAGGGCCAATATGATCGCCCGCAGGTTTGTTCGTTGCTTGGGGGCCGTCAAAATAACTCTTTTCAGAGCGTTTTGTACGTCCCTGTACACGGCCAGCATGTGGGGGTCATATACCCAGAAGCAGTACAACGCTCTCCAAGTTCAGTATAATAATGCGTTCAGGGCGTTGTTGGGGCTGCCCCGGCACTGCAGCGCGTTAGGGATGTTCGCCGACGCCCATGTCGATTGTTTCTACACGACGATGCAAAAGCGGTGCACATCTAACAGCTGACATCGGACAGCTAACAGCTGATTTGAATTTGTTCTTGCTATTTTAATCTTAAAATTTTTAATTTTTATGTTTTAATGCCCATTTCCAATCACTCATCAAGTGAATAGGATAACTATCTGTTTTATGTATTAGGTTCACATAGCAAATGCAAAATAGGTGTAAAAAATTTATTGTGAAACAGCGACAGTTACCGGCTCAAGTGAATTTTGTCTTGTTAACAAGTACAATACTTAATATTTTACTTGCTTTTAGTTTGTTTGCGTTCTTTAATTACACCACACATTACATTGTTCAGTTTTAATGCGGCTACTTATCGATGCCAATGACCATTTAACGTAAACATAACCTTAGTTTGGTCTGGTGATAGAACTTCTTACTTCATATAAATTTCATTTTTCTTCTACACTAATCCCCTTTCAAACTGCTGTCTCAACTAGCTACCTACTCTCTTTTCAAACTGCTGTCTCAACTAGCTACCTACTCTCTCTTGTAAATTGTCTTCTCTTCCTTCGTCATGATTATGACTCGCAGTGCCCGTGCTCGCCTCGAAGAGTCCAAACTCAGTGAGGCTTTGAGCCTATTAAAGTCTTCAAAGGAGTCCTGTGACCAACTAATTAAGGAAATAGATGACAATGAAAGAGTGCTCTTTGATGCCAATGAAATGAATAGGAAGTTGAAAAATGAAATGGCTCAGTTATATATTCAATACACTGATGCCATAGAAGCTTGGGATAGGCTCCAGGTTATTGTGGACGGCTTCAGCCAGTGTAGCATAGAGTATGAACAAGCACTTAGTCACAAACACTTATTACAACAGCAGCTACATGTGGCTCAGATCACACAACTTGAGACTTCAAATCTTAATATCACCGCCTCGCTGAATCAAAGTCTGTTCAATGAGTAGGTGTCTATTGCCCCGTCAATGGTTTCTGCCATAAACCCCACTATTGATTTGACTGGTGATAATAAACCACAATCATGTGATTCAGTGAGGGTAGTAACCAGTAAAAAAATACATTAAAATCAATAAATACATTGTTAAAACACAAAAAATGGTAAAGAGACAAAGGTTCTTTATCAAAAATGATTGAATAGAGAAAGGTTGAATTTGCTAAAACAATTAGATATGTCTTCTTTTAATTTGGAGCAAAGAACTAGGAAGTACAACATTGACACAGAAACCTTGCAATCTGAACTTGACCATCTCCAGGAGAAACTTTGTTCAATGACCAACAAATATAATACCTCTGAAGACCTAATGAGGGAATATATGTTGGCAATGAATGAGCTGGTAAACTCACAAAAAAACAACTGTGATAATTGTCTAACACCATCCAATGTGCTTACACCGGACCATTCATTGTCAACATGCAATACCTCCTTACTGCAACTCTGTGTTGATTTGATCATTCCTTCTTCTAATAGTTCCAATAAACCTTGTAAACAAACTTTAAATAATGATATTGTATTATTTTGTGATGAAGGAATTAGGTCACTTGTTGACAGATGAATATCATCCGGGACACTCAATATTAAATTACTGTATGCCTGGTTGTTCTTTGTTTCATATTATGAAAAAAAATAATTAAATGTAACTTTACCCAGGATACAACTTTATTAATTTTTGTGGGTAATAGGGAAAATGTAAACAAAGGAGAACTGCTCCAGTATCATAAAACATTATGCAATCTTAGTTTAAGAAAAGTTGTGTTGTTTACATTCCCTTATAGTAACAGTTTGCCACAGGAAGAAAATAGCTTAAGATTTGAACTAAATATGACAATGCATAACTTGACATTTAATAATAACTTGTCCCATTTGATTGATATTAACAATTATGTTAGTAATAATTTCTATTTGACTGTCTAACTATTATAAAGGACAGATAGCTGTGTCGCTATCATATTTTTTTTCAGTCCCAGCCAAAAATTTGGCTAAACAACTTGCTTCTTTTGAGCAATGCAATGACATTATAAATAACTCTGCCACTAATTTGGTCATAATTAATGACATTGCTAATAATTTAAATTAGAAAGTAAGACATTAGAGGCAACCTCTAGCTATATTGTACAGAATTGCAAAAGCAACTCAAAAAAGGCTTTAAAATCAGTAAATAGTATCAACCTGGTGCATCAAAATATCCAAGGATTTATGAACAAAGATTTAGAAGTAAAATTATTTATGAATTTTAATAGTATTGATATTCTTTGTATAACAGAACATTGGCTGAAAAGTCACCAGTTCTTGTTCAATTTTAATAATCACCAGGTTGGTAGTTCGTTCAGCAGAATAAATGCTATACATGGTGGCTCATTAATTTTAGTAAGTAACCAGCTCAAATTTAAAGATCGTAATGATATTGTGAGCCTATCTGTTGAGCGTCCAGTTGAAATTGCCTGTATAGAATTGGAGCATTTTGTTGTATTAGGGGTTAAAGTATAAAATTGAAAGTGATCGTTATCTAGATTCGACAAACTGTGTGAAAGCATTTTGTACTGCCTCCTGAGAAGAAAACTTTTTATCACGTAGAAAATTGTCCAAATCACGAAAAAAATGGTAGTCCGTTGGAGCAAGGTCTGGCGAATACGGAGGGTGACGAATGGGTTCTAATTGCAGTTCCAGTAGAGTTAAAACGGTTTATCGTGCTGTATGAGGTCTCGCGTTATCATGGAGCAATAATGGTGAAGATCGATTCATGAGTCGGGGCTGTTTCACTGCTTGTTTTGCTATCATTGTTCGGAGTTCGGCACAGTAGACATCTGCCGTTATTGTTTGACTAGATCGGAGAAAGCTATAGTGAATAACACCATGCTGAGACCACCAAACAGTTACCATTACCTTTTCATTTGGTAAGCTTTGCTTTAGGACACTGTTGCGGCGTTTGATCTGGGGTCAGCCATTGCATTTTTCGCTTACGGTTATCGTAAAGAATCCACTTTTCATCAAATGTCACAATTCAATCCAATATTTCTTAATTTCTGTATCGATTCAACAAGGCAACACAAGTTTCAACACGCGTTTCGTTCTGCAGATCAGTCAAATCATGAGGCACCCATTTCTCATATTTTTTTATTTTATTGATTTGACGCAAATGAGTCAATATTGTTGATAAAGTAACGTTAAGCCATTCCGATAATTCCTGGGTAGTTTGGCTCGGATCGGCTTTCACCATCTCTTTAAATTCATTGTTATTCACCTGTGTGGGCGGTCTTCCACGTGGTTCGTTCTTCAAATCAAAGTTTCCATCACGAAAGCGTTTAAACCAAAATCGCACGATGCGTTCATTAGCAGTCCCCTCTCCAAACGCAACATTGATATTGCGAGCTGTTTCTGCCGCGTTAGTTCCGCGTCGGAACTCGTATTCAAAAATAACTCGAATTTTCGAAGTATCCATCTTTCTTGTCTAAGCTGAATAAAAAAAACAAATGAAAGTCGATAGTCGAATGTTGCACATTTTTTAAAAGAAGAACTTCATAAGTACCATGTGAAAAAAGTTTTACTCAAAAATCTCAAACCATGAAAGTTCTATGTCAATTCGAAGTACCTATTACAATAAAACGACGATTTCATACTTTAACCCCTATTATTAAGTGTGTACAGACCCCCATCAGGATTGTATTACTGCTTTGAAAAGGTAATGGATGAAGTGTTAGACAGGATTTGTAACTCAAACAAGTCCGTTATCATTTGCGGTGATTGTAATGTCAATTTATTAGAAAACTCAAGTTCTTGTAGTAAAATTATTATAATTCAGTTACAGTCCTACAATCTTGTAAACCTATTTTTGGAGCCCACAAAAATAACCCCTAGTAGTGCCACATGCCTAGATAATATTTATACAGATATTATACCAAGCCACAAAAAAATTATAAATTTACTAGATTCTGATCATTACGGGCAAAGGATTACTATTCAAAATCAAAACAAAATAGTGGTTAAAAAAGATATCACTGTTAACCCCAAAACTGCTAGTCGCTTGGAGGCTTTCAAAAGTAAACTCACTGATAAATTACCAGGTTTGTCAATTCATGCGGATCCTAATCATCTATATGATATTTTTTTTAATATATACTGTAAACAATTTAATTCAACCTTTATTCCCACATAGTAACACATGTTTCAGTGATTGGGCTACCATCGGTATTCATAAAAGTAGAACGCGGCTTTATGAACTGTACAATAAAAAGACTTACGTAAACACTGATGAATTTAATTTGTTTGTTAAAATTATTCAAAATTATTTTAAATTTAATGTTGAAGCGCAATTTTTTTTTTAATTATCTAGTAATCGAAATACTGACTACAGCCTGTCGATTAATGACAACATAATAAAATCAGACTCACAAGTCGCCGAGGCATTTGAAAATTTATTTTCAGATATTCCCGTTTCAACTGCTAAATCCCTAAACTCAACACCTTCTGTTGCTGAGTCTTTGCTTATGAAAAATGTTAATGGTTGCGATTCGGAATTTCATTTTGAGCATGTTACCTGTAGAGATATAATTAAAACCTTTCACACTTTAAATGTAAAAAAGACTGCAGATCTGTGGGATAATTCTGTAGAAGTTGCTAAGTCTGTTATTGACATTGTAGCACCTACTCTAGCGCTTATCTTTAATAGTTGTATTGAAGGTGGGGAGTTTCATGACCTCATTCGATTGCGTTCTTCACGAAACTTTAATCAGGAAACTCCGCCACTACGGGATCCGGAACGCTGCTCTGGATCTTCTTACTTCATACTTGAGTAAGAGGATTCAGAGCGTTGATGTTAATGGAAAAAGATCTCCCGGATCTATAGTAACAATGGGAGTCCCAGAGGGCTCAATTTTTGGTCCTTTCCTGTTTCTTCTTTATATTAATGACTTGCCGTACCTCACAAAGGATAATCATGATATATTGTTGTTTGCAGATGACACTTCACTTTTGTTTAAACTTAAACGTCAGCAGTAGGTGCACGATGTAAATAGCGCGATCTCTAAAGTAGTCCACTGGTTCAATGTTAATAATTTACTTCTAAACGAGAAAAAAACCAAATGCATTAAGTTTACGTTACCTCACGTTAGACAGGTGAAAACCAATGTGTTGATAAAGGGCGAAGAATTTAATCCTGAAGACAGCACAGTATTCTTGGGCATAACTTTGGATACTAAGCTTCAGTAGGGTCCACATATAGACAAATTGTCAAAAAAGCTAAGTTCCGCAGCATACGCTGTTAGAAAAAATTGTAATTTAACTGATATAGACAGCCCGTTTAGTGTACTTTAGCTATTTTCATAGTGTAATGTCGTACGGTATTCTATTGTGGGGAAATGACGCTGATATTCAGACTATCTTTGTTTTGCAGAAGCGAGCTGTTCGATCAATTTATAAATTAAGTCCGAGACACTAGCTCAGAGACAAATTTAAAGAAATTAATGTTATGACTGTGCCTTCTCAATATATTTATGAAAATCTATTATATGCCCATAAAAATATAAAATTGTTTAAAAAATACAGTGATATCCATGATATAAATACTAGGAACAAACACAAATTTGTTGTACCTATAACAAGGCTCAAGAAAATAGGTGGCTCGTTCAGATGCCAATGTATACGCTTCAACAATAAAGTTCCAAGCCCCGTTCAAGATCTAAGCCTTAATAAATTCAAATCATTCATTAAACGTAAAAACGGCCAGAAAGCCTTTTATACCGTTAAGGCTTATATCGAGGACAAAAAGGCTTGGGATTAAGCTGCTTCCAATTTTTACATATTGAATGTTTTTATTTTTTTGTTTTCTTGTTTTTTTTTATATACACTTTGACATTAATGAATTTGATATACATATACTATGACATTTGCTTACTTTGTAAAGTATTATATTATTTTAATTATTGTGAATGTGATGACTATGTGGGTCATTTTATTTTTTATTTTTCTCTCTGTTCTGTTAGTTTTTGTCATGGTCTGGCAGTTTGAGTAATTAATGTGTCCTACCCAAATGTCCTTTCTTTGGTATTGTTCGTCGAATCGTCGAGCTCTTTAAATGTTGTGTTGAGCTGCACGATTTCTGACAAATGCGTGCACTGACTGGACAGACTAGTCGGATAGGAAACGCAACAGTTTTAAAATATGATTGACGTGTAAAAGTGTTTGTACAAACCTACTTACAAAATAAAATCATTTATCATCTCTGAGGCTCCGGATCACCTCCAACACCATCCTGAGCGTATTTGCGAACAGGTTTGATTGTCAGTACATTAACCATTGTTATAAGATTAATGTAATGACAAACAAACAAATGACTAAGAGGCAGGCGTATTATTAATTATTTTATTTTATGATGCTAATTTAATTTTATAATTTAGTTTTATTTATATTATTTAATAATTATTTTTATATTATATGCTTATATTTATTGTGATTATAATTTAAGTTTTATTTATTATTTCAGTCTAATTTGATTTGTGTTAATTTAATTTTATTTGAATTTTATCTGATTTTGTTGGTTTTAACACATGTTCTATTAATGGGTGTTATTTACCTGAAATAAATGAATTTATTATTATTAATATTCCTCAAAATACGTACATATACCTACATTTAAATCTTTTAATAGTTTGTGTTCTGTCTGTTTGTTCCGGCTAATCTCCGAAAAGGCTGGACCGATTTTGACGGGACTTTTAACGGCTGATGAGCTGATGTTACTTGGGCTACTTTTATTTAAGAAAAAGAATTAGGGTTCCGCTTAAAAAATAAAACCCATGAAATGCAATTTGTTTTTTCCTGCACGCGGATGAAGTCGCGGGTACAGATAGTAAAATTCTAAAGGCCTTTTTTAAGAACACAATTGTATGTTTTGCAGATAAGAAATATTGTGATGTGGATATGGCATTTTTGGCGTTGAAGTGGGCTCCTATCAATAGTGTTGACGTTCTGATATTTACCGAGATATTTGCAAGGTTTCACCGTGAATATACGCCGCACAGTATCCCAGAATGGACCATAGCTTACTTTAAGGTAACTCGCTTCGAAGTGTTGCGTCGGTGATTTGATTCATAACTTGTGTACTATCTTGTAATTTGAGAGAACTTGGGTTTATAATTGGTTCAGGCAGTTATACTCATACCTGTCACTCAAGTGATATATACATGCATAAATCTATGGCTTTATGCCGTTAGAATCCGACGAAGACTAAGAAGGACGACTATCGAAGATATTTTATTTTCGCCAGAGTTATTAGGTAATTTTTTGAGACTAATTTAAATACCTTTAATACTTAGTAATTGTTCAGAGAACAACAACCTATTTTTAAAATAAAAAAAAATGTTGAGCAAATTGACTGCCAACTTAAATGACTCTAAATTTAAATCACAACTGTCATCTGCCAGATCATTCTTGACAGTTGTATGAAATAGCTATAACACGAAAAATTGATGTATGGTGTGCTTTTGCTTAACAGTTAACTTCGCTAACTACTAACATGAATTATTTGAGTACTAACAAAACTGTTTAATATAATGAAAATTCGAGTTTTGCTAACAATCACAAAACAAGTAAGGCCCGTAATACATATGCCTGTAACACGCACAAAAGCATGCCAGCTTGCATGCCATTGTAACATTGTCCAATCAGAAACTGTTTTGGCATACTGGCATGCAAGCTACTTGCATAGATACTTTTGTGCAAGTTATAGGCATGTGTATTAAGGGCTTTATGTCTTGTGCGCACACTTACATTCACATTGACTACCAGGATCCAACTTCCCTGTTTCTTGCAATGCCAGTGTTAGGTATAGTGAAAATATTAGTTACTGACAGCACTTTGTAATGTCTTAAAGTGTTACAGTAAGAATAAAACTATAAGTAACAATTCACGCTTTTATTTAATAAAAAGTACATTAAAATCTGTATACAGGGCGTATTTTTAAAACAAGCGATAATTAATGAACTCCTTTAGTTTAAAAACATGTCCTGCATTCATTTAATCAAAAAACAACATGCGACTTTTTTTCTTTCTATAAGTCTAAAAGCAATGTGTATGGGTTCTCGAGGTAGTTTTTCAAGTGATTTGAGAAGCGCGCCATAGTGACACCGTCCACGATCCTGTGATCTGCTGAAAAGCTCACTGTCAGCATGTGAGCCTTTCTCAAGTTGCCTTCAGCGTCAAACCTCGGTAGAACCTGCATGTAGCAACAAGAAAATCTTTAATGTAACTGCTATTCTTGTAGTACAGGCTAATAATAGTTCAGGGACATCGACGCGCAATCTATTACCGTGGATTCAGTACATGATTCTGAAATCTACGCGTTAAAATTTTTCAGTCGGTTTAAAAAAAATGCTGTTCCATACATTTTGACCGCGTAGATGTTGCACTTTTTTATGAAACGGCAGATTTCTTTTTTGATAACCCCCTAAAAATTCTTCGCTTTAGGGTTCTAGGATCATGTTCATGGTTACAGTTTGCGCGTCGATGTCCTTGCCACCCTGTATAGTGGCTTAATGTGAATACCAAGATTCATGGTGCTCCTTCCTTGCCTTACGCATAAAAGAAGATAAATCAAGAACAGTGAAGGTCTGTAACTTCGGACCTGGTACTGTAGTAGGTATAGATAAACTTATATAGTCAAAAAAAAAACTACGTTTCTAATCAATAGTGATTACCTACCTAGAGAATATAATCATGACAATATTTAACTTCTATTTACTACCGTCCATATAGTGTTCGCCAAGGAAATGTCATATGTATGTTATTTTAAATTTATTTTTTACTTACGGCTGAACTTAATAACCTATTGACAGATGCTGATACAGACCTGATGGTAGCCAGTATAATCATAACTTCCAGTATAATACAGGGTGGCAGGGACATCGACGCGCAACCTGTTACCATGGATTCAGCACATGATTCTAAACACCCTCACGTCGATAAATTTCATCGGCATCGGCGGAAAAAAAGATAGCTGTTCTATACATTTTGACCGCGTAGGTGTTGCATTTTCCTATGAAACAGCAGATTTTTTTTTTGTTAACCGACAGAATTATTCTACACTAGAGGGTCTAAATTTATGCTTAATTCATGGTTACAGGTTGCGCGCCGATGTCCCTGCCACCCTGTATAATCATATAGATCGCTACAGACATAGATTATTGGGACGTTAAAACCAAGATAGGTAGGTTTTTCTACCTCCACTATGCCAAAACTGGTGATAGATAGGTAATTTCTATTATAGGGTTCGGCCCTTAGCCGACACTGTCCCACTGCTGAGCAAAGGCCTCCCTATGTTTCCAGGCATCCTTTTCTAGAGCCACCTCGATCCAACCCTTGCGGTAGGTACGCGTCTATAGGTCGTCTCGCCATGTTATAGGTAAGTAAAATAAAGTTATATTCCAATTATTACCTGTATTTTTCCTAGGGCGCCAATTGCTACTTGCGGTGGTAATATAATAGGTTTAGTGTATGTCCCTCCAACCTGAAACATTAGACAATAGCCATTAACTTCATTCACATTATTAGATTTCATTGCATAGCCATATACATTTTTTTTCATATACATACATGGTTTAATACCCCCCGTGCCTCGGAAAGGACGTAAAGAGGTTGGTCCTGCGCCTGATCTCTCCCCGGTCGTGTCGGATTGCCGTCTCATCGGACTATGAGAGTAAAGGAACAGAGAGCGCACCTATGTTTGCGCACACATTTGTGCACTATAATATCTTGTGCATATGTATGTATGTATGTTCGGGTGGACTCTTGCAACTCAATTTTGAAGCAGATATCTTCAACCGATTGAGCTGAATTTTGCATGCATGTGTAAATCGGAATCGGACATGGAGCTGATCTGATGATGGAACCGGAAGGTGGACATAGGAACTCGGTAGTTAAACGACACAACCCCATCGAGTTTGGACTCGTTTGATCCGTCTTGACGAGAACTTTGGTGCTAGATGGTAACCAGGGACTAAAGATGAACAGGTAGCTTAAGTGCAGTAAACGCATATAATGGAAAAACACTGCTACGCGCTACGAACTACGCCGTAGTCAATCTCGCATCAAAAATACTAAAACGTTAAAAATTTAAATTAAAAGAAAAAAAAACTTTTTAAAAACAAGCTTTTATTACTTATTAATAAAAAGGACAAAAAAGTTAAAAATAATTTAAACCCGATAAGAAATAAATAAAAGCGTGTTACATTTTGTGGAACATTTAGAACACAATGTAACACGCTTTTATTTATTTCGTATCAGGTTTAAATTATTTTTAATTTTTTTTTCCTATTTATTAATAAGTAATAAAAGCTTGTTTTTAAAAAGTTTTTTTTTTCTTTTTTTAAACGGTACATTATCATGAATTCATGATTATCTAATGTTTGTTAGATAAGTCAAGGAATATACGGAAATTATCAGCTACTTACAATGCCAATGTTCGATAGTGTAAACGTTCCTTCAGTCAATTCATTTAGTCCTAGTTGTCCCTTCAATCCCTTTTCTTGAAGTGAGTTGAGCTCACGGGCTATTTCTAGAATCGTTTTCGTTTGTACATTCTGGAAAATACAATATATTGTTTTTACTAGCTTACAGATGTGCTTAAAATAGAATTGTTGTGTGATGTTTGTTATTTAACTACCTCCGCGCAAAGGTGGATTCACACTTAGGCGGGCGGCGGTATCGCATGCGAAGGATTCCTCGCAATGTGCGTACTTGTATTATAATACACAAAGCCTTTAGACCAGCCAGTCGGTCTCTTCTGTGTTCCACCATATAAAGTTAGGTGAAGTGAGCTGTCATTCCACCTAATGCTTGGGATTGACACTTTTGACAGCTCACTTCAAGCTAAATTTTCACGGTGAGATTTAGAGAATAGGTCGGCTGGTTAAATTGTCTAGCTGCTAGACAGTTTCAGCCGGCCTTTACTATAAACTGGAAGCGTGAAATTATCTGCTTGGCTCTAGCAGATAATTTCAAGCTCCAGTTTCATAATTATTTGGTGTATAGTGCCGCATGTGGTAAATATGTTATTGAAGATTTTTGTAAATAAGTCCGCAGCGTCAGGTTTTCATTACCTTTAAAACAGGCACGATTAATCCGTTAGGTGTATCCATCGCAACCCCAATGTTGTGTCTGGCTTTGTAAGTGAGATGTTCACAAGTGCTGTCCAGACTACTGTTGAGTACAGGAAGCTGGTCCAGACCTAGGGAGGTAGCTTTTATAATGATTGGCATGTATGTCAACTTCACTCCTTTTGCTTCTGCTAATTTCTTCAATGACTCTCGCAATTCAACTAGTTTTGTCACATCATATTCGTCGCAATATCCGAAGTGGGGTATTTTCTGCAAAGGTTGCGTAATAACATTTTTTAAACTTTCTTTTTAAACTACATACAAGGTGAAAACGACAATACGACAATATTGTTAACTTCGTATATCTAATGACGTTTCCAGTCTGAATACAAAAATTCAACCAAATATATCCAATAGTTTAGTCACTACAGCTAGTCAAAGATTGGCAAAACCCATAGACAAACCATCACTGCTATTTAGTTTGTTTGAAAAAATCTCTTTTATAATTTCAATGTTAAGATTTATTTCGTTAGAATTTCCATTGTTTTCTTTCATTTATTGTCGTTTAGTTGTCGCCATCATTGTATGACATAAGTAATGTCTCATTACGATTTTAGCATTATATTTCTTACCATTGCTTCTGTCATTGATTTCACCATAGCTTTGGTAAAACCAGATACGGGTACGACTCTGTCTTCTAATAACACTTCCATTTTTGCTTGTGCTTGTATCAGAGGTATGGCCATTGCATTCACACTTGATAGATCAGGAACTTCATTAGAACTATTTGAGTCGATATTCAAATGCGCCAACATATCCTCTTTGAGAACTCTTCCATTCCTTCCAGTGGCTTTCACTGTGCTTAAGTCTACCTTAAGGAAAAGGACGTGATGATGCATAGGTAAATAAAAGGAGATTAAATTATGTGTAGAAAAGGCACATAAAAAGGGCTTAATGGACTGTATTTTACTCTTGGTACTCGAAACTTCTGTTACTGAGAATTGTTTTTGATAAGCCGAAGGATTATTTCGTATTGGAATGATCCTTGTAAAATATTCATAGAGATGAGCTCTCTATGAATATTTTAAGCCACTTACACAAAATATCATAATTAATATTAATCTCATAACGTTCAGGTAATTTTGGTGTGATTTAAGAATTGATTTTGATGTGGTTAAATCATTTTAAACTTTATTCCTATTCAAGTCTTTAATTCAACTAACTTTGAATTGCGCTGCTATCCTCCTGACAGAAGGGGTGGTCAATACTTTTATTTTCTGGTTTTTGTCCGCTGTTTCCTCCTGTATGCTAGCTGCAGCTTTATCTTCTACCGGCGCTGGTGATGCAACTGAAAATTAAAGATTGATATTCAAATTCATCTTTTTGATCTAATCAGCAACTGCCACTCTCACTCGTAATGCCGATATATATAACACCAATAATTCATTTTAGTCGATGTCAATATTACATAGTAGGTATACCTACAATAAAGTCAGTATTCGTATCTGCCTATGTGCCACGTTGTTCTTCTAATACGCGCAACAGATTTTCATGCGGTTTTCTTCATCATTTAGAGAAGTTATTCCGGCATGTTTATGCGTCTAATACATTAATATTAAACTTAAATATAATAAAGAAATCCCCATATTATATCATGTCGTAAAAACCATGTGAAACGGGGGTGTTAGTTTTAAATAGGTATAATTATTAGCAGCTAATCCAACCTACCTTCATCAGCTCCTCCCTGTACTTCGATATCAACAAGTGGTTGTCCAACTAACGCGGTGTGGTTCACTTCGTGGTACAGTTTAGTCACTACTCCATCGTATCGACTGGTGATTGTCACTGCTGCCTTATCACTCTGTACTTCACAGATATTTTCAAATTGCTGCACTTTATCACCTACTTTCACGAACCTGGAATTGGAGACTGAAGATTAATGGTAATTCTCATTTGTGATTGAGCGGACTTGAACACGCTTTTAGGTTTGTTATTCTTGAGAGATTTAGCAATTTCAGAGAACGCCAGTGTGCAACTAGAATGCGGTCGGTCGACGTCAACCAGCCAATATTGATCGCCTCAATATATAATTAAATTCGATTGGCAATCGAAAAATGTATTCGGGCTGCCATGCAAAGATTGGATTGATCTGATCGGTCATTAATCGACCGCAGTCCCGTTGCCCCTAGGTTAAAAACTTCAATGGTTCAAATAATAAAGTCAGTACCGTAATAACTTTGATGAAAATAATCTGATATTATACATGTATTAAGATGATATTATACATGATATTATACATTTATTAAAGTTATATTATTACAAACACACTCTCTCTTTAGTCATTTCTAAAACAAAACAGTGTTTGTTGTGAACAAATACATAACCGTTTCGTCATGCGCACACGATCATGTCAAAGATAACACTAGTAAATGATACATTTAGTTTGAATGCCCAGATATGAATTGTATTAATGTATTTTAAAGATCTATCAATAACTGGAAGTATTTCCGAGTTTTAATGACGTCTCAGGATTTACATATCATAAAAAAAGTAAAATGATGGGGTATAAAACCTTTTTTTATTAGCCTATATTGTGTCCCACTGCTGGGTAAAGGCCACTATTATCTCTGACCATGTTGGCCCTGCAAAACTTATCAGATAAAACTTAAGAAACAAATAAAAGGGGTTATGGGGTCTTACCATTCTTTTATAACTACTTCTCGTATGCCTTCACCGATGTCTGATAGTTTAAAGGCGACAATTTTATTGACTATTTGACTCGTGTGGAACTTCCTGTGTCGTAGATGCACATCCGACAATAATAAACTGCGTTTGAAAATATTACTAGTTGAATATTGTGATCGATGCTTACCCTGAAAATATAATTTAGACTTAATATTAAGCTTTGAGTATGAATGTCGATGATGGAGGGGAAGACTAAAGAAACGATGGATAGACTGTGTCAAATGTGTGAATGATGATATGGTTAGAAAGGGGGTGACTACAGAGCTGACGACTAATAGAGAAGTATGGAAGAAAGTCGTGTTGCGCCAACCCCAAATAAAAAAAAGCAGAAACAAAACAGATGTTTGTCTAAATAAAAGTTATTATAGACTCTGACACTGCAGAATAAGGTATACATTTAAGTAGTGAGTAAGACATTAAAATGGGTAGGAATGTGGCATCATTTTAACAGGACGGAAACTTGCTTAAATATATATGCTTCGTTGAAAAGAAACTAACGAGCTAAACGGAAATGTACGGCGTTTCCAATCTGCCTCATTACCATCTGTTCTATTGTAGGTACGTACTTCTCATTTACATTTGTTTTACACTAGGTTTTGCCCGTGGATTTGCTTGCGTTGAGGTCGGAAATTATTCCGAGGGAATTTGCTACCGGGATAAAATGCTATGGCCTACTAATCCAAGTCATGGTCTACTTGTGTGCCAAATTTTATCGAACAGACAGAGTAACTTTCGCATTCATATATTACCCTATATGTATATAGGTAGGTAAGTATGGATATTTCTTGTCGATTGTCGCACATGCATTGAATACCTAAATCATTATAGTTATTATTCTCCAGTGCACATTTTCATACTTATGTTGAAATTATCGATTCTGCTGTGTCATTTCCTTCTATTTATTTTTCGTATCATAGCGGGACTCCTTTGCCCAGCAGTGGGATGATGCAGGCTGGCGGTCACCAGTATTATTTTGTATTTTATTTACAACTGTGAATTTAGTATCACCTTGAGGCTTCTCTTTATAAAACGCCTTCCGCTGTTATTTGGCAATTAGTAGATAAGCAACTAATTGGTAAGATATAATGTTCTTATCTTATTATTATGAAGAAACTTCGCTCTAATTTCTGTGTGGCACTGATTATTTCAAACATGCTATAACATAGGTAATCAGTCTGATTACCCACATATACTATTGTAGTCTTTGGTTTGCTCGAAATAATGCCGGTGATAACAGTTCGGATTAATTCTACATTGGCATTGACCTTCACCTTCATAACCCGTTTTTGTACTGATGCAAATTCTTAGTTAATTTACTGACACTAAATCGACTTAATTACTTTCATATTCAAATGTCTTTCGATTATTAATGAGATGTTCACTTGTTTTAATTAATGAATTTTTTTATTATTTTGACGACGAATATGAAACAGTCAAATAAAAATGTGTGTTTTACTTACAGTTTGCATCAAAACACACACATTGCTAAATCTGTTCACAGTCTTCAAGTTCACGATACACTTTCTCATAAGAAACGACATTTTGACTATGTTATAATATTTAATTTATAAGTAAAACAATTTTCTAGTCATAAATAAAAAAGATTCATGTCGTAGGCCGGCGGCGTGCCCTGCCTTCGCACACACTACTGAGTTATCAGCCCATTATCAGCGCTCCACGCATTTATTACCATTTTAAACAATATTATGTACATTAAGTCGAATATGTAGTCTGTATGACGTAATGGGCAGGGGTCATCGTTCGTCTAAAAGTCAAGTTGTAAACACAATTTTGTTTGAAACAGGTCTAGCTCATTGCGCTGCTCGAAGGGAACTAATCATCCACTTATTTACCTACCTGTGTCGTTGCAATGATTGCGGCCCCCTATTTACCAAGTGATTTTTGTGCGTTTGTGTAAATAGTAGACACGCGAACTAGCGCGTTGGTTTGTTTCTGTCTGTGTGTTTAGAATCCGAAAGTTGAGGAAAATCTAAATAAAATTAAGTTACAACACTATTATAGCTACACTTCCATGTTTGTTACGCAAAGTAATAAATAAATCTGCCTAGCCTTTTCCCATCCATATTTAGATCGGATGCAGCTGAATACCAATATTTTACATGGAGCGACTACCTATCGGACCCCCACAACCCAAAAGTTAAGTAAGTGTTATGCAAAGTATTATTGCCACTAAAATAAAACGATGTAATAAGCAATTGTTTTATTAAAGACATAATAAACATGTTAATAAAGTGAATAAATACAATAATATAATCAATAACTGTAATGTCATGTATGACGAGACGCAGGAGGCAACCCATATAGAGAATAACATCAGATGGCGAATACATGAATATGAACCGACGACTCCTATTCTAAATAGCTAACGTGTATCACAGAGGCTCTGCCAAGTGTCGCTACCGATCATTGTTTTAGTTCACAGCAGATACAATATATATACTATGTAACAACACACAGATAAAATAGCATTTAAGTTCTCATTATCACTATTAACTATTGCTTTTATTCGCTGCACAGTAGATGGAACTAAACGTCCTAAAACAATGACTGTGCATGCTTCGACTCGCGCCTTTCACAAGTCTATGAATGTCGATAAGTATCACATCGTACTGCCTACTTTGTATCTAGTTTTACTGAAGAATAATTATACAACATTATATTAGATATAGTTACATTTAAATGAATGTGTTTAAAAAAGTTAAGTGGTGATTTGATTAGAAGAAATCGGCCCTATCCCATGTCCTAGTTTTATGCCAAGAAACTCCTTTGGAAGATTTATTGCATTGTATTAACTTGTACATAGGTGCTTGATCACTTTTATTTTAATAATACATACACAATTCAATTCTCAATTCACAATTCAATGACAATGAATGAATAATTATTAACTTATATGTATGAATATTGACATTTGTTGTTTGTACACAATAGACAAATTATAATATATTTTCTCCTAATAGCTAGAGACATATGCCTGCTTTTGAAATTATAGTTAAATATACAAAAGCGTTAAACAATAAAGAACTTGCTCCCGTTTTTGTAAAAATACAAGTAGCTTCAACAGATTACATTATCACACTAGTGACACTTACAAATAAATACAGTCAAGCGATTACATTACCAATATATTGCAGTGCGTTGCATTTAATTTAAGCTGCTAAATACACAATACTAAACATACAAACTTAGACTTGATTATATTTGGAAGTTACTTTTAAAACACACAGTTATGTAAAAGCGATGACAGGAAAATTGGGAAGGTCTCTTTATATTTAAAAATATAATTTCTGGGGATATTGGATTTCTAATAAAGAACCAGTATTTGACAAGAATTTTAAGACACAGTTTTTGGTCACATAAACGTTTGGCTCACGCTACTGCAACTAGGCTGGGTTCACACGGCATTGTCCTGCACGTTCTTTTTTTTTTGTATTCGTTTTTTAACGTACCTGGGTGTTCATACGGTAAATTTTCATTCGTGTAAAAAACTAATAGCCGCAGTCTTCACACAGTTGTCACAGTAGACGTCAGTGATGGATCCACGCTTGGTTGTACTTTTTGTGTACTTTTATATAGGTATAATCGAAGGCGCCAACGGTTTCGTCGCTGACAGAACAGAAGGTTTTGGGTACATCCTATTAATGAAGAATCAGGGCGTATAAACTATTTGAGAAGTAGGTATATGATAAACTTAGAAACGATGAAAAGAATTTTTTTAATTACTTTCGGATGTCTATTAAAAGTTTTGAAAACTTATTAAATCGACTGGAAAATTCAAGCCTACCAAAAACTAATACGAAGATGCGGAAGGGCATCAGTACTAAAATGAAATTAGCCATCTGTATAAGGTTAGTACACAAATAAATATATACAGGGTGAAATTATTAAAGTTTTATTAATGTACCTAATTAATAAAATAAGTTTTATTTGGCCAATGCGATAAGTCTGGTAAAAATCTATTTTGGAATAAAATGATCGCAAATTGCATGGAACCTCTTTGTTCACAACTCTTTTAAAGGACTAAATTAAAATTTTCAGCCAGTACTGCCGGTTAGGTTGTTTTTTGACAGCCATTAAAGAAAAACAACTGAACACGTTTTTGCAAACAAAAGTGAATTTCGTGTCGTGATTAAACATTATTTTTATTAAATTAATAATTTATAGAAGATTCGTCAACCATTTTGAAACAACAAACACAAAATACGCGGGCCTCTCCAAAAGACGCTCACTAAATGCTTGTTCGGTTGCTATTCGATGGAAAACGTATGAACATCGTGCCGTGTGAACGAGGCAGAGTTATACTATGTGCCACTGCAAGCCGAATACGTTAAAGTTCATTCGATTTGCTTGACAAGTCCGTTGAGTATTCGTTTAAACGCATACACGGTGTACGCTTTTTCGCAGTACAAACGACATGTGAATGGTTCTATGTACAATGTATGTGCCACTATTTATTCGTTAAGACGTATACTGCAAAAAAAACGTGCAGGTCAATGCCGTGTGAACGGTATCCGGTAGTCCGGCTGTCCGGTTTCAATTCCTGTGATAATATCGAGTCACTTGTTCCGAAAATCCAAAGTCGTCTTAAGCATGTGGTACCCAACCCTTATCAGTAACTTATGACACTCAAATCCAAAAAGCGTCTGAACATGAATTACACTGTGTGAGTATTAAGGTAGTTAATACATAATTAATATCATAATGATTTACCTTATCAATTTATAATTTCAAGTCTAGTTGGTATTTAGTTATCAAAATTTCACTAGCCTTTTATAATGTTATTTTATTACACCATAAGAGCAAGGCCAACATTTTTGTAATTTGCAAGAAACGTAGAGAACAATGCGACATTGTTACTAAACTTACAGTGTACGAAACTCTTGCTTGTAAGTCTTAGGTAAACTTAAAGTTTATCTAAATTGTAAGTTAGTTTTCTGCTGTATTGCACACGTAACAACGACACACCAGTCTCTGACCGTTTGTTGCCACTAGTTAAGTCATTAACAAAGCGTTTTACTGCTATGATGACGGTGACGATGTGGTGTGAAAACCTACTTAATGCGTCTGAAGTCTGTTCGTATAAACTACTGCTTTCAAAAATTAGCCCACCAAGAGAACATTACTACGCCATAGAGAAGAACTAACAAGACGAGACAAGACGAAGAACGATATGTATTCGTGACAGACACCGTACAATCAGGATAGAATGATGACATAATTATAATGAGGGGATTTATTAATAGAGCAGTGCAATGATTCATTTAAACAGGGACGCAGAATTATTTTCTAAAATAGGAGTCCCTTCATCTGGAAATGGCCAACAATGGTCAACAGTGGAAGACTCAAAAGGGAAGCATTGGCCCTATTTTGGGCTAACATATTGTTCAGTCGATCTCAATCAAAATGGAAGGTTTCTAAATGTTGGAAGTTTCGATGGAACTTAGAATTGGATTAACTATAAATAAATGACCCTGCTTATTCGAAACAGCAGATTCATGACGTGAAAATACTCCTCTTTGTAATAAAATTACATTGAAAATAGTAACTTCCCTATCAATTTCTTAACTTGACACAGTTGCTTATTTGCCAATTTTAAATACGTTACAAAACGTAAAAATACTCTGCAATATTAATATCAGAAAAGTATGGTTACAAATCTATTTTGTTTACCTTAATACTTATAAAGAAGTTCTCTCTTGTTGCCGTAGTCTATCAAATGAGAGTACGTAGCACTCATTGAATTAAGATTACCTATATAATAGTGAAGAGTGATGACTTGATCCTCGTTGTACGGTCTCTTAAATTACGTATGTATCATCGACTGTACCATTCCGACGAATTTAAGTACAGCAAGTACCGAACTACATTGCTCATCTAGTCTGACACCGTACACGTATCGTGAAGCAACAACATCAACTAAACATCGAGGTGAATAATCATGTATCTATGATACTGAATCAAACATCACATGACCGAATGCAGGGAGGTTTTAAGATTGTAATTCACTGCAGAATTGTACCCATTCTCTTGAAAACTTTATATAAGGTCTGTCTATTCATACACGAAATATTTTAATTATTTTAATTAAGAGAAACTTCAAGTGGTAAAGAATCCATAGCAAAGTTTTTTTTTTTATGTAATTGTTTTTTTTTTGCGTAATTAATATAATTTTAAACTTGCTTGAGACATTCTGCATAAAACCTTAACTGCGCTTTAATGACAGTAAATACTACGTATACACTAACGTAATGGATGTGGAAAATAAAAATGTGCCAGTATTTATTATGTGTGTCAACTAATTTTAAATGATTTATTTTTTTCAATAATATACTTCAATAATTATCTTTTTCGTTGCTATGGCCTCTTTTCCACCTATTGTATAGGTGTACCTTTTAAAGTATTTCGTGTATGAAAAGATAGACCTTATATAGGTAGAATTTGTACTCTATTTCGTTACAATTTTCCTTTTTCATAAGCTTGTGATGTTTGAATCTTTCTCTATTCTGATGTGTTATGACACTTATTTAGGTAGAGATCTATAACGATTATAAGTCCCCATGATGCTTACATTATATGAGTAAATACATTTACTAAAAGCTCAGCTCTTAGCATTTAGATGAATTTGAATAATTTTGTTTGTGAGATATTCCAAATGTGCAATTTGAACATTAGAACAGTTCTTAAAGTTATACTATCTATAAATTCCGTTTGGTGTACAACGAGTCGTTTATTTTATATTTTTTATGTAATTATTTAAAAGGTGTTAAAAAAGTTTTTTTTTATTTGAATATTGCAATTAAATTCGGGGCTGTCCTCATGTCCTAAATGTTAGTTAATAAGTAAGTACCACAAAACATTTTAAGTTATGCAAAACTCTACACATTGACCACACGAATCTGAAAGACTGATTTTTTTTTTGTTATTATGCCTACCTATCATAGTTTCGTCGATGTCAATAAAATAGTATTTAATTAGTAGTAGTAAAAAGTGATGACCAATTATTATCTTATTGAAAAATTGTTCTCTTTAGTATCAGACTTTTTTACAGTGGAGTCTCCGCTGTGTGTTATAAAAACCCAACAAATCTTTAGGTAATTACTGTAACTTAGGAAACAGCTCGCAAAATTCGTCAATTATACAGCTCAACGTGTGTTTAAATAATACAGAAAACACGTTGAGCTATCATAATTTTCGACAAAGGTATCTTGTAAGGTGGTCTTTGATAACGCTACTGTTAATTGACATCGACAAACCATTTTAGTTCCAACATTTTTTTACACAATAGGTACACTTCTTTCGTTGTAATTTTCACTACTTACAATATTTCCCTTTAACGCTTGTCACATGATGACGCGCACATCGTTGATCATTTTCACAAATTGACACTTTCTGTTCAAATGTTAATTTAAGTTTTAACTTATAAAGTGTAGAATATAATTTATGTTGGTGTTTAGATATTTCTTGTGGTTTAACACAACGAACAAATATTATAAATCTTGTAAACATTACCTACTTGTTGTAGAGAGAAACTTTTAAAATTTTATAAAAATAATATTGGTACATTCAGCAGAAATACCAGTTGTGACCATAGGTAATTTGTGAATAGGTACGACTATTACAAGCAGTGTAGACGTCACGCTACGGTTGTTATATTACGGTGCTGTAGATGGAATCACTGGAAACTTCGCTGGTTGTATTTTACTACACGTCAAGCACATTATCAACTTATTGACATTTTCGTCTGCGAAAATAACTAAATGACGCTTACGTTTAAACCTGAAAATCATCTTTCACAGAACACAGAACTCGAAAATATGCAGTGATTTTTTGATGAATAATACTTAATAACTCGCGCAGTAACTTTAATTTATTTTATCACGAATTTAACACATCTTATCACTAATAAACAATTAATTACTTTAACATTAAAATACTTTTAGAATTCCACATTTGAATTATCAATTGCTAAAAAATTAGGTATAATTACAATTCCATTCTATCAGTATGGAACTATATCGCTCTGGTCGCATTTTTGCTTATATAAAAAAACTTCACTTCAGCGTAGTGTTCTTTTGGTTAGGTACTTGAGCGTTAGGTGATCATGTACACTGTAATGCGTACAGCTGATAGGTACATCGGCGCTAGACTACTTTCTCACACAATAATTTTACACCGGTACTCATTAAAATTATCATACTCAACTTACACTAAGATTTCACTTGCTAGATCAGTACCACTGCAGCAGACTTTTTAAATAGTTCCACCGTACTAGTCTTATTTCGAGCGAACGAGAAAACGCTATACAAGTAACAAAATAAATATTGAGTATTTTATAACAGGAAGCTCTTTCTGTGAACGAACCGAAATCAGTAAAGTCATAATCTTTCGCATTTCACTTACTTTTAGACGTTCAATGTTATAAAATATAGCACTTGGTTGCAAGGACACTGGGTAACACGGTGAACGACGAAGGCTAAAAATCAGTGGTGCGAGGCGAGTCCGTTCGCTCGGTTAGCGGTCAGGGTGTCTTGAGAGACGGCGATATCGACGTGTGAGTGGGTGAGAAGGTTTGTGGCGAGACGAGCGGCACCAGCTCGGGCTGGAGCCGCGGCCCGCGTCACACGGCTGGCTCCGTGGCTATCGTCATCTCCGCAAACTTCACCTCTCTGCCACGTCTAAACGACGTAGTCCGCCGTGGTGGGCTGCGTTTCCGCGTCGCTACCGATGGCTGCAGACTCGCTGACGACACCTGCGTCAGCAGTCGCGGAGGCTGGGCTACTCGCCCGAACGGTGATTGCCGAAGGAACTGCCGGGCCACCATTGGCTGCCAGTACGAAGTTCCTGGGGAACCAACGCGTTTACAAAATTTTATTAGAAATCTCACCATACAACTTGTTGATTGTTTAAGAATTCAATAGAACCTTTATATCTATATAGGTACCTTTAGTGAGCGTGGTGCGCGCGCGCCAGTCGTTGCTCCTCAAGCGACCGCGCGTGCCTTCGTGCACGGCGTCCACGCTGGCCGAGCGCGTCAGATGCGACTGCTGCCCCTCATGGTCTGCACCCACGCCGGCCGTCAGGCCCTCGCTCACTGAGTACAGCTTATGTGTTATGTCTTTGCCTGGAAAGTTTTTGAACATAATCTTGTCACACATGTTTAAGAGGAGGTAGGAATCTCTCGAATTTATTTTCGCAACGCATGAACCCGAAAACATATTATGTTTCATAAATTGCTTTGGAAATCTAAGGCCAATATTATAAAACCTCTTTGTAAAATTATAATTATTATTATAACCAATTTTTTTTTCTGTATGCCGCTGCCGCGCTGTAGTGTGGACTAAAACTAGGTTTAGTCTATTATTTGAATAGTGCTTGATGCTAAAACTGTATTTTAGCGCCTTGATCACAGCGTCAATTGTTATTATTTGGTTATATTTTGGGATAGGATATTCTATTTTAAAGATTGACTGAAATTTGATCAAGCCTCGTCCAGTCTTCTGAGGAAATTAGGTGGTACGCCAAAGTGATACTTTTTACGGTCTTTGTTTACGAATTTTTGTTTGTTGTAGTTTCAATACAATAAAATGCGTATGGACATGCATAATGAGCCTGTAATGTTACCACTGCTGAGACACAGGCCTCCACTCTGTGAGAGGGAATGGGCTGTATGGGGGCGGGCCCAGTTTGGGTTTGTAGATGTCACATATCTTCGAATTTTAGTACTAAGCGGTTTCCATTTAAAATAGTAATCAAATATGGCAAGATGTTGACTAAAACTCAAAATAAATATCAACTCTACCTACTGAAAAGAAAGAACCTGCTGTAGCTATAAACAAAAATTCATATATGTATCTTCATTATTAAAAAGTTTGATGAATACGTTATTTTGTCGAGTCACCGCATGTTTCATATTGGAGAAACTTTGTTCTATTTTAGGGGAGCCTAAATTGGTAGTATCGGAAGTGAATAGCCGCGCATTCACTCCTTAATTCGGTTTACATAAACAAAAGCCCATGGCACCAATAAAAAATCCTTTAAGCGTTAGCGATATAATAGAAACCTATTAGTCGGGGGCCTTGTATTTGATGAAAAAGTATCATAACTTTAATGCGTCTTGCACGCGGCCCCCAGACATTTTCCGAAGAAAAGAGTAATGGCTATGAAACGCGCCGTGACTCCTCGTTTGAGAGGTTTCTCTGAGGCTTAAAATGTTAAATCTTATCAACATTGACATTAATGTGAAGTGAAGAATAAATATATCAGTTCTAAAATTTGTGATTATCTTTATGTGAATTTCTTTGTTTCAAACTACAGATTAAATAAGATCCTAAAATTGTAAGTTAAGTTAATTCCTGGAGTTGCAACGACAACAGTGAAGGAGGACTGACCTATAAGGCAGTCGAGGACGACCTTGAGCATCGGCCGGTGACGCAACACGCGCTCGAGGCGCATGCGCGGCCAGCACACGCACGTGGACACCTCCTCCGCAATCACGCTCACCTGAGAATCATTGTGGCTGTCAGTTCAACTGACCACGTTAGAATGTACAGCCGATCTATTCTGTCAGCTGTCAATGCGATCCCTAGCATCAGGTGGAATGACAGCTCACTTCAAGCTTACTTCACCTAAGTCTTAACGGTGAGATTTTTACAGAATAGATCGGCAGTTCCGGGGCGTTAAGATCGTGCCGCACATCGTGTTTTGAAAAGAAAATATCACGCGGGTATGAATGATAGAGAAGATGATTCAAAAAGCAGAACTTTTTCTAAAATCTCCATGTGTCATATTAACGGCCGCATACTGTAAATATTATAACAAGAGGTTGTTTACAAGAGAGTTAGTTACTGTAAACAAAAAATGGAAATGTAGGCTATGGTTAGGTTAGCTTACTACAACGATGGTACGCATACGATATGATGTAAATAAACTCGTTCACGATATAGGTAACAAAATCTAGTGTAGAGTCAATCCTAACAAGAGTAACCGGACTCAGACGGGAGGCTGTTAGTACAGCCAAACCAAGCCGGTAGGTAAATGGATGTATTATGTAATATAGGGTTGTTCTAAGAGAGGTAACACTGCGAAGCTTAAGTGTCTTGTAGATGTCTGTGTCGATATTTATGTTATGAAGACATATTGGAGTTGTTGCAGAGATTTCTATATCTGGCTAACCCCACGAGGATTAGGTAGAAGAATGTTAGAGGTTATAATATTTACTGGACGATATATAGAGTAGGACTGAGTAACGTGGTATTATGGCAGAAACAGAGTTGAGCAATGATATAGCGGTAAAAAGATTCAGTTTAAAAATGATAATAAGAATATATATGGTTAAGATAAAATAAAACGATTACTTTTATATCAAGAGTAAGTTCAAATTTATTAACATACAAAACAACATAATCATCCTATGTATAATGTTCCCACTGCTGGGACACGGGCTTCCTCACTGTATGAGGGAATGGGCCATAATCCACCACACGGGCCCAGTGCGGGTTGGTGGATGTCATGTCTTAGATTTTTTTAGCTCCATGATTTGCTGGTTTCCCCACTATGATTTCCTTCACCGTTTAAAAAAAACCGTGCTACATTTAATATATTTACATTAAAATGATGAATATTTAGATTCTCCATCCAAATATCTAGTAAGTTTCGGCTTTATATGAGGAACACAGATAATCGCAGTGGATATTCCGTTCAGGGGTTACATCACTTATATGCTTCAGTTCGGCGCAAGCACGTGCACCGAAAGTATCCGGAGATAAGATCTTTTGCCCAACAAGTATTCGTATAGCTTTGAATAGAGTTGCCTCGAGTTTTCCAATAAAGCCAGTCACTTTTCCGGTTGATCCCTTGTAGTTTCGATACCTTATATGCAGCTGCCGGCAACATATGTTCAAACATTTGCTGTATCATAATACAAACTTGAAATGAGACGGTGCGCAAACAAAACTAATTCTATGATTAGATACGCCATTATTTCATAGTGTTTGATATTTGAATTTCTTTTTGTAAACCTCTAGCCGTCAGGCTTTTGCGGCGAATGAAAAATGATTTTTCATTTCCTTTCTGTGTCAACATCGAGAGCTTGATTTACAAAAGAGATACGTCAAACACACCCCTCAACGCTTTCCCGCGGCGTTTCTTTTTAACCGACTTCAAAAAATGGAGGAGGTTCTCAATTCAGTTGTATTTTTTTTTTATTGCTGAATGGGCCTGCTCTTGACTTCGATCAAACCTGATGGAAAGCGATGGTTGAGGTCTATGATGGAACGAATGATGGAAATTTATGTTTGTTACCTCAGAACTCCGTCATTTACAAACCGATTTGAAAAATTCTTCTTTTGTTTGAAAGGGTATACTTATAGGGTAGTTCCGTATAAATTTATTCAAGTTCTGATGAGTGGTTTTTGAGTTAGCTTCAATATTACGTATTTTTTCCATTTATTTTATGTTGATGATGTTATAATATATACCTGTCACTGTTACTCAGCCAGTGAAGGTATACGAATTTGTGTGTGGTAGGTACCACAGCTAAAAAGTGAAAGATAAAAAGTTTATCGCAAAAAAAAAACAACAAACGACTTCCAAAAAAGCATTACCTACACAAAGTGAAAAATAACTTGAATTTCGGAAGTCGGTGGCAAATCGCGAAAACACAAAACCAAAGTCACACGTTATAGTGTTTCTTTTTTGGAAGTCGAGTGTTTTTTTTATAAGTAAGAAAGTTTTTTAGAATTTTAAGTTTGCCCGAAACAAACCATCATAGATAAGAATGAAATCCACATTTAAGTCAAATCTGCACAAACAACTAGTCAGACTTATGTACTTACGCCATAATATATTAACTTACTGTAGTTGAAACATTGTTATCGAACGGCTACATGTTGTAGCCGTATAAACTATGATGTGGAGTACTTCTCCACGCGAGTTTCTAGTCAGTCTACACTGAGAACGTATAGATAAATCACAGAAAGATATAGAAACGAAAAAGTTTTGGCTAACGGTAAAGATTTTGTCGGTAAAGTTTTCACGAACAACCCCAAAATACTTATTTAACCCATTTTTATGATATTTCGCATATACCTGTACGTATATTATGAAAACACGACTCAGAAAGGTAATACATAATTGAAATTATTAAAATAAAATATTCGCGTAACGTTTAATCTATGTTCACTCAAACGCTTGGATCCGACCGTAACAGAATGTTCTCCTCTCTATATAAATATTTCAGGTAACCGTACCTCGATGGTTTAAGTAAAGGTACAAGGGTAAACGAGATGATCATTACTGTGCACCTGAGACGGCACGCCCTCAAGCGAGAGGTTGGCGCCCCTTACCTTAGTAAGTTGGTTGAATTTGTTAGCCTCATATTATGGAATATGAGATTAATAATCAAAACTACACACGGTAATTAATTACAAGATATAAACGTTACCAACAGTTATATGAAATCGTTCATTTAATATTCTTTCTATCAACAATCTGTGATCATATTTAAGAATGAATCAAAATCAAAATTCAAATTAGGCTGTGAATCAGCACTTTTCGAACGTCAAAATTACATAGAAGTAAGATAGTCCCCAAAAACGCCCGACTTTCGCCACTTCCCAATGCTTTCGCTGGGAAGAAGAAGTTGCGCAACAAACTCCTCAGCAGCACAGCTGTCTGTTCAGATAGAAAAACTTGATTGTTTACAATAGTAGGTTGTAAAGTAATTAATATTAGGTATGAGACACAGAATATTAAATTAGATTGTTTGCGGTACAGACTCAAACTGAACAACTGTCTCCATAGGATCAATATCGTAACCGCTAAAAAGTAATCAACTGTGCCATAAGTAAGTACATTTGGGTGGAGTAGCTATTGAAGTTTTGTACGGGGCAGCTGATTATGTTTTCGCATTTCTGATACACACTTTATTAAAAAAAATAAGTTAGGCACGTTCAGCATCCTTCCTAAGATTCCTATCTTTATGACGCTTCTGTTTGCCAGAACGTCGTGATCGTAACAAACAAAAGTATATTGGAAAATGTCAATTCGTGTTACTTTATCATGTCTGATGGAGGCAGTTTAATAAATCCTCAGTCATTACAATAATGTGTTATTCCGCGCTCCTAAATTATTTAGCGTAACTGTGCGTGGAATTACAATGAGTTGTATCTTGTCCGACGCGAGTGATGCGAGCGAAGATATTAACGAATCTAGTCCAGTTTGTTTCAACAATGATGTTCGATGGAGCTTTCTTATATGGAGATATAGATATGGCTCTTCTATGGAGTACAAAAGATTACTGGCTTCTAACTACTTGAAACTAGAACTAGGTTCATAGGCATACCTAGACTTGACGAAAATTAAGAAAAGTTAAGTTAAGTTGAGTATGTATTTATTATTTTGAGTATTTATAATATTACACACACAAGGAAATGTCAACAAAAATACAATAATATAAGGACAAGAACAACACGTCAGCCTAGTCAAATAACCCGCCCCTAACTGTTCCCGGCGCAAAGGTACCCAAAACGCTTGCTGCATTGCCACGTTGGATGGCAATGGCTAACCTTTGCACCAAGAACGAGCCGGAGCGGGAGTCACCCGTTTTGTCACGGAGCTTGTGCCCTATCTCACTAATGAGCCTCCTGGCCTCAGTGCCCCAAGCACCCATAGTCTCCATGGCAATGGGCACAAAATGATAGCGGTCCACCAACGGTGCATATTTCACCCTCTTCCTCTCAGCGGCGTCTTCCGCTGCTGCTGACGGTGAGTGGACGGTGCGACCAAGGTGGCTGGCAGCAACAGTGCTGACGCAAGTTGCGTCCCAAATTAGGCACTTGCCGTTCCTCTAAGGCACCAGGGTCAGCCCGTCCGGCCTCTTGCCGTCAGTCCGTTTTGAGTATGATATAATTATTATCATTCTTGTAATATTTATTTTAGAAGTATTTATGTATGTTTATTTGTATGTATGTTAATATATTCTCGTAATTCTTGTTTAGTTTTTAAGTGAATTGTTTTTTTTGATTCTATGTATTATTTTTTGTCTCCTTTGCTCTATCACACGCTGTCTACATCTCTGTATCTATTGTCCTATCTCAGGTATGCTGGAAGAGATTTCTTATGAAATAAGCATCACCTCTGTACCTATTTTTTCTGTTCTGTTTTTCATTGTCTGTTTATATATGTGTGTACATAAATGGTAAAATAAATAAATAAATAAAATCATAATAATACCATTTTTTTTATTTTTTGTTAGTTACCTGGAAGACGTCATCTGACTGTTCACGATTGGCCTCCCACTCTGGAGAATCAATGAACTGGTAGGGCTGTATGTAGTGGAGATGTGTTTCGTCGCAGCTCACTCGCATCCTGTTGAAGAATAAGTAAACCTCCTTAGTTTTCTCAAAAAATAGTTCTACCACGATTCTTGGACATAAATCGTTTACGTGCTTTTAGATTAGAGCTTATATTGTGACCCTAATAACTTAGATTATAAGATATTACAGCCTATTAGTTGCCCAAGAGCTTCCCACTGGACTTATCAATGAAAACGGGATGGAATCACCGCGATAAATACGCCTATTTGACGTGACCTACAACGCCATTTAACCACACAATTATGCAGCGTTTGGAATATAATTAAATTTGATAATTATTATAATTATACAGTACCGTACCGGTTATAAATTTGTATGAGCCTAGGTAATTGCCATTGCTGCTGCGGTGTGTAGTGATTTAATATTGTAAATTAATTATATTATACAAATGTAATTAAGGCAGCAGGTAAAAATACTACGTATGCTCTAATAAGGCGGTGGTTAGGTAGACTGGGTACTTAATTTCATTATAGCGGGTATGAAATGGCTTACGGGGGAATTGGAACCATTAGCTTAAGGGCTGCCGTGCATTACCCCGGTGGCCCAACCCAAACAAATACGAATCTACTATACATACATATAGTTTATGGAACTGGTGAAGGTGAAGCGTATAAAATTGACGAACAATGTTTTAATTATTTCATCAAGTATTTCTTCGATAGAGAAAAATTGTATTAAAATAAAATATTCTGAACAACGTCCGCACAAAGTCCGTCAATTAGTCGCAAAATACTAAATGTTTCTATTTTCTCAGAGTTCATGACATACAATACGACTCCATACAATGCCAGCAATGGTAAAAGAAAGAAAAATAATTCTACGACAAAAACAAAAGAAACATCTGTAGGTATCTTATTTTACATCGTGAGCGTCCTCGCTTGTCTTTAAATTGTTTATTTTGTAGCCTGTACCCTCGATATTTTATGTTCATAGGATTTTTTGGGGACACTTATTCAGTATTCAATTTATTCTGCAACAGATGACGCATCACGCACACGCCATCCTCCATATGGAGATGCGAACACATCCGTAAAGAGAACGGATGCGTACGCATCTCCATACAAAATCGTAGTTTTTTATGGACAAAAGCTGAACAGAGCCGAAGAAGTGTGGTTAGTCCCTAAGGTGTTAACTAGGTTATCCTTAGTGGTACCCTTAACACTCATGTAATTCATTATTGAGAGTTGGAAACCATTTTAATAAACGATATTTCATTTAGTATGTCGGTATGAAATGCCTTTAAAAGATCTTAACACTTTAAAAGCTAAATGTATTCGGTGTTTCCTGTCCACTGAGAAGAACAAACCAACAACACCGAAACCAAGTCGTCCAGACAACGTAATATAGCCAGATAATTTGTTAACCCTAAATGTTCATATTTGAGATGGTATAAGTACATAAAAAGATGATGTAAGAAATGTGAAAATAACATACTTTCCCTTTAATAGTATAGACAATCTCTCGTCGGCCGGCGTGACGTCTTCGACCGCATACGCCTCACCGGGCTCAAGCCGCACTATCCTAGCTTCGCGAGTCAGTTCTGTGAAGTGCTTCTTGTTCACTTTGAGAGGCTTGAACAGCTTCAAGTATAGATCTGTTAGCTCAAGAGATAGCGCTGGAGGAAGAAACCTGCGACAGAGAATGGAATAATGAATTATCTTAGCTAAACTCATTTCTGCATTGACTGAACTGACATTTATATGGTCTGAACTATAACATTTTAATTTTCGTTTAATATACAAACAGATATAAGGTATAGATAAGTACACGATCACCAGTTTGCGTGCCACTAAAACTTTGCCCATCAAGATTGAGTAACGTTAACGTGCTTTAATTTAAGTGGGCAAAGTCCACAATTCAGCCTTTGCCGAGTTCGTCCAGCGACAATTTAATGTGCAAGCATTACCCGGCAAGTGCTTTCTCATCGTGGCTTGCTAAGGGCTTAGTTATCGGTACCTATATGCCGAGTTTGCAGAGTTTGTAAATAATTTTAGGGAAAATTGCCTTTAATCTTTAGGTTTGCCTTTGCGAAATACAATTCTAATTAGTCAGTGAAGTGACTGATCCAGGTATCTTGGTAAAAACCGACGTATCTACCACCGTAGCTACATACTTATCTTATAGTAAGATATACATATAGTGTGTATTTGACGAGGCGTGCACACCTCGGCGCCGGGCCGCAGCCTCATGAGCGTGCAAGTCAGTGACTTATCTACCTTAGTTCTGTAATACGTACCTTTTAATAAGAAACACAGTGTTTATAGAGTTGACGAACACGAGCGCGAGGCTCACGGTGAACACCGTCTTGCGCGCACACCTCGTCGCCAGCCCACAGACCAATGAGTGAGCACGTCAGTGACTTATCTAATCTACATTAGTAAACTACAACTTACCTTATAATAAGAAATACAGTGTGTATAGAGTTAACGAGCACGAGCGCGAGGCTCCAGGCGAGCACGTCGGGCGCACACACCTCGGCGCCGGCCCACAGCCCCATGAGCACGGCGCCCGCCGCCGCGAGCGCACGTAGCACCAAGATGCTCTGCTTGAAGCTCTTTGGCGCTAGGAACGCGATCGCAAAACACAAGTTTGCTGCCTGTTTGCGGGATTAAGAGGAAAGTCAGCATTTTTTTTATTAGAGAACTTAACCTAGCGTAGAACGCTATGAACATAACGTTATGACAAGTGAAAATAATTCGTAATCGGTCTACAGAACTGCGTATTGGATTATGTCGTACCTGAAAGAGATCTTGTTGTGCGTTGGTCCATTTAGCGCAAAACCAGTGGTGGTGTTCGTCGGTGGAATTCGAACTGAGTAGCTCGAAGTCGGTGTCGAAAGTGGCGTTGAGCCGGGTGGCGTTGTAAACGAGCGTGGCGT
Source organism: Apamea epomidion (assembly GCA_947507525.1). Taxonomy (NCBI): domain Eukaryota; kingdom Metazoa; phylum Arthropoda; class Insecta; order Lepidoptera; family Noctuidae; genus Apamea; species Apamea epomidion. The sequence continues at coordinate 11,851,924 of OX382228.1, read as the reverse complement.
TGAGCCAGGGCGCGGTGGACGCCGGCGCGGGCGCGGCCGGCGCCATGTTGCGCTCGCGCCCCGCGCCCCCCCGCGCCGCGCCGCCACCGCCCTCCCCCCGCGGCGAGCGCTCCTCGGCCCCCGCGCGCCTCTCACCCGACGACACTAGACGATTCAGTTGGGCTCTCGCTCTCAGTATTACCACCTCCATCACCACACCCTGCTGCCCACTTCACGTTAGAGCACACCCTTTCTGGAGACAAACATGACTTTTAGAAGAAAGAACACGTCTATAATCACCAGAATCAGACAGCAGTTCTCACTTGTTTTCAACTGTTCTCAACCATGTCATCATCATCAATGTCATCATTATGTAGGCGTACCCTGAGTATGCAGAGAAATACGACTTCTTTGCTGACATGGTCAATATTTTTATCACGGGATAAACTTATCTTAAATAGTTTATACCGATGTGAAGAAGACCCAAACACGATGTGCAACCCTAAACATCATCCTATAAAACCATACTCTGAATCTTTCATCGACCCGATATCGTAATTAGTAACTATACTGCTAAAGAAAGAAAGGAGTAAAAAAAAAAGTAATGATGAGATAAAGGACGAAAAAATCGAATGGTGAATGGTGTTGTCCAGTTGCACTACTAAAAGATTAAAGAATAAATTGAAGTAGTTTAAACTGTATGTATGTAGGTACCTACAATACACACGAAAAACAGAATCATCTGCAAAAATAGAGTCACGTACCTAAAACTAGCTAAGCATACTGAGCATAGGTATATATGAGGCAGTAAACAAACATTTCACAAATAAGAAGAAAACTCTCAATTAGTTCCACCAATCTATTTAAAAGTCTAGAAACAACCCCTACGCTATTTTATTAACGCTGCTAAGAACTAAAGTTACACACTACTTTGCTAAAAATCTATAGTGCACGGATTTGGCCCAATGACCTCGTTCTTGAGACTAATTGAATGGGAATTTAATTTAAAAGTTATTTTGTTAGTGAACTACATGTATCTTTGCGTAGGCTTCGTCTACTAACTTTGGGGCGACGGCTACGGCGGGCGGCGTAGGCATCTGTAGACGGCTACGACGCGTAGCTAGTTGCTACGCACTGCACCCTTCTCCAGTTATTAGTTTTTGGTCATCTTTAAAGTTCTCCGACTTGGACGGGATGTTTCGTTTAAACCGTTGCGTTCGCAAGTTTGGTTACATATTTATTATATTACAAACAACAATATTATGACCGCTAATTCAGTTCAGAATGGTGTTACGCGAATGGATTTATATATTATTTATTATTCGTATATGTAAGAAGTATTTATGGGTAAATCTGAAAGTGGCACCAGTGACTGAAAAGTTGTGTGGAAATCGGTTGTCATTGTATAGCCACATGATGCGGAGAAATAAGGTAAATTTCGTGAGAAATGTTGTAAGTATGAATGTGGATTCGACACATTTGTACTCAAAACTTTCGAGTAGAGGAAGACCAAAAGAAATGATGGATCGACTGTGTGAAAGATGATATGGCTAGACAGGAGGTGACATGTTGTGCCGACACCAAATAAATTGAGATAAGGCATGCAAGAGAATGATGACTTCAGTTTAGTGGTTGTAAAACGTCAGGTTATAAATTGTATAAAATTAGCCTCACTTAGAAGTCTGGTGAAGTGTTATTGTTATTAAATTACGGAATGGTACCCGGCAAACTGTTATTATTTTGTCACTGACTACATGTGCCATCTTTTTGAAAATATACCTACATCTGTAGAAATACCACCTTAAGAAAGAAAATAAAGCGTTTACTGGCATTACAGCAAAAAAAAAACTATAACCACCTACATCTACTCAGTGTATACCAATTACACGAAACACACCACTCAAACTAAACAATTTAAACCGCTTATCACAACACAGATTCTTGGTTAGTTTTGGTCATCATAAGTTAAAGCTAAATATGTAAGCGTGTATGTGTTCTGCATAGCGGAACAGGCACAAACAAAACAATACAACTAGTTTATTTCATAACGGAACATAGGGTAGCATGCAGCGGTCGGTAGGCGTGTAATCTGCGACATTTCCGCACACATTAAGTCATCGGGCGCGACGGCGGGTCGGTGAGGGTCGACTGCGGAGCGGCAGCGGTGCGACTGCGGGGCGACGGCTGCCGAGCGGCGAGGAAACCGCCTTATGCGCTCGTGGGGCTTGTTATCGCCACATCAACACATTTGCATTAAATTGCATTACTTACGAGTACTGCCCGACCGATGCATTATGGGGATACGTCTGACGAACCATACTCTATAACGCACTGCATGTACACGGCAGTAAACACCTACAAAGCAGTGGTGGCCCAGTTGTAACGACCGCGATTTACAAGTTGTAGGTCGTAGGTTTGAACCCCGACAGGCACTTTACTTTGTGTAAATTATTTCATCACCACTGCTCTCAAAACGGTAAAGGAAAACATCGTGAGGAAATCGGCATGTCGTAGAACCAAAAAATCCAAAGTATGTGACCACAGCACTGGGACCGCGTGGTGGATTATGGCCCACTCCCCCACGTATACGTTGGTGAGAACACCGTGAGGCCTATGTCCCAGCAGTGGGAATATTATAGGCTGATTATGCTTATACACCTACAATATTCGGCCAAACTTTATTTCCATTTATCATTTTCAGACCATCAAAACTATTCTAAATGCAGTGTTAGCTTCTAGACTAGACGGGGGGCCATATTTATAACTTTCAAATAAGACTCAACTATTTGCATTTTGGAAGACTTTCAAGAAAGCGTTTCTAAAATATTTCCCAGACGAGTAACACCGACAACGTAGCTCGCGAATAGTCCATACGTACATGGACATACTTAGTGTATGTACATTCAGGATCGTAAAGTCCGTAAACGCCCATTTGAAATGTGACATAAAAGAATCTAATAAAATATTTAAAGATGCTACACAGTCTCATCTATTGTGTCCCCGTGGCACGGACGAGGAATACTAATCTGCTTCAACATTTGTATGTCAATGGAGAACATACTTGCATTGCTTCGTATATGGGACACATTCGATTTAATGCAGGGATTATTCACATACTTAAGACGAAGTGTCCCATGTCCCATTGGCTTCGTAAGTGAGTAATAGCAATCAAGAAATTCTTTTTTTTATGTCATTGATGGAAATATTCTCAATGAAGTAATTTACATACGCTTGGGTCAGATTTCACCCTAACTTACAGGCGCAATAAAATATCAGTATTATAGGCCAATATCTTAAGCAAGCATTTGAAACACCACGAAGTAAATGTACCAGTGAAAAACTCATCTATTACACAAAGTAATGCTAACCAAAAGATTGCTTACAAGAGCGTAATTTAATAGAAAACTTTTAATGATGAACCCAACAAAAAGAAGTTCTTTAGATGCAACAAATCGTTACATTTAATTCGTGGTTACTATAAAACGGTGAATAAATTTAAAACTTCACATTGAAACATTTAAAACGTAGGCTTTTACGTGATAGAGGCTAATAGGGAGCTATTTACATCTGAATCGGTTCCCCCTTTCGGTTGAAACGTAAAACATGTAACGCACTTTTATTCGACGTACTTCACTTTTTTCCGTTAACCCTTTATACTGGAACAAATCGGTAGGTTTCCATGCCGTAATGGAAGCCTTTCGTATGTAAAGCAATGATAGGATTAAAGACATAGGTATGTAGTTTACTACAAATGGTTGCGAAGTAAGCGGAGAGTATTGTGAACGAGACAATCATTGAGAATGGGGTAAAATGTAGCAGGAACAAAATATTTTTCCCCTATCATCCTAATCTGCCTATAATGTTCCCACTGCTGGGGCACACACAGGCTTCCTTTCTTCTTGGGAGGGAGGGGCTATAATCTACCACGCGGGTGGGTAGGTGTCACACGTCTTCGATTTTTTGGTTCTAGGACTTGTCGGTTTCCTCACGATGTTTTCTTGCACCGTTTTGAGAGCAGCGGGGATGAAATTATTTATACAAAGTAAAGTGCCTGCCCGAGTTCGAACCTACGACCTAAAACTCGTAATTTGGGGCCGCTGCTACTGGGACACCACTGGTTTTCCTCTTTACCATCTCAAAATGTCTATAGAGTATGTTTTTCAGTAGAAAATATTACTTAAGTCATTAGGTACTTTTGAAACAGATTTCGAGTTAGCTTTCCATTAAAAACCAAAACTACTGGTCGTAAACATAAAGTTTTTGAATGACTTTATCAACTATAACAAAGGCTAATAATTCCAAGGCTTTATTCCCATTATTATATAGCAAAAACTATTTGCCGTACGGTATTCCATAAAAACCAGACTCTCTCATGCGAATGCTCATTTGAGCGCATTTCTTTCTAGCAGATCACCAAACTAGAAAGTTAGATCGACATCACAAAAAAATAAATGATTTAACTTTTTGATAAATGATATTAAATTATATAAATCAAAGTTGAGCTGAGATCTACTGTATCGATGCATTACACATTCCGGTATCTATACTAATATTGTCACACGTACTAGGTCTAGTGAGTTTACATACCCAACCGGCTTGCCTGTAATTTCTGAAGGATTACGTAGAGTCGTATAATTATACCAGTGAACCTGTGCACCCTGCAAAGGTCGTCTGTTCCGGTAAAACGCACCTCAATATGAAACGAGGTGGGAAAGATAAATGTCGTCGTGGTATGTTGATCACTATGACGACCACTATATTTATTAAAATAATATTCCTTTCTACTAGACTATTTTTAATACGATCCCTACACTCCTTTTATAGATAATGATAAAACTCTTTATTCGAATTATCCGAATTATTTATCCCATTTTGTACGAAAATCTATAGTTTTTGAAACATACCTACACGTTGAGAATGATTTTAATACGAGCCAAACTAGTTCTAGGAATTTAATTTAAACCTGAAAAAGCACCCTGAAACTTATATAACTATTTAATATAACGCTGTAATAATAACTTCTAAAACAATGAAAATATAGTCGCCCCAATGAAAGCAAAACATTCTACCTTCGTCGACATTTACGGAAAGGGCATGTCCGTACGGTATGCCGTCGCTTTATTATCCGTATTTCTATTATAACTATGCTCAGCACGAGAGTTAATTAAAAGCTCGCCAGCCTCACAGTAGGTTATTGAAATAGTTATCCTACGCACTTAGACCACAATACTGAAATTTTCCATTGAATAGAAGTTGTTCTGGCCTGGCAGGGTGCGTAGTGTGTTCACGGGAAAATTTACACCCCAATATGTAACGTTTATGGCGGTATGTGAACACCGACCTACGAGAAAACAAAGTGGACATGGCATGTGCACATAAAACTGAGAAAATGATTCTTTAGTAGCTGTTTATTCGCTGGCTGTCAGACTGTGGGTAAGTTTGGGAGATTTACTCATAACTGTGTGGCAGTTTGGAAGATTTACTCATAACAAAGCAAAGAGCTTCCTCAACAATAAGAGATTTTTATCGCGTGTAATAAGTGCTTTTTGTTATTTGTTTAATGTATTCAAAATTAAATACAATCAAGATATAATTTACGAAATAAAGTCCTGCTTTAATAGTAGGTCAGATCATAAATGACAAACATTTACCTAATTTGACTTTCATGTATTTTTAATGCTATTAATAATACATTCGAACAGTGTGTCTGCCATAGGAAGTAATAACGTACGCAAATGAAGCTTGACGATTGTCTAGAGACTGTTCTAACATTTTGCAAAATTTACATTTTTGAGGGGATATAAAATAGTGAAGTTGAAAGTGGCTTTGCGCTCGGTAAATAAGGTAATAGGTACTTACTACTTGCGTTAGATACGATGCATATTAATGTGAAATACTGACATGTACCTAGCTATATTTTTAATTATAATCTCTTCATACATTTCATTATGTTTATCTATTCATATTGAGTCTTGGTGAAGTAAGAAAAAAGGTTATTGGATTTTCATAAAACGTTCAAAGCAATGAGAAATAACGTAATAATAACTTATTTGGCCTAACTGATCCATCAATGTCAAGTTCGTGATTCGGTGTTCATTGAGAATCGATTTCTATGGAGTTACTCATTTCAACACAAGGTATACAAATTGTGAGGAATGTAGAATGTAGCCTACAAGAAATATTTTGTAATTAATTTGTGTTACGCAAAGTGTTTTAGGAGCGAAGTTCTTTAACGCAACTTTCGGTAAGAGTAAACTGGTAGAAACCGTCACGTAACGAAAAAAAATATGCCTAAAAAAAATATAGAAACAGAGAGAGAGAGAGAAAGTCGCATAGAGGGTATGCGACTTTCTCTCTCTCTCTCTGTTTCTATTTTATATTTATTAGATAGACACAGTGGTAACTACCGCGACTTACGAGATACAGTCGTAGGTTCGAACCCTGACAGGCGCTTTACTTTGTGTAAATTTTGTCATCATCACTGCTCTCAAAACGGTGAAGGAAAACATCCTGAGGAAACCTGCATGTCCTAGAATCAAAAATTCGAAGACATGTGACATCTGCCAACCCGCACCGGGCCCGCGTGGTGGATTACGGCTCACTCCCTCTCGTCGAGAGATGGTCTGAGTCCCAGCAGTGGGAACATTATAGGCGGATTATGCTAGATAGAAACAGAGAGGAGATATAGTTGTCATGGTTTTCGAGGGTGCTAAAGGCAAAATGAAAATCTAAGATGGCGACAACTTCATAAGAGCTTCTAAAAACTTATACTAGTTTGCTCTGTATTAAACACGAGTATTAAATTCATTCTTACTCTCCCTCCCTCTCTCTTTCTATTATTTTCGAGTGAGTGTGCGTGCGGGCAACGCGTAAGCAACTCCGTTCCTGATGGGGGGGTCCCCCGACTGCACACGTTTTGTAATATTCGAGAGTTCCGACTTCAACTAGGTCAACCAGTTGTGGTCTTCTTTTTCTCTCTACTCAAAACTTACATGCAGGATCAGCAGTATCAGATATACTACTACACTTACTCTTGCGTCTGATAGTCTATCGTAGTACGTAGCACGTGAAATTGGCGAAATTGTGTCAAATCTTCCACAAAACTGGACACTGACAGTCGGGCTGGTGAACAAATTCAAGGTCGCTCAGCGCAATATAGAGTATGCTCGGAGTTTCTTTGAAGGATAAAATCAGAAATGAAGTTATCCGGGCAACAACTGATGTTACCGACATAGCTTGCAGAGTAAGCAAGCTGAAGTGGCAGTGAGCTGGTCATGTTTTTTGAAGGACCGATGGCTGGAGGAGCAGACGAGTCCTAGAGGGGAGACCGCGCATCGGCAAACGTAGGACGCCCCCCAGCTACATAGACCGACGACCTTAAGAAAGTGGCTGGGACAGAACGGACCCGGAAGGGAAGGGATAGGGTGTTGTGGCGTAGTCTGGGTGAGGCCTATGTCCAGCAGTGAACTGCGATTTGATTGAATCCACAAAGACCACTAATCAAGAGTCTAAGTTGACATTAGATTACTTACTTATCCCCGGTTTCTGAAGTTTCAACGGAGTTTATCTATTGGTTCGATATTTTGGAGAACTTTGTCGAATGAAAACTATCGAGAGCTTATCGAGGCCCTCAGTAACCATGCATTAGTAGGGATTGGTAATCTCTCAACTGACTTTCAGACAAGTAGAAAATAACGCGATTTATAGATAACTAGCGATCCACCCCTGCTTCGCACGATTTTCGTGAATTCTCAGAACATGGACATATCTTTATTATTGTCAGTTTGATAATGTATTGTACATATAAACCTTCCAGAGTAAATTCTCTAAATGAAGGGGAAAACCGCATCAAAATCCGTTGCGGAGTAAAGAAGAACAACGCTGTCACTCAAACAGACTTGAAATGCGACTTTAATTTAAAATACGTATAGATGGTGTATAAATACACTGTAGTAAAAATCTCACGGGTAACGCGATCCGTGATACGTTCACCTTGTCCCGGGTAGTAACATGTTTTATTAGCTTGTTCACCGTACATGTAGGTTACGAATACGATACCGGCCAAATAGGTATTTTTACGTCTGAGTAACATGCGGTGTCGTAAAACATAATGCAGTTACATTACACAGCAGTGACACTTCGACACAAATATTTTGTACCAGTGGAAATGTTTACTGGCATTATTTATCTACTTTGACTACATTTTCAGTAATAACAATTTTATTTTGTTTTGCTCTCCTGAATATATTATATTAACATCTATTCAAAATTCAATGTGTGTATTTAGATGACGGAACACTAGGAGGTGACGAAGACACCGTTCTAAAAGATCTTCAATTCCTAAAGCAGCAGTTTCAATCCATCGGCCTTGACCTCAACAACTCAAAATGTGAAATTTACATTTGTGACAATACTGACAGACAATCGACTATACAGAAATTTAATTTAGTAGCCCCTAACATCAAAGTTTCGGAAAAAAGTTCATTGCACCTCTTAGGTTCCCCAATTTTAGAAGACAGTTTTTCACCATTCGTCGACGGAAAAATTAAACATTTTAACGATATTTCGGATAGACTTTCTAAAATTAATTTACATTCGGCATTCACCCTAATCAGATACTGTTGTTTCGGTCTAAATTTTATGTATTTTCTCCGCTCTTCCTCTTTATGGAAGCATCCACACCTTTTGGACAAAATCGATCATATTATTCGCAGCTCTCTTACATCCATTTTTAATGTAGCTTTGGACGACCGCGCGTGGCTGCAAGCCACACTACCCATTCGTTTTGGTGGGCTCGGCGTCCGCAAAATTTCTAGTGTAAGCCTACCGGCGTTCCTATCCTCGGTCCACAGCACCGAAAAGTTAACCACACGAATCTTGGTTCCTGCTCAGGTTGACTCTGAAGTGCCGTGCTTGGCCGACGCGGTGAACGCCTGGAAAGTGGCTTGCCCGGACACGGTTCAGCCCGAGAACCCGTCCTCCCAGAGATAATGGGATGAGCCGCTCTGCAGGTTGGTACGGAATAAACTTATTAATACGTCCACCAATACTGCTGAGCGTGCCCGCCTGCTGGCTGTGGGTGAATGGGAGTCGGGCCTCTGGCTTCAGGCGCTACCGTCACCCAATATAGGCACTATGCTGGGTGACACTACATTCCGGCTCGCTACATGTTTGCGTCTGGGCGCTCCTTGCGTAGCTCCACATCGCTGTCAATGCGGCGAAGCAGTCGACTGCCTCAGACACCATGGCCTATCCTGCAGCAAGAGCGCTGGACGGATGGCAAGGCACGCCAGCATTAACGACATCATCCGTCGGGCTCTTGTCTCCGCCGGGGTGCCAGCTGTTTTAGAACCCAATGACTTGGCACGCGACGATGGAAAGAGGCCCGATGGAATGACCATAATGCCTTGGAAGTTGGGTAGGCCTTTTGTGTGGGATGCAACCTGTGTTGACACCCTCGCGCGATCCAATCTTCCTAGCACGGTAGGCTATGCTGGGGCGGCTGCTACAGGAGCAGAAAACCTCAAACGGCGCAAATATAACAACCTTATCCAACCTTGTTTGAGCCATTTGGTGTTGAAACACTAGGGCCTTGGGGTCCGAGTGCTCATCGAATTTTTCGGGACATCGCCAAGCGGTTAGTTGACTCTTCACGTGACCAGAAGGCTGGCCTATTCTTAGCCCAAAGAATCAGCATTGCCATCCAACGTGGTAATGCTGCCAGCCTTTTGGGCACTTATCCCATTGACAGTGATGCGGACGAATTTTTTTATGCCCAATGAGCTCCTGCCTTTTTCTATATTTTTTCGTATTCTATACTTGTATATAGTATATATTACTGTTAATTATTTATGAATTAATTTTCTTCTTTCTAGAAACTTCGTTGTCAAATAAATCTAATTTTCTATACAAATAAATAAAATTGAAAGTCAAAATAACAGCGTTTTACTTAATGCACATGAAAGTATATAATTAAAACAAAACGTTAATTTTTAAAAATTTATGTTTGTCTGTCTGTTTGTTCCGGCTAATGTCCGAAACGGCTGGACCGATTTTGACAACACTTTCACTGGCAGATAGCGGTTCTTATAAGAAGTAACTTAGGCTACTTTTATTTGAGAAAAAGAATTAGGGTTCCGCATTTTAAAAACACTCGTGAAATTTCCGGCATCCACGTTTTCAATACAAATTTTAACAGTTATTTTTACGTTTTCTGCTTGCCTGAAATATCTAGATCGGTTTAAGAAAATATGTTCCAATACAAGATTACTATCAACTGCTGGCAAGAGCGCCATAAGATGTCATTTCGAAAACCAATACACATATTATACAAAATTGGCATTGCAATGTACGGATATTATTTCTATATTACAGTAATGCTTTTTCATTTTCATGAATCAGTCAGTAAATGTTCCCCAGCAATCACAGTCTGACTCGTCGGTCTTGTGGTCACAAGAGCGACAGCTAAGCGTGTGGTCTAAGGTTCGATCCGCGCATCGTGGATTTTTTATTGGGTTTCTCTATAAGAAACATTGAGTAGCAAGCAAAACCCATGGTTTAACCAACAATGGGCCTGCCCTTTTAAATAGGACAACAACATAACTGGTAAAATATAAGTGCACTATAAACTTCTACTAGCTACCAGCTAGCTAAAAAATCTTTTTCTCATCTTGCTCTCAGTGGAGAACACTAAACTAAATAAACAATTGGTTCATGTGTGAGAGAGTTATTCTACAGTAATTTATAGGCGATTTATTTGTATACAGTACATGTGGTTGTGTGATGGTGTGAGTGCAGCCTGGCACTGACATCAGCCGTGGCGACGGCTTGTCGCGCCCGTCTCGCCGCCGACATTCACAATATCTTCTTACACACAGAATAACTGCCGACCTATACAGAAACAAGAAATGCAATTTTATTGCATTTTCGTAAATTAATAGCCTATTAGATTCCCGCTGTGTAAATGTTTTTTTGCAGACGCGAAGTTGTGTCGGAGTTTTTGAGAACTTTGAGGTGGAATATGGGTAGGAATACTGTATAACGTAGTGCAATGTATAACAAATAGGTAGAGTAATGCTAGTATCTATAAACAGTACATTGTTGTTTATCTATGTGTCCCTTAATTACCTAACGGGACAAAATACACACTAAGCAGAACCAAGCAGCGAACAACACGTAGTTAGACCGGATAAGTAGTTCTTGAGCTATGAGCCCACTAAAGAACAGACAAACATACAGATGTTGTATTTTTTTTTTTAAGACTAGGCCAATCACGATGAAATCAAATTCAATCTATCATTAAAGTTGATAGCAGTTCACGATGAACAAAGGCATATCTTTGCTCAAGATCTGAAGAGAAATACTCATAGTCCTGAATAAGGAAAGGAAAAGCAATTTCAGTAATACAGTCAACGTAGTTAGTCAAATTCGAACCGTATTATTTTTTAAATATCATACCTTATTCACTTTGTCTTCGTAGTATTACTAGATACTCTCAAATAATTTGAAACAAACAACATCTCTCTTGAAGATATTTGCATGCTGTTACCCACTTTTGTTGCTGACTGTATCATTTCGTAGCCTTTTTGAAACATCAGATAGTCATTTAACATTTATCACTTTGTAATAATAATTATGTTTGGTGTACAATAAAGAATTAAATAATAAGATTTTATCATTATCTGAGTTTAACTACATAAGTATTCTTTAAAAATAAACCCATTCACTGTATTGTACTGTGTTCATTTGTTTCCAACCCTCTCTAAAACATAAGTTCAGCATTATTATTATACAGTGAAAGAAAATATATAGTTGATGTATTCAATCACCATTACATCGTGTGTACGAGCTGTCGTTTTCGGAGGCTAGAGATTGATGGCGGTGGCTCGAAGCCTTCCGCCTCCTAGATATGCTATACTCTCGATATTGCATGACGACTCACAAGTCACGATTCAACGCTCTACAAATATGCCTCAAGGAATTTATTGACTTGAAAGCTTCCATCGCATTTAGAAACATGAACAAACAAAAACGTTGAATGAAAAAATAGACTATTCTAACAAACTTTACATTAAACACTGCTATTGCATTAGCAATTGTTCATCGCTGAAGACGTCGGTACGAAGTTGTTTATTTACATTTATTGGACATTCAATGATATCGATAAGTATACGATAGTAGTTACGTTGCCAAGTTCGGGCAAATTACCTACGTGTGTGGCAATGTGTGTACAATTTATGCTTGCAGACACATCAAGACGCGATTGTTTCCCTCTCGGTTTGTTGTTGATAGGATTGTCATATTGGTAAAAGTAGAACGGTGTATTTTTTAATAGTCAGTAAGACAGTAGGATTTCCTCATTTCAATGATATTTTTCAAGCGTCAGCATCGCCGATACCTACAGATTGCCTACGGATAAAACTAATTTTAAACATAAATAAAAATAAGGAAAGGATCAACAAAGTTTGGCATTTTTTATAATATGATATGCAGGTAGAGTAGGATTTAAGAATAACCAATCAAAATTGCCATATGGCGCTACGAGTCGTAGCGCCGTGTGTAGCACTGTCTACGCATTCCGTAGCAAAGAAGCTACATTAAACTTACGATGTACCTTTCATTCGAGTCTAGCCAGCAAAGTGCCTTATCGACCCCGAGATCGCAGCGTCTTTAGCCAGCGTGCAACGGCGTGAGATGCGAAGGGCCGCTCACCTGAGCAGCCTAGGACGCGTCCCGTCTCTCCGCCCACTTGTGGCGGTGGTGAGTTCAGCAGCACGTCTGTCACGGAACGTCCGCATATCTGGCACTCTCATGCCGTACCATCATAAAGCACCACAACACGAGTGAGCGCGGCACGCGAGTCGCATAGTAGAGCTCGGGCGCGTGAGGAGGCGCACACGGCGCTCGGCGGCGATGGAGCGCGGCGCCGCGCGGCACGACACTGGCCGCTCTCGCCGCGAGACGGGTGCGGCGCCGCCGCACGCACGCGCCATGCGCCCGCCGCCTCACCGCCCCCGACACCCGCTTCAACCCTTACTCCCATCTCGCTACTACCTACTTAGATATTATCAATAAAATTATTGTACGACATCAACTCGTCCGATAGCCGCAGCCTGTCAATTGTATCGTTATCGAGTGTAAAATGAGTGATTTGTTACAAACCTTCAAAACTTGTACGAAAATTGTTACAATGACTGTTTGAGGTTCACTTAATTTTCGCCGGTATTGTTGCACAATAATAAAAACGTTTCTAAAGAAGTTGCTAGTTGACATTATGTCTTACCCTCAATCTGAAGCTACTTGTGTAACGAAGTATACTAGTAGTATTGACACGAGTGGCGAGCGTCGGCAACGGTCCAGACTTTTTCAGCAAGAAATGCTCTATAAATCATGGGGAACTTAAACGTTAGGCGGTAACTGTGAGAGATTATAAAAGTTTAAGGAGCGGAAATATATGTACCACAAGCATTTTATTTAAGCTTTCCTCGTGGAAAATTCTTAGTCAATTTCTTATCTAAAGTAGCTAAGTAGGTATTGTATTAATCAAAATGACTTTTGCAGTGTTTGAATAAATAAAATTGACAGAGATCATTTTATTGTTAATAATAAGATTGGTTAATGAATTGATGTTTAATGTTTATCTATTTTAATTAATCAAATAGATTTAGTCAACCCTTGAGATTGAATGTATAACCGCGCGACGATTAGCGGCTGGCACGTCTCCAACGTGACAAGATGCGGGACCTTGCAGCGTCGACGCAGTCTCGCATCTCATATCCTCCGTATAATACCACAGTACAATGATGACAAATTCGCAAGTATGCTATTGCCAACCAGACATTTACATTGTTCGTACAAAATGCTTTCATTGAAGCACGTATTTGTGGTTCGGGGTTAGACCATTTTAACATTTTTTTAATACCACCATTTCCATTGTCGTAAAGTTGTGTTCGTACCTATTATCTGTTTTGGTGCTCGGTACAAGGCCATCGGTAAAAATACAGTACTCCTAAATGTCTGCCTCCTGAAATAAAAGCTGGCCAAAGTGTAATGAACTATATCGAAATGTATGTTTTGGTATAAACTATATTGAGTTTCATATGTTAAGTAGTTATGTTCTCTTAGGTATCAGGTATTTTTTCGTCGACGACGGAGAAAATTTGGAGGAGTTAAGTGAGTAAACAGGAAAATGCCTATCTACGATAGCATACTTTTAAGATATATTACACATGCATGGAGTAAATACTTTAGTATACGTAAGTATACGAGTTTTTACTAGCGTGTTTAATTTACGCTAGAACCTTTCCCATATTGGATCAGACGGTCAAGCATATCGATCTTACTTCAACCTTATTCAGAGGTCTTTTGTTAGCAGCGCCATAGGCCATCAGATAACGCTTGAAATGGTGGGTAATCGCATGTAATGCTCAAGAATAGTGCGGCGTAGCGGTGGTGGATAAGAAAGCATCGCGCCAGGCCGGGCCAGCCTTGACCACGCTGGCCTGCAGGTGATCAGATCGTATCTCACACTATCGCTACGTTGAGTCACCTTTGTGCTGTAAGGTCACCTGCTCATTTACTTAGATAAAGAAAGACGGACGAGCCGCTACAACACCATTGTCGGTGAGTTCGCCGAATCTGATTAGATTACATTACACGAAAACAAACCCATAAATATTGATTATAAGTTGTTCGTTACGAAGTCTTGTGAATTTCCATTCAATTCATTCACGAAAACTTATCCTTTTAGTTCAGTAAGTTTACCATTATTCAGGTGTTATGAAACAGCGGCAGGGTTAATAAATTATTGTCTGAGATATTTAGAGCATAGCAATTTTAATTGCGGAAATGTCAACACGAAATATAATTTCATTGCGATTTGGTTTTCTATTTTTAGCACCCAGGTTCTTGTTGTTATAAATTCAGCGGAGGTTTCTATTCCCTTATGAATAGGGTTGAATAACCCATTAGCTAAAGTACTTTTAGTCTTAGAACGTTATACCTATAGGTAATTAAGGAACATAAGGGAACATTTTTACCTTCGCTCGGCTTGTCATGTTAAAATGATGATAAAAAATTAAGACCCTATTTTCGCTTAACTTCTAACCACTTTCATAAAGCCAAAGTGTATTTACCTACCAAGTTTCCGTGGCTATCTTTTACTCAAGCTTGTCTTAACTTATTTTAATTATGAAGCTAATAATGGGCATACGTACTTAACAAGGGAAGCATGGCACAAAATGAAAGTCTTAAGTACCTATTTTAAAAGGTTACTAATATAAAGTGTCGTATCAACATCGTTTTAAAATAGATTTTTTTAATTTGTTGCAAAGCTTGTGTTTTCGTTGCTAGGCTTACAACCTTTGCGAAACATTACAATGTTGTTGTATGTGTTGTAATTTCTATAACAAGGTAGTTAAAATGTCCAGACAAGGTAAATTTCAAACAGCTTGAATTAACTGCAACTGACCTTTGCAAGTAAGTAATTGAAGCTGTTAAAAACAGCTTGAAAACTAAAACAAGAATAAAATTACGCTACATTTTACATACGAGTACAGAGGGACGACACACACATGAGTCAAAAGTGGTGAAATTAGGTATAATGAATAGTTATTACGTTTTAATTTGAAACACCTCTTATTTAATTTAAGTTGCTTGTAACATGAACATGATACTTACAGTCACGCAAAGCCACTTCCACTGTTTATCAAATTATTTTGGAATAATTAGCATCTATGTTAGGACTAACTTAACTTCTTGTTCACATATAAGTAATACCTAAAGAATGTCTCAGGAGGCAAACTTTGCGATTCAATTTAATTAAAAATTAATCACATAACGGTGACTTAGTTTGAAACCAGCACATGCTCAAGTGGCGTAAGACGGTTTCTTGAGATATTCACATCTATGAAAGGAACGGGTAGCAGGAGGCCCTTAGCAACACACCAAGCCGTTCGCACATTCATCAATCATGAAAAGGCCGCGTAAGAACTGACCCGGTGGCATTTTATTTACTTAAATGTATTACTCATAATTAATAGCCACTTACGCAAATCTCTTATTTTCGACGTAACCAAACAAAATGTCATAGGTGGTAAGCGTGGTACGTATCGTAATTGGTAAAGTTTGATCTAGGCCGCTAATGTGCGAGGTAGGTAGGCTCAAAGTTAAATCGGTCGTTTTGGGGGGTGAGCTCACGTTTGCACAGCTTTAACAAGTTTACTTTACCTACTTTTCATGCGAGGGAACGGCGAATATCGAAATACCTCGATCTCTATAACGATTGTAGTCTTTGGCAAACTTTTCGTCAATTTACGGTCGCTGCAAAGCAGTACAAAGTCGATAGGATGATATCTATGTAGGTACTAACAATAAAGCAGAAGAGTTTGTTTGTTTTTTTGTTTAAACGCGCTAGTCTCTGAAACTGCCAGTCGGATTTGAAAAATTGTTCTTGCATTTGATAGTCTCATTCTTGAGCTTTTTGACTATTTAATATCACGCTAGGCCCCTAAGGAGCCGAGCAAACAGTCAGAAAGAACTCTAAGCAAAAACGAAGTAATAGCGCGGGCAGGCGATGCGATGTGTCGTGGTGGATTGAGGGAACAAGACATTTCGCACGGAAAAAGTCACGGACAAAGCGAAGCTAGTAGCTAATATAATAATAGACATGACAGCTCACACACTCACGGAGGAGCTTAAAAGTATACCACAAACATCGCATCTATCGCGAAGTTAGGTAATATTGGTTCAGTATCTTTGTATAAATTCACGAATGGATATACTATTGTATGTGCAATGCCTACGTAAATAAGTACATTGCCCATAAGAAATATCATAGCTACACCTACAACTTACGTGCAAAATTAGAAAGTGATTTCATGCAAGAGTTACTTTGTTGTTGTAACTACTCAACACAGTCTGTTAGCTATTCCATCCATCACGTCCTTCAGTCTGTAATAATGCCATAACTTAGCCGTGTAACCGTGCTTCCCGATTGTTTAGCAATTAATTTTAATCACTAGTTACGTAAGCATGCCATGGTTACTGTTTATGTAAGCTAAACAGTATGTTCAACAAATGTGACACATTGCCGGTCAAGTGGGGGTCCGCGTGACCAACGTACCCATTGTGACTAAATGGGACGATTGAGTTATGTGTGCGCTAGACTGAAAATAAGCGAGCTGATGTATCTTCTGTACACAAAAAAACAAAATTAGAAATAGATTTGCACACACTATAAATGCTCCGAGATATTTCTCATCTATTAGTATAACTCTGTGTATATCCTTCGTCAGAAAAGAATATTATCGATACACGAGTTACATCATCAACACGGGGAGTGTCTCTTTACGGTTCAGCGAAAGAAAATAATGGGCACGTGCCTGTATTATTTTATGCACCGCATCATTCTGATACCTACCACAACATTAGTGAAATTATTTATGCATTAATTTAACAGCTCGGGCATGTTTACTACCTACGTACACACGTGTATAATTAATAAAATGAATGCATGCATTACCTTTTTAATTGTACTTATACACACAACTATTTGTATTCGTAAACTAACCAAAACAAACGCGAATAACACTGAAGTTACCTTCTGTTCATTAAACGGCCGTTGGAGTCATAAATGTCACAGACAAAGTAATGTTAATTAGCGTTTGAAACGTGTATCGTTCACCCACGCTAGATGATGCCGCCAAAAAGCAACGCCAACGCGCTCCCAGCTCAGTTAGATGAGGTTCATTTGGCTACAAGACCAGGATCTGCGGCTGGGAGTGTTTGGCAGACCGGGACGGATATCTGCTGCTTTTGCTGGCATCACGGCGCAGGTTGAGAGCCAAACGACTCCAGCATACGTGTTTAATTCCACAGATGGCACAGGATTAGAAAGCTGTGTACAATTTTATCCGTGTCATAATAACTACCCTGTCGTAGCAATTTTTAAACCAAGAACTTATACAACGACAAAGTTTTAAGTAGATCATGGTATTGAGATATTTTTATATCTAACTGTTGCGTGAACTTATACTTCAAAGATAGTTTAAGACCCATTTAGCTCGTTGAGCGAACTTCCGTTGGACAACACAAGTACACTTTACAAAACTAGTTAGCCGGCTGTGAGCGCAAAGCTTGCAATATTGATTCCGATATCCTACTAGTTTTGTAATGAAGCCACATTTCTATTTTGAACAGTCGACCAATTTGTTCTGCTTTTGTAGTTCTTTGTATCAAGGGCTTAATTTAGTATGTTTCGCCATGTCCGTCCATATGTCTGTCTGTCTGCCCACGGCTTAGTTTAGAGACGTTTAGTACTAGAAAGCTGTAATTTGGTGTTGATACAAGTTAATCACACCGACAAGGTGGTAAAATAAAATCTTGTTTTTTTTTTTAGGTTACCTCCCCTACACGTAAATTGAGGACAATCTTTTTTACTCGTCTATCCCATGGTGTGGAGTTTCGTTGGAAAGGTTGTACAAAAGTATAGCAGGTGTGTGAAAACCATTTGATTCATGCTTTAAAGTGTGTGTTCATTGTGTGAGGTCCGACACGAACTTTGCCAGTTTTTTTATGAAAACGGGCTTATAAAAATTAATTACTGGAACGTTATGCTTATCGTACCTACATTCTTGAAAGCTACATATATTTCTCATCGTATTTCAGCTAACCTAACCGGTTGAGAGCCCTAACAGATCCTAAGCTGAGCAAGAGCCAGCAAACGGATTCCATAACGAATAGATTGTAGTACGTTAATATAAATAGAAGTTAGTTCCTACATCTCAGAAGTTGCTCGTCACTGATTACACCACAGGAAAACTCCACCTAATCCTCAGTATGTTCCGGGGTAGCGGGATCGTCCGAAAGGGTTACCGCTACCCTGGAACATGAAGGGCTAAGGAAGGAACACGGGTGGGTTTTAGTCAGTAAGAGTCTGACAGTCCCTTCCGCTCCACCCAGAGCGGGAGGGGGGGGATTTGATGATTTCCCATCCACAAAATAAAATCCTCATCATGTAAACCTTTTTCTGTAAGACATGGAAAATGATACCTACAAACACATGATTTAGTTATTGCTTGGACACCAAGTTTATGCTCTACTTCTTCCGCTTGGCGCTGAGAAGTTTATGTGAAAAGGAGTTCCAATTAGTGATTTGGCACAGTGTTTGGTTCGAATCATAACTATAACTTACCCCGTCAGCGACCAAGACGTTGTTTTCGCCTCTCGATATCTCCACCAGCCATTTTTTTTTTTTTTTAGTAACTGGTTGCCCGATGCATGCCAAATGCTAATTTTAGAGCTTTTGCTGAAACCAAGAGATGATTTGATAAATCTATTGTAATATAACAACTGTATGAAATACTCTTGCATATGATATAGCTTTGTGAGCTAAGTATAATAGTGTAAAAAAAATTGTGCATGATATCCCGCAAATCATCACAAAAACCACTATAAAAACTTTCTTAAAATATCTTTGTGCGTCATTCAAATGTACAACAAAATACTCTTCCTCTGACAAAAATAATATTCCTGTATTTCAATGTCAACGGTAACCTTAATATCCGCTGAGTTGTGTGCATTGTCGCGATAACTGGATTGGTTCCGCTGAATGATTGGCCGTCGTGGGGAGGTACGGTCCTGGGGAGGGACGGGTCGGTGTCCACTTGGAATGAAGCCATTACTATACCGTCCTTCCTTAACTCCCTACCCTCCTGTCATTAGGAATTAAATCGCAAAATGCACCCTTTTACTTACCATATCGTTTACGTGAATAAGTGCTGAAACTAATAGCTATGCAAATGCAACTGCTTTGACAATGACACTAGGAATTTAAATCGTTTACGATAGAGGTATTTTATGGTTTCCCAGTATTTTAACACACAATGAAAGGAGACGGTACCTACATCTATGTAAGTACCTAACTACTTATTTATGCGTTTGGGGTAAGGGGTAGTTTGTTTGTGTTTGCCATTTTCCTCCAAAAAGACCGTTTTCCTTAACTGGTGTTTTCTGTGTGGGATGAGTGAAATAACCCAAATAAGGAAAACGATTGTATTTTACTAAACAGAGTTTATTTTTCTCTTTAAAATTACGGATATCACAATAAATATAAAATAATACATGTTACAGTACATTTTATGTTGAATAACAGAAACTGATACTGATACTGACTTGATACTGTTCAAACTGAAGATCGTAACTTTTTAATCTTACGAATAACTCCCTGTGAACCAAAATATAAGCATATAGTAAGATTAATAATAATGACTGCCAACACTGTGTCATATTTTGCTTCTTCGTCATTCATCAGGCTTCACGTCACCTTACGTAACTACGCGCTACGTCAGCGACAAAAAAGTACTGAAATAATTACATTACCAACCCCATGGCACCCGATATTTTCCCATGCGGCAGCGGTTTTGTTTATGTGGATGTATTTCAAAACAGGAAGCGATCGCAATTTTTATGGTTAAATGGCCGCATGCGGTTTTGCACCTTGCTCAACCACACATGCTAAAAGCGAAACCGCATCGTGCAAACTTAATGTTGCCCAAATTTTTATATTCCATTGCGGGCAACCGCATGGGGGTACAAGAGGAAACCGTTTCTCAACTTTTATTCCCTGTTACATAGTAGCTGTTCTTTAACAACATTGGTTCTAGTTCCACCGTGCTAATGCCGAAGTTCATCATCAGTCTCAACTGCCTCGCAGCTGTGGTACTTGGAAGAAGTGTCAGGACAGCTGTCAGCCACAGATAAGTCGTCTGACGAAGCGGCCGGAGCTTCGTGCGCCGCTAAAGGCATCAGTTCTTCGTCGCCCCCGTTGTATGTGGAGTTACAGTTGCGTTTCACGGCGATGGGAAGAGGTTCTGTGTCGCGGGACCAGCAATCTGTGAAGGAAGGATCAGTTAGTTTCTCTGATAGTGGTTGTTATTATTTTCACACAGTATTATCAAGTCTCTGGTCGGAAAATCTTATATCCAGCCAGGATAATTATAGATGTAAATCTGTTGGCTAAAATAAAAACAACTACAGTTTATTTGATGAAATCTGCCAACAAACAACCCCAGCCTAAGTCAAGCGCTACTTAATTTCAACTTTATTTTGTAGCGCCTGAAAGTTTTATGTAAGTACCTGTACAGCTGCAGCACAATTATAAGAATAAGTAAATGTTTAGAATTGGAATCTTTCGTCGCAGCCACCAGTATGTTGTCTTTTTCACTTAGCATGCATTAAACAAACATAAATATGAAAACTCTTAAGGAGTACCAGGAGGGCGTGCACGTCGTGATAAGGCACCACACTAAAGTATCAAATTAATGCGGAGTTGCAGCTTTAGAAGTCGGCTGGCATATAGAATTTATACAATCGTAGAGACTTCGTAGCACCGTAGCGGCTTCGTAACACCGTCGCTCTTGTTTTTTACGAGTTAGCTTTATGCAACGTCGAAAATGTTTCTACATACATATTTATTCTGGCTTGATTATTTATTTATACCTATACGACGGAAAACACAAAGTTTAAATTAGACATTGCCAGAAATTGAACTAAGATCATACTCACTGGGTCGTTTTTCAGGTGGTACGGGCTGAACTGTGGTCGGAGGTGGAAGTTTACATGCACCACGAAGCTTCCTCGGACTTCTTGCTAGCGCATGAGATATGCTCGGCAGCCTGATATCAAGATGTGATCCCCTCTCAGTAACGATCTTGTTGTTCATCGCATACAACTTGGTAGTAATGTCTCGAGCAATCAGCGTAGTCACCACACACGCAAGGTACGGCTCCTTTACGAACAAATACTCGAGGGAACTCCGCTGCCAGTACACGTAGCGGCACGATGACGCGGCTACTATCGACACCTAAACGAGAGGCTTTGTTTTAGAATAAAAGAATAATTATCAGTTGGTATTGTAAGGCGAAAAATAAAGTGCCTGCGTGATACAAGACATAAAGAAACTTCATTCGTCATTTTTTCATGCAATTTTTTTATTGCCAAGTTACTAACAACAGCACCGGAGCTCGGAGTTTTGACTTTGTACTATTTTGAGGACTAAATTATTGTTGCTACGCCGTAGCTGACGTAAAGGCATCGCGCCTACGCTCGGTTACGACGTCGTCGCAAATAACCGACTCGCTACGACCGCTACGCGGTTAGGCACTATTTGCGGCTAACAAACCTGAACTAATTTTCAACATTCACAAGTTTATTGAGGCATTTATTGAAATAATAGTAAAATTGCAATCCCAAAATGCAATCACTTAAAATGTACTGCAATTCCATCTGTTATTTGATTCTTTTTAAACAGAATTCGGTGTAGTGATTTTTAACGACCCGCTGACCTATATTTCAATATTTTTTTCTACGAAAAAGATTACAGCACATAATTGAACAGATATCATGAAAGCAGCACGTTATGTTACTATATGATTACGTAGTGCCGGCCGTTATCGCGGTGGTGTAAAGAAAGCTATTAGTGAATTTGATGAGTGCCCGGCGCCACGTGTGGGCGGAGGAGCCATTTTAATAAAATAGTCGGCCAAATACGTGCTATATTATTATAATGGGGATATGATGGCTGATAGAATTAAACGAGGACCTCGCATGGCATAACCATTTTGATAGGTTAATTTAATAACATTCCCATCAAAAACCTGAACAGTGTGGGATAAACCCATATAACCTTTTATTTATGTAGAATTTCCAATCGTCATGTTACTGTCTAAATATAAAAGAGTAAAGCATGTTTGTATGCCTTTATACAAATCATATACATGTTATGCTTCGGTCTGCCATGGCACGACTGAATATCCAGTTTTCTGATCAGCATGCCCGTTGAAAGCCTTCGAGCCTTACTAGTCGCCATATTTCCGAAAGCCTCTAAGGTGGTACACATTCTGATCCAGCCATGTAATAAAATGTCGAACAGAATGTGTTATCATAGTGATGCAACAATTTTCCTGAGAGATTTATTGATAAAACATTCCAGTCTATAAATAGAAGTGCTACATTAAACGTGAATGTCTACAGCTCAGTGTGATTGATAGCTGAAGAAGCAATTTAGGTAAGTTCGCACATCTTTACGAGACTATTTAGACTTCATCGATATTTAACCTAGTTTCTTGCATTTATAGCCACTTCGGCTGTTATACAGCCATATCAGGCAACAATTAGGTCAACGGAATGGGGTAGGTAATGCCAAAGAGCGATCAACGAGTGTGTATACCAAACGCGAAAGTAATATCAGCTGGCGTTGTTCGTAATTACTAACTAACTTGCAGTATAAGTCGACGTGTTGCAGTATATAGAGCACAGAAATACCTAATGTTCTACAGAGTAAAGTACAGGAGTTTGGTATATTTTATTATTTCTGAATGGGTCTGCTCTTGACCTCGATCACGCCTGATGGAAAGCGATGTATGAGGTCTATGATGGAACGAGCGTGCGCAGATGATTTACGATTGAAATTTACGAATAATCTACGCACGACAAACCAAAAATTTGTTTATCCTATATGGATAGGTCGACACTTAATCGCCGACTGGTCGGCACTTCACGTGACCAGAGGTTTGAGTCGTAGTTTGGCAAAAGAATTAGCATTGCCATTCAACGTGGCAATGCTTCCAATCTTCTGGAAACCTTTCCGGATGACAGCAATGCGGACGAGTACTTCGACGTCTAACACCCATATTCCAAGACGTTTCCTCGAAACTTCCTCGACTCCACTCAACCTCATTCAAGGAAATCGGTATTCACAGTTGTAAAAAATCACCTCCACTTGGCGTCCCTCGACATTTTTCCTCAGTCGAGGTGAGGAAACAACTGTCAAACTCAAGGTACATCGCGACGTACCTTAAGGAACACTCAAGGAAGATTTACGCCATTCTTTACGTTGTTTTCGCTCACGCTTGTAAACAGAACTGATTAATTAATTTGAATAGTTTTTCTAATAGTGTTTTCAATGGATTTCCAACAGTTTCTGAATTATCTGTACGATTACCCTGCACGCCCTTATTTGCGGGATGCAGAAAATCCCATAGAATTTTATGACAATGAAGAATTCCAAAGACGCTATCGTTTTAGGAAAGAAACAGTGCTGAATATGTTGTTACCGCTCGTGTTCAATTAAATAATTAAAAAAAAAAAAAAAAAAAATTATTACAGTTTCAACGTAAACCTACCAACCGTAGACAGAGTAAACTAGTTCCTAATTATATAATGTATAATCTATGAACTAGTCTACGCCATGGAATTATTATGTACTATCGTAGTACATAATAATTCCATGGTCTACGCTACCAACACAGGATGACAGGACCGACGCGATCACACAGATAAAAAAAACCGCAATCTGACAATTTTTGAGTGACTATAGACAAAAAAAAAAACAAAGTGTATACTGTAATCTATGATTCAATGACGTATTCAATGACGTTTTACCTCGACTCGACCTCGACTCAATCTCACTGGAGGATCCTCAAGATTACCTCATGACAAGATCGAGTTTTAACTAAGAATACCGATTTCGAGGATTATTTGAGGTAGTCCTTAAGGTAAACTCGAATGAGCACAGATAATTTAGCACTTGCCTAGTGTAAATAGTTAGTTGTGTTCATATTGTAAAAGATATGGATAGGTTAACATGGGCTAGAATATTGTTATTATTTATTTTCTTTTATTTGTACCAGTGTACCTAGACCAGTGGTAGCCCAGTAGTATCGACCCCGACTGTCAAGTTGTCGGTCGTGAGTTCGAACCCAGGCAGTCACTTTACTTTGTGAATTTAATTGCATCACCACTGCGAATGAAACGGTGAAGGAAAACATCGTGAGGAAACCGGCATGTCCTAGAACCAAAAATTCGAAGAGATGTGACATCCACCAACCCACACTGGGCTCGCGTGATAGATTATGGTCCACTCCCTCTCACAAAGAGGCGTGTGTCCCAGCAGTGGGAACATTATAGGCTGATTATACTATATACATAGACGTAAAAGTAAGATACTTCTTTAATTCTGAGCATTTTGATTTATTAGCCACTTACAGCTACAATACGCAATATTCTGTTATATTCTATAAAACATATTTTCATATAATCTAGAGGGAATGAGATGATTCCATTAAAAAAAAAGTTTTCACGTTGACCTAGTAAACGGTGCATGAACCCCTCATATCTGCGCAGCTGTAATACCATTGAAGGAAGCTTTTTACTTAATGGTGCCGTAGGGAATGAGTTGGTAACCGATCCCATAACTTCATTGTCATACCTATGAGTCAGCTTCGCGGCCCCTGGCGCAAATGTATCACTTAGCGATACGTGACACATTGTATGATGTAAGTACGTAAGGTAAAGGTGTGATAAAACTTCTTATCTTTTCTCCCTCGTATTTCGTAGTAACATCGTCGGCATATTCTGTGATGTACGGAAAATATCGCTACTCTAAGCGTCTATTCACGCTCGGTAGGCACTTACGCCTAGGCTGTATGTACCTAAGTATCTGACTGATACTTTTGCTTTTACAGTAACTAAATATACGTATTGCCGTGGCAATTCGTGATCAATTTGCAAGGAATCAGTTACCAGTAATATTGCAATTACTATGTCATAATCATAATTAGCCTATAACATTCCCACTGCTGGGACATAGGCCTCCTCTCGGTGAAAGGGAGTGGACCGTAATCCACCTCGCGGGCCCAGTGCGGGTTGAGAGATGTCACATGTCTTTGATTTTCTGGTTCTAGGACTTGCCGGTTTCTTTGCGATGTGTCCTTCATCGTTTTGAGGGCAGTGGTGATGAAATAATGTCCACAATAAAGCGCCCGTCTGGGATCGAACCTACGAACTACAACTACCACTGGGCCGCCAGTGCTCACGACAGGGTAGTTGCCTGGGTAAAAAAATAATAATTATATTTAGTCCGTCAGTTAGATTATCGAAAAATAATGGACACGTATATTTTCTTTTGCCAAACAAACAAAAAATTACAAAGATAAAGCGCGTCAAAATTTGGGAGTGGGGGGTTGTGACGTCACTTGCTTGCAAAAGTGTCGCAAGCAAGTGACGTCACGCGGAACTTTAACGGGCGATATCTTCATCATTTTTTTATATAATTGACAAAAGAAAAAATACGGGTTCAATATTATTTTTTGATAATCTAACTGACGGACTAATTAGATTTTTTTAGGAAAATAGCCTATTACTATGAAACCTTTGTGTGTTTGGAATATGTTGTATATCTGTTACTTATTTACTAAATTAAATGACTAACTAACAAACTATACAAATAAATACAAAAACAAAAGAACATATTAGATTCTTTTACTTACGAGTACATCATAAATTTCTGCAAATTAACTAAAGACTGATTTCTTTTCAGTATTTCTTGCACAAGCTTATACACCAATATCGATATTTCGGTACTATATAACATATAAGGCTACCTTTAATCTAATTCAAAGGCGTTACCACAGCTGACACTTTGAGTAGAGTAATTGACGTGCATAGGCTGGCCAGCGAGGTGTTTCGGCTTGGACACGCGCGGGCCATTTATTCGATTTAGTTTGTAGTTGTTTATGACCTGTCCCGTAAAGCTTCGAGTACCTAATCTCTGTGATAACGACTGTTGGCTTGCTTTTACCTGATACCGCACGAAAATGCAAAAAAAATGGGGCCTAAAAATCAATCAAAGCGATAAAAAGATCTTTTGAGATGATCGAAATGGTTTTGATTAAAATTAAATGGTTTTAATTAATCTATGACATAAAATTTCAGTTTGGACATTTGGTGAGTCAAAGACGATTTAATGTGTAGGCACTTTTAGCAAGATCTTAAAAGAAACCAAATAACGTTGTGCAAATTAACTTAAGTTCGACAAGACTTATGAGTTAACCAATGACGGCACGGTTGGCGCAGTGGTTGAGCGATTGACTGCTGCGCTGCGTGTCGCGGGTTCGATTCCCGCACGGAACAAATATTTGTATGACCTACAAGTAGTTGTTCCGGGTCTGGCTGTTTGTGTATGTGAGTTTAAATGTTTGTGAACGCACCCACGATACAGGAGAAATTCCTAGTGAGGCAACGTTTAAAAAAAAAAAAAAAATGCAAAGTCTAGCCTAACTTCTGCTAGCCTGCATTGGTGTAGATAACGTGTAAAGTATATTTTTGAGAATAAATTGTGAATTATGGGAGTAATTACTTCGAATTGTAAAAACTAAATAGCAGCACAAAGAAACACGAATTTAAACAATTATCCACTCGTTACGGGTAAGTAGATAGGTACTACTATACATAATCATAATCGTATATTTGCAAAAAAAGTAGGTAGATAAAATAAAGCTGTTTACAAAACTTTGTGATCCCTGTACAATCTACCTTCAATTAGGCATGCAAATATTTTAATAAAAGAAGAAACTATATTTATATAAATAAAATTGTCATAAATAATCATTTATAGAATTTAAACCAAAAATTTATAATATTATGGAAACATACAAAAAGTAAAAGTCAAAAACCTTTCATGCACATGACTCTCTTCACTTCGTATCCTTAAACCTGTACCCTAATTTCGTAACACACTATCAATCTCAATCTGAATCATTTTGAAGGATATTGCTAATCCATTGCTCCATATGTTCGAAAAATGTGTCTGCTCAACGACGTAAATAACGCAATGAATGTTGTTGAATTGTCAAAATTAAAACCATTGCTACTGATACTGTGTTACGCAATTGCCCCGCTGTTCTTAAAACAGCTCATTAAAATCCAATAACAACCCAAAAAAAAACAGATCAAAAGAGCAACTTGATATTAACCCGACCTTTACTCAACTAAAACCCTTTGTAACATTTATTTAAATGGGTTAGTAGGTTCGGAGCATTTACTACAGAATACAGTGTCAGGAACTCACTCCCCTTGAATAATGAACTCATCAGTGGGCCACCCAACCGTGTTAGTTAGCCCCATTGGCTTACTTAACAAGGTGACGCTTTACACCAAAGCGTTATGGCGTGAAATAAGACGCCTTTAGATAACATCAAACGTGATGGTAACATTTGGGAATGTAGCGATAAATGGGTATCACTTGAGTAGATTTGTTTTGGATTTTGCTAGGTATGGTCGATGATTGCGAGAGATATTACTGTACGGAAATCATAACATCGAAGCAGGTAGGCAAGTAACTTACTCATAATGTAATTTAATTAAAACTTATACCATTTTTAATGTTCTTGTACCTACATAATAATTAATATTAATAAAATGATTAAAAACTTACTTTATATGGTAGACTTTGAACATAATTATTATGTAAGTAAGTAGTATTGGTATCTCACCTTAAATTTTTCGTCAATCGTAGCTCGACTCGACTCGAACTCGGGAGAGTCCAAGAACTCGCAGGGCAGAATCGGATGCAGGAATTGATGGCCGCTCATAACGTTTACCTAGGCATAATGTTGTTTTAGCCGGCTACAACTAGGTACATAGATTTTACACTTTCGGCTTTTAGCCGTAACATGTGAATACAACATTCACAGTTTTTTTTCAGCAGAACTAGATGAATTATATACACTCAGGTATACGATATGATTCAGCTAATTCTGCTGAAAAAAGCTTTTATTCTTGGTTGATCTATAAGTCGTAAGTTTTTCTTTGGTTAAGTAACCTTTTTGTGATACTTGTCCTCCGATCAATCGAAATATTAGATAGTCTGATCAGCTAAGAATGCTACTTAAAATGCTGAGTTCCATAGAAGAGAATTTCGTAAGACTTCCTAACACTACAAGTATGTTGGATTAATTAAAGAAAGTTCCTAGTCGGATTATACAACGGCTTTCACCAGCAGCAGCTCATTTGTAAGAGGAGATTTGAGAGAATTAAGTTTGGAAGTACTAAGCGGGGTGCAAAGTTGCTTACAGACCGCTGGTATCTTGTACAGTAAAGTAAGCCGACAACGAAATGAACTATCTTTCGTCCTATAGCCCCTAATATTAACACTTGGGTCTTAGGTTTTGTGAACTATGCAACGGAATGCTTGCAAAAGTTCTACCCCCAAATACTTTAATTAAACGTTCTGAAGCACAGTGTGTTGTGTTCTACTTGAGTTAGGCGGATCACACACTAAAACGCGCCACCCGTCGAGGTGCAGAAAACTCGCCCCCGCGCGTAATTTTTTTACATACAAATTCAATAAAAACGCATTTCCGCGCGGGGGATTTGGCTCTTTTTCCCGAACCCCGTCGCGTGGCGCGTTCTAGTGTGTAATCCGCCTTGGTTTAGTCAAGTCTGTAATCTCCAACGTACCTATACCAAATCTACTTGAAGCATTTCATTCAAAATTTCCAACACGGCACACACGAACTACGGCAAGCATTTTCTGATGAATTTTACCACGGCAATAAACTG
Source organism: Apamea epomidion (assembly GCA_947507525.1). Classification (NCBI taxonomy): domain Eukaryota; kingdom Metazoa; phylum Arthropoda; class Insecta; order Lepidoptera; family Noctuidae; genus Apamea; species Apamea epomidion. Next base: position 11,822,545 of record OX382228.1, on the reverse strand, counting down.
ATGGTTTGGTATAAGAGTGGGAATCGATGTACTCTAATATTATCTGAGGGTATCGTATAAAAAGGCACGTGCGAGTCGTTAGGTGAGGCGCGGTACGATACGTATTCATTGCAAACATTGGCACGTGCTGCCTGAAAAATTGTTTTAAATTTTCTAACTCTATGGGTAGGTAGCTGCGGGAATATAAACTTCATATCTGCAAATTTTGTGAACCGAAAGTTTTTATTTAACCACTTTCATTTGTTTTTACCGGTGGGACCTAATACAACAACGTAGTCACAATTTCCACGTTAAGAGTGACCCAAAAACCAATTACACACCAGCACCAACAAAAATTAAATGTTTTTGAACTGTCATATTTTCAGACTTATTTATGTACCGAAAATTTAAGGTCCGTATTAGCTCAAGATCGATTTGACTGGGAAAAGGAAACGGAGTCGGACAAACCAGGCTATAAACAAAAATAATAAAGTAGGTACAGGAAAACTTAGGTATACTTAGTTAGGTCGAAAACAACGTGATTACGTGACGACGACAATCCGTCATTATTTCCACGGGTTAACTAACATGGAACACATTTATTTTTTAGATTAAGTGCTTCTTAATTAGTATTTAAGAAAGTCTCACAGCAGCGAAGCTAAAAGGTGGTTTTTCTACAAAATAAAATAACAAAGCATCGTGAATCGGGAAGGGTTGCTAAGACAATGCAAGAGCGAGCGAAGCGGGCTAAAAAAGTGGAGCATCCAGACTCGAATAGGTTAGGTTTTCTGTGTGATTTTAATAAATAAAAGCACGAGCTTAAATGAGAGTGAGAGCCGTACATAAAGTTCTAATTCTAACACACTCCTTCCGCGTCAAGAATGTGGCTAGGACGTGTTCCCAAAAAATATCGTTACGTACATCTTTTATGAAGTTCAAGTTCGAACCCGAGCTTTAGTCAGTGTGAACAGTGGACTACGGGCCGGCCACATCCCTGACACGGTACGGATGTATGCGGTTAGACCTCAACCAGAGGCTCCAGATTCATACAGAATTCTTGCCGGAGGGTCGCATCTTAGAATATTCAACTGTCAAACAAAATATTAGATCCTAGGGATAATGATCCTTATCCCATGGTAATTATTACCTTTCCAGCGAGCAGTAGCCCAAGCCGGTCGGTTTTGGTGAGGTTCTGCATGGCGTATGCTTCACCCGCGTGCAATGACATCACGTGGGCAAAGTCAGGGGACACCATACGCTTGAACTGCAATCTGGACACCTACACGATCATTGAGGTGATATACATATATTGTAAGACATAAACCTACTTATTAAGAAAATAGAAACTAGTCTGTAATAAATCGTGATTAAAAGGAGCGTCTAAGGAGAATATGACTTGAAATGGTAGCCATTGAGACCGTGAAATGTTGGCTAAGTAGACAAGTCTGTATTCGGGCACTAGGCATAATGTAACAATTTTACAACTAGGTGCGTACGAGGTATAGATACCTATTTAAACATTTATAAGTAAGTACATTACCTTGAACGGTTCAAACAGCGTATGATAAACTTCTTCAAGCTCTGGGTCGAATTTGACGGGTCTCATCTCATACACCAAGTAGACAACTTGCGCGAGATTCAGGAACACGAAGCCGAAGTTCCAGGAGAAGGCATCAGGTGAACATATCACGTGCCATGCCCATATTGAGTACAGCATGAAGGCTAGGACGAAAAAGCATAAATACCTAAGTAGATACCCCTGAAACGTGGTCCAAAGGAGAATTGTAGAAGCCTCTCTTCAGGGGCTTCCCGAAACACCCCCATGCATGTTCAGCGATTAATTATAGCGGGGGGTTTTTAATATTTTTTGGGAAATTCTCAATTGATTTCAGACTTTTTTTCTTTCTGTCACATTTTTTGAAAATATTTTTTTTAAATTATAATATCTTATGTTATGGTCCTATCTAAATAATTGTGTCTAACCATCATCCTAAGTGACTAAAACTTAGCTGAAAAGGAAAATTTTTGGTTGACAAGATTCGTTCTAGATTTTTAATCTTTATATAAATAAAAAAAGAAGGTTGGTAATGACCCCAGTAGTTTTAGAAACTTTCTCGGGTTTCCAGCTTTCCATTCAGCAACTTTTCGGGAAATTATTTGGTGGAAGAGTTTGAACATCGGTAGGTAAGTCGAAAAACACATTTTTTTCATATTTGGTAGTACTGTGTTTCCGCTTGAAATAATCCATTGTTTATGCTCTTCCTAGCACCCAATTAAGCGAAATTTGACACACATAATTTTACTTTGCCAAAGGAAATCCAACGAAACCAAACACAATAGGGTTTTATTGTTTAGTTGAAGAGTTCCTATGGCCACCTTCCGGTGGTATCATCAGACCAGCTCTATGGTACCATATTTTAGCTAAAGATAGGCTAGCTAGCTAGGCGAGAAAAGCCTATCGTCCTACTATTGGGGGCCAAAAATTGTAAGTTCTCAAATGTTTTCCAAGCAGTGCTTCTCGGTTTTTTACTTTAGCTAGAACTATAATTAGAAGAAAAGTGTTATCAACAAACATACATCAATTAGGCACTTAAAAATACCTATTGTGCCTAGCATTAGTTACCTACTTCCGATAGCTACATATATCCTCCAAAAGTTTACTAGACTTAGATACTTATATCTAATTCGTTCTTTCACAGAATGTGATTTAAGTTAAATTAGGCATATTTGTTTTTAATTTATTCTAGACCTACCTACCTAGTGTTTTAAAATAATGAGAAAAAGACTTACCAAATATTAAAATAGTATGCATCCACAATTGACCTTTCTTGGTACTTGGAGCGCAGTACGAAGCCACAAAGAGCATGTTGGATAGCTAAAAATACACCTAATTGAATTTAAGGTATAAGGCAATGCATTTAACAAAGAAAACTATGTCTTTTCTATTTACTCACCTGAAAGAGAGGATGCTGTGTAGTTCTCCAAAGTGGACACCACGGCCAATACCAGGGTCCTGTTTATTTATCAAGCCCATTCTCATTATTTTATTCATTGAACAAAAATTAACACAGTTTTTCAACTAATCTATTTTACGTACCTGAAGGCATTGTGTAATTTACGGAACCAAAATCCTGAAAAGTGCCATTTTCACCGGGCCACGAAAAATTATATTCACCGATTTCTAGAAAATCACTCTTCTTTGCAAACACACCGTGCGGCATTTTGAATCGCTAAAAGATTTTATATTTTTATTTCTCAAATTCTCAACAGATTGTCATCGTATTGTCCACGCGTTCGCGCCAAATCAATAACATCCGTTTTGTTGTTCACCAAGCTAGCGCCATCTACACTATTATACGGTAAAACGTGTCACAACTAATGTACCTATCCTTGCCATGCCAAAATACTGATTTCGATATTCTGATTTATTTGCTTCTTATATCTATTATTATTATAAAAGGAAAGGGCTGAATTCTTCAAAACTCTTTTCTATGAGGACACAGAGAAATTGCTCCACTCAATCAAATAACACTTGTATTCAAATAATTACCTACACACCACCATTCCCATACACACCCGCCACCATTCACCCTCACAGTAACCACCATTCACCTAAACATTCACCCCCATTCGCCTACACATTCACCACCACTCACCTACACACTCACCATTCGCTCTTTGACTGCTTTTGTTGTGTTAGTTTTATTTTTGTTATATTTTTTCTTTCTTCTCATTTATTTATTTTTTGTTTTAAGTGTTTAGTAGAAATACACTGTTACCTACATGTTTATTTGTATGATGCCACTAAGTGGGACCTGGTGACCTGTTATACAGGTTTTTTACCTAAAACCTACTTCAGCCACCAGCTCTCACAATATGAATTTGTATAGTTCAAAACTGCTAAATGCTACAAACTGTTGTGAGAGAAAATTTTATAACTTATTATCTCCTTTATTTTAATGTAATCATATAAATTATATTTTTAAATATTAGAATATAAAAAGTATAAAAACATTTAAAAATATAAAAAATAGTAGCCCATCGGTATCAGGAACAGGGTCCAAGCTACCGGTGGTCAGGGCTCCAGAGAGAGGAACCTCCTGACAATGCGAGCCGTGTCCAGAAGTACCGCTTTCTGAATCAAGCCCTTGATCCAGCTGCCCAACGAGAGCCTCCTCAGGTGTTGGTCGAGGCTCTTGGCTATTAAGCCATTGGCTGTCACGACTATCGGCACAATGATCGCTGAGTCCACATTCCACATGTCAACAACCTCGCGAGCCAAGTCAAGATATTTGATTTGTTTATCTTTCTCGGCTTTCACGAGGTTCTCATCATGCGGGACGGTTATGTCAACAATCATTGCGCGTCGCTCTGATCGATCCACCACCACTATATCAGGCTTATTGGCAACAATAGTCCTGTCAGTGATGATGGATCGATCCCAGTACAATGTGATATTACCACTTTCGAGAACTGGGTCGGGCACATACCTGTAGTACGGCACCTCCGATTCCACAAGGTTGTATTTCAGAGCAAGTTGTTGATGGATTATCCTAGCTACAAGGTTGTGTCTATGCAAGTACTCTCCATTAGCTAGACGAGAACACCCGGAGATAATATGCCTGATTGATTCCCCCGGCCGGTGGCATGCCCGACAGATGTCAACCGTGCCGTCTTTCACAATAAATCTCCGGTAGTTGTTCGTCATCATAACTTCGTCCATAATTGCACAGACAAAACCTTCGGTGTCTCCAAAGAGGTCACCACAACGTAGCCAGGCTACGGACGCTAGTAGATCTACATCGGGCCCATGTAGGGCCCGAAAGAAGCGCCCGTGAAGCTCCTTACTCTGCCATACCTCCATGTGTTCATTAGTGTCAAGCACTACTGGCTTGCGCCAGTTCTCTTTACCCAAGGAGAGCGGTGTGAGGCCCTTGTCCATCGCGACTACATCTCGATGAATCCCCACGTCGATTTTTAGGAAATATTCCCTGAGACTGCATATCTCGCAATTGTGGAGGTTCTTAGCGTTTAAAAAGCCTCGACCTCCACACTTTCGCGGGATATACAGCCTCATTACCGATGACCGTGGGTGATGCATTCGATTTGCAGTTAGCAGCGTACGGACCCTCCTATCCAGGGCGTCGAGTTCAGTCTGAGTCCATTTGAGTATGCCGAAAGAGTACATCAAAACCGGCATGACCCAACCGTTGAAGGCGCGCACCTTGTTCAACTTATTATTATTATTATTTAAATTCTTTCACTAACATACAACGCAACAGTCTATACCCATGAATCAGATTTTTATCCAATAAAATATAATTTTACAAAACTACCTTTTATTTAAATGCATGGCAGGTCGTTGTCGCTTGCTTTTTCCTTGGCCTCATATTTTAACGCGCTACAATCCAAGTCGCATACATTTTTATTTAGTTTTCATTGAATTTATGATCGACACAAAAGTCATCAAAAATCATAAGCAAAACATTGACTGTTTGTAGACGGGCAATAGTGCTGCCTTTGATAAGTTTCCAGTTTTTTTTCTAATGCAGGGTGATTAATCGATATTGTGGCTACCAGAGACAAGTCAGAGTTGCATTTGACATTTTATAGTCTATGAATCAATCAATTCCTCCTTCTGTCATTCGTATCAAGGTGTGATGTGAATACGTGCGGAGTAAATCCACATTATAAAACCTTAAATAATTTGCGATGAGGTAGCACCGGTTACTCAAAAATAACTAAACAACATCTATTTAAATATGCCTTAACTCTTTTGTGTTATAAACCTTTTTAATAGTTTTCGCGGGAATGCCGAACATTAATAATGCCTGCGCCGCCAATGGTAAGTCTCGCACACTTGATTAAATATCTTGTGACTCACAAAAATACACAAGAATACTCTACAATATGGCCTAAAAAGGAAATATATTTACTTAGCTATTATTGCAACATGAAAATATCCAATAAAAACTGATAATCAAGGACTAGGATTCTGGAATGTGCCAAGGGAAATTGTTTCCTAATATTAGCTCATTTTTGCGAACTTGTTCAAAAGCGCACACTTCATGAGACAGTGGTGTATCAAGGCTTTTATTAGATTGAACTAAATTGCTAAATGTAATAAATCAGCTATGTATTATTTCAAACATTTGTGTAAATTTCTGAAATAGCAAATCGATATTATAAGGCGATTGCTTTCATAGGTTGTTGGTGGGTGGCTGTGTTTTCGTGTACGACTGGTATTTTTAATATCATTCAAAATATTTATTCTAAGGGTAGCAGGTAGCAATAACTTTTGTCAGATAATCAATAAATTCCACGAGGCAGTGTGAATTTATACTAAAACATATGAAATCATCATAAGTACATGCACAGCTTAAAATAAAACCTTTCCTCAGTAGTGCATAATTTAATTCAAGCATTTGTTGCATAAATAAATAGTTGCTTGTCGCATTGGATTGGTGCTTGTTGCATTCATCAGCACCAGCTCTGCAGCTCCATAATGTGTCATGGCCATAGACTGTTACTCTGTGACTGTTACATGTACTTGGTTGTTTCATAATGTTATGAAACCTTCATGAACATGAAATCATGTGTGCAATCACAAGTGGCCTAAAACTGTTATGGATTCATCATGTGTATTATGACATTTAATTCATTAAATATTTTGTTTGGTTGCTAATCTGTGTAATTTTCTGCTCACACACAATCTCTCTCCTACGTAACATAACATCACACACACACATTGCAGCCTATAACATTCCCACTGCTGGGACACATGCATCCTCTCTATGAGAAGGAGTGGGTCATTATCCACCAAGCAAAACCCAGTGCGGATAGAGCGCGCAGTGCGGTAGATGTCACATGTCTTTGAATTTTTGGTTCAATGATATGTCGGTTTCCTCACAATGTTTTCCTTCACCGTTTTGAAAGAGAGCTCTCTCACTTACATACACATTACATTCTAATGTTACTTTCCAGTGACATGTTCTAGCCAGCACTAACTTCAGAACATACCTTATTCATGTACATTATAAACATTTGTTTATTTTGTCTTACAGACTAAGTTGTGTTTTAAGAAATTTACTGGTGAATTGTCTTCCGTATGTTTAACATAATGTGTGTCTACTTCAATTGGCTCAATCATTGTTTGGGAATTCATGTCTAGATTTATTTAGTTAAAGCTATCGAAAATAGAGAAGCCATTATGCGAACTAACAGCACTATCATTTAATTTTATGCATTGCTGGGGATACTGTTGGAATAAAAATGAAATCACAATATTTAAGAAACTTTGTTCAGTTTATTGCTTAATGCAAGGATTTAACATTTATTGTGTTTTTATTTTTATATGTGAGGTGATTGCACTCTGTGTTTGCACTGTTTTGTTTTGGTTTTAACATTATATGTGTTCCGAAATTGTCCTTTTACAATCATTGATATATTATGTCCGTCACATAACCAATGCTAATTAAGCACATTTATCTACTAATACCTAATGGATTATGCTTTTTGTAACTAGGTATCTCTATATATCTATCTTTATTATAAACACTGCAGAAATTCATCCTAATATTTATTTATTTTAATATCTATAATTTTTATACCTGCCATTCATAATAATTTATAAGGAAAAGGGTTAAAACTGATAAAATTACTTAAGTACATCTGTTCTCATCTGCTTGCTGTTTTCCTTGTTAACTTTAACTTTATTAGTATTCTATAGACAACTTTACTACTGAACAATGTACTTTAAAGAAACCCATGCTAGGTTTTTCTTAAACAAGATGTTTTGCAAAGCTATTTGGTTCTTCCTGTGTGATATTCATTTGATTATGCAATGTATACTGCAATAACATCTTCAGGAAATTGGTGTCTTATCAAATTATGTGTAATCATTTCACTAGATCTAAACAAACCATTTGAGATTACAAATCATGATCTTTTCACAGTCCACTAGGTTGTGAACAAATACCTCTAAAAATGTGTTGTAACTACTTGTCACACCTTCTCTTCTACCAGCTTTCACATTTAAATCTATTTTGCACTATTGTTTGACAGCAATAAACAATCAAATCAAATTGATCGCCCCAAACTTAAAAAAAAAAAGAATTACTTTGAAAAATCTTTAATGAGTGCATATAGATTGAAATTCTAGTGCATTGAAAAATAAGCTCCTGAAGCTTTGAATTGTAATTCTGGTCTTCCATCAACTAGCTTCTGAAGACCTACCCCATTGTGTGACAATGACTTGCCGAAAATGAAGATAGAATGGAACTGGAACTGTAACAAACAATTATAATCATCATTTTGCGATTTGTATAAACAGAATTATGTATAATTTCACAGATTGACGTTTATTGATTAGGTAACACCGTGAGTAAGTGCAATTTGTTATGAAGGCAAAAAATAACAATATGTTTTAAGCGTAAAGAATGGACAACGAAATTTAATAAAACATTAATTTCATAAATCACCCACTAATCAGTTCATATTCGGCATCAACATTTATAATGCTAGGCAGAAGAAAAACATAAATGAAATGATCTAGGTTTGTTCTCGCTTCTTATCATGGATAAGGGTCAAACCAAAACTGCTCTACAATTACTCTGCACTCTATTATTTAAAATGATTATTGCTTATACAATCTAAGTATTAATTTCTACTAAGCTAAGCATTTCATGCACATTTATAAAAGGTCTACGAGGTGCTTAGTCCCCAACTCACCAATCCACCCCACCCAGATCTCAGCCTTTGCACTTAAAGGCTTATTACACTACCGCATCGGTAGGGCCCTATTGATAGGGTGGGTAAGAGCGGTTGGGAACACCCGATCGACCTAGCAGTAGGGTCTATCTCGCTATCTGTTATTACACCTAGGAGATAGGCTAGTGTAATAAGTGCTTTAGAACATTCTTAGTTAAGATTGAGAATACCTAATGGGCCAAACAAAACCATTTCGCCTTGATGCATGAACAAAATCTAACAAGAATGCAGCTACAACCTGGTTTTCATACCATAAAGCTTGGATAACATGCGAATATTCGATGCAAACACAGTGCCACCACCCACGACCAACAGCTATCCCCGGTAAGGTATGCAGACCGTTTGTTTTAAATTGCAGACGAATATGAAGTCATTGGCGAGACGCAGTGGCAGGTTATCGAGAGCAGCGGCGATGAACAATCCATCAACATACATGGCTTCAAGTATTCAAAATTACGGGCTATTTTATTACACACCGTGAGCATATTACTATGTGGATTACCATATTTTGCATTGGCTTATTACCCATCTTACAACCGATACAAATACATAAAATGCAGTCTGAAAGCGGCGGAGGAAATTTGTGGTAAGTTAGTAGACAGATACCTCTTTCTAAAGGCTGATTTCGACTGACTGCAAGAAGTCTTGTCTGAATCGAATACAGTTGGTCACTGTATAGTGGCATTTATATCTAAAGGCCAATTCCCGTAATTAAAAACGTTCAAAATCTAGTCGCAATCTCATCTCGGCGACAGTCAATGTCAAAAATGTAGGGAAATTAGAGGTATTTTTGACAGATTAACACTTTGATCAGACTGTGAACTATCTTAAAATTAAGATAATTGCCCCTCAGATCAATGTTCGTTGTATTTTGCGTCCGCCACGCCTCAGCTCAAGATCGCCTTGATACAGTGCACAAACTACAGTATATATTGAGACAGTGTACCATGAAGATGAATCAGCCCTTATTTGTTTTTATTATACCTACTTATGTAAATCAATGCCTAAATTATTTTTATTACTTTTTAGTTATCGACGCTGATGGAGTATGGTCCACAGTAAAAGTGCTTGAAATTGACCTGAACCTATCCAACCATAAAGATAACCGACTGCGGTATTTTATGTTCAAGCACAACCGGTTCATTTGGCTTAACGATCAAGGAATCTTTATCAATGTTCTTGCACTCAATGAGAAACTTACTATTCAATTACTGATGGAAAATATGTCCGGCATAAACAAACGACAACAAACTGAACTGTAAGTGCAAAATAATTCCTTGTTTACTTAGTGAATTTATGTAATCAGCATTAAAAAACAAATTAGGTGTCTTGCTTAATAAAATAGTTTAAAAACCTAATTGAACCAGTTTCCAACATTCTTGTTATTTTCAGGATCAAACTGTACGGCTCAAACTCAGTAGAGGTGGAAGTCAAGAGTTACTGGACATTATTCAAAGACGAAGTCTTCAATCCGTTTTATCTATTCCAAGTTTTTTCTATCATACTGTGGTCATTGGATGAGTACTATCAGTATGCGACTTGCGTTTTCATCTTGTCTATTGCGACCTGCATGTTGGCGTTATACCAAACCAAAAAGGTAATAAATAAAAGATATTATTATGAACATTTGGTATAGCTAGAAAATTCATGTCGACATCCTAACCCCAGGTTTATTTACACCAAGGTAGTAAACATGTATTCTACATGTGGTGTCAGTAGACACCGTTTTCGTTTTCGTTTATTGTAAAACATGTCTCAAACAACGTCAATACCATTGTATGATACATGATTTCTACACGACCCGTTTTTGACAAGTCTTTTACAAGACTTGTTGAAAACCAGTTTAACAACTTGCATAAGGGTGTGAACACAGGGGTAGGAAAAATAAATTCGGTAGTCATCCTATCAGGTGTCGTCGGCAAGCGGGCAGCAAAGGGGTTAAGGACAGACTACCGCATCTGCCCGACGCATAACTGGGTGATAGCAATGGCCTGCGAAAATATTCAAATATTATAATCCTAATTCTACCAAACAGATGAGTATCCGTCTGCATAAAATGGCCGGCTCGACGAGTACGTTCACTGTTACCGTTTTGCGACCGACCCGCATGGGTCGGGAGGAGTGCGTGGTGAACGCTTGCCGACTGGTTCCTGGCGATGTACTGGTGCTGCCATCCGACGGCTGTGTAATGCCGTGTGACGCTATGCTGCTTACCGGCACTTCCATCGTTGACGAAAGCATGCTTACAGGTAGGCAACTGATTGGATGTTCATGTATTGTGACAGCTACGAGATGCTATGTGAGCCCAAGCTTCGACCTGCCGGCGGCGGCGTTTGTTATGTTGGCGTGTGCTTACTAAGTCATAGCTTTGGATATTTCTGTGAACGTTATGTACTTCTTTTAGTATTTTTCTCTAGTGTCATGAACTCATGGGATAAGTACTAGGTAGGGACTGAGCTAAAACATATTCCAAACATAGTTTTTAAAGCTGCCTTAAAAAAATTAAACACAGGCTCTTTATAAATAACAATGATAAAATTATTGGCCTAGGGTTTTTGCCTTAACTCTGTTTTAAACATCTATCAGCTCTGTTACCGGGCACCAGCGACAGCTAAATGAATACGGCAGACGCGACCTAATCGGACCCCATTTCAATTTAAACCGAGTACCAATATTGCTTGTTACAATTACATACGCATTCCATTTAAAGAACATACAAAATTGACATTTATTAAGAATTGAAATTGTCAATCAAATTGTATTGGTTTAAGACACAATGTTTAGTTCTATTGACACCTATTACAGTGTTTACTCTTATGTAGCCACGAGCTACGTGTTAGGTGTGAGTTGTAGAACTGTTTGTATACTATGTTTACACAATATTATATAACAATTATCACATTACATAATGAATTCTCGTAAACAACTCGTTTAGATTATTTTCATAGTTATTTATCAGTAATACTAATAAGGCTACGTCTATCATATTGAGAAAATTCATAACTTTTCATTTATGAAAGTCTCAGATTCTAGTTGGCTGGAGTTCTTAAAGGGTTATTTTAAAACTGTCGTCAAGTATCCAATCGAGTCCGACATCGTGAAATTAGGTCAGGCCGGTTTGCTGTCATTACAAAAATGGTTGCGTGCAACGCCGCGCGTCGACAGGGACATATTAATCGTTAAATATTGATGTTGAAAAAAGGGATTTGTCAATATTTTGTCCTCCATCCTTACCCAAATAAAATCTATAAGGCCGCCCATTGTATCCTTTGTAGCGTTCGATTTATTTTTTGTTATGTATGTTTGTGGTGTACAGATGCCAGCAGATCAAGCTACCCGAAACTGTCAAATTTTCTCAATCAACCTTGAACCTTAATGCTTTAGCGATAAAGTTGAAAATCTAGTAAAGAAATTTGACAGATTGTAGTGGCTTGGTGTGCAATAATATATATATAAATAAATAAATCTATCTTTGCGCATAAATGTTCTGTGTTATAATTAAAAGCAGCTTTGTAAAATATCGATATTTATTTTAGGTGAAAGTGTGCCGGTAATGAAAGGTCCCCCTTGCTCGTCTGCTGAAATATTTTCTACTGAAGGACACAAAAGACATACCTTATTTGCTGGCACTCATGTTATGCAAACACGATTTTATGGCGACAATCAGGTATAGACTTTACAATAAGGCCTAGTGACATAATTATAACTAGGTATATTACAGTTAACATGACTACTATATTAGTTTACTGATAAAACTATCAAATGTAACTTTAATTCTTTTTGCAGGTTCTAGCAAAAGTAGTACGCACCGGTTTTTACACCGCCAAAGGAGAGCTATTAAAAAGTATTCTGTTCCCGAAACCCTTTGGGTTCCAATTCTACAAAGATGCCGTCAAGTTTGTCATTTTCATGTTCTGCATTGCCGCAATTGGAATGGGTTACTCTATCTGGCTTTATGTTGTTCGAGGCGTAAGTTGAATCTTATAATAATTTTCGTAAAATAATTTCAGAGTAGTAGGTAAAGAATAAACATTCAGTCAACTCAGCCTATTGTAATCCACTGCTCGACAATCCCTCTCTCAAATGGCGTAATTGTGCCCCATCAAAATAAGAAAGTATTAAAATAAACAAATTCATGAATTTCTTGAGATAGCAATTTTAAATGGATTTTTTTTCTTTTACTTGACTTGGATGGAGTTTGCTTATGTTTCAATAAACAAACTCCGTTATAGTCATTGAATAACACTAACGCGCGTCAATCATCCTGATTTAAACCTTATGTATACATGCATGCAGCGACTATACCTATATCTTATAAAATGTTTACTAATTTAAAAAATATAATTTTTCCCCACAGAGTCTCGTAAGCACAATAGTCCTCCGCACCCTAGACATCATCACTATCGTTGTGCCTCCTGCCCTACCCGCCGCCATGACAGCCGGCATAGTGTCCAGTCAGAATCGCTTGCGCAAGAACAAGATCTTTTGCGTTTCCCCGCCCAGGATCGTCGTATGTGGAAAGATTCAAGTTATGTGTTTTGATAAGGTAAATATTTGGAACAAAAAATGGTTCTTGGTTTTGTTGTCTCAGCTAGCATTGCAGACTAGTACGCTTCGTCGCAAAATGATAGGCTATGATCATCTTACTTATGAACTCGCTACTCCGTAGGTACACCACAATATTCGGTTCTCCACCTTCCACAATCTGTCCCAGCCACCTTTTTGTTGCAACAGTTCATCTAGCTGTCCCGCATCTTGCTAACAGTGTGGTTATTGTATCAACACTTGATTCAGACATCAGTGACACATTCTTTTATATTCCAGACTGGCACTTTAACTGAAGACGGCTTAGACTTCCACTCCGTAATACCATCTCGCTCCGGGGAGAAGTTCGGTGAATGTGTGGTGGAAGTCGGCGGGCTACCTACGACCAGTCCGCTGATACAAGCGCTGGCGTCGTGTCACTCTCTCACCAGCATTGGGGGGCAGCTGAAAGGAGATCCGTTAGACCTAAAGATGTTTGAATTCACGCAATGGGTGAGTGAACTTTATTCTATCGTACGCAAATACTTACAGTTTTTGGGCTCATCATCATTTTGGTTTTATTATTGTAGTAGGTACCTTTCGCGGGTTTGTAGGTTTTCGTGGAACTTATAACTTAGTTTTTCTAATGTATCCGCGTGTTTGGCTGTTTATTTAATGTAAGTAATGTTAAGATTTCTCCTATGGCAGAAACTAGCGAACGCAGGTGTCGTTTTGTAGTTTCAACGATCATTACATACCTTCTGCCTCTTTTACGAATACCTCTAATTTCCCTACATTTTGACAAGTTTTTGACATTTGTTTGTCGTCGAAATGAGACTGCGATTAGATTTTCAACATTTTTAATTACGAGAATTTCCCTTCTGGTCATTCATGTTAAGATCACTTTTATGGAATATCAAAACATTATGCTGCTTACGTCATCAATTCATCGTCCATTAATGTTTATTGTCCTATAAAATGAGAAAACTGCAATGTTAAAGTCACATATAGTTTTAAATAACAATGGTGATGTCATTAGTTCCCATAACAGATTACTAACAGCTATACTAGGAAATGATCCAGTTAAACATTTCATTGATATGATGTTTATCTGATTTGTAGTAAGCATCTGATAAGAGAGGACCAGATACACTTGATGTTTATCTGAAGTATCTGTGTCCTCGATTCTGATACTTATTTTTATTCCCTAGGTATAGTAGAATAGAGATTTGAATAAACATATAAACTAACATTATGGTCTTAGTTGACCTGACTTATAATTTATCAGTGAAATAGGAGGAACTATTAACAATGCAGTTATTTTTTTAGAATTTCTTGCAAACCCTTTTAGCTTACCTTGTTAGTTAGTATGTATGGTCAAACTCAAATTATTCAATTCAACTAAACCAATTACAGGTACTTTTGAATTGTCAAAGGGTCGGTCAGTCAGAAAGATGAAGCTAGTTGCCCATTCCAAAGCGTAAGTACGGAGAAGAACGGGCAAGAAACTCCACGGACACTCTTTTAAATCATAAAATTCTTTTTTCAAATCATGCAAGCTGAATTACAACATTTTACATGTTTAATATGTCAACAATGATTTATTTATACAGTCCGTACCTAGATTGGGTATAAATTATACAGATGCACAGTGCTAAAATTAAGAGCAAGCTCACGAAAGCCTCGTATTCGATCTCATATCTATTTTTAAGCTGGCTGAGTTTTTCGCAGATACTGGAAGAACCTGGACCGGAGAATACACGGTACGATAACCTGACACCTGTTATCGTCAAACCCGTCACCGGTGCCAATGAAGCTGTGCAGAGTTTGGACGACTTTGATCCCTTCACTATGGAGATCCCTTATGAGGTGATTATTTTTCTCAACAAATAATTTGAGCAAGATCAAAAGTTAAAGCAAACGTTTTTGTTTATTGAATGTGTACTGTTTTAATCAATTATTTATTTCGGGTTTACCCGACTAGTTTGACCTCGAGGAAAACCGAAATAAATATGTGAGTAACACCATTCTTTTAAATAGTTTTATTTTCAAAGTACTAACTAATAAATGGTTTTAGATCGGTTTGTTGCGGCGGTTCCACTTCTCCTCGGCACAACAATCAATGGGTGTTATAACTAACGTACTTGGGCAACCACAGATGGTTTACTTCGTGAAAGGTGCCCCTGAAAAGGTAAACGTTGTATATGTTTATTTTAAACTATAATATAGTTTCCCGTGCGGCATTTTCAATATGTATTTTTATTTCTAGGTTGCCTTAATGTGCAATCCAGAGAGTCTCCCAGAGAATTTCAGTTCTGTCCTCAACGAGTACACTTCCAACGGTTTCCGAGTAATCGGTCTAGCGCAAAAGAAACTCGATCGCAAGATGAAATGGGTCGACGCACAAAGGGTCAAGCGAGATACTCTCGAGTGCGAAATGGCGTTCCTAGGCTTTCTAGTCATGCAAAATAGCCTGAAACCAGAGACGACCCAAGTGATAAGAGAGCTTCACGCGGCTTCTATGAGACTGATTATGGTCACAGGTAGGTGGTAGGCAGTTGTAGTGTTATTTCTTCCAAGTTCATAATTTCGAACAGCGTATACCTACTAAAAAACAGTAACTTGATATGTCATGGTTATATTTTTTTAACTATCTCTTACTATATTTTTTTTTCGACTACCTACCCTCTAATACTATCTTACTTAATAATAACTGTATCTGTGTTATTGTATTTTGATTTTATAAGTTTAGACTCGATTTATGTTTACTTATTAAAGTAATTTAGTAGTTAGTAAAGAGAGGGTTATATTTTTGGTTAACAACTGACTTAAAAAAGGAGGAGGTTTTTCAATTGTTTCTAGGTATCGTTGTGTTTGGGATTCTTTATTGCACCCTAACGGCTGGGCGGATTTTAATACATGAGCTGTCAAAGTCAAATCATTTATTTCAAATAGCCACATAAAAGGCACTTTTGAACGTCAAAAATAAAATTAAAATAAAATTGATTCTAGTCGCCCCTTCCAAAAGGTAGTTTTCGTATGGAGAAGAATGGGCAAGAAACTCCACCGTTACCCTTTTAAAATGTTTTGCATACATTAATTTTATTATATAATTATATGTGAAGACGATGCACCAAAAAATAAAATTACTACACCACAATAGGTAAAATGTGTTTCTTATGTACTTACTTTTTTTTCCGGCATGGTAATATAACATTCATTTGGTTCATACAGGGGACAACATTATGACTGCTATGTCGGTGGCGCGAGGTTGCCTCATGGTGCAGCCACATCAGAAACTTGTACTTATCAATACAGGACAACCGCAGACAAACGATTCACGACCGCCTCTCAGTATGGAAGTAAGTTTCTATAACAATAAAACGCTCAATGATATACATGAAAAAAAGACTAGTCAAAACACATGAATCCAGACTTTAACCCTTCGTAACGTGGATCATCGCGAGACACAATGACTTTTAAATTGTTTCTGTAATTACGCATTCAACCAGATAATAGATTGTGGGTCTTCTGTTTCTATTTTGTATAACTTAATGATGAGTTCGTGTGTGGGTTCCATCCCTGGCGCCTTGCACCCTACTTTGTGCAAATCATTTCATCCTCACTAAAAATAATTATATCTTTGGACAAAAAAAATCGAAGACAATGATAACCCACACATTGGGACCTCGCGATGATGTGAAATATTATAGACCAATTTCAAGCCTAGGTTTTTCAAAAGTGCCTATGTTGTAAAGCTCATATTCATAGAGCTAAGATTTCATGTAAGTTCGTATTTTTCAGGTGATTGGCGAAGGTGGGCCACCCAAACTACCAATAGATGCATATGTGTTGGCTCTGGAGGGTAGAACTTGGGCTGTGATACGTACTCATTATCCAGAACTGATGCCAGTAGTACTGTCTCGAGGTAAGATATCATTGATTTCAAGTATAGCCTTCGCAAATCATAAGCGCGTGTCATGACTTTTTTAACATTGGCATAAGGTTTAAATTACAATAATTGATGCGCGCTCATGATACTCAACAAGGATAACCTAATATTGTGCAACTAGGAATAAACTAACCGTGAGTGAATACTTCATAAAATCCGGTATTTTTTTGCTAGTTAAATAAGCAGATCATTGTTTTTTGAAGGGACATCAAAATTTTATCCTAAGCAAAAACAAAATGCACTGTGTGTATATCTTTTCAGGCATGGTGTTTGGTCGTTTCGGCCCAGATCAAAAGACTCAGCTAGTGACTGCACTGCAAGGTGAAGATCTTATCGTGGGCATGTGTGGTGACGGAGCAAACGACTGCGGTGCGTTGAAAGCAGCACACGTTGGCATTTCACTCTCTGAAGCCGACGCCTCGGGTAAGAATTGTTATTATTGCAGAGTACTGCGTATTTCTTTTTTGGTTTCGTGGTCAAACAAGGAGGTCGTCATGGCCGTCTTAACTCAACATCACCTCGCAGTAAAATATTGAAATGTGAACTTTATTTCGTGTTACCTACAGTCAGTGGCGTGCACAGAGTTTATAGACAGGGTAGGCAGAACATTTTAAAAGCCAAAAATACTTACTGCATGTTGGTTTTGATTCGTCGTCTTGTCGATTAAATAATGATGTAATCAATGTCGATTTGTATCTGAGAATTTAAACGCGTCTCAATACGATTTTTTCCAAAGGTGTGATATATAAGGGAAGCTTCTAGGTGTTTTTCAGATTGGTCATGTTTTTAGCTGCAGTAGGAAAGTTATGAATATTGATGTAACCGGTATCGTTCTAGACCGTTTTATTGTTTGAAAATAGTAGACAAGGGAAACAGAACAATAATTTGATTCATATTGTTTTGTATTGAATTTACGATTGAGTTTACCTTTAGTTTGTACTAATTGCAAATCCGGTGTACAACGACCTTTTACAATCACTTGCTTTTTATCACCGAATGATAGTTTTGCTAACGCATCATTTTTTATTTTCTCTATACACACACCACCTCAACAACTTCAACTTTCAATATTATCCATTTTTCACACTATTGTCGACGTTAAACTCTTAAATACCAAATAATATGGCTCACAAAACAAATCAAAACGAATCAAACAAACAATATGGCGATTAAGTCACAAACTCGGAGACAGTGCAAAAAATAATACGACAAAAAAAAATAGTGTAAGTTATGATGCAATATAAATGAAACAATGCTACTTTTTAAAATAGTTGTATAGCTAATTTCAGTTCGGAAAACATCGGATAATTTCGTAATTTGTCCTGTTGTAAAAAAGACAGTCTATTCTTTACGGTTGTGTGTGTCATTGTGTGCCACGTATTTATAGGAACGCACACCCATTCATTCCGCATGACCACGACAGCACACATATTAACATTTAGACCCGAATAGTTTGCGTCTTTCCCGAGGCACTCAGCGTAAGCGGCGCTAGTGCTGCGCAATGCCACAATACTGAACGAGCTTGCTTGGAGCGACTGTTTATGTTTTTTTTGTTTATTGTTAGTAAGTAGGTACTCGTCGTATTCGTAGATAAAATAATAATAGATATCAAAACAAGATCATACAGAGTTAGGTAGGGTAGGCAGTGTCTTTCTGTCTTTATGAAACGCACGCCACTGCCTATAGTATAATTTCTGTTGTACGACGATGCGTCGGGAACCTGTGATACAGGCGTCTTCAACAATTGTCGTAATTTTGGAAATGTCACTGTATGTCACAGGATGTAAAGCTTACATTTCAAAGCTTCGTTTGGTGTGTAGCATTTTTTAAGATTACACATGATTGTTTATGGATTATAGGGCTTGTCATAAAAAAAAAATCCATATCCAAAAAAATCAATTTATGATTAATTTTAAGTAGTAATTTTTGCTTTGTCTCACAGTGGCGGCTCCATTCACATCTCAAGAGCAGAACATCAAATGCGTGAAGCTGCTCGCTTTGGAAGGACGTTGTGCTTTGAGCACCTCTTTCGCAATCTTCAAATACATGGCTCTTTATTCGCTCATTCAGTTCTTCTCAATCCTTATTCTGTATAATGTAAGTATAGTTTGTATTTTCTTGAATACTTTTTAATGGAATATCATATGAATATATATGAATCCTTAAATACTCTCCCGGTATGGGAGGGAGAGTATAAAACATTTATGAAAAAAAAAAGATTTTTTTTTAATATTTTCCATTCTCTTTGTTACAGTTCTACTCAATCCTCGGCAACAACCAGTTCCTCTACATTGACTTGGTACTAACAACTCTACTAGCCTTATCCCTCGGCCGCGCGTCTCCGGGTCCTCATCTCACACGTCAGTCGCCGCCTGTGTCGCTCGTAGCATTGTCTAGCATCCTGCCGCTAGTCATGCAAGTGTTTCTGGTGCTTCTCATGCAGATCGCGTCTATTTATCTGCTGTATTCTCAGCCTTGGTGAGTTGTTTTTCTGTTTTAGCTTTTATCATTCGTGTTGCGCCTCTCACTCGCAAACGTAAACTAAATGAGACTAGGTCTTGCCCCAGTCGGAAGTATTAGCCAGTCAGGTTCTAGCGACGCTTTTTGCCCAAGATGCGCGCAACGCATAATTAAGTATTGCCGCTCCTGGAGCCGATGCTCCTCGTAACGCATTCAATTATTCTTGCAAAATGACTATTTGTCCATGAAATTCGTTTCAAATAAAAAAAGAAAGAAAACACATATTTGAGACAACATAAATAAACAATTTGGGAGAAAACATGCTAAACGGCCTTCGGGAGAACAACATCGTCACCATAGAGCCACAGGCGTGGTTTTCAGCGACAGCCGGCATTGATGTGATAACGTCAACCGGTGTAGCATAAAATGAGATACAAAAATCAAAACACAAGATCGAGATCTTTATTTAAATATGATGTTTTAACGGCACCATTCGGCATTCCGTTCAATTCATGAGCCTCCACAGGTGACCTTGTTAGGTCACCTTGCATTGTATGTCAGGACAGAGCTGTATCGTAATAGGTATAGCACCGCTGCCTTACAGAACCCCTTCATTAACGTAAGAAAACATAAGTAACATTTTGACGGCACGGTTGGCGCAGTGGTTAAGCGATTGACTGCTGCGCTGCGTGTCGCGGGTTCGATTCCCACGCGGAACAAATATTTGTATGGCCTACAAGTAGTTGTTCCGGGTCTGGCTGTTTGTGTATGTGAGTTTAAATGTTTGTAAACGCACCCACGATATAGGAGTAATTCCTAATGTGGGGCAACGATTAAAAAAAAAATATATATATTAATAAATATTTTAAAAAAATACACTATAATTCAGGTTCAAAGCTGTGCAAGGTGGTCCGGACGTGGAACAAGTGCAATGTTGGGAGAACACAGTGCTCTTCATAATAACGGCGTTCCAGTACTTAATCATGGCCTGTGTTTACGCTAAGGGCTGGCCTTTCCGTCAACGCTTCTGTACCAACTGTAAGTGTATTCTTTGATATTTTTACTTGGCGGTTATTACAAAATAAATTTTATTTGAATGGAAATCATGTATATTTTGAATAGGAATAATACCTCAACAGTAGTAACGCCTTTACTATCCGATGAAAGCAGCAAATATACAGAGATAAGATCTAAAATTACTTAAACTGGCCTTTTATAAGAGTGCGTACCGTATATTATGAACTGTTTGGGCAACCAACTTCAACTTTCTGTCTAACTGTAAATGGTTTAATTGAAATAATAGCTTAAAAAACCTTAGTTATCGTAATCCGTACATCGACGTTCACGACATAAGTATGTCTGTAAAAGCCCTGTGGCATTACTGCCGTAATACACAAATTACACTCGACGCCATCCCCACGCCTGTTCACTGATCAATTCCGAAACATGGCTTTACAACATGAAAATATATGGCCCATGAACATGCTACATTAATATGGTGTAAAAGAAAACAAACACAAAAAAAAAACAAGTAAGAAATGCGAAAGAATTAGGAAAATGTCGTGAGAAAAGTTTTGAGTATGAATGTGGATAGCTATAACAGTAGGGGAAGACCAAAGAAACGATTAATGGACTGTGTGGAAGATGATATGGTTAGAAAGGGGGTGACTACCGAGGTGACAACTAATGGAGAAGTATTGTATAAAAAGACATGTTGTGCCATGTTATTGGAGAAAGGGCAAGAGAGTGATGACCTTTTTTTTTTAAATTCTTTTCAGTTTACATGGTGATAACGCTGGCAACACAGTGTGTTTTCGTGACAGTAATCCTGCTGTGTCCATGGAAGTGGCTCACAGACTTTATGGAGGTAGAAGCCATGGACTCTGCTGACTTCGAACAAACCAAGTTCCGCATTTATCTGCTGCTGATACCCGCCATCCATATCATTTTGGCTATAGCTATTGAGGTGAGAGTAATGTGATTTATTTCAGATCTTGTCCAGATATCGATACGCACGTATACTAGAACAACCAAGGAGTCTCGAGTATTAGACGCGCCCGGAGTTACGCAAGTAAAACGCGCGTATATTAACAGACTTCTAGTAGCCGCAATGCGGTAGTCTGTATGTTAGGTAAAACCAGTTCCGGATTAGCCCCTAAGCAAATTAAGCAATTGCGTAGGCCATCACATCTTGGGGGGCACCATAAACCAGGTGCGGGCCGGGGGGGGGGGGGGGGGGAATCATGGCGTCATGACCCCCCCTCCAAAACCATTCAGCTGTCGAGAGCCTGGGAAAAAATTAATTTAATTATTTGTTATTTAAAATTATTAACATTAGTCTGGTTTTTACATTAATCGGCATTACGAGCAACAACAAGCGCAACACGTCATACTCATAGCTACAGGAATACTGTTAACATTAGTATTCCGGTGCTTATTAGCAAATCACTCAACACGCCAAAAGAAGTTTTTATTTCAATAAGACCTATAAAAAATATAGAATCTAGGTTGCAAGAGCGAGCGAAGCAAGCTTGGGAATTTGGGAACCCCGCTCGTACGTAAGATTCGAAACGAGTAAAAGTAAAACGAGTCGAAGCTTTTCGTCATAACTCGACAAACGTTTAACAATACGTAAGTTCTTTCACGCCAGAAGGAGCACAATGCATAAAATATTCTTTTCATCAGAAAACTGAATGAATACTACAAGAAAGCAAAAGTAAATTCACTTTCTGTATAATGGTTAAAAGAAAACGGGCCTTACAATGAATGAGCTCTTATAGCAGGGCAGAAGTTAAACTAAACTGCTTTTTTGTACTATGACGTCTTATAAGCAGGCCCGCAACAGGCCTGCTACGTTGACGTTTACAAAAACTGTTTACCTTTTTTTATAGAATTTCATACCATGACCTGCTAATTGACAGCAACAAAACGAATATTGAAATTCTGTAACGTCAAAATAAACCATCTTGAATAAGTTACTATTATTATCTATACATTGCTGCTTTCTAATAGGAAGGTCATTTATGCCTTTGCGATAGAACTCTCGTGATCTAGATTCGACAAACTGTGTGAAAGCATTTTGTACTGCCTACTGAGAAGAAAACTTTTTATCACGTAGAAAGTTGTCCATATCAGGAAAAAAATGGTAGTCCGCTGGAGAAAGGTCTGGCGAATACGGAGGGTGACGAATGGTTTCTAAGTGCAGTTCCTGTAGAGTTAAAACGGTTTCTCGTGCTGTATGAGGTCTCGCGTTATCATCGAGCAATAATGGTGAAGATCGATTCATGAGTCGGGGGCTGTTTCACTGCTAGTTTTGCTATCATTGTTCGGTGCGTTCATTAGCAGTCCCCTCTCCAAACGCAACATTGATATTGCGTGCTGTTCCTGCCGCGTTAGTTCCGCGTCGGAACTCGTATTAAAAAATAACTCGAATTTTCGAAGTATCCATTCTTTCTTGTCTAAGCTGAATAAAAAAAACCACTGAAAGTTGATAATCGAATGTTGCACATTTTTTAAAAGAAGAACTTCATAGTTACCATGTAAAAAAAGTTTCACTCAAAAATCTCAAACCATGAAGGTTCTATGTCAATTCGAAGTAGCTATTACAATAAAACGGCAATTTCATACTTTAACCCCTATTATTTAAAGTGAATATCGAATAGAAAAAAGAAACCAACGGCGTCGCACTAGGGAATTAAATAAGCGTTTTGAAATGAATACAGGGAATTTGTAAATCAATATTTTTCTTATTTTCACCTAGTACTCAAAATCAATATCATAAGTTGCGCATACAGCACATCAATGCGCAAGGATTGAAAGGTAAATTCCTCGTGCCAAAACCCTTGCCGATCGTTATAAACCACATATAATCGTAGTCAACGAGTGCCGGGTCGACTTTTCCAAAATCGTATGAATTTCCTGAACTACGACAAGATCACGCACACGATCACGTCGCATCTAATTACAGCCATGTATGTGATGCGAGGACTACGCTGGAGTCGGACCGTTGTAACCCCAGGTACCGAAAAAAGAGACCGCCTCGTCGAAGGCGTCGCTATTAAGGGGATATACATACCGCACTGATCAGAACACTTCGGCGCCGCAGCGCTTAATGATGAGCTAGAAGCTCCAAACATCACCATCGTGGACCACAACCTTAAAATTACCGCACTCAACCAGACGAGAGACGAAGGGGCGGGAATACTCGTCCGCGACCTCTGTAACTCCGACGTCTACACCATTACACCACACGGGCCTACCCTCGCGACCTAACAGTGCGGTGCGGACTATGACATTCTCGATGCAGCCATCTTCTCGCACGATGCGCAAGCTTTCGACACCATAACATCGGTTGATAAGACCACGCACTTACCAAAGGAAATCACAACCGACGCAGAATGCGAGGAAGGTTTCTGTGATGGCTTTTTCTAGTTGTAGTATATACTACAACTAGAAAAAGCCATCACAGAAACCTTGGATGAGTATGCGCCACTACATGAAAACAACAGAAGCCATCAACTTCCAGAAGAGATTAATTAATTGAACCTCACTACTCTGGGATATGCTCGATTGGGATCCATGGCACCTCCATGCACAAGACTTAAATAAGGACATGCTGCGCCGACATAATGTAACATATGAACCAGGGAAATAAAACATTTTCTATTCTATTACAGGAAAATTAAATAACCCTTTTGAAATGAATAAAGGAAATTTGTAAATCAATATTTTTCTCATACTCATAAATAACCCTTGCTTCTCAGTAGCCTTTTTTTATCATGCATTGCTTTGACGTAGGTATTTATGATTTAAGCAGAAAAACTACACTACGAGAACATTGTAGTGATATGGTAAAAATACCTTTGACAAACTTACCTGCTCCTTTTCCAGCAGAATGTAAAAGGAGTTTTTTTTTGTTCGGCGATTAGGTCCTCCAAAAATTTTAGCATCTATTAGTGAAACGCATGTTTATTTGTTCCATAAGATGTCTAGATTACAATGGTATAATTAAACTTCGTGTAACGGGAATACCGAGAAATACGATCATAACCTAAAAAACACTAAAAGAGCTATTGTTTAGTGAGTAGTTTGGCCTCGTTTTTATAATTTAGTAAAATGTTGCACTATTCAGTAATAAATAGTAGGAATATTAGGGTGTTTAAAACGGTTCATGAAATCAAAAATCACATAACTTTTTAGCTGATTATATATGCAAACTTCATCATCTTCCTGCCCTTATCCCATGTTACTTGGGGTCGGCGCAACACGTTTTCTTCTTCCATTCTCCCCTGTCAACCGTCACGCTATCATTCACTCCCTTCTCTTTCATATCATTCCTCACACAATCCATCCACCTTTTCTTCGGCCTTCCTCTCCCTCTCCATCCATGAACATGTATATTCATCACTCTTTTAGTCACATGCGTTTCGTCCCTTCTCATCACATGTCCATACCAAGCCAAACGATTTCCTTTCAACTTTTCTGTCACTGGCGCCACTTTCAAACTTCCCCTTATATACTCATTTCTTACTTTATCCATTCTCGTCACTCCACACATCCATCTCAACATTCTCATCTCCGCTGCATTCAATCTTTTTTCATCCGTCTTCTTCACAGCCCAGCATTCAGATCCATAAAGTACGACAGGCCTTATCACGGACTTATAAATTTTCCCCTTTAACTTGAGGGGCACCCGTGGGTCGCAAGTTGTTCCTGTGACCTGTCGCCATTTCATCCATCCTGAGTTGATCCGGTGCGTTACGTCTCGGTCTACTTCGCCATCTCCTTGGACAAGTGACCCGAGGTACCGAAAGTCGGAGCAGATCGATAAGGGCGTTCCGGCGAGAGACATGGGCATAGAGCTGGAGAGACCGCCAAAATCACAAAACAGATACTCAGTTTTGGTCCGACTTACTCTCAGGCCCACGGTCTCGAGTCTTTTCCACCACCTCTCTAATCTGCTCTGGACCTCTGAGCCGCTCTCGGCCACCAGCACAATGTCATCGGCGAACAGCATACACCAGGGAGCCTCCTCTTGGATGTCCGATGTAAGAGCATCCATTATCAGCACGAAGAGGTACAGACTGAGTGCTGAGCCCTGGTGCAAGCCGACAGCCACATCGAAGCTGCCAGTAGTGCCCACTGTAGACCGGACTTGGGTACTACATCGACTGTACATCGCTCCAATCAACTGCACATACTTCCCTGGCACGCCTTTCTCCTTCAGCGCCCACCACAATACTTCACGAGGCACTCTGTCGTATGCCTTTTCGAGGTCAACAAATACCATGTGCAAGTTCTTATGCGCACTTCTGTATTTCTCGCACAGCTGGCGGATAGCAAAGATGGCCATCTGTTGTTCCTCGACCAGGCATAAAACCGAATTGGTTTTGCGAAATTTCACTCTCTTCTCTCAGTCGCCTTTCAATAACTTTCTCCCAAGCCTTCATACTATGTGACATTAGCTTTATTCCTCTATAGTTGTTGCACTCCAGCACATCACCTTTGTTTTTAAAGATGGGCACCAGCGAACTGTTACACCATTCGTCAGGGATGGTTTCTTCCAGCAACAACTTATTGAATAATAAAACTAACCACGTCCATCCATCTATCCGTAATAGCTTCCATACTTCAACTGGTATTCCATCCGGACCTATTGCTTTACCATTCTTCATCCCATTTACTGCTATTCTCACTTTATCCATACTAATCCTTCTCACTAACCCCTCATTTACTGGTTTATTCCCAAGCACACCACTCCAGTCATTCTCCTCATTCATCAGTCTTTCGAAATAACTCTTCCACCTATCCTTAATTTTCTCATCATCCGAAAGAACTATTCCAGTTTCATCCTTTATACACTTTATCTGACAAATATCCCTCGTCTTTCTCTCTCTAGCTCTAGCAAGCCGATAAAGAATTTTTTGACCTGTTGGATTATCCAGTGTGTCATAAAGCTTATCTTGGGCTTTTGCTCTTGCTATGGCCACAGCTTTCTTGGCTTTTTTCTTCATAGCATCATACTCATTCTTTTTTTCTGTTTTCAAACTAACATTCTTATCTTCAACACTCTGCCTTTCCTTGAACTTTCTCTTCTTATCCTGCAACATATTCTGTATTTCTGTCGACCACCACCATGTGTCCTTATTTATCGTACCCTTTCCCTTCGTCACTCCCAAAATATCTTTCGCTGCACTCCTAATATACCCTGCTATTTCATTCCAACATTCATTTACACTTCGATCATTCATCTCCCCCATATATCATTTTATCCACCACTCGCTCTTTAAAGGTCTTTGCATAGTCATTCTTCTCCAGCATATGCCATTTTATTTTGGGGGGCGGTCGCTCTTTGTTTTTATTGGGCTTGATTTCTACAACCATTTCCATAATTAGGAGTCTGTGCTGTGAGACTAGATCTTCTCCCGGTAGCACTTTGCAGTCTTTGATATGCTTTAGGTATTTGCGTCGTACTAGAAAGTAATCAATTTGCGTCTTGTGATTGCCACTTTTGTACGTAATTAGGTGTCCATTGTTCTTCTGGAACCAAGTGTTGGCTACTACCAGGTCAAATGCGGTAGCGGATTGAAGCAATATATCTCCTTCGTTATTTGCGTTACCAAATCCCCACCCTCTATGCACTCTTTCATAAACCCCTCGCATTCTTCCCACATGTCCATTAAAATCACCTCCAACTATCAATTCTTCATGCACCGGAATGTTCATCAAAACTATGTCAAAGTCCTCCCAAAACTTCTCTTTCACCCTTTCATCACATCCCACCTGCAGTGCATACACACTTATTACATTCAGCATTAAATTTTCTAACATAACTTTTACAACGATTAATCTATCATTTATTCTTTTTACTTCCATCACGCCTTCTTTCAAATTACTATCTAACACTATTCCTACGCCATTTCTTTTCCCGTCACTCCCACAGTAGAAAAACTTGTATCCTTCACCGATTTCTCTCGCTTTCGTTCCTTTCCATTTTGTTTCTTGCAAACACGCCACATTTATTCGTCTTTTTTTTAATACATCCGCTAACTCTCTGGCTCTCCCGGTCATCGTCCCAACATTCCAACTTGCATACCTCAATCTCGCTTCCCGGGCTCGCTTCTTACGTTGCCCCGCCCGGGGTGGTGCAACAACCCTAGTCCTCTTCCCACAGGAGCCGGGTGCTGCCCCTGCGCGTCGCCTATGGGGTACGCCCTAGCCCTATCGCGCATCATATTTTTACTTATCATGTTGCTTAAAGTTTTGGAAAAGTTTTACGGTCGGCCGCCTGCCTGACACCAACCCTCCTTGGGAATGCGATTGTTGATGGTTTACCCGCCATCGCGCGGGTTACCCAAGGTGCTATATGGTATGCACTGGGTCTAGAGCTCCGTTAGTCAAATAGTCGCCTCTTACGACACCCACGGGACGAGATGGGGTGGTCCTATTCTTTCTCCGGGACCGACACGGATTATATATGCATACTTATTAAAATTAATTACTGGCCAACTTCATATCTCAAATTCATATTTTCTACATGATGTTCTTCTACGAATTGACGTAATAGATCCACGCAATGCAAGGATCAGTTCGGGTTTCGCCTCTTAAGCGAATACATTGGAAAGCCTGATACTCCAGGGCTACCTATCCCGGGAATACCCAGCGTACCTCTCCGCTCCGGTACCTGTCGGACCCTGCATACGCCTCCGTCCTCCGTGAAGGGCTCCTAAGACTACTGGGCCGCGCCTCATCCGAGGGCCGCCTCACCTGGCGGGCTGACAGCGTCACCGCCGTGCCTCTCTCTCCTGCTGCCGTGCTGCGTCCTGTCCTGCTGCGTGGGCCCTCCTACGGGTGTCCTCCGTGCCGCACACGCACCAGCACCTGCCCTCACCTGCTCCTGCACCTGTACCTGAACCTGCTCCTGTACCTGCACCTGCATCTGCATGTGTACCTGCACCTGTCGCCGGCACCTGCCTACTACACACCACTTTTCAGTCCATCTTCATCTTTTAATTTCTTGTAAATATACCTTTTATTGTTTTCTACTTTCCTTTCTTTAATTTAATTTTACCCTTGGTTTTATAAGTTCAGTTTTACTTGTCGCTATACGACACTACGTAATCGAGACCATCGAGTGCCTGATCGTTAATGACTGAGTAACAACACTAGAGTCAAACTGACAAGAAACCAAAAACTACAATCTGTTTCACGGTGATTTTACACTACTTTACGCGAGAGTAAGCAAACTTAAAAATGGGATTAAACACAGGAGGACATGTTGCAGCGTCAATGGTAAATTGTTTTACTTAATAAAAATAGATTTGGTTACCACCTCGAACTGTAATTAGGTACCTATATACTTAATTAGTTTTTTTTTTATAAATAAAAAAGAAACGCTTCAATATACGTATTTATTATATTAACGACCATATCCGGAATTGAATCAAT
This sequence comes from Apamea epomidion, assembly GCA_947507525.1. NCBI lineage: Eukaryota > Metazoa > Arthropoda > Insecta > Lepidoptera > Noctuidae > Apamea > Apamea epomidion. Next base: position 11,793,414 of record OX382228.1, on the reverse strand, counting down.
TGAGTACATTATCAATACATTTCTCTCTCTTTTTTTTAAGATTTCGTGATCCCGGTTACTTTATTTAAAAAAAACGACCATTTTAAATGATAAATTGGTTACTTTTTTTAGGTATAAGTAATACGATTAAAAGACGTTACAATACAAGAGGGGCAAAATACTATATTCTCAGTGCAAACCTTTTCCACATTAGCTTGCTATGTAACTATGTTCCCGTGCTTGGGTGGATTTGTTATACCTAATTGCAATTTCTCTATGATTATTTAAGAACTCCCAGTGAAGCAGTTGGGTCATAATAACACGACGACTTGTTCGTGTTTCACTAAAAATAAATTCACCACATCTCTTAAAAAGCGACATTTCAATTAAAAATGCGAGTAGTAAGTACACCATTATGATATTTTCATTTAAATAAACAAACTTACGACATTGTGAAGAGGTATACAAATATTTATTTGGCGCGCAAAAATACATTTTTTTAAATTGTTGCATGACTTATTCGTTCAAAATCACGTTGAATCCTTCGAAGTTACAAAGTTGTTTTGAACGGGCAATTGAACTTTGTAGTGCTTTTAGATAATGTATAAAGGTAACTTGTTATACATAATCATAGTTAAAATATGTATATACCCATGAAACTCATGTTTCTATTATTTTCAAAAAACCGGTAAGGGGCCATCCATAAATTACGTCACACGAATTTCATGATTATTTGACCCCCCCCCCCCGTCATTGTCACAGCTGGTCACATTTGTGAGACTCCCCCCTCCCTAGAGTGACGTCACATATTGTGCAATTTTACATCCAGAAATTATTGAAATAAAAGAGCAGTTCCGAAATTAATTTTATTTCCATTTATAATTAACAAAACAAAAAACGATTAATTATATTAATTAAAGATACAAAACTTAATCATCTTGAGTCCATGTACCCATTGAACCCATTTCTTTAAATAGGCTATTTTCCTAAAAAATCTAATTAGTCCGTCAGTTAGATTGTCCTCTGTACCTATTTTTTCTGTTCTGTTTTTCATTGTCTGTTGATATATGTGTGTACATAAATGGTAAAATAAATAAATAGATTGTCAAAAAATGAACCCGTATTTTTTCTTTTGTCAATTATATAAAAAATGATGAAGATATCGCCCGTTAAAGTTCCGCGTGACGTCACTTGCTTGCGACACTTTTGCAAGCAAGTGACGTCACGACACCCCATTCCCAAATTTTGGGGCGCTTTATCTTTGTCAGTTTTTGTTTGATTGACAAAAGAAAAAATACGTGTCTATTATTTTTCGATAATCTAACTGACGGACTAAATATAATTGTTATTTTTTTACCCAGGCAACTACCCTATTATTTATAACTGGCATAGCAGCCACTTCGTTCTCGTTTGGGTTGTTAATGTCAGGAACATTCGTTGTGTCAATATCTTTTTCATCCAACCATACAGCATCATCGTCATCATCCAAACAAAGAATTTCTCTGGCACGTCTAGCAGCGATTCTTTGAGGACGAAGTTTCGCGATGGGCAAGCTTCTTGTTGACTCTTATGTGATTGCTTGTGTGGATTAGAGGCATCATGATGCAAAATATATATAGATGCCACATGATCGCTTAAACAAGTATGCCTTGACCCTGGGGCAGTAGCTATCATACGGAACTTGCTTCAAAGGTGATGACGCTCGGCGATCCAAAGCTAGCTGAAGTAACAGTGGAGCGAATTTACCTTCGGAGTCATCTTTTTCTATGGTTACATACCCGCGCTAAAGGGCCCTTAGATAGTCGGCGCGTAACACTAGTAGAGCGATTGGCCGACAAAACAATTTGAGCATTATTTTTATACAGATAGAGTTGCAAATGTTTTTGAGTTTTTCGTTAATAGGTCAAAGTTCATGTTTTAGTACTTAGATTATAATAGATTTTAAAATGTGACGTCACGAAATTTAGGACCCCTCCCACCACCTTGTCACACAATGTCACACTTCGTCGACCCGCTCCCTCCCCCTTAACGTGTGACGTAATTTATGGATGGCCCCTAAAGTGAAAATAGAATTAGATTTAAGTTTTTGAACGATGCCTATCAAAAAGTCAATGGCATTACAGCAGGCCACAGACAAGCATTACCACTGCCATTCAACTTCGGTGAACTTCGTTCAATAGTTGTTGACTGTTATTACTCTCATAGTACGATTATTAGCAGAACAAAATAAGGCTTGCTTCTGAACTGAATGAAAATTGAACGTTTTCTTAAAAGGTCATACATAGTAAGCCAACAGAACCTTATTCAATGTAGGGTGCTAAAATTTTCAGGCTCGTTTCGCTGGCTTTTGCATTCTACATTCTTTTGATTCTTGGGCTTATCTTCATAAGTCGACACGACCTAAACTATCCGACAGTGTGCAATATTTTCGAGCTCGCTTTGCTCGCTATTGCATTCTACACTACATTCTCATAGTTACTAGACATGGGCTTTCCTGCATAAGTCGACAATGTAACTCCTATTTTTTATTTAAAATATAAAACAAAACCTAACCTTACCGAGGCGGAATGTTAAAATTTTCGAGCTCGCTGCGCTCTCTCCGCTCACCCTACATAATGTATTATTCTAATACCTACTATTTATCAAAAAATTCTACAAGCAATTTGTCAGCATTGTTAAGTAACACCCATGTAAAAGCTGAGTCCCTGAATAGCATAATTATGTAATGTGGAGCTGGATATGTACATTAACGGCAGCAGTAACGCTTGCGACCACTAGATCATCCGAGGTGTACCACTCTAAAAATATTCCGCGGCACCCATGGTGGATCCCTCCCCCCTCCAATCTTGAAATATTTGCTAGCACATGAATAGTAAGATTGTTTGTCAGACCCGGAAGTCAGCCTAGAGACAGATTTTTTTGAAAAATAAGAGGCGACTTGTGGATAGGAGGGCCCACAAGCGATTGCTTAGGGCATCACGTAGTCTTAATCCGGCCTGGGTAAAACGCCTTATCTAGACAAGCACTAAAACCACGTCTACCTAGGTTAGCCGTGTGTCAATTACAGGACGATATCGTTATTCCTGGATCACACACACTTTTTATAGTCGGCTCCTGATTAGAAAAAAGTCAAGGGTTCAAAAACTAAATACTGCAGGCCACTTTCCAAGTTCTTAAATAAATTACCAATTTCACTATTTTGTTATATTTACGTTGTAAACTGACGTTCACAGGCAACACTATCCGACTCTGAGAAGTTCTCCCGCCTGGCGCGCGTGGTGCGTCGTCGCTGCGACAAGAAGCCCGCGGGCGACGCAGCCAGCCCGCTGTGGCCGCACGAGCACAACGACCACGTGCAGCTGTGCTAACTGACTACTGTACACTGCGACTTACTCATGTATGCCAACCGGCATGGAGTGGCTAGCATACGGATCAGAAACTGTGGACTGGGCTAATATTATTTGGATTCTGTTTAAATGTTTACCAAAATGGACGCCAAAAATGTTAAAAAAAACTCTTATTTGAAAATTATGTTGGTGAGCGTTTAAACTGGAGCCATTTAATTGTAGGTTATGTGAGCTAGCAATCCATTTGTTCCCCACTCCATGCCTCCGGGATTTTCCCGCCCTATAGTTACCTTTTTACTCCATAGTGATAGTGGAAGAGGCGCCGAACAATCAGCTCGGCAGCTTCCCTTGTGTTACTAAATTAAAATATTTATTTTTTATCGGTCGGCGAATAATCTTACCTGGAGGTTTAGTTGGCTGTTACTTAATTTTTAAGTCCGAATTTAGTAAAATTATACTATTGCCGTTCGGTATTGAACAGGCGCTTTTTTCATCGGCCACTGTGCTGTCAGGGTTGAACTCAACCTGCAAGCGTTAGAAGTTACCGCGCATTTATATTAACAATCAAACATTCTCATTAACATACGCTGCGCCCCGTGCCTAGCGGTCGTCATCCAGTCAGAGAAATGTATAGCATAATTTTGCCAGAGCTGGTTTTCGTCTAACTAAACAAAAGCCGTTCAATGCATGCAGGTAGTTCAACCCAAAGGCCCTTAGTACACACACGTTGTTCTTGCCGTGAAAAACTATGGTTTATTCGCCGTGTACACGGCCGGCACGGTTCGTCTGTGTTGTATGGATCACTGGAAGCTTGTTCACAGACTCGTTTTTTCTATGGCGCGGTTTATATGCCTCACCGTAAAGAAACCATACGTGTGGCAAGTGCCTAATTCTTCGTCGGGTCATCTTGTTATGTGAGAGCGAAAACCGGAATGTGGTGCGTTTTTGCAACGTAAAATCGTGGTCTAATTTATATACGCATTGTTTTTTCCGCACTGCCGTGTTTTCGATCCATAGATTATGCAAGATCGACATGACATCTGCTGTGATAAACGAATTCTCGGATACTTCGAGCGCTGAATATCATTCACGTATCATCGTAGCATTTCTGTACTATTTTGTTTTAAAAGTAGTTATTACCTTGATTACAGCGCTTTATATGTATGGCTGTAATTAAAATCTCGAAAACGATAAAGATCAATGTATCCACTTAATTTAATTATGTTGATTTAATTATTTGTCGTTTTTGATAGGTTGTGTAATTCTGACATTTTATTTTGTACTTACCTTAAAAGATACTTAACATTCACCGAGTCTGTCAAGTATATGTTTACCGGACAATATGGAAGAGCATATCTTTATTTCTTCATGGTTAATCATCTTATGAGCTATAAAGCGTCCATTACCTGATTTTGCTTCAGGATTCCGACTCAATGAGAGTCAGAATTGGATATGTATGACAACAAAAATGATGCCCAAGGGAGTCTTATAAAATGATCATTCAACAGGTGTGTTTCAACACACTCGTATTAACGTATTAGTTAAGGTCTATTTTATCCAAACTTCATTGTTGGTCTGAGCTTAACTAAAATGTATAAGTAATTATTTAGCGCAAATTATACGACGATATTCGCCACGCGGATCTTGTAAAAGTAAGTTAACTATAAAATAATTCTGGTAACGCTGTGCGGAGTGAGAGAAGGTACCTACAGCGGATGTAGACCGATACGATTATTTAACACTCGAATAACTTCACGTTCCGCCTAAATATCATGCCCCATAATCAGTGGAGGATGAAAATGATCTTTAACGCAGAGGTAAGACAAGTTACGAACTTATCTTTGATCTCAAAAATCCTCCCCTAACATATAACTTATAAGTAAGATAAGTATTCGTCGAATTTACTAATATTTGTATTCAAGAATGGGCCGAGGCGGACTCTGTGGGTCTATCAATATTTTCATGCCAATCACTCGTTAAAACGTTTTAAGTATGTACTTAATCGATAAATTGGGGTGCCAAATAACGCTTGACAGACTCTCAAATCCTTTGAATGTGTCAGGTATCTATTAAATAGAAACTTGCAACGGTACAAAACCTGTTAGCCGGTGTGTAAACAATAAAATCAAAAACTGTGACAGAAGCAAACAGTTCACGCATAGTAGTAACATTATCATTAAGCCGTGTCTCCTGCGCGTGTTTTTTCGAAACATTACACAAAAAAACCTTACACATAAACATTTGTTTTCATACACAAGCTGTCTCCTGCGTATTAAAATATTTTTAGATTAGTGTCAACTATTCCAAAATGCTAAATGACATGATCGGTGCACGAGGCGGTTGAAAATGAAACAAACCCTTCCTCTCTTCATCCGCGGGGAATGTTTTCCATGCAACACGGAAAACAAAAACATCGTGTTACAAAACACAATAGTGGCCACGCCTCTTTGTTTTGACGTTTTTGCGTAATGTTTCGAAAAAGCACGCGCAGGAGACGCGGCTTTACATACACATTATCTACTTGTTATTATCCTCTTCGATAAACTTGCATGTCTTCTCATAGTTCAAACACCTCTTACTTCTTCATAATAGTGGAAGTTGTCACAAAATAATAACATTTAGAAATCAAATTACCTAATTTATTTTTTTATTCATATTCATATTTTTCCGAAATCGATTTATTAATAAATGGTCCTTTGGCCCTTTTAAATGAAATCATAGATTTAGGTATATAAGTTGAATCCTACTTACTTTATTATTGTAAATATAGATGAAAAAATATGAATTGAAATTACTTACGAATGTTTGAGTTTGCGCGATTAGTTTAAGTTACATGATTTGTGATTTTGCATTTCGCTCGTACTGCACATACAATTAAAGATTTTGCTCAGTTTTTATTTAATTTATTTAACTTATATCTCAATCCCTGTTAAGTTGTAGAATGCTGCACAAATCTGATAACAATGATAGCAACATTGTTATTGGAAAGGTATTCTAAATCAAACAATTGTAACAGTTGGCTGCTGTATTGTATTATTATCGTAAAATACATGAAAATGTGCACAAATAGTGTCAAAATTAGTAATGAAATTTACTTACGTACTAGGTACTTTAATTTACCGTGCTATTTAAATTATTTTACAAATTATTGCTACATTATTAACATTATATTAATAAAGATTTTATAACTATTAATTTTTACCAATACACGATGTCAGAAACTCTGAAAGATTGATCGATGATTCATCTTTCAACTTACATTACAACATAGTCTTAAGATTACTAGTATTTGTGCGTAGACCACTATGGAATACAATATGTGTGTTTTAATAACTTAATCCAATGTCATTTGACGCCCATGCTTCACTTCATCGCAGGATTCTATTACATCGTTTGAGACGTATTTCACTTGTATTCTTCAATAGATGTACTACGGGGATCCTCCTCCTTTGATATACGTATTATTAAACATAATATATTTACAATGTGCTATTTTATTGCGTAATAAATGATATTGTCAAGTAGTGTAGGATACAATCCAGTGAGCGAGCAGCATTCCGATTTGTATGTTGTGAAAACCAAAATAGCATCTTCAACTGTCTAAATGTTAAATGTTTTAACGTAATATGCAGCTGCATTATACACGATGCAGCAATTCTTATTGTAATAGTACGTATATATGTTAATAATGATAGTAACTTGTCATCTCGTCAGCGATACTGCAAGTCACGCACTGTAAGCTACACTAGAAGTATTAAATTAATATTAAATAATAGGTCATAGAAGTAGATCCTTTTTAAATGGGTTTTAAAAGGTATTATAATGCCAAAGTTGCTAAGATTCCTTGGAAGAAAGTTGGATATGGCATTGTAGGTTTAAAATCTTATTGGATGAGTAGAATTTGCAATTTTTATGTGTCTAGGTTATATGTGTAATCATACAGTAAATAGATAGGTAAGTTAAACATCTGTCAACTTCATTTTACGAATATTGCGATAAAAATACAATCAGCATTATTAATATCTGATATTTGGAAACGATGCAATAGTGTAATGATTCATTCATTCGGTAACGACCGCTAATGAGTGAAGTGCGTGAGTCATAGATTGCCAGTCAATTTGTGAATGCAATATTAGTAATATTTATGTTTGATTAGTCAGAAATTTCATTCCTAATTGTTTAGTACTTACGACGTTTGGTGCTGCGTATGATTTATTACCCTTGGTTTATAGATAACAAATTGTAAAAATAAAATTGTATACAATACATACACAAATCACACGAAAATCTAATGTTTCGAAACTTATATTTTTTTGTAAACTTGTTATTTATTGAACTGCATTATTGTGGTCGTTTTTTTAGACTTAACTGTATGTATGTTTATATTTCTCGAATTTTGGAACTTGTTGACTGTTTTTGTGTCCAATAGTCACAATAATGTAGTTCGATATAAATTTTACTAATTGCGACACGACATTAAAAGGGATGTATGACCAAAAATATTGGAATAAATATTATCTGGAATATATTTTCGTTTCATTTCTTCAAACCCTTACCTATATAAATATGATTCACTGGCTTAAAAATAAAGTAATCTAGATTCATACTCCGCATAATTAATACTTTGCGAGACACTAAACGCCCGTAACGCGTAATAAAATTCTATTGTACTTATCTCATTCAGTGTTCTTCAACCGATTAAGACTAGGGTAAGTAAGTGGGGTATGAAGGAGGCGGGGAGTACTCCGGCGGCTGTACGTTCTTAGGCCGCACCACGATGGGCCGGGCGCTGCGCGGCATCGGCGGTTGCTTCCACCTATAACCAACACTTTACTGGTTAACGATACACGACATCGTTTTCTTCGATCATTATTAAAACAAAGCGACTTCACTTCGAATACTATTATAGGTAAAGTGCTACCTGCAAGGATCTTTTGGCGCTTAAATGAGATTGAAAAGGAGCGATGTTGGTAAACATTTGCAAAATATTGTATTGGTAAAACGAGATGGCGCCATTAGTGCCAACTTTGGCCATGCACCAAAATGTCCTTGTTCAACTATACAATATTATTATTGTCCACCGAATGATAAAACTCAGATGGTTCCCAACTTAGACGCGTTCCAAATTTGTCATTTTTAAGCGGTGACCGTGGAAAAGCATCTTTATTAATACACTGCGGTGCGTTTCCACCGAAGTTGTCAATTTTCATATTATCACAGCTTTAGATTTCTATTTTTATCCTTGAAACTGTATAAGAACACTGACCAAGGGACGAGGCTCAGATCATGTGGGGGTTTAGGCCTGGCGAGTCTTTCCGCTCGTTCCTGACGCAACACCTCCCCATCTCTCGCGGCCGCACACCATGCTCGCAGCGTGAAGTAGTACAGCAGCTCCACACCAGATAGTAGGGAGAAACCCAGGAACAGTCCAGCAATGCCTCCAAACGATACTGAAATTGGTAATGAGTTATTTCTGTGTCATGTGTTTTTTTTTCTGTTATCTAACCGAAGCATAGGCATTCTGTAGTTTCTGCCTTCACATATGGGAAAAAGACGTGAGTATATGTAAGTATGTATATTTTATCCAACGACGTGACTAAAATTGCCAGCCATAAAAAAAATGTAATCAGTTTTATTACACATATTAGGATTTGATCACGATCCAAAGAGTTGCATTTTATAGAAGTGGTAATGAATCTCCATAGGTTTACAATGAAGAAGAAAAATATGTCAACAAGATTTTCAGCTGTGTGCATTATTTTTTTTGTGTTAGTCGCCAGTGTCATCATAAAACGGTCAATGATAACCACAGAAGGAATTAGGAAAATCCATGAATACAAAAACAGCTAATAGGAAAACCAATACGAATATTTAGCTGTAATTCTACGGTAGTTTGACTCACCCAACAAGTCGACCCAACCGAAGAGCACCTCCCGTTTATAGCGTACCATCGGCCATGACACAAACTCAGTTTCTAATAGTGTGTTTTCGCTACTTCGTATTGAACTGAAATAAACAGTCGTGTTTTCATGAAAAATTGATATATAAATATTAGGTGCAAAACACATTAACATTGTAGGGTATATAATGATGCAAGTCAACCTGCCTAGCCTTTCCCCAACTATGTTGAGGTCGGCTTCCAGTCTAACCGGATGCAGAATACCTATATTTCACATGGAGCGATTGCCTATCTGACCTCCACAACCCAGATACTGGGTAATACAAAACGCTTTGGTAAGACAGGTTGTGAACTTTCGGGTTTCTGACTACCCGTAGCGTGCTTTGCGAGGCACGGAGGAAGCTTGATATGTTATGGATGGTCATCCATCCACGAACCAACCTTGGCAATCGTAGCTTAACCTCCGGTCGACCCGTGCGGTTGTTATTAGCCACGAGCCCCTCCATAATATAATGATGAAAGTATCTTTACCCGACTGCCAAGTTGAAAGCAATGTATGTTGTATCCTCGACCACAGTGTGCCCTGGTAATAAGCTTCTTAAGACGTTATTAGGTCATCGTCAATGCCTCACAGTCTTTTCAGTACGTCAGTGTGACATAGTAGGTAAGAATAACATTTCTATCTAATAAATAGGTTAAGCGTCACCGCCTATCTACGATGACGCTACGCTGAGTAACTACAATTACACCGGTTAACAATGGGTAGAGTAAAGTGACGCAAAACTTACTCGACGTCAGAGAGTTTTTCCACTTCGTATACAGTGTGGGAGCATCCAAGTTCGCAGGTGCAACGCGAAACGTCTGTTATTGCAGCCGCGTGTTTTGCTATACAGCCTAGTTCCCTTAGCGAGCATTGTTTGTAGCCTTCTGAAAAATTAAGTTGAATGGTCAGCCAAGAAAGTCAGTTAAAACTTCAGTTTTTTTAAATATTTAAACTGAACACCAATAAGTAATGGAAAAGATGTGTTAAATAGAATAAAAAAGTGAGATTATCTTTGAAGTTTACTGGGAACTAAAAAAATACAATTTCGAATAGTTATAGTAGTGTCCCTTGTTAACTTAATTTCATTGCTGACCGTATCTAATTACAATTAGGTACATAAATCAAAATAACGTACTCAGCGGTGGATAAAAATGCGGCACACATTTGCAGAATGCCCGACTCCGTTGCATGCGGCACTGTCTCATACAAGCTGAGTAAGTGTAAATATTAGATGTCTCCAAGTGAAGTTCATCAGCAAACACGCATCGTCGTTGCCGAATGGACAGCTGACGAGCGTCTTCGGTTGTGTACGTGTGTTTCACAGAGAAGGAGACTTTCTCCACACGACGGTCCCAGGAGTGTTGAGCGGTTTGCTCTAGACCAGCCATTTCTTCCGTTGAGTGAATAAATATCTGCAAGAAACCAATTGCATAGATAAAGCTTGCTTACAACGCTGTTAAATGCATGTTTTATATGACTGCATTGCCGCCATGGGCATAGTTAGGGGGGGGGGGGGGGGGTTGTTCAAGGGTGGACAATGCCTACCCTAGAAACAGAAACTTCTTTGCCCACCCAAGAAACAGTATTGAAGTATTACTTACTGTTACATTTTGACCAAGATGTCAGGTTTGTAGAGTCAGGGGCTTGGCTCGTAATTCGATCTGATAACTTTTTTTAACAGTGAAAGCGTTATTTAAGTCTTGGCAACCTACTTTACATGAGATGTTTTTGGTGGGATTGTTTATTACGACGCATCATTTATGATCTCTCATTACATGACTGTGGTTATTTCAGCTGGATGTCTGCCCCCTCTAGAGAAAGTCCCTAGCTACGCCAATGATTTCCTCGTTGACTGTAGACCGCACGGAGTTGCGGTGTCAATGAGGTATACCCTGCGGTTTTTGTATACAAATCATGATTCTACAGTCAAGGTTAACAACCGCAGCAGCGCACACCGGAGCGGTGTCCAGTGCAGTGTGACAACCGCCTTAGAGCGGGGGCACACGATGCGTTGCGGCGGCGGTGCGGTGTCGCTGCGTCGTCTTACATAGAAATATCTGTGGCATGTCACACGATGCGCTCCGGCGCCGCACCGGACTTGCAACCACCGAGACGAGGCGGGGAGGGGTGAATGCGTTGCGACGTCGGAGCGGCACCGCTCAGTTGTTTATGCGTCACAAGGAAGGACACGCTGCTGGGGCGCCGGCGGCGCCGCTGCGACATGAAACGTTGCGGCGCCGCACCGCTCATGTGCTCGCTGATACGGTGAAATCTTTGCGGTGCGGCGCCGCAACGCATCGTGTGCCCCCGCTCTTATGGCAATACATTGAAAAGACTGTAAAAGGATTACAAATAGCTGAGACCATAAGAAAGTATAGAAGGAAAGAGTATTACGCACGTCGAATGTAGTGTTCTTACGATCAGAGTTAAACATGAAGGACCATTTAGCGTCGGTCTCGTGGATGAACGCCTCATTGAATTGTTCAGCTTGAGCCTGCGATTGCCTGAAAAAATATTAAAGAATAAAACTTCAAGAAGGTCACGAGTTCTTTTAAATAAAAATAAGTACCTACTCCTACTTATTTACAACTAGATTCCGCCCGCGGCTTCGCCCGCGTTGATGTCGATAATAGCCTATGTCCTTCCCCAGGGGCCAGGGTTCAAAGTATACCCATACCAAATTTCATCAAAAGCAGTTCAGTCGTTTCGGAGATTAGCCGGAATAGGCGCAAAAAAATTTTTAAATTGTTTTTTTTTTGAGATCATAAGCAGACACATAAATTTTATTTATTAGCATATATAAGGTATTAAGCTAAGATAAGTAATAGATATGTAAACTCTTCATACCATGGCCAAATTTTTTCAGCATGTTTAGAGTTGAAAGCGTAACAGAATCCCATTTCAGTGAATACGGGCATTAGCACGTCGCAACACTCCTCGGAATCTCCCTTCCATTCGCAGTCGTAAAACAATGACTCACAATGACGTACTATCTGTGAACATAAACCATACAAATGTAACCAACACGGGGTCGTATTGATTTCAAATACCTATTATTTTGTTTAATAACAATAAGTATTTAATTTTGAAGCAAAAACGTTGCCCTCCCACAATAGGAAATTTTCCTGTAGGTACGTTACGAACACAAATTTCACATACACAAACAATTGGACCTCAACTACCTATAGACCATAGAATATTTATTTTTCCGTGCGGGAATCGAATCCGCGTGCCAACACATAGCTCATAAGATAATCGCTAAGTCATGCGCCAACCGATCAGATTTTTTTAGCACGATAATCATTTTGTTTAAAGTATTTAAAAAGGTAATAAAATAGTTAATACTTCAAACACAGCATCTTTAGGGTGTTTAGCCGGTGCAGTCTCGTCTCCATCGTTCTTCCCCAAAAGTGCGGGATCCGCGAGGAATTCCGCAGCACGTTCTTCTATAGAACGATAGCTGAGAGTCGTCAACCATCGCATCATATCACCAGCTTTCTCCGGTGGCTCTGAACCCCAAGTACTGGAAACATACACAAGTTTTCAGATCATTTCAAATTGCAGATCAGGCATGCAAACTATCCTTGCCGGATTGCCGCCATGGGATCTGGAGGCCAAAGTCCTCGCCCACATATCGATGGCGAAAGGAGGCAAAACGCCGGGGCGTAACTCTTCTGCTGCGAGAAATCACGGTACAGCGGACAGAGCTCCGGCGGGTTCTCATAGCGGCATGGAGAGTGCGATTGTCGCAAACCAGTGCTGGGCACGCGACAATTGCGGCGATAAGTCCGCTCTTTGAGGAGTGGCTAGAGAGGCGCCACGGCGCCCTCACCTCCCACCTGACACAGGTGCTCACCGGACACGGTTGTTTCGGGAGGTTCCTGTTCAGGATAAAGCGGGAGGAAACGCCAGGGTGTCACCACTGTGTGGGTCGCCCTGACTTACCTAATATCTCGACATACCCAATATGTTTACATTGTACCTAATCTGTTTATTTACTCAAATCGCTGTAACTGGTCAACACAAATATGTAACTCTTAATTAAGTAGATATGTAGATACATGTGGAAGCTTGTAATTAGTAAATGTCCCTACTTATGCATGATATTTAAGTTTTTTATTAGTCTGTAAGCTTTCTTTAAAATAAAATAAATAAATATACCTTTCAATGTAAGCTTCCAGTAGTTCATCATCAACGGGGTCTACGTCGCATATCGTCACCGCCGGGAAAGGCACATCCCAATTATGAAAGTCAGTATCCAAACCTGAAGCATATCTACGTATTATATACCTACTAGCTTTTGCCCGATTCGCCTGAGTAGAGGTTGAAAGTGGAACGGGAACGTATTACCAGAATAAAAATGCCTCAACCCAGGTCGTGGCCTACCTCTATGCCAAATTTCATTGAAATCCGTTCAACCGTTAAGGCGTGAAAGGTAAAAGACAGACAGGAGTACATTCGCATTTGTATGGATAGATTCAATATTTAACAAAATCGCTTACCCGTAATAGTAGGATTAGTTTGGAACTTTTCCCACAAACTGACTATTATGATACAAGTGGTCACTGCACCGACGGCTGTGAAACTGAACCACATAAACCTGTAATGGAATGATGGATACAGTGATGCAATTTAAATCGTGTCTTCTACTAATCTAATACACCAATAACATTGAAGGAAAGCATCTTGAGTAGGTATCTATAATCCGCCAACACACCAACCAAGCGTGGTGTTGTGATTAATACTCATTACTCAATTTAATAAGAAGAGGCTTTTGCCCTACAGGGATAATAAGAGGATAAAATAGTTTTTTCACGATAGTGGCTAATTTTCAATAACGTTGGTTGACTAGAACGATGTTAACAGCTTCTGTCCTATCTATGAAATGCAAATGCGATTAATGGACGGAGAGATAGACGATTTATATAAGATACCGCAGTTTGTGAAAAGACATTGGATTCATAGAAAAAGGCTCTTTAAGGCCAGTCTATGCAGCGTCACCATTATCGGCAAGTTCATAGTGCTTATAAAGAAATATACTATACTCACTTTTCACAAAATGGCCTGTCCTTTTCAGCAATGTATCGCACTCCATGCAATGTTGAATTGTTGAAAAACTCCGTCGTCTGATGACGTAGACTTGCAGCCAACAACGATAAGCCACTAACATCTGAAGGTGACCGGTTCTTTTTAGAACCTGAATTATCATTTTTGAAGTTGTATTCAGGATACACTCTCATGTCCTATCACATGTTCAGGTAAATTGTTCCAGGTTGTGTACACACAAGATCGGCAATAAGCGGACTGAATCACGCAACAATGATAACATCGAAATTATCGACCAGCCGTCGCGTGATGTTATGATGGACTTCTATGCCCACCTTACACTATTAACACGGTTATGTCCATAGATATTTAAATCACAAACATTTTAAAAGGTCACTTTTTAAAGGCTTTTTTTTTTTTAGGGTGGAAAATCATCAAATGATTCCCGCCCGCTCTGGGTGGAGCGGAAGGTAGTGTTAGGTTAGACTCTTACCGACTAAAACCCACCCGTGTTCCTTCCTTAGCCCTTTATGTTCCAGGGCAGCGGTAACCCTTTCGGACGATCCCGCTACCCCGGCAGGCTTCGGCCCTATCGGGCCCCGTCAATCATGCTGACATCTCTTTGAGGCGCGCGTGGAACACATACGCGCCGTCCGGCACGGGCCTGGTCCTGATTGGACGGAGAGCTACCCATTGCTCTCCGCCCGCAGGCCCGTGCCTACGGTGGCCGGGAGTCGTCACGCGGCTCCCGACGCCCGAAGCGTCTCCCGCGGCGGCTGAGGCATGAGGTTCTTTCCCTCAGCCATCCCGCCACCTCCTTCGCTAGCATGACTGCTTCGCAGAAGGAGGTGACCGCCTCCCACTCCCTCTCGCCCCGGACCATGGCTTGAACCAGGGCCGGACGAGAGAGGTCGCCGCCGCTGCCGATCGCCTCTACGAGGACACGGCGGTGCTCTGCCCAAGCGGGGCAGACCTCCACCGTGTCCTCTGGGCGATCCTCGCAGTGATGACACCCAGGCGTCTCCTCCCGCCTGATGATGTACAGGAACCTCCCGAAACATCCGTGTCCGGAGAGGACCTGCGTCAGGCGGTAGATGAGAACGCCGTGACGCCTCTCTAGCCACTCCTCAAAGAGGGGTCTTATCGCCGCTATCGTGGCGTGCCCTGCGCTGGGTTGCGATAGTCGCGCCTTCTATGCCACCATGAGATCGCGCCGGAGGTCCGTCCGCTCCGCCGCGATTTGTCGCGGGTGCGGAGTTTCCCCCCGACCGATGTAGTGCCCCCGCGCACTTTTTAAAAGGTCAAGGTAATTATTAGAATAATCTTCTTAATAAAAATAGTTTTGTTTCAGGGCCATCCTATACCTACCTCGGTCGACCTATTATAGCCTTCTTTTTTACAGAGACGTTGCCCTGTGAAATCAAGATTGGACGGAAGATCTGGAAATTAAATTTGGCTGACTCATTTTATAATCGTCGTATCCTACCACAATTTTGTCGTGAATGTTATCATTTTTTACAACTATCGCTTGCAAATACTTTGGCAGTTTTAAACCGAAGTTTTTTAGGTAGTATTCAAAAGGACCCCTAAAAATATCATAATACTTGCCTACTTAAAAGCAAATTAGTTGTTTAGGTAGATAGTGTGTCTGTGTGTGTAGGTGTGTATCATAAAACTGATACATTGCCTTTTATCGATAATAGCTTTTTAATAATTCAAAGTGGCAATTAACCCACCGACAAATAATCGTTTTAATAGCATAGAAGGTAATATGCACATATTATAGTAGCTTATAATTAATATAAGTGTCGGTTTTCTAAAACATTCGTCGAAGTATCACGTTCAATATTTCTGAAGGGGACTTTAAGGCACACTGGTCCAGCTGCTTTCAGTTTCAAAATTTAGCGTTGATTCGCTAAAGGCTTATTAATTTCATAATAATGCCAGAGAGCTTCTCTGGCATTATTATGAAATTAATAAGGCTCAGATATTCTTAGATGATCTTTAGGTTAGGTAGGACACGTTACTCAATTATTATATGATGGAGGCCCAGCATACTTCCCTGCGGAAGCCCTTTTGGGACTTTTGAACTTTATTTGTTTTCCGTGAGTGCATGTTGAATGGGAAGCACCGTTTATTTAAAAGCTCACACTGCTGCGGCTGTCTATTTCGGATAGTACCTACCTATCTAGTAGTGTTAAAGTCGGTATATCACCGTGTTAAAAGCTCATGATAAGTCTCTACAAAAATAACAGTCACTAATATGCTATGTATTTGTTTTATTGACATTCATATCAATCACATCGGCTCGGCTGGTTGAAACGCAATTCAATTTACAGTAACCTATATACTGCCTACAGAACGAGCACGGATTCATTAAATTCCCTAAAGCAATTTGAGTTGTGGTAGTAGCTAAAATAAAAACTTAACCGTAACCTTTTTCTACAAACACAATGTATTTAAATGTAAAAATGATAAAACGAACACTCAGACTTATTCTCTACCTACCTATTTAGGTAGGTGAGTAGATCTCAAGATGAGATTCTTTATATTTCAAACAAAATTATATTCTTCAAATCTCAATCTCGTAATCATCAAGCACCTTATTCATTGGACCGAGTTGAGATACATGAATAGGACACATTAGCATGTTGCCAGCAAT
Source organism: Apamea epomidion (assembly GCA_947507525.1). Classification (NCBI taxonomy): domain Eukaryota; kingdom Metazoa; phylum Arthropoda; class Insecta; order Lepidoptera; family Noctuidae; genus Apamea; species Apamea epomidion. The sequence continues at coordinate 11,776,438 of OX382228.1, read as the reverse complement.
ACTGCTACTACTACTAAAATGTGTCCCCGCAACACAAAATAATTATGTTGAACTACCGAAGTTGCGCAACTTTTCTCCCAATGAATATGCGGCTTTACGGTAAAATGTTACCAATAATAATTCAGAAGTTAAATTAAATTGTATGAGTATCTCAGTTTATAAACAAGAGACTAGAGACCTGTTAAAGAGCACTCATAGGATTAACTTTGGCCGGCTCGGGACTGGTTATTTCACAAGAAGACGTTATTAGTGGTTCGATTACGATTTCAAGATCCTGCAAAGCGTCGTCCAGTATTTTAATCTTTCCCAGTAGGTTTTCCGCTTGAAAATTATATCCTGGTTCAAGCATCTTACCGGTTGGATTCAGCTTGAAAAGGTGTTCCGCCTGGTAAGCACCAAATAAAACTTGATTTGAGAATTGTAGGTTTATTGCACATATATTTGGGCCGCTGTTTGTTATTGGGTGACAATCAAGCAGCACCTTAATTGCGTAACGCACTACCAATCTCAATCTGAATCATTTTGAAGGATATTGCTAATCCATCGCTTCATATGTTCAAACAATGAGGCTGCTCAGCAACGTAAATAACGCAATGAATGTTGCCGAACTATCAAAATGAAACCCACTGCTGCTGATAGTATGTTACTCTGGCCAAACTGAGGCGAATCTCACGCACATGATGTGAAGGAGGATGACTTTTATGAACTTCTTAATCATTAAAACAATTGACGCGCGCAGTCGCATTCTGCATCCCGCACATGATGCAGCCCATAGACATCTGCATTACCAGAAGCATCGCTTGCTGTTTTGTAAGTTATGTGTAGGTATGTATGTATTGCATAAAATAAGATTTGAAAAGTTTTGGGCCAACATGATTTGAAATACTGTCGTGCCAGCTACACGAAGAAGAAGAATGACTTAGATAAAGGTTGTTCCTTTTTTAAATATATAACCAGAAACTATAGAAACATTAATTACCATAGGTATCATGTTTATTGCGCTTTGAACAACAATTTTATTACATCCATCAAAAACAATACAATTTTAGTTCTGGACCTAGTTAAAAAGCATAAATAGGTAGATAGAAATGTCAAAGCTTTGTCATCGCTTGCTGCATATCGAATCCAAACACAAATCATAACGAGGTTACCCAGAATCGATAATATTATTATCAAAACTAATTAAATACGAATCAATTAAATAAAGTAAGACAATTTCTAAACAAATAAAAATAAATAGGTTAATCAAAATAAACGCCTAAGATGTTAATAGAGTCTGCGATTCTGCGATCGCGACCAATATCATCTTCGACTACATTGGCCGCAGCTTTCTGTGCCAAATCAGCCTCCTTAGGCTTTTCGTCACAATTTGCAGTCAACCTCTTCCTTTCCTCGTGTAATTCGAATTTATCTTCCAACGCTTCACCGATTGGGTTTAACTTGAACGCACTTTCCCCCTGACGATTTCCAAATTAATTGGTTATAACTTACAGAAATAAGCATTTAATATATCGACTGCATACAATATGATAACCGTTTGGGTAAAGTAAGCCAGAGCCTTACAGCTGGACGTCTACTGTAATGTCTATCTTATGGCGCCCAAGATACAAGCTTTGCCTAGTTTAAGCTAATTTCAAAACCTTTTTTGTGTATTCTAATCTAACATAACAACACGCCTATATTCCCCAAAAGTTAACAGGCTCCCGTAGACACGTGCGACGCGAAAGCTCGACGCGGCTCTGGTAGAACAATTTCTATGAAACCTTCACGGAAATTATTCTACTAGAATCGCGCCACACCGTCGCGTCGCCGTCGTTGCGTCGCGCCTGTCTGCCCACTCATCTCGCCAGTTATCTTATTTTGTGTATTCTTTTGGAAATAATTGATTAATTCTTCTTATTCTTTACATTGTCCCATGTAGCATGATATTCAGAAAAAGTATATATTTTAATTTTATTATATCTATTTAACGGAGTGAAACTGACATAATTTCTACAGTGCTATCGATTAAATCTGTAACGTATGGTAGGTACCTACTATAGTGTGCACATGGAAACAGCCGAGAACTAAACGTGCATTCAAAAAGTGGGCAAGGATTCACGGTATTGAAACAATATATGCAAAAGTAACTCACTAGATAGTCGATAGGGTCTTCAGGGCGTAATTTGGCAACTTCAAGCAGAGCAGGAGTTAGCGTCGGGAAGATATGATGGACTAAGTAATTGCGCATGGGCTCGCTTGCGGCGGCCAAAGCTGCTTCTTCTTCCTCACGCATCAGCGCGTATAATTCCGTCTATAAAAAATAATATAATATGAAGTTCTTCTTTTTAGGGTTCCGTACCTCAGAAGGAAAAACGGAACCCTAATAAGATCACTTCGTTGTCCGTCTGTCTGTCAAGACCCTTTTTTTCAGGAACGCGTGGAGTTATCAAATTGAAATTAATATCAAATACTCAGGGCTGCAATCCCTGGAAGCAGTGAAAAAATCAAAGTTCTAAGTAAACGCAATCAAAATATACGGGCGTTTATGTTCCGTTTATGCCGCATATTTGGACACTCACGAAGGAATCAAAACCTATAGGGTACTTCCCGTTGATCTAGGATCATGAAATTTGGCAAGAAGCAATGTCATGTAGCACAAGTAAACGAAAAAATCCGAAAACTGTAAAGTAGTTACATACCTACAAAATTGTACGGAACCCTCGATGTGCGAGTTTCAAAAAAGGTGGTTCGCAATTCGACTGTATTTTTTTTAATGTTTGTTACCTCAGAACTCCGTTATTTATAAGCCCATTTGCAAAATTCCTTTTTTTATTTGTAAGGATATACTTTCAGATTGGTCCCATAGATTTCACCAAAATCGGTTCAGTAGTTTGGTTTTTAAACCAAAATTATTGGTAAAAATTACAACTTGAAAGTGAAAAATAAAAACTTTTTTGCAAAAAAAAAAAAGCAACCGACTTCCAAAAAAGACACTACAAAGTAAATAGTAGATTGTATCATAAGGGAGCAAAATAATATTTTTACGGCGAGGGCGCTTTTTTGAATCCAGGGCGAAGCGAGGGATTCTTTAGTAGAATCCTGAACGTAGCGAGGGATTCAAAGTACAGACGCCAGCAGGTCAAGCTACCCGAATCTGTCAAATTTTCCCAAACAACCTTGAACCTTAATGTTTCAGCGATAAAGTTGAAAATCTATTAAAGAAATTTGACAGATTGTAGTAGCTTGATGTGCTGGCGTCTGTACGTCGCCCGAGCCAAAATATTGCGCCCGAGTGATACAGTCTGCTTTTCATCACCCACTATGAGAAAATAAAAGGCGCCTCATATTTTATTGTAATATTATTATTTTTAAAAAATAGAGTAACAACTTAATTGAAATTAAATAGTATCTAATAATAAAACAACTAAAAACTTATATTTACATTTGAAACATTTTCGTAATTATGAAAATGTATTTGTCGGAGTTGTTCGTATGTTTGCACTTTGTTTTTCAAATGTCAACGGTCACTTTCACTTTAAGCGTTCTCATTTTGTGCATAAACCAACACGAATCCCAATTCTGATGTCGGAGAAGGTATATCTGTCTCTCGTTAGCATCAGGCATATTTTAATTACTGTGGGCGTACTATGGTAGTGTTGGTTATAACACGATAGAAAAACGGTTTACAGTTCAAATCAGATTATAATTTTCGAACAAGTTAGTCACACTAGCGAATCACACACTCACATAACTCAACGATACGGAACGCGACAGTTTCTAACACATGTTGTCCGTACGATGTCCAATGTTTCGATGATCCCGAGAGCTCTGCTCACACCGTTCTTGTAGCTGTAGCTCTCCGTCCACCTCCACGAACTCAGGCTAGACTCTGTCTGGCGCCACGAGATGGCGCTGGCGTTCCGAATAAACGAACAGCTCCGACATATTGTTACAGTTTTATTAGGAATAGAGATTGTTGTAGATTATATATTTTGCGTGTTTGAAATAATGTCCGAATCTGGCTCATTTTGAAGAAATGTGACGGTGAATCTCATTGTTTGGATGTAGATGGGCGCGGTGACTGTGGCATGGATGGATTAACTGAAGGTGGCAATTTAATGTTTTCCACGATGCGTTCACATGTTTTCGCCTTGTTCTCAATGGAATCTTCTGTATACCCCTCTGCTACAGCACTCGATTTCCATCCTCCATGTCGCTTGAGAACAGTTAAGTCCGCTCCAGAATCTGCCAAAAGGGTTGCAGAAATACGACGAAAACAATGTCCTGTCTGTATACAGCTTGATATCTGGTAACTTCAAATAAGTAGCGATTTCTTGTGGCATGTTAGAAATTTTATTTTTTCCATAACTTGTTTGAAGCACTTACCATTTTAATAACGGATGAAAAACCGATTGGTCTTCATATCAGCAGGACGCAGGTCAAGGTATTTCTGTACAATAGTTTTGTATTCTCCTCGGATTACGAAGGATCGGTCAACTTTTGTTTTTGTGTCTGTCAGCTTTACTAACAGTAAATCATCCGAGTGTTTTTCGACGTCATCAGTTATTTTTAAAAGTTCATTGCCCCAACAAGCTCCATGTACTCCGAAAATTAAAGCCACCTGTAACAAAACCGAATGTAAATAAGACAAGTATCTATCGAAGTTCAGGTTACAATAAAATGCGCATTTTAAAACACTATGGTTATACTTTACTAATCCACCATATACATAATTACTTATTTTTTTTACAAGAAAGACTTTGTCGGATGCCTCATAAGGAAAGTCTCCGCATTTTTGACTGAGAACACTTTGGATTTGTTAGGTTTAAATCCATCAGACATCCTCTTCAGATACGCTATTAATTCCGAGTGTGTCCAGTTTCACGTCGTTATTAGAACTGACTGTTGATTTTAGCATAGCAGGTTGTTTAGTTTTGGCTAAGTACTGGAAGTAGGCCAAAAACACAGATTCTGAAAAATTCTTGACGCCTCTTGCATTTCTCCATTCAATAAAATTACCATAGGCATATATTTCTCCCGGGATTTTGCAGGTAATAGATTATCCATCACATTTCTTGCATCAGTCCTGATACTTAAAGGAGTTAATTCTATACTTTCACTGTCTCTTGAAGAACTCATTTTTCAAAACAAAACCATGAATTTATAACAATCCGTGAAAATTGACGAAAACGCGGGCTGTAGTTCGCGCGTTTTTAATTTGATTTCTTTTTTTTTATTCAGCTGGCGATGCGACTATGAGCCGTCGTATGTACCAGCCAGTCTTTATTCAAACAATATTTGCGTTCGATTTCTTTGGCGCTGAACACTAAGAAGTTCCAAATTCAAAAAGTGCACGGCAAAGATAATTGCGGCGTACTTATAAAAACGATTAAAACTCATTAAGTACTGCCCGCTAAAAATTTCTTATAGAAAACACCACCTTTGGGTGCACTTAAAGGCGAACCCAAGTCGTTCTTTTCGAATAGATGGGATGAAAAATAACTTTAATTTCGGAATTTGGTGGTAAACAATGAAAATGCGAACCCAATGACACCGACTTCCGAAATTAAAGTCTTTTTTGGAAGTCGGTTGTTTTTTTTTTTTTGCAGAAAACTGTTTTTTATTGTTAAAAAAGACAGCCGAATTCTAAAACTAGCACTAGCGCAATAATCACCCAATATTCCATTTTCTCTTCGCGTTCTGTTTTCAACTTATCCTCAATTTCTTTTAAAGCTTTCGCTTCTTTGGTTCTTAAAGTTTCTACATCCTCTTTTTCTTTCTTTTCAGCAGCTTCAATATGTGCTGCGGAAATTTATTACACCTATATTAAGATTTCTAGAATTTGAAGAAGCAATTCTTAAGCCTTATATCTCACTAGGACGCCATGGTCGCTCTGCCAGCAAAATATAAGTACACAGCTTTATGGTGGGTATCTTACTAGGCGTCCAATTGGTTGTGTGCAGCCAACCAGACATTTTTGTCAGTGCGACCATGGTTGCACCGCCACTGGTGTCCTAGTGAGATAGGGCCCTAAGAATCCTTACAACTGACCAAGTAGTTTTGCGTAGCGGCACGGACGACCCATTCGCAGAGCTACAGCCGCGTATGGACCCTTCATTGCATAATCCAAATGGTCTTTAACGGGTACTACTAATGGATGTATATCCAATTCATCGAAAAAGTTGAGTGGAGTAATGTCCCGGGTATCACCAGATCGAAAATCGCTCAATCGCTTCAGTATTGACTCCTCATCCAATCGAGAATATCCTTCAGGCTGTCGCATAGCTTTATCGCAGATATAATCATCGTTAGCATCTAGTGATACTACAATGTCTGCAACAACATTGTGATAAGTTAGGATGGACGACTCGTGTTTTTAAGGAAAAAGAGAAAAGTTATTCTCCTGACCTGGCAACATCTTTTTTAACACATTACTATACAAATCGGTATCTTCATCGAAGGGTTCTTCATCGGCTTCCTCTCCAATCTCAGAGTCATGTTCTTCGCCTTTCTCAAATACTAGATACAGAAATAATTAATTTAAAAACCTATCGTCTTATAGCATGGGCAGAAGTTATTAAATTTATCGATTGAATTAAGAATTTGAAATAATATTCCAGTTATGGAACAACAAACTAAATGTCATACTTAATAAAGTTCAAATTCCCAATGGAATTTGAACTTTGTTAAGTATGACATTTAGTTTTATTTTAACAAAAAGTTTTTCTAATAAATTTTTGGGTGCAATCACCTAAAAACTTATTAGGAAAACTTTTTGTTACAAATGGTCACTCAAAAATCAACTTAAAATACATTCACTAAAGTAAATAATTGATTGAGTTGCGATGGAATATAAATTATCTGAGATTATAAACACTGCTATAGTATGTCTACTTACATGATTGAGCCTGTGCTAGCGTCATTGGGAACCCGTCGAGCACCCATCCTCTATTTGCAGCATCACGACTTAACAACTTCTGGCGCAAGTATCTAAACAGTTTCCAATCAAATAAAAGATTTCGCATATGCATTATTTAAGTTTTAAGATACTCTGCTATGCTATGTATATACTGATAAAGCATTTGCAGTTGGCCTTTTATCGTTAAATTCAAAACTAAAGCTCACGTCACGCGGGTCGTGCCCCGCGTGACGTGAGCTTTGAATTGACGCAATAATACGCGATACTGATGCAATAATATCTACATTGCTTTTTCCAATTCCTTTTGTTATTTACATCGACCTTTCCGTCTTAATACCTATTACTTAATATGATAAAATTATGAAACCATGGATTAGTGCCCTGGTGCCTGTAGTTCTATTTCTTATTTAAAGAAAATTGTAACAAAATATTACGCCATAATTTCTTCATCGGTAAGCTGGCGACCAGACTGCAGGATTGCTAAGGTTTGTCTCGCTTGTTCCTGCGAGCCGTCCTCCTCGTCAAGATCGTCGTCAGCGTCTGCCACGTTGGCGTCTTCCTCTTCTCCAAAAGTAGGAACGCCCAGTGCAGCCGTTTCGCCGGCCTCCCAATGACTCACACGCCAAGTCTGCGACAGGTGTATAGCGCTACAATGTTATTTAGGCGCGTGGCAAAAATCGGAACTAGTGCCGCCATCTTGTTTTTTGAATACATTTCAAGTGACTTTTCACAAAATAATTGCACAAAATGTTTATCAACAGCACCCCCCTGTCAACGTCATTCGGGCGCCAGAAGATAAACTATAGCTTGACATGTCACCGTGTGTCCCAAGTGCGATTATTTAGAGAACTTGCCCTGCGCAATAACGAATGCTAAGCTATTCGAAAAATGACACCAGAAGTCTGTGCACACCAGCTATCAATTACAATGGGCACGTTGCTTTTGATAAGTTTATCGGAGTATTATGAACAGCCATCTGTGTTCGTGATATTCTGTAATGTGTATGAACTGATGAAGCACATCTGAAGAAACAAAATTCAATCTGCCTAGTCTTTTTCCAATTATGTTGGGATCAAAATCAAAAGTCATTTATTCAAATTAGGCTGAGAATCAGCACTTTTCGAACGTCAAAATTACAAACGAACAGTCCCCCAAAAACGCCCGCCCTTCACCACTTCCTAGTAGTATCGCTGGGAAGAAGTGGCGCAACAAACTCCCCAGCAGATCGACTGCCAGTCTAACTGGATGCAACTGAACAACAATGTTTTACATAGAGCGACTGCATATTTGACCTCCACAACCCAGTTACTGGGTAACACGATACCCCTTGTCAGACTTTCGGGCTTCTTACGACATAACGACTGTAAAAGATCTACTAATGACAGCCGGGATCAATGGCTAAACGTGCTTTCCGCTTTCCGAGGTACGGAGGAGTCGCGATGTATAATGGACCCATCCACGATCCGACCGCGGCAAGCAAAGCTTAACGTTCGATCGACCCATGCGGCTATTATTATTTAGCCACGAGCCCCTCTCTAAACAAACAAAATTATGACTAACTAAATCATCCAGCAAATCTTGAACCACGGTTTCTGGTGAGATGTAGACGAGGCCATAAGCTTCACAAATACTTTTTGCCAAAGTCGTTTTTCCGGTAATTGGGGGGCCATATATGACAATCTGTGGGAATTTACATATGTGAGTTCTAGCGGTTTACCTTGTAACAGTAATCAACTGTTAGCTAAACCTTTTGTTATTAAGTACTTACCTTAAAAGATTTCAATCCCCTCTCTTTCTTAAATTGCTTCATAAGAGCGGGCACGTACTCCGCAAAGGTCAAATCGGAAACCCACTGTATTGCCATTGTCTCGACGGTGAAAGTTGGCTCCATATTCAAATTAAGAGTGATCAAATCGTATATTCTTTGCTGTAATTTTATAAGCAATTGTTTATTTATTACTTTATTATTATTATTTATTTAATTTAGACACATATTCATGTTATTATAATTAAAAATTATGTTATGTTAGTAACCAAAGATTAAAATGCATGCCAAAATAATACTATTATAACTAAAACTAAAATTAAATAACCAGAATACATAAAATCTAATTGTAAAATAAATTCATTATCCAAAATCGTAATCATCTTTAAATTCATTAAAATCTTTAAAATCATTTACATATTTAAATTAATTAATTATTGAATGTATGTATACCACAAAAATATATAACATAAAAAATACATCAAACACTACAAAATATACAATGGGCGGCCTCATCGCTTTCTGCGATCTCTTCCAGGCATTTTCAGTTTTAGCTAACCAGGATGACCTCGCATTTTACAGGCTTTTCGTACAATAAGAAGTCAGCATATATATACTGGAAGTTTATAGCTTGACATGTTGGCGTGAGTACCTACATACTTAGCTAGACCTACAAACACTACAAGATGCATAAAACTCCTTACATCAATTTCTGGGATCAAGAAAGCGTCCTCAGGTGGAATACATTTGAACATTCCAGAACCAACTGTGCGTCCAAGTGGTTTCACTATCTGCAACAGGAATGCACTTATCGTACCTAAGTACCTACATACTACACTCTAGTTAAAAGAGATAACAAACTTCATTGTTGCTTACTTCTCTTTGTTTCGAAATGTTTTGTTCTACAGCCAATATGTAAAGCTTCCTTGGGAAATCTAAAAGTAGGCCGTGGACAATTCTGGAAGGGATGTAGGTATTGTTTAGGTAAGTATTAACAACTGTTTGACTAGGAAACTAGGTATACTGCGTTCGCGCTTTAGTTTCAAAACATGTAAGCAAATGTTTAATTATATGTATATAACTAATAAGATTATTTCAATAGCAATTAACTGTCATTGATATCAACTTAATTAACACTAACATTTAAAGTTGATATTCGTCTAGCTAGGTGGAATAACATCAATTGGAAACGAGAATTTGAATAGACTGTAGGTACAGACGCCAGGACATCAAGCTATTACAATCTGTCAAATTTCTTTAATAGATTTACAACTTTATCGTTAAAACATTAAGGTTCAAGGTTGATTTGGAAAATTTGACAGTTTCGGATAGCTTGACCTGCTGGCATCTGTACGTATCTCATTAACTCGTTATGAGGGTCTATATATGAACTTTAAAATGCGTAAGAACTTTCAACTTTGATGGGTTTAAAGTCGGATCTAGTCAACTTACAGGATGTTTTTATTTTGGTTAACCAAACAATAGTTATCTTAGTTACCTAAGGTATGATTTGACACTAGGTTACTGGTATTGGACTTCTTAATAAAGCCTTCGGTATACAGGAGAAACATGCTTATAGCCAAGAATTATTTACGGTACTAACGGTACCTACCTACTAAGTTGATAAATGACGACAATTTGTGAACAATACTCACTGCCCTAAGTCCGCAACGTTTATAAGAGGTACAGCATTATTTCCTCGGCCGAGGATAGGGAGTGTCCGCTCGCACTCCCAAGCCTTTTGAAACCAAAAGAAAAGCACGTCTTCTTTGCCGCCGTATGTCACTCCTGCACCAATAACCAGAGCTCTGTTAACAAAATACATCGTCACCATCGGTCTGCAGGCTTCCACAGTCTACTGCTAGATATGTAGTTATACAAGGTCAAATTAAATTAGCTAGCGAAACTCCGCACACGTGTTGGATATCGATATCAACGATGATAAGAAAAAATAAGTTTTTATGATTTTTATTGGATCAACGACGAATATCATTTTATTTTTATTTTTTTGTCTAGATTGACTTCACAGGCGTTATGGGTATTGATATTTAAACAAAGAAATACAGATGTTCTACACTCATATTTGAAATAACTACAATACCCTGAAAAAATCATCAAACCTTTCTGTTTTGTTATGTCGTGTTCAGATATCGATACCCATCATATCTGCGGAGTTTTGCTAGCTAATTTAATTTTCCCAGTAGGTATATGTTATTAATCATCAGTAGGCTATAACAGTCTATTTCTAGAGATGTCTCCAATTGCAAGCCACTGAGTCTTAGGTCTCTCTCACTTAGTGGGTGCGACCATTATGGGCATGGCCGCACGGGGAGGTGGGACCGCTGAGGAACAACGGGTCAACGCCTGTCGGGGGAACGGTGAATGCTTATGCGAATCCCGCACCCCCGGCCATAGGCAGAAGTGGAACACCACGGTGGTTTTAGCCGGTAAGAGTCCGGCATACCCCTCTGTCACCCCCACGATCGAGGAAGTCCAGGAGGATTTCCACCGCGCAGCAAAAAAAAGGTCTCTCTCACTCACCCATCCATAAGTAGCCCGAAAGTGTCCTTTAAAGATGGTATGTTATTATCAGCAGACAAATAGGGACCTGCGGCATTGTTCTTGAACCTATACCACTGGCCATTAACCGCTATTAACGACAAGTAAAGTGTAGGATAATAAAGAACTTACCCGATTATCGACTTATATTTTCTGGCCATGCCAATCACTGCATTTTCAGCGTCATAGTGCAATTTATAATTTGGATGTGGCTTCCTTTTTCGGAAATCGGTTTCTATGAAAGGCATGTCTGGATTGTCCTGTGAAAGGAGTGAATTTTTACATTTAAATAAAAATAAAAAATAAAATAAATATTCCACAACTATCACACAACGCCATCTAGTCCCAAGCTAAGCAGAGCTTGTGTTATGGGTACTAGACAACTGATAAACATACTTATATATTTCTAAATGAGTGGAAGTGCTTTTTGCCTATAGGTATGTGTGCACCCTTAGGTAAATACCTACCTACGTAACGAATGCGATGGTTTTCTTCATTTTAATCAATATAATTCGGATATAGGTACCCTACCTACATAGGTACCTACGTGACCTCTGCGGTTTAAACCTATTAATTATTTTTTTCTAATTCGTATAACTAGTCATCTACGCTTTCAGGTAGCGGATCGTCGGGATCGACTTGTTATTTAAACATTCACACTTAACTACCAGTTATTAGTACTTTCAGGGTTAACATTTTACACATACTTAGGCTCATCTTTATAAGATAATACTCATTTGAGAGTTAAAGTAATTTAGTAGTCACGAACCTACATAAAACCGATTGCATTCGATTCCCTATTTCGGAAACCAAATGCGTGACAAAGATTTACCATCCGATGTACCTACCTCAAGTTTTCTCGTACTTAATCTCTTTTCGTTCCGTAACTGTTTTAATGATATTTAATGATAAATGATTTATTTTCTGTAAGTAAGTTTGTACAAACACTTTTACACGTCAATCATAATATTTTTAAACTAGATGAGTTCGGCGTTTCCTATCTGACTACTCTGAGAAGAAAGGCCGAAATAAACTCAAGAGGTCACAGTCTCTTCTAAAGTCCAGACATAATCTTGGTCAGATCATGTGAAGACCATGTAAGTTGATTGAAGAAGATTGGTGTCTGAAATGGTGGTTAATTTTAACTTATTTTTTTGACGCGTTTTTTTTTATATTATTATATTATTATACTCGTTAAACGCCTGACTCACCTACCTACCTGCGCTGCAGTGGCTATAGAAATTAAAATACCTAACACAAAGGACCGGGATGTATTTCTCACAAATGAGAACATACTTACCGGATCCAGTGGTTTGGTGCAGGCCCAAGTCATGACAGTGGATATCAGTATCAAGTACCGCTTCTTGAAATCCCCGGCGCCGCCGAAAGCACTTGATGCACCGGCATCGTCTTGGTCCGGTTTTGGTTCTGGGGCTTGTTTTTCTAGCAACTGCTTCAGAACTGTCATAATGTGAATATGAATGCAAATTATAATGACGACGACGATAGGTACTTTGCCTAGATGGTGAGGTATAGTAGGTACCTTTACGGTCCAGCGGTTCATCCTTTCAAGTCCAGTTTAACACCAGCGTCGTGTACTAGTTCTCTAGCATTTTTTGCTGAACTGGGTCTTTTTGGCGCAGCCGTGAGGCACACTTTTCTGCTAATTTCTTACTCGGACTTTTTATTGGATTTTTTATGTTTTTATCTGATGTATGTATGTACTTATCTGGTGTATTGTATCTTCTAGTCTGTGCTAAATAAATGTATTTTCTTTCTTTAAAATAACTTGGCCTTCCACTGCTTGTAAGGTATACGGAAGGCCGCACGTTAGTGGTAACAAAACCAGTATAAGCTGGCCTCGAATTCTATGGAAACCCCGTACTATGCTAGCTCACAGAATAAGCAAGCTGAAGTGGCAATGCGCCGGTAATATTAGCCGTAGAACCGATGACCGCTAGGGTAGACATGTTCTAGAGCGGAGACAGCGAATCGGCAAACGAACGATCAGAGCGACGAACTTCACAGGGTGGCAGAACTGGCAGGCATCAACGGGATGAGAGTTACCGAGAATCGAGCTGAATGGCGTGCAATTGGAGAGGCCTATATCCAGCAGTGAACTGCTCTAGTCTGATGATGAGGACTACGCTAGACCCAGCACCCTAATTGCGTAAAACACGATCAATCGGAATCTGAATCATTTTGAAGCAAATTGCTAATCCATTGCTTCATAAATTCGAAAAATTTGTCTGCTCAACACGTAAATAACGCAATGAATGTTGTTGAACTTTCAAAATGAAAACGATTCTGATTTATCGTGTGTAACGCATTTAGGGTGAAGTTCACAGTTAGTGTTACCAATGAAGACATTTGGAAATGTTTTCAAACAAAGTATCGTGGAGGTGCGCGCAATCTCGAATTAACCGATGAGTAACTATGTACTTACCTAAAACATAGTGTAGTGTAGGGAGTTAGATCAAAATTCCTTACGGGTCATGTATTCCATTGCAATTCTAAGCTCTTCTCTATCACAACTGACATCCAATACGACAGTGCCGCAGGTCAGCATTACCGGTATACATTCTTCTTTTGTTACAATCCTGGCCACGTTATCTAAAGTCTTGATCTTTGGGTTGGAAACAGTCCCTAGAAGGTTTTGCAACAATGTCAATAAACAGAACTGTTACTTAGTTTTTTACAGCATAATATACCCAGATAGTACGAGTTGTTTATGTGTGGCTAGGTAGGTAGGTTACCTACCGATCTACGCAGAGATATAAATCATACGTTGCGATTGTGAATTATTATGAACCACAGGTAGGTACCTACAGTACAGAATGTCTAAGCCGACGTTCGCACAGAAGTAAAAATGGTTTGGTAAAAATGGCGGTGGGATTTTATGGCGCACTGGATTTTCAACTCTCGGTGTTGAGCCAAGCATTGAGAATCCAACACAGCGCATCCCAGCGCGTCAAAACCACACTGTTGGATTTTCGACTCTCGGCGCTAAGCAGTAAAGATAAAGATATTTTATTTTGCAAATATGGATACAGTAGGTACATGGTGATATAATATATAATAATAATAATAAAACGTTTATTTAAGATAACTAGGATCCAGTGTGTTGGTAGTACAATAACTTATAACTAGTGTTAGTAATACAACCTTAATTTACTCGCCCCCTGCTTGACCCACGAATCGAGGTATCAATACTCATGTGAGCATTAATACATCGACTCATGTACAGAGAGTCAAGTCTACTAGCTATCATACTTAAAACGCTGTTGCGACTAGCCCACACTCTGCTCAACATTGACGCGCACCGCTTGCGCAGAGTAGCGTAGAAGCAATCAATGCGCGCCTCCGCAAACACACGTGACGCACTACAGTGGCGGGGCAGCCGCAACATTGTTCTAAGCGCATTATTGTATTGTACCCGTATGGCACTGAACGCTTTTTGAGTATAGACTGCCCACAGGCTGCAGGTGTAAGAAGATGCACAGAAGGCTCTGACGAGATTAATTTTTACCTCATTTGTACATCGGGCAAACCTGCGAGCAATCATGTTTGCTCTCACGGACAGTGCCCTACGTTCTCGTTCAATATCCATGTCGTCCTTAAGGTCCTCGGTAATTAGATGACCCAGGTATCTGATCTGACGTACCATTGCCAATTCAACTACATTCAGTTTTTTAGGGGGCACGCTAGAGGGACACCTAGTAGGTACCAGCCTTAAAGACAACATATTCGCTTTTCTTTATATTATACTTTAAGCAATGATCATCTGCATAAGTTTCACAAATTTGTATTAGTTTCCTAATGCCAGAAACCGAGGCGCTCAGCAACACCATGTCGCCGGCATAGCTAAGATTATTAACACATATATCATCTATGCGACAACCGACCCACTGGCCGCTGGAAATAAGTTCAGCCATATTTTACCAGTCGGCATGCAAAAGTTACAAAAATAAAAACTAATCCATGCGCGCATTTAGTGCGTTGAAAAATGAAAATCCAGTGCGCCTAAAAATCCCAACGCTATACCTTTCGTCCGTGCGAAAGTCGGCTAATAGTACCTACCCATAAATAGTAGGTACCTTACCCTCTACTCCCCACGGGGTTAAGGGCGTGAGGAAGGAAGGGAAAAGCTTATCCCCGCTACAATAAACTTTAAGCAAAAGGTATAAGCAAATTACCTACTTACCTATAATTTCATAAGGTTGTTCAGGCTCAGGAAGTTCTAAAATTGCGTCTTCGCCAATAAGAGTTAGTGAAGGAGGTGCTGATGCTACATTCTTCTCAGTCAGGACTTTCGACACTTCCTTCAATAAATACTCTCCATGATAGGAATCTAAATTATTTATAAAATATCGCTTGAATGAAAACACGTTCCCGAGATCATTCGATGACTTTTCTGAAGAAAGCTTGTCAATAGATTTCTTCATTCTTATGTTATTCATAAAAATGTTTTATTTATATCCTCGTAAATATTTTTAATGCTTCAGTTGTGAATTTGTGACATAATTCAATGACGTAATAAGAAATCATTCAAATGAGTTAAGTTAAAAAAAAAGATAAATAGGTATAACAAGAAGGTTTAATACGTCGCTCTTTAAAACTGAATAAAGTTATTTATGTAGGTACGTTCCACCAGGGTATGCAGGTATGGGATGGTATAAGTATTAATGAAATATTAAATAACAAAAGAAACGCATGATATGGAATAAAATAAATATTTTATTATAATCCAATAAGTAGATAGTTTTATAATATTGTAAAATAATGCGAATAACAATAAACGCTAGATAAAAAGTACATCATCAGATAAAACTTATGTCTTAAATTTAAAAAACGTAAACAAAAGTCAAATAGATGCATTGCAGAAAATTACTTAAAAATATATTCTGTAATTTCATCGTTCTATAAATTAAGCGTTGTTCAGTTATAGCAGTGTCCATAATCTAAGATAATTTACATTACATCGCCACTTAATCAGTTATCTACTTTAGTGATATATATTCAAAGTGGATTTTAGAGTGTCCGACACCGCCTCTGTCTGAACAACGCATTAAAAGTTTAATAAAAAAGTGCGGAGTACCTACCTAAATTAAATCAAAGTCAAGATGGTAGATTGTATTTCCCCTGCATGCAACAGCAAACTGCGAAAACTCTTCATGAACTTAATATATTTAGTAATGTACATAATTAAATTATAAAATCCGGTAGGTACATAATTTTGATATGACTGTGTGCTGTGCAGGTCGGAAGTTTTTTAATGTCCCCTTGTAAGCAGCAATAGGCATATGCTATCCGTTACGACTATACGCCAAAGTGCGGTAACACTTGTCTTATCAATGACTTTAATGAGCTACATACACCTAATTACAGCTCGCGAAATCTAGGTGCGTATCTATATTTCGGCTATAAGCGTTAACTTTACCCTGGGCGTAGCCGCATTTCGGCTAATAGCCTTAAGTTTACCCTAGGTGTAGCCGCACTTCGGCTACTAGCCCTAAGTTTACCCTAGGTGTAGCCGCACTTCGGCTACTAGCCCTAAATTTACCCTTGGTGTAGCCGCACTTCGGCTACTAGCCCTAATTTTACCTTACGTGTAGCCGCACTTCGGCTAGTAGCCGTAACATAGCCATAAAATATATTGATACATATACAATTATTATTAAAAATATTATCGTTGGTCATTGTGTTGTGACTGCTTTGTACATTTGAATTGCAGACTTAACTATGGATAATTTAACGATAAACAGTCGATAACTATTCATCGAGATTCAATTTATACTAATCGGTCATTATATTGTTCCCAAGCACCTTGTAATATTCGTTAATTGGCACGATATTTTTGTAATATATGAAAGTCTAAATATATGACATATGATACTACATTGTAGTATCAACATAATTATATTAAAATAATTCCTATGCATATAGTAACTGTAAAGTTCTAAGACTTTAAAAAAAGCTGATTATAAAAAAAAATCATTGGACTCGTTTTTGTTTTCGATTAGCTACATCTAGATACATCTCTAAAATGAAATCATCAATTCTGAATGTTCTTAAAACGAAAGAAACAACATTTCTGGTTTATTTTAAGTAAATGCTTAGCTAACGACACCTAAATTAATGTAAATCAATGCGGTTTTATTATTAATTTATTGCAATGTTATTTTCCTGTGCTAACCAGTAACCAGTTTATAGTCTGGGAAAGGTATACCTACCTATAGAGAAACACTTATATTTATTGTATAACGAATAGTTCAAATACACATATAGAATACACATCTTGATTTAAAAATTGAATTCATTTACGGTTCTGAGAGCATTTCGAATGGCAATTTTATAAACTATGGCACCTATCTTGCTAGTTGTTTCATTTCCTAATACTGATATGTTGTACTTAATGCTAAATGTATAAGTTGTTACAGAATGATTGATTACGGACGGCATCAAAAATACTATCACTATTTTATGCAAGATTTTTTCTTAACCAGTGCATAGTTCAGTTTTACTGCTCAGGAGCCTAGTCTCTATGACACAATTAAGGAAACCGCGCGATATGAACCCGAGATTGGCGGGATTAGCTAAGGAATTGACGTGGTTTCGAGTAAGGAATCGTTAAGTGGTAGTGAATTAGGGACCAGTATTGTTAATGGTATAAATTGTTCAAGTATGCGAGGTAGTGACCTCGTCGAACGGGGGCCATTGACTTTTTAAAAGAGAGAAGAGATTTTTAAACATTAAAGTTAGCAATTTTCATATCGTGGCAGATAAAATGTTGCACTGATTAGAAAAAAATCTGGATAGGTATAACGTATAAGTAAATAAAAGGAATGTATAGATACCTCATCTCTAGATATAAAAATACTTGGTTATTAATTTGTCAAGAATAAATTCTCTTAAAAATAATTATGCTCAGAGCTCAGACTCATTGCTAAGAGAATACAATATTCTCAAATATCTCAATAAAATGTTAAGTACAATAGTTAAGTACATGGAAATATTTAAGTATGAATTAAGGTACATAATATAAGTATCGATATCTACTTAGTACACCCAAGCGGAATGAAACCTGCTGACCCATATTGTTAAATATATTGTGGTAATAAAGGCATCATCTCGCTTTAGGTTTCCGTCGAAACTTTGAAAGCGAAAATTCATATCATTTTAAAATTATAATGTACTCTACGCATGTGAATGTGTCGTTCTCTTGTCTTTTGGGCAGGCTAGTTTACCTTAGGTTTAAAATAGTTGGGTATAACACACACTTTGGACGGACCAATTTGGCCTAAGGCAAACTAGTTTTTCCAAATAACAGTTTTACATACATTATTTATTAGTCTCAGAAATATCCGATATGGGATAAATATTGGAGATAACTGCTACATTATTAAAACTAGAAGTAAATAATTTTTTTCTTCAGATTTCATTGTCTTACTTTTAAAAAATAGACTTTGTAAGGCACTACATAATAATTCAATTATTTTAAAAGCAAAACATGCGATATTACACTACATTGTCATTTTTTTCTTTCTTTTTCTAACTATAATGGTTGTCTTTTAATCTACTTAATTAAGCTACAGCTGTGTAGTAATAACAGACTTACGATGGATGATTGTAATTTCCTTTTCCCCGATGCCCGATGGTGAGCTTGGTTCGGAGGACACAAGCCAAGGTGACAGAGATGATATAGGTTGCACCTTTGGAGTAACATCTTCTTTTTTCTCTAGAGGCTTAGGAGATGCCAATTTTGCTTGATTATGAGGTGGCTCCACCACTACAATTGATACATATTGGGAATTGATGGGATTTGTGGGCTCATTCAATATTTTTGGTGAAGGGATGGATGGTACAGCCAGATTTATGTTTGTGGACTCATTTATTACCTTCACCTCATTTTCTCTAGCTTTCAAAATGTTATTACATTTTAATTGGCCAGGTGGCAGGGCTTTAGTAGATGAAAGATAACATTTTGTTTGATTGTTAGGGACTTCTTTTTCACTTGCTGAATCCAACTGATCTCTCTTTGCTTCATTTTTGGAGTCATCATTGTTAAGTTTTTCTTTAACTAAGCTCATAAGGAGGTCATTCAGTGGGTTTGATTCTGTAACGGGTGAACAGCTGCAAGCGGGTTTATTAATCACAAGTTGAGTAAGATTACTCTTCTTTTCCTCATTTAGAGATTTATCCATTTTAAATAGCACTTTGTTACTAATTGCGTCATCTTTCGACATCAACACTTCTTCAGCTGGTTCTTCATTGAGAAGGTTCTTTGTCGAAGATTCTCCAATCTCAGGTTTGGACTCTGTATCAATAAGAGTTGACTTCTGTGATTTAGCACTACTTTTTCTTGATAGAGTATCAATCTCAGGTATAAGCACTGCTGTTGTATCAGCAGATGATGTGCTAGGAAGTTCATTAGCTGCCTCAGATGGTGCAGTCTCTGGTTTTACTACACTCTGTTTTTCTCGTTCCCTCAGTACATGACTCTGACGACGCGCAAATCTTTGACTAGGTCGCCTTTCAAACTGGACTGTACGTCGGGCGCGATTTTGCTGAGTGGTCTGATATTCAGTTTTTCCTGAGTATTGGAATCGAGAACCCATCCTGAAGAAGTTTTGCCGTGCTGAAGGTCCTTTCACTGGTGCTCTCAAGCGGAAGAAAGTGTGATGTTCCACAGCACATTTCCAAAGATGTTTACAAGCTTTTTCATTATGCAGTCTAAACACAAAGGTATGCTCTTGTTCTCGCCCTTGGTCATCATCTTCAACCACAACAAGAGTAAGTTTCTTTTTCTTAAAATCCAACTTACTAATCTTAGGCCAGAAGAACAAACCTATTTTTTGAGGGCCTTCGAAGACAAGAATGCCTGTTGGTGTTAATCCTAGGTGATACTCACATCCATCTTTACCTAAGACAATGTGCATGTCAACACCATACATTTCAAGCCACTTTGCTTTGTTCAAATAGTTAACTTCCGCTTGCGCAGGCGTTAGACCCTTACATTTCTTATACTCTTCTAAGATTTCAATCTCCATTTCTTCAGTTTGATTAGGTACAAATCTAAACTCTGACACAGTTGCGGGAGTGTGAACATTTTCATCGAAATCTCCTAGTTCAGACTGTAGGGCCAATGCAGCTAATTCAACTGCTGTAGAGTGTGGGCACTCAAGCTTGCTCTCCAATATATCTTTCTTCAATTGCAGGAAGAACTGATATCTAGTTAATTCTTCTCTTAAGTTATTGGGTTCAGATGAATAAAATTTTACTTTGAGTCGTAAAGTGTAAGGTGGTCCTATTTTGACTTGCTTTTTAATGGTTTTAGTAGGATCCAACCAATGTTTGACATTATGAGTATCAGTAAACTGCAGTCCAAAGTAATCTTTTTCAATCAAATCTAGAGAGTAAAAAACTTGCTCATAAAGGTCATTTGCACTGGCCTTTTTAGATAGGTTGATAGATATGTCTGTGTCATCAAGTAATAGTACTTTGCATTGTATCAAATTTTTGTTGCTTGATGCCTTCTGGGTTTGTTTATTGCGGTTTTGACTTGATGAACGCCCTCTTCTGCTCAGAAAGCGCAACATCCTTAATAAGGCGACACCTGGAAAAAAAATATCTGAATGACTGATGTTTATTTAAGAATCTATATTTTAATAATAATTATTATAAGTATCTTGACTTGGCTCGCGAGGTTGTTGACATGGGGCATGTCGACTCAGCAATCATTGTGCTCATAGTCATGACAGCCAATGGGTTAATAGCCAAGAGCATCGACAAACACCTGAGGAGGCTCTAGTTGGGCAGCTGGATCAAGGGCTTGATTCGGAAAATGGTACTTCTGGACACGGCTCGCATTGTCAGGAGGTTCCTCTCTCTGGAGCCCTGACCACCAGTAGCTTGGACCCTGTCCCCAATACCGGTGGGCTACTATTTTTTTATATTTTTAATTTTTTTGTTATTTTTTTGTTTATAAAAATATTTAAAAATGTAATTTATATGTATTTAAATGAAATAAAGGATTATTTAAAACTGAAAAAAATTTCAGGAAAACATTGTTAAAAAATGACAGCCATAAAAGTTAAGTTATTACGGTACTTGGTTTCAGTGCTAACTGTTAAAGGCTGTAGTTCTAATTTTTGCAAACATAATTGAATTACAAGAATGTGTCAGTTTACTTCTAACAATGTAACATTTGAATCGCAGTTTGTTGAGCCAACAGGACAATAAGTCAACAAATACAAGAGCTTACTTGGAACTTGGAAGTTGGATGGTATCTAAGGGTTGCAACTTGCAAACAAGTTTATCACAAGTGTTTTGACATCATTCCATTTCAATGGTTACAGTAAATAACTGCATGCAACTTATGGAATACAGAACAACAATACTTTTGTTGCTCAGTTATAAAACACGCACTACAAAATGAAATGTTTAGGATCTAGCGCTCGCAACGTTTATTTTATCTTTACTCACAATTACCTACTAAATTATGTACCAACAACCCAGCACGCCAATATTATGCCAACTAGCGCCACCCACTACACTACTCTACAAAAAGCAAAAACTACTAAAAACTAGTGTTGGGCTCATTGGTACGTCATTACATCTATAATAAAGCATGTGTCAGACCATTGAGATAGGAAAAAACATGGAGACGCCGCGTTATTCTATACATACATTTGCTTATACAAATATGAGTGAAATATGATTCAGAATTTGAAATATCGTTATGTCTCATTCTTTCTAGTGAGATAATCTTATTTGATAAAATTAAATTAAAAATTTAAAAAACCACACGACATCATTTAATCAAAAAATTTCATACGTACTTACGTAGGGTCATAATTTCAAGGTTATTTTTTTCTTTTTATAGGGTTTCACGTTGTCGGTGGTTTTTTTAATTTTAAAATTTAATTTTTTATTTTATGCTTTTTGTAGGGACTCCTTGTTATTTCATTTCTTTTATTTTCTTACGTTTTAAGATTCAGGTAATTTGGTATTTACTGAGGTTTTTTGTAATTCGCCATTTTGTGGTAGTGGCCTTCTTGGATTTGAAATTTGTCATAGTGTATAGTATTCTACTAGTCAAGCCCTTTCATTTGATACCCATATTGAGGGAGTTGTGAAAAAATATGTAATCCGCCATTTTGTGGCGGCGGCCATCTTGGAACATCCCTAACAGGCGAGCAAAAAAGTATCATCGTGGTCACGGTTCTAAAATTGTGCGAAGACGTGGGTGTGAAAGTTGTTAGTATTACTTGCGATGGACCTGCCGCAAATTTCAGCATGTTCACTGCTCTTGGCTATGATATTTTAAAAAACCAAGACTGTACTAGTTTTGAGAGCGGTGACACTCGCATCCACGCTTTTATCGACCCATGCCACGCAATAAAATTAATTCGAAATGCATTTGCCAACTAAGAGTATTTATTGACTCATTTTGTCGAAAGGTAGATTTTACATTTTTGGAAATCTTGCTAGATCTTCAAGAAAAACAGGGCCTACATCTTGCAAATAAAATTAAAAAGCCGCATGTATTCTATCACAAACAAAAGACGAAAGTGAAGCTAGCGACACAATTGTTCAGTAGCTCAGTAGCAGATGCCCTAGAGTATTGCCGCAGTAAATTAAAATTGAAACAATTTGAGGAATGTAGTGGCACTGTCAATTTTATAAATATTTTGAACGACGTGTTTGATGTGTTAAGCCATTCCATACGCCCGCCAGGATTAAAAAAAGCGATGTGTCCTGCCATTATTGGTTTCATATCAGCTCTATTTGAAGGTGCGACTAATTACCTCACAAGTTTAAAACTACCTTGTGGTGAACTTTTGATCAATTCCCGCAGAAAAACCGGTTTCATTGGATTATTGATAAACATGAAAAGCGCATTGGCACTATAATATAGTTACTTGGTGGAAGACACAAAAATGCTGAAATACATACCACTGTACAAAATCAGCCAAGATCATATCTAAGAGCTTTTCTTCTCGGCTGTGAGAGCA
Organism: Apamea epomidion; assembly: GCA_947507525.1. Taxonomy (NCBI): domain Eukaryota; kingdom Metazoa; phylum Arthropoda; class Insecta; order Lepidoptera; family Noctuidae; genus Apamea; species Apamea epomidion. Next base: position 11,753,196 of record OX382228.1, on the reverse strand, counting down.
AGAGGGGGTTTCAACAATAATCCCCATGCCATTCAATTTCGTGCTGCTTATAAAAAGCTGCTTGTGAGAGCTGAGATCAGGGATGATGGCATTGGGAATTGTACTCTATTGGAACAAGTCAATATATTGACTTGCTCCAGTAAAAATCCTATATTATCTTTAAACGAGCTAACTGACAAAAATGTTTTGTAGAGATCACAGAGGATCACAGTGATTTATATGATGAACATACGGAAAGCATTTTAAATACAGATGCTGACGCGTACACAGATAGGGTCTTAGAATACATATCTGGATTCGTTACAAGAAAGTTAATGCGTACAATCAAATGCGATGTCTGTGTATCGTTATTGATCGGAGAGGAAGAAATCAAGAGCCTGATTTATATAAAATTAAGAGGAGGACTCAAATATGCTTCTTCTAGGGTCATAGGTATATTAAAAAAGACGATATAAGAAAAAAAATCGAAACCGGAACTGTATTATTTGTACATTTTTAAATTCATGTGTGAATTGTATGATTTAAATACTTTTTTTCATGCAGACTAATCCTGAGCATATCAGTAACCATAAGTTACTCCTCATTGAACCCATAATTAAGACCTTCCTAGATATAAGGTTTAGATATCACGGTCGAAGAAAGTCTGAAAAAGTGTCAAATAGACAGTTTTTGAAAAAAATTATATTGTTTAGAAATGAATACGTAACAATTGCTTTTATAAGCCTACTTTACTAATCAAACGTTATACTTGAATTATTATCACACCAATAAACAAAAGTAAAAAAATAATTCTTATTTTTCACTAGGCCTCTGGCCTTCCAACCCAGAGGTAAAATATGCGAAAGCACATTTTCTGCAAGCAAGTTTTTTTTAATTCTGTGCAGAAAAAACACTTGACATGCATTTTATTCTCAGACTAGCTGTGCCCCGCGACTTCGCACAGAGTCGTAAGATACACAGTATACTATAATAACAGCCACACTAATAAAACTCATTCTTCCCCCGACCGGCCGCATTACATCGCCGCCCGCGCTCTTATTTCGTTTTAAGTTAGTGTTCTTTTTGCTCGGCTCCTAAGGGCCGTAGCGTGTTGTTAAATAGCCTATAACCATCCTGGCTACCAAACGCAAAAATAATTTTTGCATGGCTTTTTTTTGCGCGGACCCCTAATATTTTTTTTAAAATAAAGATAGCCTAAGTTACTCCTTTTAACATATCTGCCAGTGAAAATCCTGTCAAAATTGGTCCAGCCGTTTCAGAGATTAGCCGGGACAAACAGACAGACAGACAAAAAAAAATATTTTTTCCTTATAAATATTGTGTAGGCTCATAAGCGTTTAGTAAAAAGCTGTTATTTTTTCATTACCAACAGACACTTTTTTTTTTTTTTTTTTTTTTCTGGATGGGAAATCATCAAATGACTCCTCCCGCTCTGGGTGGAGCAGAAGGGAGTGTCAGACTCTTACTGACTAAAACCCACCCGTGTTCCTTAGCCCTTTATGTACCAGGGCAGCGGTAACCCTTTCGGACGATCCCGCTACCCCGGCAGGCTTCGGCCCTGTCGGGCCCTGTCGGGCCCCGTCAACTACGCTGACATCTCTCTGAGGCGCACGTGGAACACATACGCGCCGTCCGGCACGGGCCTGGTCCTGATCGGACGGAGAGCTACCCATTGCTCTCCGCCCGCAGGCCCGCGCCTACCAACAGACACTTCAATTTTATTTATTTGTATAGATATTAACAGAAGGTAAGATAACCTACTAATTTTTTTCTGTTACAATTACAACGGACTTAAAGTAAGTACATAATATTAGGTATGATCCAAACGTGATAACTAGTAAAACTCGTATTTAGTATCGATACTCGTTATAGTAACACCTATGTTCCTTGATCGACACAACCCTCGCAATGGCAGCCATTTTATGAGACAATATGAGTTGTAGGTATGCACCCTTTTTTTGTAGGTATTTCCAGTCCATACTTTTCTTTGTCAATGTGTCAGACAGCCCGATGTTCAAAATTAAAATGTGTTTATAATAGAATATAAATTAAGTTGTTGTTGTTACAGGTAGTTTACAAAATAATGCTAAAAAAAAGCACCTCTGTAGGGTGTACACAACAAATAAATAAAAAGAATAGTCTAAATGGCTAAACAGAAAACGAATGTCTAAATCGCAGCGTATACCGTATGAAATAGCGATAGTCTTAGACACTTCACTACATAACTGGCATGTAGACGGATAATATTTTCCCAAAACACCTTTGGTCGAGCCTCAGTTGTAGGCAACTGAGCAAATAAACATGGCCCTTCGCACTGCTGCCATTGCCGGATTAGGAGTACTTGATGCCCTAAGCAAAGTATATAAATCTTTAAAAAAAAATAACGTTTATTTATTACAACGAGATACCCGCGAGGAATACGTCAAAGTACATGTATTGCTAAAACATAGAGCCTTGCCAACGTCAACGCAAAAACATCTCCCGCCCACAAAACGCGTGGGTTTTCAAACAGCCTTGCTTTTCATGTGCTAGCAAATATTTTTTCGGTGCTATTTATGGTGCCCCCCGAGACGTGATGCCTAGCAATTGCTTAATTTGCTTAGGGGCTAATCCTGAACTGACTGCTGCACGGTTCACAGATTCACACTTGTATGTATACTACTTAGTTTGTGTATGTGATGTGATTGTGCGTGTCTTACCCGTTGGTCTCGTGTTCACAAGCGCGACTGCCGAGCGTGGGGTTCTGGGTTCGATTTCCAAGTCGGGCAGTGTGACTGAGTTTTTCTATTAGGAATTTCTTAGTAACAAACCGGCATTTGGGAGTTGGCGGTGTGATACCCCCGTGCCTCGGAAAGCATGTTAAACCGTTGGTCCTTGGTCTGATCTCTCTCCGTCGTATCGGATTGTCATTCTATCGGACTATACGACTGAGGGAAGAGAGATTGCATCTGTGTCTGCGCACACACTTGTGCACTATAATATATCATGCATCGATAGCTGGTCTCCTCTACCTTTGAGATGAGTACGGACTGGCATTGAATGCGATCTAGGCAACAATTTGGTGAGTGAGTTTCGCGGATTCTATTCATTCTACCGATACGGATTACCATAAAGAACGGTGAACGGCCTCTTTCTCATTTAGTCGATTTAAGGTTACAAAATCTTACTACAAGTTGAAATTAAAAAGACAGTTGCCAGTCGAAAAAAATCATTTTGCTTACAGTTGAGAATTTTATCCTTTTGTATGGGTAATTTATCCGCCTGCTTTTATCCCAATTTAGATTTTTTTGGATTTATAATAATAATTAAAAGATCGGCGCATCAGAATGACATGTGTTCCTTTTGCACTCTTCACTATTATAGCTGGTCTACACACATAAACTTAGTCTGTGCAGCATAATTTGGGAACACAAGAGTTTAACAAATAAAACGAAGCAAAAGAAGAAATAAAATGAAACGATCATAGCCTATGACCCAAAGAGTTAAGTAACTTTTAACAGTGAAATAAAAATGATGGTTGATAGTTTTTGTATGAACAACCGTCAATAATTTAAAATTATTTTTTGGAATCGTATATAAAAAGTACTTTTTGCTTGGAATCTTGCCTATAGAAAGATACATAACGTTAGAAAAATTAACCCAAAATGACGTAACTCACTTATCTCCATCCTAAACTCTTTTACTTGATAATATATAATAGTTTTTATACTAATAGGTAGGAAAGACAGAAAAGGGTACTTAACCTGACACCGGTGATAACACTAATTTATTTTTTCGATTTGTCGTTTGCAACACGAATTCAAGCAAGCAAGAGGCAGGGCAGAGCGAGCAGGGTAATCTGTATCTGTGGGTAGGGGAAGGTCTGCGCGGGGAAGGGTATTGAAATTGAAGTTTTTGAAAGAGGCGATCACGATTAAAGTCATTCTTCTGTCAAATTTATTAAACTGGAAGTTGGAAAACTGTATATGAATATTTCTATATTCTACAAAGTGATTTAAATACCAGAAATAAACCGTAAGTAGTGAATAAACAATATTAAATAAAAATAATTATCATCTTAGAAACGTTCACGTTTTCTAACCAACAAAAGTCAGGTTTTAGTTTCGTGGTCGCATTTCTGCTATCGTCATTTCATTACATACCCTGCCAGGGCTGCCAGTATATGCGTACAGCTTTTTTTATTGTTTTTTTTTTATTATTTTGGAGGTACAGATGTCGTCATTATCCTTAATTAGTAAACTATATACATATGTGGTATTCTGATTACAAATGCAAAGCTCAGAACATCAGGAATGTAAAATGGCATAGGAGGAAAAATCAGTAAAATGTCCCATACCTACTCACCATAAATAAATTATTCATGAAAAATGCATGAGAAACGTAGTTTTCGCAAGAAATTCTAGCAACAACTGCATTTTCGTTGCTAAAGGACCCATATCATAACTGCATAGACAGACCATTACAGCGTTACTTGTTGTTTTTGTAATAAATTGTTAACGTTTTTATCCATTGTTTGGACTATGAGGAAAAATGATTACAAATATTTGTTATGAACATTTTATAGATGCCTGTAGCTGATGAAATCCAGTCCTCGTGGGCTGATGAGGTTGAGATCGATCAGGGAGCCCTACCCCCACCATCTGAAGTGGTTGAAAACGGATTGAAGATTGTAACGGAATACAAATATGACAATGACAACAAGAAAGTCAAGATTGTCCGTACTTACAAAATTGAAAAACGTGTAGTATCAAAGGTATGTAATGGCATCCATTTAGTATGCATTGATGGGGATTAGCATCCATTTGCCTATTACATGGGATTTTCACATAATTGGCGAAATGTGGGTATACTATAGGTACACCTCTCTAACCTAACCTAACCGTTTGGGGACTACAGGCATGATCTTATGTTATGATATACCATTTCTTAATCTTGTGAATTAGTTTTTTTAGAAAGTTAGGGTTTTCAAAGGTTCCTAGCCCTTAATAGGTAATAGGTAATAGGTACAGCGGGCTGGTGTCCGCAACTCCACGACAATGCGCGTATTTTGCGTAAGGGTGGGAAAATCGATTATTCGATCCACCCCAGCTCCTCAAGGAAGGCCAGCAACGCCTCCTAGCCCTTAAAGAATGATTTATTTTTTCTTTGTTCAGAAGGCCAATTCCCGTAATTAAAAACGGTAAAAATCTAGTCGCAATCTCATCTCAGCAACAATCAATGTCAATAACTTGTTAAATGTTGGGATTTTGGAGGTATTTTTGACAGATTGAGACTGCGATCAGACTGCATGTTCTTAAAATTATGAGATTCGCTCCTCTGCTATATCAATAGATGTCAAAAGACAACTAAATAATACATCAGCATCCAAGCTTCTTAGCACACTTTCAATCACAATCTGAATAATTTTGAAGGATATTGGTGAACCATTGCTTCATATGTTGGAAAAATTTATCTGCTCAACAACTCAAATAACGCAATGAATGTTGTTTAACTGTCACAATGAAAGCCATTGCTACTGTTAGTGTGTTACACAATTACCCCTCTGATATATCTGAGTATTTTGTATGGGCAAGATAATTTGGATTATATCAGCAGATATTTATGACATGTCTTAGTCCTTAGACGCATATTGTTATGAGTGGATATTTTTAATTTGTTGAGGTTTTTTGTCTTCTAATGTTTTGGCAATTTTCTTTGGTAGTTTATTTAGAATGTCAGGAAAGGCGTACAACCAGACTCTCTTACCATATTCATTATTAATCTTTGGCAGTTTATATGTAGGCAAGTACAACAGGTTACAAACAAAGTTTGGTCTCTTTGTTTTCTGCAGTTTATTCATAAATACTGAGTAATCAGAGGCAACAGCCAATTTAACTTTATCGAACACATTTATGATTAACTTATCATAATCTGGTTTATATTTAAGTTTAATTTTATATGGTACCAATATTTTTAACATCTTTATCTGTATATTATTTTTTTAAGATATGTTTTATAAGTTCTTCCATAACTTGTTAAACCATAATTAATAACAGAGTCGGCTAATGCAATGTACAACAATCGCAAGGTCCTATAAGGCAATTTGTGCATTAATATGCGCAATTTAGACATTATAGCCCTAAGTTTAGTGCATACATAGTCTACATGTGGGCCCCAATTAAATTTATGAATTATCTTAAGCCCCAGATAGACATGTTCTTTAACATTTTCAATAGGCTTACAGTCACAGACATCTAAGCACTGGTGCATACATTGGTGTTCATGAGCCACAACTCTTGGTGTTCCTCTATTTCTTAAGTATGGTGAATGAATGTGTATGAGTTTAGTTTTTTTGTGATTAATTGATAAACCAACATCATGAGCCCATTTGCATAGTAAGTCAAACTCACTTTGCATCAGCTTCTCCGCAGTACTCAGGTCTCTGTGAGCTGTAATAAGATATGTGTCATCAGCAAATTGGTAGACAGAGGCATGCTGGAAGAGGTTACACATATCATTTACGTAAATCAGATACTCAGTCGCTCCGAGGATCGATCCTTGGGCCGTGCCATATTCAGTTGGAATCATGTCTCTATGAGCGCCCACTATGCTAACGACGTTGTATCTGTTTATGTGATAATCTTTGAACCACTCCAACATTGGACCCCGTATACCACTCTGCCACAACCTTCTATAAAGTACATCATAATTTAGTGTATCAAAAGCTTTGCTGAAGTCAATTATAATTATTATTACATGCTTTTTGATGTTGATAAAATCATTAATTTCATCTGTAAACTTTGACAACAATTGTGTAGTATTTTTATTTTTCTGGAATCCAAATTGTTTTTCATTAATTATGCCATTATTTCACAAGAAATCGTTCACCACACTCCCTACATATCTTTCAATAATTTTATCTATGCAAGAAAGTATCGTTATTTGTCTGTAGTTGTTAAAACTGCCTTTTTTATGTATCGGTCTAATTATACCAATTTTCAAGTTATCTGGATAAACAGACTTTGATATACAGCTATTAATGAGATGTGTTATGACCGGTGTGATTTCATTAGATATGAATTTAATATCTTTAGCTCAAATTTAATCAAAACCCGCGCTTTTTTTTGTCATTGAGGTTTCTTGGAATCGTATAATACTACTTCGTCATTTATCTTTTTGAATCTAATGGAAACATTTAAGAGTTTAGTGTACGACTTCGTGTTAAGAATCGGCCGATTGCACACAGACAAAACTTTTTTTACATTTGTGTCGTAATCATCAGCAAACTTATTTGATACATACATTTATATGTACTATTAATTAATGATACTAACATATTATTTACTTAACTAAACTAAACTGTTTTTTATAATGTGTAATTATTTTAGGACATTGCCAAGCGTAAAACTTGGAGCAAATTTGGTGACTCTGCCAATGACAAACCTGGTCCAAATCCTGCTACAACCAATGTTGCTGAAGATGTTTATATGCAGTTCATCACCAGCAAAGAAGAAAGTCAGCGTCCTGATGATGGAGATCTGGACGGTCTCAAGGTAACAGTTTTCATAAGTCTATTCTTACCTCACGTTCAGGCAACCATCATATTTTTCACATCTATCTTAAAATTCATTAGCTCAGCAACATTACATAAACTTATGTTAGAAACATTCTTAATAACTAAAGGACTAATGCTCATGAAAATAATTAAGCCATAAATTGCTGCCTTGAAGTTTAATTAATCTACTAAAACAGACTAAGGCAAATAAGGGAGGAAAAGTAAAATTGGTTTACTGCAGTAAAGCATGATTGGTGAAAATCCAATATCTGTCCTAACAATAAAGCTTTCGAGTTAGTTTGTTTGAACGCGTTAATCTCTGAAACTACCAGACGTACTAGAAAACATCTTTTTGCATTTGATAGCAAGGCTAGGCTACTTAACATCAGGCTAGGACCCTTGAAAAAGAAAAAGAAAACCCTAAGCGAAAATGAAGTAATAGCGCGGGCAGGCGATGCGATGCGACGGGGTCAGGGGAACAAGACATTTCAAGAAAGCTAGTTTTAAAAAACTTCACGTAAAATACACAGCACAATATATACTATTTGATCTACTAAAGTAATTGCTTCAACTGACTAATATTCCTGCATCATTTCAGCCTCAAAGCAGCAGTGTTATCTTCAAGTGCAGAACTTGCCAGGGAGACCATTGGACCTTGAGCTGTCCCTTCAAGCACACTCAAATGGCTCAGACTAAGGCTAGTGAAGCTGCCAAGGCAGCAGGCATTGGTAAGAGATAAACAATGGATGATATTAATTCATTATAATTATGTATGTTTGAAGAGCGGGCTTTTTGTAGTGATTACGTTACAATTCTGTGTTAATGTTGAATACTCCACAGTATTCAATATTAACATAGAATTGTTATTATATAACCAAAACATGTGTCATTAATTTTGTATTATTGAAATTATCTATGGAATGGTAAAGTAGCTTCGATACCACTAATATGGCAGATAAACAACAGAATGATAGATATGCAACAGTGACCCCTTAGGATAAGCACGCACTACGAATTTTAACCGTTGCGGATTATAATCGCTAATCTGTGAACAATACCAATATTCTAGAGTCCGCGCACTGCGGCAAAAAACGCCTGAGAATTCGCTTGAAAATTTTTTTGCGAGTGCGATTTTATTACGCATGAACATGCGATTAAAACAAATCGCATCGCAGTGAGCGCTTAGCCTTACCATCAGGTTGACCACAGGCTTTTTGCCATCCAAAAACAATAAAAAAAAATACATGCAAAGGATTTTCGTAGGTACTTGATAATTTGTGCAAATATAACAATACCATATTAATTTACAGATTCGAAAGCCACGCCCACCAACAAATACGTGGCGCCATACTTGCGCGAAGGAGGCGCTGGCCGTGGCACCGGCCGCGAGCCCCCCGGCGCCCGTCGGGATGACGTCACGGCCATCCGTATCTCCAACCTTAGCAACTTCGCAGTCGAAGCTGATCTTGACGATCTCGTCAAGGGCTTCGGTCCCGTGCAGAAGCTGTATCTCGCTAAAGAGAAGGTATGTACTAAGGATTTATATACCTCACGATTTTGGAGTTATTTTTTGTCTTTGTGGATTGCCCTGCAGCTTGAGGATCTGTTCATGACGAAACGTGCGCGTCGACATCTTGCTCATGCAATCTTACGCTTGAAAGATAGGTCATGTCTATATACAGGGTGGAAGCCACTGCATTGAAATTTTATTTTACTAGGTTATTTCGTAAAATAAATTCTGTTCCATATATTTTGACCGCGTAGTAAAAAATAGTAGAGTGTATTGACGCATGATAAGTACCATATAGGGCTTTATGTTGACCATACTAAAGATTGCAATTAGTCTTTTTGGTTCAAATTCATTTAATGATTTTGTTATTCGTTCATCTAACGAACATATTATCGTAACAACACGATAATAAGCAATACCATCCGTTTTGTTTCAGAGCACTGGTCACTGCAAAGGATTTGCGTATGTTCACTTCAAGTTCCGTGCTGATGCTGCTAAAGCTATCCAGACATTAAACGGGCACGGTTACGATCACTTGATCCTCAATGTGGAATGGTCGAAACCCCCTCAGAACAATTAACCATGTAACATCATAATTTCCATATTGTATACTTTTAATAAAATTCTATGAAAATAAATTACTTACCATTATTTTATCTCACCAGTTTTATTACGTACGGTCAGTGACAGAAGTCCATTCTACTTTTAAAAATATCATTTAAATTGATACAAGCATTCGATAGATTTTGTCTCAGCATTTCATTTAATAACTAAGGGTACATTTTCTTTTAATTTTACTTAAATATTTAAGAATTTCCTATTTCTCTATATATAAAGAATCTCGCTCAAGCTCGCCCTTACATAGTAGGTTCCCCTACTTCTCAAACTTTTCTGCATATCTGGGCGAGGGGGCTCTCGTTTAGTCGCGGGCCCCTGACGGGCTTAGTCCACCACTGTACATAGTTTAGGTAGGTATTAGTGATATGTAGTCACCCCATTTCATGATTCTGCTTGCGTGCAGTGGTTTGGTTATAGATACTTTCCTTACTGCTTTCAAAATAAGCGCAATCAACCGCGTGACAGCAGCAAAAGATAATGTAGAGAGTAAAGGTTCTAGTTTAGGTACTATTCTGAGTTAGGTTACGTTAGGTGTAGTGTTATAACTGGTAATGTAGGTAGTTCAAGTTAATTCAGTTGCATTGCACGTCACATGAGTATGGTGTTTTTTTATGTTTGCTAGATTTGTTTTTTTTACTAGAATTACTGTAATGTTGTTGGTAAGTTATTAAAGGTATGAACTTCCTCACTCTTTCTCTTGGGATTCATAAAATATCTACCTCCAGTTGCCACCACATTTAATAGGTTAGTAGCAGTAGTACAACCTTTAACAAAGAATTATTCAAATATTCTCTTATTATAAGTGGGTTTATACAGAAATATCAAAATGCAAAAGAAAAATTATTTAATATTTTATTCGAAGCACTTAGTGAAAGACTAGACAGACTTTGATAATACAACATCAACATGCTAGAAGGTGCATAAACATAACATAGTAAGACTTAACCTCTACCAAATATGTATAATGTGCTCTGGACATGAGACCAGTTTGTGTGTGTGACTCATACTTGCACTGATTCGCAACCTGACCTCATGTCCGGAGCCCATAAAAGTAAATAGCCCCCCATTCATATTCAAATCATTTTTCCAATCAGAAAAGCAATAACGTTATAAATTGTTTATATATCAATATCATATTTTTCATCATCACTGTGGGGACTGTATGTCTCATCAGGTAGTGTTACTTCGCCACAGAACATAAGTTCTACATAATGAAAATAATCTAAAGCAATATTAGTGAGCATTGCTCCTGTGGTAACACCCAATACTGTCCCTATAACTGGTCTTTGACCAACTGAACTTCTTAGGATGGCCCATAAGAAAATGGATCCCAGTGGCCATAAGCAACCTCCAAGAAATGCCCATGAAAAGCGCCTAGCTGGAGCTGCTGCAGCCATGTGTGGTCTTGCCCAGAGCCATAGTCCTGCACCACCACCCGCAGTTAAAAATAAAATATCTGTGACATCTCTATGTGGGAACAGTCTGAAAAGAACAAAGTTTTCTCAAGTAAAATTAGATTATCTATACCATAGCTAAATAAATTTCATCATAATGATATTCAATGTTTACATACCTGACCATTAGATGAGGGTTCATCACACTTACTGACAAAGTTGTGTAACTAACCAGACCTTGTAATGGTAAATAATAGTACAGTACATTGTCCTTAGTAAAAGGTGGCAACTTCACATTCGCCACTGATTTATTAAGAACATCAACAGTTTTTGGTACCGATCCTGACAAATTAGTAATTTGCAGCCGGACATTCCGGTAAATCTTCTCCAGAATATCCATTTTGTTACTTTTGCTAGTGGATAAATCAAAACAAGATGCACTCTATACTAGCACAACGGTAATAAGGTTACGTCGCTGCACATTATTTGGCAACCGATATGGTTTGCGAAGTTATTTATACTATAATTTTATGCATTATAGACTTGTACCGCACACAAAAAGTGATTGCAAAATGTGAATGCAAACACAGATTGCTATTGAAGCCGAAGCGAACATCAAAATTGGCATGTGACATTGTGACAACGTAGAGACTAGAGATGTCCATTGTCCATAATAATATCTATTGGTCGATAACATGAGAATTGCCGGTCTAATTCCTCATCGTTATTTTCTTAAAAACTCGGTATCAAAGCCATTAACTACATTTTGTATTGAAATTCCAGCTAATCTGTTACGAGTTGTGTATTTGTTTTACTTAAATCGTTCAGTTTGTAAATCGACTAAGCTTATTTTTCAGTAGGTATCACAACATCTGATATTACTGGCACGGGGGGACTTTAGACGATCAGTCTCAACCCATCCAGCAATCTGACCAACCTGTTAAGTACTGCAATCTAGTTCTCGACAACCAAAAATATTGAAAGTGATGAGTGAGAGTGTGATTAATCTGGATAAAGGAGAACAAGCTTCTAAACTATAAAATCATCGCTGAACAGTCATGGATGGGTTCTAAAAAAACATTGTTTGAAGTAGTGGCGTTGCTCATCATAAAGGGGCCCAGTAAACATTTTTTTTGGGGGCCCTTTTTACCCGACTGTAGTGGTGAAGAGAGCATTAGTGGCCCAGTCATAATGGGTGCGACTTACTATATAGTTGTTGGTCGTAGGTTCTAACCCAGGCAGGCGCTTGACTTAGTGTAAATAATTTTTTCGCCAGTTCTCAAAACGGTGAAGGAAAGCATAACGAAGACGTTTTCTTCGTTATGCTTTCCTTCACCGTTTGCATGTCCTAGAATAAAAAAATATGGTAGATTACGGCTCACTCCCTCTCACAGAGATGCCTGTGTCCCAACAGTGGGAACATGCTTATTATGTACCGGTAAAACGGGGTGAATAGGGATGCAGAGGTGAATTGGAATGAAACTTTAAAATGGATTTGAACTTTAAAATAATATAGTTTGTTGCTAACAAGGGCACTTAATCTTTAATTAAAAAACAGTAAACACATTAGTCTTTTCTGGCAACAAACTATATTATTTCAACGATAAAATATATTTTAAAGTTTCGTCCTGATTCGCCCCTGCATCCCTATTCACCCCGTTTTACGGTACCGCCTTTATTTTTCTGTTATTTTCTTCTTGTCCGTTTATAGTATATGTTTGTACATAGATATTTAAATAAATAACTAAGGATTTCAGTTTTTAAATTAGATATTTAAAACAATATTATTTTAAATTTTTTGGCTTAAACACGTCGCGTTGTGGGCCCCTGTAGCTCAGGGGCCCCGTATCGTCGATACGGCTGATAAAGCGGCAGCTAAGCCTCTGGTTTGAAGATTAGATGGGCCAGTGGGCCTGCCTGTATAATAATAATATGTATGTTGTCATGTAGAATAAATGAAAGCAGTTTTTGTTTTTATTGGCCGTCCCAATGCTGGGCAAAGGACTCCCCGCAAAAAAAATGTTAGAAAACAGTTTGTGTAATATTAAAAACTTGTTTTTATTTTCATCAATTTGGTAGTTATTTTAGCTGCTCTAACTTTATCAATTAAACTTTCTCCTAGAGGACTAGATGCTTCTATATCTAAAGTACTAAAATCTGTTGTTATATCTAGACCTTTTCTCCACTTCTCCAAGCCATTCCAAGCTATCATAACTCCATTATCTGTACATAATTTAGGATAAGGTCTATAAATATCATAACAAGTTTCATGGCATAACATTTGTAAAGCACTAAAAATATAATTGTTACATGCCACTCCCCCAGATACCACTAGCTGCTGTCTACCTTCTGGTATGAGATTATTTTCTTTACAAAATTCCATAGCTCTCTGTGTTCTATGAATAAGATGTCTGGTAGTAGCCATCAGCAGAGCAGCACACAAATCATTAACTTCTGGTATCAATTCATGAGCTACAGTTTTGTGTTCTACTTCCTTTTTATGTAAATGGAACAGAACGGAGGTTTTAAGGCCATTTAAACTAAAATTACAATCTTTGTATTCCGACAGTGGCAAAGGTAGTTTGAACATGTGAGGATTTGTTGCTTTAGATGCTGCTGCTTCCACAGCTTGGCCTCCACATATCTGGGAATACTCAGGAACATTCCTCAATTTCATTCTCCTAGCCACTTTATCAAAAACTTCTCCAGGAGCGCAATCCATACTTTCTCCTAGTAATTGAAAGTAATTAACATCTTGAACAACGGCAAGTAAACAATGTCCTCCAGATATTAAGAGAACTAGAAATGGAAATTTTATATCATGATGCATTCTTGCCACTAGTGCATGTGCTTGCATGTGGTGGATGGGGATTATTGGTTTATTAAAACGTCGTCCTAAATGTTTAGCATATTTCATGCCCACAACAAGACTGAGTGGTAGTCCCGGCTTCAGTGTGACAGCAATAGCTGAAATATCTTCCATAGCTAATTTGGCTTCCTGTAATGTTTTAGTTACTGTGGGTTCAATGTATGCTCGATGAAGGTCTTGTGCAATATCTGGTATGATTCCGCCATTTCTTAAATGCATCAGATTTTGGGAGTGACAAACTTCTGACAATAGTTTGCCATTTGAATTAATAATACCACAGCCAGTATCGTCGCACGACGTTTCAATACCGAGTATATTTATATTTTGTCTGTTGCTATAGCCTCTTGTTTTACAAAAATATTGTTTACTCACTTGATTAACAAATTGTGAACAGACTATTCGCTTTAAGGCATTCATTATACTTTCTGTATATTTTTTCCTTAAAATGTACACCTAGTTATTACATATAAAATGTATTTTCATTAAGATTTCCATTCACTGGCCGACTAGGTTATTTTTACACAATTTGTACCTAAAAATAAACAAACACCTTTGTTAAATTATTACACGTACTTTCATCACTAAATAATAGTTCTTTAGTAAATATTAAGTAATTTATATTACCTATTACATTCAGCGTACGTCCTAAGTAAATAATAAATAAAGTTTGGTGTATGACATAACCTCTAAATAAAACAGTATTTATGACACTTGACAGGAATCAGAATGACTTAAGGGCGAAGTCATAGACATGGTCATTTTAGTATCACAGGCTTAGCATATACTAATATTGGGCTTAAGCATGAAGGAAATGAGCCTGATGCCTTGTTTACACAGGTTTTACTCAATGGTTTTTCTTATATTAAGTTGTGGCCTTACATAGACCCGAATATTGCTGCCGCAAAGTTGTAGTCCCATTTACAACTTGTAATGAAGATTTTTCAAACAACTTGCCTCTGAGGTATGTAATGGTCAACCTTGAAAATAATGTGAGTTTTGGAATTCACTCAATTATAATGTTCCCACTGCTGGGAATCAGGCCTTCTCTCTGTGAGAGGGGGTGGGCCGGCCATGATCCACAACAATCACAAACATGTTTCATCTATCCAAACCCTAGGCAGTGGTTCGTACAATTTGAGTCCGCCATGGAACCACAGAAGCAAGGGGATGCGGCCAAGTTTCATTTGGTGATATCAAGACTGACCAGAGACGCCTTACAACAGGTTAGCGATCTAATTTTTAAGCCTCCTACCGAAGACAAATACGGCATATTCTAACGCAGACTTCTGACGGCCTATGAGGAGAGTGCCGAAAGGCAATTTCAAAAATTAGTCGGAGAAATGGACCTAGGATCGCAACGCCTTCACACCTTCTACGATGTATGTCAGAACTGGCGCAAAACACTGAGATTTAATTAACGCCGGCACATGCGGTAGTGCATCACATCATAACAAATTGTCCCCCGGTACACGCGCGTCCAAGGCCGCTACCACCGGACCGTTATAATAATGATAAAGGATGAATTTTACTTAGTGTGTGAATTAGGAATATGTAGGCCATCGCAAGAGAGTGGTCAAGTCCGTTGCATGTGGTCCCTAAGAAGGATGGGCAACTGCGCCCGTGTGGAGATTATAGATCGTTAAATGCAATAACGAAGCCAGACCGTTATCCCATCCCTAGAGTAAGTGACTTTACATATATTTTATCAGGTAAGACTTTGTTCTCGCGACTCGATTTAAATAGAGCCTACCACAACATAGCGGTTGCAGCGGATGACATTGAAAAAAGCGCCATAGCGACCCCTTTTGGTCTTTGGGAGTTTCCACGCATGACGTTCGGATTGAGGAATGCAGCTCAAACTTTTCAGAGATTCATGAACCAACATGTTCTCAGGGGTATAGAGCGCATAGAGAACACAAACGGTAAGTCAGCACTTTTCTGCTACATCGATGACGTCATTTTGGCTTCGGACAACGACATCATACATAAGGAGCAGCTCCGCATCTGCATCTTTTTTAGGCGGGTCAAAAACTGAAAAATGCCGCTCCCGCCCACTTACATTTATTTTTACCTTTATCATCCATATAACAAAATAAAAACAGTTTGGAAAGTTATACATAACGAAACTAGTGGGAATAAAATACGAAACAATGATTACGCATTGGAGACTTCACGTGGTGCTATAAGCTCTACCTTAGAAGTAGCTCAGGAATTTGTCTTTACTAATATACCATGTAAAACGACGGAAGTTTTAAATTCTTCACCCGTTGTCTCAATTGATTTATTAAGAGCTAACGTTCCAGGCGTCTCGGTTGAATTTCAATTTAAACATATAAACCCTATGACAGTTATAAAAGCTTTTCGGCAAATCAAAATCAAATTGACCGAAGATTTATGGGGAATGTCTATCAAAGTTTGTACATCCATAATCGAGACTATAGCAGCATACTTAGCTTTGATATTTAATTTGTGTGTAGATCAAGGAATCTTCGCGGATTTAATGCAATACGGTAAGGTTATACCGCTTTTTAAATCTGGGGACAGCAAAGACACCAACAGTTATAGAACAGTATCCGTGTTGCCCGTATTCAGCAAGGTGTATGAAAAGGTAATGCTCAATCAAATGTTAATCATTTTAACACCAACAAAATGTTAAGGAGGCCCAAGATGCCATAGGAATCTTTTGTGACCTCTGCAAGGCATTTGACTGCGTCAATCACGAAACCTTACTTTTAAACTTGAGCATTACGGACTAGGTCAACTTGCGCTCAGTTTAGTAAAATCTTATTTAAATGATAGACAGCAAAAAGTTCAAATAAATGGTGTCAATTCTCTTGCTTTAAAAGTAAAAATGGGTGTTCCACAAGGCTCAATTTTAGGTCCTTTCCTCTTTTTAGTATATATTAATGATCTACCCCATTTATTAAAGAACCAACCACAAATGGTGTTATTTGCTGACGATACTTCCTTAATTTTTAAGATAAATAGACGTGCATCAAATCTTGACGACGTAAATAACGCCCTACTGCAGGTACAAAATTGGTTCACTACTAATAATTTGGTATTAAATGGGGAAAAAACTAAAAGTTGTGATTGTGACATAGTATTGAACAAAGAGAAACTAGAATTCGTCGATAATACTGTTTTCCTGGGGATCACGCTCGACTCAAGGCTGCAATGGGGTCCTCATTTAACATCTCTTGCAGGACGGCTAAGTTCAGCAGCTTATGCTGTAAGAAAAATTCGTCAATTTACTAATGTAGATACCGCGAGGCTAGTCTATTTCAGTTACTTTCATAGTATCAAGTCTTACGGTATTTTACTATGGGGACGGGCTGCAGATATGGAGTCCATTTTTATTCTGTAGAAAAGAGCCATCAGAGCAATATATGGCCTCGGCAGGCGTGATTCTTTAAGGGAACTGTTTAAAGATATTAACATCATGACGGTACCTTGTCAATACATCTATGGAAACAACATGTGCGTAAGAATTTTTTTAAATCTTTTCAAAAAAAGACGTGAAAGATACAACTAAATGACTAGAAATAGGGACCAATTAGTTCACACGGGTTTCAGACTGGCTAAAGTAGACTCATCCTTCATGGGGTACTGTTTAAAATGTTACAATAAAATTCCTCCCCACATTCTCCAAGCGAATGAAACGAAATTTAAATCTTGTATTAAACGCACACTATGTAGCCAGGCATATTATAAGTTAGGGGATTACAGCGCTGACAAAAATGCTTGGCTCAATGCTGGTCCTGCTCCACAGAAAGCGCATAAACTAATTAGCATTCGGAAAGATTGTTGGAGCTGCTGAACATTGGAAAAAAACTATCTTTGCATTGTATAGATTCAATTGCTTAGTATTGTATAATTGCATAGCACACGTGTGAGCACTATGTACTTTCTATAAAGCTACCATTTACTGGGTACGTCTTTCATTGACTTGAATGTGCCCTGGCGGCTGTGAGTATGTCATGCTCACTCTAATGTCTCGCTGGTGGTGGCGTGTGTGTTGGATCATTAAGTTCCCTCCAAAATGGTTGAGCTGAATGGTGCTGATCCATACGTCATGTTTGTGAACGGGCGCCGTCAGTAGCGACTGGTCATCTCTTAGCTGCTACGGCTTATTTTAATTTTTAATTTCTGAATTGTTTGTATGTTTTCTTTATCGGACGCTTTTAACGTGCACGTCTTTCTACATCGTTCAATTTCAACACGAATGATGTAATCAAATATTTTGTAACAATTTTATGATTTAAAAGAGTGTCCATGGAGTTTCTTCCCCGTTCTTCTCCATAGGTACCTACGCTATGGAAGGGCAACTAGCTTCATCTTTCTGACTGACCGACCCTTTGACAATTCAAAAGTGCTTGTTGGTTAAGTTGAATTAAATGATTTGAGTTTGAGTTTGACTATAATTTCAGCTATCAGATGTTCACTAATTGATTGAAATATGGACATAGCCTACATAGGCCTTCCGGAAATAATGCATCCATCGCTGTTCTTTCTGTGTTAAGCCTATTTATTTACAGATATATAGACACAAACGTGTAGGATATATATTTTATTTCTGTACTTGTACTATTATTTATTCCGTGGTCAAAGTTAAGTAAATGATGAGTTGTTCATTCGTATGTAAAGTGTGAATTTGGCCGCGCTCTGAACTTGCCCCCCCCCCTAGATCCGGGGCTGATAAGGAGCATCTTCGTACGCTGTTTAAACGTTTCAACGAGGTAGGTATAACTATAAACCTAAACTATATGCGCGGGGAACATTGCATTTTGCACTACTAGCGTTACTGCTACCTGTAGTCCCTACACATTTAATGCTTGTAATATGTATTCGAAATTTAGGTTCTAGGACCTGTCACTTTCCTCACCATTTTTAGAGCAGTGGTGATGTACAAACGCCAGCAGGGCAAGCTACCCGAAACTGTCAAGTTTTCCCAATCACTCTTAAACCTTATTGCTTTAGCGATAAAGTTGAAAATAGATAAATAAATTTGACACATTGTATTATCTGACGTCTGCACAGTGCATGCATGCCTTGGTTTCGAACCTAGTTTCGAACTTGGGTTCGAACCCACAACCTGCATACAGCTGGTAACGTAACTCGGGGCGGTCACCACCACTGAGCCACCACTGCTAATTAAGGTCAGTCAGTACAGTTCATTTATTAATTTAGCTATGTAAGTCGTCCGATCTGCGTGGAAACCGTATCTCCTGCTCCTGACTGAATACGCAACATTATGCATACGCAGTCAGGTAGGTATATATTTACATATTTTTTCCAGGTAGACAACATGAGCCGCACAGCTTGCTCCTACTTTGTTTATGTTATGTGCATAATTTCGTGAGGACGGGATCTTTTTGTAATTCGCTGATTTCACTCGAGTGTCGTCTTGCGATCTGGTTGCACGATATAGGCATATTGTAAAAACATGTTGAGATTGTCTAAAAAGTTTGCCAGTAATGGGAAATGTGTGAGTTTTGTATCAAATGTAGCGTGTAGTGGTGAGAATAAAGAGGTACACAATGAAAGAGCCCACGTGAGGAATTTTGAAGAGATCCCGGGACCTAAGTGCTATCCCATTGTTGGGACGCTGTATAAATACGCACCTTATATTGGTAAGAGTTTAAATTAAGCATCTGTTTAGCTTTTTTTGTGTAGTTGTCGTTGTTAAATTTAATTTTTATACCTAGTGGCTAGGACTGGGTATGTTCATCCAATACTGCTTATCAACATTCATGCTTCTTAGTCGTTCACTTATTTTTATCTCAAGAGTTGGTAAAGGAATATAATTATGTATTCAATCTGGAGACAACAATACGACATTAAATGAAAACACTGGCAATGCAAAGGAGTATTTTGGAATTATCAATTGAATCCTCATCGGAAATAAAAAAGTGTTTTTTTCAAACAAACTAAATAGTGGTGACTATGGGTTTCGCCAATCTTTGAAGCTGTGGTGAATAAACTATTGGGTACATGTAAGTATTTGATTCAATTTTCGTATGCAGACTGGGAACGTCATTAGATATACGCAGTTTAATTTATTGTGGTATTGTAATCTCCACCTTGTGTATGAACTATGTACCTCCTACCGATTTACGTGTCTAGTAGTAAGGCCGTTGTAGATTCAACGTACCTACGGCGAACACGAAAAGTCGACTAACACCCCTTTAATTTTTTTCTTCTTAACTATGACACGGAGTAAAATATTCATAATCAGATCAAAAATCGGGACTGATATAAAATTATAATAGTATTAACTCTTATCTATTACATGATATGTTGAAAAAATAATTTTGTATCGATTCAGATAATAATCGGCTTTTGTTGCTACTTGTACACACGGCTAAACATCAAACTATATATTTCCAGTTTTAGCTGACCTCGCAATATATAGGTTTTTTGAACAGAAATCAGCTTGTACTGGTTAAGTATAACATACCTTGATGTCTAGCCGTGCGTACCTTCATGTGAATTGATGTGAAAGGCCCCAAAAGAATTAGTAGTTAAGACTCTTTAGCAGGACTTTGCCTTGCTGATAAAAACAATCTTCCAGGTGACTACCATGTCGAAGCATTAGATAAAAACTCTTGGCTGAACTGGCGACGTTACGGCAGCCTGGTCCGCGAAGCTCCTGGAGTCAGGTTACTGCACGTGTACGACCCTGAGGATATAGAGGCGGTGTTTCGGCAAGACCATCGTTATCCAGCGAGGAGGAGCCACGTCGCCATGTTCCACTATCGTCTGAACAAACCACATGTCTATAACACTGGCGGATTACTTTCTACGTAAAGAATTTTTGTTTCAAAGTCAATACTGAAGATGTATCATTTGAGAGTTTGTAGGGCCACTTATCTCTTTCTATATGAGTGGAGCTCCATCATATTTTTAAACAACCTCTATAAGGAGTGAAATCGGTGTTGGGGTTTGTTTGTATCGGAAAATCTGAAATTAATAAGTAAACTCAGTGTCGTCTGTTGTAATGAAGAGGCCTTATCATTTCAATATACAAACTCAATAGTTCCTTATTCCACGCCGCAGAATCTACTTGTAATGATTAAAACAAATGTTTGTGGTCTCTAACTCATAAATACATATTTCCCACCCATTGTTTTGAAATTGGACAGATTATTACGGTACTATATTGATATTTTTTGCAGTAACGGCCCAGAATGGTGGAGACTGAGAAGTACGTTCCAAAAGAATTTTACCAGTCCTCAGAGTGTAAAAAATCACGTCGAAAGAACAGATAACGTCATAACAGAATTTGTAAAATGGATTAAAGAGAGGAATATTTCATACAATGAAGATTTTTTGCCATATTTAAATAGATTGAACTTAGAAGGTAATATTGGGAATGAAACTGAAACAAGGCAAATTATAATTTTAAATGTCCTCCTTCATCGTCGTGTCGCTGGCACGACAGTTATTTAAAATTTGTTGGTCCAAAACTTGGGGGTGCATAAAAGGAGCCCTGAAATCAAACATCTGGCGCACCCTGGCCACCTAGCACTCGTTAACGCAGAGTCAAGGTGACTAATCCTTTCACCACGATGGCACGAACCGGTCTTTCTCAAGATCAACCCCAAAAGGCTCTTTTAAGAGTCAAACGGCAAAGAATTTAATATTTGAAAGAGTATAAACACTGTAATTATGACATTCTTTGTTATGTTGCAGTAATAGGAACTGTAGCGTTCAATGAACGCTTTCGAAGCTTTTCTCGTCAAGAACAAGATCCGAATTCAAGAAGCAGTAAAACTATTAAAGCGGCTTTTGGATCTAACTGTGGAATTATGAAACTAGACAAAGGAGTTCTTTGGAGAATGTTCAAAACTCCTCTATATCAGAAACTTGCCGACTCTCAGGAATATTTAGAACAGTATGTTGAGTACAACTTCTATTAGATTCTTTATGTTAATGTCTTCGTTATTTTATTTGTAAGAAGGAATTCTTGTTTTTTAGAGTATCTTCAGAAATATTAATGGAAAGGGCGCATTTTTTTGCACATCCTGACGACAACGACAACTCTTTATTGGGATCTTTTCTGAAACAGCCTAATCTGGATTTGAAGGACGTCCTAGGAATGATGGTTGATATACTTATGGCTGCTATCGACACGGTAAATATCAATTGGATCATCGCTCTCCTTTGGAGATTTTGAGTAACAATGATTAATGTTTCAATATATTTTATTTCAGACTGCATACGCAACTAGCTTTGCTTTATATCACGTCAGTCGAAATCCTGAAGTTCAACAGAAAATATTCAATGAGATTTTTACACTCCTTCCCACGAAAGATGCGAAAATCAGTCCCGATATAATATCGAAAGCTATTTATGTAAGGAGTTGTATCAAAGAAAGTCTGAGATTGAATCCAGTGTCGATTGGCGTAGGCCGTTTAACCCAAAAGGATTTCATGCTGAGAGGTTACCTAATTCCAGAAGGAGTAAGTATGAACATGATTTTAAAACCAAATGGCGAAATGATAAATACGTATATAATAAAAATGATGCCTTTGTTTCAGACTGTAATAGTAACGCAAAATATGGTAGCGTCTCGACTACAGCAATATGTCAATGATCCGCTCAAATTCAAACCCGAACGCTGGTTAAGAGGTTCTGAGAGTTATGAACATATTCATCCCTTCCTCAGTTTACCATTCGGTTTTGGGCCCCGATCATGCATAGCAAGAAGATTAGCAGAGCAAAATATATGCATCATTCTGATTCGGGTAAATTTTCCATTCGTTTTCTTATACTAATGCAACTCAGTTTTAAACATTATACAGGATCACAAATAATCTTTTGGGTTTCAGCTGATTCGTGAATTCAACATAAAATGGATGGGTGGAGAACTTGGAGTTAAAACTCTTCTTATAAATAAACCTGATAAACCAGTGTCTTTGACCTTTACTTCAAGAAATGATTAAGAAATAATTATGGGTATTCATGTTAAAATATTTCTATTTAATGTATGGTCCGTGTAATCTTTTACCTGTAATCTGTGTTATAATAAAAATAATTATGAAATAAATTAAAAACTTTTAAAATCACCATTCATATTTTATTGCACTACAATTAATTGGGTCCTTTTGGCACATTAGAACGAATATAATTTTTTACACGTTTGGGAGCATTCTGTTTTTTAGACGCCATGTTTGAGGCAATACGTTTTTCAACAACATCATGTGCGGAGGACGTGGGATATAGAAACGGTTTTTTATTTCCCCATATAGAAGACTTAATTGCATTCAAGTCAAGTTTTGGGAACGGCGTTACAGGCAATCTAAAGGGATGCTTCTTAATCAAGAAACGTTCTACAGAAGCAGGTTTCGGGATCATAAGTTTTTTTGTCTTTGGTGCACGATTAGAGAGATGAGAAACAAAAGGTACATAACTAAATACTCCCAGATTATTTGAAGGCTTTGGAATGATTGTAGGGGGTAATGTTTCCTTGACTGTTACGACACTTTCAGGATTTGATTGAAAAACTTCTTCCAACATATAGGTGTCAGTAATTTCAGATTTCATCATAGTCGGTCCAGAAGAGATCTACAGTTATATTATCAGGAAACACTTCTATTGATTCCTCAATTGGAAAGGTGTTGTTTTCCAATGCGAAGGATTCTGCAGTTTCAGATACTACCAAAGGCTCTGGAAACGGTCTTGCCGAGATTTCTGAAATTGAAGGAAACACGCCTGTGGATTCCTCAACATTGATCGATTCTTCTATTTTCACTTCTTCAACAACGGGAAGGATGCCATTGTATGATAGTTGTGGTAAAACTGGAGCTTCTGGAATGACTTCAAGTCCTAGAGTGATGGGTTTCGGCTCAACGTAATTAATGATCGGTTTTTCGATTGGTCTATCATTTATTTCTGGAATTGTAGGAAATACACCCGTTGGCTCCTCGAATATTACCGATTCTTCTTTTTTCACTTCTTCTTCAATCATGGGAGAGATATCGTGAAGTGAAAGAGAAGGTAATAGTGGAGCTTTTGGAATTGCTACAAGTTCTTGAATGGCGGGCTTGGGCTCAACGTCAACAACAATCGGCACTTCGATTTTTGCAAGTTCTGTATTGATGGGTTTGGGCCCAACGTAATTAATAATCTGCTCCGTGATTTGGTCTCACAGCGATTTTTGAAATTGTAGGATACATAAACGTTGGCTCCTCAAATATTACCAATTCTTCTTTTTTCACTTCTTCAATCATGGAAGAGATATCGTGAAGTGAAAGTGAAGGTAATAGTGGAGCTTCTGGGATTGCTACAAGTTCTTGAATGGCGGGCTTGTGCTCAACGTCAACAACGATCGGCTCTTCGATTTTGACTTCTTCTTCAACAATGTGGATATCGTTTGCAGAAAGTGGAGGTAGTACTGGAGCTTCAAGAATGATTACAGGTTCTGCATTGATGGGTTTGGGCTCAACGTAATTAATAATCTCCTCCGTGATTGGTCTCACAGCGATTTCTGGAGTTATAGGAAACACAACCGTTGGCTCCTCCAATATTACCAATTCTTCTTTTTTCACTTCTTCTTTAATCATGGAAGAGATATCGTGAAGTAAAAGTGATGGTAATAGTGGAGCTTCTGGAATTGCTACAAGTTCTTGAATGGCGGGCTTGGGCTTAACATCAACAACGATCGGCTCTTCGATTTTGACTTCTTCTTCAACAACGTGGATATCGTTTGCAGAAAGCGGAGGTAACACTGGTGCTTCAGGAATGACTACAAGTTCTGCATTGATGGGTTTGGGCTCAACGTAATTAATAATCTGCTCCGTGATTGGTCTCACAGCAATTTCTGGAGTTATAGGAAACATAACCGTTGGCTCCTCAAATATTACCAATTCTTCTTTTTTCACTTCTTCTTCAATCATGGAAGAGATATCGTGAAGTGAAAGTGATGGTAATAGTGGAGCTTCTGGAATTGCTACAAGTTCTTGAATGGCGGGCTTGGGCTTAACATCAACAACGATCGGCTCTTCGATTTTGACTTCTTCTTCAACAACGTGGATATCGTTTGCAGAAAGCGGAGGTAGTACTGGAGCTTCAGGAATGACTACAAGTTCTGCATTGATGGGTTTGGGCTCAACGTAATTAATAATCTGCTCCGTGATTGGTCTCACAGCAATTTCTGGAGTTATAGGAAACATAACCGTTGGCTCCTCAAATATTACCAATTCTTCTTTTTTCACTTCTTCTTCAATCATGGAAGAGATATCGTGAAGTGAAAGTGATGGTAATAGTGGAGCTTCTGGAATTGCTACAAGTTCTTGAATGGCGGGCTTGGGCTTAACATCAACAACGATCGGCTCTTCGATTTTGACTTCTTCTTCAACAACGTGGATATCGTTTGCAGAAAGCGGAGGTAACACTGGTGCTTCAGGAATGACTACAAGTTCTGCATTGATGGGTTTGGGCTCAACGTAATTAATAATCTCCTCCGTGATTGGTCTCACAGCAATTTCTGGAGTTATAGGAAACATAACCGTTGGCTCCTCAAATATTACCAATTCTTCTTTTTTCACTTCTTCAATCATGGAAGAGATATCGTGAAGTGAAAGTGATGGTAATAGTGGAGCTTCTGGAATTGCTACAAGTTCTTGAATGGCGGGCTTGGGCTTAACATCAACAACGATCGGCTCTTCGATTTTGACTTCTTCTTCAACAACGTGGATATCGTTTGCAGAAAGCGGAGGTAACACTGGTGCTTCAGGAATGACTACAAGTTCTGCATTGATGGGTTTGGGCTCAACGTAATTAATAATCTGCTCCGTGATTGGTCTCACAGCAATTTCTGGAGTTATAAGAAACATAACCGTTGGCTCCTCAAATATTACCAATTCTTCTTTTTTCACTTCTTCTTCAATCATGGAAGAGATATCGTGAAGTGAAAGTGATGGTAATAGTGGAGCTTCTGGAATTGCTACAAGTTCTTGAATGGCGGGCTTGGACTTAACATCAACAACGATCGGCTCTTCGATTTTGACTTCTTCTTCAACAACGTGGATATCGTTTGCAGAAAGCGGAGGTAGTACTGGAGCTTCAGGAATGACTACAAGTTCTGCATTGATGGGTTTGGGCTCAACGTAATTAATAATCTGCTCCGTGATTGGTCTCACAGCAATTTCTGGAGTTATAGGAAACATAACCGTTGGCTCCTCAAATATTACCAATTCTTCTTTTTTCACTTCTTCTTTAATCATGGAAGAGATATCGTGAAGTGAAAGTGATGGTAATAGTGGAGCTTCTGGAATTGCTACAAGTTCTTGAATGGCGGGCTTGGGCTCAACGTCAACAACGATCGGCTCTTCGCTTTTGACTTCTTCTTCAACAATGTGGATATCGTTAGCAGAAAGCGGAGGTAGTACTGGAGCTTCAGGAATGACTACAAGTTTTGCAGTGATGGGTTTGGGCTCAACGTAATTAATAATCTGCTCCGTGGTTGGTCTCACAGCGATTTCTGAAATTGTAGGAAACTCAACCGTTGGCTCCTCGAATGTTACCAATTCTTCTTTTTTCACTTCTTCTTCAACAATGGGCGGAATGCCATTAAATGATAGGGGTGGTAGCATTGGCGCAAAAGGAATTACTAGAAGTTCTGGAGTGACAGGTTTGAGCTCCTCCGTAATTGTAATCGGCTTTACGATTTCTGAATTATTTTCTTTCTCGAGAGTAATATCAGACAGTGTTTCTTCTGAAATTTCCGATAAAGGATACATAAAGGGCTTTAGAATTTCTATTAGTTTGTTTTTATCAACAACTACTTTCGAAGCATCTTTCGAGAAAGAAGAAGAAGAAAGGTGTTGCTGTATCAGAGATATCAAACCTTCAATGTGAGATGGAATATAGCTTGGCGGTAAGTTTAGTTGTGGCTTGAAGTAAAAGTTTGCTCCTTGGTGTATGACGCCATGTTTGTGTAATTCTGGGGAGACTTGACCAGGCAGCGTGTTAAAATTTTCGTTGACGGTGATTTTAATGGGCTCATAGTTGATTGCTGCTGAGATTGCTGAATTAAATTGAAGAGTGCCAATTAAGGCAATACAGACTATTGACGTAATCTGAAAAAAAAAAAACATGAATGTGAATAAATTGCTCAAGGCTCTTAGCTCGTTAAAATTGCAAAAAGTTCTTGCAGTACAAAAAGGAGTTCGATATCACAGTAATATAAATAACTAACTGCCCGTTGGTCTCGTGGTCGCAAGCGCGACTGCTGAGTGTGGGGAAATGGGTTCGATTGCCAGGTCGGGCAATTTGTTATTGAATTTTTCCATTAGGAATTTCTTAGTAACAGCCCAGAGTTTGGAAGTTGGCGGTGTGATACCCCCGTGCCTTGGAAAGCACGTTAAGCCGATGGTCCTGCGCCTGATCTTTCTCCGGTCGTGTCGGATTGCCATCCCATCGGACTATGAGAGTGAAGGAAGAAGGAGTGCACCTGTGTCTGCGCGCACACTAGTGCAATATACATAATATCTCCCACGCGGAAGGCTTTGTTCCCTTAGGGGGACAGAACGGAAAAAAAAGTTTGATCTGTGCCCCTGTGATCGAACTTCCCCCCTTTCAGTGATAGGGGGACAGACGAAACTTTTTATTCCTGTTTTTCCCCCATAGAATTTAATATTTTAATTCTTAAAAGTACATATTACAACCAGTCTTCTGATTTGACTTCATATAACCTAGTTACAAAAGAAAACTTTAAAATTTACTAATAATAAACTTAAGTTGTAAATAATCTCATAACATATATATTATTAAACCAAAGATTAAATTGTAATTTATTGAAATACAGAATGATAATTTATAAACCCAAACCACTAGTCTTCTATTTAATGCAATGTTGCTTATAATGTGTGGCATTAATTAATAATAAGAATTAATATATTAAATTCTAGGGGGGACAAAGCAGAATACAAAGTTTCATCTGTCCTCTGTTTCCCTGTACTACCGGGACAGATAGGAGTGAATAAAGTTCAAACTGTCCCTTTCCCCTCGTTGCTAAAACAAACCAAACAGATCAAACTTTTTTTCCGGTCTGGGTGACGATAGGAATAATTCGCCGAAATACGGTCTGGAGGACTTTATTTATAATATTATAAACTGAGCCAATACTGATTTTCAATATAAAGTAATGACAAAAAATCTAATAAAACAAATAATACGGTTTCTCGGCCGATAAATTTAACGAAGTCGTGATAACTGAATTTAATGGGGCAAACATATTGTCCAAATATAAGTCGGGTCCTCTCTGATCACAAAAATAATAACAAATTATAGAAATATAACTCACCATGTTTCTCTGACGAAGATTAAATTGAACTGACTTTTATAAATATTATGCATGCATTATATACTTAGCGAAAATTAAAAAGACAATTGAAAGGTGCATTAACTAGTAAAATTAGAGACATTAGAATGATTAACCTAATGATCTTATAAATTCCAATGATTCCATTTAAAGCACAATTGTACAAATTTTGCAAATGATCCAGTTCTATGCCATTACCTATTCCTCATTAGGGAATGTTCTATTGCAAAACCTTTTAATATTTAAACGCTTTGTAATTCAAAAATGTCATCATTCACTACAATAGCATTCCTACGAAACAATATCAGTTAATAATACTTCTTTATCATCATGAATAAGGTGAGTAAAACTACAATGTTAAAAAAATGCGTTCTCCTGATACTAATTTGTATAATATCTTCTAATACTACTTTTCTCTTTCACAGTTGGTAGCGTTCTTCGGCCTCGTCGCCATTGCATCCATCTTGGCTTCACCACTGAAAGAACATCCTTACCGAACACTACCAGCTGTGGAACACGAGGAGATTCACGACGAGTTCGGTCAGTTCGCTTTGCGGTACATGACGGCTGAAGGCACCGTGGTGTCGGAGCGCGGCCGGCTCGTGCCCACCCCGGACGGCACCGGCTACGTCATGGTCGTTGAGGGAGAAGTCTTATACATCGATGATGATGGTCACACATACGTCACCAAGTACTCCGCGGGCCTCGACGGATACCATGCTGAGGGCAACCATTTACCAGTTGCTCCTGAAGTTCCTGCCGCTACTAAATGATTTTGACAGTGATAAATAAATGTTTTAAGAACATATTCTCTTTGTGTTACTTCATCCTTATGAACGTTTTAATACAAACATACATACAAAAACGCCTTCATGCCTTCTTCCCATAGGGGTTTTAATGTTTATGATTATTCAGAGGGGTGGCTAAGTAATAACAGCCGCACGGGTTGATCGATCAGGCTACGCTTGCCGCGGTTGGTCCGTGGATGGGTGACCATCTTCACATACCAAGACCCCTCCGTGCCTCGGAAAGTACGTTAAGCCGTAGGTCTCGGCTGTCATTCGTGGATCTTTGACGGTCGTTACTGGTCGTCAGTAGCCCGAAGGTCTGACAACCAATCTTACCAAGGGGTATCGTATTATCCAGTAACTGGGTTGTGGAGGTCCGATACTATAGGTTTTCGCTCCATGTAAAATACTGGTATTCAGCAGCATCCGGTTAGACTGGAAGCCAACCCCAACATAGTTGGGAAAAGGATAGGCAGATGATGATGGTTATTCAGTAAAAGTCGTCCGCAAAGTGCAGGAACTATTGTATTTCAAATAAATACTGAAAATGGATTTGTCCTCTTACTGTCATAGAGCCATGCTCTTAATTGACATAGAACATAATTATGCCAAATGAAAACTCACACTTAACATTTTTAATCAAAATGTTTTTGTTTTCTAGGTTAAGAACACTTATTGGGTTGTACTTGGTTTTGTAAGGTTATTTTGTAACGGGCCTGTATAGGGTCGTCCTAACTTACATATTGTATGTCACGGTCACCATAAAGATAGGCGTGTACAGCATTAATAGCATGTCCTTTGCCTCTTTTTGTATTACCATAATCAGGAAACTATTGAAGCTAAAAGGTTGGTTGGAGGTATTTTGTAAGGCCTCATTTACGGAGACGCGGGGCGTCGCGCGTCGCGTTGTGCGGCGCGGCCCGCACTGAATTCAAACATATGGCGTTGTATGAGTGCGTTTACGGAGAAGCGATTTTAGACGCGTTTGCTTGAAATGGAGCGTTTTTTGCGGCCGAGCCCGCGGCTGGCACCGCTGCGTCTCACGCGGCGTTTATCGCGGCGGCGCACGCAGCGGCAATTTTCGATGAAGCGATGACCGCGGCGGAATCTTCATCGCCGGGCAGGCATCGCCGCGCTTCCCGCCCCGCATCTCTATGAACAACGTCTTATATTGCCATACGTTTGTGTTTACGCGTGCGATGATAAGTGCCGCTTGACGCGCCGCCGCTCCGTAAACAGAAAAATCGTACGGCGCGACTCGCGACGCCCCGCGTCTCCGTAAATGAGCCTAAGAGTGGATTGTCTTTCATGGTGTGTGGGCAACAAGGCAGCATCAGTAGCTATTTAATTAAAAAATATACATACTGAGAACAGTAGACAACCATGCGAGCGTAGTGACAACGAAAGCACGATTTTTAAGCTGAGTATCAGTTTTTTTTGTTAGCCTATACCGTGTCCCACTGCTGGGCAAAGGCCTCCCCTTTTTCCTTCCAAACCTCCTTCTCTTGTGCGATCTCTGGCCACGTTGGCCTTGCAAACCTTATCAGATCGTCACACCACCTATCAGTAACAGTATCAGACAGGTATACCTACACCACATTAACATACTCCAGTTATGTTTTTTAAGTCCCAAGTGGGGAGTCTATCACCATTAGATGGGTACAAATCCAGATTCATGACGATAAATTCCTTTTGTTCGTCAATATTCACTCAACGATAGTAAGTAGTATTATCGTTGAGTGAATATTGACGAAATAGTCAGTAAACCAATTAATGCTTGCAGATGTTGGCAGAGTATACGAAAGAAAAAAAAAAACAATTGTTGCCTAGCCATCGTAAACAAATATGATAAATACGAGATCGAAAGGATCAATTCTTTTTGATGGGATAATTTTGTTCTTCCATCAATTTTTTTCTACCATAATCATAAATAAGAAATCTTCAATACAATATACAATCTAACACTAAAATTACAGCTGGTACGCCTGGCGGTGACAATATCCCGACGATTGTTGTCATAAATGTTGGAGTGTAGTGCCAAGCGACCAGCGCTCTTGCTGCTGGAAAGGCCATGGTGTCCGAAGCGGTCCACTGGATATATGGTCATGTGGAGCCACGCTAGGTAAGCCCAGAAGCAGGCTTGTAGCGAGCCGGAAATAGGTGTCACCCAACATAGGCTATGGCATAGGATGTGCTGCTAGCATAGTGCCTTTGTTGGGTGACGGTAGCGCCTGAAGACTGACTGCCATTCTCCCACAGCCAGCAGGCGGGCACGTTCAGCAGTATTGATGGACGTAATAATGAGGTTTTTCCGTATCAACCTGCAGAGCGGCTAAACCCACTGTCTATGGGAAGACGGGTTCTCAGGCTGAGTCGTATCTGGGCAAGCCACCTTCCAGGAGTTCATCGCAGTGGTCAAACAAGGCTTATGTGATTAAATTTTCGGTGCTGTGGACCGAGGAGAGGAAACACTACTCATTTTTTAAATTATTATCACTAAGTGGAAATTTTTATATAACAATTCCAGTATTTAAAGGCAATGATAGTAATTTATATTGATTACACTAACCACAATATTATTTTGACCTTTCTAAGATGTTTTTAATGTATTTTCAATTGTATCGGTCATTAATTCGAATGAACATCTGGATATAAAAGACATGCATAAGTTCTAGAGAATAAATATTGTGGGATCGTCGAGAAGAGGTAATTTATTTCATTATTTATGTGCTCAAGGTTTGTTATCTGAGAAGAAATCTCAAAGGATTCTAATTTTTTAACACTATCACGAAACATATTTTATTCTTGGACATTTCTACATCGTTGATAGGCATACTGAAGCTTTTCTTGACAACTGTTTTATGTTTTACTTGCTTACAGATGTATTCAATTGGAGTTCTTTGTCTTCTGTCAGTGACCGTCGCTTTGCCAACGCCGGAACTGCTTCATACCAACTTACCGGCGCCCCCGTCTCCCCTTGAACTTGAAGCAGATCCACTCCTACTTGAAAAATCTGAATCTGAAGAAGTCAAAAATCCATTGGAAACTACGGAAAAACCTAAAGCAGAAAAGGACGAAGATAAAGATATACTTGATGATGCCATTAAAGTAATTCAGAAAGACTCCAAGGAATCTATAGAATCCAAAGATTCTAAAGAAAAATCTAAAGAATCTAAAGAGCCTTCGGAATACAACAAAGACATTGCAGAGAGACCAGAAGAACAAAAGGAAGAAAAGAAAGACTCAAAATCTGAAGAATCAAAGGACCGGGACGAAGAAGAATATACATTATACTTTGCTCCGAAGTTCCCACAGCCTATCTACATTGTCAGAGAATTTGACTTCGCCATCAGCGATTTCTAATTAATAGGAATTAAGAGCGTTAGGACATTATTCATGTTTTTCGTCATGGATATTTTTATTCAGAAGATCTTTAAATGACCATTTAACAAGTAAAAATTTGTGAGCAAAAAATACTACTAAGAATTTAATGTAATACCATATGTATCAAACGTTACAATTTTTAATTTTATCTATTTGAATAAAATATATTTATGAATATAATTTGGTTTTTCTAGTATTACGCTCCGAGTATTATTCATAAAATATACGAGTACGATGATGTAGTTTCAGTTACGTTGTATGTAAGGTATTTTTGGGGCATTTTGTCAGTAAGAAGAAATATACATTATACAGGCTAACACGAAAATATTTTAAGTACAAGTACAGAAAAGGAGAGCAGCTCATGGGGCATCAAAACTACCTACTTGTCCAATGTTCTCTGATTGTTTTTAACATTTATTATGTAGTTAGCAAAAACAATTAGATTTTTATGTATTACATTGATGTCGATAAAACAATTTATTATCACACTGTGTGGCTATTTGCGGTTAGAATTCAAACATGCCAATATTATATTAAATAATATTTTGAGAATTTTTATTTACTATAATATTTTGAAATCGTAAGGATAGATGATACATGTAAGAAGACTTGTGGTGTATTTTGTAATAGATTAGGTAAATTTATTAACTTTTATTTTCCGAAGCCATCATACCAAGATGACAATAAAGGAACTGATGGGATCTGGTTTTCTTTTAGCTACGATACCTTAGGTGCAGTAGATGTATGCATATCATTAATATCGTCCAAGCTGAATTTGTAGCTACCTCTATACATGGGCCGAGCAGCAAGTGCGATAAAACCTTGTTTAATATCATCTAATGTAGGTCTGACTTTGGCAAACGCATCGTGACCATTCCGGCTTTTAAGTGATGGGTTCTGTGTTGTCGGCGATAGATGAACGTGTTTCTCAGTGGAGATATGATTAGTTTGTGCCTCTACTTCTACAGGAGCTTCTGACGTTGTGGGTGAGATATGTAGCCGACGTTTAGGATACCTATGAGGGGCGGGTACACGCGGGAAATACAGTCGCTCTAAATAAAAATCTGTAACGTCGTTATTCGGGACCTCTTTCAACGCTTCCCATTGTGTGATAGGCGGAGATCGCACTGACGCTGGTGAAGCTGTCGGGAAACGCGGATGAATCAGTTTCCGTAATTTTGGTGCTGGTGGCATTGGTGCTAAAGCTGATGTTACTTCGTTGTTTTCTTGCTTGTGATGATGCGCTTTCAGTACGTTCATCGGTGTTTCAAAAGGACCATGGTTTGTAATCTCCTTGAAGTTCTCATTAACATCTTCAACCCTTTGTTGCGGGTCCGTTATGGGTGGTTGGTAATGCATGTACTTTCCAATTTCTTCTTTTATTTCTTCAATTTCTAGATCTTCATCTGTTTTTCTATGCTCGTAAATATAATTATTTTTGTAGTGAGGATTTGGCAAATTGCTATCGAAGTAATCCATTATAGGAGTCTCACTATATACATTTTCATTGAATATCTGCTGATGTGCATGGGGAGTAAATTCCTTGGCGAAGCTTTGTGTTATAAACAAAAACCATATCGTTGTCGCGAGCATATTTCTGAAAAGTAGAATATAATGTAAGAATATTGTACACACAATCACATCAAAATATTTTGAAATAGTAATGAGTAACGAGCTTTACCTATAACTTCGGTAACACTGAAGAACTGGACTGGCCCAATTAATAAATTTACTCACTTATATACAGCAAAACTATAATCACGCCAACAGGTTTGAGTTAATATGTTGCAATACTTTTGAAACTTGTCCTAAGAAATCTTATCATAATCGTTTCTACAGGTACTTTCAAAATTACTCATTTTGTAAATGAAACCACAAATGTTGTTAACAAATTATTTATGTAGGTACGAACTTATATTAAAACAATAAAATTAGTATAAATACATGCTGTGCAATTTTTACATACTAATTAAAAGGAGTACAGTTATGAGCTAGTAGAAGTTAAGAATTTTGATTAGACACGAATACATTTTATTTTAAATTATAAATTATTACCCACAGCATTATAAGTAGTCATTGCAACAAGTTGTCATTGATTTCAAATACTTCTCAAAAATGACGAATTATTCGCAATAACATTTTAATAACATGCACCCGGCTTAGTATATTTGATTAAGTACGTGTGTCTACAATTACAAATTCAATGTTTTACATAAATAAACTAGAAATCGCTTCTGGAACTCTAAACGTATGCTGCAGACTTGAACAAAATGACGATGATCATAATGCTTAGATTACATGCTGGGCCAGTAAATTCTTGATCCTGAATACTGATATCAACATTTTAGTTACATACTCTAAAAGGTTATCCAGATCATTCAGTCGTATAGCTGCGCCTACGCTTGTCCATTTGCAAGGAAATCCATGATTTTAAAGATCACAATCAAGATGAGTTCAAAGACCTTATGACTTTTATAGTCATAATGACCAGAGACTGTCCTTCTTTGATACTTTGACGATAATTTTAAATAAATTAACGGTATTTTTTGTATTATTTTAATTTTAGGTCAGATTCAAATATGTTGATGTAAGTAACACAACGTATCGTCACAATAACACGAATTTCATAAAATATGTTAACTGTATTTTATTGAATATTACGTTTAATATTTATATATGACATTATGATGTTTATAAAAGCATACAATATGAATTACCGGTATACTGTACCTACATTTATAGTACAATGGCACTGAAAAATAAGAAAGTAATGATTTTTGGTTGTGAAAAACCAGTCACAAACAAAAACCATTTTAGCTATTTGACTTCAAATATTTTGTCATATGACCCAAAAACTTTTGTCGTACAATAACTCTTACTTACATTTATCAAATTAATGGCTAAGACTTGTTCGCTTCGTTCGATTAGATCGTTTTGTCTCCTTCATTACATAAATAGTTCATGGGAACTAACAATACTGATGAATAAATAAATAGGTAACTTCAAATTCTCACATGTATGTACACACATTTACTACATCAATTCACTGGTCTAGGGTCATATGGGGTCGCGTCATGACCCACATACCTATTGTTTTTGCGTATTTGGAAGCCTTCGCCGGGCGCAGTGTTGTAGTATATCACTCGCCGAATACCGAACGGATCTACGTAACCGAAACTTCCAGTCCTCTCGTCGGCGCTGCCACTCTCTTCTTCATGGTACTGTTTTGGAAGATAGTACCGGAATCCATTTCTCCTGAAGGCTGAACCATCATACGTTGAGAATTGTGGAGTGTACCCGTCACCGATTTTGACTCCAGCTTGTTGTTGTAGTTGCAGCTGCTGCTGTCGATTTAGCCAGGCGTCGGCGTGTCTATACGAGTTAGGATTAATCACATCGTAGCGTCTGCTGTCGCTGGCGTGATACTCATCGTCAAGGGTATTAGTGTTGGATGAATCGTATTCGTATGGACTTCGTGTTGTTGCAGCTTCACTGGCTGTGATGGGTGTCACCGTTGGACTGAAGTCATAAGTCGTTGTTGACGAGTCGACCGAGTTAGGCGAAACGTAAACTTGTGGTGTCGCTGTCGGGTGTGGGTATGCCGGTGGGGGAGGCGTCACTGATACTTCTATGGGGTAGGTAGGTGGTCCGTATGATGAGGACGGCGGTGGGGCTTGAGTCGTGGAAGTGTACCGTGGCGGACCGCGATACCGGTGGACAGGTGCAGGTGCTGGTGTTACTCCGTAACCGGAGTCCGTCGGGGCGGTCTTGGCTATCTGTAACGACTCCTGAAATACATACAAAAAACACGTTAGGCATTGCAATGAGCATAAAGTTAAAACATTGAAGATATTTGAATAATTTTATTGTTTTTTTGCATCATTGGATGTGAGTTATGTTGATAATTTTTAAATGGCCATTGTGTTACTTGTATTATAAATGTTTTTAAGGTAGTAAAATTTGGAAAATAATAAAGCTTCCGAAAAACAAATTAACTTCCAGCGATCTGTGGTTGACTGTAATACTAACTAAGCTGTGTTAAAATGAATTACCGAAAAGTTAATACCAAATTAACCGACAAAAAATGTTGTATTTAACAAAAAAACATGAAGCTTATTCTAATTATAATTCTACGAAAAATATTCTATACTTTCAAATAATAAACTAAATTTCCAGAAAAATACTTAACGTCCGCAAAAAATACTAAGTTTCCGAAAAGTTATAGTTTAGTGAAATTTGCAACGTAACACGCATATATCTTCTTTAA
Source organism: Apamea epomidion (assembly GCA_947507525.1). NCBI lineage: Eukaryota > Metazoa > Arthropoda > Insecta > Lepidoptera > Noctuidae > Apamea > Apamea epomidion. Next base: position 11,716,503 of record OX382228.1, on the reverse strand, counting down.
ATCGAAAGAGCTAGGTTGGGTTAGGTTAGAACTGTGACCACATAACGCACGAGTCGAGCGAGCGAAGCGAGCGGTGCCGCGGCAGCGGCCGGCGAGTGTCAGAAACATATTTTTGAATGTAAAACCAAACCACACAGCCACAGCGCCACAGTTATAAAATGTGTAAGATTGATTCTAAATTTATAATATAAAATAGGTATAAGTTACGATAAAAATGATGACCTGTAGATTTCGGTAAAACGCAATTTAAGCTGGTGGAAAAATATAACGTCAGCAAATATTGTATTAATTTTTGGGAATTTTCAGCATTTTATTCGGTCGTTTCTTTATTTGTATTCGCTTATAAGTTGTCGAAAAGTTAGTATTTAAAGCAGTAAATTTCATATTTTGAGTATGCTCATATTTTAATTTTTTTTCGGAGCTTTTATTACTACCCGTAAAATTTCAAACACTATGTAAATTGCTTATGAATATAAATTGAATGAAATGAAACGTACTGAAATTGGTCGATTTTCTCCAACGTAGACCGTTTTAGATTTGTAAATCCTGTAGCCCTGATTATCAGCGATGTAATCCTGGAGGCGCAAATATCCATCGGCTCCCACCCAGCCCGTCGAACCTGTAACGTAGACAATGACAACATGATTAATGACAAACAAACTTGCAGTTTACCGATGCAAAGATTTGTTTAAAGATACGATCGGTATATTTTAATACAATTAGTAAGGACCGACTTACGAGTTGTAGGTTCGAACCCTGACAGGCATTTTACTTTGTGTAAATTATTTTATTTCTCTTAAAACGGTGAAGGAAAATATCGTGAGGAAACTGGCATGTCATTGAACCAAAAATTCGAAGACATGTGACATCTATCAATCCGCACTGGGCCCGCGTGGTGGATTACGGCCCACTGCCTCTCAAAGAGAGGAGGCCTGTGTCCCAGCAGTGGGAACATTATAGGCTGAATATTATTTACCGACCGATATCCCAATATCTATAGCTGGTAATGTGGTTCTACATTTGAAAAAAAAAATTGATAGAATACCTACTCTGACTGTGATCGCAAATCAAGACAATGACGGTGGTGCACTGTACTGGGATGTCTGGGATAGTTCGTATAAGTTGGGTGTCTATATTGTAAAACCAACAGTCCCTTTGCACCTTTTATATGATACAGGTAATCTAATGATACAGAAGAGTAGAGACTGGTAGTGATGATATGCTTTTATCCGGAAACCACACTAAGTTACTATGAAATAGAAATTCCACAAAAATATCTGTTTCGTGCTAGAACACAATTTACTTAATACAGATATGGTCCGTCACGAATTCTGTTGTTAAACAACATTTTAATAGTTTTTTAGATATCCTTATTTCCTTAGAAGGTAATTACTATTATGTACATACATATATGTATATCCCACCTACACAGACTTGTAGCGTTGGGACAATGAACTATGAAGTATGTGTAGGTCGACAACATTTTCATGATGACAATGGAGCTTTACAAGTAGGCTGCACTACTCTATATTTATTGTGAACTTGATATTCAATCCATATTTATGTTATCAATCAACTGAACAATATGTACCACTATCGTCTTCTTTGTTCTTTAGTACCTGCTAATTTGAAGAATGAACCTATTACGATCTTCGTGTTTGTGGGTGCTGCATCTATTACATATGTACGAGTATTATAACTGGGCCCCAAGTCTGCTATTTTTTATAAATTCGTCATTCCAACACGATCCCATTGTCATTTTGCTAAAAATTCTAATGGTCGATCATTGGTCGGTCAATGGTCACGTAATAGAACTGTGTCATAATGACATTGTCGTATTGCCATTATTATAAAACCCCTTAGTCGAAATGATTTTCGAAAAACTACTACTAAATTTGAACATTTATTCATGCCAGATTTCATTAATATATATTTTTACATATTGTTTATTAGTGTTTTATGCAATCTGATGTAATAATATTTTATCTGTTTAGCTGTCAAAGTCAAATGTGACAATACTGCTTACTGACGTTTATTTGTTTTTATTTCTAGCGACCGGTGTTTTGTATTTATTTTCATTTGAGTGTTTTAATTAGATTTTTGTTTGTACCTATATTTAAATTATCTTTACTAGAAGAGGCCTTTAATTATTTATTTTATACAAAATGGTGCTAATTGAGCAAATTTCGGCTCTAATAGGGTAGTTGCCTGGGTACAAAACAAATTATTATATTTAGTCCATTGGACAATAGAAAAAATACGTGTCCATTATTTTATTTTTCGATAATCTACCTGACGTAGATTATCGAAAAATAATGGACAAGTATTTTTTCTTTTGTCAATCAAACAAAAAATGACCAAGATAAAGCGCGTCAAAATTTAGCAGTGGGGGGTCGTGACGTCACGCCATGCTAAAAAGTGTAGGGCGTGACGTCATGCGGAACTTTAATTTTTTATATAATTAACAAAAGAAAAAATACGGGTCCAATATTTTTTAATAATCTAACTGACGGACTAATTAGAATTGTTTAGGAAACTAGCCTGATTATTTGTAAAACTACCAAGACGGCGTTTGGCCACAGCAGCCGCACGAATGCAATGAAGGGCGAAGTTTATCGAAACAATATTGGACGGAATGCGCCCAAATTTTAAATTCGGTATCAGTGGACTGCCCCAATAAAACGCCGGCAGAGTGGCGCACAGTAGATACCTAAATACAGTATAATTTGGCACCTATGCAATATAAAATGATAAAATGTATCATTATTGTAATTTTTGCCCTTTTTTTAGTTCAACAATGAATAAAAACACAAACACAATACTCGTCGTAACAAATTAAAAGCAATGACTGCACAATGACGTTCTAATGGTAGGTCGCTGATCAAAGTAACTGTCAAAATAGCAGATTAGGTACCGCCTATTCATTTGTCATTATGTACGAGATTACCATTCTATGCCATTTCTTTCAATGGAGTGTCAGTGGTTGACCACTGGAAAGTCACAATGACGCCATTATATTAGTAGATTACCAAACTTGTCAAAATCAACAATTATGAAATCAATGATAGACCATTCTGACACTATTGTAATAGCAGACTTGAGGCCCTGGTCGATCGGCAAAGCATACAGGACACATCTACTTATTGGCATCGGCTTAATATAATGTAGGGAGGTATTCCACTTAGAGCACTGATTTCAACAGCACGGAGGATAGGTACTAAGCTTGCCACTTATCCAGTTATGGCGGAATTGTCATGCCACCGTGTATCGATACCAAACACAGAGTAAAAAGGAATCATTTGGTCTAAGAAATAGTCTCGATTTGATTTAAATAATTGCCCCTAATTAATCGTCTATCAACCAATGAGAGCAGTGGTGGTCCAAGCCCCGACTTACGAGGGTACAAACCCGGGCCGGCGCTTTACTTTGTGTAAATAATTTCATCACCTGTTAAAGCTAAAATAATTCAAGGCATGTGACATCTACCAACCCGCGCTGACCTCGCGTGGTGGATTACAGCCCACTCCCCCTCGAAGAGAGGAGGCCTGTTTACCAGCAGTGGGATCATTATAGGCTGATTATGTGTGGTTCATCAACCGGAGTGTTAGCTTTACCAATATGTTGTGTGGACGCTTGTTTAGAAATACAATTCTTCCTTACCAACTACGGATCCATCTTTCAGCCGCCTCTCCTTCCGATATTGTCCATTGTGTGTCTGGTACAGGAAGTATCGCTCGTCATCTTCATCTGTCTGTATGTGAAACTGGTCCGGGTCCTGTTGGGGACTGTACCCGTCCAATGCAGCCAATACGCTGCATGCACACACCTGTAATAGAAATATACTCTTTATTTGATGTACATTATTGATTTATCTGCTTAACCTCGAGATTTTAGTAGTATCAAAATTAAAAGTTATTTATTCAAATTAGGCTGATAATCAGCACTTTGCGAACGTCAAAATAACATAAGACAGTCCCCCAATACGCCCGCTCTACACCACTTCCTAGTGCTTTAGCTGGGAAGAAGGAGTGGTGCAACAAACTCCCCAGCAGCACAGCTGTCTGTCATCATCCTAACGTATTATAAAACGCAACATCTCCCGACCGTGCGATAGCTCGCTTTTAACTCGAGAGTTGGTTGATCCTGTTTACATTTTGAATTCATACTCTGCTTAAGTTTTAATTAATACACTACTTAGTTTGTGCGAGTGGAGCCGGGGCACAGCTAGTGAAGACTCATCTATATATATAAAATCCAAAGTCCTGACTGACTGACTGACTGATATATCAACGCACAGCCTAAACCACTGGTCCTAGAGACATAAAACTTGGAGGGTGAGTTCTTTGTGAAGAGTAGGCATTCACTAAGAAAGGATTTTTCAAAATTCCACCCCAATGAGGGTGAAATGGAGGGATTTCGTTTGTATGAAAAATCTTATTCCTGTTAATAAACTTGAAACTTGGCACGAATATTTATCTAAGTAAATTATGAAGTTTGCCATAAAAGGGGATTGGAGGGATTCAAAGTTTGTATGGAAGAATTTTAGCGCGCGGTCCGATTTACTCGAAATTCAGTATTTATACCTAGGGTCAAAAATAAAGAATAATGTGTATCAGGGTTTTTCGAAAATCTACCCCTGACGGGCTGAAAAGGGGTAGTCAATTATACAGGGGAGAATTTTACAGCGTGTCGTGATTAACTCGAACATTGGTATAAATAATCTTTGCGTCAAGTTACGAACACATCCAAAAGATTTTTCAAAATTCCCTTCTCTGTGGGGGTGAAAAGTTGGGATACAATTTATTTAAAAAATCTTATTCGTTAGGTTAATGAACTTGAAAATTTGCAAGAATACTCGCCTAAGTAAGTAATACAGTTTATCATTATAAGTTTTTCAAAACTACACCTCAAAGGGGATATAGGGGTGTTAAAGTTTGCGTGGAAGAATTTGAACGTGCGGTCCGCTTAACTCGAAACTCAGTGCTTATACTTAAGACCAAAAATAAAGAATAACATTTACCAGGGTTTTTCGAAAATGTACCCCTAACCGGGAGAAAAGGGGTAGTTAATTTTACAGGGGAGGATTATAATGCGTGGCATAATTAACTCGAAAATTGGTATCAATAATCTTTGATGATTACCCATCCTCAAAAAAAAAAAAATAAGTTATGAATAATTCCTAAACGATTTTTTAAAATTCCATCCTTGTGGGGGTGAAAAGCGGGGATACAGTTTATATGAAAAATCTTATTCATTTAGTTAATAAACTTAGTGTGGATAAAACAGATGATAGATAATCGTAGATGTATACAAATTAAAATTCAATTCTACAGCGGCTTCCTTTATTCAAGCGATCTCTTTCTTTCGTTACATAAGGATCATTTTTAAATTGATCCTGCCAATTTATATTATTACAAAAAAGTTTTAATGCTAAAGCTACGTTAAGCTGTTGGAATCTACCTCGACCACTTTTGGATAATAAATGAGACTTGTTGGAGAAACAGGTTAAGAGGTCATTTATAATAGTCTACTGCTAACATTATGTCTAATACATTTATAAGTCTAGGAAATCTAGGTAGTGCAACATGATATATACCTAACTGACATGACTACTATGTAGGTAATTGTTAGGTGACTCATCATGATAAGGTACTGTACAACTACATGTCTTACGAAATGGGCCCTACGTAATCAACCACTTGCTTGCTCTCAAAATGGTGAAGGACTGGGCCCGTGTGGTACATTATAGCCCACTCTCTCTCGAAGAGAGGAGGACTGTGTTCCAGCAGTGGGTTCATTGGCTGATTATGCTAACCAATGACTTTACTCCTTCCAGTTAAAGATCCTAGGAACGATTGCACTGATATGATTCAGATTTTAAGAATAAACCATGAAGGTAGCAAGAATTATCTTATTGTTTCATAGAAAATAGCCACTGAGTCAAACATATGTCATGCTTTTTCCCTATATTAAACTCATACTTATCTATTGTCTTTATTATTGGTATGTTAGTAGCACAGTCTTGCGTCTGTGCCTGCATTATAATAACAATATAGTGTGGCTTATTGTGGGTTAAGACAAGGTCTGCAGTAGTTGATTACTGATTAGTGTACAGTTTCAATCGCGGGTGAGACGAGCGTGGGACTAGGGATTGTTGGTAATAGCTGTTTATTAAGTGGTGTCAAGGACCACTTGAATAAACTTATAATATTAACGTTATTGCGTTATTATCTACACGTAATTGAGCATTGTCACACTTGAGTTGCTGTAATACAGGCTGTGGATGCAACAAAAAGATGTGCACAGATAAGGAATTTAAACAAAAGTTGGCTGAAAAACTCAAATAACCTACATAATTATTAACAAAGTTATAAAACGTCTTGTTCACGACCTAGTCACGCTTTTTGAGACTTAGAGCTAAATATTCGCGGTCCATTGTAAAAACGTTTTCAGTGATGAAGGCTACATCAGAATATAAACAAATTAATGATGGTGGGTTCAATCTGTCAATCAAAATGTGTTGTAGGCTAAATGTCATGTCGGGAAAATCCTTAGCACACGACAACTAACACTCTCAGTAATTAGCCGTCACTAATAAGACGTTAGTTACCGTGTCTATATTCATCACGCGATGTGTTTTTCCTAGTCAGGTAGATATGTTCCTCTTCTGATGTGCAGTACCCGTAAAATCGGGCAACCGAGAGACAATGGCTCTGCCACGAATTAGAGACGAATCAGTAATTTGTTGAACAATAGATGTTAACTCAGCCCCGAAGGTCGAGAGGAAGCAACAAAATATACGGACCTCCCATTAATATGGAAAAAATACAATGAAAGTCAAATAAGTTTCAGACAACTGGTTTACATGATGTTAATATTCCAGTATCTGTCGTGAGGCTGAATACTGCAAGTTAAGAGCGGGTTTTCAAACGAACAACAACATAAACGCTTAAGTAAAGCAGTGACGTTAGTAAAATGATGCATTCTTCTGGCCCATCGTAGCGCATGTTGGGTGTGACATCTTCCATATAAGGAAATGTCCAACAGCGATGTTAGAAGGACTAACCAAGTAACCATGTCAGCCTTACTCACGGCTAGTGCCATGGAATATCAATGTGTTTGTGTGTTGCCTGCTTGCCTACAGTAACAACCTCGGGACATACGTGGGCCGCGAACTAAGGACCTACGCGGAAACGTTAACTTGCATGACTAAATAATGCAAGGTATTGTACAAAAAATCTAATCCATGAATGTTCTTATTTTTTCCGAAGTAAATGGTTGTAATTTCCGCCTGAATTCTTTATTCTAATTGGATAATGTCGATGACTTTACGGATCAGACAAAGCAGCTCGGTGCGGTAGTTGCATGATTTATTTGCATGTCAAAATCTATGACTATACAGTCGTTCGTGGATTTACATATTATCATATTATTTCACGATTCCGGTGCTTTGAAACTGTGTTCACTTTTGGTTAGATGAATAATGCTTGTAACTTGAATAAACCGTCCTTATTGGCCGTGTTTACAGAGATGCTGAACCAATCAAACATTAAATATGATGTCTTCATGATATATTTTCTTCTTTTAGTCTTGTCCAAAAGAAGAAAATATATCAATAGGTATATCAGAGAGGAGTGGAAAAGAGAAAGTAAGGCCTTTGCCCTGAAGTGGGACAACATAGACTAAAAATATATTATTATATAATTTTGGATAAGGCTGTTCCGCTTTTTAAATTTTATTGAATTCAGAGAAGAATCGCCAAAATTAACATTGAACGTGTATTGTATTGTATTTAAGCATTATTTCATTCTAAAAGCAAAGCAAAATCTTTAATCCTCGAATGATGCATTATTTAGATAAAGAAAACTGGTTAACTTCTGGTCTTAAAGGTGTGCCAACCTCCTATAGCCTATGCCCCTATTAAAAACCTACCTGTATATATACTTAGTAGATTATTAGAAATCATAATTTATACTTAGCAACATCTTATGTGACTCATAAGGTGCAGCTAGGTGGTTTTCATTTATCTGTTTTTATTATTTATCTCATTTCTGTATTTTACCTAGCTGACGCGACAGACGTTGTCCTGCTAAACAATGATCCATACAAAAATCCCATAAAGTACTTTCAGTTTTCCCGAATTTTGAAAATTTACGGGAACTTTTTCCAAAAAAATCCTTATTCGGACCATTACGAACGTTTAAAAACAAAAAAATGCCAAATTGGGCTAGCCGTTCTCAAGTGATGCGCATACAAACGAACAGCATTTCATTTTTAATTAGGTATATAGATTTAAGCTTCATGATTTTTTTCTATTCGTTATATTAAATTGACTTATGAACCTTAAAATCGTGACCTATAGATTTAATTAAATTGTGAATGCTTTGTTATTGGATCAGTATTTATATTTATGCAAGTATTTTGTTTTACATAAATTGTATCTCGATTATTCAATCAATATATTAATTGTTTGATTGTAGTCAGCCTACAGCTGGGTACAATGGGTTTTCCCAATATTGGTGACCTCACAACTGGACAACAACTGGTGGCTCCTGTAGTTTAATTCAGTAAGTCGTTGAAGATTGACACGGTAACAGGTGCGGTCGCCAATGTTTTGACGGATATCACTCTAATGACATCATGCTCCGTATTCATACAAAAATTAATAGAAACAAAACATCATCGTACTTTATTCATAACCTATTTTTTGTCATACTCTAGAATTAGCCAAAGTTTAAGGAAACAGCAGTCCACAAAAAGCGTTTTAATTAGAAAATAATTAATTTTGATGAATACCCGGATACATTAAAATAATTAATTATACACTTTGTACAATAGATGCATCACGTTGACATCATCTCTCAACGAATTATGTAGGAGTAGTATTGTTATATGTAAATGTTGTACTGACACATAATAATTATACAAAACAGCAAAAACAGGAATGTTGCGGAACAGAAAGATTACAATGAGGAATTATAAATTCTTACTTTGTACAGCATCATTTATTCACCTATGAAAAACGACTAGCTTAGACGAATAGCGTGAAAATATTATTTAACGTGGACAATTTTAAATTGTTCACTATTTGAGGAAAACAATGTGCCAGATGGTCCATGTTTCTATCAAATTCAATACAGTGTAGAATGGAGGTCATTGGAGCGACAGTACATGAACCTGCCGAGTGTCAGTCAAGAAATTCGATAAGTATTCCGGGATGTGGAACTGTGCTGGTTAGTAGCTTGTCTTTCCTGTTTATGGCTCTTGGTACCGTTATATGTAGATACTCGACAGCATTACTAACTAAGCCTTTAGGGAAGTATCATTAGCTTTAAAAGTCAAATGTGGAAATATCTAATAAATCTTAGAATAGAATGAAGTATGGTAAACGTAAGACCAATTGTGTCGTGTGACAAAGTGCTTTACAAATCCACTATTATTATGTCATTAGAACCAGCAATTTTGACCTGTCCCTTTAATTAATCATACAATTATAATATTGCGGAATCAACTTGTAAAAGGTGCTTATATTTTAATTTGGCCTCATTACTAAACTATCTTCTAATCAGGTTGATTAATGGCATTTTTGCCAAAATTCTAATTACTTTGTAGTATATAAGTACGTCCCTTTTGGAGAAATGGTATCATTTTGCAGTTTGAGCAATACACATCGTGTCTCCTCATCACTCCAAAAAACATTTCTTTCAACATGAAATTCGTGAGTAATTCTCTAATTTAAAAATTGTTTATTGTTGTGTTGTTAATTTAAAAGATGTTGTTGTTATTGCACTGCTTTGTATTCATCGTTACTAATGGTACTATTCTCTATTCCAGTTTGTGGTAGCACTGTCCCTCTTCGCTGTGGCCGCAGCAGCACCAACGAGTCCTGATGCTGCTGACGAAGCGCGGCGGAGGCTGCCAGCGTTGGAGCACGAAGAGATTCACGACGAGTTCGGTCAGTTCGCTCTGCGGTACGTGACGGCTGAAGGCACCGTGGTGTCGGAGCGCGGCCGGCTCGTGCCCACCCCGGACGGCACCGGCTACGTCATGCTCGTTGAGGGAGAGGTCTCATACATCGGCGACGACGGCCAGACTTACGTCACCAAGTACACCGCTGGCCTAGATGGAACCCACGTCGAAGGCAACCACCTCCCAGTGCCTGTGACAGCTGAACCCATCACCGCTCTCGAACCTATCATCGTTGTCCCCGAACCAGTTAAAGTAATAGCTGAACCCGTCAAATATGTGGTTAAACGGTTATAATAAAATTTGAAAACGTACCAAAAATCTTTTTTTACTGTCTGACTAAACCCTCTTAGCTCTAACGCTTCGTCATACTTACAGAAAGACTATGATTACTGAACAACTTTTATGAATTTGGCCTACAACTATATGTTTGAGTACTGGAATGATGGCGTCAGCTCAGGCGGCGGTGCCTGGATTGAACACCCACTTGCCGAGTTTTGACCCTGGCGATCGATCCTTCTATTAACTAAACTTTATTTTTGTTCTTGACATAGTCATTACTTACATAGTCAGTTCTGAGCTCGCTCGAAAGCTAGTAGGTATTAGAAATGAATTAATACCTAGCTCTGTTTGTCAGTCTGTTTCATTTTCAAGGCTAAACGGGTGAACGGACTGCTGCATACAGATACTTAGACCATATTCTGGTTAGGACATAGGATACTATTCATCCCACTGGTACGTTCCCGTGGAATAATTACCGACCCCACGCGGGTGAAGCCGCGGTCAAAACCTAGTGTTATATTATTTTAGTAACACAGTATTATATCAGTGTAAATAAGTAACACCATCATCATCATCATCTGCCTAGCCTTTTCCCAACTATGTTGGGGTCAGCTTCCAGTCTAACCGTATACATAGAACTAAGGGGTTCGGCTAAAACTCCAATAGGTATACAGATCCTATATCAGGACAGTGCCATGGTTGATCAAGAGGTCAGCACTATATGAGTGTCTTAAAATTAAAACTGTAAATACCACCGAATACACACACAAATGTCAAGTCTTACCACGGCTCTTATGCCCATTTTCACCAACACTAGGAATCACATAAATGAACGCCAAAATATTATTACGCTTTTATTCAAAATGGACTTTAGTGAACGAAAATAGGAGATTGAAACGTCAATGCATTGAATGCATATGGGATTATAAAGCTTTTTTTGGTAGGATAGACCTTGCTGCCCTTGATAGCACAGAAATCATCTGTTTAAAGCTTGGTAAGTTGATTAAAGATTAAATAAATCTGAAAAAAAAGTTGTTATTCCTCAGGCACCCCACTTGTGCATAATACAAATACGATTGAGTCAGGATCAAGAAGAACAATATAAGATTACCCCGGCCGGCACCGGCGACGTCATGACCCCAGAGGAGGTCTCATACATCGGTGATGATGGTCAGGCATACGCCACCAAGTACACCGCCGGCCTCGATGGATACCATGCTGAGGGCAACCATTTACCAGTCTCTGTGACAGCTAAACCCATCACCTATCTCGAACCCATCGTTGTTCCCGAACCAGTTGAAGTAATAGCTGAACCCTTCAAATATGTGGCTAAACGGTTATATTAAGGTGGATGCTCCAAGTTAGCCCGTGAAATTCAAATTTTCTTACGTTTTTTGCAATTTGCTGGTCACTACTAAGTTGTACGTTGATTAAAATATGATTCGCGGCCGTAACAAATATGTATTTACAGAATTATAATCAGTTATACAACTTGTTAAGTTAGCATAATCCTAAAATGTCCAGATTTCATGAAATAGTCATTCAGTAGGATTACTTGATTTTAGAGAGCTGTGTTGATGACTTTAATGATTATAATTCTGTAAATACATATTTGTTACGGCCGCGAATCATATTTTAATCAACGTACAACTTAGTACTGACCAGCAAATTGCAAAAAACGTAAGAACATTTGAATTTCGCGGGCTACCTTGGAGCATCCACCTTTTTGAAATGAAAACTCTTTTTTACTGTCTACCTAAACTCTATTAGCTCTAACGCTTCGTCATACTTATAGAATTACTATGATCCCTGAATGTCTGTTTTGAATTGGACCTACAACTACCATTTGGTTATTTTGATTCTGGAATGATGGCGTCAGCTTAGGCGGTGGTGCATGTATTGAACGCCCACGTGTGCGTTTTGACCCAAGCGATCGATCCTTTTAATAGATAAACTTTATTATATTCTTGACTTCTAAATCATTCGCACTGGTGGCGGTGAATAAACGGCAAATTCAAGCAGTTGACATGAGAATGTTAAAATATATCTTAAACTAGTTATACTCTAATTCCCATACGAATATTATGTAGCTCTGTCTACCTTTTTAAGCCTTAAAGGCTGCGTGAATTTCGATGTTTGGCTCACTGATAGACCATGACCTGTTAGGACATAACATATTTTTTATCCCAATGGTATATTCCCGTAATTTCCGAACTCCACGCAGGTAAAGCCACAGACAAAGGCTTATTTATTTTAGTGTTAGCATATATAATGTATTTCAGTATATTTCACTGTAAATAAATAACGTATTAGCCTAATACGTTATTTATTTACAGTAAACCTAATACTATTAGGCTTAAAGATTCTCAAAAGAATCCTTGTGAATTCTCAAAAAAGACACAAAGTCACATGAGAATAATATTTACATAAGAAGTTCGTCACAGACGTCACGGTAGCAATTATGATACACCCATCCAATGCATTTAGCTTTTAGGAAGGATGTTATTTGAGATTAAATATGCAGCTTATTGAGTTTTGAATGCATTGAATGAGTGTAATTTTTTATTCACAGAATACCCTCAGTATACAGGGTTATTTTTTAAAGACCAGCCAAATTTAAGGATGTGGTACAGACCATCAAACTGAACATCTTTCTCCATGCGACCAACATCGTAATCGCGAATAAAAATTCAGTCGTCCCATACATTTAGGTCGAGTAGGTATTGAAGTTTTCTATGGGACAGTTGATAAAATTTTCGCGATTACGCTATTTGTCCTATGGACAAAAGTTGTTCAGTTTGATGGTCTGTACCACATCCTTAAATTTGGCTGGTCTTTGAAAAATAACCCTGTATAGAATACCCTAATTCTGTTATACACCGTGTTCTTCACGTTATCCATAAACTTTGCCAAACGCTTCTATAGCTTTTATAAATCAAATCTATGCAGTAAGAAAGGGTCTTAATTTGGCCTATGTTGCCGCTTATTGCAATAAAATGATAAATCTATCAAGTGCTTCGGATAAAGAGATAAAGAGGCATGCATATCGGGTGATTTACGTCAAGGTATTTAGTTAGTATGAAAAAAAAAAAAAAATAATGAGAATTCATTAATGTGTCAATAATAAAAAAGAAATGCACGTTTACGCGACACTGCTCTTTTCATTACTTTTCTCTAAAATTCGGTAGGCGAGCAAAAGATGCCGAGTCCCGATCCAACATTGTTGGATAGATCACAAAAAAAAACATTTTTGGTATGAATCTTTTTGATTCATTTCATGAACCACAAATGTTATTTTTATTTTTTTCAGAGGTTTTACTTCGAGTGAAAGATGCTGACAGAAATAAAAAAGAAAATTATCAAAATGTGAAGAGTCTGATAACACAGAATATGAGATTTAAATGTCATTGCATATTATTATGGGAATTTACAAGCTTTCACTGGAAGGACACACCTTGCACCCTATGATAGCACAAAAAGCATCTGCTTATAAATTGTAAAGAATTATACCTACTTGCTATTACTCGCGACTTGGTTGCTTTGTTTTTTTTTAAATAACCTGTCCTTCTTCGGGTCCCAGGCTACCCATCTGTCAAACTTAATAACGATAGGTTCAATGATTTAAGCGTGAAGGGTAACTTACTTTCGCATTTATAACATTAAGTATAGATTTTATAAAAATATATTTTATTCCTTAGGCACCCCCACTGGTGCATGGGGTCATTGGAGAGATTATTATAAACGGCCGATCTCAAACATAATTCCAATTTAATATTTCCTTCGTGGATTTACTCACCTGAGAACAAACTTCTACGAGCTTATCTTTCATTCCTTTGTCAAATAGATTGAGTTAAGATCAGTGTTACTGAGGTGCAAACGCTTATTGAAAGATCAACACTTCATCCGAGTTAAATCAATATTACAAATACTCGTATATAAGTAACCATAGTCGAGGTATTCCAGTATGTCTCCAATCCACGTGAGAAAGATTACAATAAGGAATTACTCATACATATATGTGTATATACATATTTATATATATATTTAGCTATTATAGTTTCTTAACCTATCAAAATCAGCCGGCGTCAATTGTTTTTATTGGGTTGTTATTTGAGGGAATAATAACAGCACTAGTCATGCGATCTGTATTTAACAAATTATTAAAATAAACCCCAAACCAGCCAAAAAGCCAGCCAACCTCAAATGTATAAAAAAATCACATCAGTCAAGCAAGAAGTTCGATTTGTAATTATTGTGCGCGGTAAAGAGCGTGTTTCCCTTATTCTGACTGTTCATTGAGTTGAGATGAAGATACCTTCTCATACATTGCTCACGTGAATAAGGTAAAAAGGAAGTGAAAATTAATTGTAGGTAGGTATTGTATGACTGTGTCACAGAGTGCTAACGCCCATTAAATTAACATAAGGAATTTCTATAGCCGTTTCCAGTGCCTTTTAATAGATATACGAGTAAATACATTAGTAAAACATTAGTATACTTCTAACAAGTATTCATATTTTAATTGCCCTCATTACTGATTATCCACTAATCAGGTTCATCAATTGCACTTTATTGTATTAATTTCGAAATAGTAATTACTTTGAAGTATATAAGCATGTCCCTTTTGGAGAAATGGTATCAGTTTGCAGTTTAAGCAATACATATCGTGTCTCCTCATCACTCCAAAAAACATTTCTTTCAACATGAAATTCGTGAGTATTTCTTTAACTTAGAAATTATTAATGTTCAAGAGATTGCCTTGTATTCATCGATATTATTAGTGCTTTTCTCTATTCCAGTTTGTGGTAGCTCTGTCCCTCTTCGCTGTGGCCGCAGCAGCACCAACAAGTCCTGATGCTGCTGTCGAAGCGCGGCGGAGGCTGCCAGCATTAGAGCACAAGGAGATTCACGACGAGTTCGGTCAGTTCGCTCTGCGTTACGTGACGGCTGAAGGCACCGTGGTGTCGGAGCGCGGCCGGCTCGTGCCCACCCCGGACGGCACCGGCTACGTCATGATCGTTGAGGGAGAGGTCACATACATCGGTGACGACGGCCAGACATACGTCACCAAGTATACCGCCGGGCTCGATGGAACCCACGCCGAAGGCAACCACCTCCCAGACTCTGTGACAGCTGAACTCATCACCACTCTCAAGCCCATCGTTGTCGCCGAACCAGTTGAAGTAATAGCTGAACCCTTTAAACTTGTCACTAAACGGTTACATTAAAATTTGAATAATCGCCTAAAATCTGTTTCACTATCTTCTTAAAACTTATTAGCTATTCGTTTCGTCATACCTACAGGGTGACTGTGATCACTGAATCACAGACTTGAATTTGGCCTACAACCATAAATGGTCTAAAAAGTACTGGAATTATAGCCCGACTGTGTTGGCGTCAGTGGCGCCTGGATTGAACGCCTACCTGACGTGTTTTGCGGCTAACGGACATATTCTGTAAGGGGCAGTTCTTTAGCAGAATTTTGTTTGTGTTTTTGGCGTCTCAATTATTCTCTTGTAAGGGACTGTCAAGCTTGAAATACCATGATATGGATTCGACACAATGTAAAAAAATAGATAGATAGATTACAATAATCACAGACTTCCGCAATACATATTTTTTGCTCTATGTTTTTGCGCACGCTTAAAAGATTCATGGTTATCAATTTACAATTAAAATATCAATCAACAGAATAATTTGTGACAGAAATTTCGAGATATGAGATCAGCCTGCTCTAGTAGTGAGGTATAAATGATTCAATGTGTGGGCGACTGGTTATTTATCCACGTGTAATTGCTGAGCTGAAGGCGGAGGCACTACGCACTTGTGAATGTTGGGGGTCTTATGTCTCTGGTCGGCTGGTGGTGACCGTACAAGTCGTGGGTGTCGCCAAAGGCGTCGTGTGGGTTCTGAGGGCGCGTAAATCCGCATTCAACGAAATACTGGTAACCTTGCTAATCACAGGTAATTTACATTCCTTATAAGACCTTCATTAGTCGCCTACAAAACCTAACTGATTTCATTCCTTATAAGAACATGGGGTGACGTAGCCATTAGTAGGTGTGTCTCGTAGTCATTAAGAGGTTAGTAAAATTATTTTTCTGTACCGCAGTCGGACTCAGGCGACTAGTTTCATTCTTTCCTCGATTGCTAAACTCTGCATCATTTGGGTTAGTGGGTTTGTATAAATTTGTTGCTCTTGATGTATTACAGAGTACCTATTGCTACAATTTTGCTACTGGTTTTAAGTAGGCTGGCTAAATATTATTCGGATTATAATTAGTATTACGCCACTTAACATAATGCTTTGGCAGCAGATGTGGTCAGCACGGATACGGAAATGATTTCTTAAATATTATATTTAAGCTCTTTAAGAAGTTAATTTAGGTTAAGTGACTTAACTCACTATTCGACGAACCTATAAGAACATTTGTGTTGAAATCTTCAATGGCTGCTTTGGGCACAACAAAGGTTTCAATTATTAGAAAAGCAGTAAAGAGATTTACTGCAGGAAGTTTGCATTAGGTTCAAAGTAAATGCGCTGTTAAAAAGCTCATTAGACACTGCCCATTAAAGTTGCATGTGTGCGATGCGATGTGACGGCGGTCGCCGCTCAGTCGCACACTGCACACACATTCCTTACTGTATACTGCTAATGCTTATTATAACTGTAACGTATCGCTGCCAGTACTGCATATGAACGCACGTCGCTATAATCCTGCATTCTAGATTTAAAATAAAGGTTTCCTGTAAAGCAAGCGATAATGTTGCATACTGAATGAAGATTAGCATGCAGTGCTGTCGGATGCCTGGATTTAAATTGACAGGCCTGTTGGTCTAGTGGTTAGTGACCCTGACTGCTATGCCGGAGGTCGTGGGTTCGATTCCCACCCAGGACAAATGTTTGTGTAATGAGCACGATCATTTGTTCTGTGTCTGGGTGTAATTTATCTATAATATTTATGTATTTAGAAATATATAAGTATGTTTATCAGTTGTCTAGTACCCATAACACAAGCTCTGCTTAGCTTGGGACTAGATGGCGTTGTGTGATAGTTGTGGAATATTTATTTATATTTATTTTATTTATTTAAATTAAGCATTATAATCATGTTTGGAATTTAGATAAACTTGCACCTAGACGTGTCTGTGGGCGTTGTAGTTAGTGCAATTTTAGGATGAAGTTGTTGAGATAACTCTATGGCTTCAAGCAATATTTAAAATATAATTTGAAATTATTAATGCTCAATGCTTCGTCTCGAATTTCAATTACCGTTTATGGCTGTCAGCTCTTATTAACATACATCACGTTACGTTGTTATTACGCATGTTGTTAAAAATGAACGAGCATGCACGTTACATCTTCCGTACGTCTATCCGTCCGTTTCGTGCGCGGAGTTCCGTATAAACAATGAAAGTGATGCGATGCGCGAGCGGCCCACAATGCGCGATGGTTCTCACGCGACGAAAGTTAGTGACGTAATCTCGCGACAACGTGACGGCGTGCGCGCAGCTCTACTGTTCATTATCATTTTCGATAGATAAATTGCACCTGATTGATGGGGCAGGTAGCTGCCGGTGATATAGAGTAGTCCTCTGCCAAAAAAATGTTTTAAGAATAAATTCAGGATTGTTATTGATATTTAGGTATTGGAGAAAAAACTCAGGTAGTTTTTGCAAGTTCAAGATATTGAAGCAATGTTTTAGGAAGGTGATAATATCTTCTGATAGGTATCCGTGATGCAGAAACTTTATAAACAATATTTTTTAGGCTAAATATGTGATTAAGTCACAAATAAAAACGTTAAGATGTTTCTTGAAATAGAGTTTTTAATTTATTCTGTTAAAATAATTTAGACATTAATGTTATTTAGTAATTAACAAAATTATAAAAAAAGTTTAATTGTAACTTTTTGCTAGGTATAATTATTTTACTCTATTGTACTTTTTTGGGACTAAAGTAAGGTATTTATTCGTGAGAAAATCTGAAGCAAAAAATACAAAATCATGGCTGAAATTAAATAATAAAAGACGATTTTATAAATATCTATTTGAGATCTAACTTATTATACATTTGATAACACTAGTAGCTAACACTGAAACCTAAGCGTGTCGATGGCAAAAACCACTCATAAAATATGTGTTTTTAAAATTTGTTTGTCCCAATATTCAGCAACGCGAATACCCACTCAAAAATAACTTGAATTAAAAACATCCCGATATTACACTTGCTATTAGAGACTTATTCTACGAATTGCAGTATTAAATATATATTGCGGCTAATAAATTGGTGCGTGGGATTTCGTTTTCAAGTATGTTTTGAAACATTTTAAGTTTCCAGTCGTTAATATTTGCTGTAAATAACGTGCCACAAGAAACATAACCATTTAATTTTCAATTACTTATTGAACCATGTGTATTATGACCAAATACCTCGCATTCATTTTTCGGTATATTTTTAAGAAGTATGAAGTCAACGTAGGACTTAAATATTTCTAGACTTGATTGATTACTAGGTCGTATTAATTTCTTACGAGGTAATTTATCAAGGTATTAGGTAAGCATATCAGTGCGGCCCTCACTCGCTCACATGGATCAGTCCATTTCGTTCCAATTTGCTAATTTCTGGTTCCGCAGCTCAGCAATTTTATATAACTAGCGCAAAAACTTGTATTTTAATGGCTATAAATAATATATAAGATATGTAGGTAATTGGATACCAGATATAGTATGCACCAGAATATAGATTTATTTACTTGACCTACTTTCAGAAAGTTTTTTATGAATAATTTGGAAACAGGTACCCACTTTTCTACTTTTTTAGGGTTCCGTAGTCAACAAGGAACTCTTATAGTTTCGCCATGTCGTCTGTCTGTCTGTCTGTCTGTCCGCGGTTTAGCTCAAAAACTATTGGTACTAGAAAGTTGTAATTTGGCATGAGTATAGACGTTAATGACGCCAAAGAAGTGGTAAAATAAAATTTTGAAAAAAAATAACATTTATTTAGGGTACCTCCCCTACATCTAAAGTGGGGATGATCATTTTTTTTTTCGTCCTTCCCATAGTGTGGGATATCGTTGGGTAGGCCTTAAAAAAATATTAGGGGTTTGGGAAGACCACCGTTGGTGACTTATCAAGCTTTAAAGTACCAATATTCGTTAGAGTCAAGTGTCCCCCCCTCTACCAACTAAACGGTTGTAGTTAGAAATTCAAATGTCACGGCAATAGTACCTATATATAACGAAGTTTAAAAGAAAACTATCACACTCAAGTGGGCTTTACAAGTTTACGAGTAATAGTCGACCAATTCTATTAGACTCGATAATTTCGAACCACTCCATAGAAATGTCGATAGATGGCGCTAAGCGTCAGTTGTATCGCGCTATTGTTTCATTCCTAAATAAGTTTTATAAAAAAAAACAGTTGCCACATCGGCTATGACAAGTCTTATCCAAATCTCAAAAAATAAAAAAATTAAAACTTTCCGTGCAAAATTGTCGGAAGGTGAGGGTTTGTATAGGAAGTCAAATTAGGTAGGTAGTCATGTTTGGCTTTTAGTTAGAGCATGGTACGAAACTATCAGTCAGCGAATACGTCCCGCACTTGGCTGTTATAAAAACTACGGAACACATTTTTTTTTTTTTTTTTTTTTTCTGGGTGGAAAGTCATCAAATGACTCCTCCCGCTCTGGGCGGAGCAGAAGGGAGTGTCAGACTTTTACTGACTAAAACCCACCCGTGTTCCTTCAGTTGCCTGTGCCAAGGGCCACGGTATCTCTTTCGAACAACCCGCAGCACCGGCGGCATCGGCCGTAGCGGACCCCGTCAGTTCATGCTGACAGCTCTTTGAGGCGCGCGTGGAACACAACGCGCCGTCGACCCGGGCCTGGTTCTTACCGGGCGGCGAGCTGCCCATAGCTCGCCGCCCGCAAGCCCGCGCCTACGGTGGCCGGGAGTCGGCTGTTGACTCCCGTCCAGGTAGTCTCCTCCTGCGGCGGCTAGGCGCGCGAGGGTGCAGCGATTGCCTCTCCCTCACGCGCTCCGCCTCCTCCTTCGCGAGCATTACTGCTTCGCAGAAGGAGGTGACGGCCTCCCATTCACTCTCGCTCCGTACCATGGCTCGGATGAGGGCCGGACGCGAGAGGTCGCCGCCGCCGATCGCCGCCACGAGGACACGGCGGGGCCCCGCTCAAGCCGGGCAGACCTCCACCGTATGCTCCAAAGTGTCCTCCGGGCGATCCCCACAGTGGTGACACCCTGGCGTTTCCTCCCGCTTTATCCTGAACAGGAACTCCCGAAACAACCGTGTCCGGTGAGGACATGCGTCAGGCGGAAGGTGAGGGCACCGTGGCGCCTCTCTAGCCACTCCTCAAAGAGGGGACTTATCGCCGCAATTGTGGCGTGCCCAGCGCTGGGTTGCGACAATCGCACTCTCCATGCCGCTATGAGATCCCGCCGGAGCTCTGTCCGCTGTGCCGTGATTTCTCGCGGCAGCGGAGCAACGCCCCGGCGTTTTGCCTCCTCTCGCCACTCCCATATGTGGACGAGGACTTTGGCCTCCAGATCCCATGGCGGCAATCCGGCAAGGAGGCTCGCCGCCTCAGCGGAGACCGTGCGGTATCCTCGAATGAGCCGGACAGCCATGACCCTTTGGGACGCGATCAACCGGCGGGCTGCTCCACGAAATTCCACCGGCTGTCGAGGACGAGTCCCAGGTACTTCATCGTCAGCTCGACGCCGATGTGAACCCCTCCCGCCGTTATTTGTGAACCCGACGGTGGCGCGTCCCGAGGACCATGAAAACACATGGCCTCAGATTTGTGCAATGCCACCTCGAGTCCCAATTGCCGGATCCTCTCGACGATTGTCGCAACCCCGCGTGTCGCTGCTTCGGCCGCCGCCTGGTGCGACCTCCCCTGCGCCAGGACCAGCGTGTCGTCAGCGTAGCAAACTACGGAACCCTATACTGCGCGTGGCCAGACACGCACTTGACCGGTTTTTATTATGTTGGTATGTAAATCCATATAGGATAATGAGGACATGGTTTTTTATAGATATCATGGAGGTGAATTGAACCGGTAAAAGTTAAAAAATAACTTGTTTATTTTTAGTAATTATGTTTTACGACCTACTTTATGTAATATTGTTCCAAAATAAACTCACCACTGATAGGTATATAGAAAAAAAAACTGACACCTAAAAATACATATTACAAGCCAATCACAAGCATAGTCGACATCGGCTCAGTTACCAAAAAGGAAAAAATAAATAAATAAGAAAGCACACGAGTGGAACAAAATTTACAGAAAAGAAAACAATAAACCACTGAAAAAAATAACAAGTAGATTTCCGTTTTTTCTAAACCAGGGCAAGATTCGCGTGATTGGAGGCGCGCAAGAGTCGGCCGCTAACTAAATTGACATGTCCGTTCGGAAGTCCAATACATTAGCATGTATTGCATCGTCGTTACACAATAAACCTATTGCACAATCTACCGAGACACTTCGGCATGTGCTGAAATGTTATGTGCTTTCTATTTGTAATCCTGTACTGGTACACAAACAAAAATCTCGAGTAGTCGCCTTGAATTCTAAGTACCTGCTTGATTAGCTTTGGTCTAGTTTATCCGAGTGAGTCATCGTCGTTAATTATTTATTTAGGTAAGGCATCTTTCGCTGTCTGTATATAATTTTATAGACTTCTTTTTTAAGGGGGATGAGCTAAGGTAGCTTTCAATCGACAGATAATTTTTATTCATGGAATAAAATTGAAGTCTGAGAGATTTTGTATGGAAGAACTGTCAAACGGAAGAACGGTAAAAAATTTAAAATTATTCTTCGGATAAAATTATCTGGCGTTGGAAAAATCAGCCCTTTGTAAATTTAATTTATGTAAAGTACGTTTTTTGCAATTTGCAGGTCAGACTCAGGTTGTACGTTGATTAAAAATATTGTCATTGAAATATTTTCTATTTTCATTCACTACCTTGTGTTGTTTCAAATCAACCAAGTGGTTTGTATTGTTGTTCTTATGACTCGAATGTGTATTTTTTTGCTACTATAATTTGGAATAACTTTCCTGAAAATTCCTGAAAAGAGGAAGTTTTGGCAGCCCGTACTTATAGCTAAATAAAGCACTAGGTACAGAATTTTCGTGATTAGTGTAGGTAGCCTTAATAAAATATATATAGGTACTCAATAATACCAATGATACCATCAGCATTTCATAGTGGTACATTAAATTGTGCAAAATCACGTTTACTAATAGCCTACACATTAATTTCATCGATATTGGTGCTTATGAGTTTATGATCGGTAAACGAACTGAAATTTTGAAATATAATGTCGATATTTTTGCAACATGAGCTGTCGCAAACAGCGGTTGTTAAACGCTATTTAACGCCATTAAATTTTGACTGCGATTTCGTCTGCGTATACAGGGTGAAATTAAATTAGCGAGCGAAACTCCGCAGATGTACCTAATGGGTAAATCGATATCTAAACATGATAGAACAAAAAAGAACTTAGTTTAATAAAAAAAATTGTTTCATCTGCCACAGGTACTGTATGTAGTCACTTGATATAGGTATCAGTTTAAAGATCTGTTCTTTTTTTGTGTAAACTTCACAGTCGTGATGGGTATCGATATCTCAACACGATAAAACAAAAGAAAACAGATTTTCTCAACTCATACTTCAAGTAACAACACAACCAGTGGTCCGTGAACTACAAAAAAAACATCAAATCTTTTTTTTTATGCAGATTTTCGCTAGCTAATTTATTTTGACCCCGTATAAAAATATGCGTTGAACACTTTGGGCTGGTTATGTGTTTGTAAAATCCTTTATTATTGTCGTTACCCTGACTGTCAAATAAGAAACAGACATTTTTCATAAATATGTTTCTTTTTTCAGTGTTTAAAATTGTAAGGTACATAAGTTGTCTGGCAGTCAGTACCTAATTGATAAAGATTATAGAACATCAATCAATCACTCAACTCAGCCTATCGCAGTCCAGTGCTGGTCTCCACACATAACTAGCGTCATAGAACATAAATATTTTAATTGTGGCCATTACTTTTTATATAATTTATATTTTTTGTATAATTTCACGTGAGAATGTGGCAATGAACCAAGTTATTGTAATACGCTGATTATTTCTGTATTTCCCACCTTTCTCCTTCATAATTATGTATGCTCCTTACGTTTGCGCGTGCGTAACAATGTTACTCGACTTGACGTAAAGTATTAAATGGTCTGTCTGCCTGTCTGTCAAACGATATATACGGCGCCGTTTCACTAATTATACAAATGTTTATTATATAATTCATTCTTCTATATTTCGCGTACGGTATGAGTGGTGGACACTGGACAAGTTGCGGAATCAGGCCGTGTAAGGGCGACAGGACGGGGGGCATGCTGACCACTTTCACCCAGTGGCGTTGTTTAAATTGTCCATAAACAAACGCTGTACGAAAGCCACGGTTAAGCATTGCACGACTGACGCCTGATTATGAACAATGTCATACACGTAAACTTTGACGTAGATCGTGACCAAAACCTCAAAAGAGTTTTATTAAAACTATGTCGAAACTTGTTCGCATCCTCTTCTGATGCATTATTTGATAAACACGTGGACGTTGAATCACTTATGAACCTGTTCAAATTAGAGCTCAAAAACAAAGATTTTGACGAGTTTTTATGTCCATATCGTATCTCGAGCACGGATAAATCCTAAGATCATTATAAAATTAGGTTTCTGCATTATGACGGCAATTTCCACAGATACCTACAAGATATCGTGATCAACTCATAGTTCCTTGCTCCATCAGTTACAGAGCATGGCGATACATATAAGGTACTGCAGTGCTACATTGCCACAATTTACCGACAGTGCCCGAGATTGCAATCTACATCGTACAGTTGGCTCATAAATCAAATGGCTGGTGGAGTAACCCGTATGGTTTCGGCTTTTATTGACGCCAATGACAAATGATTTCAAATGGTTGACTCTATGGTATAACAGAGTACTTTTGTAGGCGATAGCTTAAGATATACGGATGATGGGTTAAAGATGCTAATAACTAGATGCTATCGATCAGACGCCTACCCACACGACACATGCTTAGCTGTAATCTGCAGAGCAACTGCTGTTTGTAAGACACAAGGATTGCTTAGTTCGATGTTATCATTGTAGGTTTATACTGCTGTTGAACTACATATAGCAAACGTAAGGAATAAGGAATCTACTTACAGCCTTGGTTTGGACTCTACATTGTTATTCTAAAGAATACACGTAAAACTAACATAGTTATTAGGTATGCTCTTAAGAAAATTATATATAACAAAGAACCAGTTAAAGCTTAACCAACTGCAAAATTAGTTATTTGTAAAAATAATATCGTAGTTTTACCCAAGAATCGAGTCATGACCTCGACCTCAAAGACTAGGTACTCGTTTGTTGTTACAGACGAAACACGTACAGTGTTACAACTTAATTCTACAATAGGAAGTTATCGCGTGGTTTACGCATAATGATATATGCATGCGATTTGTCTCGACAACCAACGTGCCGTAATCATTAGTTCTCTCCGCCCGACATTGAGCAACGTTCACACTTGTGAGCGAAGCCTTGAGTGTCAGATGGGTGAATTTTGTGAGCAAGGCTTTATATTGTTTGTTCAGCCGGTGACCTATAGCCGTATCTCTGATAACATTGTTTTGTTCCAGATATGAATATTTCACATATTGCCGCATGGTCCGTTTGTTTTAATATCTCTGTCAGAAACGAAATAGTGTCATTGTTGTTTATGAATGCGGACGGTAATTATAATTTTAAATGAGAAGTTCAGATAATGATTCAATCTCATGGTATAATATTACAGGGCGTCGATTACAAACATGGTGTCCCTACGATAGGTGATATTTATGGAAAACATATGGCAGTGCGTAGATGCGTGAACAAAACTATTGTTTTACATGATAACACTATTCGATTTAGTATGAGCAGTTTTTTCAGGAAACAAATAGCTCTTTCTAAATGATTAAATCGCATGGTATAATATGACAGGGCGTCGATTACAAACATGTCGTCCCTACGATAGGTGATATTTATGGAAAACATATGGAAGTCCGTGGATGCGCAAACAAAACGATTGTTTTACAAGATAACACGATTTAGCTTTTGTAGTAATTCCGGGAAGCTAAAATTACGTTATATGAATATAGAATTATACAAAACTAGCTTCTACCCGCGATTACGTTCACGTGAAATTTCTCGTATCCACGACTCACCCCTTTGCATCGTATCGCCTACTCGCGCTATTTTGTTTTTGGGCTCCTAAGCGTCTTACCGTGATGTTAAGTAGCGTCTAGCCTTTCTCCAGAATTAGTTTATAATTTTTTTTCAAATCCGACTGGTAGTTCCAGAGATTAACAAATAAACAAACTCTTCAGCTTTATTTTTAGTATACCTAGATAGAATAAAAGTGCATGACAAGGTAACGTATCGTTTTAGGATTTTTCACATACTAGATATGAATGTGCCATGGTTAGATACCTAATAATAATATTATGGTTATTGCGAATAGACACGTCTGTTTTATAATGCCAGAGCCTAATTTGACTGGTGTAATTATCTTGTATTCTCGTATAATACGAGTAAAATGTCAAATTATTCACAAATATAAAATTTATTTTAAGACATGACGATAATATTTTACAATTATTATTACTACTTCAATATCATATTAATAATATGAAACATCGCAAAAACCGACTCCATAAATGTCAGTTTAGTCTTTGAAATTATAAACTAGAGATTAGAAAATTTAATATACCTAATGAAATCTCAATCAAGATTTAGATTGCATTTTACCAAATGAGCCAGTTTTTTGTTTTAGCAATAAATAAGCAGACATTTACAAGATTTATTTGTTATTCTTGTCTCTTAACTATTTTACATACCTACCATACTCGTTTGATTCTTACCAGCGGGGCGGATCTGTACTGTCATATGGGTTCATATTGTTGGATTTGCAAAACAGCAACTTTGCAAGCGCGCCGCTCGACCAAACGTTGGACAGACATGTTTTAAAAAATTGAGTTTAAAAAATGTATAATAATATTTGGCCTCTCGTAGGCCTTCCAAAGGTCCGGGACTCCAGGGTCCCAAGTTATGTCAATTCACAATATTATAAACGAGCTCTGTCGAGCTATAGCTATCGGATTCCTTTAGCCTTCTGTAAACGTACCTACCTACTGGGTTTCCAGCATATTACCCCCTACCTCATCAGCAGAAATTAAAAGTTACAGCTAGTATTTACCTAAGCATTTGTCACATGTCTTAAGTGTAGCTTCTCCTTGTCAGTCCACATGTTAAGTAAGGTGGGCGCAAATAAATTGCAACTGTCATGTAGTACCTACCTATTTGACTGAACGTGGGTACTTTTGGCGAAGACCTTGTGATAATCTATTGTGTGTTCTCCTTGGCAAGGCGTTCGCTCTCGAACAAGAATGGTCGAGGCAAATGTGTTATTATTTGTCTTGTTTTTATCATTTAAATAGCCCATAGAGATGTAGATTGTAGATGGGAGTTTTATGCTAAGTCCGCGACAGTTGCATTTAATTGAAAAGTTCTGGTGTCCGCCTGCGGGGTAATTACCTAACACACTGTTAGTAGCAATGGCTTTCGTTATGACAGTTCAACAACATTCTTTGCGTCATTGACGTTGTTGAGCAGACAAATTTTTCGAACAAATGAAGCAATGGATTAGCACTATCCTTTAAAAAGATTCAGATTGTGATTGAAATGTTACGCAATAAGGGTGTTGTTTTACACATAACGAGCCAAATAATCATCAAATTTATAGCAAAACTTTGACAAACCTAGTTAGGTACTTAAAAATAAGATACCTACGACATAATAAAAGTCATTGTTAGCCACCTGTATCATCTAATCATCATTAAAGTCTAAAGCGGTCTGTAACATAAATACATTACGTGAATAGTGACTACGTCACGCTTAGTGCTGTGTCCACACGTAATTAGTGATATAAACACTGTAATGCGAGTTCTTTGAGGAACTACGGTGCGTGTCCCTAGATGCATCGCAGCTGCTCAAAGAACCCAAGCTCAAAAAAATCAATAGTGTCCCTACTAGAAAATTTAAAAAGTAAAATCTCCGGGCTGTTTTACTTTTTTATCTTCTTTTTTCAGTAATCATTATAATTTTAAATTAGTATAACATCAATAAAACCACACGATCACACCAATAATGGTGTGACGTCACATGTCATTTTTTGTTCTGGACATGAGTCCTAGAACAAAAAAAGACATGTGACGTCTACCAACCCGCACTCGGCCCGCTCCCTCTCACAGAGCGGAGCCCTGTGTCCCAGCAGTGGGAACATTATAGGCTGATTATGCTACATCAGTAAAATATGTTATCATTCATCATTCTCTTGCCTTTGTCCCAATTTATTTGGGATCGACGCAACATGTTTTCTTCTTCCATACTTCTCTATTAGTCGTCATCTCGGTAGTCAACCCCTTACTTGCTATATCAAATCACTGCTGTTCTGTGGGTCCTCCGTAGCACAGCATCATCATGCCGAGTGGAATCCTTCTTGTCAGTCACGTGCGGCTGGCGACTATTTCTGTTCGGTGCTCGTGATTACATATCTATTTTGTTTATTTTTCTTTATTATTCGGGTTAACTGATCTTTTTGTATGCTCGTGTTTCCGCGACAAATTAACCTATTTTATTTATACCTTTATAGTCCATCCATCGTTTCTTTGGTCTTCCGCTACTCTTATAGCCATCCACATTCATACTCAAAATATTACTATGTTCTAAAAACTAGACTTCCGTCCGGACTTAATCGGTGGACATGCTCGGACAAATCTAAATGGATGGTAAACCTAGTGGCGTGCTCCACGGCCCACGATGTGCAATGTGACCGACCAATGCCCACTTAACTACAGGCCTTGACTTCACCGCTTAAAAAAACATGATTTTCTATCCTATTTATTACAACGGTGGTCAATGAAGTGCTTCATTTGATTTAATATAAAAACTTAGCGTTGACGTTGACCTCTATGCCTGTTAGTCGTTAATTTTAACTGAAACATCAATTTTTCGATCCATTGGGTACATTCAACATGATAATCTTACCACAGAACCGATTTTTTTATTATTTGTTTAATCCATTTTGGAGATACGTAAGTTTTTTTTTTGGCGTACATACGTAACAAACCAATTTTGTTTGATTCAACCCCTTTTAGGTAGATAAATGCTTTGGCAACATACCGTTGATCGCCATTTTGATCTCATTATGCACATGCATTTCTATGATAATGAGCTTTCCTCAAGCTTATGTGTAAGCTCAAAGGTATGCGAACCAAGTGAATAGTAGTTTGACACGTAGGCGACCTTGCCTGCATTCTTAATGGCTCCCTAACTTGTTCAAACGTCACCAGCTGTTAGAAGCCATTTTGTTTGCCAAACTCGATGCTCTTGTCAGTGCAAGTTAAAGGAAAGAAAAAATAAATATCAAGGCAAAGTTGAAATGCAGATTTAGAAATATAAAATATACGGGTTTATTTGGTCTGAAGAAACGACACGGAAAAGATAAAGAATTCATCTACTTAGAATAAAGAATTCAATATCTAATAAATAACTGCACTATAATTTGATATGCAATCACGTGTCATTCTCATTACATACGGCCTTAGGCAATACCTAATCAATATTAATGAGTTCTTACGATTATACATAATAGTAAAATATGATCTAATAATACGCTAGAGAACATCGAAGTGTCATATATTTTTTAAAGTATACAGGGTGGCAGGGACATCGACGCGCAAACTGTAACCATGGATTCAGCACATGAGTTTAGACCCCATAGCGATGAAATTTTTCGTCGGTTATTAAAAAAAAATATTGCTGTTCCGTACAGTTTGACCGCGTAGGTATTGCACTTTTCTATGAGACAGAAGATTTTTTTTTGATAACCGACGAATAATTTGGACGCTATGGGGTCTAAACGCATATGCTGAATCCATGGTTGCAGTTTGCGCGTCGATGTCCCTACCAACCTTTATTTCCCGCTAGCGTTTATGGCTTGAAATAAAAGCTGCGCTTGCGACCTAGACCGACATGCGACGGTCATCTGTTAAAATATAGGGACAACTAGCTTCCAAGTGCAAGTTTAATGTTAATTGACCGGTTAAAAGGAATAACGTGTGTTATTCTTATTAGTTGCCATAAATACTCGTATGTTATTTATAGGACCAGAATAAATGATTACAAATTATTCATAATTGTTAATCACAAGTACTGAGAGTGATAAGCCTCAATGTTAAAATGAAGTTTTATTTCCTTCCTATTTATGCTAATTGTAGATATCGATCGCCGGACTAGGGCACGGCGAAAACAGATTAATTGTAGAATTTTATGCATTAAAATAGTAAAGTCAATGATTATAAGCTGGGCGTTTTAGGAATTACACTTTTCTTGAAAGTATCTGGACTTGCATTAAGCCTGGAATTTATCCATAGTCCATATGCTTGTATGCCATAGCAACTTCTGATTGGTGAATACCAGAATGGCATGCCAGCTACTTGCATACTTTTGTGCAAGTAGTTACAGGTAGTTACAAGTAGTTACAGGTATGTGTGTTCCGGGCTTTACGCAAGTTAAAAAGGTAACAGAAAGTCGACTTGCAGATGCAGTGAATATTTCTACAGTTCAAGATGGTTGCAAAAGTCAACTTGGGCAATAAAACTTGCTTGTGGGCAGTTTGGAATTTACATAAGTCAACTGGAGCAACAAACAAAATTCCGCAAACGTCACTGCACTTTCGCTAGCCTCGTCTGTATCCAGCGTTAGCTACACGTACATATATTTTTGATTGCATGTATTGCAAGCGATCTTATTCTACAATAAACATCAATGACGAAGCAATAAAATAGTCTATTGCAAGAACAATAAAGTATTTACAAATAATGCAATTAATAATTATGTAACAATTATATAATTGCGCGAGTATGTATATGATTTCATTTTCATTATAAAACTATGGCTGGCCCAGTGACGCACGGTAATAATATAATTGTTCTTATTTATGGCCATGGCGCCATTATGGGTCTTATACAATGACAGCCTGACCATAATCTTGTTAATTATACGTGTGTGTAATCAGACATTGCATACCAATTTAAAATAATCTAAATCAAAATCTTCTAGTATTATTTGGAATTGTGGACATAGGGAATTGTTTCTTAACGTAAATTACACCTGTAACTCTGTCTAGCTTTAGTTTACTAATACCTACTCAATAAACTGGCAATTGTATTCTTAATATACAGGGTGACAGGGAAACTCGACGTGTTCCTTCCAGGGCGTGATAGTGTGACCCGTTTGCAACAATTAAGCATCCCATAAAGGCTTGGCGAAAATTCATGGAATCCGAGAAAAACCGATTTTCGTGTTTTTTTGAAAATTTCCCAGAAATCGTCACTAAATATCACTTATCTCTAAATTATCTAATTGAGTGGCTTTCATAGCTATTCCATTGGCTACCTAATACTTTAACACACCTATTGATGTAACCAAATTTTCTAAAATATCAAACAGTTAAAAGTTAAACTAAAAAGTTTATTAACTATTTTCAAAAATCATCTACGTATGTACACGAACTTTGAGTTTCTTTTCTTTTTTTTGGGTCGATGCCACCTTCCATAATTCTCTATTAGTAGTTCTCTCGGTAGTCCCACCGTTTCTAGCCATATCATTTTTCACACAGTCCATCCATCGTTTCTTTGGTTTTCCGCTATAGCTACATTCATTCTCAAAATTTTCCTGAAGACATTTCCGCATCAGATGTCGATACCGTGACAACCAATTTCCACACAACTCTGATCTCATAATATCTTGTAAACAATAAGTTCAGGGTTTAGGTGTATGATTTGCAGATTCCTTGCTTCTTTTCTAGACTTTTAATATACAGGTTGGCCCCTGGACATCGTCACGCAACCAACGCATTCAGTACATGGTTCGAAACGAATGCTTTGATATTTTTCGTCGGTTTAAAAAGAAAATGCTTTTCCATATAATTATTTTGACAAAAAAAATTCTTAAGGGGGTTTTTTCTCTAGAATCAAGTGGTGAATTCATGGTTACAGTTTGCGCGTGGATGTTCCTGCCATACTGTATAGTTTTCATCATACCTGAATGTGTATGTTGATCGTTGAATCAGTCAATACTTTAATAGCCATATTGGGTAACGGTTTCTAAGCAGGTTTGGCGTGACATCCAGGAAACGCTTAATATAAAAAAGGTTGAGACATGAGGAACTCCACATGTCGCCTTGTCTCTTGCTAAATGTTCCTACTTTCACTTCGAATCTCTAATCCTCTAATTAACATTAATTGTTGACGGCTTGAATTAAAATGATTTGCAGTTAGCGCAGTTAGCACATACGTAACTATAAACAGAATTGCAGTTAGAATAGTACCAACTAAATTGTTGCTAATGACTGTCACCGTTGAATTCCATCGACTGGACTGGATTCAATATTAACCTCTCAGGGACGGGCTATTAATACAAAGAGCTTTTTGGTATAACAGATTCTTGGATGTCTCAAAACAATGCGGTTTGTTTTTAGATAACATTGTTACTCAATATTGTTGTTTGAGTCAACAGTAGTTTAGGTCAAATAAGAGCGTGTCAAATGTTTCCCGTTATAACAATTATTTTATTTTACTATGTCGATGTCGTAGAGATACATTTTTAAGTCGCTTCACAGATATACGAACACAATTAGAGGAACTTGATCTCTAATATTACTTTTATAGCCTGATGACGACGATAAGTTTAACATAAGTATCCATTATAGTGGGTTTCTCAAAAAAACGTAGCCATGAGAACATTTGCCTGTTTAATTGCAATTGACGTTTCTCTCGATTTTTTGTTTTAAAACTTCAAACCGTGAACATTTGTTGTCTGTAATCGATTGAAGGAAATAACGCTGTTATTAAGTCTATTAAGAATGGCTTTCGCCAACTTCTTGTGGATGAATGTCAACGACAGAAATAATTGTCGATCAAACAGCAAGACATCTATTCGAGTTCAAAGAATCCACAATACGATGACATTTTTTTTGTTTGTCGTAGTAAACTATTTAGTAATGTCAGGTGCATAGCCAACTGACTTTTGTCGTTAGCGATCCCTAAAATAAATTAACTAAAGATCGTTTTTTTTTTATCTTTAACTAAGTAAGTACTCGAAGTCGAGTAGCATCATAGCGTTTCAGATATTGTGAAAATCACTTTAGCCTTGCAGGTCAATTAGTTATTATGTACTAGGCTGATAATCCGTATCCAATAGGTACAACCAGCCAGTCTTTTTGTAACCAAGTACACACAATACTGAAGTAACGTGGGCAGTTTCGAATTAAAACGAATGCTCAATTTAATAAGAATGTGTATTTCGTCAAAATATGTTTGATTCAAGATTATATAACAGTTAGCGCAATGATACACATAAAATTATACTGGTAGACGAGTAATCTGTAGATTTCAAATTATATGACGTAATTGACGTTAAATGTGCTATGGAGAAATGCTAATAAGATTGGGTTGCTATTGAAGGCTCATATTTTTGAAACTTGAACACAAATATTCATTTTAATGGCTCTACTGTGTGTAGTTTCAAGAAATTTTTAAATATTAGTAAGTAAGAACGACATAAAAATATGTGATTTAGTAGAAGGTTTTAAAAATAATGAGTAGCAGTTGAGCTAGAAAAGGTTTATCTTTTAGAAAATGCATTCAGGAAGTGTTTTATTTAAAATACTGGCCATTGACTTTGATCAGTGACATTTAGAGAACAAAACCTCTTTTGTTTGACTGTTTGACACAGAACTATGGAATTAGTATGTACTATACATAGCATAGAACTTAGCCATAGTGTGGCCATGTAAAAATAAGCACGTAGCGTTATCGTTGCATCTAAAGCTACCATCTAGTTTGAACTGTGAAGCAATACATAGCATAGACATACCTGTGTCTATGGCCTTGAAAAAAAAAACGATTTGCTCGGAACACGGGACTACATAAACAACATTAGTGGTTTTGCAACTAGGTCATAGCACCCATAGATACTCGTTTTATGTAAAGTTCGTGGGTGTATCCTAATGGTCAGCGTGAGAGTCGAAGCCAGCGAACGGAGTAAATGAATACTTGTTGAATTAATCAGGGCTACTACTGCAATAGAATCAAGAATCGATTGATTGAATCATTGAATCGTAACTTGTAATCAGGCTTATCGTAGACCAAGAATTATAAACGCGTGGCATATTAATAGGCTATAACGTAGCTAAGGAACATTTGAAATCAGGAAGTTTTACAATTCCTTATGGAATATTTTGGCCCCTCGTATGTAATGTAAATGGTGTCATCATGGGCTTTGTTGTCACAACATGTTGTTGCCATGGACATGTTGTGAATCCTGATATTGATAGAACGTGAATGTATAATGCTGAAGGTCAAACAGGAGTTAAAGACACGTGGCGGTAGGAATAGGATTCTTAACATCGGGCACCTTTGCAGAAAAATCTTGCTATTTTAATTGCGTAACATACAGCACCCTAATGGCGTACAAAGGAGCACTGTATCAGGCAAAACAACTAGTTATAGTCATTAATAGAGGAGGAATTCTCGTAATTTTAAAAAGTTTCACTGTCTGATCTAAGTATCAATCTGTCAAAAATACCTCTAATTTCCTTACATTTTTTACCAGTTTTTGAAATTGTTTGTCGCTGAGATGAGACTGCGGCTAGATTTTGAACGTTTTAAATTACGAGAGTTGGCCTTCTGAAAAGACCTCGCAGGTTCACAGTTGTCACAACAACAACCTTTCTTGAATGACATAACACATTACGAGTGCCTTAATCTTAATACACGAACTGATACCAATGGACGTTACAAGTCAAACCGCATCGGCAACCCTGCAGTCGTGCGTTACGCAACCATCAGTTAGTTGCTCGATAACTTGCTCCACATTCGCTCTTTGTCTCGGAGCCCCAAGTACTGGCCGACTGGCCACTAACCTGTATAGCAGTGTAATAATCAACTTTATACCATAGCTATCTTACTCTTGTATGGCGTCCTTACGTAAACGATCATTAGTATTAATTCTCACCATTATACCTTTCAACGCATTTCGAGAATTGTATAGCGTATGAATTTTAATTGGCGCGTTTATTTACGCGAGTGTATGTTTAATCTTTACATAGCATAGCTTTCACAGGGTTTCTTACCAGGAGAATAGTGTTGCGACGTCAATATTTTTTGCAAGACCGCGGATTTGCCACCCACAGCATAGATTATCTAACGCACAACTCCTATTTATGGTAACAAAGGTCTTTTAATTGCACAATAAGTTTTATAGTATAAAGTTCGCGTAATCGTAAAAGTGTGTCACATCACCATCACTATTAAATTTAGTTTTTATACTACATTTTAATATCGCTAGATGCAATAAAAAAAAACATAAAATGTGGTAATTAGGTACCTACATATTGTCATTGAAATAGTGGCCGATTATCTAACGAGAAACTAGTCCATTTCGAGTTTCGAGACAGTGCCGCTGTGAGTACATAAGAAGGCCAATTCCCGTAATTAAAAACGTTCAAAATCTAGTCGCAATCTCATCTCAGCGACAATCAATGTCAAAAACTTGTCAAAAATGTAAGAAAATTAGAGGTATTTTTGACAGATTGAGACTGAGATCAGAAGGCCAATTCCCGTAATTAAAAACGTTCAAAATCTAGTCGCAATCTCATCTCAGCGACAATCAATGTCAAAAACTTGTCAAAAAAGTAGGGAAATTAGAGGTATTTTTGACAGATTGAGACAGAGATCAGAATGTGACCGTTCTTAAAATTACGAGAATTCCCGTAATTTTAAGAACATTCGCAGACAGAGGGGCACTCTGACTGTGAATGTTCTTAAATTACGGGAATTGCCCCCCTCAGATCCTATTTTGTTTTGACATAAATATCTATAGGTATTTAATCATTAATATTTAAATAACGTTATCACATCAAACAACAACACAAACAATAACATCAAAGTTAAAGTATCTGAGATCATTGGAGAGCACTTTATACATATTTATAAACAAGAGAATACTCGAAATCAAATGAGGTGAGCAAACTTATTTAGTTGTTAATGCTTCGCGGTTGTTGAGAGGCAAGATTTTTTGAAATGCTCAGTCAAAAAAACACGGTCGCAGCAAATGAAGACTAATCAAAATCACATTAGATCTTGTAAAAAGTATCAAGTATGAGGAAAGTTTACAAAATAAGGCCCTTGTGACGTAGTACCTGACTCACTCGTATATTTTTACGAGTTCTCTAGCTCCAAAAGGAATGGAAGTCTGAAGGAATGCTGTCTCTGTGGGCTGCTGTAACTTGGACTTGTCTTGCAAGTTGCAGGTAGACCATTGTTGCAGTAGATTTAGTGGTTAAAGTAACAAAATACATGGTGTAAGGGACATCGACGCGCAAACTGTTACCATGAATTCAGCACATGATTCTAGACCACAACCAAAATATATGGAAAACAATTTGTCTTTTAAATAATCTGTGAAAAACTTCGACGTTGGTGAATCTAGAATCTTGTACTTTAGTACAACATTAATTTTCATAGTAACAGCATTCGTGTCGCTGGTTCATTTTTACCTTCTTAGGCACGGAGCCGAAAAAAGACATCTTAACAATAATGGCATTGGAAACATGATACGAGAAAATATTTACATTAGCTTTAGTCTCATCAAATTGCACTAATTTAGGACTTGTTCCACAAGGTCAATGATCTAAAAACGACCAGGTCAACATTTAGCACAGTTTCTTAAAAAACGTGAGATATTTAGTTCTAGCGACTAATTACTAAAAGAACGGACAGATCATTAGTTCGCGTCAGATGGTCAATTTACACGCTAATTATTCACTTAGCGACTGTTTTATGAGCACACTCATTATATTTAATCATTGCCACAATAGCATGGGTATAACAAGGTCAACATTTTGTACTCTAATGGTAAAACTATGAATGTCTCAGAAAAAAATGTGAAGTTTTGGAAAACTTGAAGGTTACCTTTGTTCAGAAGTCGGGAACAAAGGTAACCTTCAAGTTTTCCAAAACTTCACATTTTTCTAAAAACTATACTAAAAACTAATTACGTTGGAGGTAAATGCGAGGCTGGTTGTGGGTTTTTGAATTGAATTGTTTTTACGGGACCTTACTGCACCATATAAGACTGACGAATTTGAAATGTGTCATCATAAGGATACTGACAAGGTACTTGTAATTCGGTCTGATTGTGATTCATTGTCCATATTGGCTGGATATCATGGCTGGTGGGGAATGTGCAGCATGAATCAGATCAGCAGGAAATTGTAAAAACAAAATTAAACATGAGTTGGCTAAGAGCGGAACCAACTTGTCACTTGCAAGCCATACGTGTTCCTCACTTTTCCTTATTATCTGGAAAAACTGGATAACTGACAAACAGATGAAGAGAAACCGACGTAGGAACGTGTTTATACGTTTTTACTCGAACTTATCGTTCAGGATCTAAGCGAACACGAGCGTAGGTATTAAGTTTTATCTAACAACAATATCAATGCGTAATCACCGTGAGTGTAAACAATCTCACAAGAATGCGCATTGTGTCGGCAACTTGGACCACTGACTTCCGAATGCACGTCAGGAGCAAATCTGTGCGAAAAGTTCTTTTGCACCATTGTTCGGTACCTGCGAACAGGTGTAGTTAATTGGACGTGGGTATAGAATCGTGTATTATATTGTATGGTGGTTGGCTGTTGTTACATCTCCTTTTGTGTTCGAGTGAAGGCTAGGACGGAGTTATTCGCGGGAAAAGAAACGCTTGTGATTTGAAAATGACTAATGAACACATGCGTTTGCGGCTTGACGTAACAATCTTATGGAAACTTACGGTACACACGGTGATATATCAAGCTATACATTTTCAATTTTAACCGACCTCGCATGTGTAGGTTTTTCGTCCAATGAGAAGTCAGCTTATACTGGATATGTATTGATAACTAGCCGTGCGTACTACTAGCCTTTTAGTATTTTCAAATGATGTCAGGCTTTGTTTTTCTTTGGAACATGTAAAAATTACGTGGAAGGATAAAGTAGGTATAGTGTGGCATCATAATACAACTTATTTTCCATTTTAAGCCGACTTGAAAACAATGCGTCATGGCGCTAACTTAGCCTTAACTACTTAAAAAAAACTGACACGTAGGAAAATTTAAACAAGCGATAATCCCGATTTGGTAGTAAGGCTGGTGTTGTATTTCTTAGAAATGGTGATTAATCAGAGCTGACAGTCGTAGACGTAGGTTGAGCCTAAGTTGACAAACTTTAGACGTTAGGCAGTTGGTAGTTAGTAAGGTGCTTATCGAGGACCGGCCGAGCTGCTAAACGAGTCATTGGGGCTACTATTAATAACGTTCTTAATTTAAAAACACACGTGATAAGTTACAAAACAACAAAATTGATTGCGGATCGATTATTATTTTAATTATTATCAGAGATCAATATGTGTTGCGGTTCTCGATTAACAAAATATCATTGTATCTACTCCTCCATGTAGTACCGGATTAACATTTAATACAGGAAATACCAATTGTGTAACACTTATATAATCTTATAACCGAAATCAAGTTCCATTACGTGGAATTGGGTCCTGTACAAGTACCTATGTCGGTAATTGCAAGTAGATACATTGGAACATGTTACTTTCACTCTTAAGGCGTGTGACAAGAAAATAAAGTTGCTAGAAATGCTTCATAAATTTATTTCCCAATCATAAAGTAAAGGGCCGGTTTAAGGAACTTTGATTACGACTCACTACCGAACCTACTTGGTTTTTATTTCTGCAGCACACTTTTAATTCATATTCATTACAGATAACGTGTCTTATATAGGTAATAACCCTTGCACTGGGTCGTGACGAATAACCAGTAGCCCTGTATTGTATAATATACCTATTCGCCATTTAGAGAGGCTCGTGGCTAAATAATAACAGCTGCACAGTTCGATCGATAAGGTTAAGCAACGCTTGCTGCGGTTGGTCTGTGGATGGGTGACCATATTTACATACCGAGACTCCTCCGTGCCTCAGAAAGCATGTTAAGCCGTTGGTCCCGGCTGGCATTCGTGGATCTTTGACAGTCGTTACGGGTAGTCAGAAGCCCGAAAGTCTGACAACCAATCTTTCCAATGGGTATCGTATTACGGTATTACCCAGTAACTTAGTCGTGGATGTCAGATAGGCAGTCGCTCCATGTAAAATACTGGTATTCAGCTGCATCTGGTTAGACTGGAAGCCGAACCCAACATAGTTGGGAGCAGGCTAGGCAGATGATGGCCTATTCGCCATTTCTTCATTTCTTCATGTCGAATACATCTAGCTTATTTTTATAATATGACGTCTAAAAGCGATTTAGATACCCTGTTTATAGAATAAACAATTTCATTTAATTTCTTAAGCGGACTAAGGGATAATCTATGCTAAGGATGCTGGCACAAGTCATATCTTAGTATTATTTTTGGTACGGGTAGGATCGATCAGTTAGCAGACAACCTGCCTAGTACACCTACTAGAGTACCGCATGAGTTATAACTTATATAACAAAATGCATCCGTAAATCTTCATTCGTGTCGATGACATGTCCTACATTTTTTCAGCCCAGTATGTTGTATGTGGAGTTTTTCATTGCTGTAACATCATCAACATAGCGTGATGATGTTATGGCAATGAAAAAGTAAAACACGGCTCATAAATTAAAGAAAGAAAAACAAGAAGAATAATGTTCATTTTTAGCTATTTTAATTCAGAATCGTATTGTGCTTGCATTCGTGAGAGATAAAAGTGCACCTACCATGATTGCTACTTTACAGTTATCAATTGAACTGAAAGGCAATGGACTGAATCCGGAGTTAGTATAACTGAATTATTACCTACTAAAATTCAACAGTAACACTAATACATACAAAAAAACTTAAAAACCCAACGTTTTTGTGTGATAACAAAATTGGACATTCGATCTAAGAATATTTTCAGCAATTATTTAGTAATGTTCCTTACAACAATCTTGCTAAATAAAGCACCTTCCTATTACATTTTTTCGGAACCTGAAATACGGACTACTAGACAATTTCACACTTCAGTAAACATTACCTACGTTAAATACGGTATTTAGCCTGATTGGATATTGAACTTGCCGTGTTTTATTTTTATACTGCCATATGTGTTTAACTTGAACTTAGTAAAGGCTCACCTCCTTTTATATGGCACCTAACCATAACTGGCAAAATGTGGGTGTACTGTAAGTGCACCTCTACCTAACCCTTCAGGGAATTCCGGCGTGATGTTATGCTACAAAAGTAATATCGTAATATTTTACTAAGCACATCAAACTTGCCGTCTACTATAACACCCACACACACACATACTATCTCTTCTGTTATA
Source organism: Apamea epomidion (assembly GCA_947507525.1). Lineage (NCBI taxonomy): Eukaryota > Metazoa > Arthropoda > Insecta > Lepidoptera > Noctuidae > Apamea > Apamea epomidion. The sequence continues at coordinate 11,676,683 of OX382228.1, read as the reverse complement.
ACTGTTACTGGTACTCAGCCCAACTAAGCCGTTAGCATTTCTATTCTATCTAAGATTCCATCTAGCCGAACATGTTCTGACCAAGCCATGTTTAGATTTCCAACATCGGAACATTCGGAACCACTCCAACAATTACGTCATGCGCTTGACTGCACACAATAAGATATATTGTTCGAACAAAATACACTACGAATGTACTTCGATCCTAATTAAGAATCGAAGACAGTAACATTGTTAATTCTATTGTTCACTTTGTACGTATGATGTCAATATGTTGCTGTTAAAGCTACAATAACGGTTTATTGTAAGATTTTCCATAAAGATTTTCTCAGTAGCAGCCCGAGGCTGCGGGGTCAGGTTTTATGCCTAATCAACTCAACCTTTCGCAGTCCACTGCTGGACATAGGCCTCTCCCACGCTGCGCCATAACACCCTGTCCTTCACCTTCCGCATCCAGTCTGTCCCAACCACCTTCTTTAGGTCGTCGGTCCATCTAGCTGGGGGGCGTTCCACACTACGCTTCTCGATACGCGGGATTTGTGCCCGATTGATGGCAATAAGCTCGCCCCCCTTTCCATGGGACTTAAACATAACTGGAGAATTGTGTGTATACATAGGTACAGGCGTGACGTTGTGATGTGTTTTCTCCCGTGAAATCCACAGCGATTTAGCTAAAGATAAAACTAGGAAATCGAGCAATATCATAATTACGGTATTCCGGCCAACTTCATTTTGAAATCTCTCTGATAAGATTTTTCTTACGAGAGAGATTTCAAAATGAAGTTGGTGTTAATTTTTTAATTAACACACAATAATATGTTGAAAGATCTCTCATATGACAACTGGTAGAAATCGCAAATAGCAGTTGCTGTTGCTGTAAGCTACAACTAACAAATATTGTGAACCTGGGTAATAAAATTTGACTTGCGGTATAATAAATGTAGTAAGTATATAGTTAACTTGAAATAACAGTTCATTAATTAAAAATATATCCAACCGATTTGCCAATGGCCAATTTGCCATTAGTTCATTTCTAATTGAGAAGTTGGTTGATTCTGACTTTTTTATAGCTTTATGGCTTCAAAACTTACCAATAATATAAATTCTTGTTTAAACATTTTTCATCACAGTATTCGGGGGTTCCTGGAACAAATAATAATAATATTAAATACCGTTTATTGGTACACTTATACGCCCCTTGGAAATAACACAAAAAAACTGGAGTGTATGATGCCATTCTTATAAAATTTGCTTTGCAGATTTGCTCTACCCATGATTGTGTTAAATATATTTCTGCAATTTTTTGTACTTTTAACTGACCTGTAATAGAGATAAGTATCAGCTTTATTATTGTTGGTTAACAGAAATATATACATTAGGCTGGTTTGGGTCGGTTTTGCATAAATCCTTGCAAGTATTCCTCCCAGCCTATGTAGCTAGAAGAGTACTATCAGTGGTTTTGAAATTATGACCAATCACAGAAGTTTAAAACCAGTCTTTCCCAATGTCTTAACACTGAACTTAACCAGCCAGCCATCCTTGTTCCGAGTCGGCGAACATAAAGACAAGCTAGTTGGTCAAATTGCGTACCACATGCTCTAGTTATGGCAAGGTTGTACGTGGGTTGATGGTACAGGTGACATTGAGACAGCACTAGCGGCAATCGTTGACATTCGCTCTAATGCAGAGGCAATTAATGACGGTAATCAGATTGTCTGTTTGTTTGTTTAAGTTGTTTTCTCACGCATTAGTCTACTGATTAGAGGTTGATGTTTGATGGCTTTGTGTTCCTGGCTTTTTTATGATTTTTCTTGTATTTAATTCATCATTTGTTGGTACGAGCAGTTTTTTGGTTTTTAGTGGGAGTTTGAGGCTTAGTAATAACAGCCACATGGGTCAACCGATCAGGTTAAGCTACGCTTGCCGCGGTTGTTCCCTGGATTAGTGACCATCTTTAATACCAAGACCCCTCCGTGTCTCGGAAAGCACGTTAAAAGCCGTTGATCCGGCTGTCCTTCGAGGATCTTTGACAGTCTTTATGGGTCGTCAGGAGCCCGAAAATCTGACAACCAGTCTTACCAAGGAGTATCGTATTACACTGTAACTGGGTTGTGGAGGTCTGAAGGCCAATTCCCGTAATTAAAAACGTTCAAAATCTAGTCGCAATCTCAGCTCAGCGACAATCAATGTGAAAAACTTGTGAAATATGTAGGGAAACTAGAGGAATTTTTGACAGATTGAGACTGAGATCAGACTGTGAACGTTCTAAAAATTACAAGAATTGCCCCTCAGATAGGCAGTCGCCCATGTTGACGTTGACATGTGACGTTTTGGTACGAGCAATTTGAATTCTTCTAAAATCTTTGATGTAAAAAGGCATGCAAAAATATAATCAACTGAAAACTAAAAAGGCTGATCTTTGTTTTTATAGCTTATATGTACATTGAGACTTGAAATATTGCACGATATTAATTAAAAAACGCGATCTTATTATCACAAATAAAATGGCAGGTAGCAATAGGTAGGTATATAACAACGAGCTAGATAAACATCAGTAAGCTAGTTGATCTGTTTGTCATGTACAAGTAATTATTTCTCACCCACATCATGTACGGAAATAGGCATGCGGCTGTGGTCCTATAAAATTAAAAGCATTGTATTGATTAAGTCACAATTTTGCATAATCAATATATGTATACGTAATTACTTATAAATTCCTTCTGTTATGGCGTTGTTTACTATAGAAAGTGTGCGTACAATGGGACATTGAACGATAGTGAAAATGCTGGCGCCCCTCGCATATCAAGTGGGCATTTGGTGTGTTTTATGTGATTGGTCATGATCGACGTTGGAACCAAGTAACGTGCAGTTCCGCAAATATGGGATGGAAATTGCAATCATTTGACAGTTTGAAACTTTGCCTGCACTGTTAGTTGTATAGCATGAACTATTGGCTTGGTAAAGTTGTTTAAAATAAGTATAATCTCTGTATTATTATTTTATATTTTAGGTGGGGTTTTTAATTTTGTTTTTGCGTGCTGTGTCTATCGCTTTTAAATTGAGTACTTGGCTTGTATGTTCGCTTGTGTTAATTGGTGAATAGTGTAACGATTGCAAATAGGCCAATAAATAAATAACACCAAATATGTGAATGCAACTTTTATAACACGCAAAGTGGCTCTAAGTATTTCCCTCATATTTTATTTTATTAATTCAACGTGTAAGGTCACATCTTTTTACAACATTAACTTGTTGTTATTTAGAAATCACTTTGAGATAGCGTATTTATAACAAGAGGTCATTATTACTATTTTGACCAGTGATTCACCTTTTCCGCTTTTCAACGGTTTCCTACGTAAAAGTGGAAACCACTACCAAACCATAGTTCAAACAAATGCATTTGATTTAATTAGGGCAAGTGATTGATTTTCTGATAAATTACCTAAGGGCTGTTTTTTTTTTAATTTTTTTTTTGATGTGGCTCGTCTGGGCCGAAGCCTGCCGGGGTAGCGGGATCGTCCGAAAGGGTTACCGCTGCCCTGGTACATAAAGGGCTGGAAGGAACACGGGTGGGTTTTAGTCAGTAAGAGTCTGACACTCCCTTCTGCTCCACCTAGAGCGGGTCATTTGATGATTATGACATAATTTCTATGCAAAAGCTGTCAAACCGCAATACTTATTCCTCAGATAATAATTATCTGACTATTAATAAAATCGGATCTAAATCAAGTACCTCAACCTATAATTTTCGCATTAATAAGTGGTTTCCATAATTGTGGTTTTAACGGATCGTTAAATTAAACAAACACTCGTAAATCATCAGCTGTTTTTTCGTTATCTATGTAATGGTTGGGAACTATTCGGTTAAGTAATAGTGAAATAGTAATTGTAATAAATTGCTGATTGTATTACGATAAACAGGAAATGTTGGGAAGTAATGCGATATTGTAAGGCAAGCGTGCAGCCGCGGTTTCTTCGTAATGCCGCACTGTTTGTATTATTTTAATGTTTCACACTTTGAATAGATGCAACGACTTCATTCTTAGTAGTGGTTCGTAAGTATTATTAAGAACGAGCCACATCATATTTTTCCCATGAGAATTTGGCCTCTACAAATTTCCACCTAATTTGTTTTATAAGCGAACTAGAAATACATACTTACCTACATAATATTATGACTAGTTCTCGTTTCTACAGTATTATAATTGCTTTTGAGCACTCATTAAAAATATTTATGTCAAAAAGTTAATAATGCAAGTAATAAAATTAAAAGTTGTATAGATATAAATGGTGACGATATTAAGGAAGAATTTAGCATTTGAGACTTTCGGCGATGACTCATACTCGCATGCAGGTGCTGCTGATAATGTTCGAGTTGTGGTCAATAGTGAGATTTACTAGAATACAATAAACGTTTATTTTGAATTCTTGTCGGTATCGAGTAGTAGGTTCTTCATACAGACTCGGAATGAACAGAATATGTGAAATTTTCAGGAAAATAATGTCCCATACAGGGTCAAATTGAATTAACTAGCGAAACTCCGCGGATGTGATGGGTATCGGTATCTAAACAATAAAATACAAGCAAAAAAAAATGTATTTTTTTGGATTTCCATGACCGCTGGTTGTATTGTTACTTAAAGTATGAGTTGAGGAAAACTATTTTCTTTTGTTTTATAGTGCTGAGATATTGATCCTACCTATGATTGATACGTCTGGTTACACAATAAAATGCTGATTTTTAAACTGATATTTAAATCACTTGAAATATCAGTTTAAAAATCAGCTACGCGAAATGCGGTCGATGACCAAATAATTAAATTAATTTCTTTATTGCTGTATCGTGTTCAAATATCGATATGCCCATCACGTCCGTGGAGTTTCGCTAGCTAATTTAATTTGACCCTGTATATTGTAAGTCGCGTTATGGTACACGCGGATAGTGTGGTCAATAATAGCTAATTCAGTTTTGTATGTACAACGGTTAAAGAAGATTTTAATTTGGTTTATTTCGTTTGATTTTTTTAAAATTTTGGTTTTGTTTTATCTGTGTGCGTGTCTGTCTCTATCTATCGTGCGTCTTTTGTTCCTAGATATGATTCGCCACAATTAGAGCTTTACAGCAACAGTCTATTAAGATCGTCAAGTTTTAAATTTTTTACCAACCTCAACCTGTTGACTGTGGCACGTTTTATTAACGCATTAATTTATTCATATAAAATAAAAACAGACGTCAAACGTGATTGTAGAAAGAGCACATGGGCTAGACTGCATGGACTAGTTACTAACACCCCAAAGAAATCGATTTCTTCTTGTTTTCGTGTCGATGGTACTCTTCTTCGATATTTTATATTGTTTGAGCCGGTGGCCACGTTGATTGCGGCATTAGTGGCATTCCTTATGTGATCCAAGGTGCAGGTAAACGGGCACTTAGGGCACTCCAGCATGTGGGGAATGGTCTGATTAGAAGCAACGCACTCAGCACTGGGTATTGAATGGGTCAGTAATACCCTATTTCGACAGGTTGTGTCTGTAGTGCTCTACTTGGGTACGCAATCGATTGAGAGCTTTCTATGTAGGCCACTGCAGATCACGGCCAAGAGGCCAGTTCTTGGGGTTTAACAAAGTCAGGAGGTGGTGGTGGTGGTGGTACCTCCCAAATAAATATAAAAAACGTACATTGATTGACCTTTTTAAATGGAAGAAAACTTAATCGCCCATCTGTGCACTAAGGAATTTAAATTATGGACATTATATCGCTGAGACTATTTTCATACATTCCAGTCTAAAGTAGTATTCGATCTTCTATAATAATCAGCCTATAATGTTCCCACTGCTGGGACACATGCCTCGTCTCGATTAGAGGGAGTGGGCGCGTGCACCACGCGGGCGCAGTGCGTTTTAGTAGATGTCACATGCTTACGATTTTTTTGGGCGTAGGACATGCTGCACCCTAATTGCGTAACACACGATTAATCTGAATCTGAATCATTTTGAAGCAAATTGCTAATCAAAAATTGTCTGCTCAACACGTAAATAACACAATTAATGTTGTTGAACTGTCAAAATGAAACCGATTCCGATTGATCGTGTGTTACGCAATTAGGGTGCCGGTTTCCTCACGATGTTTTCCTATGATTGATACCGTTTTGGAGAGCAGTGGTGATGAAAATAATTTACTCAAAGTAAAGTGCCTGCTTGGGTTCCAACGAACCCACGACCTACGGCCTACGACCTCGTATGACAAAAAATTCGAAGACATGTGACATCCGTCAACCCGCACTGGGCCCGCGTGGTGGTTTATGGCCCACTCCCTCTCACAGAGAGGTGGCCTGTGTCCCAGCAGTGGGAACATTATAGGCTGATTATAGTGATTCATCGTAGATTTTAATTAATTTCTTTGGATTTTATTACGTTGCAAGTTAATTTATTTTTAGACGCTAAAATCATTAATTAAGAGTTAAACGTTCTAAAGTAAAAATAAATGAGTAAGCATAGTGGTATTTAATAGGTTTAGTATATCGATACTTAAAAGGATGTCTAGAATTTAAAATTAACACCCAATTTATGATTATGATATTATGTTACTTTACTTCAATTAAGCTGCCTTTTCCCAACTATGTTTGGGTTGGCTTCCAGACTAACCGGATATAGCTGCATTCCAGTATATTACTTGGAGTGACTGCTTATCTGACCTCAACAACCCAGTAACTGGATAACAAGATATCCCTTGGTAAGACTAGTTGTCAGATTTATGGGCTGCTGACTACCTTGCATATGTTATGTTACTTTACCTACGTAGAAAAAAACTTTTTGCAACCAAATGGATAATTTAAGTGGTACCATTTTTTTCTATGGTACAAGAAAACAATTTTCTTTATTCGTTGGGCAATTTAGCGATCAATCTAGAAAAACTTTACTTCCTAACGGATATATGATGCAATGCAGCACCACGGAACCTCGCCTCTATCGACGTAATAGTATAATTATTGTACATATTACAAAGTTACAAAGTATGGTCAAGAATACGATAGTTGTAATTTCATGTTTCTAAGCGGAAACAAGCAGAAGGCTATCCGAGAATAAGTACTCATTTCAGGGGTTGCTATCCAAGACAAAGCAGAAATGTCCGATCTCAATCACCTGTATTTACATACCACTTATTTTCGGATTTTTATTAATCTATGTCAAGCATTTATGTTAATCAAATAGTAATTCATAACTATACGTGCTAGATCATATGTCAAGGCATAATCTAATAAATAAATAAATAAAATAGTACCTTGACGGAACGGCAGTAGGGTGTGATTGTGGAGCTATGTCGCAAACCATGCTCCACCTCCTATCCTGCTCTCTGTGACCCAAAACATGCAGTCAAAGTGACCACTGCGCTGACGACGCCGTGGAAGTGGCAAAGTTTTGGGCCAACAAGATATAAAATTCAGTCGTGCCAGCATCACAAGGAAGAAGAAGAATAAAACAGTTCCGTGATCTACGCACACAATATGAATAATAGGATTATACAACGGTTCATCGACTGACTGATAGACTACGCACAACCAAGACCACCGAGGAAAACAAATTTAAGTTTAGAGGATTGTTCCTTTGATAATGCAACGGTGCAGTACGAAAGGATTTTCTGAAACTAAGCTGTTTTCCGGGGGTTGGCGATTATTTGCAAACGAACTCTGGGCGCCAGTGAGAAGTGCAGACACCTGCTTTAATATTGGGAATCCTCATCAATTTCAATACTTTAGAATAAGGAGAGTATCCAATCCAATCCAAAAGTCTGGCAACCAGTCTTACCAAGGGGTTTCGTATTACCAATAACTGGGTCAGATAGGCAGTCGCTCTATGTGAAATACTGGTATTCAGCTGCATCCGTTTAAACTGGAAGCCGACCCCAACTTAGTTGGGAAAAGGCTACGCAGATTGCAATGATGATGAGGGGCGGACAAGAAGAAGCTGTTGTCTCTCCCTTCATCACAATCCACTATAGTGCTTAGTATGTTCTGTGCGGCTGAGAAGAGAATGAGTTCATAACACCTGTCAGTTTCATACACGACTACGCTGTATATGTTGCTATCATTCCCAAGTAGACACGTGGGTGCAATTATTAGCGTTACGTATAGACGGAACAGCCTGCATGAACATAGCAATATTGTGTCGTTTTAAGATCTTAATAACACGTAAGTAAAACCTGCCATGTGCTTGCCGCCAAAGAAACTATGCTTCCTTCTACGCTTGTGCAGATAAGTACATATGTAGGTACTTTCTGCCGCCTGTTATGATGACATAATTGGAGCTTTCTATGATATCTTTTTATTGATAGGTGCTGTGGTATAATTATATTGGTTGCAATAATAAATAACTGGTTTTTCCCCCTTTCATTATTAATTTGGCAGTTACAACTTAAGATGTAGGTATCAAGTTACGAAAATCCTTGCGGTTGCTGACTCATGCATGATCAAGTTCCTTTAATCTTTAGATTATTTTCTCGATTTCGGATAGATTTGAGATAGACTACTACTCAAACTCAAGCATTTATTTCAAATAAACCAATTACAGGCACTTTTGAATTGTCAAGGGGTCGGTCAGTCAGAAAGATGAAGCTAGTTAGTTACTATAGAAGAGAGCAGTGGTGGCCCAGTAGTAACGCGACTTTTGAATTGTAGGTCGTACGTTCGAACCCAGACAGGCGCTTTACTTTGTGTAAAATATTTCATCACCACTGCTCTTAAAACGGTGAACGAAAACCTCGTGAGGAAACTGGCATGTCCTACGCCCAAAAAATCGTAAACATGTGACATCTACCAAAACGCACTGCGGCCGCGTGGTGCACGCGCCCACTCCCTCTAATCGAGAGAAGGATCTGGATCTGGATCTGTGTCCCAGCAGTGGGGACATTATATGCTGATGATTATAGAAGATCGAATACTTTAGACTGGAATGTATGATAATAGCCTTAACGATCTACGATATAAATGTGTACGTTCACCCTGGGCCCGCCTCACTACCTTACTATTTGGTTCATAGATACTTATACCGGACCAGATACAAGAAAAGAAGTACCTCTCGACTAAAAAGAAAGCCAAATGTTTAGTGTCGTATCGTGTCTATAATTTCAACAAAAGGATTTTCCTAGAAAGTTCAAGGCTTGCATATGTCACAGTGAGATAGCCATTCCGTTATTTTACCTCGATTCCAACTTTGGCTATCTAACTCAGCTTTCCAACTGTGAAAATCCTTTACGGTATTTATGTTAATTTTACACTACAAGGAATCACTGTGACCTCTTTTTAAAACAAAATGGATGAAACTGTATTTTCCTCATCCCAATGCCGTTTTTGACTTTTCAATATTTTTTGGTTTTGACTCATCGCTAACCTAGGTAAGATATTGCGACAGCATAGCAGAGTTTTTATTTAGCTGCCATTTTGGTCTATCAATTAAAAGTTTACTATACTTTTGTTTTCCGACTTGATGTTTTGTAGATAACCGTTGTTGCAATCACTTTGTTCAATACCAACGTAACGAAGTGAGATTCTCTTCCGGAAAATGCTTACTTAATAAATCAGTTATTACTTGTTACTGCTTTTAAGAGTCATAGCTCGCTGTCTGCTCACGGCTCATGAACATTTTGTTATTATAGCACTTAATACACTCACATAATGTGCACTTTCTTTATTTCTGTAATTGACTCATGTGAACGCAAGCGGTTAAATGTTGTTTTGGTCTTCTTAATTCAATCTTTTATAAGAATTTCTGTAAATGAGTTTTCATGTTATTCTTCTTCGTGTCACACGCTGCTGTGCTGACAGGACAGTTATTCAAATTTTGTTGGCCCAAAATTTCGCCGGTTCTTCAGGATAATCGGTGGCAGTGCAGAGGTAACTTTGGCTGCATGTTTTGGGGCACAGAGAGCAGGATAGAAGGTGGAGCATAGTTTGTGACACAACTCTACAACCACACCCTGCTGCCGTGACTTAGAATTGTCTGATGAGCACGCCAGTGACACATTATGGTAAGTAGTCGCCACCGCCGGGGACATTTGGATATCTGCAATACCCGGCGGATGCGTTACCATCCTAAAAGGAAACCCAGACATTACTCATGTGTTTGTAATTACACTATAAGCTGGTATAACCCTTTAAACCGTAACACAGGAATGCGGTTTGTCGGCAGAAACAGGTATGTTAGTAATTGGGTTTTGATTTTGGCATTGACCTGAGTGACTTCTGACAAAAATACAAAACGTCTATTATTATTTCCTACTAAGTAATTCTAATCTAATCAGACAAGCAAATCATTAATTTTCAACTGATCAGCTGAATGACAAGACTTTTGTTCAAACAATGTTTTTTGTTACTTAATGAAATAATGATTGATGATGTGATACTCTTGAATAAAGGCACTTATGGGTTTCGAGTGCCCTTGTCTGACCATAGTGTTAATTTTGTAAATAGCGATGTCATAATGCAATGTATAATGTTAACCTTGCGTGATATGAGTCAGTGATAATCATGTGCCTGCGCTAACAATAGATGATGAGTTTTTGGAGGAAGAAAAGTATTCACTGGTACGGGAATTGTGATCAATAAGTGTTTTGATAATTTTATAGCTCAAGACGAAAGTCTTTGACCAGTGCGTGTTGCCAGTGATGACGCATGGCATTGAATCGTGGTCGCTCAATGGGCCTTTTTTGAACGCTAAAAGTGCAATGGTGACGGCTATGCTTTCCGTACCTGATCGAATCAGAAATGAAGAGTTCCGCAGGAGAACTGACATAACCGACATAGCCCGAAGAATTGGCAGTGGGCAGGGCACATTACTTGCAGAACAGATGGCCGATAGGGCCGAAAGGTTCTGGAGTGGCTATCGCGTACCGGAAGACCTTGTGAAGGCCGCAGGAATCCGCTGGATGCGGCAAGCACAGAACCAGTTGAAGTGGAGATGCTTGGGGTAGACCTATGTCCAGCAGTGGACGTCTTTCAGCTGAAGTAATGATGATGCTATCCGTTGTGATTTATGTTTCTGTATAAGAATAGCGTATGAGCTATTCAATTATATATTTGCCTGTCAGCAAGGAGCGCCCAGGGTGCGCTACAGCAGCTCTTGGTCCATGGAGGCTATCATAATTATCATGAGTACAAAATATAATAACAAAAATATGTTGTTTAAATAAATATAACACCAAACGTACAGAAAAAGAAAACAAACTGAATGTCAATGAAGTGACATTCAGTATAATGCTGTTCCTTATTAGGTATGTTTATCATCAAAATGTATGAAACTTTAAAGTTTAGTGGCCACTTCAATCAATGGACAAAGGTGAAATTGCAATAATATGCATGCTGGCTGGACAGACGAATTGGCCATTACAGCTTGTTTTTGATCTATTTTAGTAGTGATAAAGAATGATGTATTCTGTGATGGGTCTGGGTATACCTATCATAGATACCAGAGAGGCAATTCTCGTATTTTAAGAGCTTTCGCATTCTAATCTCAGTCTCAATCTGTAAAAAATACAATCTATTTACCTATATTTTTGACATTCATTGTCGCTAAGATGAAATTGCGACTTGAATTTGAACGTTTTTTTGGCCTTCGATATTGTAGGTATGGTTACTTGCCATCATATTAATTTACCTACTGTTGCTACTGATGGGTCACCTTAAATTCTTAATTGATGACTTAAATTAAGAGTCTTAATATAAATCGGAAGCATATCGGTTGAAAATTAAGGACTGTTAAACAGAGTTCCTTGAATATACTCGTATAAAGTGTAAAGATGTCAAACGTGAAATAAATTAGCACTGGAGAATATTATTATAAGACGACTGATATTTTATTTTGCCCGATCTTAGTAATAAATAAGACACTCCTGGACCTGTTATGTGATAAGGTCATAGTTGCACGCAATTTTTTGAGTTGCTTTTGTTATTAAAGCTGGGTTAGTTGGACGTTAGGATATTTAGTTTTTAATCATGTTATTGTATGGTAATGTAAGCCAATTACTTACTTCTATAATTGAAACGTCTTTCACTTAATTATGTCCAACATCAAATACTCAATTAGGATATGTTTTGCTTAGAGTTTAAGAAAGTAGAACTAACACTTCTTTTATTGTTTAACAAAACATATTCACACCATTTTAAACAGAATCGCTACAATAGTAAATGAGGTATGTCCTCAATACTTCCATTTAACTATTTTAAAACAAAAAGACTAGGAGACAAAACGTCGCGTTCGCGATCGCATCGAGTTTGAATATTTGAATAACGAACGCGTGTTGCGCACGCGCCGGCTTTGGTACGACTGGTGTAGGCTTCCCGCCAAAAGCACGCAGCGATAGTGGCTGCAAGTAGCTGCAAAGATTCATTCATGAATGCGAATCTTATGCAATTTTCTTGTTATTGAAATGATCGCAGGGACCATTGAATCATTGCTGTCGGGTCACGACTCCTGCTGGGTACCAGCGGGTCAATCATTGCGCGTTTGTATTAGAAAAGCGCCACTATTGTTATATTATTGTAAAAGACCATAATTTGTTACGTGGTGATTGCAAATTGCTGTTTTCTTTGTTCGCCTTTAAAGGAAGATCACCAATATTATTTGAGTGAACTTTGCAGTGCGGTGAAGATGCAACGGTTGCTTACAACCCCATCGATTCGAAACACCTTATGTCTGTTCGCCATTTAAATTATTTTCTTTTCATTGTTTTTTAAGGGTGAGTTCAGAACAGCAGTACTATTCTGTAAAACTCTCACCGAGGCAACTTAGGTGAAGTGAGCTGTCCATAGAGTGTCAATCCCTAGCATCAGCTGGTACGACAGCCTCTCTATTCGGTAAATATCTCACCGTGAACATTTTGTTGAAGTGGACTCGGAGTGAACTATCATCCTACCTGATGCTGGAATTGACAGTTCATGAAAAGCCCACTTCACCCAAGTTTTCACGGTGAGATTTTTACAGAATAGCAATGCTGGTGACCTCTTCCAACATAAAGTTCTAATCAAATCGAATTAGATTCGAATTAGTGACAGTCCCAAATAAAGATATTAAATTCAACAGATTTACTAAAAGATTTAGCGATTTTAAAATATTTATGGCATGTTTCACCACCGTCTACCTAATAAGTTCCGGTTACGGTTAACTTAGCTGGCAGTCAATGAAATTAATTTAAATGAAATTGTTTATTCTGCAAATAAGATATCGGAATCACACTTACATTTCATATTAAAAAAAATAAGCTAGATGGACTCGACATTACGAATAAAAAATGGCGAAAAAAACTCAGGGGTCAAAGTCTCTTTAATTTAAAGTCCAGACATAATATTGGTCAGATCATGTGAGGAAATGTGAGATTAGTGTCTGAAATGGTATTTTGGGAAAGAACCACACAGATTTGAGTGAAAATTGAATTGATATTCTGTTCTGTTAAAAGGCATTCAATACTGCCTTTTCAAAACTTGTCCCTGGCATTAGGCCTATAATGAAAATACTGGCAGTAGGTAAATGAAACTCCATGTTATCGCTGTAAACTACGAGTAGATGTTTTAGATACCCCAAAAGTTTTAAAGCTTCATTGATTATAATTCGTAACGAATGTTAAATAAAATATACATAATAAATTTATTCTCACGCTTCTAAACAAAATCTACATATTTAATTTTATAATTAGAGGAAATGAGACACATTTATGTTCTTTTTAACGAATGGGATGTCCACTTTTTGCAGGATATGACAACAGTCTTGGAAGGTTAGGTGAGTAATAGTCAGTGTAGAGCATATTGCTAAGTAAATATTATGTTTTATTTTAAAAGACTACTTTAAAGAAAACTGTCAATAAAGTGTCCAAGTAAATGAAAATAAGAAAAGAAAGACTAGTAAAAGATAATTGTTCTAACCTTGTCAAATAAAGGCTTGGTAATATTGAGAGCATTTGAACCCCGAGAAAAAATGGTTTTGTTATAATATAGCGGATAGCATGGAGACATAGGACCTATGGGTTAGCCACGAAGTAAAAATACAGGCAGTACTTGTGCACTGCGCCTTTTTTATAACGTGTGAACTTTATGTAGTGGCATTTAAAGAGATTAAAGAGATTTCTTTTTCTTTGCACCTTCTTTTAATATGTCCTTGCCTTATCTATGTCCTTAATATTTATATAATTGATGAAAATATTGTAAATAATCTGACCCAAATGCAATCCCTACGGGATACCAGAGGTTAGATAGCTTTCAGGGAAGTAACACTTTATATTACTACAACATTTAATTCACTGTTTTCCAAATACAATTTGAACCTTTTTACTATACGCCGACTTTTTCGTTACGCTAACAGCTATAATTATATTATAGCTAGTTGATAATATGTACAAAGAGTATTTATTGAAAATAAAAACTGACCTATTGACCGTCTGGAAAAAAGGGTGAATTAGGATGTAGGTGAACGGAGTAGAAGCTTTTGGCGTAGAATTTTTTTTTTAAAATTTTTTTTTAAATGAATAAATATATCAATAAAACTTCTTACTGGAAGTAAAATCTTCATACTAAAATATATAAAAAAAGACGGAAAATATCGATATGTGGATAATTATGTATCCATTCCCTATGTGTTAATCTAGGTCTGTGTGCCTTTCATCCAAATAAGTTCAGACTTTTTTGTGCCAATCCGGCACATACCTACACCCAGACAAACATACAAACGGACACAACTTCTAAAAACTATATTTTCGGCATCAGACTCATTCCCACACCTCGTAGCAATTACTTTTTTCAAAAATATTTACAGTTTTGACTTCGTTTCTACAAGCTGTTGTTTTGCATCCTCGTCAAATTTCAGGAGGCTGTTATGAAAGACATAAATAAACAAATAAAATTACGATCCCTGGTAAATAATGAATACATCTTGTTTTTTAGTTATTTAAGTTTGACAGTACTTCAGAATACACCACTTTCAAAGAACAGAATCGCGTTATGGTATCGTATAAGCAGCCGCGTTGTTTATGTGTGTGTAAAAGGGCAGTTACAGTGCGGTCTCACACAGGCCGCGTTTTAAAATGTGTGTCCCACAAATGCCGATTTCCGAAAATTAGAAAAAAAATACCTACTTATTTTATTATTGATTCGTGTCGAGAATCAGTAGCAGTTACCTCCTTGAATTTGACGAGGATGCAAAACGACACCTTGTATTTTAATATACAGGGTTATTTTAAATTGGCTAGCTAAACTTCTCGGACGCGATGGGTTCGATATGTAAACATGTTCAAACAAAAAAAAAATGTTTTTTTTGTGGAGTCATCAACAACTGTTATTGTAGTTGGGATCCTGCCATTTTGCCGAAAAGATTTTGCCAAAATTTCACTACCCAAACAAATTTTAGCAACCTTTTTTTTATACCAGTGCAATGTTTGAAATAATTTTAGTACGCACATTTTCATTTGGTCAAATTTTTCCTTGGCAGAATATTATCAAGGATTTGACATTTAGGCATTTGGTCTTTAATCAAATGATTTATTACAGCAAATAATTTTTAGACAATAAACGTTTGGTCAAATGATCTGTTATGGGCTGGCAAACAATATAAAGGCAAACATAAGATTTTGTTGGAAATTATTGTATAATTAAAAAATGCAATTTTATTTTAATATAGTCATTTATTTAATTCAAATAAGGAAAAAAATGAGGTTATTGTTAGCAGGCTATCAAGAACCAAACTAGTTAGACGAGGTTAATTTAAAAAAAAATGGTTAGGTTAGGTTAGGATAAAACTGTGACTTCCTACTCACGAGCCGAGCGAGCGAAGCGAGCGGTGCCGCGGCAGCGGCCGGCGAGTGCCAAAAACGACTAGATTGTATAGAAGAAAAATATGGAAAAAAAGAAATTATTTTTAGCAGGCTGTCGAGAACCGAACTACAGACGAGGTTAATTATTAAAAAAAAATGCTTAGGTTAAGCATTTTTTTTTCGCCTAGATTATATAGAAAAAAAAAATATGAAAAAAAACAGGCTACCCGAGACTGAATTAGTTAGACTATAACAATTGACTGAATAGAAATGGTAAATTGAAAACTGACGATACTAAATATTTGGCAAATGTTATTTTGCGCAAAATGAGTTATTCCAACTGAAATATTTGACTACATAAAAATTGGTAAAAGTAATAGTTGGTAAACAAGTCATTGTTTAAACGTTGACTTGCCAAACATTAAGTTTGCGTAACGATTATTTGTGAATAGATTTTTTGCTAAGTAATAATTTGGCAAATGAAATTATGCGGAAAATTTTTTGGGAAGTGATAATTCGGCAATTTCTTTTCGATGAAACAAGGAAGACCCTTTTGTAGTGACTTCAAATATCAGTTGTAAAAATGTTTTTTTTATGTAAACTTCACAGACTTAAGATATACAGTACCCACAGTATTAAACATACGAAAACTGTTTTATTCAGGGCATACCTACTTAAATTAACAACACTAACAGCGGTCGTTGATCTCCCGATAAAAAAACATCAAATCTTTATTTATTTTTATTTTATCGTGACAAGATATCGATACCCATCGCGTCTGCGAAGTTTAGCTAGTCAATTTAAATTAACCCTTTATGTATAGATAGTAGAATAACCAAAGATGACAGACGAGGCATAACATTTATGTTTTCTGTTTACGTTATTTGTTTATTAGTTATCCCTCTTATAACTGTCATTACAAGGTTCATTACCTAATGCAATAGTAAGGTCTCATAAAATGTATGACGGCGCAGTAAGTGGCGCCACCTAGTCAAAACTAGGTGGCGCCACTTACTGCGCAACCTCTTCGGTGATTCCAGTAACTTCGTAACAAAATACGAAATTACCGGAATCACCGAAGAGGTTGGATAAGAGTGACACTGGCGCCGATTGCCTTCTTCACAAACTAAACTAAATTTAAGTTCAGTGCATCTTTTTCTTTCTATTTCATTAAGAAAAGGAGAGAAGATAAATATTACTTACGATTCTCCATAGACAGTTTACACGTAATTAGACGTCAGCGCCTGACATAAATTAGCGTATTTTTAGTAGCCATGATTTATTTAATCACGTCTAAACTGTCTATGAAGTATCTTAATTTGACAGGACTAAACCAATATTTATCTTCTTATCTTAATGTAATAGAAAGAAAATTATGCAGTGAACTTAAATTTAGTTTAGTTGGTGAACAATGGAATCGGCGCCAATGGCTGATAACATTCACTCTAGCAGAGCGTCGTCGCATCGATGGTTGCGTGGCCGCTGTCTTCTGATGACAGAGCTGATGTCAGGGGAGCTGCTGGCGTACGACGTCCACTACGATCTGCTATAATCCGGCCCAATTCTTATGATATTGAAGCTGCTGAGCTTTGATCACTTTTGGTAAAGGCTATCCTGCGCTGTATATTAAGGTATGTAAATTAAATTATTTACATTTTAAAATCATTAGGAATCTTTTTTTGTTATCTAGTGCAACGGTGCCCTCTAGCGGGGGAAATTGGCAGTAAGGTGATTATTTCACTTTATTATTTTCGCTCTGCTTTGCGGTTAAAATAAGTATGGCGGTAGGTTTCTTTGAACGAGATCCATCACAAAGATTGTAAGAGGTATACTTTTATATTGTATGTCTAAAATTATATTTTTAGTTGATCTTTCCACCCTTTCAGCAGGTAACATGCTGTTATAATGTATCTTACGATGAGATCAATATGAAATCTTTTCTAAAATACTGCCATCTATTGACAATCAGCGGAAATAAGAAGTCAAGATCAATGCTGCATCGCTGCGTGACGTTAGTTGCGTCTGCGCAGGTTGCTTAACCTGCTAAGTAAAAAAATTGTTTATGCTGGTAAACTAATTGAATAATAGATGGCGTGGGCTTCAATTCTGCTGTAAATCAAGTTGTATGGAAATGGGGCTGATGGAACATAATCCAGTATTATATTTATGGTGGCCCAGTGGTATCGGCCCGACTTACGAGTTGTAAGTCATGGGTTTGAAACCAGACAGGCGCTATACTTTATGTAAAGTAAATTATTCCATCACCTCTGCTTTCAAAACGGTGAAGGAAAACATCGTGTGGAAACCGACATGTCTTAGAACCAAAAAATTGAAGACATGCGACATCTACTAACCCGCACTGGGCCCGTGTGGTAGATTACAGCCCACTCCCAGTCCCTGTCGAAGAGATTAGGCCTGTGTCCCAGCAGTGGGAAAATTATAGGCTGATTATGATAACTATGGTGAATGGTAAACCTCAACATTTTTTTTTTAAACCATTATTTTTAATAAGTTGGTCAAGTTCCCATATATCTTTTATTCAGAACGCTTAAATTCTTTTCGGAGTTACTTTGCTAGCCAATGCTGTTTAGAGACATTTAAAGTGCCACTGTATTGTCGATAATCTCATTTGAATGACATATTTATTAGACAGTTTTATTTAATATTCAGGGTTGTGTCACGAGATGCACTTCTGTTTATGCTGTTAAATAATTTGTGGACAGCATTAAAAAGATTTTATTATTATAAAATGTTGGCTGAACATCAATCAATCAACTCGGCCTGTCGCAGTCCACTGCTGGACATAGACCTCTTCCAGGCTGCGCCACAGCAACCTGTCCTCCGCCTTCCGTATCTAGTTCGTCCCAACCACCTTCTTGAGGTCGTCGGTCCATCTAGCTGGGGGTGTCCCACACTACGCTTGCGGTCTCCACTCAGCCCACTGCCAGTCAGTTTGGTTACTCTGCAAGCTATGTCGGCTGCTCCGGGTCTTTTCCGAATAAGTTCATTCCTGATTTTATCCTTCAAAGAGACACCGAGCATAGGTCGCTCCATAGCGCATTAGGTTTAACATGACATACGATTTAAAAGTTACTACTGTGTGACAGACATACGGACAGACATCCAGACAGACTGACGGCTTGGGCCTAGTAAAGGGAGCCCGAGGGCACCCTTAGGAAATGGACCCTAAGTTAATAATTTAATTATAACAAAATTGTTCATCTGCTGATGAAGCAAATTATTATTTGGCCAAACTTGAGCAGGTTTGTATTGGTTGTTGGATCATTGATAATAAAATCAAAAATAAATGAAACTATCAAACTACAGTTACTAACAAAACTAGAAACCTGTAACATAATGTACATACTCACATTTATTCTCATTCATTCCTCAAGGTCAGAACAAGCATTCCGTTTCTGTTAGGCGCTATTCTGATTGTCCCTCACGACAACAAGCCACGTTTTATCCACAATCAAGACACAGCCCTAAACTTTTAACATAAAGTTTCGACGACTTAGTGACATCAAAAGGCTGGGAATTTCGTCTATATTGGTTGATATCACTTTTTCGTACAATCACCATACCATTAAACACAATATAACATTCGATTTTATTGTATTTTATTAATATATAATATTATTATATCATGACAGTTTGAAAAAAAAAAACGCCCCAGACTAGGAATTACTCCTAGTAGTAGTTATGACAACGCTCTCTACGGTGCCATGACAACTTTTATTTTATTATTTAGCTGATTATACATTCATACTTCTTCAAAATTGCACATTGCCACTAACATATCTCAAATTCATATTTTCTTTATCCCGGGAACACCCAGCGTGCCTCCCCTAAAGGCTCCGGTACCTGACGGACCCTCCCTACGCCCCCGTCCTCCGTCCTCCGTGAAGGCCTCCAGTACCAGTCGGACCACCGGCGCGCCTCGCCGGAATACTCCGAAGACCCTCCTCTACCTATTGGGCCGCGCCACATCTGAGGGCCGCCTCAGAAGACCCTCCTGTAACTAATGGGCCGCGCCTCATCCGAGGGCCGGCGGCGGCGGGCTGACAGCATCCCCGCCGTGCCTGCTCCCTCCTGCTGCCGTGCTGCGTCCTGCTCCTGCTGCAAGGGTCCCTCTACGGGTACCCTCCGTGCTGCACACCACTCTACTCCGCGCGTGGCTGTTGAAGCCACCTGCATCGCGTCGGCCTACACCTTCAGCTCCAACTGCAACTCCACCTATCGCGCATTGTCATCCATACCCCACCTCCACATTATACACACCACTGCCATTCCATCTCCATCCTTACCTTGTAAATAAATCTTTAATTGATTTCTACTTCCTTCCTCCAATTCCTAAGTCTAATTTTGAATTAAAGTTAGGATTTTCTTGTCGCTACACGACAAACCTCTGTTTAATTTATTACTACATACAATTTGATCTTTTGTTCGATGACGAAAATATAATGTTAATTTCGTTTTTATAAATTTATATGTAGATAATATTAGGTAATATTAATTAAACATATTATTATATCATTATCAAATATATTTTATTGTATTTTTTTCTATTAATTTTGTCATGTTATTATTACACAAGGTGCTAAATGTCATCACTTGTTGATTCTATGAACTTAACAGGCTACTAATAGTTACTTTTGGTGATCACTACTTTATGGCAGTTACATGGCAGTGTGTTACTTTGAACATTAAAAGTTAATTGTAATACTTTAAAAACTTATTCTAACATTATCTTACCTATAATTAATAGTAAAGTAAAGCTATACATTTTAAATTGCCTACTAGGCTTCACTGCTAAGGCGCTAAGGAATGTAACAAAAGATCAGGTCCATTTTAAGTTGAATCGATTTGCCGAAGTGTCATCTACCGCTTTTTAGACTCAACAGGATAATATAACCATTTGAATTCATAACCCTTGAGACCGTATTTCTCATCCTTTTCAGTTTCTGGTTTAGGAACATCTTCAGATAAAAGGTCCAGTACGTCCTGTGAGACTTTAGGGTGGAACCCTGTATCATCGGCCACGTAATCAATCCTCGTTCGAACACCATTCCTTCCAGTAACGAAGTAGTATCCTTGCTTGACACCGTTTGTATAGCCCTCTTCGAAGTGACCGTGGAATCCTAGGGTGTAGTTGAATGTATAGAGTAGTTGCGTCATGTCACCTTGAGTAAGTCCTGGTGGTAATCCTCTCTGTTCATTAGGGCTAAGTGCATTAACATCAGTATTCTTATCAACTATCTGCATTTGAGCGGAAAACAGAGTAGGTTTATCAGGGCCACGCTGTCCTCCTTGAGCGGTACCCGGGCCTTGTGCGCCTAAATTTGAGTCATATGGCTGTTCAGGACCATTATACTGTTTTGCAGTTCTATCTCCAGCCCCTCCTTGCGGATAGAAACTCTGTCCGGAGGGTTGAGAATTCGGTCCTGATAAACCAGCTTGCTCAATATTATTCTGTCCATAATTACCGGAATGTGGAACAGTAGCTGCGGGGCCACCTCCTGGTGCGTAATTATTAGGTGCATTAGGAGAACCGGGTTCTTGAGCATAACTTGGAGAGCCAGGATAATTTTGTGCTATCTGCCCAGGTTGTGCAGCAAAGGATGGATCACCACCTGGCGCAAGAAATCCTTGATCGGGGATATTTTGTTGACCAGATGGATAGTACTGCTGACTTCCTTGAGGGCTATATGATGAACCACTGGGTCCACCTTGTGCAATGTTTAGTTGTCCAGGAGATGAGGGAGGAAAACCTTGTTGATTTTGAGGACCTAATCCTGGTACACCAAATTGGTTTGGACCATTATAATTGTAATTGTCAGGCGCTTGGTTATATGCAGGTGGTGGCACCCGCGGGGTAGTTGTAGGCAGACTGCAAGACGAGCATGACTTTCCTGGTGGTTCAATAGATACAGGCTTGAATGGTCCCCCTGGTTGTGATCCAACAGGACCTTGTGCAGGTGGCAACGCCAGAGCATGGCCTTGTCGTGCTGGTGTAGGTGCTCCAAGACTCGAAGTAGAAGCTGAAATACATAAATTGTATGAATTTCTATTCCCTTTAGTGTAAAGCTTACAAGATCGAGGTTCTTGACGTTTATAGATGAGATCCAAGACCCAGGGTCTTAGCAGGATTTAACACAGCCAGATTAGCCTCACTCCTTCGTTCAGGGTCTATTTAAAAGCTCAAACCGTATTGCTTATCAGATTGCCTCTTGGAAAGACTAGATAAATAGGATGAACTTACATGATTTCAAGTGAATGTTTTTCATCGACAATATCTTGAAGCGTCCTTCTTTGTCTGTAGCATACACGGTGACATGGTACACGTCATCGGCGGTGACGAAACCAAACTCGCCCATGATAATCCCGTCTTTGTCTGTAAAGATAAAATCGGTTTTATTGAGTTAGAATATATTATGATAATGTGTTTATTGCCATTAAAGTCAAATATAATAATAAGCCCTGCCAAGGTCTTGTAATTTATAACGCAGACCCTTAATAGTGAATACGTAAAAAAATAATTATTATATTTAGTCTGTCAGTTAGATTATCGAAAAATAATGGACACGTATTTTTTCTTTTGTCAATCAAACAAAAAATGACAAAGATAAAGCGCGTCAAAATTTGGCCCCGGTCGTGACGTCACTTGCTTGCAAAAGTGTCGCAAGCAAGCGACGTCACGCGGAACTTAAACGGGCGATATCTTCATCATTTTTTATATAATTGACAAAAGAAAAAATACGGGTTCAATATTTTTTGATAATCTAACTGACGGACTAATTAGATTGTTTTAGGAAAGTAGCCTATCGTAGCCCAAATTGCAAATAACAAAAACTAATATGAGTATCTAATGGCTAAACTAGAAATCGGCGAGTAGGCAAAAGAGCAGATTCTAGTAATAATTCAAAAAATATCTGTTTAGGTTGACGTTATCCTCACCTGGCAACATATAACGAAGACCATGTTTTAAAGTCATCAAAATAATTTGATTATAATAGGTATTCAGATGATCAGATCAGTATTCATAGAAAAGTGTTTGTAAAACAACGTGATGATTTTGTGGCCTTGGGAAAACGGAAATTTAACAGTCTGGAGAAGTTATGAGATATCTGCTTTAAAAAATGCAGATTTGAAATTAATATTTTAGGAAATGAATAATTATATTATAACGAATTGCTTCGTTATAATAGCTGTTTTAGCTTTTTCTATAATAATTATCTATGTAATTGTTTGTGACGCTCGACTAATTTCAGTAAATTCTTATTATTATTTGATGATATCATCGATTTTAAATTAAATTGATTTATTAGTTAGAGTAGAGATGAACATTTCTAATACTTCCAAAAACGAAATGTCAATATTTGATTGGTCGTGTCACCTCTTTGTGTGAATAGAATAGAATACTCTTTATTGTACACCATACAACTACCACCGTATCACTGTTTTTAGATCTAGAAAAGTGAATTTAAATTCGTACCTGTAGACGATGTATTATATTATTGATATTCATTAGTAGTACCTAAGTAGTAAATTGGTCGTATATTTTGTAAAATGCTGTTTGAAAATCCGCTATCTATTCAAATGGTCTCTAAAATCATCTTTATTGTTTTATATTAAACATACAGTGAATTGATTATGGTAATATTTCATTCACATGTATTAAACCGGTAAAAATATAAAGTCATTCGTTATTTATTAAAAAACCTAGAAGTAATCTTAAAAATCGGAGACTTTTAACTTTTAAAATTTTCAATATTGTTGTTATTAAATAAAACTAAAAAAAAAATATGATTTATTTTCGGACAAATAATCGTGACAATTCTCTAAGCATATACAACTCACTAATTGTTGTGTCACCAATACCGTGTCTAGACACTTTGTATTGATGGAATAGCCTTCCAGTACGAAGGCTAATTACATAACACACTATCATACTATATATCACAATCTGAATAATTTTGAAGGATATTGCTAATCCATTGCTGCATATGTTCCAAAAAATTGTCTGCTCAACAACGTAAATAAAGCAATGAATGTTGTTGCACTCTCAACATGAAACTCATTGATACTCTTAGTGTGTTACACGATTACAACGCAGATTAGTCTGACTCTCGATAGACTATCGCTCTATACTACTACTATAGACAATAATGGGGCACTAGCTACAGTTAAAAAAATCCACTGATCTACGGGTATGAGACTAAAAGCTCTGTCTACAGTGGGGTGGTGCACTGCAAGATAGCAAGGTGCAATCAGTTACAAAATCCTACCAGTTCTTACGTTACACGAAAACGGGTTTTTTTAAGAGTGTGATTCTGTATAAGGAAACTCATTTCAAAATGGAAAAAAACTAAATTAATTTTAGGTACGTTCAAAATTATAAATTTGAATTTTTATGTATACAACCTGTACCTATTATTATGATTTACTAGTCACCAAAAACAACAAAAACAAGTAGATAAAAAAGTAACAATATAATCTTTAGAACTTGTAGCAGATTCACAAAAAACTCATTTTAGTTACCTTTAGATTCATGCCTGTGTTGCTCTCCATCGATCTTGAACCCGAACTCGTAAGGTCTGTTCTCATCAGTGTACTTGTCGGCACCCAGCGCTTGTAGCACGAAGCATAGCATTATGCTAGCTGTTAACCGCAGTCTTCTTGGCTGATGCATCTGAAGTAGAAATTATGGATATCTTTAAAAAAATCGCAATAAGAATCTTTAATAGTTTTGTGTGTGTTACTTAAGTAAGAAAGTGTGTTACGTTAATTAGGGTGCAGGATTAGTCCTGAGGCTGCAGTCTCGACATTCATAGCGATCGTTTTACGACCGAATTCGGTCGCAAAGTCCCGGATTGACAGTTGTAATGTATGGAGTGACAGGACTTTGCGACCGAATTCGGTCGTAAAGCGATCGCTATTAATGTCGAGACTGCAGCCCCTGCACCCTAACTGCGTAACATACTTACTTACACGTCCACCACAATCATAATCTGAATCATTTCAAAGGATATTGCTTATCCATTGCTTCATATCACGACACGACACGGTTGGCGCAGTGGTTAAGCGATTGACTGCTGCGCTGCGTGTCGCGGGTTCGATTCCCACACGGAAAAAATATTTGTATGACCTACAAGTAGTTGTTCCGGGTCTGGTTGTTTGTTTACGTGAGTTTAAATGTTCGTAAACGCACCCACGATATAGAAGAAATTCCTAATGTGGGGCAACGTTTTAAAATAAAATAAAATAAATAAAAATAAAAAATATGTTCGAAAAACTTGTCTGCTCGGCAACGTAAATAACGCAAATAATGTTGTCGAATAGTCAAAATAATGTTGTCGAATAGTCAAAATAATGTTGTCGAATAGTCAAAATAATGTTGTCGAATAGTCAAAATAATGTTGTCGAATAGTCAAAATAATGTTGTCGAATAGTCAAAATGAAAGCCATTGCTACTGATAGAGTTTTACGCAAACTCCGGTGCTACACCCATTCAAATACAGTACAATCCTTCGTTTTTTACATTGTGGTTCCGTGGATTATCATATTTTGTACAACCTATATTAAGTAGAATTAGTCAAGTTTATTTACTTATGATGATCAATGTTAAATACCGGTAATCTTCTTTAGGTCGATTAACCGCGGTATTTTAAATCTATTGGGTTGATAATTTTAGACAGTTAATTTCGTCGGTGACGAAGCTATTTTCCAAATCCAATCAGTAAATCAATCTGCCCAGTCCTTTCGTAACTATGTTGGGCTCGGCTTCCAGTCTAACGGGTTGCAGCTGAATTCCAGTATTTTACATAGAGCGACTCCCTATTAGACCTTCACCACCCAATTACTGGGTAAAACGATACCACTGAAACTATTTTCCACATCCTTATCAACAAATTCTCCTTGGCATTTAATATTACTTCACTTACATTTAGTAAGTGTTATTTTTTGGTGGATCTTGGAGTTTAGTAGTTCCTAAACATTATGTCATTATGTTAAAACGGAACTCGATGTCAAGGCGAGTATAAAATATTCACCGTGTTTCGCGTTAAGTGCTTACGTATAGAGATTGAACGTAAATCATAAGAATCTACTAAAGAAATGACGTCATTTTAGAATTGTCAAAATAATATGGTAAATCTAAGGTTATAAAATATTGTTTTTAAAGCCCACACCTGTGATGTTACATAATATAAGATGCTCCAATCAATTTGGAATATGGTGCCTTAATTTGAAAAGGTTTAGCTACTATTAATTAAGAACGTTTTTATTATAATTGGCAAGACGACAGCATTACACAATATTACCCATAATACTACTTAGCCACACGGCGTTTATAAACAGCATAAATATTCATAAACCATGTATTAATATTCCCTATGTTAATACATATATTAATATTCCCTATATTAATACATGAGTAATTTTGTACCCTTTACATTTTATATCTACTCTAAATTTCTTTTTATTGGCTTTTAATGTCCCACTGCTGGGCAAAGACCTCCCTTCTACTAATACTCTACATTATTGAATTGTAAAACTGGATACATAATGCCAATATCATCGCTGAAATAGTCTGAATAATGTTTAGTCGATAAACTATACACCACAAGTCAGAGATTCTCTTAGCTACTTCAGTAGCAACCAAATTTACTTTTTTTAAATAGACGTCAAAATATCACACTTTAGATCGAATAACTAACTGTAAATCACGGAAGCCAAAATTTTATTTAAATCTTTACTAGATTTGCTATTTTGCATACTTTTTGGCATTATACGATAATTATCTCTGTAATTAAGTAATATTTAGTAAGTATCTAAACATTACAAATCACGCTTAATAGTTGTGGCTATGTTAAAGAATATCTATGTAGTTGGTAGTTAAGGATCTAAAGAGGACTTTAAATGTTCAATGTTCGCTTGCGACGAAATTCTATAATATTATAACGTCGACGATCTTAATACAAGCGACAATTTTCAAACATTATAAAATTTATAAATTATACCTACTAAGTTTTTAAGTTTAAGGTCGGGTTAGGTAGCTACATAAATATGCATCGTTCACATAAAATCCAGTAATTAATTATAGTGTGTATCTTAATAATAGCTGAATTCAAAGACGACCTTAACATTTAAAATAGATACATTAGTATCCTGTGATTATTTTTAAAATATTGTTTATTTAAGATTTTGAACATCACCAATTAATTGAGTAAATAATGTTCTTATGCCAGGCGGAACTTCAATATTGACTTATGATAATATCATGTACGAGACAAATTGAATGGATTTTTTCTAGTGAAATAACACGTATCTACGTCAAACTTTTATATCTGACTGCAGTGTTGATCACATTTAGTTAAGTTCTTACTACAGTTTTCGTTTACTACTATTATTGAATCAGTGCCTGATCTTTTGTTTTGGGGCAGACCCACACAACCTTTTGATTAGGGGCAGCATTTTTGTTGGTATACAAATCTATTTAGGTCGCATTCCACCAAACTTTTATACATAGGATAAGTCTTATACTGAGAATAAATTTTGAATTTTTGACAGTTTATTCATACTAGATCTGACAGCTGTCAATTTTGTTCCACGGATTAAAGTTATATGACTTTGGTAAAATTCTTAAACTTTAAGGAATTATAGCGGTGTCCCTCAAAGCAGCGTTATGGGTTCTATCTTGAACCACTTAAAATTCCAGATTTAATTACCAAATAAAAGAGAATTTTGAAATATCTTTTTAATGCATTATGTAATATCGAATACAAGATTATGAATGGTCAACTAACCCTTTCAAATATGGATGGCGCGTGCTACTATTTCTTGAGGCTGGTTATAATAACGAGTGTGAAATTATGCGTAACATGGTTTCCTGATATATTGACTAGTTGGTGCACGTGATATACGATGCCTGTCAGAACTTAATTAATCATTCATGTTGATGTGACACCGACAGGTTTTTTATGAAGCCATTAATATAAGCTGTCTTAGTTTAGTTAGATGTGTATCTGTTGTTAACGTTTATTTTCTACACATTCATTAAAAGATGCCAAAGCATTACTTAATAGACATCGATACTTTGGCTCGCGGCTTCATAAAGACTGATACTTGAATTATTAATTGCCTACATCGATTGTCTTAATTAGGTAATTAGTGATTTCACACAGCTATTTCTAAAGGATAATCATGTTATAATTTCGAGTGGCATATTTTTTTACTTATAATTGTAGGTTAAGTGTAAATTAATGGTTCGGTGATTTTATCAAAGAAAAAAAAAGAACATCAGTTCTTATATTTAATACTACAGGTAATTTTCATCTGAGTTTAGTAATCCGTTCTTTCAGAAGTGACTACGAGCTACGTAAAAACTACTGTCGTATTTGTAAAATCAAAAATTCAACACAATTTTTATAATATTAAAATTAAAATGTTTTAATGATGAAGTTAGCCTTATGATAATGTCGTAAAACAATGCGATTAATTAAGCAATACAGTTTATTAACATATAAATGGTAGCCAAAATATTTCTGTGCTAGCTGTGTCTTATGTATGTATAAATATTATGCTTTTAACATACAACATAATTTTAATTTTTTGACTCGAATTTACGATATTTTTAATGTTTCCCGTTAATAAACCATTGTAAAAATCTAAATATGAATAAAAAAATATTCAAATCCGTGTCAACGTTTATGATCTGATAGTAGGTATTTATTGCCTACATAAAATTATAATAGTATATTTTTAACGAATCCCCTGCGGACATTTGCTAATTATCGAAACTGAGCAGTAATGTGCTGTCGGTGTTTTAAAGATCTTCTTTAATTTAAGAATAAACAAGTCCAACAAGTTAGTTATTTCATTCGAAAAGTGTGACATGGTCACCAAATATTAATTTACTTCACGTGTTATTTTACATGTCATTTTACGTGTCTATGATTGTGAGGGAAGAGGGAGTACACCTGTGTCTGCGTATACACTTGTGCACTATAATATCTCCCGCGCTGCCGATTCTGATTCTGATTCTGAAGGCTAGTTTCCGTTGAGATTGGCCACCACGGCCAAAATACGGTTTGACCGACTATATTTTATTACAATACGAAAATAATGCCAATACAGCTTAACACAAAAATTTGTCACACGTATGCAAACTTTTATAGCAGCATTAACGACATCATTTAAAATATAGATCGTTTTTTAGACTTCTGTTACAGATACACTACGAAGATTTATGTTTATTTTGACAAATGATACAGATTTATAGTTGATTTAGTATTCTAATGAATTTATTTTAATTCAAATGATTGGTTTTATTAAGATGTTGATGTGTATAACTGTCTCATTTGAAAACGGTAAGATTTATGTGATCATATTCAGTCATTCAGTGTAGCATTTAACGTTTTTAAATATATGTGTAAAACAATATGGGAACATAAAAAAATATACATAAATAAATCTAGGTATTGGTATCGGGTACCTATCCAATATCGATCGGTATCGAGTCAAAGCCACCGGCAATAGGTAGTCACGGCATTGTGTTCGGGAATTCCGCTGTCTGTACCAAGCCCTTGATGCGGAATATGGCAGAAGTTCTGTACTTTCAATTTTCACCTTGGTCTACCAAATCTCCATATGATCGCATGAACAACGGTTCATGCGATCATATGGAGATTTACTATAGATTTACTATAGATAGACTAATCATCCTCTGAGACCACACAAGTACTTTACAGCAGTAGGTCATTACAGCATTAACGCGCAGTAGGAAACACAGTTTTAGGTAATTGTCAATTACAGCGATGCGTTTGATGTTAGTTGAATAGAATGACCACCAAAATAAAAGTAATTTTGCAGTTTTCATTAAATTAAATATAAATGCACGGCTTAGTGGAATATTTTTTAGGTATTTCTTCAGTTGATTAAATTCTACATAAAATATTATTGTTTACGCTCAAAACTTTGAAAATTATGCGTAAAAAATATTTTTTGGATGGTTCTCTCATCTCTGTTTTACGATTGTTTTATCATGATACTATTTTATTTTTATGAAATATTTTTGAATAAGTCTTTTATTTGAACATTCTTTTTACAATGCACTCCATTTTTCTGGTTTGTAATATGTACAATATTTGCGCCAGTATTTTTTTACGATGTTTTACGTTTTAGCAGCGCCTTAATTAGCCTAAAACCCCGCACTGTATATTATCCGATATGCTTTTAGCAGTGTAAGAACTCTGCCATGCAGATAGACACTGAGTCCACATTAGTATGATGAAGGAGTACATCGAAGCCGGCAGGACCCAACCGTTGATACATAATAGGTGCCCATCTTTTTTCCGCCTCACAGAAGATTGTTATCATTATTATTTTTACAGACGATAACCGTGACACCTGCGAAGCTGGTTTTATATCGTCTGTCTTTAATTTGCTTTGCCTTAAATAAAATAGGTATAAGTAGAAGCGATTTATTTGCTTAAGCATGTGAAAGTGTGTGGAATATTGTGAGTTGAGTGGTTTCATTGCCATAAATTTTATCGACAATGACGGAAAATTTAAATAAATGCTAATGAATGGTACTAAAAATTATATAACACCATAACTTTAAAGATTATCTGGTAGTCTCCTTATTATTTTCTTGTAGTGAATTTTATTACCTCCATGATAAAAATCTCATAAATAGCTTTATAAGTGTTTCCTACGACATTGATAGTTTATTTGTAAATAAAATTATATGTTTGTTATTAGTTATTACAGTATGCTGCGTTTAAATGCACTGACCAAGTAAAAGCTGTGTGTACAGCGAGTCTTCTTTGGACAAGATATCGCTCTTTATCCATATAAAGAGCGATTCATATTTTCCCATAAATCTTTCATATTTGAATAACCAGATGGGTTGGCTGTGTACCTCACTGTTGCTACCCCATTAACATATATTATCCGGTCGATATCACCACATAAGTCTGTCAACTTTTGGTTTTAGAATGAATAATAGCAGTCGTTAATTTTTATATTGACCTGATGAGCTCAGAAAAGGTTTATTTTTTAAATAGATTATCTGAAGGAAAGAACATTATAAATATTTTACATAACTGCTATCGGGTAGAACATTAAGATAACATTTTGTTCAATAAGTCGGAAAACCAAGAAGCAATTAGCATTTTACTTCAATTTATGTACGTCATAGTACCTATATATACAGTAAAGTCTGAAACTTTACCCTGATGGTCTCAGTATTTCCTTACAGGTATTTATTTTCATTTAAACTTCATGTACTGAAATGTTTCTATAAATAAAAATATTCCTAAACACATCCACAAGTTTTAAAAGTTTGTAGATAGTGCGCTTAATGAAAGAGAAACACTTTGAGTCATATTTTCCTGAGAAACTGATCACATTAAAACCTTAATTACGATTGTATTGATGGAGCTACCTATACATACTCGTATTTATTGTTACCAACGCTATCATTTTATAAACAACGCATAAAAAACATGTAATGATATCTAAATATTGCATCGAATAGATTAAAAGAACAGAAATAAGTACCTAGTCGTAGTAAATTGCTATTGAATATTATGAATTCTTGTGATTTATTTTATACTTTATGTAACTACAATGTGATATTATACAAAGTCTGGCTGACCACGTATCATATTATTATAAGTAAGATGATCTAAAGATCCAAGGAAATACTTTTGCTAAAAAAAATGCTAACCCATTCAGTTGGTCTTTATATTTATCGAATTTATTTGAAACCATGTTAGTATAGATATAGTAGTGTTTATACACTACTATCTATACTTCCATGACAGGGAGACTATTCTCCCAGTAGTTTTTTACTCTGAACACATAATTTTAATTAGGTATAGAGGCGTGGATCTGTTAAGATTTACTTTAAATTCAGTGCATCTGATCTATTCTGTAAAAATCTCACCATGAAAGCTTACGTCAAGTCAGCTGTCACTAGTGTCAATCCCTAGCATATGGTGGAATGACAGCTCACTTCACCTAAATGTTCACGGTGACATTTTTACAGAATAGACCAGCAGTTATTTGAACGATGTTCTTTGTGAACTTTACAGAATAGCATTATTGTTCCCAATTTAAATTTCCCTAAAGTCGGTATTTCCATAACCTACTTTTAAGTTATATAGTACCGGGTTACGAGGCGAACGTTTACAGTAGCTATTGGCACGACACTAACTTTATTTACTATGTTTGTTTCATTGAACAATGAGACAGTAAACCACACAAGGTGGACATCGTCGTCAATCGCAGGTAGTAATTCAACTATGTCATGGAATTAACATAACCCATTACAAATTATATTAGTTATTGATGAAGCATTAATTATTATAAGTTAGTTTAGTAATAAAAGGAGAATATACGGGTAATTATTAATACATTTTATCGTGTTATTTATCTACTCGGAAGCAATGGCATTCTTTCCGCAATATGTTGTTTAATGAAGTGCTAAAAGCAAGAGTTGCGTCTGATTTCGAGATTGCACTTAAGTTACAAAGAACAAGCTAATTTCGAAATGAGCACTTTGAAATAATCATTGAACATTATTTTAGTTTTTTTTAAAGGAAATGGTTTGGAAAAGTTTGTTTATTTTCAATAAATATAAACCTGTGTGTGTTATATGAATCTGTTTTAGAAAGTCTTCTAATCCGCACGCGATTATATGTATGTCTTAATTACGTATTTGATCGGTAAGGATAAGCAGATAAATTTCTTTTAAGCTTTAACTTTAACTTTTTACAATTTGGTTTTGCAAAAGAGCAGATTCCTTCCACAGTTTTGGCTTTCTTTTATATTGCAATTCACTTGTGAGTATTTTATCGGCATCCAAAACTTTTTAACCGTTGAAAGGAAAATCAGCTTTAACAGTTTTTTAAAAAACTAGAGCATATTATACTATTTTCATAATGATTCGTGGTAATTAATATCGTAGATTATTGCTTATTTTTTGTTACAATATGTCGACTTACCTTATATGGTCGAAATGTGTGTATTAACGCGGGCCGTCTCGCGGCCTGTTGCGCAAGAGATCGCACGAGACTGTGCCGATTCTTTGGACCACGTAATTTATTAATACTTCTGCCTAGAACAGATGAGCGACAATCAGAGTCGTCACTATTATACTTATGGGCATATTTTATTGCACCTATGTTTCCGGACCCGATGGTCGTGCCCACGATGTCACGATTGTAATGTAATGTAATGTCATTATCATATATCAGGAAGATACAGTTTAATCTGGAACAAATATCCTTGGTAAATAAACCCAGTTTTGGTTTGAAGTTTGCTGAACTTTCTGTTGAAAGTTCTGTTTCAGAAAAATACGATATTGATACTTCTGCGCTGACTTGTTGACTGGGTTAATTATGATATCAAAAAAGTTTTATCATAAAATTAATAGTGTAGGAATAAATCTAAATCTTATCTACATTTAAATACAGTGTAGGTTCTAAGTTTCAAGAATTTCCATGTTATGATAATTAACCAAACATTTCCCTCTAAGAGGCAGATTGTATTTAGGCAATATATGTATCCTATTCACATAAATAATACGTTGGTTCTATATGTTATTCTAATCATTCGCGAGATTTTATTCAATGTTACCGATCTATCTGCAATTAGGAGCTCATTAAGGCGTCTGAATTTATTCAGATGATTGGTTGGTTGGTCACATGAGTGGTTGTACCCACTTTTAATTACCTACTTGAGTTATTTACCTTTTGTACAAAACATTTTATTGATTCCAGTTCGTTGGTCTCTATTGGGTTTACTTTAATACTTACCGTGAGAGTGTTGAAAAGTGAACGTCACGTTTAATTAAATAATAGAAATATAAAATAAATTATCATAGGCTATTCAGTAGTAGCCTATAATATATGTTTTTTTTTTTTCAAGTAGGTATTTCGAAGGAATCAATACTTATCCTTCGAAATACCTACTTGTTTAAAAAAAGTATATCTTAATCATTTTTATTAATCATTAGCTTTTTCTAATAAATATTGGTATACATACATAGGTAAACTGTCGACACGCTGTCTCATTTTAAACGGAAGGCTCTATCTCCTGTGGTGCAGGACACACACGATCTTTTCCTGACAGGTGATCTTTTCCACTAAAGTTAATTGTATTGCATAATTTTTGCTTATTTATAACTGGTGGAAAAATAATCTATAACTCTGTTTTTGGAACAATAAATATGTATTATTTATTAATCATAATCATATTAAACGTGCATAATTGCAGTATTGACCAGGGATTACAACAAGACGATACCGTTGATAGTTATAGGTACCACAGGTTTCTGGTTTTCACCTGATCAGTGAAAACCAGAAAAATGAATTAAAGCTCGAATGAATGATTCTTTCATAGTGATTATAATCGAGAAGGTATTGAATTAAATTGTCGTATTCTATTCTGTTCTAAAGTGTATACATTAGATTTTATGTGGCTGTGACAGCAAAACATACAAGAAACAACGTTTTGTAAAAAAAAAAAAAAAAATTATGTTACGCATAAACCAAAAGATGCGGTTACAGCACCTATGTAACTTCACCAATAACAGAACATTCTTAAAAACAGTAATGATTTTTTAATTAAGTAAATGAATCTATAAAAAAAATATAATTAATAATAATATATATTAAGTCAGATTACAACAAGACTATAGCATTTATCTGGTTTACAGAGAACAGGTCACAGAGGTCAGGTGACACCTGATCAGCGAAAACCAGAAAAACACCAAATTAAGAATGAATTAAATCTCGAATGAATGATTCGTTCATAGTGATTATAATCGAGACAGTATTGAATTAAATTGTCGCTGTATTTATTTTTATCACTGTTCAAACCAAGAAAGTTGCTAGCTACTAGGAAAGCGTACGTAATTTACAAAGGTCATCGTGGGAAAAGATTCTGAGAAACCTCCTATTTAAATTACGACAAAGATGCATTGATCCGAAGGTAGGCATACATATTGCGAGGCGACAATACGACAATAAATTAAACTGCGTACCTATAGCTAATGACGTTCCCCATTCTGCTTACAAATATTAAACTAAATATGTCCAATAGTTTAGTCACTAGTCGGCTGATTGGAAAAACCCAGAGTCGGTCCATATATACTATTTAATTTGTTTGAAAAAATAACTTTTTTAATTTTAATTTTGGGATTTTTTTGATAGCTCCAAAATAATCTTACGCATTAGTATTGCCAGTGTTTTTATTTATTGTCATTTTGTCGTCTCCATATTGTATATTTATGAATAAGATCAAGTGATAGACGTATGCTAATGAAATGTTACATTACAAATCGATTTAGTATCCCTTTTGCATCTTATAAGTACGTATATGTATAAATTTTACATATCATAAAAAGATGAACATTTATCTAATGCGGTCTAAAATAATATATGTATAATTTGCTAACATTTATATGTAGTAGTCAAGTTACAATCACCAATAAATTATATATATTTTATGATGATTAGCTTCAGATGACACTTCTGCTTTTTGTGATTATCATCAAATAAATTTGACTCGATTAGATTTCCATTTATGATTATTTATGGCAATATTCTTGTCAAATGTCGTTGGTTTTCTTTTTGAGTTTGTACATTTAACATGGTTCGAGACATCGTTAACCTCATTAAAATTCATTTGAAATGTTTGCCGTGATGTCGTTTATTTTCGCAGTCCTCATGAAACTGTTTAATGCTTATTCCTTAATAATAAAAAACCAACAAACATTATGATTTACTGAACGCGGTTTTCTTTTGCTTTTGTTAAGCACACAGCTTCATGAATACCATATAACTTTATCGCTAACTTTCGAACTGTGTGCGGATCATAGTTTTCTGTGAAGTCTTTTTGTCTTTGTTAAATTGTTACAACATCAATTTTCTTAATTTTTAATAACATACCTTTTTGTGATAATGATCCAAAAACAAGATGGAACTGTAGTCAATAGATGGAAGTAAAAAAAACACCACACAAGTAAGAAATAGTCGCACTGATGAAAATATAATCCTTTTTAGGATTTTTTGGTAGTACGTCTGTTCGTAATAAAGAATTACTACGTATGTCTGGGTATTGCACGAAGAACCATCGCCCTAGGATTATCTAAAAACAAAACATGCGATTTGAATACGAAATTCGTGAGTATATTTGCATATATCTATCTATACGTAGTTGAAAAAAATCCGAGATAATTTACATGCATTGATTTTACTAACTTATAGCGATGACGGAACCTTTGACTTTTCATAAACAATTCGAATACTAGGTAAAATAAAATAAAAACGGCTGATCTTGAGGAACAAATCGAATACTCTAACTAATTGACAAAGGTCAGTGTTAAGTATTGAATGTTTATCTTACAATTACCGCCGTAATCAAGGTCACTCAAAAATCAATGGATGCCGTAAGTATGCTCTTACAGAAATGTAGGAAGCGGTTGAATGTTGCATTAAAGAATAGAAAATATGAAGTTTCAAGGAAATTCTTGAGTCACTACAGAATTCCATATTTTCGTATCATTACGATAATATATACAAAACTTTAATACCAACTCATACAATCTTTAAACTCATTTTACAGACCTACTAGTATACTCCAGTTGGGCCATCATGCTGTAGAGAATAAAAATCTGACACAGAGACAACATCTGTTTCGGTTTTCGTTGGTCCCGGCTGTCATTCGTGAATCTTTGACACTGACGGGTGACTAGTTGTCACTTAACCGAAACGATTTACCAAGTGGTATCGTATTACCCAGTAACTGGGTTGAATGTAGAGGTAAGATCGGCAGTCGCTCCATGTAAAATACTGGTTTTCAGCTGCATCCGGTTTGACTGGAAGCCAACCCTAACATAGACGGAAAAAGGCCAGGAAGATGATGATGACATAGACAACATTTATGTCAATTATGTAGGACAGTCAAATATACTTTAAAAGTTTTAAGCCTTGCCGTTTTACACTACCATAAACTTCTTACTATTTCAGAATTATATATTTATGATACACTCTAGTATGTTTGATGTTCCGGATCGACTAAAATGTAGCGCAACCTACAGCGATGCTCCTATCAGAGCATGATGACATCACGATTGATTGCCAGTTGATTTATTAATTGGTTTAGTTATCTTAGATTTCCCACGGTAGCGTAAACATGACTGGAATAAACTATAAAAATAATGTATGTTAACTGTTATAGGATTCGAAAAACTAAAATGAAACGGAAATGTAGTTCCAACAAAAATGGATGATAACAAAGCGCCGTGGGCTGTTGTGTTTTTAGGGACACATCTGAAGCGGCAATCAACAGCACAATCAATGAAAAGGTGAGTCGAGAAACCGGATTTGGTTCAGCGGTCTTGAACCCAACAACTGAATTAAACATAAAAATTCCCGTCTCATCGAAATGAAAGGCCCTTTCTTGCCGTGAAAAACTACGGTTTATTCGCCGTGTCTAGGCACGGTCGTCAGTGTTGTATGGATCACTGTGAAATCTTGTTTACAGACATTTTTTCGTCCGCGCAATTTAGACGTTACATATTTATAC
Organism: Apamea epomidion; assembly: GCA_947507525.1. Taxonomy (NCBI): domain Eukaryota; kingdom Metazoa; phylum Arthropoda; class Insecta; order Lepidoptera; family Noctuidae; genus Apamea; species Apamea epomidion. The sequence continues at coordinate 11,639,293 of OX382228.1, read as the reverse complement.
CTTAAAGAAACCGTTTTATAAAGGGCCTAACGTTTTATAGTGGTTTATGGTTAGCAGTAGAGGGTTTCAGGCTAATAAGTACCACAGCTAAAAGTTCTGTTTTCAGTGTTTATTCTATTTGATGATTGCAAAAACTGACTCCATAAGCTTCTATCATCTCCATGAGAAATATCTTGGCCGTGAAGGACATCATTCATTTCGTGTCGGCAAAAATATGATTTTTGGTAGTTTCGAACACCAATAGCAGCCAGGGTGTTAATTACAGACATTCGCTGTAATAGTAAATAATGCTCAAGATGTTATTTCCCATAAGAAAACAGTACTTTTTTTTCTTTATTTTTGGGTGTACAATATTCGACACTTGAATGATGTCCTTTAAGAATGCACTATTTTTAGCACACCTACTTACAAAGTTATTATTTACAAAATGATATAAGCAACCAAAAATATTCAGAATTAGGCGGATCTAATCGAAAACGTTTTACTATGTGGTATGTACATATTTGCCGTGTTGTTTCATACATACGTGCGAGTGTTTTCATCACAATAATAAATAATATGGCATTACAGTGCATGTTAAAAAATATTATGTTGCGGCAACAGTACAACATAAAGGATTTCATACTTTTTTTTTTTTTTTTTTTTTTTCTGGGTGGGAAATCATCAAATGACTCCTCCCGCTCTGGGCGGAGCAGAAGGGAGTGTCAGACTTTTACTGAGTAAAACCCACCCGTGTTCCTTCAGTTGCCTGTGCCAGGGGCCACGGTATCTCTTTCGAACAACCCGCAGCCCCGGCGGCAAGGATTTCATACTTTAGGAAGTACGTGTTATTTTCAGTTACGTACATACCAAATGAAACTTGCTTACTTAGTTGTAAAAGATAGAAACTTCGTCAATATCAGAACATTATTTTCTAAATACAGTGCTAAATCATTATCTGCCTAGTCCTTCCCCAACTATGTTCGGCTATTGGGGTCGGCTTCCAGTCTAACCGGATGCAGCTGAATACCAGTATTTTACATGAAGCGAAAAACAAATGAAAAACGACGAAGACGAAGAACACGAAACGACGAAGTGAAATCCATAACTGAATAAAGTGATATTTTCTGAAAATAATATTCTCAATAATTCCTTTTATTCATAAGCGTTGCTTAATGTTAAGTCATCATCATCATTTCAGCCGAAAGACGTCCACTGCTGGACATAGGCCTCCCCCAAGCACCTCCACTACGACCGGTTCTGTGCTTGGCGTGCTGTGCTTGTGCGGTTGTGTACATTTTTGACGTTTGAATGTCACTTAACTTTAATCATTGTTTATAAATAAACCCCAATGTCTTCAAGACTTTAATAACTGGTTAAACAATAAAAATATCGTAAATGCTAATTTATACATTAAATATAATCAAGAATAATTTATTTTATGTTTAATCAATAGTGTTAATATGCACATATAGAACGTTAATTAGTTGCATATATTGTATAATAAACGAAGAAATTTATTCGCAAATATAATTCGTATAATTTTATCAAATATATTTCTTGGATTTGGGGGAAGCCTTTGCCCAGCAGTGGCACAGTAGAGGATAACAAAAAAAAAACAAACTAGAATATTTGTCTGATTTTGTTTTGTACAGTATTCCTTACATCCGGATATTCCGGAAGTTCCAGGTTATGTTCAATTTTACGTGAATTCTTTGCCGTCATATATATATTTACATCACTAAACAGTCGTGAGTTCCAAATCCAGGCGTGAAGCGTCACATATCATGCACATTGTTTGCAAAGCTTATAATCTATTGTCTGCTATGTAACTTCAGCAAAATATTGATAATCGTTTTGTGAGACTAATTATCAATTTTCCGATTTATTTGGGCTTGCTTGCGAGCTGTTTCTCTCAGTTTTCAATAGAGCGACAACGATTTTTTTATCAATGTTTTCAAGCTCATCAATGGTTAGCATTATAAGTAATAATAATAGTAATAACCCCACCGCTGTATCTCTACGTTGAAGTCGTGGTGGGGCTTGCGCGCTCCGAACTCTAGGCTTGTGCCGGAAGAGTTTACGCAACCTCAACCGCAACCCCACGGACCCTATCTCCCGGGAAAAGTCTTGTACCTCTGGCTTGCCTTTATTGGCCGGCTGGAGTGAACAATGACGAGGGACAGAGCTCCCATCTCATTCTTGCCTTTATTGGCTGGCTTGGCTTAGCAGTGAAAGGGGTCTATAATTAGTAGGGTTTTGTTTTGATTTGTTTTTATGTACTGGAGTGATGTCTGCCTGTTTCCATTTGTTAGGAAATATACCTGATTTTAACCTTTTTTTTTTTTTTTTTTTTTTTTTTTTTTTTGTGTGGATGGGAAATCATCAAATGACTCCTCCCGCTCTGGGTGGAGCAGAAGGGAGTGTCAGACTCTTACTGACTAAAACCCACCCGTGTTCCTTCCTTAGCCCTTTATGTACCAGGGCAGCGGTAACCCTTTCGGACGATCCCGCTACCCCGGCAGGCTTCGGCCCTGTCGGGCCCCGTCAACTACGCTGACATCTCTACCTGATTTTAAGCTAAGGTTGATAATATGTGCTGACGGAATTATGATTTCACTTTTTAGATGTTTAATAAGTGTCGGTGTAAAATTGCCTGGGGCACTGTCGCTTCTCAGATTTGTTTATAACTGATTCCTGGGTTTTATTAATGTCTGCAAGAATTTTACTGGCTAGGTTTTTGCCAACGGACGAGAAGTAATAATTACAGCTGTTTATCGAAGTTTGTGCAGTGGATGCACTTTTAAGCAGTTCATTAGGAGTACTTCTGTTGTTGGTATGTTCACTAATATTTCTGATAACTTCCCATAAACCTTTAGCATCGTTTTTGTTATCGTCTAATTTTTAACTGTCGTGTTCGCGTTAAAGCCTGTGTGAAGAAGTTTCTGTAACGATGGTAAATTAGTTTTTTTGTTTGGTCATTACGGTGTGGCATACAACTTTATTTTTGATGGCACTTTAATATCAATAAAAGAAATCCTTTCAAGTCTTCATCACACATAATCTATCTAAGATTACCTACTTGTTGATTCGCTAAAAATCCGCTCCATTTATTGCAATAACTAGGTGTGCCTGCGACTCCATTCATTGGGATGTAGAAAAATAACATAGAGTAACCAAAGAACTGCAGTTACAGTTGAGGGTCGGGGAATGGAACTATGTGGACCATCTCTTTTGTTTTTTCTTTAAAAAATACTTTGGTTTGCCAGGATAAAAACCAAATGAACTCAACCTATCGCAGTCCACTGCTGGACATAGCCCTCTCCCAGCCTGCGCCACAACACCCCAAAACTAAAAACTAAATAATTGTGATATACTTGTAATAAATGTAGATGTAGTAACACATAGAACGAACCGCTCATAAAATTAAGATAAACCTTCACGTAGGTACAAGTAAGTACGATGCGAAGTTTCACAATGAGTCGTAAAAGTTTACAAAAATATTTTGTAAAATTAAGTAGTTATTCCAAAATACAATTTCTTTTTTTTTTTTGAAGAATGTTTTGCAAAGAATGTAGGTAACAAAACGTAGTTTAGATGGTGTTAAAAAAAAAACAATTTGATCCAGTATATTCTACCATAAGGCATGCAACATCATACCGGCCCATAGTGCTGCTCGACGAGGTCGGCAAGCTCTTTGAGAGAGTGACTGCGGGCCGCCTCGTCGGGCACCTGGTGAGGACGGGGCCGGATCTTGCGGAGTGCCAGTTTGGCTTCCGCAAGGGGCGCTGGACGGTGGACGCCATCATGCGCGTGAGAGCCCTCACGACGGGGGACGCGGTATCCCGGGGTGGGGTGGTCGTGGCGGTGTCACTCGACATCGCCAACGCGTTCAACACCCTGCCCTGGAGCTGCATAGGGGAGGCACTCCGGTATCACCGGGTGCCGACTTACCTCCGTCGAATAGTCGGGGCGTATTTGACGGACAGAGCCGTCATCTACCCCGGTCGCGACGGGAACTGGAACCGGCGAGAGATGTCGTGCGATGTCCCACAGACATCGGTTCTGGGGCCGCTCCTGTGGGACATCGGTTACGACTGGGTGCTGCGGGCCGACCTCCCTGATGGCGTCAGCGTAATTTGCTACGCTGACGACACGCTGGTCCTGGCGCAGGGGAGGTCGCATCAGGCGGCGGCCGACGCGATGACACGCGGGGTTGCGATAGTCGTGGAAAGGATCCGGCAGTTGGGTCTCGAGGTGGCATTGCACAAGTCCGAGGCCATGTCTTTTCATGGGCCCCGGTACGGGCCACCTTCGGGATCCCAACTGATGGTAGGAGGGGTTCACATCGGCGTCGAGAAGACGATGAGATACCTGGGTCTCGTCCTCGACAGCCGGTGGAACTTCGTCGAGCATTTCCGACGTTTGGCCCCCGAACTGGAACGGACCGGGGCCGCCTTAAAGCGGCTCCTGCCCAACCTGAGGGGGCCAAACGCCTCCTGCCGGAGGCTTTACGCGGGGGTCGTGCGGTCCATGGCCCTATATGGGGCCCCGGTATGGGCGCGTTCACTGCGGCTTCGAGCCGCACACTACCTGAACGCGCCCCAAAAGGTGGTAGCCGTAAGGCTAATCCGGGGGTACCGCACGATCTCGCGCGAGGCAGCAAGCCTCCTTGCCGGACTGCCACCATGGGATCTGGAGGCGATAGTCATCGCGCGCCTGTATGACTGGCGCGCGGAGGCACTACGTCGGGGGGAAACTCTGCACCCGCGGCAAATCGCTGCGGAGCGGACGGACCTCCGGCGCGGTGTCATGGTGGAATGGAAGGCGCGACTATCGCAACCCAGCGCAGGGCACGCCACGATAGCGGCGGTAAGACCCCTCTTTGAGGAGTGGCTAGAGAGGCGTCACAGCGCTCTCACCTACCGCCTGACGCAGGTCCTCTCCGGACACGGATGTTTCGGGAGGTTCCTGCACATAATCAGGCGGGAGGAGACGCCCGGGTGTCACCACTGCGAGGATCGGCAGCGGCGGCGACCTCTCGCGCCCGGCCCTGGTGCAAGCCATGGTCCGGGGCGAGAGGGAGTGGGAGGCGGTCACCTCCTTCTGCGAAGCAGTCATGCTAGCGAAGGAGGTGGCGGGATGGGCGAGGGAGAGATCCTCACGCCTCAGCCGCCGAGGGAGACGCTCCGGGCGTCGGGAGCCGCGTGACGACTCCCGGCCACCGTAGGCGCGGGCCTGCGGGCGGAGAGCAATGGGTAGCTCTCCGTCCGATCAGGACCAGGCCCGTGCCGGACGGCGCGTAAGTGTTCCACGTGCGCCTCAAAGAGATGTCAGCATAGATGACGGGGCCCGACAGGGCCGAAGCCTGCCGGGGTAGCGGGATCGTCCGAAAGGGTTACCGCTGCCCTGGTACATAAAGGGCTAAGGAAGGAACACGGGTGGGTTTTAGTCAGTAAGAGTCTGACACTCCCTTCTGCTCCACCCAGAGCGGGAGGAGTCATTTGATGATTTCCCATCCACAAAAAAAAAAAAAAAAGGCATGCAACATTAAGCACTATAGTAATCATTTGTATTGCAAATCTAACTTAATCAATATTGTCAGGTAATCAGTTATTAATGTCATATTCTTGAAAATCAAATTCACCGGATAAACAATAGTCATGCATTAATACAAAATAAGAATATAGCAAATTTAATAAATTGAAATAATATTGCGTAATAGCATTTTTTAAGTAGTAGTTTCATTAATTTCTTTTTGAAAAAATTTGTCGTATCATTTTTAATGTCGTTAGGTATTTTATTGTAAATAACTGGTCCCATGTGCATAATATTCTTTCTTAATAATGCTGTTTTGAAACTTCCTGTATGTAGTAGCCCTTTGTATTGGGATCTCTGTAATGCCGGTCTTGAAGAATGATTTATCATCGTTTTGAAAAGATTTAGGTTCTTTTTAATAAATAATGCTACCTCCAGAATATAAAGTGCAGGAAAGGTTAATAATTTAAGGGATTTAAACATAGGAATACAACTGTCTGTTGAATGAATGCCGGACATTGATCTAATGCAATATTTTTGGGCTCTGAATATCCTTTCTCGTTCACTGCAATTCGCCCAGAATACTACTCCGTATCTCAAGATAGAGGCAACCAGACCATGGTAATCTATAATGATGGTGTCTATATTAACTTTATTCGACAAGTTATAGGGAATATAAGCTCCTCTACTTAACTTTTTGCAGACTTCTTCTGCCGGCTGTTTCCAAGATAATTGGCTGTCAATTACTATGCCTAAGAATTTAGCAACATTTGTCTTGTCAATATTTTGTCCAAACATGGGTGCAAACGTTGAAAGAAATGCATTATTTTTGTTTTTTGTAAATTGATAACTAGATTATTAGTGTTTAGCCAATTAATTATTGTTTTTAATGTGTCATTAATGTCTTTTTCATAATTTGCTTTTTCCACGCATTTTACTATCGCGGTGCTATCACCAGCGAATAATACCATCGGCTGTTGCACTTTTCTCGGAAGATCATTGATATACATCAGAAATAATGGAGCCACGATGACACTCCCCTGTGGAACGAATTCGAATTTGACTTCTCTACTATCAGATAGATATTTAAATTCCAATTTACGTCTACAACATACTCTTGAGATTTATGTATGTTGCTTACGATTACTAAGATACGAACGGTAAGGTAAGGTAAGGTATTACTGAAAGTGCCTAATACTGAACAAAGTAACAGACTAATTGTTTTATATAGTAGTATTGTTTTTGATATAAATATTCCCAATTAAGTTATTTTAGTGGCCTTCTATCTATATAAGTAGATAATAATAATAAAATTTAAATCGATCTATTTGAAGGCGCGATTTTATGTATTTATTGGTTGTTGACATCAATGTTAGTTTACACATTGATCATTTATAACGTGTTTTTACTTAACTTTATTTTATGAAATAAACATTAATTATATTTTTTAATTTTATTCTGAAGGCCAATTCTCGTTATTTGAAACGTTCAAAATCTAGTTGCAGTCTCATCTCAGCGACAAACAAATGTCAAAAACTTGTCAAAAATGTAGGGAAATTTGAGGTATTTTTGACAGATTGATGACTGTGAACGTTCTTAAAATTACGAGAATTGCCCCCTCTGATATTGTTTTTTTTTGTGTGCTGATTTTATTACTCGTTAAGTATTTGAACAAAATACGTCATACATTGTTGTGCTGAGGACCAGGGGCTTACTCTTTAAGTCCGTCAACAAAGATACGGGCCCTCTGCAACTAGTTGATCTGTCAAAGCAAGTGTCAAATTCAATTTTTCGGGACAGGCAAAAACACATCAGGCGTAGGGAAAACTGGCAAATCGTATTGTTATTCATTCTTAGTTTGAGCGTAATTCCGTAAGTGATACGGAGTAGGAAACGCCCGTAACTTCAGAGTTCGAGCTTGGATAGTAGACTCAAAGCTTATACAATTACATGAGTTGTAGACCCTGGTTTTTTATTATATAGCAGCATCTTTCTCTGCTCATCAGCATCATCATCGACGGTTCCGTTACGGCGACAGAAGCGACAGAATATTGTTTTCATTGAAGGTTAACATACCTGACATGATGTATCTGTGATAAATGCAAATACGCCTTCAACCAAGTGAAGCGTAATAAATAATCGCATGCAGCTATGTTAATGGGTTTATGTTTAAATCTAAGCTTTGTTTATTAATATCATGGATGACCTTTCTAATGCCTGCGTTGTGGAGACTAAGGAGTTCAGGAACTCGGTGCAGTCACGATTGATGACATCGATCACGCCTTAACGATAGACTTAAATCCTGAGATGATATAAAGCTAATATTTTGTATTTAAATATCGGTGACTTTATTATACAGGCTCGCAGGGAAATCGAAGCGCAATTTGTTACCATGTATTCAGTTCATGATTCTGAAACTACGTTGAAAATTTCGTCGGTTATTAAAAAAAAATTGCTGTTCAGTACATTTTGACCGCGTAGATACCACTTTTCTATGAAACGGCAGTTTTTTTTTGATAACTGACAAACAAATGTTCTACGGTAGACGGACTAGAATCATGTGCTGAAGTCATGGTTACAGTTTGCGCGTCGATGTCCCTGTCAATAAAGGGTATATTAGTAAGGAGGATACTTCGATATTAGTTTATCTTGCCTGTATATTGTCCCCCTACAGGGTAAAGACCTCCTCTCTTTTCCTTACACTCTGTTCTCTGCCAATGATGGCCAGGGTCTTCGGTAGGAGACATGCCATCTTCGGTTTACCTTGATCTGCCACGCAGTCGATTGCTTGCTTTCAGTGGGACTCATTGGATAATACATGTCAAAATCTACGTATACAAAATAATTTAATATTTTATAAAATTATTTCTATCTATCTATACAGATAATAAAGCTAAAGAGTTTGTTTGTTTGAACGTTCTAATCTCTGAAACTACCAGTCGGATTAGAAAACCTATTTTTGTATGTGATAGGATAATTATTGAGGAAGGCTATAAGCTACTTAACATCACGCTAAGACCCTTAGGAGCCAAGCAAAAAGAAAAAAGGTCAGAAAGAACGCTAAGCGAAAACAAAGTAATAGCGCGGGCAAACGATGCGATGCGACATGGTAGATCGGGCAAACAAGAAATGTCACGTGGACGAAGTCACGGACAAAAGCTAGTATTTTATAAAAAATATTTATCTTTGAATCTAGAATGTTAAGTTGACACTGCGGAAGATTAGTATTCAATACATAAAATATTTTCTTGAATCTTAAGTACATCCTGGTTAAGCACTTTCAATTTGAAGTACGTGTTAATGGAATTATAACGAATAGCCAGTTATGTGATGTCATCTTATCATAAATTTAATTTACATATTTTTGGTAAAGCGATGATCTCGAGACTCTGAACACCAACGCCATCTAGTTGTGTCGGTTGTTACTTGTTGGACAATTCGATTGCTTGGATTTATTCTAAACAGTTGCTACCTTTTTACACTACATTAGGTATTTAATAAAACAGATATATAGTAGTTAATTTACGCATTATACATTATGTATAATGCATAAATTGCCGCCTAAAGACTTCCGAAGGTACTTTTCACGTTCACTAACGCCTGACAAAATCGATAATAGTTTAAGCTGTGAGGGCTTGCTAGTAAATTTACATAGGCGCAAAGTCCTGCGATGTCTCAACCATATTCAACTGAGCCCCCGGTAATTTTTATCTATTTTATTATTTCGCTATACAAATGTAGAAATAATATTATTGGGAAACCCTTATGTTTAAAGTATTAATATGTGGTTTTGGGGCTTTTAATTAATTTTTAGAGCCTTACAGTTTCTGTTATTCACGTTGAGATGCATGGATCTTATAATTGCTGAACTGAACTATTCATAACACTGGTTTTGAATAGTTTATGCCGTTGTATACAGGGTGGCAGGGATATCGACGCGAAACCTGTTACCATGGATTCAGTACATGATTTTGAACCTGAACGAAACATTTCAATGCAGGGGGCACTGACATTTCTCGCAGGCTTAAAGAAAATCAAAAGCTGTTCTATATATTTTGACTGCGTAGGTATTAGGCACTTTACTATGAAACACTTGATTTTTTATTTGTTAACCAACGAAAAATTTCTACGCTAAATTTCTTAGGGGGTCTTACGTATACCAATGTAAACGTTAATCAGAATAATATATTAATTTTTACTGGCAAAATGTGAGTGTAATATAGGCGCGCATACCTATGCATTTATTTTTCTTATTGTGTAGTTAATTAAATAATTTCTTTCGGTAGCCCTTTTCATTACGGTTTATAGTTAGTGTTCTTTTTTAATCTCTAGATAATATGTTCATGTTCATAGCTTTGCAAATTGGTACTTTTGGGGGATTTAGGTGCCTCATACATTTTTCAAACTTTTGATTCGTTAAGTCACTCACAGGAGGCCTGTGTCCCAGCAGTGGGAACATTATGGGCTGATTATTTTAAGTCATGATCCATAAATAATGTAACCAACTGATGTCAGGAGTTTAGGTTAACTAGAAACTTAGTTAATAAGTAGTCTCCCACATACATGCCACATCCCACAGACGTCATTACCCAAATCCTAAAATCCTAAGTGTTTTCTGGTATCACGATACGTAACCAAGTAATCACCAATCAAATCCAGCCTCAGTACCTACCGTAAGTCGTAACCAGTTAAAAAGGTCGTAAACCAAAACTGTACAGTTTAGTAAATGCAGTGATCCCACAACCGTTTGATGTACAAAAGGTTACAGGTTTCGCCATAGTTATTTTGTAACCGTTTTAAATAACGAAGGTTCAAGCACTCGTGTCAGAGTGCGACACACACTGCCATCTGTCGCACGATGATAATACTTGAACATTGCGTAATTTTATCTATGAATAGTATAAGACAAAGTCACTTTTCGTGTCTGTGTGTTTGTCCGCTTAGTTCTTCTTAACTACACAATGAATTTTGATGCGATTTTCAGCATAAATTATTGTACGAGTAGAAACATTTTTATTTAACTTAGATGTAGCGGTATCTACAACGCCACATGCGAACAACGCATCATACTCACGTCACGCAAACCCTGCATCTCGCAAGCAGAGTTTACCGCGCAATTAGCATACATACAAACTTCCCGAAATCAGTCGTGGGGCAGTTGCCCGCCAGACACAAGACCCGTCTAGTCGGAAGATCCTCCCTTTTCTATGGAGGATGAGTGAACTTTACACCTTGTTCCTCATACCTCTATATAAGATATAAGTAGCACAAAAATTTAAATGTTTTTGTCATGTCGCCACATCCCATCAGAAGATCGCCCCTTGCAAGGCAGGGCCGGGTCGCAAGTAATTCATAAAACCAGCTGTAAATCTTATGCATACTTGCTCATTTGAGTTCACAAGTATTCAAGGCCGTTTGTGCAATTTAGAAATAAAAATACTGTATACCTATTTTGCTTAAAAAACAATACCTATCTAATCGGTCAATGTCGTAGCGTTTGCTGCAGTAGTTTCTAATAATATTTTGGGACATTATGGTAATCATTTCATGTTGTTTGCGGAAGTTCTCAGTCTACGTGTTTTCTAATACTAATTGACACTTGATGTCCGCTAAGTTATCTTCTATTTGGATTTATGTGAAGTGCCAAATGTTATTCCGATGTTGTGAACGAGGTCAAAGGTAGCCGTTACTACTTTTTTTACAAACAAACTTCAATCTTCACTGATGTGCCCAAGGCAAGGGTTCAAAAAAATCTCTTCTTAACGCACATATTATCTCGAAGCTCGTCGAAGCATCATGCTGAGATAGGAAGGAGCCTTTTGGCATCGTATAGGACTTTCTGTTTCATTTTTCTTTATGTTTTTTTTTAATATAATTTGGTTTTTTATTTCTGATTGTGTTTAGATTAGTTTTATGATCTTCCTATATGAGTTGCAATAAATACTTTTTCATTCGTATCGTATCAATGAGAATTTCCCCACAGAAAAAAGTATAGAATACATACAAAATTAATAAAGAAAATAGTTTGCGCACAAAACTAATCGTGACAAGTGAAGGTTGCTGATCTATAGACATACTGTAACTCTTAGGTACGCATAAACGGATGCAAAAACCTTCACGACGATGCGTCTTGTGTGCGTTGGCATTTAGACACATTTACGAAACATACATACATTGAACACTAGCCGAGAAATTTCTAAGCCCAACGTTATTACGTTAACTTGTAAACGGCTTTCAATCCTCTTGCTGTGGGTGTTTGAAAGAGATAAATTATTTATTTCTTAAATAGTCGTAAGTACACTTTTGTAGAAAACCATTGATTGAATCATTGAGTCACTGAAAAATCGAATCTATTGTGGTTGTTATTGAAACCACAGTCAGGTGACAAAATAATATTTTTTTCCGGTAGTACACATACTCAATTCAAAAAAATGGTTGTATACAACCACCCTGAAAGTCTTGGGCCATTACAAACATTAACAAACTGTTCTTTTGTTTGCCAAGCTTGAGATAAAATGGTTTTACTAAATGCTATTTAATAACACAACGCGAAATTGGCGTACCTTCGTACAGTAAATCATTCGATAGTAAAGCATGTTTTTAAACATAATATTTATATCAATTGATTTCATTTACAAATCTGCAATGACACCGAACCACGAAAGCAGACGTTACAAACGTCTGCTTTAAATATTTATCTTGAGTTACATACAAGTTAAATATGTATTTAACGAAGTACCTAAATCACTCGCAGTTTAACGATGTTCAGACGCCAGCAAGCTACTGCAATATGTCAAATTTCTTTAATAGATTTTCAAGGTTCAAGGTTGATTGGAAAAATTTGACAGTTTCGGGTAGCTTGACCTGCTGGCGTCTGTACTAGTGGCTTGATTTCCCTCACACATATATTAACTTCTGTGGTTAATCAGACGACGAAATAACAGCTCAGTATATTTGTAGAATATACTGGATCATAGACTGGATGCGGAAGGCGTAGGACGGGGTATTGTGGCGCAGTCAAGGGGAGGCCTATGTCCTGCAGTGGCTGAGTTGATTGAATGACCTGCGCCACAACCTGCCCCCTGCTTAGGCTGCTGTGGGGTAGTATCAACAATACTGCAACCACAAATATCTAATTCTCCTGCCCTTAATCCAATTTATTCCTGGTCGACGCAACATGTCTTTTTCTTCCATCCTGCTAATATTATAAACGTGAAAGTTTGGATGGATGTTTGTTACTCTTTCACGCAAAAACTACGAAACGGATTTAGGTGAAATTTGGCACACAGATGGTTTATAACCAGGATTAACATATAGGATACTTTTTATCCCGATATTCCCGCGGGATCGAAACTTATGCGGGTGAAACCGCGGGGCGCAGCTAGTACTTCTATATTTGTAGTCATGTCGGTAGTCACCCCCTTTTTAACTATATCATCGTTCACAGTCAATCCATCGTTTCTTTGATCTTCCCCTACTTCTATAGCCAACGACATTCGTACTCAAAACTTTCCTGACGATTTTTTGCCTCATTTCTTCTTATCACTCGCCCATACCACGACAACCGATTTCCACACAACTTTTCAGTTACCGGTGCCACTTTCAGACTTAATACTGATTCCTAATGTGGTGATTAAAGAGCTCATTGCTGTGATAGTCATTAGAAGGCCCATTGTTCAGCTTTCATAATTATGAGTGTTGCAGAGTTACTTCATCGTGTGGTGTATTTCATCTGAACAAAACCCAATCAAAATGCTGAAAAACCAGACACAATAAGTAAGGCTTGCGTAAAGTCGAGGATAAAATTGTAGTGATAATAGCGAGTTTTAAAATTGCATGTATGTTACGCAAAATATTTCTAACGTTAGATTTCTTTAAAGCATTCATGATTCGCTACCAGTCGTCCTTGTGAGTTAGTAAGCACGTTTATGTCATCAAATAACAATAAACGAAACGTTTGTGAATAGCGGCAAACCTTTTTATTACCGTAAAACTGCCTTGTAGTGTATAAATATTATCTACGTTGAATCTTAAGTATTAAAAATCTTAAGTGAACATAATAATTTAATCTTAATTAACGTGAAGTAATCAATTAAGCAATCGATTCAAACAATAAAAGTTTAAAGTCGTAAAATTCTAAATTATTTAAACACGACTTTAGAATTTGAAATCAAGTTATCTAATTAAGAATTAAGTAAGAAAATAAAATTAACATTCTGCTATTCTGCTTTACGTATTTTAAACATAATTAATAACAATAAACATTCTAGCCGTGGGACCATTTTTCCGTTTTAGTATTTAACAACATTAAAATTAATTTGTGAATATTTGGTAATAATACCATAAAGTTTGTGTTGAATGGTTGATACCATCGCCCCGCGTGTCTAGTGCCAATCGCGTCTCAAGTAATCGCGTATCAAGAGTGGTTTACTTCGTGCCAATTTTCACGCTATTAGTTTGTTTGAAAAAAACAGTTTTCTATTTAAGTAAAATTGTTTATTTTAACTGACTGATAACAACTTTTTATAAGCGCTGTACTATTTGATGTGATAACTAAATCGCCACTATGTATGAGAAAAAAAAAAACAATTATTTTATATCTTTTGGTGATAAAACTTATAACAATCCTCTGTTATTGTCGGGGGTAAAAATATACCTATATAACAGACTGCTCTTGCATCTCAACCTAAAATGAAAGAAATAGATTGTTATTTTTTTAGGCGCAAATAAGAAAAAAGATTTATAAAAAAAAGGATTTTAATTAATTCAAAATACAAAGAAACATACAAAATTACAAAAAGACGTCCTTATGGCACGTGAATTTAGAATTAGATCCCTTAACTGAGATCTATTTAACTGTTACACAATTCTACTGGTGATAGTAGTTTTTCTACTAACGATAGTAGTTTTTATACTCATAATAGTGGTTTTTCTACTAATGTTAGTAGTTTTTCCACTGTTGTGTTAACTATTTACAGGTAGTGTTTAGTTTATTTCGGTGTGTGGTCCTATTGTCCTAAGGAGGTCTTGGGCTGGAAGCCGTTGGGCCCGGCGGTAAAGGTGACGGTGTAGTGCTTGCCGTCGGGAGCAACGTATGCGTACGATCCTGTGACTGTCAGCGCTGCGTTCTCTGACTCAGGGTTGTCGAGCTTGCCTTCCTCCTGTCTGGAGGTACCGTCGCTGGTCTCGTAGCTGTGGAAAAAGTGGTATTTTATTGAAGTGTACTGACATGTCATTCAGCAAGTCGTCATCAATAAAGCTTCGGATCACTTACTAAGTTTAAAACGATTCATTGACTTTTAGCACATTCTAAGCTTATCAAGATAAATTTTCTTAGTCGATCCTAAAATGTTCTCATTTGAGAAGTTTAGAAGTTTACCGCTGCTATGGGGGAAGGAGGGCGGGGGGTACTAAAAAGTATCTACATTTGATTTTTATCTTTGCAGTAATACGTAATTTAATCCATGGGGATAAGCCCAAGAAATTCCCGGTGAATACTTAGATTGAACAAGAAACATAAGATAGGATAATCATTAAATGGTAGGTCTTCCGCCTCCTTGACCTAGATTTGATCCCGAAATCGTAATCTGAAGTAAGAATCGTATTTACAATTTGCTTCCGCCAGCGGCTTCGCCTACGTGGTATGTCGATAAAAAGTTGCCTATGTCCTTCCCCAAGGTTCAAAGTATCCCCCTACAACACTACATTTTATAAAAATCGGTCCACCGGTTTAGGAGATTAGCCGGAACAGATAGACATACAGAAAAAAACATGATTTCTTATAAGTACCGTATATACTATCATATGCATTTAGTAATAAGCTGTTATTTTGACATTACAAATAGACCTTTCAATTTAAAAAATATACATAGAAGTACATAATACGCGTTATTATTTAAAAAAATATATTAATTAACCGGCCTCTCGTTAATATGTATGTAACTAGCATTTTCTTTTTTCCTGTTCACTAAGTTTTACTGTATTAAAAAAAACATTTTTATTAATTGCAGCTATAACTTACCTGAATATACAACATTCAATAGAATATAATATTATGTTTCATAATAGACTTTGATTTTGTAGTTAAACTGGATTTTAACTTTGAACTATTGCGAGATGAAATACTGTCGTGTATTGGGCTCTTAAACAGAGAGGCAATTCTCGTAATATTAAGATTGTTCACAGTCTGATCTTAGTCTCAATCTGTCAAAAAATACTTCTAATTTCCCTACATTTTGACTAGTTTTTGAAATTTATTTGTCGCCGAGATGAGATTGCGACTAGATTTTGAACGTTTTAAATTACGAGAATTGGCCTTCTGTTTTCTATCAGATGAACTAGAAAATAATTATTGTTTGATCTGATAACCTTTTAGATATTAAATCATGAATATTCACATTAAAATAAAATAAAGAATAAAAATAAAGAAATAATTAAATTCCGATTCTTTATTTTATTTATATTAATACAATGTTTTTCCAACAGTTTTAAATTATTTTTGTGTAGTAATTAATTCTTAATTGTTTTTTTTTTGACAAACACTAAATAAAATCGATTTTCCATACAAAAGACTTCAACGCGTGTCACTCATTTCTTCCGAAATATATTTTTTGTATTATTTTTAAAAGTGATTCCTTATTACCGCTTTCTACCTTTATGAATATTCATAATTTAATCATGAATAAATATTTTGAAAAGTTATAAGATCAAATAATTATTTTTCTATATACTTTCCGTATACTTAGGTAAACCTTTCGGTATTATTTGTTAAGTCCCAAAATGGTTATAAGTTTGTTATTTTTATGCCTTACAATGGGTGTTGTATAATGTTAGGTGGTTATGTCACAAAGGGTCATCACCCACTCTCGGCTCGTTTCGCAACAAACGGTTACATTTACCACCTGATTAAGTAATTATGTTTATATTTCAAAACAGTACCTTGGGTGTCGTATTTAATGATGTGTCAGTAACTAAGTATTGTTAATTAATCTCTTACTATTCGAACTTTTACTTGTAGATGTCGTAGTAAATATTTTAAATGTAAATTGTCTAAAAAGTTTAGTTTACTCAAAGGTTTTGCTGTTTGAGATTTATTTTAAGGATATTCTTCCGGATATTTATCCGTGACCACTTCCTAGATTGATCTAATAGATAGTTTCATGTTTTAGGTAAATTTACGATTATTTGACCTGTAGCCTTATAGAAAACGAGAAATTAGTTGCATGATGGTTATCAGCACCAAGTGGTGGGTGCCAGATACCAGGTGGTCTGTGCACATACGTGAGTACCTTAGGTATTGTTTGCGATACGCGCTGTAGAGACCAGGGGGCTATTGTCCGCGGGATGACCTACAGACCATATTTTAATGGTACATAAAAGTTTAAGCTTCTGTGTTCATGTTTTGCTATGGTGTAACGGGTCTACCCTCTTAAGCTTAGACGTGAGACACAATTAGTTTTACAGTTTTCGTGACACTGTTGGCGGTTGGCGAGTCTCGATTTGTTTATTCATTATAAGGGTCTGAGGTTTTCTTGCATAATTCTGCACTTATACGTAAAAAAAAGAAGGAATTAGCTCTGTGCAGTGTGGTTTCACTTAAACCAAAGTAAAACTTTATAAAGAAAATATTTAATATTACTTACGCGAAGCTGTAACCATCGGGCTCGACATTGCTATCGAAGCGCAGGATCTGCACGTCTTGTGGGTTCTGCGGTGCGCCTGCGCAGACCGCCACTAGCACGCAAACTAAGGTAACCTGGACACAAAGAAATTAGAAATTGTTTAATTATATCGGAGTTTTTTGATATCAGGTGCCATCTGCTGTTTAATTAGAAATAAGACAAATAGTATATTCTCTATAAATATTTAAGACAAACAGTAATATGGTCTATTAGGTGTCAAGTACGTTATGTTTGTATCCAGTCTGCGACAGTTGATGGTCAGTCAGACTAACAAAGATATTCTGTCCCATTTTGTCAGTTCTAGAAAACTTGCCAGTCAATATAGTCCTTTTGCAAACATACACAGAGAGCCATTTGAGAGCTTTTTAGCATTAACAAAGTAAGTGATGTTTTATGGGAACTGCGCATGTTTTCTTGTCAAATAAAATATACCATCTATAGCATAAGCGAAAGCACTAGGAAATGGTGAAGGGGGGGCGTTTTGGGGGACTGTCTTTTGTAATTTTGACGTAGATGACTTTTGATTTTGATAATTATTTACTTGGATGTTTATTAAAGGCCAGATTTACAAGTAAAAAGCATAGTATACCTTTGAAGCACAGTGCCACACATCTTAAATACATTCGCGTTCTTACATTCGAGTGTTACGCCTTTCTGAGTCCAACCCATGCACATGCGTTGTACAAACATTACACATTTAAAACAATATTTGCTAAACGTTTTCTTTGTTTACAAGTATTTTGTTCGATTATAAGGTTGAGCAATTGTTTGAGTGCGTATTGGGCCGCGCTCGTTTATTTAAGGGTGTTTACTCAGTTTTTATGTGCCAAAGGAAGTGTTTTAAGTGATGAGTAACAAAATATTATTAAAAAAAAAATTAACTGTAAGTTTCGAAGCTTTTCCTAATGTGTTAATAACCGTTAATGGTATTATATAATATCATTTTGTTGTTTGTTTTGTTGTTTTAGAAGATTTGAATTATTTAATTTTTTCTCTGACTCTCAAGTAGATAGAAACTATATTATAATTAATTAATGTAAGTAGAGGATAACAAAGCAATTATTAGCCAGCAATCCTAACAGTTAGCTAATTAAACAGTTACATTAAAATATTGCGAATAAGCCGTTTATTTACTAACGTTTTCTTTGTCCCTTGCGTTTGTTTTACCATTTCATCTCAGGGCTAGTAAGATAAGAAATGTCGACTCAATGTAGCTTATTATTTGATTTTATATAATATGACATGTCAAAGTGATTCCAATATCCTAGTTACAGAATGAACCATTTCATTTCAAACCGCATTTGTTTAATGGATGCTAGTTATAGAAATGCAAAGTTCTAAATGCTAACTGTTAGGTAGCGACAGTAACCATTCACAGTTTTACTGACGACCCATTGTTAACCGTTAGCGAGTCAAAGGACCAACTTTCGAAGAATTATCATTATGCTAAGTGCATTATATCTGCATACCCTTTTGCTTCAGCAATACGAAAGAAACAAAACAAATGGCTCGCTAACTTGCCAGCCAAAGGCTTCTTTGAAAAGATTTAAATTAGTTTAATTACTAATCAACTCAAGACACACTGTAACTTCACTGCTTATACCAAAATGAATACACAGTAATTAATAGATATTGAAATCCTAAATAAAGCATTACGGCACGTGATGGCACGATAATAACAGACCAGCGGCTGCAACGTAACCCTGGGGTCAGGATCCATCAAGTCACTCCGGTATGACACCTCCACCCATTGTTTTTGCGCATCTTACGACCATTACCACATCTAACAGATGCATCACAAGAGACACGACACACTTTCAACAACTAATTACCAAAGAAAAAAAAAATTTAACATTAAGTTAGTTATTCAATCCTGCAGTGCTTATTACAATTAAATAAATAAAAAATCTCGACTCACGTATTTGAGCATGATGCTTAGTATTCGTCTTGAGTTCAAACTAACGAATGAGTAACTAGTGTAAGATCGTCCATTTTATATATATCCCGAGTTGCAGGCACTTGCAGATGTCTGACATCATGTAGGATGGGTCGCGGTGACGCGCTCCGAGGTACACTATGTTTCCAAGAGACCTCAGCACTTTTTTATGAACTTTGGACATGGCCGCTAATCAACAATAGGTTCTATGATTTGTGATGCGTGCTTTGAAATTAATTTAATGTGAATTGAATTTAGTTTTGTAAAAAATACTGCTCACTAGGAGTAAAGACCACCCTGCACCCTACACGGCAGTTTGAAAAGTTCGCTTTTTATTATTCACTAAAACTTAGTCATTGTATGTGTTGTTCGTAATTGCATACATAATAATTGCAGGATGTGTTAATGATAAATATTAATTGCAAATGACTTTTCATCATTCGTACGTACGTTTGTTTTGTAATATAAAATAAATAAGTTGACAGCATTATTATCTTTTCCCATCGTTCATACATTGCAACGGAATCTCTAAACGTTTATTTTTAATTGGATTTTATGCTCGCTTGTTCTGTGCTTATTAAATGTTGTCCTATCGTTAAATTGAACCTAAAATTAAGCGGCTTATGTAAAGCTAAAGCTCCGTTGCATTTAAATTGAACAAAAACTATTTTATGGTTATACAAGGAAGTTTTTAAACCGTTTGTACACGAAATGCATTGAGAAGTGGCAGATTACATATGACGTAGTACTTCACTATAAATATAATTGAATAATATAAAAACTGACTCAAAAATCATGACAGACAGATTAAGAAATAGTACGTGAGTGAAAACACAATGGGTTCGTTTAAAGCTTCGTATCATCATCGTTGTGACATATGTTTGCTCAGTCAACTGTTAAGGATTAGTGAGAAAAAAGATTAAATCTCCGAGATTTAATTTTATGAGTGTCTCCTTGCTTAGAAATAGATACACCTATGTGTCTAGTATTTGTTAACTTTTGCGAAATACTATTGTCTTGTAGGTAAAATTGCAAAACAATATTTGATTGTTGTCTAAAAACTTTAGTATTCTAATATTAAATGTAAAATCTTTTATTTAAGATTACGAAATTTACTCGAAAGAACCATCATCTCGCGTTTTCAAACATTCAAAACCAATCAAGCTAGGTACAATTTTAATGGAATATTTTGTAATAATCAGTGTATTCCGAACCACGAAGATGGCATATCAAACTTAGTTTGCTTTTATAGCTCATTATAAATTAATTATAATATCTATTGACACGAAGCGTTATGTAATTCTTGTTTAATATACTACTGCGACATCAATAAAACATTTATACAAAGTGATTATTAAACAATATAATATTTACTAATTGACTATTTATAGCCGTGAGAACTTTGGAAATGTTTCTGGATCCGGTACAAAATGTTACATGATTGGATTATCATTATTTTGACAATTTTCGAGATTCATTGACTTTCTGCGACTCATCGACAACTTCAAATCTTAAATCAAATGAAATCAATTTCGTAAAAGCTCTAGGATTGGAAAAAGAAGGTGTCATGCCAAAATAAAAGCTTATCCTTTCCACAGTTCGGAATCGGAATTCTGAACCAAATGGAAAGCGCTTTCGTCCACTGCCATGAAGTACTAGTATTTGCATTACGTCCGCGCGCCCTTCGGTATACGATGCGCGACAATCAGCGTGACCATTCCTTTAAAACAAACAAAAGAGGTAATTGCCATTAAAGAAAGTTTCCCTTTTAGATTTTGGTTGACAGAATCCATAATTTTGCTTTTGTTTTGGATGTCAATCGTTGTTTTGTTCGAACACTACAGCGCGTATTACCACACAAGACAGCCAGCCGACAATGCACATACTTTCTTGCTCACCCATACCCAGAAGTGTCAACAGGACTCACGTAAATATATATAAATATAAAAAAAAAACTTATCAACGGGATAGGTCCACCAGTCGAACTTGATTTTCAGGGTCAGCACCGACCAGCTGAGAGGCAATTCCCGTATTTTTAAGAGCGTCTGCATTCTAATCTCCATTTCAAGCTGTCAAAAATACCTATAATTTTCCTACATTTTCTTGACATTGAAATCTTTTCATTGAGATGAAATTGCGACTAGATTTTTAACGTTTTTAATTACGAGAATCGGCCTTCTTATTTAAGTTTGGTTAGACTCGTTAGTCCAAATCACGTTAAGATCAGACCATATAGAAGTATACACAAACGAGCGTATTCTCCTAGTTGCCTTTGCGGTCAATATTTATAACTTAACTACAAAAAAAGGTCTACGCTACAAAACCGCGAATTAACCAACACCGCTCGATTAGTTTCATTGAACACCTTATTGAGCCACCACTTTGCGGTTAGGTCATTATACATAGGTGTTATTTCCTTTTCTTATTCTAAAACTGGTAGATCTTTGCACACAGTAGTAATTTTAAAAACATTGACATCGTTCCACAAGCACAGTTAAACAAAAATTTTAAAAAAATCTTCCACGGCAGCGATTTCTTTTGCTAAATTGCACCTCTCCCGACGAAGAAATCAAATATAAATATTTTACCGTGTGTTGTGATACCTATTTAAAGATGTTTAATAATAAATACATTTTAGTTTGAATGGAAATAGCGGTTCAGTTCTTCGTAATTCTTTTAGCTATCTCTAAAAGTAATTCTTGGACAATAGTTAGGTGATCTTCGGAGAGAAGAGAAGTTAAGAATAGTTTCAAGAACCCTGCGAACTTAAATCATTGTGCCAATCGTGGTATTTGTTGCAACTGTGCTATGCATCATGATGAGTATGATTTGAATCAAGTGTGTAGCTTAGTATCCATAAGTTGAGGAGTCCAGACTTGTACTATTAAATCTTTGCGTATAATAAACAAGCTATTATTGTTTGGTAATCGGTAGTAAGAAAATAATGTTGTTTGAACTTTCGACTGAAGAAATACTCATTCAATTTGAAGTGTGATAACTTTGTGAATAGGCGCTTGAGCGATGTGATGCGTGGACATGATTTGCAATATTTTTATTGTAACTGTAGGTTACGTCTACTTTTAAACCTATTGTAGGTACATAGCTTTAAAAAATAAGTAATTAAATTACAAGACAATATATTATATATAGTATATGAAATTGTATTGCTAATAGCATTTTTGTTTGAGCCGACATATGTACATGTTTTTTGTAGATTATAGTTTAAACATTTAAGAGTAGTCTATAGTTGTTTCATTAGAATGACAAAAAAAAACTAATAACGTAGAGAGAGCTCTGTACGTTTTTGGAGTTCAACGTGTTATATTTATAAAAGCAAATTCATGTAATTCCAATGACGGTCAGGATAGATAGATAGACAGAATCCTTTTTATTGTGTACAGTCACGAACACCAATAGTATGTCAACACTTGTCAACTTTCAATTGCGATTTTTTCGCTTTTATTTTGGATTTTTGTTCAAATATGACATATTACATAAACCTATGGGTTCGAAAATGCTATGTTCGTAACAACATAAAATTTTATTAAAAAATAAAGGAGTAAATCGCTTTTGAATAAAGCCGAGTGTATACATACTTTTGCTCGTGACTGTACACCATGAAAATTACAGATATAAATGTAGATGATGGTGATGATGATGTGATGTATGTGTTCTATAGTCTTAGAAGCCAATAAATGAGGAAGTATTAGATAGTATGAATTATGTTATGCAACAATCGATTGACAAATTATATGGACTTAGGTAGGTGTAGGTTGCAACCATTTTCATTACCCGTTTTCAAACTGGCTGGATGTAAGATGGATATAAGGAAGATGAGCATGTGTGAATTGTTATACAGGTGCGAAAAGAGCTCGAGAAATAAACTTCGTGCCTCAAAGCTCCGACGTTAATATTTATTTAGATAATTAACGTTGCAAAACCGTGGTTCCCGTCATAGACTTCGTAATGTATTTCTTTTAAAGGTGTCTACAATGGTACAAGGATCTTTCGGAACGAACGCCGACGTTTTGTTTTTCCATACCTCAAAAGGCAAAAAAGGAACCCTCATAGGATGATTTTATTGTTCGTCTATCTGTCTGTCTACCTGCCAAGACTCTTTTTCTTAGGACCGGGTGGTACTTATCAAGTTGAAATTAATATCAAATACGTTAAGTTTGTTCATGGGATAAATTCATCTCAACTACGGAACCCTTCATTGTGCGTGGTCTGACATGCACTTGGCTGGTTTTTAAATACAATTTCACAAATGTTTATTAACAACGTCAATGTCATGAAGCGCCAAAATCACTTGCAGCACTATAGTCGTCGGCCGTCGAGAAAATGCACAAATTCGCAAAACACGTATTCGTTTGTATGGAACTGACAGGTGTCAAGAACGCATTCTCTCTTCGGCCGCACTGTACATAGAATTACTAGCACTATAGTAGATTGTGACAAAGGGAGAGACAACAGCTTCTTCTTGTCCGTTTATCATCATCATCCATCTTGCCTTTTTTCAACCATGTTGGGTTCGGCTTCCAGTTTAACCAGATGCAGCTTAATACCAGTATTTTACATGGAGCGACTGCCTATCCGACCTCCACATCCCAGTTACTGGGTAATACTATACCCCTTGGTAAGACTTCTTCTTGCCCATTATTATGAACAAGTTATAAACAAGTTAAAAGTGCCTGAAGCATCGTCCTGACACAGTGCATCCATGCTCGTTTACTGGCATTTAGAATATTGATGTCTCCAAAACTATAAAGGTTTCTAAGTATTTGTGAAGGATCTTATGAATAAATATAGACGTGTGTATTCTTTGTTTATGGCTTAATAATATTACTTAGGAAGGTGTTGCGTGTTCGTGACACAAAAAACCATTTTAAAATGTTATTTTTTATTATCCTTGTCAATGATTAAACTTTTTGTTAGGTTTTAAATATTTATCAAGTTAATTTATTGTAATCCTACCATAGGTATATAAATCATTAGTAGTGTAATAATACTAACGACAGTATTAAAAAAGCTACACCTAGCGCACTGTCGGATTTTTAACGCTCGCTTCAACGCTGAAAGTTGAAAATCCAACAGCGCGCATGTGTTTTAGGGCTTCATTTAGGTGTCGCCTAATATTAGTGAAAACGGGCATTAATCTTATAACATACGCCTCTTAAAACAATAAAACTCGAATAATCTTACCTATACCTACATATTTAAGTCACTCCAAGGAGTCAGCCTCAACATTAAAAGGTTGAGGCTGACTCATAGGATAGATTTATTACGTCACAAGATCCTCGACTTTCGATAGTGTCACACCACTGTGCGGTCCAATCGACCCTTCATTCTATTAACTTTGAGCGTCCGTATGAACTTAACCTATTCCGTTATATTTACCGTCTCCCACAGCAATTATACTCATAGCATAACATAACATTACATTACGCTTGTAACCCTCGAAGGGATGGAGTCTACCTATGTATGGTACTCAAATACATTCGTGGTGAAATATATGTCTGCTGGTTCTTTAGCCTCAGTTAGGCCTCAACTTAGAGTCTTAATTGTAAAATTATTTTTTTATATCTTTTTTATATTTAATTGTTCTTTCTCAAAACTTTTTCATTAACTATGGAAAAGTTTACATTTTGTAAGTTTTGTTTTTTAAATACTAATTGTTTTACTTAAACTATGCATGCTAGATTAACATCGAGCCTGAAAAGTTAGAAACTGGAGTACTATAGATTTTTAACAAAATTAATGAGATGACCTCTGTTTGTTTGTTCCATAGAACACACCGAGGTCTTTATGATCCAAGGAAAATACCTACCTAGAGTAGACTGCGGAAAACCTTTACAACATTGGTTTGTGCAGTTTTGAAAATACTTGTGGGCCTAGCACGAACGTGCGAAGTAAACGTAAAGTAAATGCAAACGATTTTATTGAAAATATTTGCGTCGTGCATATTGTTTACTTAGGTTTACGACTTTATTCATGTGTTTGGGTGATACTGTGCTTGTCACAATTTCTTTAACCAAAATGCTATAGGTCAGTTGTATTTTCGATGAAAAAATTGTATTGTTGTGGTGCATCAGAAAGCAGTGGTGACCCAGTAAGAGAGCAGTGGTGACCTAGTGGTAACAGCCGCGATTTACAAGTTGTAGGTCGTGAGTTCCAATCCAGAGAGGCACTTTAATTTGTGTATTTAATTTCATCATCACTGCTCTCAAAACGGTGAAGGAGAGTATCCTGAGAAAACCTGCATGTCTTAGAACCAAAAATTCAAAGATATATGACATCCGCTACTGGGCCCGCTTGGTGGATTATGGCTCACCCCCTCTCACAGAGAGAAGGCCTGTGTCCCAGCAGCAGGAACATTAAAGGCTGATTATGGTTATGCTTACCTCCCGCGTTCGTGCCTCTGTAAACAGCAGTGACGCGCTCACAAGTAGGTAATATTAATGTTGACGATTAGGGGAAAAATAAAACTGTGACATTAACATTAAAGGCACGAAACTGCCTAATCTATCGTGTGTCCTCGCAAAACATTTACTAAACCTTAGCCACCTAATCTCTAAATGCGACTGGTAGGTTCTAAGGCTAAATGTTAATTTGGCGAATGTCTAAAATTATCCTAATAATATTATAAACGTGAAAGTTTGTATGGATGGATGGATAGATGGATGGATGTTTTGTTTGTTACTCTTTCACGCAAAAATTACTGAACGGATTTGGATTGAATTTAGCACACAGATGGTTTATAACCAGGTCTAACATATAGGATACTTTTTATCTCGATATTCCCACGTGATCGAAACTTATGCGGGTGAAACCGCGGGGCGCAGCTAGTATAATATAAAACTCTACGATGATTCACATCGACCTTGAAACAGTTTTATCGAATGACGATTTTTATCAACTTTCTATAACTTTACTAATTAATCAACTTAATTAAATCTTAGGTTTAAAAATATTTTATTTTTCATAAGAACTTAAATAACATAGTTCACTTAAAATTAAATACAAAGTACTTACATGTAAAAAATAAATAATATCATATAAAATTTGCCTCTGGGTGACGTTACAGGGTACATACATTTTTCTTAAGTTTTGCCTTAAATATGTTTATACTACACTTCTCTAAATCCTCTGGTAAACAGTTGTGCAAAAAATCTTACAAAACATCTTGCATCCACAAATAGGAAAGATCGTTTTGGAAATAGTTATCAAAGGACTCATTTATAACATAGTAGGTATATAGGTAGAACTAGGTATATAGGTACAGTGGATATCCATAAACCAAATACTATCTACTTAAAAAGTTATCTAGAATTCCAAAAAAAAATTTAAAATTACCTATTGATCTATAAATATACTATTAGTTCGGCAGACAGTGAGTCGCCTAGATGTTATGCCGTGCTCAAATAAATAAGATTACAGCACAAAATTACGCAAGTCGATTATAAATAATATTACAAACCAATAAGTTCCTAAAAAATTAAACGTGGTCCTTGGAGTCGAAGACTATTCATACTTTTTGTTTGTCGATTACGTTTAATCTTCATTTAATTGGTTATTGTGTTTTTATGTATTAGAGTTTTTCACATGACCAAGGTTATTTAATTATTGTTGATAAAGTTCAGTAACAAAAATATTAGCAGTTTACATTCCCGTCGTAATGAACTCGCGAACGTAATGCCAAGGTAATGAAACTTCGTTTGATATTTCGATTATTTAACTATGCATGGGACTGGTGTAAAGATGCGCACTGATGGTGGGTGTGGGTTATTTTTTAATATTTGCTTGTGAATTTCCTCGCAAAAAGTTATGAACAACACAGTAAGGCTAAAAAAATACATCATACTAACCAACTTACTGACTTCTCTATGTAGAAAACATATTTTCGTTTTTTATTAATTCTAAAAGGCAGCATTATTGTTTAGTTTTCTGCAATAGTTTAATTCGCCACAAAGGAGGCGATTCAGGCTCCACAGAAAAAAAAACCCAAACCGAGCGCTAACGTCTCTTATCTCAAATTTCAGAGTAAATATTAATTTTCTAGTTATTAGAATAAAGTAATTTCCTAAACCATTACCACCTCTCATTCTATCCCATTCAGTGTATTCTTCAACTATGAATCCAGACCATCCTGCTGTGCTTGGATCCTGTTAATATTGTTTTATACGAATTACTGTTTTGTTTCTTCATTTTAGGACACTTTTACTGAAGTTTGTGTTTTATTTGAAGGTTTAGTGATATGCTTGTATGCGAATATACAGTTAACATAGGTAAACATTTGTTTTTGTGATGAACGCCTATAAAACTTCTCCGGGCAAACCAAACATGTTAGCCAACCGATAGAGCGATAATTTTGATATTGTATTATAATACTACTCGTTAGTAGTTTATAATCTGAAATACAGATCACTAGTTGGGTAGGTACATTTTGAAATGTATTCTTTTTTTAATGAATTAGAAGCGTATCATCAGTGCTCACCCTTACGCGGCCCTTAGAATGTCAAACTCATATTTAGTGCCCACCAAACTAGCACGTATGTTTAGGTACTACCAATTAGATAAACTAATTATGTACATATCATTTGAATTGGAATTGACTCCCCTAATTAACAGACTTATCACTGTTGCCTTAAGGCTGATTATGTGTTTTATATCTTAGTTAATGTGTAGGTCTATGGAAATGAGGTGCCATAAAATTCTAATAAACAAATACTTGGCAAAACGAGTATGTAATGATCGTAGTAGGTGGCGTTTTGTAGTTTCTGCTTAACCCCATGCGAAGAAGGCGTGAATTTATGCACGTATTTAAGTAAATACATTAACATAGGTATGTAGGTACATAAAGTAAATTATCAATTGTCAGTAGATTTCACACGATAGAAATAAACTCGTAATGAAATCCTTGACTTTTGTTCAGGCATCGTAATTTACTTAAAATATTTACATCAAAATAGATTGCCATATTTGTTTATGTTACATACCATAAAGTAGCGAGAATTGCACCTCTAATTACGTTTTATTCCTATTTAATTTAAAAAATACCTAATTTAGGAAATTCAATCATACGGTAAGTTTCAAAGTTAGTAAATCTTCATATTAAACTTTGCTTTTGTGGCAACAAGGAAATTATCCTTTGAAACCACCACTGCTCTTGGATTTGGAATCTCACATCACATGCAATATAAAGAAATAAATTCTCAATTTTAGTGAAATACGTTAAATTATTGTTTGTTTGAATAAATAATAATGTCGATAGTATGATTTTGTTCAGAAGCCATGTTCCATCATCACAAATATTATAATAAACGAATCGCTTAACTAACGATTTGTGTGGGAAAATTAATTGGAGATAAATCAGATATTATCAGTATATGGATGACACTGAGCAATTTATAGAAATTCTCACCAGTCACGTAAATATATCTTGTGAACGCAAGTAATCTATCTTTTTCATCGTACACGTCGAAAGTACTTGTGTCTGTGACGAAGATACAGAGAATATTATTCCAGGAAAAGTTCAGAGGGGCAATTCCCGTAATTTTAAGAACGTCAAATCTCAATCTGTCAAAAATACCTGTAGTTTCCCTACATTTTTGTCATTTTTTGTCGCTGAGATGAGAACGTTTTTAACTAAGAGAATTGGCCTATAGGAGTAGATTACTGTTTTCATTTCAAATAAATACCTCCAGTTTCTAGCTGCATAGTTAGAAACACCTGCGTCTTATATCTATAGGTACGGAAGTAAAAATATGTATTAAAATAAACACAGTTATGTAAGTAACCGCGAATAGGCAAACATGACATGTGTACCTATGACACGCATAACAACCGGTTTAGTATCTAGGTACTACATGTACCTACTGCAGTGACAGAGATAGAATTTGATGCGCCATATTATGTGCGTTCTCTAGGAACTATTTTATAGGACGTGGACACCAATAAACTATTGCAATTTTCGGAGTAGACGTGCTATAGTTAAAGATTGTCCAATGGCAAAGAAGGATACTTTAATCCTTCATTTTCTTTTTAAGGCAAATAGCGGTTAGTCCGAGAAATTCAATTCCTTTTTTAATTAATTTTTATGAAACCGTGACATTTCTTACATAGAGAGTTGTATTGATGATTCTAGTGATTATAATTCTGTAAATACATACATATTTGCTACAGTCGCGAATTATATTTTGATCAACACTGACCTGCAAATTGCAATAAAACTTCAGAGAATTGAATTTCGCGGGCAATTCTAAATCGTATTGTTCTAAAGTATCTGCTATGCAGATATCTAAGAATTTTATGATTTCGAAGCTGTTCTCAATGACAAGTGGATGTTTACCTCACGAGTTTAGGCAGCACCGTCCTTGTACTAGCAACAAACTTTAACCTACAATTTGCATGTCAAGCAGTGGTAATTGAAAAAAAATATTATAAAATCCCCTACATCGTTGAATTGAAATCCTAATTTTGAACTGTGGACATTTGATATGATAATTACGATTAATTTATATTTTTTACACATTGAAGGAACCGAAATAATCTTGTTCGGTTCATTAACAGCACGCATAACAATTATGATAATGATTTTATAAAAATTATATTGATAAAAATATAATATTTATAAGGTCAAAAACATAAGGTTTTGACCGTCAATTCCGCATCGGAGTCATAAATAACCATTTTTTCAACCATAGACGAAATCTAAGCACGGTTTGTTTGTACAGACGCCAGCACACCAAGCTACTACAATCTGTCAAATTTCTTTATATTTTCAACTTTATTGTTAATGCATTAAGATTCAAGGTTGATTGGGAAAATTTGACAGTTTCGGGTAGCTTGACCTGCTGGCGTCTGTACGTTTGTATACTCTGCGAGGTCAAACAATATGAATTGTAACTGGATAATTTTAGGTGCAGGGTTGGCACTTGCAATATTAGGAAGTTAATAAATTGTTGAATGTTACATGTTGCTTTTATTTTTGATGTTTTTTCAAAATGAAATTTGAAATAAGACAAAATAATAATTTGCAAAGTTGTACAATACGAAAATAATTTCAAAAGTATTTAACACTTGCTTAAAACTCTAGTCGGCATGCAGCAAGTATGTGATAATTATTACCTATGTATATAGATTGTAAAAACTCCATACTACTAAGTACAAACATGGTCTTTAAAAAAAAAAAATTTAATGTTATTATTTTACAAATAAATTGAGCTCAAATTATTAGAAGATAAAAGAATAGACACCCCTGAAGTCAGAGACGTTTTATTGAAAATTCAATTACAATGACATATTGCGCGGTGTGGGTTACCGCAGCCTTCTATTACATAACCGAAGTACGATATCTACACATGTATAGACTTTAGGCATACTGCACAGTTGAAGAATAAACAGGCTATGTGTGGCCAACATAAGGGATTATAATGAAAATGACTGTTTGATAAAGTAGATACAGGGTGGCAGGGACATCGAAGTGTTACTGTGGATTCAGTACATGATTCTGAACATCCACGCGTTAAAATTTTTCGTCGATCTCTTTTTCTCGGGTCTTTTTGCTGGTAGTTTCAAAAATATTGTACTCTAAACACTTGGTCAATAGTCATTTTAATGTTGATTAAGATGTGCATGCCTTCTGAGTTTTTGCTTTGTTTGCCTTTACTTTTGTTTTACTATTTAACCAAGAAATGTTTTCTTAACTTGAATTGTTGTAGTTTATAGGTTTTAGTTTAAATAGCATGGTTTGTAAAGATTATTATTTTTTATGTGTATTCCGTGGAAAATGTTGTTGGTTACATATTTGGCCGTATCTTTTTGTATTTCTTCCTATAAAATGTAATGTGTCACTGTTTGTTTTCCCAAATAAACAAAATAAAATAAAATTACTGTCAATCAATGTTTGATTTAGGGATATGTCAATGTGAATGAAACGAATCTAATCAGATTATTTATTTACTTAAGTAATATAATCTATACTAATAATAAAGCGATTATCAAGAAGTGCATGTTTTAGTATAGTCCACATTTTATTTTATATATTCTATTATTGATTATCTTCATTTTCATTGTCTTGTTTTATTAAAACATTCGAGAAACTGAGTAGGTGGAGATAGGTATATAATTTTGATGCCGAGCTCATCCAAGATACCAGACAATAAAATTGTCATCACATGAGACAGCTTACTACAGTCCTTTTTCCAATTATGCGACTGCAATGATAATCAGAAATACACCTTTCCAACTAGTCTCTGCCGGATACACTCTATTACTATAGTGGTCTGACTTTAATCGTTCTGTGATCAAAGCTGTCTCATGTGGTGCCGAAATGCCTGGGGACAACGGGAATATAAGGTAAATTTTGACTTACTTCTACAGTAAAAGTACCGTTCGGTCGAATATGTGCCCCATAATAAGAGCAAGCTTGTTTAATTTGATGCATTTCTTGGCTAAATAAAACCTTCGTTGTCCTAGTTACTACCAGTTGTAATACCGTTAATTTTGATTACCCTTCCTACTACTCCAGTATTGAGCTGTTAGAAGGGAAAAAATAAATAGCCCGTTTTACTACCGTAAATACCTAGGCTATTTCTTATAAAAAAAAAAAACCTAATTTTATTCCTAAGAAAAATTGTAATTTTTGTTTGTTTGTAAAATATGTAAAGTAAACATGAAACTTTTTTGACACATCTTCTTTGATTTTGTATAACGATAGCGAGTATTACATACATTCTTCTTAGTCGATGACATGAACATGAGGAATAACATTTTGTCATCTCTTATTTTATTCCTTCATTGATTTTTTGCTGCGTGTCGCGGGTTCGATTCCCGCACGGAACAAATATTTGTATGACCTACAAGTAATTGTTCCGGGTCTGGCTGTTTGTGTATGTGAGTTTAAATGTTTGTAAACGCACCCACGATACAGGAGAAATTCCTAGTGTGGGGTAAAGATTTTAATAAAAAAAAAATATATATATACTTTTTTGAAAATGAGCGTAGCAAGTGATACTGAAATTAAAATACCAAGAAGAGTAGGGACTGTATTAATAAGTGAGGGCCATCAGTACTACAAACATAAAGAATACAAGAACGGGAGCGTTATATGGAGATGCGGTATAAATTTCAAGAAACCAAAATGCTCTGAAAGTTTAACACTACAAGTGAGTGCGATTTCTAGTTTTATTTAAAAACTGAACACGGCATCGTGTTCAGT
This sequence comes from Apamea epomidion, assembly GCA_947507525.1. Lineage (NCBI taxonomy): Eukaryota > Metazoa > Arthropoda > Insecta > Lepidoptera > Noctuidae > Apamea > Apamea epomidion. The sequence continues at coordinate 11,606,940 of OX382228.1, read as the reverse complement.
ATAAGAAACATGATCCATAGTGTGTCCCTGAGACAATACGTAGGGAATTAATGAAAATAGACACCCTTTCAGTAGAATATGACGCAGCATAACATTTACTTGTAATGGTTAATTATATTTATTTTTATTTTTATAGATTCGATTTGGTATCGTTTTGCAATGTACCTAGTATGAGTATTTTCGTTTAAATCACGATCTGACTATGTTTTTTTTTTTCATTGAAGGGTAGTGATGTAGTACAAAACATACAACACGTATGCAAGCCTGACTTTGAGAAGAATAAAATTGCTGTTTCGGTATCAAGATTGAAAAATAAAGTTGTCAAAAGTGATAAACCAATACCAAAACTATATAATAAAACATTAAAAAGATTCATTCATAAAGAGCGTAATAACTCAGCTCGGAACTATCCACTTTTCACTAACATACAACATTCTCTTTACGAAAGTCGCAATAAGTCTTTATCGGTTGCCTAAACAGTTTTTACGAACTTAGAAGATGTGCAAATACCTGAAAAGTTTCATTACATCTTTCTCGCTGATTACTTATATGAAGGAGACCGTATACTCCTGTTTTGTATCACAGAAGCAAGACAAATATTACACATCAAAACTGTTTTTTTTTTAGACGCAACCTTTAATGCATGTCCGCCACTATTTAAAGAACTTGTGAGCACACACAGTGAATACGGAAGTTCAACAGAAACGACTAGACTAGTGCCCGTTATATTTGCTCTATTAAGCAACAATTCACAGTCGACCTATGAAACTATGTACGATATTATAAACTCGCAGCTGCCACAATTCAGACCAAACTTATTTCACTGTGACTTTGAGATTGCGAACATCAACGCTCTGATAATAATGTTTCGAAATATCAAAATAGTTGGCTGCTATTATCACTGGCATCATTGCCTGTGGAGAAAAGCAGAATCTTTATTGGGAAAATCTAGATGCAGAGCAGAAAATCGCATTGTGCACAATGAGATGATGATGATTTACCGAGAGAAATGCTCGAGGAAGGTTGGTCTTATATAAAAACAGAAAGTGAACAACTTCCTGTTGAAAAATTTATAAAATATGTACAACACACATGGATTAAAAAGAAATATTTGGATTTGCTCAGTGTTTTCGGTATGAGACACAGAACAAATAATGTTTATCATGCCAAGTTAAATAAAATAATAAATAAGAACAATAAGATGTTATTGAGCCTTCATGCTATACATGATGTGATGACAGTCTTGTTAAAATTATTGCATAGCAATTTAACAAAAGAAAAAGTCGCGATATTGTAAACGACGACAATATCCGACACATTCAGATGCAGTTGTCAAATGCAGAAATCTCAGTAGGCTACGCCCTCGAGAAATTGCGCTGATTTTCCTTCTTTTTATTTTAGAATAAATTGTTTTAAGTTCAAGTTATAAAGAAAAAATAAAATAGTTTAGAAATAAAATTAGTTTTTTTTAAAGTAGTTATTTACGGTAATAACACGGGCTATTTATTTTTTCCCTTCTAACAGCTCAATACTGGAGTAGTAGGAAGGGTAATCAAAATTAACGATATTACAACTGGTAGTAAAATTGGTAGTAACTAGGGCAACAAAGAAAATAAAAGTAAATCTGAAATGTCCATGGTGGGGAACATATTGAGCTGTGGTATTTGAGCATTTAAGGACTGGACGAAACTATCTCGGCGTCTATTGAGCTGATGCCCAATCACATCATCATCGTCTGCCTAGCCTTTTCCCAACTATGTTGGGGTCGGCTTCCAGTATAACCAGATGCATCTGAATACCAGTATTGCTGATCCAATCACATGGCCAGCTAAATAACTTGGCATGTTTATTCTCTAATTAGCTCTTTCCAGTATACTTTGGGCATCAGGACGGTCTGTCAAAACGGGACGGAAATGGTTTGGTTAAAAAGCAAAGCACAAATTAAAATACACTGAATAACACAAACGCGCGAGCGAGTGTGACTTCCCTATTATAAAAATGTACTCTGTGAGTGTGACGGATCAGACGGATGACGCATAACGGTCAACACACTTTTTGTCATATTTGATAGATGAATAGAATCATCTGTCTATTAAAGCCTCTTATACACGGCCCATCCCAGCTGTACGACCGCTCAAGGCCGCGGTGTTGGATGTAGCATACACACACGCGTACGTGTATTTTAAATCAAAATGCCACCATATTTGTCAAAAAGCCAAAAAAATGGGAGTTCTTCTAATGTTGTCAGCAGCAGCAAACAAGAAGAAAATAATAGGAAGAGATTTTGGATGAAAAACATCTTGTAATGCATTTATTCTTTTTTGTTTATTCATGTAGCCCGCATTTGATAAATTCCACAGACAAGTGTGAGACTTGTATCTTTAAATAAATCGTGAAATTGTTTCACGATCCGCGTTGGCGTCCGTTCGACTTCCGACACAAGCTCTAAAAGTCTAAATGGTGAATGCTGCTATACAGCGAGTTTATAGACGATTAAGCACGCACGACACACGATCCTTCGGACGTACGTCCGCGTTATTCAATGTCTATCTGCACGACGTCTGCAGTGGTGGGAGCTCTCGCTTGATGCAATATTGGTCGTGCAAATCCGTCAAACCTATTCACGTTGTTTTTCGTCGTGCATTGTTCATGACCTTGATGGGAAGTACAGATGGGCCGTGTATAAGAGGCTTAAGACATTGTCAAAGTGTGTGGGAGGTTTAATTGGGGCTGCAATCAACAAATAATATACATATATATACTAATATTAAATAATTTATAATTTTCTCTTAAATGGGGGGGTTAAAAATATTCTTTCAGTGGTTCCAAGTTCCATATTTTTGTATGCTTTTATTTGGGTATAGTTTGGTTCCTGTTACATTTTTCTCGATATAAAAAATCAACGTCCATATAAAAAGCAGACATCTCCTTAACCCGGTTTGGTAAAAATAACGTATGGATTGAATTTAGAATCTTTAGAAGCCTAGTTTTAAATATTGTGTTTTCTTTTTATCGACTCTATGTTACCATATAGGCCAGTCATATCTAACACAAAAATCGCTAAGATCGCAAACTAACGGCTAGTTCTGATTTTTTTATATGTTGTTAGGGCCACTACCAGTAGCGTATATCCAAGTTTGCAGCTTCGAAAGATCTGTGCTAACTTTGCAGCACTCGAAAAACCGCGAAATTTTCGCACTTTTTTTGGTATTCTCATTATATTGAGAATATAATGAGAAATTAAGTGCTGCAAAGTTAGCACAGGTCTTTCGAAGATGCAAACTTGGATATATGCTACTGGTAGTGTTCCTAACAACATATTAAAAAATTAGAACTAGCCGTTAGTTTGCGATTTTAATGTTCATTATGACTGGCCTATTATAACTGGCCTATTATAACTGCGTGAACTGTTTTGTGTTTTTTATGAGAATAAATTCTGTAAGCTGAACTACTACAACAATTTCTGCTACTAATCAGCATTGCGAATTACTTTTCTGACGGGCAAGCATCCTTCAACTAGATTTTAAGGTCAGCATCGCTTCGAATTTCCATTGGGTTGGTGATGCAATCATCGTGAGGCGTGTGTGGTATTAGCGCGCAGGAAGACCTATAATTTTCGCAAATATTCTTTCACATTCAGTCTTACAGAATTAGAAAGAAAAGGTTTATTTGTCACAGAAACACGCGTATACATAAAGATAATTAAACCTCGAATAAAAGCAAAATAAATCTATAATCACGAGCACAAAACAGAAATATTCGACAGCTGCACGTCATGACTGTGACAAGAAGGCTTCTACTCAGAATGATTCTGTGCTATGTGGTTGTGCACTTAAAATCAGTGTTAAGTGGCTACCCGAAGCGGAAAAGGAATTAAGAAAAAAATACAAAATATGTGTAGATTCTACAATTCGACATAGACTGATTTCTAATCATTTATACAATCCAGCAAACAATCGATTTACCACAAAAATCATAAAAATTGCAGTCTAGTTAAAAACCACTTTGAATATTACAGCACTTTTATTTATGATTTGAAAGAAATAAAGAAAGAATAACGTTTATTTGGACACAATTTTGTGAAAAACAAAATAACAAAATAAAAATCATGTTTTAACTACAATATTTGCTATTCGGTTCATCAAAAACGCTTTGCTTTAACCACTTTATCGCCTGAACGTACGCGCAAAAATGATCTAAGATCAAGATTAATTCAATTACGAGGCGTCTATGTATATTTACCCTGTCACAATATTTACTTCTATTTATAATACCTAAATATGTTTTAGATATGATTAGCAATTCGTTAATAGCTTTAATAGTGATGCGTTGTCGTGTTAGTGTGAATCTTTAATCAACACTATAATCGTACCTTCAAGGATTTTCGTACGACGGAGCAGATGTAGGTTAAGAGACACACGCCCGAGCCGGCCGACAACAAACAATTTACACAATTCACAAATCCCTGTAACGTTTCTTGGATCACCTTAAATAAACTGTTTGCATGATTGTGATTAACACCTTGCCTCCCAATGAAACTTCGAAACATCGCATTGTCAATACAATGGAATGATATTTATAGCTCAAGTTGTAACTTCAGAGCATAGACGTTCAGGACTCGTCCTACCACCAACACATCCTTACATCAATTCTTATTTTTTTAAATATCTTAAAAATGATGAAGATTGTAAGTTATTTTTGTTTGAATTTTTGTAAACTTAAAAAAAACTTTTGCACTTTTTTTCAGTTGTCTAGTTGGCCCTTATTGAATATCTTAGTTAAATCAAGTATTCGGTGTACTGTAATCATACAATAACTTACTGAACTTAACTAATTAGCAATGCCCCTTTACCTTGATTGTTCGTTTTTATCACATTTTAAGTAGGAGGGTCACTTTAAAAAATTTACCTACTTTTAGATACTTGCCTTCTTAATAACATCTTAATTATTTTCACAGACTTTGTTCGTCCTGGTCGCTTTTGCCGTAGCATGCGCTCAGGAGGCTGCGCCGGCGCCAGCTGCAGGAGGCGCCGCAGCCGTACAGATAGTGAAGCAAGTAGATGAGGTCGATGTAGACAAGTACAACTTTGAGTAAGTTATAATCAATTTGTTTACCCATTCTTAATTAACGTTTTATAACATTTACATGTACGTATGATTGTTGAACCCTTATTAATATCAGACCAGTTATTTGATTCGTGATCCGAAATTAGTTAAACAATCCCACTGAATAGTATCAAGCGTAAAGTCTGGGAAATTGATTGCTAAGCATATTAACTTAAATTGACCATATATTCAAATCACAACTGTCATGCTTTGACTGTTGTAGGAAATGGTGATAACACGCCAAAATGACGTAGGGTGTCGCTTTGCTTAAAAAATAATTTTCCTGACTGCATGCGCAAACCATTCAAATTACTATCAAGACAAAACATTGTCTATAAAAGTCACAAACCATTGCCAAGCTATTAGGGTCACGACCGTTTCTTACGATATTTTAAATTTTCATGAAAAATACTTCCTACAATAGGTACACATATATATTACTAGTGTTAAGTAACAGGCACCTACCTACATTTCGCTGTTTACTCATTAACATTGGTCAAAGGCATTGACATATAAACAATGACATAACAACTACTGATACTCAGTAATATACGACATAACGAATAATTATTACCTTTAGTAAAACTAAAGATGTTACTCCATCCATTGTTTGAAAAGGGCATCATCATCAAGATGACTTGTTTACTTATACTTGTGTACCTACGGAATGAGCCCAAGACCGGAAATATTTATTTGCAAACGAAAGGTATGTACCTACAGGGTCATAGGCACCTGCAAATGGTGCCATGAACTTACTGACCTTTTTCAGGTTTGCTTTGCCTGAAAAAGGCTTGTAATTCTTCAAGGTTTAGATTGAATTAGGAGGATCCAACTGGATCTCTACCTCAGCCCACCTATTACGCATCGTCATCCATACACCCCACCTTCACATACTTCACACCACTCTTCAGTCCATCTCCATCTTTTATTTTCTTATAAATATACCTTTAATTGTTTTCTACCTCCCTTTCTTTATTTTAATTTTACCCTTAACTTTAAAAGTTTAGCTTTACTTGTCGCTACACGACGTTTTGGCTCATTGTTAATTTTTAGTTTTGTTTTTGATAACTTTCAATAGCACCTACAACATATTCGAGTGAAACCAACTGACTGTTTCATCTTGCTGGTCAAATGTGAGAGTACTACACCTCTGCCTTATCCATCTCTTCGAAGAATACAGGCATTGATGTTGCGTACATGAACTACATCTAATCCATTCTCTTCCCCAGGTTTGAAACCAGTGACGGTACCTCAAGACAGGAGACCGGCGAGTACAAGAACGACACAGAGCAGCAAGGTCTCGTCGTGAAGGGTAGCTACAAGTACGTCGCTCCCGATGGCCAGCACATCTCTGTTACCTACCTCGCTGACAAAAATGGCTACCAGCCCACTGAAGAGAAGGCTGGCGACCAGGCGGCACCCGCCCCCCAGGCGGCACCCGCCCCCCAGGCGGCACCCTCCCCCCAGGCGGCACCCTCCCCCCAGGCGGCATCCGCCCCCCAAGAGGCATCCGCCCCCCAAGAGGCACCCGCCCCAGAAGCCTAAACTTACCCCTGAAAGACCCTCCGATATAAGTCTTACAGTTATTTTGCTAAAACCAAATATGTAAATGATATTTCTGGTCCTTGTTATGTCTTAACACTGCCAAATAAAGCTACTGCCTGAAATAAAGGTTCAATACGAATTTTATTATTATTTATCATCATCAGCCTAATTGAATCACAATCTGAATAATTTTAAAGGATATTGCTAATCTATTAACATTAATAATTAACATAAATAACGCAATGAATGTTGTTGAACTGTCAAAATGAAAGCCATTATTACTGTTAGTGTGTTACGAAATTACCCTGCAGCTTTACCAGTACCATGTCAAACCATAATTGTTCATTCGAAGTTTCCACACAGCCTATCCTGGTTGGCCAACTCCCATAATTAAAAACATTAAGAAACTAGTCGCAATCTCATTTCAGCGACAATCAATGTCAAAAACTGGTCAAAAATGTAGGTGTAATGTAGGTATTTTTGACAGATAGAGACAGATCAGACTGTGAACCTTTTTAAAATTACGAGAATTGCCCCTCTGATCATAACGCCTCTCTCTATCAGTGTTCTGCATTGCTTTTACTGTTTGTCATCTTATCTTCATTATTTTTCTTGCTAACTTCTTACACGTGTTCATGCAAACATTCAAGCACTATTTGTAAGACATTTTTTTAGTAAGTATAATTAATTAGGATTAAAATCAACTTCTACTTTAGAAGTCAAATAGGGCAAAGCACAAAAAGAAGTTACTAGTATTTCTATCAAAAGTAATCTTCAAATGATTAATGATCTGGAACCACTTAAAGAGTGATTGAGTCATCGTTATTGATTTGGTCCTGATTAATATTTAATTTCAATTATAACAAAATTTATTAATTTCTAAAGGGCGGTAAGGAATAAATAGAATAGAATAGGATGATTACATAATCAAGTGTTCATTTTCCGAACTAACATCCTTCTTCATAGTAGGTACCTACTCGATTCCTGTGAAAAGTAAATTACAATTAATACAAGTGTATAGGTACTAAGTCATTAGTCGAAATTAATAAGTAATACATGTCAATTGACTTTTGTTAAAAACATCAATGTGGTATAATTATAGAATTAAAATAATATGCAAGTAAATAACTATTAGTACCTAATTAATTTATAAAAATAACAAAATTATAACTTAACTTAACTAAAACTATTCACAAACTAGAATATAGCGTCGAAAAATTCATCCGCTTCGCTATCAACTGGTAATGTACCCAAAAAACTGGCAGCATTACCACCTTGTAGGGCAATGCTTAGCCCTCGGGCTTAGGTGAAAGCCAGCTCTTGAGTCACGGGAAGTGTCAAGTTCTTTGTTAAATTAATAACCAAGAAACATCTGCATCAAACAGTTTGGTATTACCTACCTCTCAATCACCTTATTGTTTCTGAAACGTGTACATTACATTATTGACATCCATTTCTATGAAACGGTATTCGGCTTTAGTAGCAGGCGGTCACTGCTTTTAATCCTGAAATAAAACATGACTGTTATTCATAAAACTTAACGAAGACATTGATGATACCAAACTTTTACAAATCATTATTAATGTTACATCCGTCTTTAGGTCAGATCAGCTTTGGGTTGTTCGGAATAATCATCTTTACTTATTCAACAGGCGCTTAATATTTTACAGAAGACATTCTTAACTAAAATATACTCAAGCATATTGTTCAGTAAATATAAAATAAGAGCACTTACTTGGTTTGTGTCACCGTGAAAACTGATTGGACTACTCCAAAAATTCCTAAAAAAGTACACTTCGTGAGAGCAAACATCCTCAAATTATGTGCCTGCTAAAATATTGTCGGCACGAACTTACTAAATGAAACTCCACGACAAGAAAGTGACGACTATGATTCAAGGCACATTTGATGAATTTTAAGGAAGTTATTTTAGGCAATCGAAAATGTTGTATAGTTTTTATTGAAAAAAAAATCCATTCTCTAAATATTTGGAATGAATAAAATGCTTTTCCGATTTTCGTTATTAGTTCTATGGCTTTATGGAATTGTACTCTATAAGATTTTATGCCAGAAAAACATTATTTCTCTTAATGGGAGGGGTTTCCAATTTTCTAGTTTATTTTCCTATTCCTCAGGCAGCCAGCAGTACCTAGATAATGTTAGTGTCAGTTGTCCCATGGGACTAATGGGACATATCATCCTACTTGTCCCATCATGGGACTGGGTCATTGGGACTAGTGGGACGGACCCGCTCTAAGCCGTTAATTAGAAGTTTGTCGGTTTTTAAGTCTTAAATGGTTCCAAAAACACCAGCAGACTACCATTACACCGATTCTACCATTAATCATTTAGTAGGGATGACTTTAAATAAAAAAAATACTAATGATTGCATCAAGCTTAATTTCAGTGTTCTCATTTTCGGCATTCTTCAACAGTCAATGTTGCTCACAATTACTAAGCAAGATGACACGACGCTACTAAGTAATTTGTCACGTATATTAGGTAAGTTCTAGATAATATAAAAAAGTTACTGTGCCATTTAGAATCTAAAGCGGTTGACGCATTCACTGTTTATGTAAGTTAGGAAATATTGTCTAAGATATCACCCAGGATTCACCAGATAGCACTGTATTTTAATAATAAGGGTGTAGTTTTTTTTTTGCCATGTCCGCTCAACACCGCACTCAGTTTAACTATGTCATCATTATAATCCTCAGCCCAACTTCACCCACTGCTGGGATCAGGTCTCTCTTTGCTTGTGCCAATCCCCACGCTCCTGTGCCAGCCTCATCCAAGTCTCACCCCCGGTGGCAACAAAGTACTTACCCACCTTGCTGCCGAACGATCAACACTTCTTTTTTGCAGTCCTTGGACGATACTCGATCAGTCTTCCTCCACTGGTCATCACCGCGCTTTGATAGGTGTCCTGCCCAACTCCATTAGAGCTCCATAACTATATAGATGCGATTAAATACAACATTTTAAAAACTACTGTCTTCCACAAACTAAACTCAGTGTGCTCTTGAGCGGCAAGCGTCAACGGCAGAAGCACTTGCATCTGTCGACATGCGTCGACTGCAGTTGCTCTGCCCCTGACGCCTGACGCTCGTGTGTATGCACAATTGCACTTACATCGGTGAGTCGTGGGCTTTAACTACCCGTTATGGCCTGTTGTCATAGATATTTATATCCAACTAGCGGACCCGGTGAAACGGTGAAGGAAAACATCGTGAGGAAACCGGCATGTTCTAGAACCAAAAATTCGAAGACATGTGACATCTACCAACCCGCACTGGGCCCGCGTGGTGGATTACGGCCCATTCCGTCTATCTGAGAGGAGGCCTGTGTCCCAGCAGTGGGAACATTATCTGCTGATTATGAGCGGACCCGGCAGACGTCGTCCTGCCCGAAAAAGTAGCGCCACCTAACGGGTCCAATTGTGTACACAAACCTTGTCCTGACATAACAAACACAAAAAAAAGAATTATCTAATTTGGTGCAGTCCATCGGAAGTTATGCGCGGACATACATTTCGGTAATTCATTTTTATTTATATAGATGTGGGACCGATGCAATGGCTTCAAATACTCTCCAAGGTACAGTCTTTTATAGGCAACCGATAGTCACCCATTCACAAAATACAAACTTGAAGGAAGAAAATAAATGCAATGGTTTACGTAACGAAATCGAATAATATATTCTTAGTATAAAACAGTACAAAAGTACAAATATTTAGAAATTACTGTTGGGCGGGGAGGATTCTGATGGTGGGTTTGTAGCCTTTGTCATCAGCGGTGAAGGTGACCTGGTACTCTTCACCGTCAGGGGTGAGGTATGAGTACGAGCCCTTGATGGAAATGCCTTGCTTGTCTCCTACGGTGATGAGGCTGCCATCTTCCTGGCGGGACACGCCGTCGCTTGTCTTGAAGCTGAAATAATAAAAATGTGTAAGTTAGCTTATTTGATGATATGTGTACCTTTAGAACGCTGCAATCTTTCTTAAAGGTTTTTTCTTAGGCATGTACATAGTAAACAACAAAAAAATACTGAAGTCAATATAGGAGGAGGAAGGCATTCAATGGATATTTATGTTTGTTAAATGCATAAATTAACTATTATATATATTTTAACAGCATTTGAAAGTGAATTTTCACTTAACTTGGCTTTTCTACTTTCAACATTGATTTTCCCAGTCATTAACAAAAAATAATTTATTCGTTTTGCAAATATACTTACTCAAAGCTATATCCATCAGGATTGACAATAGTTCTTTCTGTTAGGATTTCAGCCACTGGTTTGTCTTCAGCGGCCGCTACTGCCGCGAAGAGTGCGAGCACGAACAGTTTCTGAAACGTGACGACATACAACAATATTATTTTGTATAAGTAGGTGCTTTGACGTAATAAAGTCATGCATGAAGTGTATGCGTCTTGCTTTTCATGTGTAACCTTTAGCCTTCAGCTCAGCAATGTTATGCAAAGACAACTCAATACCTTTTCTAATATTGAATTACCTATATTTTATTTTATTGTGGTTGCAACATCACAGAGACTACTGAGAATGCATTTTCTCTAAAAAGAAAATCTGTTACTCAGTAGGTGTCGTCCAATTTTATTTGCATGATAAATATGTTGTACTTAGTAGAAGTGGACTTCTAATTGGCAAAATATATGCGTTTGTGGAACTCATATTAGTACATAAGTTCTCCTGCATAAGGCCAGATAAACAGGTGGAACCAAAATGAACCTTGCGTATTGCCCATTTTTTTGTATTTTTAATTTTATTTAATATTCCCATAAAGTCGGCGGTGGCCTTAAGTCCCCGAAAGGGCGTCAAGTGCCGAACAAAATGTAGGATTTTTGAGTATTATTCAGTTTCTAACTTACCAGAGCAATCATGGTGGTAGTTGGAGTGATGATATCCAAATAGGTAGAAGACTTAAATGTAAATGATATAAAAAACTACTAAAAATCACCTTAAATACATTCTCTGTTTGTGAAGTTACATCAATTGGAGAAGTGCAGTAACTAAGGTGATAACTCGAATCAGGTTATGAAATGTGGCAAACGCACAAATTGACACACAGTCAACTGGGCAACTGTTTGTCTTCACAATAAATACTCATTGACTACTGTGTGTTGGACAAGTCATAATTTGTTTCGAATTTTTCATTTATTTATTGTACAAGTTTTTAAGGGAATGACGATTATTTCGGGCTAATAATTATGTCGATTATTATTTATTTTTCGACTATGTGGTTGTACTGCGGGGCAAAAGCCACCCTTTCTCCTCTCTGTCTTGAGCTCTTAAAAATGTTGATTAATGTTTAAGTATTCCTAGTAACTTGTAGTACCTAGCTTTTTCTACTTTTTCTTCATTTATTTGTACTTTACTAAAACAACGACCACTCAAGATATGCCTAGGTATATTTGATAAATGATTTTATTTCTCTAAGTAGGTTTGTGCAAACCGGCGTTTCCTATCTGACTACTCTGAGAAGAAAGGCCGAAACAAACTCAGAGGTCACAGTCTCTTTTAAAGTCCAGACATAATCTTGATCAGATCATGCCAAAACCATGTAAATTGATGTCAGAAATGGTCCTTTCAGGAAAGAACCACACTGATTGACTGGACCTGTCTAGCCAGTGCATGCATTTGTCAGTAACCGTGCAGCTCAACTTAAAACTTTCCTGTCAATAACATGCTGGGATTTGTTGAACATCCCTTACTCATTAACTGACCGTAAGTAGCTAAGTTATAAAGGTGTTTACATAACCACGGAGATAAAATTGCATCGATTTTAGTTTAGTAAAATTAACTGCCGACGACGATGACGACATTAATCCGTTTTCACTCGAAGGCAAGTCCTGCTTAGCTTCGAAATGACATGTGCAATTCCTTTTTAGTAATTATGTCTCCTTTTTAATTACAGGCTTTGAGTTTGAGTTTCTCTACATTTTCGGCAATTTTTTGACATTCCTTGTCGCTGAGATGTGATTGCGACTAGATTTTGATTATTCTTAATTAAGGGAATTGGTCTTCTGATTTCAAAAGATTTAAAAATAAAAAATAACTGTACAAAAACCGATACTTTTAAACATATTTTAATTTAAAAGAAATAACATAGATACATACTTACCTATTGCTTATTTAATTATATTATTAATTTATGACTTATATAATTTCAAGTTAACCTTAAATATTAAATCTTATGTAGTTATTGGTATAATGGGATGATTTTGAATGGATTATTTTACAGTTTTTAATTTGTAATAGTAGAAATTCTTGAATTTAATCAACATTTATTGAGTAAAGTTGTTATAATAATTGAGATAATTTCCATTAATTTTATTTCAATAAACCATTCTAGTCAATAAATAACATTATTTGTCCAGTCTTTTGTTATCGAAATATATTCGAGCTAATACTTAAATATTGCATTCCATTGCCGACGATGTATTACGATAATTTCTTGATGATTGTTCGGTAGCCTCTCTTGCCCGCCTTGTACGTCATTTGGTAGAGATGTCCCTTGGCGTCGTACCACCGTACAGCGCCGGCGACGTCTAGGGCTGCGTCTTTGGTGCCACGGTTCAGGATTGCTCCCTCTTCAGTGCGAGACGAACCATCAGTGGCGTCGTAACTGAAAGTAAAGAAAAACATTTTTATTAAAAGTTTTCAATGAATTATTGGAACATGTTTTGAGTACCTATAAGAGAGTAGAGCAAACAGCTTCAGTGGTATTACTAGATATGCGTAAAGTAACAGGCACTGCGGCGCATCGTGTTTTATTGGATACATATACATCCGTCCTTGTCGTTGGACATATTCGGGAGACCTATTTGGTGTCTGGCCGCCACAATACAATAATGAGAGTCTTATACATAACATAAGTTTTATATGAGTTTTTGAAAACATCATAAACTGCCTAGCCTTTTCTCAACTATGTTGGGGTCGGCTTCCAATGTAACCGGATGCAGCTGAATACCAGTATTTTACATGGAGCGACTGCCTACTTGACCTCCACAACCCAGTTACTAGGGTAATACGATTCCCCTTAGTAAGACTGGTTGCCAGGCTTTCGGGCTTCTGACTACCCCTAACGACTGTCAAAGATCCGCGAATCACATGAAAAATACAAGGACAGGTATTTTTCATTTTCTATTAGTTTGAATATGAAGGTTGCAGACGTCTACCTTTCTACGTCTTCATTGTAATACCTAAATTATTTAACTAAGATCTTCAATCAACTATTATTGATCGAATCATAATATTGATTCATATTTAACCAATTTTTTTACTGAGTAAACATTTTTTTTTTATGTGTAACATAACTCGGGACCAACTGCTTTTAGAAGGCGTATGAGGGGTCAATGCCATTACCATGGGTAGCGGGATCGTCGAGCGGGAAAGGGTTACCGCTGCCCTGGTACATTAAGGGCTAAGGAAGGAACACTGGTGGGTTTTAGTCAGTAAGAGTCTGACACTCCCTTCTGCTCCACCCAGAGCGGGAGGGATCATTTGATGATTTCCCATCATCAAAAAAAAAAAAAAAAAAGGGGTCGTAGCCAACTTCTCATTGACCTTATTTAAAATCCAGTCATAACATTAAATTTATCATGGCACATCCTTATAGAGAGGTAGACGGATACCCACCCACGCACACCAAAATATATTCAACATTATGAAGAAAACTAGTTTATCCCATAAACACATACCAGCAATGAACGACCTTGACCTTTAGATGCCACGTGATGTCCTTTTAGAGAATTTTAATGGGCTTTCAATCAAATGAGGCCGAACTAACTTTTAGATCCTAGACTGCTATGAAATTCTACGCAATATTTTTAAACAAACATTCTTTTGCTTAATTTAAATATTTTAAAAACTCAGAAAAGTAAATAGTTGTAGAAAACGTTTGTGCATCATTATTTATTTTCAAAGCGTGTCTTCATAAACGATGTTTGAACAGCAATGTCACCGCCCCTGAATGTCTATGTTTTTGACTCAGTCTACTAAGACACATTATTAAAATGTTTTTTTTTTTTTCAAAGCATATTTGAGGTGTGCAGATAGACAAATACATTCCTGACCTAACTTTAACATTGACCATCCATTTGAGAGCTTTTACTTCAGTAAATAGCTAGATAGGACAAAGCTATGCATCAACTTGTTGGCATTGCAGATTATCTAAACACTACATGGGTATTATAGGTAAGAGATAAGCAATTCGTCACCGACTGGAAAAAAACATACGAGAGCTCAATCGACAAATAGTTAGAATTTTATCAGAATGATGTGTTTGCTCAAAATATATACGTAAGTATTATAGGATATATTTAAACACTATTATAGGCAAAGTTCAATAACCATCATTTTAGCGCAAGTTTTCGAGAAATATCATGTAAGCTTGATAATTGATACTAATCATTGGATTTTTCAGTATTATAACATTCAGTTTAGGTACCTACTTCGCACTTAACTATGACAGACTTAATTGAAAGTATAACCATTGCTCAAATTCAAACCAATTATTTATTTTACAACCAGAACCTGACATGGACCAAAATTCCCAGCATTTACCAGATTGCATAAAGTTGTCTGCACGAAAACAAAAACGAGTCATCCCGAATCAAAACGAATAGCTTGCAACCGTATTGAGAGTTAAGTGAAATTCGACCTCATTGGTGCTTTCGGAATAATACTGTTCCTTATAAAATTAAGGTACCTACTGTATAATTGAGGGCTTGTACCCAATCGAGTAACGGACCTGTAACTGGCTGACACTGACTGTTATGTTAGGGTATTCGTACCGCTTTCGGCCGTTCAACTTAAAGGAGGCGTACGATAAACGTTTTTGTACCCCACACGACAATGTTACATGTTACCATTCAACTTTTTTTGTAATGTTAAAGTGACATGAATGACGTTGGATGTTTTTAGAATAATGGGATTATAAATGGGTTGGAGATCCGGGTTCGATATGAACACTAATCGTTTAACAGCAAACAAGAGATGTTTGTGCAGTTAGATTCCAATAAGAATTATTTCTGTTATTTTTTTATTCTCTAAAATTGTTATTCGTAAACTGTATTCTATGCTGATGTTGTTAAGTATTTCGTTGTTCTTTTATTTGTGGACTTTTAATTGTTATGATCCAGTCAATTTAAAATGTAAAGAGGCACAGAAAATATCTGTTTGGTTACAAATTTTAAGGCCCGCCTTAACGAATGCCAGCGTCGCAATGGTGGTCTGGCAGGTATAGTGTTTAAAAACTAAATTTCCAAACCTTAGTTTATGCATGTACAACAAATCATATTCAGTAAGAAAAACCATTGTTTAATTATGAAATTTTGATAATTAAAATTTTCTTTGGGCCACCCTGTACATGGAGGTGACAGGTTGCGAGCTAAACTATGACCGTGAGTGGTAACTTTTCTGTTCAGTAGTTTTTGTAGATAAATTAACCACCACCACCAGTAACTAGCTTGTGGAGTTCAGATAGGCAGTCGCTCAATGTAAAATACTGGTATTCAGCT
Source organism: Apamea epomidion (assembly GCA_947507525.1). NCBI lineage: Eukaryota > Metazoa > Arthropoda > Insecta > Lepidoptera > Noctuidae > Apamea > Apamea epomidion. The sequence continues at coordinate 11,590,750 of OX382228.1, read as the reverse complement.
GCATCTGGTTAGACTGGAAGCCAACCCTAAAAGGCTAGGCAGATGATGATGATGAATTTTTGTAGATAAATTATTTTTATTTATTGTAAGCTTTATATTGGAAGTGACAGTTTTGCGTATTAAATTGTTTTATCGAGGACATTTCAATGATTTGTGAATATTATAAACATTAGGAATGATTGATTGTGAATATTATATATTATAAAATAGAATATAAAAATAAGGCATGTTTGCCAAAGTGGTGGTGGTAGACTAATATTTAATAAAGAACCTGGTCATATCTCTACAATCTAAATTGGGCGTGGATATCGATTATCTTCTCATATATCAAAGAAAAATAGTCATATAAATAGGAGATCACGAAGAAGATTTTCTTCCTTCAGTAACTTATTCTTTTTTAATTTTTTTTTTTTTATTGGAAAGTAATATTGGCATAATACATAGATTTATCACTTGCAGTATATGTATGCGGTCAGAGTGTTGCTGAGGCTTCCGTGGTTCTGTAGTGCTTCTGGTATGTTTTTACAGGCCAAAACAAACGATTTTTATGCGATAATAAGAAAGTCAAAAGTGCCTTTTATGTGCCTATTTGAAATAAATGATTTGTCTTGACTTGATACCTCACAATTATTGTGGATGTACTAATACTAGTGTTCAAGTTGAGTAATTACTAACCTAAATCTTGCTCTAAATTGGATTTTATGATCTGAAATTAAATGATGATAATAGGTATAAACTTGGTGCATTTGTTTACCTGTTACCTAAAGCGCAACGCACATTTGGACAGGCCGCGCCGCATTGCAAGCATCCTCTACTTTTGTACATTTTCTATAAACTATTGCACACTATCGGCGACCCGCAATGCACTTTTTTACACATCACGGCTCGGTGCGGGTGCAATGTGCGCCAGCTTTAATACTTCAATGTTGTACATCCGTGTTATTGCAATTATTTTATGATGACCATCTTGCATAGCGCCTGTGATATTCTATGTGATGATATCACACTTTTCTTGTAAGTGGCATTCAATCTTTCGTAATGGTTGTAGGTATAGATATTTTTAGCTTCTACAAGATTGCAATTAGGTAGGCAAACGAAACTATAAGAGCTTGAGCACCTATTCAAACTTCATAGAATGCCTTTACAGTTAGGTACTGGGTATTAGGTCCCACTTTAGGTACAATGCAGTAGAAAACCAGTTGCCAAGCACATTTCCAGACTGCATAGCATCAACTAAAAGATTTTATTTTTCATTGAAAATACACGTATAAAGTACTTAGGTATTTTTTATAGAGAATTTTCAGTTGCTGGAATGTTTTAAATGCATGTGCGGTGAGTAAAGTTAGCCCGCAGGTTCCTAGTATTTAGTGGGTTATACCAATATACATTATATCTCAGTTTCAAAGGATGTGAGCGTGCTTGGCTGGGTCACGCACCATTAATATTTATGCGACGCCGTTAAAACTTCCAACTAAAGTAAAATGGACAAACCAGCAAGTTAGTTTTTATTCTGTAGAACAAGTTATGAACTCTACTACTACGATGTGACAGAGAATGAATCATTGATGATTTACATATTAAAATTGTGTTAAAACATTCCCTGAAGTCGAGTTTTCCGGAACCACAATAAACTGTTTCTAAAGTTGATACGTTACTAAGACTAGCTTGCTACTTGTATTTGTTCATTCGATTTCATTTCCATTCAAGCTTCAACAAATCAGAATCCCAAATATAAACCATTCAGTTTTTCTAGGCTGCCGGTTGTGCATCGTCTTATAAAACAAATTAGCACTTATCAGACAATGTCGGCTATAATTAACTGCAAATATAATGCGATTTCCGTATTTATCTGCCAGGTTATTACCCGACAACGGAGACCGATTCCGCCTAGATCCAAACAACTTGCCGCTATCCTTGCGGCAGAAAGCCAACAAACGTCACGGAAGAGCGATTTAAAAATATTTGCTTTCCAAATAAACAGCGTGTTAGTACCTATAGGCAGGTACATCACGTAAACGGATTATCAGGTTACACCAGCTGTACACGTAAGGACAATATAGAGGTCAATTTACATAAACATGACATTCCATAGTGTTGGTCCGCAAATATTTACGTCGTCGATCTAGTGATGGTGATGGGTGAGTCAGACGTTTGCTTTCCTTTTCGTTTAGTATTCAAAATGTTTTGTCATTTTATTACTGTAGGTAAGCATTATTCTCAATCCCGTTTGGCTTTTGATATAAGTGATAGATAGAATAGTATTTTCCACACGACGTTCGTGGGTTACACTCTATCAAGTTTGTTGTGGTTTTATCTAATTTTGTACACATATTTTTCTTATTGTTATCTATGATAAAATGCATGAATGTGTTAAATATTATTGACATCTTCTTATAAAAAAAATAACATTATAATATTATAGTGTAAGTCGGTAGACGATTGAAAACGGGTTAAAAATTGGTCATAGAGTGGGTGGACATGTTGAACAAGATAGAGAGATATGGCCAATATAATTACACGTGTAGTTAAAACATTCGACATGATTTTTTGTTAGGTCGAAACTAGAATTAAACCATGAACGGGACGATAGAAGTAAGCGGTAAAGTAAGCGGTTGACATGGTTTCAGAGTAGGTTTATTGCTCATAATTATTTTGGCGAGGATCAAAATACAGCTATTATAATTGCATATACAATACAGTGTAAGTAATTATGTCAAAACATAGATCAAAATTTAAGTAACTTTCTAAGCAATCAATTTGTAAATAGGAGGCGAGCGTGTTCGTGTAGAATATCAAAATTAGAATACGGTTAGATAGAATACCTACTATAGTAGTTTTAATATTAGTAGTAGTGGAGTATTCTACTGACCCAGTTCATGACATAATCTCTGTGTTTTCGGAATCTCAGAGAAATAATGGTACCAGCTTATTAGTGTATTAATGTTCTAGTCAGGAGCCTTGTTGCATAAGAATCTCGTAATCAATTTGTAGTATCAATAGGATTAGCAAAACGGAGGTGTCGTCTTTGTAATGTGATATGCTATTTAGTACATCCTTGGACACTGTATACAATTTGTAGCCTAGGTACCTATTGCGTAAACAAGGCTAGGCTTTAGCTTTAAGTCGTAATTTTATACCGATTAAAATAATCTAAGCATTTGTTCACAAAATGATTGGTTTAATTAGGATGGGAAGGAAACCAAATTAATTTTGCACTGCGTTGCTAAAAACAATTTTTCCAAAAAACTTACCTATTTCGTAGTTTGATTAAAAATTTGAGACAGGCTATATGTTTGATCGATCGTTGTAGATTTATATTACTTACATCTATACGACTTTCATGTAACGGGGTCATTGTCCTCGAGGGTTCAAACATTTTCTTTCTGAAGACATTGATAGAGATCGGAACATTTAAGTACGTCATACATTGAACGTTAATAATCCTTTTAAAATATATGCAAACAACTCAGTAAGCATTTATCAAAAAACATATTTTCTAAACATTCCTCATTTTTCCAGATATCGCAAAGCGGTTAATCAACTCTTCACGTGACCAGAGGGCTGGCCTGTTTCTTGGCCAAAGAATTAGCATCGCCATACAACGTGGCAATGCTGCCAGCCTTTTGGGGACGGTTCCTGTTGACAGCGATGCGGACGAATTTTTTCATGCCCTATGATTATTTTGCTTATTTTTTTAACATGTACATATCATTATTTTAAATGTTAGCTTATATAATGTAAATATCCTCAAAACGTCTATTTATAAAAACTTTATTGCAAGATGAAATATTATAGACAAAACATCATGTTCGGGTTAAAATATTGGGATCACGACTAGTTTAAAGCGAAATAAATGACTTAATCATAAACTAGCTATGTTTTTCAATTTACTCGATGGGTTATTAATGTAATAATATTAATTACATAGTTGTTTACATATTTTACGCTGATAACTACTTATTTGGGACTCGAATTTTGGTTAAAGAAGCTGCCTAGAAATCACCCTCTTTATAGTAATAATTTTGAATAATTTAGTATTCAAAGTGCAAAAAAAGAGACCATGACATTTCTGTTTTTGTAACATCTATATAAGTACACACCTTATACTAATAGTTAGGTACCACTATCGAATAAATATTCCTATGTGCATATGTCATTACTTCCCTGAATTCGATCCTTATATACGACACTGTCGGATGTGCAATAATTCTGCGTTTTTTTTTTTAATCAATGGATTGGAATACTCTCTAGGACAATAGCTTTTCCCAAAAAATCTAATGGTATTGGTATTTCTTTGCAAAATAGACAAACACACAGTAAATTAACATTGCATAGTCTGCCGCAGATTACCAAACCAGGTTGCAGCATTTATTCCTCTTATACGAGTTACGCAATTGTCGGTGCAACATGATTTTTGTCTCAATTGAAAGAGCTGAAAATAACCTAATGATATTAAAGATTTAAGAAATACTTACTGGTATCTATAAGAATTCGGCAGGTTGGCTGTGTCAAAGTCGTACTTAAGAATTTGAGCTCTTGGTTGGCTGTCAACCACAGGACTCGCCCCAAGCAATTGCACCAGCAAAGCGGACATCAGACTCTGTAATGTTAAAAAAAAAAATACATTTAATTGGCATAAATTAAAGAATGTTTACTTAATTAGCAATTACGTCCGTGTCCCGGGACACGTTTTTCGGATTTTTGTGCGTCCTTAATTAATTCAATGATAACATCTCCGAGTCTCCGACCGGTAAAAGCTTTTTGAACCTTTTTTTTAAGATTCCTTTCAGGATACAGACATCGTCCAAATCGTTCGATTAAATTTGATTTTATTGCCTGTAATAAACTATTCCATATCTAGAACACTAGAAATTCGACCTTGATCTTATATTGCCATATTTTAGAGTTCATCGCGATTTGTGTTTTTTGTTTGCAAAACGACTTTTCGCGCCGTTGTTATGTTATGTATCTATTTGCGAAAATTGGTCATTTATGTACTTCGGTAACCTTCAATAGCTAATCACTGACAATAAAATATAACATATACCTATGACCTTTGCGGGATATACAACAAAAATTGGTTCTATGGCTTACGATGTTTATATTGAAAACTATTTTAAGAATTTCGCAGATGATTCAATAAACAAAAAATAAACATCGCACAGAAAACACATCCATTGAAATATATAATTTAAAATAATTACTTTTATACATATTACATTCTCAACTTATAGATATGCCTATTTTGCTGGATAGATAAGCTAAAATGTATTTTGTAACGGATACTTCTTAAATGCAACATAAGTACACTTTAAGGGGAGATTTCGTCATATGATGTAGGCATAAACATAGAAGGTGTCGATAAAGCATAGGTCAGAACCTAAACCTATAACGACATAAGGTAAAACCACACATTCATGCACTATCGGCGCCGCGCCGGTACTTGCAACACACATCTTCGTCAACATGCAATCACAGGAAGGTCTTCAGTTCAAACACTCAATTTATTGACACATTTTACCATGCAAATTTTGACACTGTTTAGTCCTTATTCAGATGCACTTATATAAACACTTAACACAGGGAGATAATTACCAGAATGAACAGCATCTTGTCGCGTTTCACAGATGACAAAAGAAGCAGGTGACTTCCTGGACAGGTTGTAGTCCGAATGTGCTAACGGTTTCGCAAGATCTCCTTATATATAAAGAGTGGCGGGTGTGTGCGCCTGGTCGCCGCATACAAGCGTGCGGCCCGCTCCGCCTGCGCTGAAACAGAGCCAACTCTAGCTGACCATTACATAGAGCAACATGTGAATGGAGCGAGGATCCGCTCGGATGCTACGGTTACAGATCTCTGAACAATAAGGTAAAACCCGTACTAACAAAGAAACAATAGATTCTCGAATGGTTTTGCGAATTGAAAGTAAAGACTAGTCATTTAAAATAACGTCTCTTAATGTTTTCCGTCGTCAGCGAAAACACAAACAATAGTTTACTTCATATGACTAATTTGTTACTGACTGCGACAAAAGGTAGTTCAGTAAAGTAGTACACGTAGGCATGTAGCTTTGTGTACATATGAGAAGACATAGCCACATGGGTAGTCTGTAGTACTGACTACCCCACCACTCAACAAATATTCTGACAATACCTTACAAATGATATTTGTCCTTAGAAAGGTAACCCTTACACTCACAGCTATAGCCAAAACAGAATCTGAGTAAACATCGTCAGATGCCTCGTAAGTGGCTCCTCATCGTAAAAGGAAATTAAAACTAGCTGGCCAGATAAATGCACATATATGGACATTGTGGTTTGACCCTCTAAAAATGTATGCACAGACACAGGTAGTAGACAAACAACATGAATTTATATTTAAGTATACTTAGTAACTATAAAAACAGTTCACCATCATCATCACTTAAATAAATATGTTTCATGATTATAAGTTATAACTAGAGGCATTAACTTTGTATGACCTAATGTCAATTCATTCACGACTTCTTAACAGGAATCATAATTTATGATTTTCCGGATTTTTTTTATGAAAGCATCAGGTACTTATCTTATGAAACGTATGAAGGATAACTAGATTTTACAATGTAAGCCTGACTGAATTATACAAAGTAAATTAAATCTTTGATTCCTTCTAATTTCCCGGTAAATATTCTAACAAACTAATGTCACAGAAATGGGTTTTGTAGGTCAGTTAAGATAAAGAACAACAAGTAAGTGTAAGGGGCCCGAGTGCCCATTTGTTTTTCAAGACATTGCTAAGTAGGTGGTCGACTCTTGACGTGACTTATAGGGCCCCCCGAGGGCTCGCCTATTTTTTGGCCATAAAAGCAGCATCGCCATATAACGTGGCAATACTGCCTGCCTTTTAGGCTTTCCCCTGGTGACAGCGATGTGGACCAATTTTTAGATGCCCTAAGATTCTTTGCCCTCCTTTTTTATATACATACATGGTACATATTATCTGGTTTGAAAATAATAAAAGATATTTTATCATAAAAAAACTAGTAAGTACTAAAAAACTTTCTTTTGGAATAAATGTTTGTGATATAAGGAGGTGATATTCAATCAAGAATCAAATCCTGCGTATGCTTCGGATGACAGTATCTATGTAGATACTACGCTATGCCGCCGCGCCGTGACAGTTTTGATAATTGTGTCTTGTGGTAGGTAGGTAGTAGAATTGTCGGTTTAACTAATAAACTGGAACTTTTGGCAACCCTAAAGTCATAAGTCACTTACTCCGCGGTAAATAAAAAAGATAAAATCAAAGATTATCAAATTCCACATAACTTGTGTAAAGATTACGTGGGCACTTACAAAAGTTGCAGACATTCATGTAACGGGAACTACATACTTGTTTCCTTACAAAATAAATTTATTGGTACAGTATTTTATACCCAATTGATGTTATTATTGATCGAAGAATTGATGTGTTTACGTCACCCTTATTTATTTACCGATGACGCATTTCAGGCGTCAAGAGCAATAAGCAGGTGCTAACTTGCACGTAAAATGAATGATTTAATGAAAATTGCACGTAACGATTTTTCTTTTGTGTTCATCCAAAGGTTGTTTGATAGAACTGATTTTTAGCAAGGAGACTGTTAACTAATTTTATTTTATTGTATTTACACCTTCAGTCCCGTGGTGTACAAGAAAGCTAGTTTCTTTTATTCTTTAAAAAGGCAAACAAATATAGGGTGGCCAATTCGAATGTATACAACTTTTTTGGACATCAGTTTTATTTGGCGCTAAATTTTACGCTTCTTTGATATCCACTATTTAGTCCAAAAGTGACAAATTCGTTATGCACCCTTTATAAGACCATGACTGTCGCAATAATTTCAGTAATTTTATCCTAAAGTTCCTAAACGGATTGAAAAACGACCAAACGACACGACCTTCAACAAGTTAGTACGAGTAACTAATCCCATTTTGATCACAGAGGATTTGTAAATAAACAACACTTTCACTATGTGCAGAGAAGCAACCTTTGTTGACCCAGATAGGACCCCTAAATTATTTGTCTGACTGTTTAGATGGAGTAATTGCACCATTATTCCATGAAGAGGCTACAGGACAGGTGCTGCTGTTACTGCAACTGGCAATCGCAATAATGTTAGTTTTTTTATTTATATTCCGTCATGCCAATGAGTTAAGCCTAGAAAACTCGTGGTTCCAATAAGATGGAATCAGAAACCATGCAACACGAAACACTATTGAAACTTTGAGAGGAATGTTTCCGAAGAATAATGTTGACATTAATTGACCCCCAAATTAATCAAGTCTTGACTTTTTTTCTGTAGGGTTATCTAGAGAGACGTGTCATGGTCAATTGTGTAAAAAATTGACCATGACATGAACAGAATATTTGTGATTCTGATCTGAGTGGAATACCTAATATGCGTTTTTTTTTAAACAAGGCGAAATGCGATCGCTTTTTAAACCAGCAAACATATTGAGATTTGGGCGATGTCATTTTTCATACAAAACAGCCAAATTAATAGAAATTTTCCAATAACTTTGGGAAAATATCTGGTAATTTTCGTTTGTAATAAAAGTATTTTAATGTAACTTTTGAATTGCCCACCTGTATTGGGTTTTTCATGAACGAAATATTTGCAAACGTGTGTGAATGTGTAGAATAGATTCTATTTACGGTGAAAATTTGAATAATACCTAATTACGTAATTTTTATCTATGATGTGCAATGAAAGTATGCAACAACTGATTTTCAAATCAAAATTTGATTGCAGAGCTGCGTGTTTCCAAAAATATACATTTAACTTAAAAAATATATTGCCGACCTAAGCAATTTACATCAACATTTTGATTACCACTTTCAAAATCTGTACAATATTTTGAAATTTCGTGTATTTCACAAGTTATCGATCGAAAAGCAAGGTCGCATAGCGGAAGCATTAATATTTTAAAATAGATCGGGCTTTTATATGTGACGTTACATACAATTCGCAATATTTGGAGTCTTTATTTCGAAATCATATATTTCTGTTGCCGACTATGCATAATAAATACACAAGAAGTTGCATAGCTGAAGTTGCATTGAATATTCATTTCATACTAACGTACGAAATGAATATTCTAAACCTTTCTTTAAACTAAGATTAAATCAAAGATGTTTTTTTTTACAACGAGTGCTAACACGCCCGTGATTTAATAGCCGATGCGATACTCCTAAAAGTTTCGGCGCCATATAAATTTCTCGACGTGGGACAACATTTTTATTTAATTTAATCAACACTCTTTACACGAAACTACATAATTATTAACGCAATTAATCATCAATAGAAACTATACGACGAAGATTCCAAACTACGGAATTTAATCGGACGATGAACAGCCGCGATCTATTCTGTAAAAATCTCACCGTCACAACTTAGGTGAAGTGAGCTAAACGTGTGTTGTCAATAGTGTCAATTCCTAACATCAGGTGGAATGGTTCACTTCACCTAGGTCTTCACGGTGAGCTGTTTACAGAATAGGTGGCCAGGACAGTTCTTGGTGGACAGTTCTGTTAAATATTTGGGAGCGTTTTCATTACATCTGCAGTAGTTAGTACCTACCTACTGCTTCGATACCAAATGTATTCTATGATACTCCTACAGAATATCCTGGTTTTAAACAAGATGTTTCAAGTTTGCTATTTTGTCGCTAATTAGTTGAGATTAATGTCTGATAAACAACGGAGTAATCAAGCTTGCAGATCAGATACTACAAGCTACTGTAGATAGTATAAACAAGTCGGGTTTTCTCATACAGTAGCGATGTGTCGGACTAAGATTAAAAATAACAAGGAACATGTCGTGCGGTAGGTATAGAAACTGAGAAAATGCTGCTGCGATTGAGCTAAGCCTCTTTTTAGAAAACATTTCTAGAATATGTATGTTTTGGATCTAGTAACTGCTGGTTGGCTTTGAATTTTATCGGAAATACCTACATCATGCCTGTATTTTTCGAAGGAGTAGGCAGAGGAGTACATAGTACACCCAAACGCAAATATTATATATTTTCAGGAAATGTAGACCTATAATTTAACTCAACTCATATCTTCAAAGATTTCTCACGATTTAAAATCAATCACCTATTTTTAAAGTTAGTGTTATTTCTTGTCAAAAAAAAAAAAATCACAGCTTGCTACAATTAACTTTGATATTGACTTGCCATCAAGAAACAATATGTTTGCACTCTAAGAAAAAAAAATTGTGCATCTACTACTTACTTAAGTACCTACTAAATTTTGAGTATCTATCGTTCTTCTTACGAGTAAGTTTGTGTATCAAACGTGTTCGTGTATCAAACGTTTTCGAGTATTAAATTGTATTGATAAGTATTCTTAAGGTCTTAAACCGTAAATCATGGGTAGATCCTAGACTGAATTATTATGACCTATTATTATTTACGAGCAAGTCATATTAAAATACTTAAGTCATAAATAATCCAAAATGAAATGTTATCCATATAAATAATACCACTATGTATGCTGATATAATGTGCGCGGAAATGATTATTATTATCGTGAATGTTGCTGTTTTTGCAACAATTGAGGCCATAGGTACACACATTATGCAAGTGACTTATGACCTATCTTTTCGGTTTTACTTGCAACTGTTATAAAACATTTGTTACTAAATCTTGTTTGATTGAAATATTTGATATTTTATGTGACACTAATATAAGAATGAACTTTATCTGCTAAACAAATTAACTATTGAGATCAAAATATTAATTTATCGTTTAATTTATAGTGGAATCAAAAAATGAATCGAATCTTAAAAGATAAAGTGAGGCCCTGAAGTAAACTAGGTATGATCCACAAATTCATTAGGATGGTGAGTAGTATTTTATAGTAGGGTAGAATTAAATTAGTTAGCGTTTATTAGCATCAGGTTTTTGCCCGCGTTCGCACCGACGTATGTTGGCAACACCTAATGAAGCTACTTCGAGTGCTGGCAGTGAAGTTTTTGAAGGAAGGAACTTCCATAGAGTATAGAAAACTTCCCGCCATTATTATTATTCTCATGCCGCGAAACGCGTTTGATTTTGTGGATTGTTATTATTTTCTGATTAATATATGTTTGTATAAAAAGCTAATACGTCTTTCAAATACCTTCCGTGAAGAAATAGTTAATACGTGAAAATATCGCGACGGGATTTTATCGCGCGCTGGATTTTCAACTCTCGGTGTTGAGTCGAGCACTGAGAATCAAATAGAGCGCACTTCAGCGCATCAAAAAATCACACTTTTGGATTTTCAACTCTCGGTGCTAAGCAGTGCGTTGAAAATCCAGTGCGCGAAATAAAATCGCCGCGGGAAAAACGCGCCCGTGCGTACTTGGGTTTACTGCGGGGCCGAACCTATAGCTCGTGAAAGAGTATTAATGGTTATCAGTATAATCAGCCTATAATGTTCCCCCTGCTGGGACACAGGGCTCCTCTCGGTGAGAGGGGGTGGGCTGTGATTTGCCACGCTTTAATGGTTATGTACCTATTTTTTTTTCAGTTACAAATATATTTTTTTAAGAATATCAAGCCGCTAATATGGTCTAGAATAAACAATGAGAATAATGTGTTTGACGTGATTAATAAAGGTTTTCAGCATCTTTTTGATACACATAAACATAGGCCAATAGGTACGCTGCATTTTCATTATATCACTTTATCTTATTTATATCTTCTTAAATATTGCTATAAATTAATTGATTTATTGACAGCTTGGCCAATAGAATCATCAAAGTTATTTAATTATTTAAATATCCTGCGGTCCGAGTTGTAAACCCAGCAGGCTCTGCATTAATGAGATACCGAATTTTTGCTCTATCAGAATTATTATCTACTAGTTGCGCCGGTTTTATCCGCATAAGTCTCGATCCCGTAAGAATATGTGGATTAAAAGTATTCTATGCCTTAATGTGCATGTGCCAAATTTCATACAAATCCGTTCAGCCGTTTTAGCGTGAAACTGTTAAACAAAAACCAAATCTTTACTCTTTATAATATTAGTTCAGATTGTATGACTTTTTAAACTATTCATGATTAATTCCCTCATTGAAAAACCATCTCCCATGCATGCACTGAGTTTAGGGTATTGAATATTCCCCATGTTCTTAGTCGGTGTAATTCTTTTTCAGCATTTGAGTAGGTATTGGGGTTGAAGTAACAATAAAAGTTGCAAGGCAAGAAACTTGCATTGTGTAGCATAATCAGTCTATAATATTCCCACTGCTGGGACACAGGCCTCCCCTCTGTGAGAGGGAGTAGGCTATAATCCACTAGGTGAGCCCAGTGCGGGTTAGTAGATGTCACATATCTTGGAATTTTTTGGTTCTAGGATATATCGGTTTCCTTATGATGTTTTCCTTCACCGTTTTGAGAGCAGTAGTGACGAAATAATTTACGCAAAATAAAGCGCGTGATTGGTTTCGAACCCACAACTCTTAAGTTGCGGTCGTTACCATTTGGTCACCACTGGTCTCACCATCGTGTAAATCAGTCTTTTATGATGAGAATGCAAGTCACGCGTTGAATGTTATATTAAACGCCTTGCAGCAAGCGCATTACTCTTTAAAAAACCATACAAACGAAGAAAAAAAAAATACAGCTATTAAGAACATGTTAAATTTCGGGGTTTCGATGAATTTTTGGTCCAGTGATTTTTATTTAAGTTCTAGTGCCATGTTGGTCGACGGCTCAAAGGCAAGCTGCATGGACATTTTTTCTTGCGATAAGTAGCACGATCCGTTTTGGGTTGAAGACCAGGCACATACTAATTGAGTTTAAAGTAAATACGTTCCTCATTTGGAATATTTTAAAGGTTGTTAACCCAATAAAAATTATGAAGATCTTATCATATGAATTTATATGAGAAAACAAAAATTCGCGCAAAATTTAATAATAACTGCTGGTAGATACTCAAATGTGAATATAAAAGTATCCTTCCTCAGAATAAAAATACACGTAGGTAGAGTTAATTACGTTAATGAACTCTCTTGGAATTTCAGTACCTACACGAGATGATGACGACATGCGATAATGGAAGACGTGTATTGTTAGACTAATGATTATGTCAAACAACACGTCAGTTGTACAGGATATTCAAGTTTTTACTACCTACCTAAATATGGCGATTTCATTAGGATACCTTACCTCAGATAGATATGTCATGTTGAAAGCATGTGGGTAACGTGGTGTCTTGCATATATCAAGAGCTATGAACACCACAAAAGCTACGGTTATACCAAAAAAATATTTTTGGTGGCATTATTTAGTGACTGCAAGTAGCCACTTATACTCCTAAAATATTTAATACCAATAGACCTTGGCCTAGTGATCAAACGTTCTAATTAATTATTCCCCCTATGCAAGGTTATGCGGGGTCATAAATAGCTGCAGTGATCAAATCGATGTGCACTTCGAAAGTTTGGGCAAATTGAAAGCCAAACTTCTTAAATACCTTCCTAAATAGATGTGTGTGTTTAGATAAAACAGTACCTACCTTTTTTACTTTTTTTCTACCATTTTTAAATTATATCGTTATTGTAATCATCTACACTTTTAAATGCTTAAGTTACTTAACATAAAATTAGATTAATAATATTATTTTTTTGTACAACGTCTGTATGCATGCGGAGTTTACCTGTAAGTGATTATTGCACTGTTGCACACACACTTTCGCATGTTACATTTAGCATAGAATCGGTGTAAACAATTGTTGGTGAACCAATAAAAATAAAATATAATTTTAACGCACATGATATTCATGGTTGAAAAATAATGCTAGCTAGTAACCAACAAACAGTGTGACTGTGTTATTCCTGAACATGGATTATCTATAGTGTAGTTAGTGTCCCAAGTGCTCTTAATTACACCACAAAGAAGATTAAGCAGACCACTGGCAACTGTTTGGTTAAATTAATGTCTCAAATCATGGAACCGTTTAGAAAAAGACGTTAAAAAACTTAGACCATAGAAATGATGATGCCAATAAATTAGGACACGACAAAAGAAAGGAGGCTTAAACCCAGCAGTAGGTAAAGACGAGCTGAGAATAATAATGATAAAATGATTCAAGGTGATTTAAAAACCAAAATAAATAATGTGTAACTTCAACGGACTCTCTCTCCATACATCAAATATTAACGGTGTAAATGCGGAATATGAATAAATGTTAAGGGAAATTACTTGAGTCGTTGGTTTTTCCGATGACCTTTTTTAAGTTACGGTAAAAGTAACGACACACCTTACAATGTTTGTTGTATTTTGTACCAAAAGTGCACGTGAAGTACATGAAGTTCCTGCCGGGGTAGCGGGATTGTCCGAAAGGGTTACCGCTGCCCTGGTACGTAAAGGGCTAAGGAAGGAACACGGGTGGGTTTTAGTCAGTAAGAGTCTGACACTCCTTTCTGCTCCACCCAGAGCGGGAGGAGTCATTTGATGATTTCCCATCCACAAAAAAAAAACATGAAGTTACACTGTTTCTTTTGAATACTGCCAGAGAAATAGGGTAGCTCAGCACCCTTGAACATCGTCGATCCTACAAAATTATTGGTAACCATATCAATAATAGATACGCATGACGACACATCCAGCTATACATTTCCAGTTTTAGCTGACCACGCATTGTATAGGCTTTTCGTACAATGAGAAGCGAGCTTATACTGGAAAATTATAGCTTGATGTGTCGTCGTATTACTATAAGGTCGATGTTTCTGTTACTAACAGCGAACTGCTATCAAAGAACTGTGACGTCTTTTTAAGCGTTTATAAGGTAAAAGTAAGTAGTAAAAGTTATTTGAAGTTGTTTAAGAACATTAGTTATTTATGACTCGACGTGTCCTTGACACTTCGAACTATTGTATGCAAAACACTCCGAAGGTTTCCTCAAAAGAGTTGTTTAGAACACGTACATAGACAGTAGGACAGGTAATTTTCACCTTGTTTACAACCTGGCAGTCAACTTTTACCTTTTATTTTAAGTAGGCATTAATGTGCAGCTTTCTTTGATGTGCAATCGACAGCCATAAAACCTACGATTTATTTTACAAACGTGCTTGATGTATTAACTTTGTGATCTTTTAGTTCTTGAGAGATGGTAGAAAACGTTTTGTTCAGCATACCCTTCTGCTACGGCTACGTACATAGTCGTCATAAGGCGAATTACACTGCGCGCGCTCTCTCTCGTACACCACTCAACGGTTCGTTGTACAACAGAGAGCGCGCGAAGTGTAGTTCGCGTTATGGTGACAGTGTAGCCGTAGCCTTAGAAGAAGAATCCTTCTCCTTTGAAAACCTGTAAAGACTATAACTTTTTTTTTTACTAATCTACGCTGTCCCACTCTTGGGCAAAGGCCTCCTTCTACTCTATCCATCTTTCGTGAGCCCGCTCGTCCCCCTCCCAGTTTTGACGGAACTCATCCATCTCGTCCCGGCCGTAATTTCGATTATATGTATGTATTTACTTTTGATGAGTTTGGCTAGCAACTTGTTGAAAAGGACGTCCTATGTTGTATAAATTCAGAGAAACATGTGAAGTAACTGCTGCGTCATATACTTGTAATACCTACCTAATTTGAATGATGATTCATGAAAAGTCAATTTCCCCAGGTTGGTACTTTCAATTATCTGAAAGACATTTTTGGCAACACGGATATTGTTGACAAAAAATCGTAGGCGCATTATTCGCACTTTATTGGAACTTAAAGTTAGTAAGTAGTTACTTATGTGTGTTTACTTTTGTTAACAATTTTACTCGAGGCTACTGAAAGGTACTTATGTAGTAGAAGGAAGAAAAGTGAAAAGAAACTGTATATTTTGAGTGAACAGGCATCTTCTGGGCACTCGTTTCATCATTTACCTCATCCATCGCGTTCCATCAAAAAATATTTCCTTTGTTATAAAATATGGTACCAGACTAGCTTTTATATATTCACTTCTTCCGCGTAAAATCTTCAACGACCCACTGACCCACCTCGGGGTTTCCGTGGATTTTCACACAAACATGCCATAAAAGCATCGTGAGGAAAACGGCATGTCCTCGAAACAAAAATTCGAAGACATATGATTGGTCATAAATGTCTTCAAATTTTTCGTTTACAACAGCCACCAACCCGCAATGGGTCCGCGTGGTGGATTACGGCCCACTCCCTCTCACCGAGAGGGGGCCTGTGTTCCAGTAGTGGGAACATTATATATATATATATATCGTGGGGAAGGATATAGGCTACCTTTTGTCTCTGTAGCACGTTCCCGTGGGATAATTCCAACAACCACGCAGACGAAGCCGCGGTCAGAAACTAATCATCTACAACAAAGCAATTAATATAATGTATTATTATGTTTACTCAACAATACATTTTCCCCTGCTCTAATTGGTAAAGTAAATATCCGTATTCATATAGGCATAGGGCACTATTTGCAACTGAAGTTTGCTTTCAAAATATTTACTCAAGACTGACGTCTGTTGTGCAATATAGCAAGACAGGTTTAATGATAATCTATCCGGAAATCACAAAACAATGGCCACCAACGAAATACCAACTAGACCATAAAAATAACTTCCTTGTCTTTTACAATACAATTCTTATTAATCTAAACTAATATTATAAAGCTGAAGAGTTTGTTTGTTTGTTTGGTTGAACGCGCTAATCTCAGGAACTACTTGTTCGAATTATTTTTTTTTTGTGTTGGGTAGTTCTTTTATCGAGGTAGGCTTTAGGCTATATATCATCACGCTGCAACAAATAGGAGCGGAGAATCAATGGAAAATGTTGCAAAAACAGGAAAACTTATTCCTTTTTACAACGGAGCTTCCGTTGCGTGCGCTGCGTAAACAATTTAAGGTACGCAAAATCGTGTATGATGGAATTGTTCCTCTTTAAAAGTTCTAAAAAACAGTCCGCGACAGCATATGTCTATCTTTTAAGATTGACTCACTATAACTTTTTTATGGTAATCAAATTTGAAGGCTATCTTAACATGCAGCACCCTTAGGAGCCGAGCAAAAACGATAGCAGGTGATGCGATGCGACGAGATGGGTCGGGGAACAATAAATTTCACGCGGACGAATTCGCGGGCAGAAGCTAGTTTCTTTATAATAACGAACTTAGCATTCCTGAAATCTATTCATCAGAGTTGTTTGAATGCATATTTATTTGTCGTGCTACTGAGTATTTTCAATTATGGAAATTACCATATACCTGAAGGCCAATTCTCGTAATTTAAAACGTTCAAAATCTAGTCGCAGTCTCATCTCAGCGACAAACAAATGTCAAAAACTTGCCAAAAAGTAGGGAAAATAGAGCTATTTTTGACAGATTGAGACTGAGATCTGAAGGCCAATTCTCGTAATTTAAAACGTTCAAAATCTAGTCGCAGTCTCATCTCGGCGACAAACAAATGTCAAAAACTTGTCAAAATGTAGGGAAATTAGAAGTATTTTTTGACAGATTGAGACTGAGATCAGAGGAGCAATTCTCGTAATTGTAAGAACGTTCACAGTCTGATCTCAGTCACATTTGTTTGTCGCCGAGATGAGACTAAGACTAGATTTTGAACGTTTTAAATTACGAGAATTGGCCTTCAGACTGTGAACGTTCTTAAAATTATGAGAATTGCCCCTCTGACTGTAATTGGTCTTAAAATTACGAGAATTGCCCCCCTGCCTTGGTACAGATTATCTCTATCTTAACCGTATTTAGTAACCACAGTTCAAATTCAAATTCAAATCATTTATTTGCTTGAATATGGGTGGTTACATGAGGTGATACATAATTACAAGTTCTTTAAACCATATCCTACCTTAATAGGTGTGCAAATATCGAATATAATAAAATAAAATATACACATACATAAACACAAGCCTTCTTCCCATGGAGTTAGGCCTGGTCAGGCAGAAAACTACAGAAAACGCCACCTGCTACGATCCTTACACAATACTTTGGACTCGTTTATGTTCACACATCGCACGGTTGTGAGAAATACTTATTTATTATATTAATCCAGGATTTCAATACATAGATGACATTAAACATTATCTATACCATATATTGACATTTATGAATTATTATAATTTTATTATCATTGTTTATTTTAAAAAAAATATTAAATTTATCATTTAAATAATCATTAACTTTATAATATGCTTTATTGATCAAAAAAAGCTTTAATCTACTTTTAAATGACATAAAATTAGTTGCTTCCTTTATATTATTAGGTAATTTATTATACCTATATATTCTAGGGCCCATACAAAATGCACTTTTGTCAAACATAACCATTCTATGGCGTATTGCTCGAAGTGTACTGGCATGCCTGGTACTTTTTAAGTTTCATATTTATTTATATTATGTCTAATGTGTAATGCTAGTTCATAGATATACAGAGATGGGAATGTCAATATTTTTCAATTTATAAAATGTGGTTTACAAGTATCTGTAGGTTTTAATGCACATATTGCCCGGATACATCTCTTTTGGATTTTGAAGACTGTTTCTCTCTCAGTGGCATTCCCCCAAAATATTACACCATATCTTAGTGTCGAACCAACGTAACCGTGGTAAGCAGATAGAAGTGCACTTTTAGAAGATAGAAGTGCAGTTCGAAGCAAAATAATGTTCCCATACTAAATCTAAAGTAAAAGTTGGTGTAGTCATCGAATTTTCGAAAAGACTGAAAGGTACAAATGGTTGACACAACATAACATAACATCACGCATGTATTGCCCAATGGGTTAGGCAGGGGTGTCTTTGTAGTAATACCTACAT
Organism: Apamea epomidion; assembly: GCA_947507525.1. Taxonomy (NCBI): domain Eukaryota; kingdom Metazoa; phylum Arthropoda; class Insecta; order Lepidoptera; family Noctuidae; genus Apamea; species Apamea epomidion. Next base: position 11,571,950 of record OX382228.1, on the reverse strand, counting down.
TACGCAAGTTTTGTTTAAGTCCCATGTAAAAGGGTGCGAGTCTATTGCCATGAACCTGGCACATTGCAGACTCCAGGCTGTTAAATAGCTATTACTGTGTTTTACAGTTTAAGTTATTAAGGCCTGATTTTTCAATCATCTGATAACTTTATTCGAGGAATAATTTTGAAATATTCCTCGAATAAAAGTTATCTGGCGATGGAAAAATCAGCCCTTAATTCAATAAAAACTATGCATTATGAACATAACAATATAAAGTTCATTCGATTTCGCTCTTTTTTTTTCACTGCACTACCTTTTTTGTCAGAATGACTGCCTGAATACGATTAAAAGTCCAAGTGTATACTTATGGTTTTCTTAGGTGCCTTAATTTACCTGAAATTTACCTACAAACTTAACTTTCTTGTGCAACTAAAAGTTAAAGAAGTTAAAGAATATATTCGCAACAATTTAATCCTTGTCCTTCATGATTATTAAAGGTTCTTTTGATTCTTTTCTGCAGTTTCGTTTCCATCATGTTGTCAGCGTTGCCGCCTAGCATTTTGTTTCGAGCAACTCGCCAACTCGCCTATCCAATGATTGCCTTGTGCACCTAGACGAATTTATTTAGTCAGATTTCCAAGTTGTTTAAAAATTTTCTAGCTTTTTAACTCTAGAGAAATTAATCTGTCTCCAGATGCAGAATATATATATATAGCGGTATACCAAGGCGGAGATGGGCTTATGATTATTACAGTCCATTCAAAGTTATTTTACCTCTGATTTTGCATCTTTGTTAAAATCACAGTGGTCTTTATACTCTTTGTAATAATGATGCTATTGGATTGCTGCTACTGACAAGACTGTCAAAATCACAATGATCTTTAGCCACGTTATAATAAGGTTGCTGTTGGGTTGCTGCTGTCAGAGGTAAAATAAGTGTGAATGGACTAGGACTTAAAAGGATTTTTCTTTTTAGTAGGAGTTTTATTAACTTTCGTACATGTTTTGGTAGCAGCTTCAGTTGAAAAGTGGTGAATGCCAGGAAATACAGTAATTAGTTGTTAATCAAGTTTTTATTAAACAAAATAAAGACAATGAAATTCAATAGTTTCTTAAAAAAATAATCTAGGTACTTAACAATTAACACTATCCAATAAACGGCACAACCGTTTGACATTTGGGGGGTAGTGGAGCGCCATTATAATATTGTTACATTTTTGTTGATTGTTTATAAATGCAATCAGCATTCTTACACAAATGCAAGTCTTCTATTCTAAGAACAGACTATTCCCAAACAAAAGCACTTTGTTCAAGAAAGGACTCGAACTTGAGCTAATGTTTGGCAGCTGCGTTTGGAACCATGAGGCTAAAAGGGCTGTTGAGCAACTAATTAGAAAATTAACTGCTAAACGATTTGTTGCAACTGATATTTTTTATGGTGCCATAATTTTTTCATGAGGAACGGTTTGTAATTTAGTCATTAGTGGACCTAACTAAAACGCTTATTTACAATGTGTTACCTAAAATGTCTACCCGTAAGTAAAGAAAAACCAGACAATTTCATTTTCTTCAGCTTATTATTAAAAATATACAAAAATCAATTTCCTTGCAGATTTTTGGAATTATAATTTCACCTGCCTTTTGTAACAATACTGTACCGTCAGCAACAGTTGAATTACAAAATGGGTAAGTTTTTTTAAAAGTTTTTTTTATACTAGGGTTGGATACCATTCCTCATCATCTGCTCGCCTTTTCCCAATTATATTGTGGTCGGCTAATCGGTCTAATCGGCCATTTTAATCGGATGCAGCTGAATACGAGTATTTTACATGGAGCGACTGACTATCTGACCTCCACAAACCATTGACTGGGTAATATAATACCCATTGGTAAGACTGGTTGTAGCATTCCTGTGTAATTAAATTGACATATTGTTGGGTATCGCTTAGTGCTTACGTCTGGTTTGCATTATTTATTATAATTATTTTTTATATTTATTTTGAGGAATACACGAATTTATTATGACATAATAATACTAATACATAGCTTTTAAATAGAATACACTTAATATAGTCCGTTGCTTTTATGTTATTATTCCAATATGATGTAACATAAAAAAAAACTGGAATCTATTAAAACGATTAAGGTAGGCGTATATTATAAATATCCGGAAACCTAATTCAGCAAGGGGACATGGAGCACAGTAATAAATCTGTTTGTTTTAGTAGACATGTGAACAACACCTCTGAGAACATGACTACGATTATGGTTACCACAGGTAAAATACCCATCGACATAAAAAGTACTACAACTACAAATTACACTACGACTATATCCAGAAACGTGACGACGCGCCCCGAAGGAAAAAGAAGAACAGTTCTAATCATTAACAGTCCTTCGTTGTTACGTCAGGTTAGAGGGAGAAAAAAATCGAAAGGCAAGAAGGAAAAGGGTGTTGACCCTAACGCCGCAGTTCAAAATCTTCTTTATGTGGAATACGACGAAGAAGGAGCTGTAATTGCCGAATTTATGATGCACAATATGGAGGACGTTTCTAGGTTCTTTGAGTCATTCCTTCACACAGAACTTTGCCATGGAAAGTGCTAAAATTCATAGTTATCCTAAAAGTGTTGCCACTGCAGCAGCAGGCAGCATTCGCTCGTCCAAACCCGACCCCGTAGTCTGAAATTGAATAAACCAGTAGTGAACCATTAGTATTCTTATTATATACCAGCGACCCGCCCCTGTTTCACACGTTTTTTATGAGTTGAGAGTTGACAAAACAAACATCGTGATTTCTTTACTACATGTAGTTTTTATAATAATGTATCAAGCACATAAACTTTCCGGAATAAATTCTCTAAATGATGGTGGAATTAGCATCAGGATCCGTTGCGTAGTTTTGAAGAATAACGCAACAGGCTCGAAAAACGAGTTCAATTTATAATTTGTTAATAAATAGGTATAGAAGTTGCTAATGATCTAGAGTCGAAGCAGATACGCAGGATTTTATTATTGTTCATCAATCACTGTTTGAAGTGTTTAGATTTAGTCATTAAATTATATTCAATTGACGTGGAAGGTCTTTTAAATCATTAGAATTCCCAAAAAAACTAACTGCTTATACCTACTTTAGTTACGTAATTATAAATTCAATGTTGTAAAAACTGTCTTGCAGATGTTACATTACAAAATGTGTAGAAGGCACCCCTGGCAATGAGTTTACAATCACTACACAAGCAAGATTTTTGGGTGTTACACCACCAACTTCCAAGCTCCGGGCTGTTACTAAGAAATTCCCAATGGAAAACCCCAATAACACTTTTCCCGACCCGGGAATTGAACCCAGGACCCCGTGCTTAGCAGTTGCGCTTGCGACCAGGAGACCAACGGGGCAGTCACCAATCCTTTACCGTACTTACCGAGTAGGGTAGAGCTGCTGCTTACAAAAAAAAAAATACGATCTGCGTTATGGGCTAAAAGGCACAAGAATTGATTTTCAATTCATTCAGTAGGTAGGTTTTAATAGGAATTTTAAAATAATAATATCTACTTACAGTTTCGTACTCTCCAGTTTCAGTAACGAAGTCAATATTGTTATCCACAGTTGTACCTGTACCGTCTTCATTAAATTCTGGCTTTTGAAATATGTATTCTAACAGCTGTTTATTAACATCTTCATTTTCTGGATTATCACCTGTCTTTTCAGGGGCCTCATTGTTTCTTACAGGCACTGGTTTTGTATTGATCTTTTGTTTCTTGTCCGGTACTGCTTTTTTAAAACCTTCACTTTTGTTATCCTGTGGCGAAACATATCTATACTCTTGCTGAAAATCATCTTGCGCTATTGAATGTGGTATTCCACTTATATTTGGAATGCGCATTGGTGAAGACGAAAAACCTTCATTTTTGTTTTCCTGTGGCACAACATATCTATCCCTTTGCTGAAAATCATCTTGCGCCATTGAATGTGGTATTCCACTTCTGTTTGGAATGCTTATTGGTGAAAACGAGTTGGTATTTCTCTCATAAGGCTGCCTATAATGCTGCATTTGTTCATGGTAATTATTATGACGTGTATTCCCATGATTACCGGAAACTATGTTTCCGATACTATTGAAAGTTTCTCCAGCTGTTGAAACTGGATTTCCCAGATTAAATCCAAATAAAGAGGCTGGTGATCTTTTCTGTCTTGTATTGGCATCTTCATTGGCAATCTCCTTCAGAGCCATACTTGTAGTTAGCAGAATATTTTCACATATTATCCATAGTATTAAGAACTGAAAACAGTAAAAAGCTTTAGTGAGTGGTGTAAGGACTAACTAAGGATAATGTAATACCTATGTATAACATATCTAACTAAATCAATTGATTGAAACTATTGTGTTGGTTTGTTTTCGCAAACAATCCAATTCAACCCACCATCTGAATGTTTGTTTCATCTATCAAGGGAAAATTCCATAGTCATTTATAAACAACATTGTTGTACAAGACCTACTAGCTATATGTGCCCTGCCCAATGCTACTTAAGTTTGGCGATTCTTCGGGCTATGTCGGTTACCTTGGTGCTCCTACAGATCTTTTCATTTTTTATTCGATCACGTAGGGAAACTCCAAGTGTAGCCCTCTACATTGCCCTTTGGGTGACTTTCAGACTTCTAATGAGGCGAATTGTGAGATTACGTTCCATTGCCATATGTCGTCACTGGCAACACGCACTGGTCAAAGACTTTTTTCGTATGACACTGTGGTATGTGAGGTGAGAAGATATTACGTAGCTTCCCGAACGCTGCCCAGCCGATCGGATGTGACGATTAAATCCATGGGCAGGTAAATTGGACACAGTTAAGTAATCAATTATTATTTTAGATACGTGTTTACCACACTGGTGCCGATCTTACGATACAGAACCTAATTATATTTAAATTCACAATACTCGTATGAGTCGAAATAAAGTCATTTTCTTGTTTTATATAGAACATAGCGACGTGCCCTTGCTTCGCACGGTTTTTACTTGAAAAAACGTTGAAATTTATCTATTGTCATCATCATTTGTTTAGGCTTTCCTCAAGTATGTTTGGGTCCAGTCAGTGTAACCGGAAGCAGCTAAATACCAGTATTTAACATGGAGTGACAGCTTATCTGACGGCGACAACCCAGTTAATGGGTAATACGATACCCTTGGTAAGACTGTTTGTCAGACTTTGGGGCTTCTGACGACTTCCTGTAGGTGGTGGGCCGAAATTTACAATGAAACGGACAAGTCGCGGGCAGAAGCTAGTGTTTTATACACATAAACCTCGAATGAATTCTCTAAATGATGGAAAAAACCGCATCAAAATACGTTGCATAGTTTAAAAGAAAAACGCGGGCACACAGACACGAAAAGCGACTTTAATTTATATTAATATTGTATATATATAGAAGATGATACCGGGGTAAAAGCTGAAAGGACTGCAGCACTGAAATAGCTACAATCGATCAACTAGGTACCGAAAAGGTTTGAATTGGGGTTATTATTTTCTCAATATTTGTAAAGACATACCTACTACCTGCAACATAAGTATTATTTTGTTAAAATGTACCAGTTTATAAAGAACTACTTAATTAACTATTCAAATTAAATAGGTACCCACATGATATGTATATGCATAGTGTATTCTCATAATATTTGTTTAGTTTTATTAAGTGAATTGTTTATGATTTTATGTATATATTTTTTTTGTCTCCTTTACTCTTTCACACGCTGTCTACATCTCTCTATCTATTGCCCTATCGCAGGTATGCCGGAAGAGATTTATTATGAAATAAGCATCCCCTTTTTACCTATTTTTCTGTTCTGTTTTTTTATATATGCGTGTACCTACATAAATGGTAAGATAAATAAATAAATAAAATATGTATTGCGATATAATTGATGTCTTACCTTAACTAATGCGATATCCATGTTGAATTCAATTGCTCGATATTCCAATATGAAGATATATTCCACACAGTACACTAAACAATCGTCAACAAAAATACACAACCTTTCGATAGCCCTACGTATCTCCAAAAAGATGAAATACCTATAAAATATTATTTATACGACCGTATATTTACGTTACAACACTACACAACTGATCCACGAATGAATTTGAATTACTTGTTTCCTGCTAGCTTAATGTTCTCAGAATCATAAGATGGAGTATGTTTTTTATACTCACATAATTACCTACTTCAAGTACCTATGCAAACCGACATCATAGGATAGTTAACCAATCCAAAACAAAATATGACGTCACTTTGAAGCACGTCCTATTATAGCGCGTGTTTTTATTTAGTGTGCTTATAATGCAGTGCATCAAAATAGAATGATAAATTGATGCTACCAAAATTATTATTATGATGACTGACCATGTTTTTTGGTTAGCAGCCAAAAATTATTATAAAGAGTAGGTAGGTATAGGTTGATTTCAATTTCCATTTTTCGGTATATATGGAGTTTAAAGCGAAAGCATCAGGGTAGACCGAAAAATTCCAATTTTCTCACCTTTATGCAATTTGTACCTCAGTATCAGGTTGTAAGTTGTTCTAAATATGATCCGCGGCCGTAACAAATATTTTATACATAGAATTATAATTATATAAAAATCATCAATACAACTCTCTGATAATATTCATATTACCCTATTGAATGACTATTTTACGAAATCATGACATTTGGGGCCAATTCTAACTCAAGAAGTTGTATTGCTGATTGTAATGATTATAATTCTGCAAAGTCATATTTGTTACGGTCGCGAATCATATTTTAACCAATTTACAACCTGACACAGACCTGCAAATTGCAAAAAACGTAAGAAAATTTGAATTTCGCGGGCTACCTTAGCGCATCCCTCTTAAAAGTCAACAAATCCCCTTAGTTTCTGGACTAAAAATCTATGGGCAACACTAAACTTAGAAGTCTCTGAAATATTTACGATAATACCATTTATACAACAGTTCACCCAACAGTTAACTAAATTATTGAGCTGGATGTGACCCAAGATCTTCAGGTACCGTTTGACATACAGCATCAAACGTCGTGTTTGAACTGCTAAATAGCTAACCTATTTCGGGATAAACGCAAGTAAATCATCATTTTACAGCTAGACTCAAGAGTGGTACACCCACACTGCTAGTGGAAATTCATTAATGTTTAAGCCGGATAGGTCTAATTTTAGGATGGTATTTTGGTTTAATTAGTTTCGAGGACAGTACCATAATTAAGAATACATTCAAATTAATAGTTATTCAAAACTGGTTAGTTTTCGTCGGCAGTGTTCAATTTTAACCATATATAGTAATTTACTGTAGCTAGGTGTAGTTTATGTATAAAATCAATGCTGTCATCAAAATGTGATTGCTATAAGGTCGAGAGAACAGTGAAGATAACAGGTATTACCTACGTAATTAACGGTCAATTTTTTACGGAAATGGGCTACAAATATACCTACGTAGAAGAGACACTGTCATCTAGGCTTATTAGTCGATTCGCACGAATTTGCTCGCCCAAAACATGCGAATCGTCAATTTTAAATAATATCATTTTTTTTATAGGCGGCTCGCACAAAGTTAATTTAACTGTTTGCACATTTTGTTTTAACTTCGTGCGAGTCGAGAAATAATAAAACCCCGGCAGGAACGAAGTTCAAAAAACAAAAACCAGCCGCCATCTTGTATTTTAATTTTGACCTCAGTATCGGCTTCAGCACCCTCGAAAATCATGAAAAGGATACCCATGACAAAAAATTTAAATTTGAAAATGTCGCACCCGCCATTTAAAAGTGTTCATTACATATAATAGAAAGAGTCAGAGAGAGAGAGATAGTTTTCTTGATTTTCGAGGGTGCTAAAGTCGGCAGGTAAAAAAAAAAACCAAGGTGGCGCATAACGCTTTTTCGTTACGTGACTATTTCTCCCATTTTACTCCTACCGCAAGCTCCGATAAAGAACTTCGTTCCAATATTATATTTTAAAGTGACGGTTTACACGTTTCGGGTGAGTAAATTCGTGCGAATCGACTAATAAGCCGTCTTCTAATATAAACAAAATAATAAGTAGACCTCCAATAAGTGGTGTGGGTAAGTGGATAATAAATAAATCAACTTGTGAACCTGTTAGTACTTTTTAATAAAAACTTATTTGCAACTTGTTATGTAATGAGTGTTATGACATAAACTTTGTCTCTTTACATAGTTCAATTAAAAACGGGACTGGAAACTGAAATAGCCCTATTATGCTTGATTGCATTGGCATAATAATTAACAAACCAGGTAATTTTTTATTTACATGATTTTATGATAAGGAAGGAGATGAATTACGTTGCAACTGAGGTATAACTAGGCTCAGAGCTGCAGTAAAAAAAAATGGTTTATCAAGGATTTGAGTAGAAAAACTGAGGTATCATTTTCACCAACGCAACGTCCCGTCAAACAAGCAGTTACTTAGTTTATGAGTTTCTAGTAGTTTATGACATTGAAATAATTGAAATAGATGACGCGACTAAACGTGTTAAGGATGCGTAAACACAACACTTTTTTAGTTTATTGTGGGAAAACTATGGTGCCCCCCCCGCCCCGCAAATAAGGAAACTCAATAAGAAAAATAATGTGATCAATAACTTAACAAATTAACTGGTTTTTAGTACCTATGATACACAAATCGTCTCGTATCACACGAAACGATGTTCATTATAGACATGCAGGTACCTACAGTCAAGGAATGATGAAAATGGGGTGTAGTTTAATTTTTAACTGAATGAAAATAACAGTTCGAAAAAAGGTGAGATGTTCTCGCTATGTGGGAAAGGAATTTGTTTGAAACTTCATTGCTTAACATTTTCGATCCTTGATCGTAGAATCGTGTAGCGTTTTTATTATCTTTGTGTACCTATTTTGTTTCTTCGACCACCTTACATTGTTTTTTGTTGATCAGTTATGATTAACCAACAGTATTCTCAGTGTGTTTGCAGAACGGTGGGATTCCCCGATGTTGCGGAAGTGGATCCAGCTCCACGCTAAATTTTAATTGAACCTATGTTATTCTGTGTCGGTACCTACTAACACTAGATGTTAAGAAAACTGTTTCGAACACTATGGGTTCTGCCTAAATAAAAACGTTTTCGATTCTTATTCTATACTAGCTGACCTGGCAAACGTTGTTTTGCCATATTAATTATTTCTAGCTGCCCGGCGCTACTTCGTTCGCGTGGCGTACCCCCTACCCTACCCCTACCCTACACCTACCCTACTCCTACACTAGTTCTACGCTACTCCTACCCTACTCCTACCCTACTCCTACACTACTCCTACCCTACTCCTACTCTACTCCTACCCTACTTCTACCCTACTCCTAACCTACTCCTACCCTACTCCTACCCTACTCCTACCCTACTCCTACCTTACTCCTACCCTACTCCTACACTACTCCTAACCTACTCCTACACTACTCCTATAAGTAAAACGCTGATTGATTGATAGAACCTAGCGGACCCGGCAGACGTCGTCCTGCCCGGTTGAGTCATCATATACCGACAGCAGCGCCCCCTACCGGGTCCAATTGTGTATACAAACCTTGTCCTGACAATAACAAACAAAAAAAAAAAAAAAACAATTTGGTGTAGTCGTTCGAAACTTATGGCAGTAAATTCGAAGATCCATTTTTATTTATATAGATAGTTTCCACCTGTTTTTATAATACATTATTTTCTCTTTAATTGTGAAAACGACAATGTATTTGATACCGTTGAAACGGTACCTACATGTTTAAAAATGGTGATTATTTTTGGACTTGCACATATCTAATAGAAAATAGGTATTCATAATATTATCAGACACAACTAAAACGTGTTAAATTGAAAAGTCGTCCACTTCAGCACTTTTTTGCATAGGCTTTTCTCTACCCTAGATTTTGGAATGCTTTTGGACCAGCAAATACTTTCCTGTGATGATCTATTTTGGAACCCGGCAATGAATATGAGATACTTTTTGTAAAAGTAGATTATGACACTGGCGCCGATTCCCTTGTTCACAAACTAAACTAAATTTAAGCTGAGTGCATCTTTTTCTTTCTATTTCATAAAAAAAGGCCAGAAGATAAATATTATTTTAGTCCTTTCAAATTAAGATACTTCATAGACAGTTTAGACGTGATTAAAAACATGGCGACTAAAAATACGTCAATTTATGTCAGGCGCTGACTAATTTGACAGGACTAAACTAATATTTATCTTATGTCCTTTTCTTAATGAAATAGAAAGAAAAAGATGCACTAGACTTAAATTTAGTTTAATATGTGAATAAGGGAATCGGCGCCAATGTTAAGGATTAAGGTAGGCATAATACATAATATGAGCTGACTCACTTAAGAAAGAAAATCAAACCAGTATAATATCGAAATTAACGATTACAGTGTAGCTGGGCTAAAGGATAGCGTCATCAAAAAATATATATGTAACGTGCAGTTTTATAAGGTATCTACTTTGTATTTCATAAGCACACCCTAGTGTCAAATTGCTATTACCTCGTCTGCGGCACTCAGAAAGTCTGATTCCTTTCTTCTTTTTAAATGTAACTACTGTGTACTTTAATGTGTTCCCTCTCTATTGCTTAAAATAATTTTGCACTGGATTTCGTTGTACTAACAACGAAAGACGTTATACAAGATTACATCAGGTTTATGTGCAACAGCGCAGCGCCTGTAAAACCTTCAATGTTCAAGCATTAAATCTATGCGTTACTATAGATTATCTATAAGGCGTTCTTCAAACTGTCTTTTCAAATAGTACCTGCGGAAGTGCGAAACAAAGATTCCATCGATGTACCTACCTAATCGAACTACCAAAACTACCATAGTTATGCCAATCGCTTATTTTTGTCTCTCTGCCTAGGTTCGTTTGACCTGAAGTCGCATCGTTAGACGAATCTTGCTTATGGGCCCTTAAAGTTGTATCGTTCTCTAGGTAAGTCGAGCAAAGAACTACCAGTATTCTATAATATCAATAAATATAAAAATATAATTATTGATTTCTACACACGGGGCCGTATAACAACCTCTAAAAAAAAACTCATATACTTTTATATATTGAATTTAGAACTTTATTATGTATTCAGGATTGGACAGGCACTGACTTTGTTGAGGATTAAAATCTTCCACGGATTCTGAAGTTTTCCAGCCTGGAACTTGGAGAAGGCGTACGGCTGCGTACACGCAGGACCCGCTGCATCTTGCGCTGGCGTTGTTCGCGCGGGGTCACTGACCTCGCTAGACGAGATATCTCGTTGAGTCTGTAGCGTCCCTGCTCCAGCTGCAGCAGCCCCAGCCTTACACCACGTTTTAATGCCCTGCAATAGGATTTTCTAATAACTGGTTTACTTAAAATAGTTTTCATAATTATATTACACTTAAAATTTCTTTTATAGACCAACATTAATTGATTAAGGCTGGCTACGTCTCAAGTTGCTTCTGTTTCGTGGCAGATAAAATCAGCTGTTTTACAAAGCCATCCCTTAATATTGGTGACCTAGATGCTACATAGGTAGGCTGTAGTCTCTATAAGCCAACCAAATAGCCTTAGACAGGATTGCGGCATAGTCCTGTAGAGGCTGCCGTGCATAATGAGGCTTACACGCAAGAGGAGACCCTGTAACAGTCTTTTCAGGGTTACCCCTAACAAGTTGCACAAAGAGGGAGCAGCTCGTTTCCTACCAAGACTCGGAGCTCTCTACTATGTACTGATTGACTATAAAGTAAACTTATTGAAGTAAAAAACCTACACTTTCCATTCAATATTGTTGCATCAACATGATTCACACACTGTACGAAATATGCTAGCAACTTTTTTTAACGACACATAAACAATTTCCAGCAATATTTTGATATTTCGTTTACCATGAATACCTTGTAATTAAAACAATCAGGTCTAGCCTATTATTTTTAAATTTAATTAACAGTTTAGTATAGATAAATCAACCAAGGCTTATCTATTATTTTAATTTAATTAAAATATTAATAAATGAGAAACGCTGCACATCCGTCATTCTTGACGTAAGATGCAAAAAAAAAGACATCATGTCTTGGGTAAAAAAAAAGTGTGAGAGCTTTTAAATAACAAGGCCATTATAGAGTGTTGCAGATGAGCACACACACGTTATATGGACCATCAAATGATTACCTATTCATAATAGTAATCACGGATTAACTTTCGTTACCCTTGTTATATAAGAGATTTTTGTGGTTCCGCGCATACACGAGACGCACTCTGCTACCGTCTGTCTGTCACTTGTAACGCCCTTTGTATGTACACGGCTTCTTAAAGGTGTGTTAATCGCATCGTAGAAAAATAGTGTGACCTTGTTTATGACACGGTTCTGTAGTATATGGCGACGGCGCTGTACCGTACTGCAACCGTGTCGTCAACAAACTTCCATAGTGATCCATACAACACTGGCGACCATGCCTACACATGGCGAATAAACCGTAGTTTTTCACGGCTTTCATTCATCCTCTCAACATGACCAAACCATCTAAGCATACTCTTTACAAATTTTATCACTACGACTTGTTTTAAACCGCACTGTTGCCTTATCACAACATTCCTCAGCCTATCATTCATAGTCACATCACACGTGCTTCGCAAGAACGCATTTTCACAGCACTTATTCTACTTTCATGCTTCATTTGCCTCATCTAACATTCACTTTCACACATAAGCTTAGGGTCCAGCACACCATTGTGAACAGCCAGTCGAGCCTTTTTAGACAGCAAGCAGTTAGTCACAATTGCATATGTAGCACCATTTACTTCATTTCCCGCATTAACTCTCCTTTCTACATCTTCATCAATCTTTCCATCTCTTGTAAACAGAATCCTCAAATATACGAACTCACTTACTGGCTCCACACTCTTATCATTTATTTTTACATCACACACCGATACACCCTCTTCTCTTTCAAACACATGGCGTTTATCCTTCGTCTTATATTAATCCTTTTCATCTTAGGGGCAATTCTCGTAATTTTAAGACCGTTCCGACTGATCTCAGTCTCAATCTGTCAAAAAATACTTCTAATTTCCCTACATTTTGACAAGTTTTTGACATTTGTTTGTCGCTGAGATGAGACTGCGACTAGATTTTGAACGTTTTAAATTACGAGAATTGGCCTTGATATGCTTCATCCACCAAAAACCCTGTAGTCTGTGAATTAAGCCGTTTTCCCAAGATTTTTTTACATTAATTCTATCAGAGAGATTTGTTTTATTAGGAAAGAACTCCGCTGTCGAAACTAGAAGCATCTTCATCATCCTAGAAGGGCATGGTATTTAGTATGCGTTGATTATTACACAAATAACTGAACGGTCACTAAAGGTGAAGGCCGCTTAATTATTTTACTTTATGAAGTCGTAATTCTTCCATAAGTGGCTCGCATTTTGATTCTGCATTGGTATGCGGAATAAATGAACGATTACGTAAAATGTTTTTTCCGCAATCTAAGGATACCTCAGTTATAGGTATGCATGAAAATAGTACAAGCTGGGAGGCAGGCCTCCTCTCTATGACGGGGTTAGGCCAAAATAAACGCGGACCCAGTGCGGTATGGTGGATGTCTCATATCTTCGATTTTTTTTTGGTTTTAGGACATGTCAGTTTCCTCACGTTTTGAGAGCAGCGGTGATATAATAAATTACGCTGCCTGAGTTCGAATAATTAACCTACGACACGTCAGTCGGGGCCGCGATATATTCTTTACGCAATACAGCAAAAAAATCTTTTAACAAACATGGCTTACCTGGAAACTTTTAGGCTTATTTTCGGGTCAGAAACTTGGTACTCCATCCTAATAAATTTGATAATAGTACGTGCGGTCCAACCTGTGTTTTTCATTAATTTCTTGATTGCTGTTAATACCATCTCCCCTGTGTTTACATTGGAATACGGAGCTTTCTTTACCATGTTTACTGCAACAATAATTGATAAAATTGACACAAAAGATGTGAATAAGATTCCTCCCAACACAAATTAAATTACTGACTAAATTCTGAAAGTTTTGGAATACTCTTATGATTGCTTACTAAGAAAGTCACGCCTTTAAACGAATTAAAAATAAAGGAGAATAATCATCAAACGAAAAGAGCTACATTTACGCTATATTTTATGCAATTTATTTTCTCGTAGCTATTAAATTTTTACGAAATATCAGTAAAAAAAAATGATTTCTGACATTGCTTAGGGCTTGTGACAGAATTAATCTTTTAAAAGTTTACATAAATTACTTTTGTCTAGTCTATGATAGTTCTTTTAGAAAGGAGTTCATAGTATTTTATTGTCAATTTCTAGCTTGTTTGTGGAGCTGTTGTTGAAGTCTTATTTTTCAATACTTTTAGTTTATAACTGTGGACTCTTTCAACAAGAACTGGTCCTTAACCAGCTTTAAACAGAGATAAGTAGAAAGAGAGTAGGGAGGCCTTTGCCCTGCAGTGGGACATCACAGGCTTTTAATAATTCTGTCTATAAGCGTTTCAACGTGTTACGCTAGATTATAATGTTCGAAGATTACGCTTCATTGAACAACTAAACCAATTGTTCTCATCATTGACTTTTTTCATAGGTGGAGAAAATGCCTGGGAGCAAACCTCACCGTGTGAGGAAACGGGTTTGTGATGGGGGGCTTGCACCCATTGAGGAATCTCAAGGACACATCAGCAAGTGGGGACTTGCTGGAGTGTCCTAAGTGCCCGTTCACCGAGATGCACTCGGATGACCTAAAGAATGCCACTGATGCCGCTATCAACGTGACCACCTACTAGGCTCAGTTATCCTATATTAGTGGGACATTACTTCATGCAAAGCATTCCGGCCGGTATCATCCCCGATCTAGAAACCGCTGGCTGTTGTTAGGGGCAGTGTCTGTTAGCCTTGTCACCTACAACATTTATTTTTCCACCTGCAATGGATTGGGATGGCCAATTGTCCTCCCTGATCCACTATGATGCTTCCTTTGCGACTTTACCGTGGCATACGAGGACTCCCTGTGACCAGCCATAGCAAACATTAGAGTAAGGAATTGACCTAATTCAGCAATTCCATGGTATCCTGAATGCATGAGCTCGCTTCGCGTTTTAGTAGCTGATTCTGACAATCGTGGACATGGCTTGTGTTTATTTAAAGTGCAATGCTTTTCACTTCAAGCCTGTGCTTCGTAAAGGCTGAAACTGTTAAAGAAAACGACGGAAATAAAACTAAAATTAGGTCTTATTATAACTATATTTTAACAAATTAGACTATTCTTTCTATAACATATTAACCGAGGAGTGAAGCGACTACCGCCGATGGTACAGCTCCACCTGGGCCTTGTTCGATGGTGGGCTGGTAGCCGTTCTCATCGGCTATGTAGTTGACGGTGTAGTTGACGCCATCGGGACCGATCCAGGAGTAAGAACCCTTCATTGCAACGAACGCATCTTCAGATCCTGCGTTTCTCAGCTCTCCGTCCTGATTATGTCTTTGGCCATCGCTTTGGTCGAAGCTGTGGATAGAGGAGGAGCACGTTAGTTAGAAATCCATAAATAAAATCGTAGCATGCCGTTCGTTTATCATATAAACAGATTTTTTTTATTATTTTGTAATGAACATGGTTATCCAGACGCAAGCGTTTCTGGGAAATTTGCCGGAAAAGGCAACGTATAAGGAGAAAGAGTGAAATGCTATGAGGAAGACTTTTGTTCTGCAGCGGGGTATCAAATGTTGAATAAAAAAGAACAAGGTGTTGATGCATAAATTATGATAAGGAAATTAAATTAGTTTAAAAAGTGTAGGAAATGTTTGACAATATTTCATATCCATTATGAATATGAAATATTATCAAACATTTCCTACACTTTTTACTACTCACTAAGGTGAGTAGTTAGAGGTACAATTAAACAGAAAAAAAAAACAATAACTATTAAAACGAAGAAAAATTTTCAGCTATTTCAGGACATTCAATGCATCTTACATGAAATTGTAGGTGCCAAGTCCATCGTTGTCCGAATCGTATCGCAACAGCTCAACATCCTGAACATTCTGAGGGGCGGCTAGTACCACGCCCACCACAGCTACTAACGCACAAAGCACCAACTGAAAGTAAAACCGCACTATTAACAACACTTTTCACAATAACACCACACATTAAAATAATATTTATATTTTATTTAGAAAAAAAAAACACCACAGACATATTGTACTGACCAATTTCATGATCACTATTAAACAGTTTACCGTATCAAGTTTACTTGAACTATGTGCTCATGAATTATCGTAACTCATGTTTTATACTATTCCGAATATTGCATTACAACATACTGTTATTAGTTGACGCACATCACGTTACAATGTTTTGTGTATTTGACCACTCCTACGACATGGCGAAGGTAAGCCGCGAACCGTTTGAGGACGTCTTTGATGGGAACGTTTCGAAATTTTGATTTTAATTATAGGTACCAGATGTTACCTATTATTTATTTGATTGACAGCAAGTAGGAAAAATTTTGTTGATGTCATTGAATTAACTATGGAATTGCTACTAAATGTTACGATTCGCAATTTACGATTGTTCATGTATTTGTTTGTAAAATTAATAACTGCTATGTGGTTGTCTAGCCGACTTTATATCCCAAACGAAAGTTTTTCACGTCACTTTCACGTCACTTTTCCTGGCAAAGCTATCCTCGCTATAGAGCGAGGATAGCTTTTCTTTTAACATTCAGGCAAAATTTCAGCCCAAAATTACGTTGGTCCGAATTACTTATGTTTTCGTTTCGTGATAACTCCAGCTACCTATTTTTGTGTTAAAAGGTGAATATAAAACCATCATGAAGGCAATGACAGGGGTGCAGGCTAGGACATTGTATGTGTCTTTAGGGCTGGCTCAGGCATTTGGCCACTTATGGACCATATGATTGAAAAGAGGAAACATACTTACTAACTTTTACTTAGAGTTACGTAGGTAGTACACGTAAAGTAAATGCGCCTTATTAATTATGTGATTAAAATTAATCATTCAAACCTTAAAAGCTTTAAAGATAATCAACTAATCAATAATAATGCAAGATGACATTTACCTTCGACCTCTATGTGTTTGTACTTAAGCGTGGTTGGCCAATGGAGATAATGATTTTTAGCAACTCGACACGCATTTTGTATGGACGAAAGGTTTCTAAATTACTGGATGATTACATTAAAGTATTTCGATAATTAGAGTAGCTACTTCGCTTGGCTTTGCTAATGTTTCGTTTTCCTTACAAGGTTCGTTGCCTATTTGGGTTTATTGAATTTGTTTAAGTATCATTGAATTTTCTTCTTCTTAGCGTATCGATAGTAAAAAGTTCAGTCTATAATGTTCCCACTGCTGGGACACAGGCCTCTTCTCTTTGAGAGGGACTGAGCTGTAATCTACCACGAGGGCCCAGTGCGGGTTGATATAGAGGTCACGTCGATGGTTGATAGAGGTCACGTCTTCCAATTTTTGGTTCTAGGACATGCCGGTTTCCTTCACCGTTTTGAGAGCACGGGTGATGAAATTATTTATTCAAAGTAAAGCCTGTCTGGGTTCGAACCTACGACTTATAACTCGTAAGTCTCGGTCGTTACCTCTGGGCCACCACTACTCTCAGTTCAACCATCTTTGGCCCAAAATTCAGCTGCGAGAACTCCGCTCACTGACGCAGTCATAAGATCATCAAGTGCACAGGTAGGGGATGTGGTGCAAGATGGAAGGTGGGCCATTGTCTGTGGAGAGGTGCCGCATACGCACTTGAGATCTGATCTGTCCATCATTGAATTAGTTTGCCAGTAACCTATTGGTTTACAAAGAATTAAACTAAGACTTTTCCACGCCTTGCGGAATTGTTTCTTATTATGAAAAGTCCCATTGGAATACAGAAGAAGACTTCTCTGTCTGCCATTTAACCTGCATTGCCCCGCGTCCTAACCAGAAGTGGTCGTCGCACAAGTACACGATCGACACGACGGTTTGTATGAATTTTGACGCACAAATTCAACTTGATTGAACGCGCGACTATGTCATATCAATATAAAAAAGCCCGATGATCGCGTACTCGTGGGACGATCGCTTTTGGTTGGGAAGCGGGGTAATGCGGGTTAAATGGCAAACGTATAAGAGAAAATGCATCTTTAATCGCATTACATGTGTAATTGTAATACAATAACAATTTTTACTATGGGCAGAAAAAATTGTGCGTATAATTAGACAAAATGAAAAAAAAAATCTGATGGTCCATGCTTCTGCTCGTTTTTTCTTACCTTGTAAAAAAAATTCACTGTTACATGGAAAAGTGCAATGCCTACACGGTCAAATTGTATGGAATGGCTAATTTGTTTTTTAATAACCAACGAAAAAATTTAAAAGCGGGGTTGGTTCAAAATTATTTTCGCTTGTATCGTACTAACTACTTATATACCTTATAGTGCTATTTGATTTAAGTCATGTCTCTTAAACAATAAAGTTTATTATTTATTTGGGTGTTTTTTTAGTTTTTGTTTGTTACTTGTTCTTTTTTTGTGTTTATGTCCTTTCTCTGCGTTATGTTTACCGCAAATTATTAAGTATTTTCTTTCTTTTCTTATTTAATTAATTTAATATTATGTTTTTAGGGACCAGTGAGTATAGCTTCTGGATATACCTACTTACTAATATGCATATTATCTCAGCAGCAACACCAACAGTAAAGCCGCATATATGTAAATCTGTTTGTAATCCAACGTTTATCCACAGTCACTGAGCTAATTGCTCACGTGAGCGTTTTGGATAAATGGTTAATTTTATTTGTCAATCATATTTTCGATTTCTATAAATCCTTCTCACAGAAATTCTCTAAGCTTACCAATATAAAAAATATAAAAAAACATGATATGCATGTTTCTTGAAATATTCTGTTTAGAAATCTATTGTTATCAGTAATTATAGAAATCTGCATATAAAATTGAATGCAAGATTTAAACTCCGGAAATATAGTCGAGAATCTTCCGTCGACGATTCTTCACCTTGCCCTAAAGTATCAAAGTTAAACCTCAAGAAGTCAAGAGGTACTCATAATTTATTGGTGACTTATAATAGCATCTTTTAGCCCGCAGCAACGCCCTTGTAACGTTTAAATATCTCCTTGTATGCCATACACGAGGAACGACTTGATGTTGTATAAACATTAGCAGGTTATAAATATGTGAGTTGTAGTGGCGATCTATCAAACAATCATAACTCTTGTAAGGTATCGTGGCGCGTTGAGCTCTATTTGAAATTCTGATTTGAATTGGCCTTTCATTTTGAATACAGTATTTAAGTAAATAAAATTAGAATATTTCGTAAAGCAAAAAGAACCTTGACGCACCATAACAACGACCTTGAAGATGGCTCTTCTGAGAAAGACGTTTCTAGACCAACACCGTTTCAGATTCAATAATATAGGAATGTGCGTGTAAATTATCATCCAAAAATATAGATCACCATTTTTCTGCCCTTATCGCAATATAATTTGGGGTCGGTGCAACAAATCTTGTTCTTTCATACTTCTCTATTAGTCTTCACCTCGGTAGTCACCCCTATTCTAATCATATCATCATTCACACAGTCCATCCATCGTTTCTTTGGTCTTTCCCTACTCTTATACCCATCGACATTCATACTCAAAACTTTCCTTATGACATTTTCCGCAATTCTTCGTAAAACATAACCATACCATTACAACCGATTTCCAAACCACTTTTCAGTTACCGATGCCACTTTCGACTTCCTCTTAAGTACTCATTTTTTATTCTATCCATTCCTGTTACACCATACATTCCTCTTAGCATTCTCATCTCGGCTGCATGCAATTGCCTCTCATTCATCTCTTTTGTGGCCACAACATTCTGATCCATACAAGACAGCAGGTCTAACCACAGTTTTATATATATATTTTATATATATCTTCCCCTTAAGTTTAAGGGGATTACGGGAGTCACAGATTGTTCCCGTGACCTGCCGCCATATCATCCATCCAGTGTTAATTCTGTGCTTAACCGATAAATCTACTTTGTCATCGCTTTGCACGAGTGAACCAAGATACCGGAAATCGAAGTAGACTGGGAGAAAAATATAAATGTCAGTCTATAAATGTCATAGATCAAAATGTTACGAGAATTAAGTGTAGTGATTTCAACTTGCGTGTTGAGCATGTGCAAAGGTGAAGAGTTTGTTTGTTTGCACGCGCTAATCTCTGGAACTAATGCGACAGGGTGGGTCGGTGAAACAAGAAATTTCACACGCACGAAGTCGCGGGCAGAAGATAGTACTTACTTACATAATGCTAAAATAAAATTGCATAAAAACTTTATTTGAACTTTTATTTTAACAAATCATAATATCAATATCAATCAATTATCACAACGTACTCAATCTTATGGAAAACTAAAGTTATTATTTAACTTATTAACCAAGAAGTGAAGCGACTACTGCCGATGGAACTCCCAATCGACTTCTTATCGTAGGCTGGAAGCCGTTCTCATCGGCTATGTAGTTGATGGTGTAGGTGACACCATCGGGACCGATCCAAGAGTAAGAACCCTTCACTGCGACGAACGCATCGTCAGATCCTGCGTTCCTCAGCTCTCCATCCTCATTACGTCTTTGGCCATCGCTTTGTTCGTAGCTGTAAATAGAGGAACACATTTAAACTTTAAATACAATTTTCTGGCATATGTTACACAAAACATGACTGTCGATGGCTATAAGAGTAGGGGAAGACCAAATAAACAATGGATGGACTGTGAAAAAGGCATATTGCGCCTACCCCAAATAAATTGTGATAGGGGTCGAAAAATAATGATGATGTTACACAAATCATTTTCATCTGAATGAGGAAGGTTCATGATATTTAATTTCTATATAATAAAAACAGAGACATAAATTGCTGATGAAAACCATAATTTATAAAAAAGAAAAAAAAAACATAACATAAAACTAGCAAAACGATTCGTAACAGAGTTTAGTAAGATTCACGTAGGCGACATACCTACACGAAACTATAGGTCCGATTCGTATCGCAACAGCTGAACATCCTGAGCATTCTGAGCATTCCGAGCGTCCTGAAAATTCTGAGGGGCGGCTAGCACCACGCCCACAACAGCTACTAACGCAAAAAACACCAACTGAAAGTAAAACCGCACTATTAACAACACTCTTCACAATGAAAACACATTTTATTAAATCACCACAAATAACCTACTAACCGATTTCATGATCACTATATTAATAGTTTACTTATCGTATTCACTTGTGAACTATGTGCTCTTTATTTATTTGAACTCATGTTTTATACTATTCCGAATATACCATTACAACATAAACATGTACATTATGCGGTGAATTATTGGTTGACGCTCTCCTCTCGTTACATGTATTGTGTATTGACCACTACTTCAATTCGTGTCTAGTTGCTGCGAAACTGCGACAGCAATTAGAAAATACTGTTGATTTCTCTGTGGAACTTGGAATTGGCTGAGGAATCAGTTGCTATTAGTGGTCATATCGCGAACTGTATAGTTTCTTCCAGTCATACTGATATGATGGGCAGTGGTAGCCCACTGGTATCACCCTCGACTTACAAATTGTAGATCGTGAGTTCGAATCCAGGCAGGCACTTTATATTTAAATATATATTTTAATAAACGTTGCCCCACACTAGGAATTAATTACTCCTGTATCGTGGGTGCGTTTACAAACATTTAAACTCACATACACAAACAGCCAGACCCGGAACAACTACCTGAAGGCAATACAAATATGTGTTCCGTGCGGGAATCCAACCCCCGATACGCAGCGCAGCAGTTGATCGCTCAGCCACTGCGGCAACCGTGTTGTCAAACTTTACTTTGTGTATTTATCTTCATCACCACTGCTCTCGAAATGTCCTAGAACCAAAAATTCGAAGACATGTAACATCCACCAACCCACGCTGGGCCCGCGTGGTGGATTATGGCCCACTCTTTCTCTGCCTGTGTCCCAGTGCGGGATGAATATACGCCGATTATACTATACTGATAATATGTGCAGCACGTATAAGTCGTCGTTAGGAAAACTAAGTAAGGATTAAAAATCTGTTGATAATCCGCCAAATCGAAATCGTTCAACCAAGTATCACAGAGTCATTATGATTGTGTTCAATTCACCCACCCACATATTGTCACCGTTGGTGATTGAGAGTTGTGGTTCAAAGAGGTTTTTGACTAAACTAAAACATGGCTTTCGTAAAACATACTCGTATTCTTAAATTGGTTGCTTGCTTTAATACTGATTTAGTTATTTTTTTTCTGAGCCGTCCCGAGTCCACCAGATGATCAAGATGGTGATTTCACAAAAACACTGATCGTTATTATTTTAAAATAAAATAGTTCCTGTCTGAACAAGGCAATAATTATAGTTATCTTTTTAACTCAATTGAGAGAATTATAGGAATTTGCATTTTAAATTGGATCCAAGATTCGTGCTCCGGAAATACGGCCGTGAATCTTCCGGTCAAGCCTCTTCACCTTGACCTCGAGTACCAGAGTCTAACTAGTCAAGAGATACTTATACTTTCACCTTTCAGCCTGGGGCATTGCATTTATAAAGTAATGTATTTATTTCTGTTTATCTTTATCAATCATCCCATTGCTGGCAAAGCGATCGTATTTGATTTCCAGATTGCGACCGGTGTAACTAGAGCTTATGGCCTTAGTAAATCGTTCCATTGTGTAGTTTCGCCATTTTAGGCCAGTCACAATAGACATTACAAAACGCGGTAAGTCGCAAAAAATTGCACTGTACTGATTTTTTTGGATGTTGTTAGTACCAATAGTGTAAAAGCAAGTTTGCAGCTTCGAATAGTTTAGTTAGTTAGTATTTTTACAGATATTCCTTCATATCGTTTTAAACTATTAACTATCTAAGATTTTTCCTTACGACGCACCGTTTTTGAGATATATGCGAAAAACCAAAAAGTGAAACCTTTGTGCGTCCCCTCCACTCCGGTTCACCTCCTAGACGTCAGGACTTTCAGTACTTCCTAAGTACCCTAAACAAGTTTCTGAAGGAATCGCTTAGGTCCCTGCTCACGCTCCCTACAACTTTTTTTTATCCATTATTAAAAAGAGCCAGGTTCATAATAATTAATTACAATCTAGCCTAAAAGACTAATAAGCTATTGAAATCTAACTTAATTATTTATATGATATTACGTGTCTGGACTATTGTAAATAATAAGACGTTGATTAATTCTTGATTATATTTTCAGTATTTAGTTAAAATGTTGGACATAGCCGGTTGACTCTGTTGATCTGTTTTCTCTTATGTTTTTCTGATACCTAGTATTTTCCCTTTTGGCTATTGCTCTGAAAAATTCGGTTTACTTAATGTTTTAAAAAGGTACCAATTGAAGTTAGTGTATAAATCGATTTAATATTAGTGTTACCTAATTGATGATTCAAACAAAAGCCATGATCAAAACGTGTAAACAATAAAAGTTGCGAAAAAGATTGTTGCTTCAACTTTACTAGGCGGCATCAATTAATTAAAGTTTTCGCAATAACCCTTCGGCATACCTTAACCGTCTAGTTTGTTATCCTGTTATTTTAATGACAATTGTTATTGGTACGAGTCCATGTTAGATATGATTGATTTAGCAATCTGTTTATAGATAGACAGGTAAGACGCTGGGTAGAAATCCGCCAGTTCTTCTCCCCAGTTTAAAAAACTGTGAAGGGTTCAGAAGCTGTCTTTTGAAACTTTTTGTAACTTTTGAGGTTCAAAAAGTGCTGTTTCTCATTCACACATAATGATTAAGATTAGGTTTAGTATAATTAATGGATAAATAAATACATAATTATGTGTTCACAATATGCCGGTGTCGTATCTATGGTAACAATATGTGGGCGTTAACACTCTTGCGCATCAATTTTATACGCAGAAATGCCAACAGCCCAATAAATAAAAGGGTTTCGCAGTTTTCGAGACAGTGATAAATTATGTCATTGTTTGTAAGGTAAATAATGTGGTAATACTTACCAGTTAAGGTAAAGAATTATTTGTATCTTTGGTAAAATTGTATTTAGAGTCGATGCATTAATATGTGTTACTGTTGTGTTTCTATAACAAAAACTTCAGTTACCTACAGCGTCAAGTTCAGAGAGTGCTTTAAAACATAGAGATAAGTTCAAATTACCGTTGCCCTGATACGGACGTATTCGATTTGCTTGCGTTTGTTCAAAATTATATTTTAAGCTTTTTCGGCGAACCCTTAGAAGTTTCCAGGTAATCTACCATTACAAGGAATGAACAATCAAAAACAAAGTAATTTAACATTTTTTAATAGTAATAATATTATCATACATATATTTGGTAAAAATAAAAATTAAATAACAAAGTCTAATTAACCAAGGAGCGACGCTACGACCGCGGAAGGGACGGCTCCGCCGGGTCCCTGTTCGATCTGGGGTTTGTAACCGTCGTCGTCAGCGGTATAGGTTACACGGTAAGTGACGCCATCGGGTCCCACCCATGTGAAGGACCCGGTGATGGCGATGGACTCGTCTTCCCTGCCCTCGTTGATGAGCCTTGCCTGCTGCTCTGCCCCGGTGCCGTCAGTTAGACTATAGCTGGATAAATAAATGTTGATATTAGAATAGGGAGTTCATGCTATCTTTAGCTTTTGAAGCCATCGATGCTTTTATGATGATAAACAGCCTTGTTCTATGTTATTATTAATTTATGTTTGTTTGATGACTATCATAATCATTTTTTTGCGATAGATATTGGTATAGTGTTGCTCTTAAAGTACATATATAACAAACACACACTTACTATTTGCACTATCTAGTCCACATTTGGAAAGATTTTCATTCATAACATTTTTGGAAAGATGTTATTGTTTTAACTGTATGGACGGATATGCATTTTTGTATAAATTCCTGCTCAGATAAGCCCCGGTACATAAAAGGTTAGAGCATAATATAGCAAGATTTACCTGTATTTATAGTTTCCATCGACGTTGTCATTATCATAGGCGAGAACCTGTACGTTGTCTTGGGGGTAGTTTATTCTTGGGGGAGGGGCAGCCAGCGCCACCGCGACCAAGCAGAGAGCTACGATCTGTAAGTAATTGTATGGAATTAATGCTTAACTTCTATATCCAAGAACTACTTAAAGATAACTAAAGATAGACTCTACTATATTATTATTGGATATAGTATCTACTAAGATACAATACACAGACTTCATTAGTCAAACGAAATT
Source organism: Apamea epomidion (assembly GCA_947507525.1). NCBI lineage: Eukaryota > Metazoa > Arthropoda > Insecta > Lepidoptera > Noctuidae > Apamea > Apamea epomidion. The sequence goes on along the minus strand of OX382228.1, from coordinate 11,546,643 downwards.
GTGGTATTGCAACTATTGACAATAAGCAAAAATGAAAAATATAAACTATTTATTTAATTTCTGACGTAAATTTCTTAGTAGCAGCCTGGTGTGAGGATACGTGCCCCGTTGATGGCAATAGGCTCAGCCCTATTACAAGGGACTTAAATAATAATAATAATATCCTAAACACATGCAGAATCGTTAGGAAATTCATGCAGTTAGACGAAAGTACACTATCACCGTAAATTCACCAAACGCTGTATTTACTTGGCTTTGGCCCGTAAATGTGGCTAAAACCAGCCTTAGTGCTGAGAAAAAAGAACAGCCCCGATAATAATAATAATAACGTTTATTTATAAAAATGGTGCAGATTTACTTAAACATAACTGGCGAAATCTGGTCGTCCTATAGGTACTCCTATAGGTACTCCCTTCGGGGAATACAGGCGTGATGTTATGCTATGTTATTGTTAAGACAAATCTCGAAGCACATAATTCTTTTGTATAGTATCAGACGGTAATGTTTTTACGGGTGAACGAAAATTCGAACGTAAAAGAAAATGCATAGTGCAATAGTAAATTACATAAATAGATTGTTGATAGATATATTTTAACTGTAGGTCCGACATAAAACTTTTATATTTTACGCAAAATGTTGTTTAATTATTTTGGATAAAAGATTTAATTTATCACTGAAATCACTTTTGAGAAAATTGCGAAATACCTATTGTAAAACGATGAGAAATTGAAAAAAAAAAATTGCGCGAAAAGCACGTATCCGAACTGCTTTTTATCCTTTACTTTTTTCGATTTTAAATATTGGATACATTTTCCATCTACTGCACTAACCACTGTTTCACACAAAATACACAAATAAAACGAACCAGTTTCATGTTTGAAGTGCTGATTTTACGGATGAATACGATGAAGTGACGAATCTCACATGAATTTCGGTCTTTATATCTAGCACAAGTTTTGATTTGATTTTATGCTAAAGTAGTACCAGTAGAAGGTGAACCGCTTGACATATACCTAATATAATGTAATTCCCTTAATGTAATGAATAAACAAATCTATAAAGAATAACCTTACCCAATATAATAAAATGCTAATTATAGAATATTAATTAGTTTATAGATCAATCTTATAATAAAAATATAGTGATGTCAACTAATCATTCTTTGAAGAAAGGGCTTAGTGAAAACGTTAATAATAACAAAGTTTTATCAAACTTTATGCCACTACATAGCAAAGAAAATGCACTTTTCTGGGATAAATCCCGTATTTTTTTACTTTCATGCAATATTTAGTAATTTAGCAAAATTACCTTGAGACAATTACGAAATACTTCCGAATGCCAAATGTCTAAATTGAGCTATTAGCTTAGAGGTTGAGGCAGCAGATGGTTCTTTATTACATGCGGACGCTAATTTTGCATAAAACAAAAATATTCGTTTAAAATTAACTTTTTTGTGTGCGTGTTATAGGTACCTGCGTACTTCGCGTGCGGGAGTTTTTGTTATTCATGGCAATTGATTTTCTGGAAGAGTGATTATCATTTTCCATTACAATGGAAAATGGATGACAATTTGAAGAATTGACTGTCTGGATTGACTTTTTGATTTTGACTCTTAAAAACGTCAGCATCTGTGAGTACAAAAACAGCTCTCGACCTCATCAAATGTCAAGTTTACGCCCTCTTTATATTATATTAATATACCTAGATCTATTGCAAGTATTGACATTGATAACAGTGAATTTACGATCTCTCCTTTTCATTTTTGTGAAGACGACGTACAAATGTCAACTTTTAAGACTTGCATCTTGTATTTAAAAGAAACAAAATAAATAAATAATTTATCTGCTAATGCAGAGGAATTATCTCGGTAAATGTTGGTATAATAATAGTAGAAGACATTATTGATTCGAATAAAAGGATCAGTACATGAAAAATACCTATCTGGTGAGGAACAGTGTAGTTTTTTTTTGTAATTTACACGTTTCAGGGAACTGATTTTATATTCAGTTTTGATATCTGTAGGTACTAAGGCGTCTGAGAATGTTTCCGTTTCACAGACGCGTAAACTTGTCAACTATTCAGATTAAAATACTTGATTGAGTAACTGAATTCAAAAGGAATGCATTCTTTACAATTAGTTATAGATATTTGTCAAATTATATTAAGTTAGTCATCATCGTCATCATTCAGCCAAAAGACGTCCACTGCTGGAAATAGGCCTCCGCCAAGCCCCTCCACTTCGATTAAGTTAGTATAATAATATAATGCGCATTTATCGCATTAGGATTATCCTGTAACGATAGATATAAGTAGATAGATAGATACATAAAAAACTTGTGAAAAACTAAAATGAAAATTTCGTGTTTTACCTGCAACCGCCTGAAATAAAAATGTATACAAAATAATGATTACAGGTCGATAGATCGTCAGTTTTATGAGAGACGAACCAAAATATATTTTCCAATAAAATACTAATAAAATCCTAATCCAATAAAAAGTAAGGTAGGTAGGAATAACTTTTTATTTTACTTGTGGTGGGCCTTTCCATTCCTCTTACAAGGCCAAAATAATAAAATCTATACTTACTAATAGTCGTTTATCATAAAAAGATGATATATGATACTTAAAAAGCAAATACTCATAACTGTTTATTCAAGAATTATGCAAATAAATATGAATCCCTAAGATATACCTGATATAGATTTTATTCTGATTCTGGCTACCTACACAAAATATATACGAATATATATTTTTTTTTCAATACTTAATGCTGGCCTAAATCACTTAAGTAATACATATGGGTACATTCATTATAACATAACATGACGTAAAATCATACCTGTAATTCCCAAAGGGTAAGGCAGAGGTTCACTTATAGTACACCCCAACGTCAGTTATTTTTGAGTCCTATGTAACAGGGGTCGGGCCTGTTGCCAGGTGCAAATCCAGAATCGGCAAAACTTAATGAAAAAAAAATTAATGACACTTTGCCCGACCTGGGGATCGAACCCGGGACCTCGGGGTCAGTATTTTCAACCTCTAGACCAACGAGTCACTCAAGTCAGTTTTCATTGCTGTAGGTAACTAAAACAGAATAATTAAATTACCGCTTTGTTAATAGGAACAAAACCTAATAATTGTGTAATTTTTTTTTGTTGCATTATATCATCATCATCATGATAATTTCAGCCGAAAGACCTCCATTGCTTTACATAGGCATCCCCCAAGCACCGCCACTTCGACCGGTTCTGTGCTTCCTGCATTCAGCGGATTCCTGCAGCTTTCACAAGATCATTAAGTCCACCTTGCGTTATTTTTTTTACTTAGCCTAAACTGTCCTACTGTTGAGCAAAGGCCTTCCCCAAATCCTTCCAGGCATCCTTTTCTAGAGCCACCTCGATCCAACCCTTCGTTTGGGTCGTCTCGCCACCTCTTTCTGGGCCGACCTTGGCGGCGTTATGTATTAGTATAATGATACCCACGCATTGTTTGTAGCTTTAGAACTGAAATTTAAACAAAAAAATATATAATTTAAAAATCAACAAACCCAAGCTTTGCATGAAAACTAAGTAGAAGAAACTTTAATAAATGTAAAAAAGTGAAATGCTTTCATAACTTGTCAATGTTTTAATCAAAGCAAATATGATAGTATGTTGTTGATAACTTATACAAAAACTTCTACTGATTCCTCTTATTATATTTGACCTATTTGTAAAAGAGTTATATAACATTGTCATGATGTCAATCAGAAACACGTGGAAGACGCTCATAATTATCTATTATATAAGTTTGCAGTCCAAGGAGAAATGCAGTTCACTGATTGAGGAAACTAAGCTTTAATATTCATAATAGCTTGCATAATTATTGGAGTGCTCCAGATCAAATGGCATCTAGTATAATCAGCCTTTAATGTTCCCACCTGCTGGGACACAGACCTTCTCTCTGTAAGAAGGAGCGGGTCGAAATTGTGGTCGTAATCCACCACGCGGGCCCAGTGCGGATTGGTAGATGTCGCATGTCTTCGATTTTTTTGTTCTAGGATATGCCGATTTTCTCACGATGTTTTCCTTCACCGTTTTGAGAGCAGTGGTGATGAAATGATTTACACAAAGTAAAGCGCCTGTCAGGGTTTGAAATTACGACCTACAGCTATTAAGACGCGGCCGTTAAAAAAAATCGCTGGGTCTCGAAGCATGTTTTGCGCAAAAGTTCCTTTTGAAACGAAGGTGGGCACTAAAGAAGCACTTCTGAAAGTTCGTCCCCAGAAGGGGGATGAAAGTTTATACTAGAAGTTCGTACATTTTACCGCCGGGAAATCCCATCGGGCACATGGCTTCTCTGGGAATAAAGTCTTATTCAAAAAAAATCACAATCACAACTGTCATTTCATAAGAAATCTTGTCTGAAACCTACATTTTTTTAGATAGATAGATAGATAGAATACTCTTTATTGTACACCATACAAATTACAGAGACATAAATATATAACATTTTACAAAGGGTTTTATTGGATTTATTTAGAGCATATTTCTGCTTTAGCTTCTACGATGTTTGTTTAGAAATTAACCCAACTTTGCTAAGATGCCGTAATATTGACCGCATCTTTCTTTTTTACTCTGCGTAACTATTTTCTGTGTATTATTTTTATTCTATCCTATAGCAGCTACTTTATTAAAGATTTGTCTTTGGCAGCTCTTGTCAGAGAAAGGTGGTAAGAGAGTAGGGAGCCCATTGCACAGCAGTGGGATATTAATATGACATTTAAACAAATAGCAGGTACTGGGTGGTGCTTACACATATTCCTTCCATGAAGAACCTTCAGCCCCAATTTTATGTACCATGACCCATTTTATCAGATTAAAATCGAAAAAATATATATTATTAGCATAGATAAAATAAAAACAAAATAAAATAAACCTGCCAGGAAAATAAAATCACACCTCATGTTTATAAAAATCAGTACATTTATTACCTAAAATACTACATTATAACATTAATGACTCAGCATATAAATATTATATACATGATCAGGAGTATTTACAGAGACCTAAACTATTCTACTGGAGTTTTTAACCCAAGAGGGATGCAATGACCGCAGAAGGGACTGCTCCTCCTGGACCTTGTTGAATTTGAGGTTGGAATCCATTCTCATCGGCGATGTAAGTGACGGTATAGAGGACGCCGTCAGGTCCGACCCACGCGTACTCTCCCTGCACGGCAATCGCTTCATTCTCTGTACCCTGATTCTTTAGTTGTCCTTGTTCCTCGTGTTTTGATCCATCTGACGTCTCCCACCTGTAAAAAGATAATGTATTGTTTTACAAAATGTATGGGGTTCCCTTTGCTCTACATTTTCAATATGGAACAGTTCCTTACGCGAAATTGTAAGAATCGATTCCAGCGTTGTTGTCAAATCGCACTATTTGAGCATCCTGTGGGTTCTGTTGGGGAGCGGCGCACGCGGCGGCGATCAAAGCAAGAACCAGAAACTGAAAAGAAAGGGTTTCCGTTAATTCATTTTCACAGTTCACTTTTCACTTCACGATCCATGATGTCACAGGACTAACCAATTTCATTTTCTTTGTTTTTTGCGGCTGTCTTCCTCAGAGAACACTTGACGTGTGGGATGATTACGTATCCAAACGGTTCTCTTATATACCAACGTAAGTATTTCTTCTAATACCGCGTTGCAACACGACGGCTGGGCCAGTAAGGTGCTTCTTATTACCATATACCGTATAGCACAAGATGCAGCAGCTCTCGTGGCGAACACTAGTCGACATAGCATGCAGCTACGTGTGTTACATGCCTTTAATCGATGTAGTTTTAGTACCTTCATGTGTGTTTGTAAACATTTAATTTTACCATGCAATTTTCTTATGTAAGTAATAATAGGCGTACAAATGTCAATGTTAATATGAATTACAAAAGGTTGCTATCCCTATTTATTTTAACTTTGTACGTAACTTTTCGGTGCTATATTAAAACTCTAAAGCAGATAATAATATATGTATCATATTTTTATAATATTTATGTACTATAGTTTCTCATGAATTGTGTGTATTTTTTAATGCAGTTTTATAAACCATTTGTATTCTAATTAGTTCGTTAGTGTAATTGATGCAGACGTTAATTACCTCATGATGCATCTCTTTATTGTTCCTATTAACAGCAGTTGCGATTGTTAATGTCTTCTTCAACAAATATGCATTAGATTATGTATTTCATTGAAACTTGATTATTCATGATTTATATTTTGTTTTCAGAATACATAAAGAGTATCATGTATAAATAGACTGCCACTTTTTATAAGTAGACTCCAAAATTAATTGGGTAAGGTAGAGGAGCTACTGACCTTTTTAAATTTTCAATATTACTAACACCTTTTCAAATGTTTCTTGAAGATGCATCTTCGTTATTTAATATGTTGTGTGATAAAATCCGCATATTTGGCTAAGGACCCATTCCTGCAATAGGTCAACGCATACATTATTGCCATGACATTCCAGACATGCATATGTGGGCGATGAGGTTATCTCGATTCACCCATTTACTTAAAACCCACGGTTTCAATATGATCATGCGCAAGAAAACCTGATCTATCTGTATGTTCACATTATCACTAACCGGACATTATCCTTGTTATGGTTCATATTTGTCCGATATTTCGAGCAAGCACCATAATTTATTTATTTATAATCACAGGATGACTGAAGAATGAAGGCGGTAAAAATTTTGGTGTAGATAAATCTGTCTACTCTCTTCCGAAAGCTTTTGTTTTTTTCTATACCTATGTCTGCTGTCAAACTGCATAAATCGAAAAGACATTCTAGTGGGTAGCTCCTGCTGATTTATAGCACCGCCCAGCTTACGCTTTCTAGGGCTTTTCGTGAAGAGGCCTAATTCGAGAGGTCAAATTAGGCATCTAATCACTAATCTCTTCTCGTAAACAATACTCATACAGTATTATTTATCCAAATATATTTTCTTCTATAATACTCGTTCCTAAATCTGTTTTTGAACGAATTATTTTGTTCCCTGGATTAATTAATTATTTCATTCAAATTGTTTCGTTTCATTTCCCAGGTTACAGCGCCATCAGTAAATCTAGATCACATTAATTGAAGACAGACACTTCCTATTTGCAGGATGGCAAATCTACAAACGGTAAAATTAATTTTGTATTATATTTCTACATAATAACAACTGTGGGTGCGTGGCCAAGTAACATTTGCCCTGGAAACTATGTTAATTTTTTAATAAAAATTACATCACAGAAGCAGAGGCAAATTAAGCGCCTACTTGTAATGTTGTAACTGTAATAGTTAGCACTCACAAAACATTAATTTACATTATTATTTGGTACAAAAGTTATTTTACCTAGTTTAAGATTTCATGTTCGGTTATGAATCACAATGTGAGGCATATTTGTAGTGAATGGATAGGATTGCAGGCTGGCTTCACTTGTAATATATTAAGTAAGTTTGACTTTTGCCCACGACTTCGCTTCTTCCCAGTCACAATTGAACTCTCTAGACGGTACCTATTAATTATCCACGGAAGTAGACGGCGACAACAGCATTTGAGAAACAGCTCAGACAGATAACTAGCCATTTGAAATAAGATTTGTTGTTGTTTTTACAAACTGGTGAAATTATTAAACTGATTTTGAAACAATTATCTAATGGCGTATTAGTGAAAATTAGAATATCAATTCAGTTTCATCATAGTTACTGTGAAAACGTCGGTGTAATACCGTCGTAAAGGGCCAGATTTACGACGTTCCGAACTGTTGTTTATGACGGATTCTTTCAAGAACTGGCATGTTGATTTGTTTTGACCTATGCGGTGTTTTAAGGCAATAGGTTATCAACTTATGTCGCTACTTAGCGCAACTGTTTAGCCTTAGAATCCCTCAGGTAAGGCGTGGCGGTGTATGACACATAAACGAGTAATAGCTTTATTAACAGCTTATAAAGAAGAAGGCATCCATGACATTACTGACACTATAGATATCAATAGCACACTGACACTGACGCTGACACTGTCAATAGGTATTACATAAAGCATTATAATAATTGTATAAGTCGGTGTGTGCTCACGATATTCGGATATAGTTCAGTCGTAATCGTAAGTCACCGCTTTCTTTTGAAAGTATCCGACATTGATTGGGTGGAGCGCATAGTGTCTCCATTTATGCAATACCACCGTCTCATGGACCCATTCTGTAATCTCGTCTAGCTTTTTGAAAGACAGACAAAGTACTAGACATAATAAAGCTTGGACCGTAATTAGTTTTTCTGACGTTAAGATGTCAAACCGATGTTTGAAGAACGTTCACTCAATCAATGTTATTGTGTGGGTTCGTTTTAAGAAACATTATGGTCCATTTACTATATAATTTGTCGTTCAGGATTAATGGTAACAGTTATAATGAAGTTGTGTGGGTATGCTAATAGCAAAACTAAATGAGATATAAAGTAGGTCATTATTGAAGAGCTGTATGTGACCTCTAAACGGGCTTTTTATGCGTTTAAATAGTAGGTCACTGATGTAGGATGCACTTAGTAAAACATACAATTACTGTACGTCCATATTACGGTGTAGTCTAGATTTTTTTTCTATTGCCTGGAATATATAATGTGTTTCAAGTTATACTTTTTCACACAATGTGAGTAATGTCGTTAAATCTATCATTAGGCTTTGCTTAATGTATAATAAGAACATAAATAACGATAATCTTTATTAACACAAGCTCTGTATATAATTATATAGAATTCTCTGGCTCCTAAGCTTATATAAACTGTTTTGTTTTGATTAAAAGACAACTAGTTTTAATTAGAAGAGCGTGTTTCCCTTTAAAAATAAATTACAGGATAATAATATTATGCCATTATGTGTAGTTCTGTACCTACTAATTGTTTCTACGTCGAGATTGTCTGCTAGGAAATACTTAATTGCAGGCTAGAGTTACAAAATTACGTTATACTCGGCAAAACTACCGTTTTAAAGCAGATTCTTTTGAACAAACAATTCACAAATAAATACATCTTTCACATCAGTTCAAGGTTATTCATTATTTGTTCATTATCATTAGTTCAAAGAACTGATGTTGAACAAATTATAACAACTTCTTAAACGAGTGGAAATAATTGTTGAAACAACCAATAATTTACTCAGATTAATTTAAGGAATTTGGACGCTATATTAAGGTTATGGGGATGTCAATCAGCCGGAGCCATTAAACCGGTCTTTAGCATTTTCATTGGTCGAAACTATTTTGAAGATGCATTTCGTAAAAATGTAAATGTGAAAATATATTGTATTTATGAGTAAAAAAGTCTAAAATAAATTTATTAATAAATTAACATCCAGCCCTAGGGGATGTCAATTTATTAATAAATGTACAAACCACGAAGCTAAGTTGAAAATTTTGTGAAAAAGGTCAAGGTTTCGCATTTTGCGCTGAACATTGCATCCAATTGGGTTTCTGAGGAGACTGTAGCACATTATAAAGTGCAACCTCAAAATCTCGCAGACTCATCGCAATCGTATACAGTAATGAACTGTTTCATGACTATTTATTTGGTGCCACAACTTTTAATAGTTGCGGTTTTATATGATTACCTACGGATTCTTACTAATTTAGTAACGTAAGTGTGGAAGTAGCTCTGGCCTTTAAATATTAATATATACTTGGCCTACCACAGCTATCATACCTACTTATCTGATACGATGTGATGACTGATGTAAAGAAAATGGGAAATCATATAAACTGCAGTACCATGGAAGAATCTTATTCGTATTTTGGTATAATAATCCCATTCGGTCTCCACATCAGCTCCAGAATTAAGAAAAGATATTGCGACATATTTCCACAAAAGTAGGCGAATTACAAAAGCATTTTGAATATATTTTATCCTCATCGACAGTGGAGGTTAGTTCCCAACCGGTCTGCTTACGTCACAGTCTGTTGAACCGTTGAACCATACACCGCAGACGACCTCTGACACCCGTCGCTTTCCTTACAGAACATAACGTCTCACATTTTAGGTCACACTTTTAATATAGACGCGTTTTTTAGTACCACGATGAGTTTATAACTAGGTACATAAAGCACGAATTATTGTCATAATCATATTCATGAATATTATCTAGTACAAGGTTGTAATGACATAACAGTTTGTCGGCACCAAGATGACACCTCATTATTTTACATAACTATATAAATATTTACATTCCATTGAGTGGGTCAAGTTTTATGCGTCGAGAGATTAAGCGTTTGCTATGGCTAAGCCATTTTTCTAACGTTTTATTAGATTTTCAATATGGGATAGACGTAGAATGATGGGTTTCAGCAGTCGTTTATTTATCATTAGGCTTTGAAGGAAGTGTTTTATGGAGGAGATATATCTTTTCATGGTTCGACAGTACAATATGAGTGTCGTAAATGTATTTATGTATGTCTAGAATCTGCTTGCTGTCTTTGTCACTAAGATCCGATAAAAGGTAACGTCATAATAAATTTGCCTGGCCGCGTGAGGTAAGGCTTCGTTGACTTAACCCCGTTGTTACCTAAGTCTTTCTTTGGCATGCGGTGATAGAGCAATAACTGGCAATGTGTATTTATGGTTCATATTCCATATCACATTTTTTGGGGCCATAGTCCATACATTCTGTATTTATTTTATATGTAAAACACTTTGTTGAGAGCTCCATTAATTAAAATGCCGCCTACCCATGGTCAAGTATGACCTCTTTTAATAAATTTATTACATATCAAATCACCACGTGTGACCCTCAGCTGCTGATTGGTGTCTGATTTAAGAGCCCTTGTCTATTTTAATATAAGCAGAAGCGGATATGGTGATACCCAGTCGACAAAATGAAAATGTTCCAGTAACATTTTATCGGTGATCTGCTTGTAAATACCATGTGTCTTCGTAATGCCAATACATTCATAGATTTGATCTTTTATTCATGAACTTTATTGGAACGTTCGAGATCAGATGCACGGATGTACTCAGCGCGTCTATCTAATATTTGATTGCAAAGAATCTGTTGCTTCATTGGCAACGTGATTCTCGGGACCATTGCGAAGATGCCTTTTTGGTCATGGGAAACTATCAAATTGTTACACCTACTGTTGTCAGAATCTGAATAAATAATCTTTGAAGACGTTCGTGAAGTTTTCATACATTTTTTAAAATACATTTTTTTGTTATTGTAAAATAAAACTAAAAACATAATGATTTCTTTTCAAATGGTGATTTTTTTTTATATTCTGTCTTTTGTATGAAGGAAGACTACAAATATAAAAAAATCTAATGTTAAGTAATTTAAACTGTTTTTTTACCTGTAATGATAGCACATGGGCATGTTGCAAAATCTGTATCTTTAAAATATCTACATATAAGTGTAAATTAAATCCATACTAATATAATATTATACTTACTGTTATAAAATTATGATACTTTTTCACGCCTAAACCACTGAATGGATTTCGATACAATTTGTCCCGGCAGCACGTTCCCCTGGGAACATTTCCGACATCCACGCTGGCGAAGCTCCAGGGGGAAGCTAGTCTCAAATAAAAACTATTAAATAAAGATTTAAGAAAATTTTGTATGGAGCAAACCGTAAACATAACCCGGTTGAAACAAAAAGATGCACGACTTGTTGGTTATCTTCCGATGACGTAACGATTTTGTATAGTCTAGGCGTGAATGATAACAATCTTATGTCTCAACTAACTCCGGGTGTGCAAGAGAGACACAATAAATTTGTAATTAATGTCTATCTATGGATATATGTATACTAATATTAAGCTGAAGAGTTTGATTGTTTGTTTATACGCGCTAATCTCTGGAACTGTCAGTAGGATGTAAAAAAATCTCTTTACACGCTAGGACTCTTACAAGCCGAGCAAAGATAAAAATGGAAGAAAGAGCGTGAAAACTAATTCATAGCGCGGGCGGGCGATGCGATGCGACGCGGTGTGTCGGGAGGACAAGAAATTTTACGCAGACGAAGTCACAGGCAACAGCTGGTTATAGAGATAACATATTATAGATATCATAAATATGTGATACAAATTACCCTGTCAGAGTTATGCCCATAATAATTGGGGTTAAGGCTTCGACTTATCCGCGGGTTATGTCCTGTAGTAGTATCATCACACAGGTAAGGTGTCGATGTTTTATAGTCTTCTTTTAGTAAAGTTTCTAGCGTGTTTTTTTACGTTCTACATTTCTACAGATCTATTCTGTAAAAATCTCACCGTGAAAAGTTAGGTGAAGTGAACTGTCATTCCACCTCATGCTGGGGATTGACACAATGCACAGCTCACTTCACCTAAGTTTTCACGGCTCTTTTTGCCGGGTCATGGTTTCCAAAAAAGAGAGGACTCGTTGGTGCTGGCAAGAGGTCGAGAGAAGTGTCACGGGATTTCCTATAAGAAACTCTAGCCCAAAGTGTGACTATAGTCTTGGTACTTAAGTATATGAGGATCCGTGGAGCACACAGCTTGTCTTTGTCCGTCTAATAACAAATTGTAGTGTAATCTTACCAAAATCGAATTCTTTCCATTTAATTAATATTTTTCTGCAAAATTATGAGAAAAGTTATACAAGACCAAGTTCTGTAATATCTTTATTTAATTAAAACGAAGCAACTACTCTGTCAAGTTCGTCCTCTGTGAAGCAGAGCAACATGAAACAGTATACTCGACGTCGGTCGACATGACTATCGAATATCGGAGACAAGTAGTAGGCATCTTCATCCGGAGAATACCGCTCTGCATCTATTCTACATAACTAGAATCAAAGTACACATTAAACAGTGATTACGACAAGGCACGACTTACGAGTTGGTCGTAGGTTCGCACCCAGACAGACACTAAACTTTGTGTAAATAATTTCATCACCACTGCTCTCAAAACGGTAAAGGAAAACATCGTGAGGAAACCGGCATGTCCTAGAACCAAAAATTAGAAGGCATGTGACATCTACCAACCCGCACTGAGCCCGTGTGGTAGATTACAGCCCACTCCCTATCGCAGAGAGGAGGCCTATGTCCCAGCAGTGGGAACATTATAGGCTGATTATGGTATGAGCTTCGCATTGGTGCGCAGTACCTAGGTACCAACCGTCAACCAAATCGCCTTGTGGTGAAGTCTGTTCAAAAAGCGTTTTCTTATGGTTGCCATATGGCCATTTCGACAGCCAACGCTAATGCCACCCATGTAGGTCCAATAACTGGCAATAATGACCACCACAGATCGTTTTGCATAAATTGAAGGTTCATTTTAATTCATAGTAATTCATTATGTCTTCACGTACGCAGCAATTGACGTTGGTCTAACTGGTGCCAAGGTTGGCTAAGGTTGGCTCCTAGGTCTCAACAGGAATTTCTCAATAACAGCCCAGAGTCTGAATTTTTGCCCAGGTAATGGTAATATGCTGTACACACTTTATATACTTTGGTAATACATGCGTAATAATATTAATCTGATTGTCTTTATTTAAGGTTTACCTAATATAATATATCATAGACTAGCTGCACCCCGCGATTTCACCCGCTTAAGTTTCAATTCCGTGGAAATATCGGGATAAAAAGTATTCTATGTGTTAATCCTGGTTATAAACTATATGTGTGCCAAATTCCATCCAAATCCGTTCAGAAGTTTTGGCGTGAAAGAGTAACAAACATCCATCCATCCATAAAAACTTTCGCGTTTGTAATATTAGTAGGATTACATACATAGACTCACGCCTTCTTCTCGTGGGATTAAGCGCAAGCTACGGAACCCCACCTACTACGATTACATACTCCTTTTTTTTTCTTTACTTCATTTACGTCGATACATCTAGTCGGATTACAAGTTCAATTATATAAAATAAACAAACCTTTCTATTGTCTTTATCGTAACACACCAGCTCCTCGAAATGACTGTTGATTATGTCTTTTGGGTATTTGAAATATTTTCTTAATTCGTCGTAACGACCTAAGTGCTAGGAGAAATAATTTAATTAAGATTATGTAATTTGTGACAGTCTTTTTCTTGTGTCGTCAAGTAGACAAAGGACAATATTTCCTCACTTTTATTTGACTACCCACTCTACTAGAAATCTTTTGTAAATTTAGATGTTTGTTCAGAGATTATGTTTTTGAATTAATTTTAGCTCGGTGCTTTTACCCAACGAATTGAAATGTTTGAAACTGAGGCTCACTCGCAATACAAGCACATCGTTGCTAAACTTTAATAACCTGTAAACTAGGGCATTGTGTACCTAATCATAAATAAGAAATAAAGTTTATACTGTTAGGTATGTTTTTTAATTAATTACTGTAGTTATAGGATACAACACAGCCAACTGTCAATATTATGTAGACTAATACTCAAAACTTAGGGCTGATTTTTCAATCATCTGATAACTTTATTCGAGGAATAATTTTGATATTTTGTCAGTTATTTCATACAAAACCTGTCAAACGTCAATTTTATTCCTCGAATAAAAGTTATCTGGCGATGGAAAAATCAGCCCGTAATTGATTATGTTTATTTTACCTCTGGATCTAAAGAGCCACTTTTTCTTATTGTGTCTTGAGGAAATTCACTTGGAAAAATTCTCCTTAACTCTATATCTTCACTGAAACCAATCAAAGTATGTACATTATACAATATTTTATTGGCTATTGTCCCAGTAACTACTAACAGTAACAAATAACATCAGAAATGAAATTATCCAGAAAAGAACCGGAGCTACCGACATAGCTTGCAGAGTAGGTAAGCTGAAGCGGCAGTGGGCTGTCCAATGTTTGTTTTTGTTTTTTTTTTTAAAAAAAAAACGTTGACTCACACTAGGAATTACTCCTGTGTCGTGGGTGCGTTTACAAACATTTAAACTCACATACACAAACAGCCAGACAACTACCTGTAGGCAATACAAATATTTGTTCCGTGCGGGAATCGAACCCGTGACATGCGGCGCAGCAGTCGATCACTCAGCCACTGCGCCAACCGTGTCGTCTATGTTTATCAAAGGACCGATGGCCGGTGGAGCAGAATAGTCCGTAAGTGGAGACCGCGTATCGGCAAGCGTAGTGTGGGACACCCTCCAGCTAGATGGACCGAGGACCTTAAGGCTGCCTGTCCATTGGAAAATATTAACCAATAGGATTGCATAAAATCATAATATCTCCGCTCCGCTCAATCCTATTGGTTAATATTTTTCCGTTTCTCCGCTCCACAGCCTCGCTCCTTTTCAATGGACAGGCAGCCTAAGAAGGTGGCTGGGTAAGACTGGATGCGGAAGACGGAGCACAGGGTGTTGTGGCGCAGTCTGGAAGAGACCTATATATATCCAGTAGTGGACTGCGATAGGCTGAGTTGATTGATCCCAGTAACTTAACAATTTACTCACTATGTGTAAATAACACAGTTACACCTCCGGATCAGACTGTTCAGGATCTATAAAACGAAATAGCGCATTAACATTTTCGAGCTGTTAAAAACAATTTTCCAAGTTCATCAAAATCACTTACTAAGTACGTAGCAAAATAACATGATATTCTTAACATTATGACAGATATTGTATTACAAGATGAAACGTCAAATAAATAATCAAGTATGAGCAGTTATAGGTAAACGCTTATAGACTTGTGAAATGCATATGTCGTAAACAATATTCAATACTATTATTGGTGAGGTTTTACGATGTATTGCACATGTTATTTTAATAAGATTTTCTGGCTTTGCCATAGACCGCAGTTCTCTATAATTCTTTGTGGTAAAATAAAACTACTCATCCTTTCAGGGTCTGGTTCTGAAACTTAAGTTAGTGATAAATAAAAGCTTGTAAAAGTATCTAAAGTTTATGATTAAGTATAAGTTTATTTATTGAAAAGTTCAACTCTTCACGTGAACAGAGGGCTGGCCTATTTTTTTGCCAAAGAATCAGCATTGCCATACAACGTGGCAATGCTGCCAGCCTTTTGGGCACGTATACTATTGACTGCGATGCGGACGAATTTTTTGATGACATTTGATTATTTCCCCTCCTTTTTATACAATGTGTAACAGAAACTCTATTGCTATCCATAAGCACTAAAGTTAACAGCTGGTATAGAATCACTATACATAGATTCAACTCAAAAAATAAAAAATAAGAATTGATACCAA
This sequence comes from Apamea epomidion, assembly GCA_947507525.1. Taxonomy (NCBI): domain Eukaryota; kingdom Metazoa; phylum Arthropoda; class Insecta; order Lepidoptera; family Noctuidae; genus Apamea; species Apamea epomidion. The sequence goes on along the minus strand of OX382228.1, from coordinate 11,530,460 downwards.
ATTTCGATTTCATATGTTTCTTAAATTCAAATCACAACAACCGTATCGCCGCATTACGTAGGTCAATAACTTTCCACGTTACTTGCCAATATCACGATAAATCTCTTCCGTAATTTTGCGCGCCTAGTTTGGTTTCTGGTATCAATGTGTTAAAAATTCTCATAACTTCCGAACATGTAGAGATAGGATTAAAAAAACCCTTCAAATATCGTTTGATATCATTCAAAGAAGCCGTGCCCTTGGTATGTATATACTCTTTCCGTTACACATTGTATACTTGTACATATTATTATTTAAGACTGTTTATTTAGATATTAGTGTACTTATATATATATCGATAACGCTAACCAAATATTGAAAAGTACTTAGTATAAATAGGAAAACATATTTTTGTTCACAAGATGAAATTATGAAGGTATTTTATTACTTCTAGGTAGATACCTAGAAGTAATAAAATACCTTAATAATTTCATTTTTAGTTAGTCAACAATAAGGGTAGAAAGTAGTATTAAGGTAAGATTACCTTAATACTACTTTCTACCCTTATTGCTGACTAACTATGGCAGAATACTCAGAAAATGCAACGATAGAAATAAAACATTCACCAATAAGTTATTTTAATATACCAATTCCTTTAATACATTCGTTGCGTTTAAAATAACCACAGTCGAATTGTTATCGTGTTTTCGAATGTCGTATATTTTACTTGTTGCTTGTAATTTGAGAGCATTTTTATTTTACATACGAATTGGGACAGAGAGGTGTAAATTAAGATGGAACAGGCACGCAGGACGCGATAAGATACATGCAAGCCTCTTAACTCGCTCTTAACAGTTTGTTAGTAATCACAAAGCCATACAAAAAATATATTTAAGCCTCGTGGAGTAGATGCATGATTTTATTTTGAACTTCAGTTGGGAATGTGTTAGAACTTGCTTTGGTTATCTATACAAATAAATAAAATTGAAGTAATATCTTTGTTTGTAATGTCAAAATAACAGCTTTTTACTAAAAGCATATTAAAGTATATACGGTACTTATAACAAAAAAACAATTTTTTTTTGGTGTCTGTCTGTTTGTTCAGGCTAATCTCCGAAACGGCTGGACTGGTTTTTATGGGACTGGCAGAGGGGTAATTCTCGTAATTTTAAGAACGTTCACAGTCAGATCTTTGTCTCAATCTTTCAAAAAACTTCTAATTTCCCTACATTTTGACAAGTTTTTGACATTTTGTTTGGCGCCGAGATGAGACTGCGACTAGATTTTGAACGTTTTAAATTAAGATTATCCGCCTTCAGATAACTGATGTTATAAGGAATAACGTAGGCTACTGTTATTTTATAAAAAGAAGTAGGGTGCCGCGCAAAAAAAAAAAAAACCATAAAATCCAATTTGTTTTCTGACATGCACGCGAACGAAGTTGAGGGCACTGCTAGTTTATAATAAAAAAAAGCATTGCATTGGCGAGGGTATTTAGGTAGGGAGTAAACCTTCTCCTAATTGACAAGGAGTGAGCACACCTATAACAAAAAAAAATGTTTCTTTTATGCCTGTTTGTTTGTTTTGGCTAATCTCCGAAACGGTTGGACCAATTTTTGATGAAATTTAGTATGGGGATACTTTGAGCCCCGGGAAACAACATAAGCTAGCTTAATAACGACATACCACGCGGGCGAAACCGCGGGCGGAAGCTAGTAGGACAATAAAACCACAGGGCTTACAGTAATGTAGCATCTTCCCGTAAAATACTTATCACCTTTCTCAGTAAAGATGAAGTTACATCCTCCGTAAAAAATAAGCAAAAAACTAAACCCAAACAGTGTAAACGTAATTCACTTAACATTTAAATTCGGAAGTTGCGTCAACAATAATTAATTAAAACTGGCGAGCAAATCAATAAACAATGCATATCTAACATGATTAAGTATGATAAATGTTTAATTATTTAATTAATTTACGCAATCTTCTGAATTTATTTGTATGTTACTTGTTGCCCTTGTATATATTCTTATTATTATTTAAATCTATACTAATATAAAGAGAAAAGGTTTGTTTTTTTGTATGTTTGTTTGTTACGCTGTCGGAACGGTTTTCGATGTAATTTGGCACATGGGTAGACTATAACCTAAATTAGGACATAGGATACTTTTTATCCCGATATTGTCACTGGATTGAGGCTTATGCGGCGCATATTCCCATGCTAATTTCGGCTACGGTAACCGTTTCTGCTATTGACGGCCATGGGTGACGAACGTGTGCTGATGTCGCTAATGTAGCCTATCTTGGCGGAGAAAGTACGTGTACGTGGACACGTCGTACGTAGTATACCATTCTGGTAATGGTATTGTATGTTGGAGAGTGGCTTACTCTAGTCACCCTTGTATGCAATGACTGAACGTGGATTAAATAAAAGGAGTTTGTTTACAGGGTGGCAGGGACATCGACGCGCAAACTCAAATTTATATTCAAATTCAATTGTTTATTGCTCAACACAGTACATAATATACACTTCTAGATGTCAAGTGAAAGTCAAAGTCAAAGTCAAATCATTTATTTCAAATAGGCACATAAAAGGCACTTTTGAACGTCAAAAATAAAATTAGAATAAAATTGATTCTAGTCGCCCCTTCCATACGAAAAGTACTTTCGTATGGAGAAGAATGGGCAAGAAACTCCACCGTTACTCTTTTAAAATGTGTGAATGCGCAGTGTTGCACCAATTCAGGCATGCAAAATTATCATTAAAATGATATTATGTCATAAATTCAGATTAATACGTTATACAATTTCATTAATTCAAAATAATACCATGAGCAATGTCATAAATTGAAATCAATAAGTTAAGTATACAATGTCATAAATACAAATAAATCATTAAGTAATTTCATAAATTCAAATTAATAAGTAAGTAATTTCAGAGTATATAATGTCATAATAACTAAGTTATGTCTAATACAGTCAACACATAATTAACAATACAAATAAAATAATTTTAATAAAATAAATCGGACCCAAGTATTCACCATAATTATATTATGTATTATTATTATACACACAAATTTCTATCTGACAGGTATTCATTAATTAGTGTGTCTTACTTATCAGTAGATTATTGAGTTGCTTCTTAAATACACATAACACATACACATACAGGCTGATTTTTTAAAGACCAGCCAAATTTAAGGATGTGGTACAGACCATCAAACTGAACAAATTTCCCCATGGGACCAACATCGTAATCGCGAATAAAAATTCAGCCGTCCCATACATTTAGGTCGAGTAGGTATTGAAGTTTTCTATGGGACAGTTGATAAAATTTTTGCGATTACGCTATTTGTCCCATGGAGAAAGTTGTTCAGTTTGATGGTCTGTACCACATCCTTAAATTTGGCTGGTCTTTAAAAAATAACCCTGTATATAACAAAGCATTAGGTAATTTATTATACACATGTGGTGCCACTCCTAAGAAGTTTTTTTTGGAATACTGCTTTTTTGTGTTGCTTGCTGCTTATTTTATTTCTATGTCGCAAACTGTGCAGTTTTTCAAATAGGTGGAAGTTTGTTTTGACAAATACAGCCACCTCACATATGTATAGGCAGGGTACTGTTAAAATACGGAAATTCACAAAGAACGGTTTGCAGCTTTCCATGCTTTGAATACCGCATATCGCCCCCCTTGTGCGCTCTAAATACTGTCTCCATGTTGGTGGAGTTACCAATATATGATCCCGTATCGTAATGCAGACGTAACATGTGCATTATACGCCATAACTAAAACCTTTTGATTTATCTCCTTTGCAAGATTACGTAAAGCATATGAATGTTTGGTAGCGGGATCGTCCGAAAGGGTTACCGCTGCCCTGGTACATAAAGGGATGAAGATGACTTCCCATCCTCAAAAAAAAAAAAAAAATAAAGCATATGAATGTTTACTCAGGCGTTTACTACATTGTCAGTATGAGTTTTCCACGACATGTCTCTATCCAGCTCGAGCCCTAAAAATTTTGTAGTTGTCGTTTGTCAAATTGTCTTGTTTCCATATTTTATGTCAGGTTTTTTATGATTTGTCCTTTGCTCAAAAGTCATTATTTTAGTGTCAATATTATTTATTAAATTATTCGCGCCCATCCATTCTACTAATATGTACTTGGAGACAGTGGTTTATCTCTCCCTCAAGTGTAGTCGCATCATCCTTACCACTAAAAACGACCGTGCTATCACCAGCAAACAAAACCATCGGATGATGTGTTTCTCTGGGTATGTCATTAATGTAAATAATAAAGATCCTACAATACTTCCTTAGGGTACACCGTAGTTATTAGCTCTCTGAATCGATACATACGTTCGCTCGGTTTTTGACGTAATGCACACCTTACCCACTTTAGTAACTTGCTCATGTCCATGAATAAACACCGTAACCATGATCCACCGAACCAAACTGTAACCATGAATTCAGCACATGATTCTAGAACTCCCTAGCATAGCAATTTTTCGCCGGTTATCAAAAAAAAATCTGCTGCTTCATAGAAAAGTGTAACCTACATGGTCAAAATGTATGGTACAGCAATTACTTTTTTATAACCGATGAAAATTCCAATGCAGGGGGGCTTAGAATCATGTACTTACTGACTCCATGGTAACAGGTTACGAGTCGATGTCCCTGCCACACTGTATAGGCGTCGTTTTGTAGCTTCTGCGAAGAGAAAAAGGTGGGAATTAATGTAGGTTAGTATTTGGTTTATCGGACTGTACCTAAGCTAAAAACACTAAATATTTGGAGATTTCTTGAATTTTAAATTCTCAACCAGAAGGTGAAATAAGCAAATACTCATCTCGTCGAGCTTGTCACCTGGTATTATCTAGAGTAAGAACTAACTACGGTAAAAATAACCTAACATAGGGGGGAGCACAGATCTATAATAAACTTCCAAAAGTCGTAAAGGAGGCGACTTCAATCAACATATTTAAAAATAAACTATTCACTTTTATTTATAACGACGACACAACATATTAATTGTGTTGTGTTTATTTATGTTTAAACCAGAAACATCTTTTAACTTGTGCCACCACCTTATCTTAGGAATGCAGCGAACTCGCTTCCAATTTTGTTGACAATTATATTTTTACTTTTTGTTTTTCTTCTACCTACACTGTTCAAATATACACACATCAACACCGTCTAGGGATATTTTGTATAAAGTTGTTAAACTCAAAAAATACTGGCCAGTTTTAAATTCATTTGAAGAAAGCTTATTTTGTAAACCTTTTTGAACGATTCTAAATTTGAATTTGAAAAAATAAATTAAAAACAAAAGACTTACGCGGCATAATGGTAGCGAAGTCCGAAGGTTTCATTTAGCTACAGTAGTTTTTGGCTGTTTTTTTGGGTCAAATTTAAGTTTTATAACAAGTTATCGGTTAATTTCGAATTAATGTTATTGTGTGCATCATGCAGCGGCGCCATTTAACGAGAGAGGAAATGTTAAGGGCAGTAGGCATGCTCCAAACTGGGGCTACTCAACGGAGTATTGCTGAGGAGATTGGAACAAGACAAAACGTGATATCAAGGTTATGGTCACGTTATCGTGCTACTGGTGATGTGGCTGAAAGACACCTAGGCGGGAAGCGTATAACCACTCAACGACAAGACTGATTTTTGCAAGTTGCCGCGAGAAGACAACCAAATGTTACGGCCATGCAGTTGGTTCAGAGGCTCCAGTCAGAGCACCAGTTGCTTGTGAGTGACCAAACTGTAAGGAGAAGGCTGCATGAAGCTAACCTTCATGCTCGCAGACCGCTTCGTACTCCAGCACTACGCCGAGGAAATCGTGGACGACGACTAGAGTGGGCTCGTGAACATTTGCTCTGGGAAGATAACCAGTGGTCTGTAGTGCTGTTTACCGATGAGTCCCGGTTCGGTTTCCATCCCGATACACGTAGAGTACGTGTTTGGCGAGTTCCTGGTCGTGAGAGCCGTCTGCAACATCCTCAGGAAGTCTATTCATACCACGGCGGGACAATTATGGTTTGGGCGGGAATTCGTGTTGGTGTAAGAACCGACCTCGTTTGGATCAGAAACACCATGACGGCTGAAAAATACAGTAACGAGATGCTAGTACCAATAATCTACCCCCATCGACTACAAATGGGCCAAGAATTCACGCTCATGCACGATAACGCCTGTCCGCACACAGCGAGAGTCGTGACGAGGTGGTTGCAGGAGCACGACGTATCGGTCTTAGGCTGGCCCGCTCAATCGCCTGACCTAAACCCGATAGAACACGCGTGGGACATGCTCCAAAGAAGGGCTTTGAGGAATTTCCCTGCAAACATTGCGACAGAAGAGCAACTTTTTTTGCATCTTAGCCGGACTTGGGACAATATACCGCAGAAGACTTGGATAACTTAATCCAAAGCATGAAAAACCGTTGCAGGACCGTTATTAACGTCATGGGTGGTTTTACTGACTACTGATTTTTCATATAACTGTTAAAAACAGATTAATTTTTCCTTATTTTTCACTTTTTCTTGAGAAACACATTCATTGTTAGTTTTACCATTATTTCACGTTTTTTCTTTATTTGAATAAAAAATTGTTTATGCAAAAAAAATAGTTTTCTTTTATTGTTGGAGTGTAGTCTGATAAATGGGCTTTATAAAAATATATGCATGTTGTATGTTATTTTTAATAAATTTTGAGTAAATTGAGTAAATCCAAAATATCCCTAGACAGTGTTGATGTGTGTAATTAGTACCTAATAAGATTTAATGTTCTCATGTAAGTGACGATTGTTTTAATGAGAATAAAGTTCTATAAACCGAACCATCATCTAGAAAATGGCGTCTGAGGAGCTTAAAATAATAATATGAATACATTTTTAAATGTTTTTGTTTATAAAAAATATTTAAAAATGTAATTTATAAGTATTTAAATGAAATAAAGTAATATGAATAAAACAAAAGATAAATCCTAATACTTTATTATCACAACATCAAATAATTCTTCTGTCGTTGAACCTTGTGTGGTCGTCACTGACTCGTGGTTGGTATCCATTAGCGTCGGCTACGTACTTCATAGAATAGGGCTTTCCTTTAGAGTCGATGTACCCATACTCCCCTCGAACGACTAGCGAGCGACCTTCAGGCCCTGAAATAATTCCGCCATCTTCCCTTCTGTAGGTACCGTCGGATGTTTCATACCTGTTAGAACAAAGTAAGTTGAAGTAAGTATATACTGGTATTAAGAAAAAAAGGTTCCCCTGACCGGCCATGGCGGCCAATCAATTACCTGTAGTCACTCTTCCCTCACACTCATAGTCCGATGGTACGGCAATTTGACACGACCGGGGAGAGATCATTACGTGTATTAATGACAGGTTATCAAATAGTCAGGTCAAGACAGGTATTTTTACAGTTAAGTAACAAAAATGTTGAAACTGAAGACTTTAAAAAGATGTTACCAAATTCCTCTCAATGTTTTAAATAAATAACTGCTAAACAATCGCTAAACAATTCGGTAATTATTGTATTCATATGCAAAACACAGTAAATTGTACATTTAATTGGTGGATACATGAGGCAATGTGCAAAAGTATTTAAACTTTTATGAGTATTATCCAAAACGTCAAATAGGTACAAACGGCAACACACCAAGCTATATGTACATTTCCAGTTTTGGCTGACCTCGCGTTGTATAGGTTTTTCGTAAAATCAGAAGTCAGCTTAAACTGGTTATGCATAGCTTGATGTGTGCCGTGCGTACCGATGTGCAAGCAAAAACAAGAAATAATCTGGTCATGCATGGTTTCTCAATAGATAGAATTACATTTCGTTACTCTCACGCAAAAACTATGATTATTATTTGAATTCCTGATGCTGGGCAAAGTTTAAGTCAGCTGAAACACTCACTAATGTAGGTGCACTTACAATTTTTGATTGAGTTTCGAAATTGATTTATTGCATATGCATAATTTCCAATTCTTAGTGTGATTATATAAAAATTATAAAACGGTATTTGATTGTGTAAGTGTTTATTATACGATGACTCTTTAACTTAAACCTTAGACAAATAATCCCAAATTGGTTTTCTGATTACATACTCTACTTGTTATGCAAACCATCATCATCTACCTAACCTTTTCCCAACTATGTTGGGGTCGGCTTCGAGTCTAACCGGATGCAGCTGAATACCAGATTTTACATGGAGCGTCTGCCTAATTGACTTCCACAACCCAATTACTGGGTAATTGTGCAAACCGTTACTCATATTTTAATTAACCGTTAATCAATTATTAATTGGATATGTTAATTAGTTCACGAGTTTGATTTGTCGACGTCATAACCATTTTGTATGATCGGTGTTTTATTATTAGGACATCATCATAATCTGCCTAGCCTTAATCCAACTACATGAGGTAGGCTTGCAGTCTAACCGGATGCAGTTTAATACCAATATTTTACATGGAGTGACTGCCTATCTGAGATCCACAACCCAGTAACTGGGTAATACGATACCTCTTGGTTAGACTAGTTGTCATAATTTCGGGTTTCTGACGTAACGACTGTCAAAGATCCACGAATGATAGCTGGGACCAACGGCTTAACGTGCTTTCCGAGGCACGGAGGGGTTTCGGTATGTAAAGGTGGTCGTCCATCCATCGATCGACCCGTGTGACTGTTATTACTTAAGCGCCGCATGCCTCTTATTCTTTATTCTTAGGTATGTATATAATTTTTCAGGACTCAATAATATTATTTTCTTGTAAGGAGAGTGGCAAAACAATTATTATTGCTCTAATAATAGGGGTTAAAGTATGAAATTGCCGTTTTATTGTAATAGGTACTTCGAATTGACATAGAACCTTCATGGTTTGAGATTTTTGAGTGAATCTTTTTTCACATGGTACCTATGAAGTTCTTCTTTTAAAAGATGTGCAACATTTCATTATCGACTTTCAGTAGTTTTTTTTATTCAGCTTAGACAAGAAAAATGGATACTTCGAAAATTCGACTTATTTTTGAATACGAGTTCCGACGCGGAACTAACGTGGCAGAAACAGCTCGCAATATCAATGTTGCGTTTGGAGAGGGGACAGCTAATGAACGCACCGAACAATGATAGCAAAACTAGCAGTGAAACAGCCCCGACACATGAATCGATCTTCACCATTATTGCTCCATGATAACGCGAGACCTCAATATGCACGCGAAACCGTTTTAACTCTACAGGAACTGCAGTTAGAAACCATTCGTCACCCTCCGTATTCGCCAGATCTTGCTCCAACGGACTACCATTTTTTTCGTGATTTGGACAATTTTCTACGTGATAAAAAGTTTTCTTCTCAGGAGGCAGTACAAAATGCTTTCACACAGTTTGTCGAATCTAGATCACGAGAGTTCTATCGCAAAGGCATAAATGACCTTCCTATTAGATGGCAGCAATGTATAGATAATAATGGTAATTATTTTGATTAAATAAATAAGATAAATAAAATAAAACGAATTTCAATTTTTCAGTACAAATCGGCAATTTCATACTTTAACCCCTAATATTAACTCTATAATTACACATTTTTGCAATTAGTGTCGAACAGTTTTTAAAAGCTATAAGTACCTACGAATCAGAATTTCCCAACCTATCTACTAAACCTACCGATTACCTACTATTTTTAATTAAAAAGTTAACAAATAGCTGTTATAAAGACTTGCATAAAATAATTAAATATTCGAAATAGGTACGTTATGTAACCATTTATATTAATTCCCAATTTGCTAGGTTAATGATCTAAATTAGCTTTCCGACATTAAAGTTCAAGTCAAATAATTTCGCCGTTAAGAAATTATTGAGACATAAGCCTCGAAAGTCAAGAAACATGCTAGCATTACATTATCACAAATGATGTATGCCAAAATAATCATACCTACATCGCAATAGCGGTCATTATCACACTTACTCGAAGCTGTACGAGCCGAATCCATTATTGTTGTATGTGAATTTTTTTATTTGCCCTCCAAGGCAACTAGCTACAGTGACAAATGCCATGAAGACCATAGGCAGGACGTAGAGATGAGCACCTTTTACCTGCGCAACAAAATACCATAATGTCAGGGCCAACGGGTCAAGCAAACTACGCTTTTTATTATAATAATACTAGTTACGTTCGCCGTTTTGCCAGCGGTTTGTATAAAATTATTTTGCAAGTACTGAAATGATTTTGGTATCTACATAAGTAGCGAAATTGTTGATGGGTTTTGGAGTGACTAGTCACACATAACTTGAATTTGTAAACACATACATACATACGTAAGTATTAATATATGTATTAATACGTTATACATTAATACGTAAGTATTAATATATGTATTCATATTTATTATCAATTTGGACTTCTAATTCAATGCTACTGAAGTATTAACTGTTAGTCTTTTTTGAAAAAAAAAAAAAAGAAAATAATTCAATGAGATAAACAACAGGAACAAAACTAATCAGATGCTCAGACAAACGCTCCGTGATAAATATATTTATATATTAGATGAAGATGGGAATGACCATGAAAATAGGTATATCCACAGTTATTTAGGAACATGATTGAAGACCGCTAGAATTCTAAATGTTACATCCGTGTCCCGAAGATAAGATATTATTAGATAGATAATATCAGATATCGATAATGAACCGTCTTTAAAATAAGTCTATAAGCCTGCAAGCATCTGACCACAAAACAAGGTAAACTTAAAGCTATTATTACGCATTTGCGGTTAAATTAGACACGATAATGGTTTTTCTGTACAATGTTGATTTTAAATTAGTCATGGTATGGTAATGGTGGTATGCCCATGATCATAGACCGCCCTTATATTGACCTTATTTCAGTGAGGGCAACTTGTAGTATTGAGAATCCTACAGGCTATGTGGGTAGATTTTCAGTGCGAGCTGCAACCTACATATTTTACTCCTAAATGTGAATCCTGAATTCTAGATTTAAGCTCTAGATTATGTAACGCCGCAAAAGTTATTAACATGGTAGAGGCCATAGCAAATATAGCTTTTTTATGTCGTAGAATTTTATTTTGATCTTTTGTTTAATTCTTATTCATGCGTAAAGTTCCAAGAATGCAGTGTTTTTTATCTCCGTGGACATCCCGGATACTGCTTCAAACGACCGTGTCAGATTTTCCGGTGGGTTTTATCTTATTGTTAAAGACAAATGCAGTTTTATGATAGATACTAGTCATAAAATGCAAATATATAAGTGTAATAAAATAAAGCGTCTAAGAGCTTTTTCCTGCGTTAATTTATAAAGCCTAATAAGAAATAACATTGAAATTGATATAACGCATGACGGAATGACCTATTGATAATGTACAATGACGACTTATCGAGCTTCATTACAGCTGAATAGGTTATACGAGTATGTACGGACAAACGCTACATTAGGTACCTAATTATGCAGCACCGTGAATGAAGTTGCATTGGCTCTATGCCGTTTGTTTATCCATTAGTTGGACCTGTTAGAGTGGTTGGCAGAATTCTGAGGATGCTGATTGCCAGTAATAAATTATCTATATCAACAAGGTAACACCTTACTTTGTTGACCCAGTGCTTAACATCGCGAGTCCTGCGGGACATAGAAGGGTTTCGATGTTTAAAGGACAGAAACATTTTATAGTTGCTAAATTAAAACTAGATTTAGGCTTTATAAAGAACCATGTAATCAAACTTATTACAGTCCTGCCGTCAAGAGAATGCGTTCTTGACTCCTGTCAGTGGGACAATTCTAATAAAGATCGAATTCGCGAAACACGTATTCGTTTGTTCTAAACTGACACATGTCAAGAATGCATTCTTTCGACGCCCGGACTATAGGTAGTGTCTCACGTCAAGAAAATATGGATCTGTAATAAGTAGATAATCAAGCAGCGGAAAGAATAATGGAGTAGAAAATGGCAGAGTTGTACAGGCTAATCCAGTACTAATGGCTGGAACCAGAAACCAGAAAGTCGTCGTAGATGAAGAAAGAAGATTCATTATAAAATCGGTTGAGTAAAACCTTTCTAAGAAATCATACAGGAATGATGTTAAGTAGTTATAATAAAATAATATTCTTAGACATTTATTATAACTATTTAACTTTTTTTACTTAATTTAAACTTACTAACTTACTTACTTAAATTATTTTGACAGGTAAAGATAATTCTTGGAGACTATATTGAGTCATTAGTTTATTGCTACCTACTCGATAAAAATAAAAATGGCTTTATATGCGTTAGTAGATATTCATCAGCAACATTTCTAAGCGGTTTTTCAGTTGTTTTTTTTTTTTTGTTGCAGATCTGTCTTGTCTCGTAGTAGTGATAACATATGACTTAAATATTAGGTACTAATAATAAATTCTGATAGTGAGTTGTTTGTGAGAATTATGGCTGGGCACGCTCAAAAACATGTATCGTCAATTTTATGTATCAAGATTCCATAACTAGAACGGATTGCTTCACACAATATGATACTACAAAGCCTCGAAATCGAACCCATGGTTATTCTTAGGCTCTCGAAATCCGGATTTCATATCCAATCAGTTTATTATAACGACAAATTACATAACATAATTAACATATGAAACTCGTTTATTTTTACTTACCATATTGGTCGTGTTCTTCAACAGAGCGTATCTAAGTGGACTGTGAGTTGGGGACAACTGCCCACACTTTATATCCAGTTCTTCAAGAATGTCATGTCTGGACTTCATTCCATAGTACAATGCCACGTCAAGGACAAAAGGAGTCGTTGACACTGTTACATTATTACGCAAACGTGGGAAGGACCCGACGATTCACACTGTGTCAGCTAAACTGCGTAATTATTCGCTCCTGTTTTACTGGATGGCATTGGAGTCGCAAGTAGAAGCAATAAATCTTTTAATTTATGTATTTGAACTTGACAGGAAGCAAAAAGCTCGTCTGTGCATTATGAGACTGATGACACTGCTTGTATTACCCACTTGGAATATGGGTTCGATATATCGATTTTTTTATCATGTGACATCTACCAACCCGCCCCGTGGTGGGTTGGTACCACTCCCTCTCACAGAGAGGAGGCCTGTGTCCCAGCAGTGGAAACACTATGGGCTTAGTATGAGTATGATATCGATTTTAGTTATAGCGCAACTCCATTGCAATCAAATTAATTTCCCTACTACCTCGTGTAAGGCAACACTGAACAATTCTGGTCGCATTGTTCTAATAGAAATGCTTATACAGGATGGCAGGCGACTTCGACACGCAACCTTTTACCATGGATGCAGTACATGATTCTGAATGCTGCGGTGAAATTTTTCGACGGTTATTTAAAAAAAAAAGCTGCTTCATACATTTTGACCGCGTAGGTAGATATCGTACTTTTCTATGAAACAGCTGTTTGTTTTCTGATAATCAACGAAAAATTTCTACGCTCGATCGCTCGATATATCGAAACATGTGCCGAATTCATAGTTAAAGTTTGCGCGTCGATGTCCCGGCCACCTTGAATAGTAGTTATCTTTTATGACCCACTCACTTGCTCTTTGGTCAATTCTGTTCTAAACAAAAGTTGGCAGGGACGAATATAGCACTGATATCAAAGACTACTTCATAAGCTTTACGTTAAATTAAAGAAAGATTTATTGACAAAAAGGAATAAAAACATATCCTTGATCTTTACAAATTATTAAGCTTCAATCAACTCTATACCATTTGTTGTTAACGTGGTTATCTTTTATTTTTGACATAAAACGCTTTTATGGATTGACATGAATAGAAAGATAATACATTACCTCTCATTATTATTCAATTCAGTGTTAAGGACTTTATAGATTTGTCTATGAACCGCAAGCGATGGAATATTCATTGACTGGTTTCTGCAGATGGAAAACTTGATGCAACACAATACAACTATGTTGGGGACGGCTTCCAGTCTAACCGGATGCAGCTGAGTACCAGTATTTTACATGAAGCGACTGCCGATCTGACTTCCTTACTTGATACAACATATATATAACGTGAGAGTATGTATGTATGAATTAATGAATAGTTAATTAATTAACATAGTTAAGTTACTTAGTGGTTGGAAAATAATATTTATCAGATTTTTACATACTCCTGCCTCTGGATCATCTAGGGATAGATGAGTATATCTTATCCCTTATAACTGCCCCGTTGGTGTCGTGGTCGTAAGCGCGTCTGCTGATTGTGTTATTTTGGGTTCAATTCCCAGGTCAGACAAAGTGTTATTGGGTTTTTTCATTAGAAATTTCTCAGTAACAGCCCCGAGTTTGGAAGTTGGCGGTGTGATACCCCCGTGCCTCGGAAAGCAAATTAAGCCGTTGGTCCTGCGCCTTACCTCTCTGCGGTCGTATCGGATTGCCGTCCCATTGGACTATGAGAGTGAGGAAATAGAGAGTGCACCTGTGCCTGCACACACACTTGTGCACTATAATATCTCCCGCACCGAAGGTCTCAGTTAAGATTGGTCGCCATAGCTGAAATACGGTCTGGAGGACCATTTTTTTTATTAACTTTGCTTTGAACACATTTAGTCTTTCTTATGGCGTTCTTAAACGTAGGCAGCGTAGATTCTATGACCGGTCAACATGACATAATTATCAATCCCTATAATATCTTTCACAGTTTCGATACAACCACGTTTACGCAACGCTAGCGTAGCGTATGTTTACACTCTTTACGCAGCGTCTTAAGCTCAGTGCGAAGACATATTATTCTCCTTCACGCAATTATACGAGAGGCGGCGAATGAGTTTGAGTCGCCCTGTAATAATAAAATGTAAACTACCATTCTTACAGTTTATTTTTGATCTCACCCGGTTTTATAATAGGAGTGATATTTATATTAATGTTCCTCGCCATTCAGGTCTCTTAACGAGCCCTTTCAATGGAACTGTTACGGTTTTTTTTGTGTATTTTATATGTTATTAATGATCACACTACATTCGAATACTATTTTTATTCTTTTTTTCATAAGTTCTTTAATATTTTCAGGACTAACTAGAAAGGTAGGTAGGTGGTTATTATGCTTGGTGTGATTTTAATTAAAGTAGGACCAATAATACCGATGCACATGTAAATACAAAAACAAAGAGAATATTACTGTATTCTCGATAAATTCGATTTTATCGCCGTCGTGCCATCATGCCATATCTCTTTTTATGTAAAGCCTAATGGGACTCCCCGTCTAAAAATCTTGTGATGTGGTGAGATTTTTTCAGAATAGGCCAGCACCGGCCGGCAGCTCTTGACCTCAATCTTGCCTGACGTTAAGTTGCTTTCTTCCACGTGATCCAGATTCACTGTCTATCAAAAATTCACCTCCCTTTCTGCCAAAATGAGGTCATAATTAGCTTAGTAATTAATTTGAATGAAAGGTTATAAAATCTGTAATTTTAAAGCCAATATTATTGTCTGTCTCTGATATATGTTCAGGATTACCTTCAAATGCCAAAAAAATAACCTACCCATCAACTCAAAAACCAATCTGTGTTTGTTATACGGCTTTTTTAAGTTAAGTTTTTTCGATGATCTCACACTACGGAATTATTTTTGTCTAAAAAAAACTGAGCAAAATTAAAATGTTTTAGTTAAATAATTGGAGTTCGTTAACTACTTAATTAAGAGTTATTAAGATCATGTTATGAAGGGTTCTTTGTACACTATTAATTTAATGCACTTTAAGACTAGATGAAGCAATGATTTTTGGGGTGGCTGGTATGTACAGTTAACAATAAAAACCGATTAACATTCTTACTTTACATTACAAACATTGATACAAAATGATTCGATAAATTCCAGTATTTCATGTACCTAATTAAGAATTAATATTCCTTACATTTTATAATAGCTCACATTTTTATGAATATTTTGCTCACAAATAAGGAATCAAAATACTGTAGTGTTAATCGACTTTTGTTGCTGACTGTACCAGCTGGATGAGGCAGGCTGAGGCGACCGATAGAAATGATCTATGTCCAGCAGGACTGCTATCATATGCATACACACATACACATACATAAACTCACGGCTTCTTCCCACGGGGGTAGGCAAAAACTACAGAACGCCACCTGCTACGATCCTTATATACTCCTTTCTCTCCCTCTCCTTCCTTCGTTCCTCCTTCCTCCTTCCTTCTTTCAGCTATCATATAGTAATGGTTTAATTAAATAGATTTTTTTACATTTACATAACTGACCATTCTAGGTTTATAATTCACACATTTGCCTCTCATTAGGGAATACAGACATGATGATATTGTGATGTTATGTCAATGATATTTTTTAATTGTTCTCGTAAATCTATGAAACGAACTCGTGATCCTGTCATTAAGTTCCAGTTCATGGTTCCGCAAATCAATATTTATGAGATTCGTCTAATAGACATCAAGGTTTTTAAAACTAAAAAGGATCCTTTGTCTATACATAAAATACAGGCTGATTTTTTAAAGACCAGCCAAATTTAAGGATGTGGTACAGACCATCAAACTGAACAACTTTCTCCATGGGACAAATAGCGTAATCGCGAAAATTTTATCAACTGTCCCATAGAAAACTTCAATACCTACTCGACCTAAATGTATGGGACGGCTGAATTTTTATTCGCGATTACGATGTTGGTCCCATGGAGAAAGTTGTTCAGTTTGATGGTCTGTACCACATCCTTAAATTTGGCTGGTCTTTAAAAAATCAGCCTGTATAGTAAAATCGTAGGCAAATCAATATGTCGCTACGATTTTGTTTTATAATCAGTGAATATTTATGAAAAAACTAATTAATAATTTCTACGAGCTCTGGGAACGATTCTAAAGCAGAAAATATAGTTTTTAGAATTTTTCCTGTTTGTCTGAATGTATTTTCCAGCATCACACAAATATCACTGGACACATTTTCTTCGAATTTTGCTTAAATTTTCCATTTAAGTTTGGTCAGTCTACATATATGCTAAAAATATCACGCGGGGATAAGCAATATAATTCTGTTCATATTCTTCTATAGTTTACCGAAAATTGTAAAAAGACGAACCCAAAAGGTTAGAATTTTTATTTAATTATTTATGTACACACAGTAAAATTAATACAGATATGACATATTAGTATTGAGTAAAAAAGTTTTGCTTATTTCTTAAGATATTCTTAAAGCAGACCTACGAAAGGAGAAATGAAAAAGATATGTAGACAATAGTATCTGAGAACAAGAAGAAAAGTATTTTATTTTAGATAGTTACTGATTTAACCTTTTAAATGATTATCATCACCTTTATAGAGCTATGCAGAAAATCATGACATATAGGCACATATAAGAAAGGCTATTTAAGTCAACTTTTAACAAAGCAAATAGCTTAGCGGTTCAACGATTGCTTTGCAAACCTAATTTTGATTCCCAATAATTTATATTTTAAGTGCTTCCTTTTTGACATTTTGTTATACTATCATATGACAGTTCGTAGAACGTACACAGAAAAAACATAAAGTATAGGCCTCTTCTGTCATCAATGGTTAAATTAAAAATTAACCAGCTTCTGCCCGCGGTTTCACCCGCGTGGATTTCGGAATATCCCACGGGAACATACTACCGGGATTTAAAGTACCCTATGTGTTAATCCACGTTATAAACTATCTGTGCGAAAAAAGAAAAATGGCAGTTCTGGTATCGCTTAATTTCAGAAGCGTTCAAGAATAAAAGTATGTAAAATATATATTATGAAACAATTACAGGGTTTTACTTTATATGCATTAGCTTTTTCTATTAAGTCGCACAAACAATAAAAAAGAAGAAACGAATATTACAAAGGAGTCGTGGGCTGAAGCTAGTTTTAAATAAATTATAAATGTAATATTCTCATTCGTAACAATAATTTTACGTTTGTCTATTTTGTGAAAGTTTTCCATTTACAACACTGATTTGAACGGCACCTAAGCTATTCCACTTATGGCACCGAAACCAAATTTTATTGCAGTATAGTGGAAACATTTAGAATTATTATTTTACCTACAAGCCTTGCCGGTATTAGCCGTGATTGGTTAAAACTAACATGCTCCTATCTTCGCCAATATCGAAGCATTGCCTCCATAGCTTAGCATTTTATGGGGAGTCACCCATGCTATAAAAAAGCTGTTTACAGTAAAAGTGCCTCCTGAGCATGTAAAAAAACTATTTAAAGGCTACAATCAGACTTTAGATACCTCAAGGTTAGTCCAGTTACAGCTTTATAAATTAAACAGTCAGGGAAATTAAGCAAACAAACAATTCATTGTTGACACCTCACGTCAATGCCGTGATATGGATAATTTAAGTTAGTGGTCAATTTGCTTAACGATTAATTTTCCTGAATTCACACGTAATTTCATGGATTATTCAAGGAATTTAATAAAACAAATGCGACATTTTATAATTATATTTTATTATTCGGTTAAAATACATAGGTAATCTATATCAAATAAGTCTTGTTTCTTATTATTCGTAGACAAGCTGCGTTCTTCTTACTTTCCCAATAACGTTGCTACAACACTCGGAAGAAGGCTGATGTGCATTATTGCCTGTTGAAAAAAAAAAAAACACAATTTTAAAATGCAAAGATTTTACTTCATGGGGATGCAAGCCATTACGGTCAGCTGCGACAATCGTCGAGAGGATCCGGCAATTGGGACTCGAGGTGGCCCTGCATGCAAATCTGAGGCCATGTGTTTTCATGGTCCTCGGGACGCGCCACCGTCGGGTTCCCAAATAACGGTAGGAGGGGTTCACATCGGCGTCGAGTCGACGATGAAGTACCTGGGACTCGTCCTCGACAGCCGGTGGAGCATTGCCGACGTTTGGCTCCCAGGCTGGAGCGGGACGGGGCTGCCTTGAGGCGGCTCCTGCCCAATCTAGGGGGTCTAAACGCCTCCTGCCGGAGGCTCTATGTGGGAGTCGTGCGGTCTATGGCCCTTTACGGGGCACCGGTGTGGGCGCGTTCCTTGAGGCGGCGACAAGCCCGCCGGTTGAACGCTTCCTAAAGGGCCATGGCCGTCCGGGTAATTCGAGGATACCACACGGTCTCCGCTGAGGTGGCGAGCCTCCTTGCCGGATTGTCGCCATGGGATCTAGAGGCAAAAGTCAGCGCCCACATATGAGAGTGGCGAGAGGAGGCAAAACGCCGGGGCGTAACTCCGCTGCCGCGAGAAATCACCGTACAGCGGACAGAGCTCCGGCGGGATCTCATGGCGTCATGGAGAGTGCGATTATCGCAACCCAGTGCTGAGCACGCCACAATTGCGGCGATAAGTCCCCTCTTTGAGGAGTGGCTGGAGAAGCGCCACAGCGCCCTCACCTTCCGCCTGACGCAGGTCCTCACCGGACAGCGGTTGTTTCAGGAGGTTCCTGTTCAGGATAAGGCGGGAGGAAACGCCAGGGTGTCACCACTGTGTGGATCGCCCGGAGGACACGGTGGCGCATATGGTGGAGGTCTGCCCGGCTTGGGCGGAGCACCGCCGCGTCCTCGTGGCGGCGATCGGCGGTGGCGATCTCTTGCTTCCGGTCCTATTACAGGCCACGGTACGGAGCGAGAGTGCATGGGAAGCCGACACCTCCTTCTGCAAAGCAGTAATGCTCGCAAAGGAGGAGGCGGAGCGCATGAGGGAGAGGCAATCTCTGCGCCCTCACGCCCCTAATCGCCGCAGAAGACGCCCTGGATGTCGGGAGTCAACAGCCGACTCCCGGCCACCATAGGCGCGGGCTTGCGGGCGGCGAGCAATGGGCAGCTCGCCGCCCGGTAAGGACCAGGCTCGGGGCGACGGCGCGTTGTGTTCCACTGCGTACTCAAAGAGATGTTAGCACGAACTGACGGGGTCCGCTAGGGCCGATGCCTGCCAGTGCCGCGGGTTGTTCGAAAGGGATACCGTGGCCCCTGGCATAGGCAACTAAAAGAGCACAGGTGGGATTAAGTCTGTAAAAAAAAAGTCTTACACGCCCTCCCGCTCCGCCCAGAGCGGGAGACGTCATTTGAGAATTTCCCGCCCAAAAAAAAGGGGGGTTTACTATGTAGTAGCCACTGAAGAGTTCCACTATCGTGGCTCCATCATCAGATAAAATACCAAATTATAGTTTTGTCTTCCGTACTACGCAAATACACAGTTTTATTTCGATACGACATTTAGAAGTACGTTAAAATTGACATCAAAGATTTTGTTACATTGTTAGTTAGTTAGTTACAAGTGTAGCTAATAAAAGCGTGTTAAAAGCATAGAATAGAATACTCTTTATTATGTGCAACATATAAATTACAGAAATAAATGTCACAATGGGCGACACAATGATGACACAATGGGCGGTCTTGTCGCTAAGAGAGATTTTATGTAAAAAAAAATCACTGTCCAGTGTGTCTGTCACTGTAAGGTTGCCTGGAAGAGATCGCAGCAATGCGATAAGGCCGCCCATTGTATATTTTGTAGTGTTTCATGTTTTTTTTTTGTGCTATGTATTTTTGTGGTGTACAATAAAGTATATATAAATAAATAATAAATAAGAGAGAATCTGAAAAAAAATAAGGTGGTACCTAAGCAAACGTACGTCCTTTATAAAAATAAAATCTAAATAGAGCTGTTTTGCATTAGAGTAAAACAAATATAATTTTATGAAAATCACACAGCATTGGGGCAATGTGCTTGCTGGTGAGTTTGAAGACTTTGCTGCAGCCATAGATTACCGCATTTTCCGTAGTAAAAGTTCAAAGGTAAAATCTGAGACTGCTTGAAGAAGCAGTCTCAGATTTTACCTTTGAACTTTGAATTTTGTTTCTTTTAAAACACATCGCATAAGGTGAAGACCTTATGCGATGTGTTTTAAAAGAAACAAAATAAGAAATTAAATCAATCTGTGCAAAGGGCGGAACGTCAGTGGGAACAAAACCAGTAAAAGCTTTCTTATTTTATTGAAACTCCGTACTACGCACCCCAGGTTCAAAGTCAGTGTTATCACTAAGGTGCGGTCGACTGTACCTAATATTCGTGGTATTGTTTACAACAAAAAAAAAATTAAATACAATACATTCACAAATTGAAATTACATAACAGTTTAATAGTTAAATGAGAAGGACGGATCAATCAATGAAGATCTTATTATGACAAGGTTCTTTGGTATTAAGGTGTTCAATCTATCAATCAACTCAGCCTATCGCAGTCCACTGCTAGACACAGGCCTCTCCCAGGCTGCGCCACAACACCCTTTCTTACGCCTTCCGCATCCAGTCCGTCCCAGCCACCATCAAGATGTTGTTGGTACTTAAAAACTTTAGTAACGGAGTATATTTTATTTGAAAGCTAGCACCAAGGGAAGAATAAGTTAAGTATTTTAGTGTATTGTATAAATAATATTTGCACCAACGACAGTCCCATTTTATGTCCAGGAAAATCACTGTCCATTCTAAGGTTGCCTGGAAGAGATCGCAGTAATGCGATCAGGCCGCCCATTGTATATTTTGTAGTGTTTCATGTATTTTTGTGATGTACAATAAAGTACCTATATATAAATAAATAATAAGTTAATAAGTACCCTAGATATGTAGTACCCAATATTTTGTTTTTTAAAAGAGTGTCCATTGAGTTTCCTGCGCGTTTTTCTCCATAGGAACCTTTAGAATGGGTGACTAGCTTCGTTTTTATGACTGACCGACTATTCAAAAGTGCCTGTAAATGGTTGAATTGAAATAAATGCTTCAAGTTTGAGCAGGCATCTTTACAGAGCATGTTTCAGAAAAATATGGTCAAAATTGTGGTACAGCACCCTAATTGCGTAACACACAATCAATCTCAATCTGAATCATTTGAAGGATATTGCTAATCCATTGCTCCATATGTTCGAAAAATGTGTCTGCTCAACAGCGTAAATAACGCAATGAATAAATAAAATAAATAAATAAATAAATAAATATTCCACAACTATCACACAACGCCATCTAGTCCCAAGCTAAGCAGAGCTTGTGTTATGGGTACTAGACAACTGATAAACATACTTATATATTTCTAAATATATAAATATTATAGATAAATTACACCCAGACACAGAACAAATGATCGTGCTCATTACACAAACATTTGTCCTGGGTGGGAATCGAACCCACGACCTCCGGCATAGCAGTCAGGGTCACTAACCACTAGACCAACAGGCCTGTCAAAGCCTGTCTGTGAATATTGTTGAACTGTCACTATGAAATCTATTGCTACTACTATACTACGCGATTACCTTGCAGACCGCTAAACTGAACAATCTTCTCAATGGAACCAAAATCGTAACCGCGAAAAAAAAGCTGTCTTTACTTGAACTGAAAATAGTCTGACCCATGTTCAAGTGGATCGTTAGGGACTTATTTCAAGATCAAGTAGGTCGCATGAAACTGGTTATTTCGTTCATACTCTGTGATTTCACACTCAAGTTTCATCAAAGTTAATTAGTCGTTATGTTGGTCTGAATACTGCAAGGTGCCTACGGTAAATATTTGATCTCTTCTAGTAGGTATGTAGTTTTGACACACGTTGATTGTAAAGACTCAATTACGATAAACTTTTCCTCATTGGTGTGAAAATCTTGAATTTAATGAACAGGTCTATCTTTCGACATGTTGGTTGACCAAATTGTTATAAGCTTGTTTCGATAACACCGAACATAATTCAAGCATTCAGCTAGCTGCCTTCACGTGAAACAAAATAACTTTCAAACTATCGCATCTTCATGAATATAAAAGTCCATCCTTCTTATAGCTAGATTTTTATATAAAGCAAAAATTGCCCCAAGCCCGGCGCAAAGGAAATGTATCTCAGATTTTAGAGTAATCATAATAGAAATAGTGTAAAGTATCACTATCGCCAAATTCGGTGGCCAGCGTAGTTTTTATCCCCGGAGAAGTTTGTTAAGGGATAGATGTAAAAATTATACTTTTAGGGAAAAACTGCACCTGTTTGTGTTTTGCTTAGCTAACATTGACAATTTATGTATCTATTTTTATATGTGGCTTATATATGTACCTATATATTTATATAAAATGTACATAATTTATACATAAAATATATATATGTATATGTTAATAATATTAATTACGCGTTAATTCGCATCTTATTTTATTTTCTATAAAACATATAACTGCAAATAATGTATATGCATATATAATAAAGTGTATATACACCACATACAGACACATGTTGTTAATGATGGTTAAGTACAGTCGCCAGCACATGAAGCTATAACAATCTGTCAAATTTCATTAATAGATTTTCAACTTTATCGCTAAAGCATTACGTTAAAGGTTGATTGGGAAAATTTGACAGTTTCGGGTAGCTTGATGTGTTGGCGTCTGTACAAAAGGATTAAGTTTTTCCTTAAAGGTGTCATTTTTATATCTAGCGCCTATGAAACTTCTCCAGGCAAAATTCAATATTTCTACTATTATTATTTTCAAATCTGAGATATACATCTTTGTTGCCGGGGCTAGGGTTTTTTTGTATGGAATTTGGCGGATCTCCTTTGCCATTCGATAATAGATTTAAACGTAAAATTAACCACCTGCCCCCAAAAATGCCTGTGCCTAAGCTACAACTGTTTAGAAAGAACTGTGCCCATATGGCACCTCTAATATATAACTCTTTGCCCAAAGGAATGACCGATCTGCCATATAAAAGGTTCTGTTGTTCCTTGCGAAAATGGCTAATACAGGAGCTTCTACACTGTTAAAGATTTTTTGAATAAAAGCACATGCCGATTTGGTGTCCACTAAGATACTGGTTATTCCTCTTATTTCCTGTGACTTTGTCTTTAATAATAATTTAAGTAATTGAAATCACTGTAATTCTAATTATTGTAATTTAAATGATTGTAATAATTCAAATTTTCTTATAAATTGTAATAATTCAAATAGTTCTAATAATTGTAATTTTAAAAATGATTGTTGTAAATTAACAATAATTTTGCATGCTCGTAATGAGGGTGAAATATGTCCTGTGCTATAATTTAATTTAACTTCTTGTGTAGCCACAATATTTCAGGCAAATGAATCATTTATGAATAAAATACTTGTAAGTGTGTATACGCTTAAAGATAGGAATATCGAAATAACAAATGCAAAATTTTAAGATACCTATGTTTTATTAATATAAATATTATTATTATTATAAAGTCGTATGGTTTTATCTTGCGTTGGTAGCGAAGCTGCATTCTTCTTACTTTCCTAACAGCGTTGCCACCACAGACGGGGAAAAGTTTCTATGTGCTGTTTGCAACTTCTGTTGAAAAATAAACGTAAAATAAGTACATACGTTTCGTTTTACTCATTTATTAGATTTTTGCAATGTGCAAAAATATTATTCTTAATATTAATTATATTTTATGGTTAAATTGCTTTTAATTGGGCAACTATTGTAAGTTTAACCTAATTTGACGATTTTCTTAAAGTATCTTAGAGAAACTGTCACCTAGGGTAACCATCATGCGTCAAAACTACACATTCTGTCTTTATCGCCACGAATCACCGGAACAAATTCTTTTATAGATTACAGTGTGTGTGTGAAGTGTAAAAAAAAAACCTAACACACACCCAACCTAACACCTAATGCCCATGTTAATGGTTCTACATAAACTATTTTTGATTGGTATTAATATTGCTTTCCGATTATTTGCTTTCAAAGAAATTATTAAGACGTGCAATATTTTGTCTTCTTTACGTAGTATAAAACAAAGTCGCTTTTGCTGTATGTTTGTGTGAACGGTTAAATCTTTTAAACTGCAGTAATGTTTAAATAAATAACAAATGCGATAAGTATTATAAAGTTTATTAAATTATTTAATAATACTTTAGTACAATTTGTTCCTATGTTGGCAAATCTATCATGCCAAATAAGCCTCATTACTATTGCTTATCAAGTCGACAAGCTGTATTCTTCTTACTTCCCTAACAACGAAGTCACAGCAGCCGCAGGAAGTGGAGTACTGAGCGCAGGAAACGAAGGAGGAACGTAAACATCCTAAAAAAAATAAAAAAATGGACCTTATTAAAAACCACGGCTTATAAAAAGCCACGGCTTTAAAAATAAATACGAGTATGACGGAGAAGGTATGTCTGTCTCTCGCTAATATCATGCATATTTTAATTACTGTGGGCGTACTATGGGTAGTGTTGGTTATAGCACAATAGAAAAATGGTTTGCAGTTCAAATCAGATTACAATTTACGAACAAGTTAGTCACACTAGCGAATCACACACTGTAGGTACTCAACTCAACGATACGGAACGCAGACAGTTTCTAACACATGTTGTCCGTACGATGTCCAATGTTTCGATAATCCCGAGAGCTCTGCTTACACCGTTCTTGTAGCTGTCACTCTCGTCCACCTCCATGAACTCAGGCTAGACTCTGTCTAGCGCCACGAGATGGCGCTAGCATTCCGAATAGTCAAACGAATGACTCCGACAGATATTACATTTTTTCAGTGTTGTTGTGAATCAATAAAACAAACTTGTGATCGATCTCTTGAAGTTTTAGTACCTATTTACTGAATGCTAATATTTATTTATGTTATTCGCCTAATATATATCAGGAAGGTTTGATTCGTGAGTCTGCAGAGGATCTTTTATTGAAAGAAATATGCAAAGGAATGCAGGCTGCAGCATACTGGTGATTCGACTTACAGATCCTGTTAAAAAAATCATTTAGCGTCTATTACTCAAACATAGTAGATGTAAGAGAAAAACCAGCCAGGTTGAAGTGAGAATAGGCTGAGAACGAGCTGTTCGAGCAATTTACCAGCTAGGTGCCAGAGTTTCTAAGAGATTTTTTTCCATCAACGACTATAATAAGAATAGTTGGTCGCCCGAATTAACTCAAGACAATGTTTATGTTCTTTCTCCAGAATTAGCTTACTGACAGGTTATTGTTACTAATTTATTAACTTATTTATTTATTTTACTTCGATGGTACTAGTTTATCATTTGTGACTTCAAGTGACAGCTATGTGAACAGAACCCAGCAATGCATAAATATGTAAGCTGCCCTTTATGCTTGGAGGCTTTTATTTAGGTAGTAAGTTTTTATTTACATTTTAATTTTAATTAATTGGTTTTTAGCTTGAGTGCGTATAGTTTTTATTATATTTGTTGGTATATTGGCGTGGCTAGCTTACATAATTATGGCAAAAAAAATAATTTTATGTTCTGTGTCTTGTAATGTTAATCAATTAACATAGTATTGTATACAATCACGTATTTTCTAACTGAACAGACAGCTGTGCTGCTGGGGAGTTTGTTGCGCCACTTCTTTTTCTCAGCGGGCGTTTTTGGGGGACTGTTTTTGTAATTTTGACGTTCGAAAAGTGCTGATTCTCAGCCTATTTTGAATAAAGTGGGCACTCGGATCCTATGGCCTTAGTGTTTCAACCCCAAACGGCTCGAACATATTAGTTCCAAAGAGATTGAGTATTTGCACCGTTTGAGGTTCTCTGCACCTGCAGCAGCCGCCTTATTAAATACTTAAACATTTATTATCTAATTATGTATCTTTTTAAGTGCTTATTCTTATACTTATGAATAGGTACACCTTTCCGGTGTCCTTGCACAGGCTGGAATAGATAACAACAAATAGTAGTAAGTAGAATACTCAGCATATTAACCAAGAAGTCTATGCTAATGAGACGCAAAGAAACGAATGCATATGGTACTAAGAAATCAATTGAAGGCCACTACAAGGCAAACCAGACTTGCCTTATAGTTGAAGATGTGGTTACATCTGGCTCCAGTGTGCTGGAAACTGTAAAAGATTTACGCAAAGAAGGTTCGATAGTCACAGATGCAGAGAGTCGTGCTGCATCAGCCAAGAATGGTATAACAAAACAACTGTTCGGCATCATGGCAACAAAGAAAACAAACTTGTGTCTCTCGGTCGACTTGACATCCACTTCAAAGATCCTTGATCTATTAGAAAAAGTTGGGGAACATGTTTGTCTAGTAAAGACTCATGCAGACATTATCGAAGACTACAGCAACGATTTTATTACCAGAATCAAACAGCTGGCTGACAAATTCAACTTGTTAATACTAGAAGATCGCAAGTATGCTGATATTGGACATACGGTCTTCTTGCAGTATTTGAAAGGGTTTGTACAAAGTTGGCGACTGGGCGGATTGTGTGACTGCCCATTCTCTGCCTGGTGAGGTAATACTCAAAGCTATTTTGGAACAAATATTATAGACCATTAGTTGAATTCTTGTTGGTGTGTACAGTAAGGATCAAAAGTGGAGTGACAGTGTCACGAAGCAATAGATTGACACTTCTGTTTAACTTACGACCTTCTTCTAATGAGTAATTTCTATATTAAAGACACACACTGTCACAGTCCTTTGCAACTGATTGTAGTTCATAAATTCAAGCATTAGGTTAAATGGCATGATAGCCTAGCGGTTATCATACGTCGCCGTCGGTAAGCACGTTCATGCGTAGCGAGCCGTGGTTTCGAGTCTCACGCGCGGTGATAATTTTCTTAAATGTTTTTATAATTATCGTTATACTTTAATTAATTACCGTATAATTTCCGTTCGCCTTGATCACATAATTCGTTAAACTTTATGATTATACCCACAGAAATCGAAATAAATAAATTATAAGGTAGACAGATGCAGTTAACTTACGACTCATTCACCGCGACTAAATAGAACGTTATTTGTTTTTGGTTGGTTGTTATTGTAGATTAGTGACGTGTGTTTAATCTATTAGCGGTGTTGTAGTTCATTTTGAAATGCAAGGAAATTTAAATATTGAGATGAAAGCAGATATTATCGCGCTGCGTAAAAATGGACTTAATATTATATCATAGATATTTGATGAAACCGGAATGAGTGTGAGTATTATGATTTAATTATTTTATCGATTTTTTCTATAATTAAAGTATAACTGCTGATCTTTTTAGTTATTTTATAAACGTTTATATTTATCATAAAGCCTAAATAGAAGACAAAAAAAATATTGATTAAGATAAAATATAACATTAAGTATAATATTATAATAATATAATCTGTAACAATTCTATTTTCAAAATAATTTTGTTTCAAATTGGTAATATTGGTATTTTGCTAGTAGCCTAACAGTACTCTTTTTTTGTTTTGAAGAAATATCTACTGTGAGTCGGAGGGTCAAAAGATGGCCCCAGCTAGTAAGTGAATAATGAAACAAGTAGTTTCATGCTAACGAGATATTTTGCCGAATTATTCGACACATCTTTACGAACCGTTCGTCGTGCAAACGAAAACAAACGAAAACCAGCTTTTCGAGCTGGTTTTCGTTTCACCCATATTTAATTGAAAAACATAAACAAGAACGTTTACATTTTGCGATACAGCGATGGGAAGCACGGAATGAGAGATCTGATGAGCAGTTGAAGTTCCTTTGCATGGAAATATGGGAACATTTAAGAGGAACAGATATATGTTTCAATATTGTTGGATTCATGCGCCAGCGTTTACTTGATAGCATTGATAATGATGGGGGTTATACAAACAAAGTATTAAGTTATAATTTACAAATTGATTTTAGTAATATTAAAATAATATTGTGTCATATCCGTAATAAGGATTATTTTGAGGTTTAGTTTCAATCTTCTTTCATAATGAAAATGAATACTTAAGCTATAACCGCAGTAAGTCCTAATAAACACGTTTTGTTAACTTTGACGTTTGAGATAGGCAACTAAAGTTAAAACGAACGCACTGGCGGTAAACAGAAAAGTAGTACTACTGAGTAATTTAATTGTATTGTGACAAGGAGTAAACACTTTTTTTATTTACGTGGGTAGATTTGCTAGTTGTGATTTCTTAGAGTACCCACACACATTAGTAGTTCAAGCACAATCTTATTATATTACTAAGATACAATATTTTAAGTATAAGGGTCGTAGTTCACTGATTACCTGCTTTACTTCCATAAATTGTTCTATATGAGAAAATAAACTGTTTTGACTAGAAGTTTGTTATTTTTTATTTTAGTTTATAAAATTAGAACGAATAAACCTTTTGAAATCACGTATAAAACATTTTTATTTTAACCCCGTATTACAATAGCAATATAATAATGAAAATAAAATAATTATTACATTATGATTCTTGTTTATTAATCTATAAAAAACGAATAACAAAATAACCGATAAAGATTATTGTTGGAAAAGAAAAATAAAAGTCTCAACTCGAGATTGGAACCTAGACCTATGCGTTCAATAATCCAATACGTAAGACTACCAGATATCGGTACTTGATGTAATGAGTTCAATTTTAGCAATGGTATGAACCAACCAAGATCATACATAATATTACGTAGCCTATGTGCAAAAGCGACGGTATGTTTTTTGTTTCATTCGACGCCAGCCAGTGTGCGAATTATGAGGTGAGCGTTCTGTGTTGATCTTCGATCGATACTATTATTGATCGAAGGTGTTGATACATCACTTTATCCACACAGACGTAGGTACGGCCTTTACCGCGCGTTTACAGCAATACAGTCCTTAAGGTGATACTACATTAATGACCGCGACCGTACATATTTTTTAGACTGACCTTACGGTAGCTGTGCTTGTCAAACGCTTGACATCGCTTTGAAGTGTCTTAAGTTTAAAAAGCTATTACTGACGTCATAAAAATGAATAGTAGTCCTTATGAGTCCTTATCAAAATAATCTTATCCAAAAATTCTATAAAGCCGTGAGAAATCAACAAAAAGTGAATCCAGCTGGATGCCCAGGGGAATAATTATATTTCAATGATAAATTATTTATTTTCTGCAAGTAGGTTTGTACAAACTCTGACACGTCAATCATATTTTTTTTAAACTAGATGAATTCGGCGTTTCCTATCTGACTAGTCTGAGAAGAAAGGCCGAAACAAACTCAGAGGTCACAGTCTCTTTTAAAGTCCAGAGATAATCTTGGTCAGATCATGTGAAGACTGGACCTGTCCAGTCAGTGCATACATTTGTCAAAAATCGTGCAGCTCAACTCAGAACTTACTTACAATATACTTACACATGATTGAACCATCCTTGTCTTCAGATGATTTAGACAACCATTAAAGATCAGCATAAAGATATTTCGTTATTTCTTAACATACTATAATTTTAAAACCTTATGATTATTAATCTCCGGTAAATTGAAGGTCTTTTTTTACAAGGAACATTAGCTTGACCCGTATAAATCGTGAAAAGAGAGGATGAATCTTACTTCTACATAAAATTATCCATAGAACGTATACTACTGAATTTCTCTTATTTAAATGATTGGTTTTTACAGAGTGACTTGTAATTTGACGTATTCCTTCCAGGACGTGATAGTGTGACCCATTTGCAACAATTAAGCACGCCATAAAGCCTAGCTGAAAAGTCATGGGATTCGAGAAAACCCAATTTTTAAGTATTTTTTCAAGTTTCCCAGAATTGTCACTAAATATCACGTTTCTCTAAACTCTCAAATGGTATGGCCTTCATTGATATTCTATTACGTACTTACTTAATATTTTAGAAGACCTATCGATGTAACAACATTTTCTAAAACATCAACCGTGAACCGTGACCAGCGGTTAGACCCTGAGTCATGTTAAGAAGTTAAAAGCCGCTCCGCGACTTGTGACTTGTAATTTTAAGAACGTCCACAGTCTGATCTCAGTCTGAATCTGTCAAAAATACCTCCAATTACGCTACATTTTTGACCAGTTTTTGACATTGATTGTCACGGAGACGAGATTGCAGCTAGATTTTGAACGTTTTAATTACGGGAATTGGCCTTCTGATCATGACGACCTAGGTGCCTAGGGTGCCTAGTTTTGCTGGTAGGTCAGGAAGTAGTGGGTTTTCATTAACCAGTTAATTATTTTTATTATCACACATTTTCTACATATTTCATCCATTTTTAAATTCGACCTTTTTTATGACCGACCGGTTTTTTTATGTTGTGCAACTCGTTAGATTGCTGATTAAATGAAGACGTCTTCGCCGTAATTTGTACGCTTAATAAGTAACATACTACATTTATAAGGTGTCAAAGTTCATGTACGTGGCTTGAAAATGGTTAATAAACTTTTTCCTTTAACTTTAATGTTTTAGAAAATTTGGGTATGTTGAAATGTTTATTAAAGTATTAGGTAACCAGTGGATTTATGTGTTGGTGGTGATCACCAAAAAAAAAGATAACCAATGGATTATCAATGAAAACCATGCAGTTTAATAGTTTAGAGAAAAGTGATAATTAGTGACCAATTCAGGGAAACTTAAAAAAATTGGGTTTTCTCAAATTCCATGAATTTTTACCTGGGCTTTGTGTATGGGGTGCTTAATTGTTACAAATGGGTCTCCCTACCACATCCTACAAGGAATACGCCAAATTACAAGTCACTTTGTGTAATAACACCAGCCCATTATTGTCCCACTGCAGAGCAAAGGCCTCATCTCATACAGAGAAGGCCAAGGGAGTGTAATTGGATGCCTCCTATTTCTTATTTATATAAACGACCTTCCAAAAACCATAGAAGGGCCATGCGTCTTGTTTGCTGACGATATTTCGCTTCTAACTTCATGCCGTAACAATGTAGGCTTCAGCGAAGACATAACCGCTACATTAAATAAATCAATAACTTGGATGACCGACCATAACCTTGAAATAGATTTCTTTAAATCTAAATTAATGCCCTTTCACCCCCGTCAAAAAGCCCCACTAGACATAAACTTCACCTACAATGGGAAAACAATAGAAGTCGTTCATGAATTCACTTTACTTGGCCTGTCTATAGACACAAACATAAATTGGAAATCACACATTAAAAAAAAAATAACAAAACTGTCCAATTTTGCATACGCCCTTCGCGAAGTCAAAAAAACCACTAACCTTAAAACTGCACTTGTTACCTATTACGCCTACTCATATGCGTGGCTCAGTTACGGCGTGACATTGTGGGGGAACGGCTCGGATGTGCCTACACTTTTTACATTGCAAAAAAAACTTATAAGAATCCTAGTAAATATAGATGACACCGACAGTTGCAAACCTCACTTCCAAGAACATAGAATCCTTACCCTCCCCTGCTTATACATCCCAGAAATATGTAAATTCGTTCGAAATTACCGACATTTTAACACAACAAGAGAAAATATACAGTCAAAATATACATTGCGCCATAAAAATAGGTTAAACTTACCAAGATCTAAGTTAAAAATGCACTCAACAAGTACACTAGTCATGTCAATTAAAATATATAATAAATTACCAGAAATAATTAAAGATGAACAAAAATTTAATACATTCACAAATAAATTAAAACAATTTCTATTATATAAATGCTATTATAATATCAATGAATACTTAAATGACAAATTTTAAAATTACTTACATGTTTTTTATAAAATAATTACAATATCTATTATACATACAACAAAGTAGTCAAATAAAAGCCCTCTTCCTCTCTCCTACTTTTGCTGTGCCCGACAGGGTCCACAATGATCATATTCTGTAAAATCTACCACCTAAGTTCACATGCGGAAGCAATAAATATATTGAGTATTGAGAACTCACGAGCATTGGTCTTCACGCTTGCCCAAGACGTGTTAGCTACTTCAGACTTACATTAACTATCCACTTATTAGTCCAGGTTTCCTGACAAGGTTTTTCCTTCATCGATGTCAGTAATGTCCAAGATAAACTCATAAAGTACACATGAATTGATAAAGTCACTTGGTACTTGCTCGGATTTTAACCCACAACCTCATGCATGAGAGGCGAGGTCTTAACCACTGGGCCATTACGATAGACAATTCTATAAGATAAATATAAAAATTTCGATCGTATTGATAACCTTTTTTTAAATTAAAATAACCTGTTACGCTTCTTTACTAATTTTCTAAGATATATAATTAGTTCGTTCTAAAAATAAGTATTCGATATACGAGCAGTCGTTCGAAGTATGTTGTTTTAAAAAATCATTCAGTTCCTGGTGTGTTCTTTCAAACTTCAGGTTTAAGGTTTCAGGTTTTTCTAGCGTGAGGGGCAATTTTGGTAATTTTAAGAACGTTCACAGTCTGAAGGCCAATTCTCGTAATTTAAAACGTTTCAAAATCGAGTCGCAGTCTCATCTCGTCGACAAACAAATGTCAAAAACTTGTCAAAATGTAGAGAAATTAGAGGTATTTTTGACAGATTGAGACTGAGATCAGAAGGCCAATTCTCGTAATTTAAAACGTTCAAAATCTAGTCGCTGTCTCATCTTGGCGACAAACAAATGTCAAAAACTGGTCAAAATGTAGAGAAATTAGACGTATTTTTGACAGATTGAGACTGAGATCAGACTATGAACGTTCTTAAAATTACGAGAATTTCCCCTCAGACTATGAACGTTCTTAAAATTACGAGAATTGCCCCCTGATCTCAGTCTAAAACTGTCAAAAATGACTTTAATTTCCCTACATTTTTGACAAGTTTTTGACATTGATTGCCGCTGAGATGATATTGCGACTAGATTTTGAACGATTTTAATTACCTGAATTGGCCTTCAGATGTTGGTTTATCCTTGGAATAAAATTAATGAAGTTAAAAATCAGCCCTTAAGCTGTGGTTTCTTTTGAAACCGGTGAACGGTCACACAATGACGGATGTCCAAATACAGAGCGTTTCTGACACCTTGATTACAAATAAAAATGACATATTTTAAAACTGTCGTTATAATATGACGTAAACACTTTCCTAGAAAACCAAAGTTTTACTCTACATAATAATAAATACTGCGCTGGTTTGGTTGCCTTGGTATATTATGGGTGGGTTTCGTTTGTTTACCCTATGTACTGATGCCAGCACATCAAGCTACCCGAAACTGACAAATTTTCCCAATCAACCTTGAACCTTAATGCTTGAGCGATAAAGTTGAAAATTTATTAAAGAAATTGGACAGATTGTAGTAGCTTGATGTGCCTTGACCTACCTTAAGTAATGCAATAATCACGTAATTTATAAAGAAGAATTAAAATAAACTTACTGTCTTTGTTAGGACTTGATAACCATTTTCGTCAGCACGGTAATTAACTTCAACTCGTTCTCCATTCGTGTCAGTGTAGTAGAACGTGCCTTGGACTTCCACAAATTGGTTTTCTGTCCCAGCGTTGATCAAGCGTCCGGTTTCTTTTCGTACTATGCCATTGGACGTCTCAAAGCTGCAATCAAACACACAGTTACAAAAGCATACACTATGTCAAGTTACATGGTGTTAACATATGCTAATTATTGTTCAATCAACCAATCAACTCAGCCTATCGCAGTCCACTGCTGGACTTAGGCCTCTCCCAGGCTGTGAGCCATAACACCGTGTCCGCCGCCTTCCATATCCAGTCTGTCCCAGCTACCAATTATTGTTGGTTAATGTTAATCAAAAACACCCGTACACAAAATACGCGCATTGATGTGGAGTTGCGGACACCAGCCCGTATTACCTATTACCTAAGACACAAAAAAAATTAAGAAAAATTTAACTGAACTTTTAAAGTATGTGTAGCTTGTTCAAATTAATCGACTCTGGATCAAAAGTTAAAAAAACTTATTCCTTTATCAAATTCATGTTATGTTATTTGACATTTAAAAAAACTCTTCAACACGAGACACTTTAATTTATTCATAAAGATGTTATGTCGTTGACATTCAACTTAAATTGACTTACCTGAACTTGTAGTTGCCTGAGCCGTCATTTTCGTTCTGGTAGCTGATAATTTTAGCTTGAGCATCATCAGGGATGACAGCAGCAGCTGCCAGTGAGACCAGTGCGCACGCGGTGATTATTCGAAACATTTTGAACGTTGCTTATCTTCTATGCTCTGAGAACAAGACTGTCTTGAAATAATGCGCAAGGTCGGTAGTGTGAGCTATAATTATGAATCTACGATAAAAACAAAGATTATTCAAAAAATCTTTTGATAGAATAATTAGGTATACTCACATTTAAACAACAAATGCCATCTTTAAAAGCGTGCGTCTTATTATATAGCTTTTTGAACATAATAATAATTATTGATCGTATTTTTAATGTATTTTTCAAATATGAAGAATATTTCATCATACACTTATGACTGTAACAGATAAGTACACTTTAAGTGAATACCTGCTTAGCACATCACTATGAATTCAGTACATGATTAATTTGAATCTAAGTATCCCTTAAGCTTGTACCTACATACATATTTAAAGCTATAACATAGGTATAGTTAGGTGTAGAATCCTGTAGATCCTGTATTTTAGCTGATTATATTATTACACTAGTACACTGGCTCACCGAACAGATAAAAGTATCTGTTCTGTGCACTGGCTCATCATCACACCAAGCCTCCTAGTGCAGAGATTGTTTCACTTTCAACCTTTTCCCGCCATTTGTGATGACTGTCAGTTGATATTAGTGACAGCTACCGTTTGCCATATTTAATAACCGTTGCCATATTTATTAAATGCGTTACCATATTTAATAAATATACACAGTCTGGCCATAAATACTGTTACAATTAAAAATAAGAAAGATATTACATTTGAATTTGGAATCTGTCATTTTTATACGATTGTTCATTGAGTTTTCTAATTTTGGCGCCAATACATTGTACAATATTATGCGATATTAAAATGGAGTGGGGTGATAAAGAGAACCGAATCGCTGTGATTGCATTACACAAAGTTGGTATGGAGCCAAATGCAATTTTTAAAACTCTTCATACGCTTGGTATTAGTCAAATGTTTGTATACCGGGCTATTCATAGGTACAATGAGACCTCCTCTGTTTGTGGTCAAAGCAGTAAGGGAAAGAATTCGAAGAAATCCTGTCCGAAAGCAAAAGATTTTATCTCGGGAGATGAAGATAGCATCCAGAACCATGTCGCGTATTTTAAAAGATGACTTAGGACTTGCAGCCTATAAGAGACACTGGTCATTTTTTAACTGATAATTTAAAAAAGAATAGGATGGTAAAATCGAAACAACTACAGAAGCGGTACGCAAAGGGAGGTCACAGAAAAAATTTGTTTACGGATGAGAAAATCTTTACAATTGAGCGACATTTTAACAAACAAAATGACCGTATTTATGCTCAAAGCTCTAAGGAAGCTTCCCAATTAGTCGACAGAATGCAACGTGGGCATTATCCGACTTCAGTGATGGTTTGGTGGGGTGTTAGCTATGAAGGAGTGACTGAGCCATTTTTTGTGAAAAAGGTATCAAAACATCGGCACAAGTGTATCAAGATACCATTCTTGAGAAGGTAGTTAAGCCCCTTAACAACACCATGTTTAATAACCAAGTATGGTCCTTCCAACAAGACTCGGCGCCGGGTCATAAGCCTCGGTCCACGCAGTCTTGGTTGGAAATGAACGTTTCGAACTTCATCAGAGCTGAAGACTGGCCGTCGTCTAGTCCCGATCTTAATCCGCTGGATTATGATTTATGGTCAGTTTTAGAGAGTACGGTTTGCTCTAAACGCCATGATAATTTGGAATCCCTAAAACAATCCATACGATTGGCAGTGAAGAATTTTTCCATGGAAAGAGTGCGTGCTTCTATTGATAACTGGCCTCAACGTTTAAAGGACTGTATTGCAGCCAATGGAGACCACTTCGAATAAGCTTTTTATATTTTAAATTGTTTTATATTTATGTATTAAACTAACACACTGTAAAAGTAATAAATATTATTTGCAATAAAAAAAAATTTTTTTTCTTCGTGACAATGTTTATGGCAAGACTAGGTATAGGTATTTCAAATATTATAAACTAAACTTTATTACAAAAGGTTGTAAAAGGATATTAATTAAACGTTTGTTTTCCTCCTGATAAAGAAAATGTATTAATTTAGTTTTTGTTTATAAATTATCTGCTATTAAAATCTAAACTATGCGGATCGATTTATTTCTGGATCCGTACTCAGATAATGCAGAAGTAAAATTAGAAAATAATATTCTATTACAACAACAACTAAAGTAAAGTAGGTGATATAAAATTTAAAAGAAAAAAAAAAACTTTTTAAAAACAAGCTTTTATTACTTGTCAATAAGAAGAACTAAAAAGTTAAAAATAATTTAAACCTGTTAAGATAAATACCATTATATAGATACCTACTAAATAAGATAGATAGATAGAATACTCTTTATTGTACACCATACAAATTACAGAAACCTAAATATATAAAATTTTACAAAGGGTGACACAATGGGCGGTCTTATCGCTAAGAGCGATCTTTTAAAGACAACCTTTGGATGGATTAAAATGAAGGAGAGACAAATATAGGTGGTAGTCTGTGGTGTACCATTTACATTATACAATTAATATATATACATATAATAATAAACATGAAACAAGAGCAAAGAAAAAAATAACAATATAAAAATAAATAAATAATAATAAAATAATGATGATGTTTAAGGACAGAGGAAGTGCTTGTGTATCATAATTTTGAAAGCGGACAAAGATTGAGCACGCCTTACTGACACGGGCAAGTCATTCCATAACCGTATTGCTTGAACAGTAAAAGATTTGTCAAAGAAACGGGTGGAATGCATCGGCATCTCTAGTCTCAGGTTTTCCGATGACCTCAGATATCTATTATGTGTGTCATGAAGGAACTTGAAACGTTCTTTAAGATAAGAGGGGGTTTTAGGATTAAACAAAATACTGTAGAGCTGAAATAAGATATGTGAATTCCGGCGAAGACGTATAGGAAGCCACTTGAGCTTTGTACGAAACTCAAATATAATTCAAATAAATAACAGCGTTTTGATAGAACATTAAAGAACATTTAACCTTCATTATTATTCGACGCGGTTGTGTCGCTTAATTACTGAGTTCCTATGGCCACCTTCCAGCTCCATCATCAGACTCTGGTTACCATCTAGCACCAAAGTACTCTTCAAGACGAATCAAACGACCCCAAGCTCGATGGGGTTGTGTCGTTTAATTACCGAGTTTCCATGGCCATCTTCCTGCTCCATCATCAGACCCTGGTTACCATTTAGCACCAAAGTACTTGTCAAGACGGATCAAACGAGTCCAAACTCAATGGGGTTGTGTTGTTTAACTACCGAGTTCCGATGGCCACCTCCCGGTTCCATCATCAGATCAGCTCCATGTCATAATAATGTTGCATTTTCGTCCGATTTACACATGCATGCAAAATTTCAGCTCAATCGGTAACCGGCAAGTGGATCAAATTTAACTTGCAAGATTTGATTATAGACAAACATCGGGACAGGTGAAACTAAATAAAAGCTTGCAATAAAAAGAAGACATCGAAGTTTCGATATTTTAATTTGTCTTAAAGAAACATCACTATGTACTACTTTGTTAATCTATTGATGTTTACCGCATTTTGATACTACTAATGGGAGGTCACGCTCTGTGTATAAGCCATTCTACCTTCATGTATCAGCTTCCTTAAAGTACTTCCTACTTGTAGCTACATATGAAGATACTGATGCAGTTTTTAGAGTGTTTTGAGTAGTATAACCCTGGGTCAAGTTCATTTATTTTATTTCTTTTCTTTCTTATTAATCTACAAATAATTATGAATCTAAACAAATAACTTCTACTGACGCCCGGTGCGCCTGCTGCGGGCCGGGTGAGTGGACGAGATCTCCATCCCCTTTTCCGCAGCCTCCTTCTACGAGACGACTGTTCCGCAGAAGGAAACCACCGCGTCCCAGGACTCTTCGCTTCGCCGACCATCGACTCGATTACGGCCGGCAGCGACAGGTCACTGCCTACTCCTGAGATAAGGGCACGGCGTGGCGCCTCCCAAGCGACACACTCTGCCAGCGTATGCCACGCCGTGTCCTCCCGGCAGTGCCCACGCTCCTGTGCCAACGTCATCCAGATTTTGCTCGCAATGGCAACAATGTCGTCCGCCCATCTTCAGAACTACAGAAAAGTTTCTATTAATTTTAAATTATTTACCGTAGCTAAGTAGATATAAAACTTAATTAACATTAGGCTCTTTTTCACAGGTTATTTGTGCCCTAAATAGAAAAGTTTCCGTTGTGTAGAAATAATGAAGAAGATGTAGGTAAAGAACGGAATTTTAAAATTAAATCACTATACATATCCGTAGGAGCGTGCAAGAAAATTTGCATGCCGTTGCCCTATAGGCATTGTAAATCATTAGTTGCTTTTAACCTGTCAAGGTTTGAAGTTGAATTGATAGAAATATTTTGGAATACTAAAATGCTGAAAAGGTTTTTAAAAGGCTCATGCACAAAGTTTTAACTGTGAGTGTACCTATTCTGGGTCACAATATTCAAATTTCAAATTTATTTATTAATAATCAAATTGTACAGACTCCAGCCGGTCAAGCCACCCGAAACTGTCAAAATTTTCAAATCAACCTTGAACTTTAATGTTTTAGCGATAAAGTTGAAAATCTATTAAAGAAATTTGACAGATTGTAGTAGCTTAATGTGCTGGCGTCTGTACAAGAACAGATTGGACGGTAACCTCCAAACCAGGCATTTGCCTGTATCCTGGGGGTTGAAATTGCGACATTTTCAGAGAGAGGTACATATTGATTATATCGCATAACAGGAAAACAAACTAAAATTAAAATAAACTAAAATGAATTAGGTAATTACATAACCAAAATAAAGTTCAAGTGTCATTGTTTAGCGTGATGTCCAACAATTGATTTATGATAAGTCACATAATGATGATGAAACCGTGCCTCGCATTGTCGAGCTAAGATTTCAATAGTTATGTAAGGTGACAGATGGGACGTCGGACCAAAGGTAACTGGCCCGTCGTGAATACGTCCTATGATTGGATTACACGCTGGTATTGCACACACGACTCATATAGTAAAGGGTATCAATTATTGTGCATGATAATTATGCTGTCTGCATCTTTTCTTATCTTAGCTATTCCGACTGTAACGTGTCATTATTGTTATTATTCTGGTATTGAGGTAGGTCATTATGTTACTCGTATTACTGTTGTTATAAAAATTGATGCTGAACGCGTATGCTTATGTGATTGAATCACCAACATCGAATTGACGGCTTTTGTGATGTCTTGGCGCATTCTTGTCACAAAAAACCTTTATTAAATAATTTGTCGTTCCCAATCGAACGGAAGTCCTAGTTGGGATTCAAAAAGTTTAAAAACTTGAAAGTCGAGAGCTTTTACCCAGCCGTGAGACAGTGCAACAAACAGTATTTAACATTTTCCGACTTTCTTAAAAGCTGAAACTTTAAACTGTTTTCAGTACACGTTAGTTTCAAAGCTTATTGGAGAGACAAAACTATATTGGCAGTGAGGAGGATTCACTACATAGCTTCATTTGCTACCATCTACCGGAATACTCACGTATTGCGTTGGCATTGATCTCTCTACAGTATACATTTTCTTAGTTCATCGATTTTTTAGAGGCTACATCATACAAACATAGCCCTCACTTCGTATCAAGTGCTTACGCCTTTGCATAGATGGCTCTGTATACCGAGTTTTCAGAGACATTTAGGTACGTTTTGGACCTACTGTTTTATGGGTGATAATTTAATATTATTTTTATTTTGTTCCAGATTCAATATGACATGGTAACGATATTATTTTTTTTTCATTTTTATTAATTTAATTTATATTGTGGTATTTTTTAAACTTACTGGACTTTAAACATAAACTTTAATTTGAACTTTGGTCCAGAACTGGTATGGAACAGGAAAAGTTAAGTACTGGACTAGGTCTAATTAAGTAGATATTAGCATAGAGTAGGCAATAGGCAACTGATAAGGTGGTAATCTCATCTCATATGCAATTTATAACTATGTATGGAAAGGTGTTTTCAATATTAAGCTCTGTTAATAGCTTGATTTCCCGTGGAATCTTATTTCAACATTTAATAAAACTTTGTACTAAACACAAACTTATGTTGCAACCATGCTTTATCTGTCTATCACTTAGTAAAATTACCTCTTCGTGTACTTTGATTTGAGTAATGCTAATAAAATAAATAACCATATAATTATGATTTCAATGTACAGGAATAAGTTAAGCTGTCTAATTTTTATGTTAATAAGGTCAACCATTATTCAAACTACGTTACTTAGGAGATACCAATCTTGTAACCTTTAAGTGGCTCTCTTAAAACGTCTGTTTCTAGGAGTATGATCATAACTTATCTAAGTTTTAGGTGGTTGCCCTTAAAATTGTCTGTGCTTCTAGGAAGTACTGCCAAGCACGCTAAGATAGAAATAATTATTTGTGCAGCGCATGAGATGGACACGATCCATCAATGAAAATGTCATGCGCTCATACTATGGGGCTACAGACACTGCACCTAATCCGATAGTCGGCACAACGACTATCGGATCAGGTGTGGGTTATTCAGCGTAATCATTATGTTAGATGACACTGTACTTGATCGCCTGCGAAGTGAAATGCAGAGTAGCCATGTCATCGGCCACCAGTCGCAGACTACTGCAGTACTACCGTAGTCTAACACTAGCTATGCTGACGAGGGGAGTAATGACAAGGCTACAAATGTAAGTATCCAGTGCAATGAGGAATTGAGGAATGCTTTGGAGGGTGCGATTCGGGAATATCGGTTCATGTCGCCCGAACTTAGACCACTTTTACCTCGTTTGCCCATGCATAACAAAAATAGGGCGCTGGTGGCGGTTCTGGATGCGCAGTTGTCAAGTCATTCAATTCTATACTGCGCGGCTGTAGCGGCATGTCGTGAAGCTCACGTCAAATTTGCCAGTGACTCTAGAGCTACACGACCGAAACCAGCCATATTAGCTTGGCAGTGCAGAATTGAGCGCCGTATTGGTGGGGCCAGAGCGCTCATCAGCAAACTAATCTGCTTCAGGGAGGGTAAACTCGCCCTATAGTGATGCGCTTTGTGAGGCGGGCGTTCTCGGGGACTGATATTAGTTCTCGAGATTATTTGTCCCGCGTCACAGAGCGTATCGACTTCCTCAAGCAGAAGATCTGTGCATGGGCAAACCGTATTCGTCGGTACAGGCGGAGAGTGGAGCGGTACACTCAGAATTGCACATTCCAGAGCGATGAAAGGTGGGTTTATAGGACTTGGGAGCGACCGGACCAATGTGTGACTGACACGCATCTACCAGATGATTACGCCATGTGTTCGTTCTGGCGAAACATCTGGTCGGTGCCTGTCAGTCACACCGAAGGTGATTGGACTGGGAAGATCGAGCGAGCGTGTGACCTAATACCAGAAATGGGGGCACTTATCATCAGCCTCCAAGATGTTGCTCGTGCAGTCCGTCCGTTGCCTAACTGGAAATCTCCAGGGCCGGACGGGCTGCACAACTTTTGGATAAAGTGGTTCCAAAGGTCGCACGCCCCCTTGGCATCGCAGTTCCAGTCAGCCTTAGAGTCAGGGTTGCTGCCCCAGTTTCTAACGACAGGAATAACCCACCTGCCCCATAAATCAGGTAGTACCGCGGACCCCAAAAATTATAGACCGATCACTTGTCTTCTAACGGTCTATAAAATTCTTACATCCATTTTGAGAGCTAAAATTAATAAACATATAGAATTATAGACAGCAACTCCATCATGTCTGTCTCTCAAAATGGATGTAAGAACGAGTTTCGCGGTACTAAGGAGCTACTCCTCATTAATATGGCCATTAGCCAACATGTTTGTCGTTCCCGAGAGGATGTGTCGACATGTTGGGTAGATTATAAGAAGGCCTATGACTCGGTGCCACATACATGGCTCATGAGGGTGCTGGACTTGTATAAAGTAGATACAACTCTGCGCACCTTCCTGATGACGTGTATGGTGCAATGGAGCACAGTCCGTCACTATCCAGGATGTCGAAATGTCCAGAGGATTAGCGAGCCGAGAAGGATCGAGCGAGGTATATTCCGGGGCGACATTTGAGTCCGCTTTGGTTCTGTTTAGCCTTGAGTCCTCTAAGGACGCTGTTAGAAGATTCAGATCTGGGCTATCAGCTGAGGACAGGTGGTTAGGCTATATCTCACCTCCTCTACATGGATGACCTAAAACTCTTTGCCCCTAACAATTTGCAACTGATGAAGCTACTGAAAATTACTGAAACATTCAGTAGCGCCGCGGAATTTGGTGTGGACAAATGTGCGGTCATGTATGTAAAGCGAGGGCAGTTTGTGGAATCCGTGGGAACCCAACTCTCGGATTCCACAAACCTTAGAACCCTCTCCGCAGCCGAAACCTATAAGTATTTGGGTATGTCGGAAGCGTTGGGCATCAATGTTACCGACATGAAGCAATCGTTGAAGGAGCGCTTCTTTAGCCGCCTGAAAAAAGTATTTAATAGTCTTTTATCAGGCGGAAATAAGGTGCGCGCCTTCAATAGTTGGGTCATGCCGGTTTTGATGTACTCTTTCGGCATACTCAAAATCGCGAGATATGCAGTCTCAGGGAATATTTCCTAGAAACCGACGTGGGGATGCATCGAGCTGTGGCTGGCTCCTTGGCTAAAGGGCACAAGCAAGTAGTGCTCGACACTAATGATCGCATGGAAGTACAACAGAGTAAGGAGTTTCACGGACGCTTTTACCGGGCCCTACATGGGCTCGATGTAGATCTACTAGCGTCCGTAGCCTGGCTGCGTGTCAGTGACCTCTTTGGAGAAACCGAAGGTTTTGTCTGTGCAATTATGGACGAAGTTATTATGACGAACAATTACCGGAGATTTATTGTGAAAGACGGCATGGTTGACATCTGTCGGGCATGCCACCGGCCGGGAGAATCAATCAGGCATATTATCTCTGGATGTTCTCGTCTAGCTAACGGAGAGTACTTGCATAGACACAACCTTGTAGCCAGGATAATCCATCAGCAACTTGCTCTGAAATACAGCCTTGTGCAATCTGAGGTGCCGTACTACAGGTATGTGCCCGACCCAGTTCTCGAAAATGAAAATATCACGTTGTACTGGGATCGATCCATCATCACTGACAGGACTATTGTTGCCAATAAGCTGTTTGTGTATGTGAGTTTAAATGCTTGTAAACACACCCACGATACAGGAGAAATACCTAGTGTGGGCCAACGTTTTTATAAAAAAAGAAAATAGAAGAAAAGAAAAGAAGAAGAAGATATAGTGGTGGTGGATCGATCAGAGCGGCGCGCTTTGATTGGTGACATAACCGTCCCGCATGATGAGAACCTCGTGAAAGCCGAGAAAGATAAACAAATTAAGTATCTTGACTTGGCTCGCGAGGTTGTCGACATGTGGCATGTGGACTCAGAAATCATTGTGCCGATAGTCGTGACAGCCAATGGCTTAATAGCCAAGAGCCTTGACCAACACCTAAGGAGGCTCTCGTTGGGCAGCTGGATCACGGGCTTGATTCAGAAAGCGGTGCTTCTGGACACGGCTCGCATTGTCAGGAGTTTCCTCTTTCTGGAGCCCTGACCGCCGCTGGTAGCTTGGACCCTGTTCCCGATACCGGTGGGCTACTGTTTTTATATAGTTTTTAATGTTTTTTTATCTGTTTGTTTATAAAAATATTGTAAAATGTAATTTATAAGTAATTCGATGAAATAAAGGAAATAATAATTTTATTTATTTCAAAAGTACCTAAACTGAGCGAGGTTTGACCAGCGGGGTAATTGCGTAACACACTAAAAAATAAAAACCATTGCTACTGGCAATAGCTTTTATTCTGATAGTTCAACAACATTCATTGCGTTATTTA
This sequence comes from Apamea epomidion, assembly GCA_947507525.1. Lineage (NCBI taxonomy): Eukaryota > Metazoa > Arthropoda > Insecta > Lepidoptera > Noctuidae > Apamea > Apamea epomidion. The sequence continues at coordinate 11,485,726 of OX382228.1, read as the reverse complement.
CGTTGTTGAGTGAAATTTTTCGAATATATGAAGCAAAGGATTAGCAATATTCTTAGAAATGATTCAGATTGTGATTGATAGAGTGTTACGCAATACGGATGCAGTCCGTTATTTGCAAATAGATTTTGATATTGTTAGCTTTTTCATGGCTATCATAAGTTCATTTTTTTTTATTGATATTGATAATGTTCGAAAAAATTATTTAAATCTAATATTATATTTTTTTTTACTTAATTGTAATCTTATTATTATTATTTATTTATTGCATAATTTAAGTAAATGAAATCGTTTCTGATCTGATTTGGTTATGCAGCTATAGCTAGCTTTATAGTAACTTATTTATTGATTTCAAAATATTTATTAATTTTGGTAATGCTCGTCTAGTGGCAACCACTGATCTTTTAATATGTCTTATCTGCGGATAATGCTTAAAGTTCTGTTAACCTTATGTATTATAAGTATACGTTGTAGTTGTTTATTATCCCTTAGTAAATAAAAATAAATAATGTCCTTGTATATTTCTAGAAACTGGAATTTGAAATAAAGGAGTCTGTAATCTTTCCAAACAACAATTAAATGTTGCCACATTGATTTGTCATCCACTGTTTTGGGGTCCATCCTACTACTAGGCTCCGGTTTACTTGTCAATTCTTATGTAAAGCTTAAACTAAACATATTACATCACCAGAAGTAGGTATATTAAAAGCCTGTCAAATAATGAAATAAACACGAATAATTCATTGGTCAACTGTGTGTATATTGCCGTATGATTTATTTGATATGGAGATAAATGACAACAACATTGTGGATAAGTTGCTTAGGTAAGTTATAGTGTGTGCTAGAAGTTAGGCTCCCGCAAGGGCTCAACTTGTCAACCAGACAGTATGTCATGTCATGTTGGCAGCTGCAATTAATCCAATGGGCATCGGGTAGCAGCCTACTAGCTTATATGCACGTCTTCAACAGTGTCGACAGCTGTAACAGATATCTAAGTTCGGCGTGTTGTTTTCTTAATCATGGGTCGTATTTTCAAACAAACTTTCAATTGATTATGATTAAGAGATTGATGAGAACCATTGCTGATAATTATACATATAAACTATGCCGCCCTTTAAAAATTAATATTTTCAAATAAATGGACGTGCTTATTAAGTTGACTATATGTAGATACATTTTGTTCTTATTATATTAATTTAATCCATACGCATTTTAAGCATGCAGTAAGATGCGTAGTAATGAAATGCATTGGGTGCAACAACTTAGAAGCTACGCGTCACGCGAGTGTGTGGGCCGACCCAATGACCCAAGTAGCAGGTATACAAATGCATGAAATCGGTAATTAAATTAAATATTCATTGAGTCACTTAGATATTGCACCTGTTTTTTTTTGTGGGTGGGTAACCATCATATGACTTCTCCCGCCCTGTAGGAGTGGGAGGGCGTGTCAGACTTTTACTGACTAAAACCCACCCGTGTTCCTTCAGTTGCCTGTGCCAGGGGCCACGGTGTCTCTTTCGTTAAATATTGTTTATCGTTGTGATAACTATCATGAACCACTATTCATTTCAATAGTTATTAATCATTTTAAACGATTATCATATCATGTAATTCGGTATTCTGAAAATTCTTCAAAGTATCTTTCTATTCGTTACTTTAAGGCATAAAACGTTGATATACCTACTATGTATAATTGTGTAACTCTAAGCAATTATGATTTTCTAATGCTATATTACTTAAGGATTATTGCTTCTTCATAACTTAATATAGGTCTAGACTCTAGAGGGTTTAATAAAACAGTAACATTTTAAAATTTTGTTTTTTACTTATCGTTCATATAAAATTATAATAAATCACAGTAACAATCGTTATAGATACTTATTCTACGTGTAACTGTACACCTTAACTATATGGTAATAGGTACAGTTCTGCATGAGTATCGTTCGACATCGTCATGTTGTTGAGTTGGGTTCACTTAACCGCGGAAGGCTTGTTGTTGGAAGCCCTGTTGTTGGTAGACTTGTTGGGGCTGCTGAGGCTGGGATGCGATGTACTGGAGAGCGCGGGCGATAGCCTCTGGGATTGGGGGAGGAGTGGGGAGATGAGCGCCCTGGGGCTGGAATCCTGTAAGCAAATAAAATTGTTTATTAATACATCGTTGTTACGATAAATAGAATGTTCCAAGGACAAGTTTGTCCATTTATTTGAAACAATTTGAATGAATTGTTTGTCTAGTACAAACAATTCATTCAAATTGTTTAAAATCAGTCATACCAAAATATTGAATGAAATTGTTACTATATCGTGTAATTTAGCACTTTTACTTAATTGCCCATAACAGTTGTTTCGGATGCTGCAATTTGCGTTACACGCGTTTTACCGCAACTGATTCTACTACTTGCAGAGTTCATAAGACGATGTAATTTAATATTCATATCTGAATGAATGATCAAATAAGCTGATGTTAATTATAACTGCAGGTGTAATATTCTTCTCAAAACGTGTGCGTATCTCTATTTACAACATTATTACTTTAACAGGCCATTAAGTGTTTCAGCTATGAACACTGATATTGAAGTAAACCATTTAACCTGTAGTTTCGGTCAATGGGTTTTTAAATAATTTGAAGATGCTTTCGTCAAGTGTGCCAAATCTTTTCTCCGAAAAGCGATATAGCGAAAAGGTCTGTATCCTCAAATAAAGATTGAATTAAATTTGTTCGTGGACCACCTACGGATTAGCTACTAAAGCTACAATAAAACAACGCCTTAAATAGTAAAGACGAAACACTTGGTTAGAGATTCCACTTAAAGTGAATACCTTAAAAGGAAATAGAGTTTTAAAATAGCTTTTGAAAAGTACTTTGTGACATTTGAAAAGTGTTGTGAAAACTTTTTATTTTGTCTTTGATTGCAAGAGATTTTAGGCTTAGTAAACTAAAATGAATTCTTTGATAACTGTTAAAACTTTTGGAATACGTGTGCAAAATAAATCAGATATCTAAAGAAGTATTTTTCATAGAAGCTTCTTCATAAACTAAGGAACAAAGAACAAGTCTCTTTCTTCAATTAGGGATCTCGTAAATAAAAATATCAATTACCGTTCTCATCAGCAGTGTAGCTGAGAGATATAGGGATGCCCTCGGGTGAGGTGTAGGTGAAGCTTCCCTGGGCGACTTGGGCCTCGGCGTCCTTGACTCCCGCGTTCTTCAGGTATCCCTGCTCCTGGGCGGCAATGCCATTGCCGGTCTCGTAGCTAAAAAAAAAATAGAATTCATAATGCTTAAATCTTACAACTCAAGTTACCGCCTTTCATGAATCTCATAGGGATTAGGTATGAGGAAAAACAAATGACGATCGATGTCAATGTCTTTCGCTGATTATACATTCGAAATGATTACCTTATTGTCTTTGTTTATTACCTGGCAAATAAATGAGTAAGTATGCATGACATAACAATTTCTGCAATAAGTACTGAGTACTTAGTATATAAGCTTTAATGTTCATGTTGCAGAAAGTAGAAATGTACATTAAGAAAGGTCAACTTAAGAACATCCCGGTAGTGTCGACACTAATCATTACTAAATATATAGTTTACAATGTACTTATATGACCAGCAGTCATAAAATTATAAATGCAAGCTCAAATAAGATGACCGCACGAGTTCCTTGAAATATGCCATCTTGTCCTATTATCAGATGCTTTATAGTTTTTCCTGTTAACTTTAAGGATTTCATAAATCACTTTAGATTATAACAAACAAGAATCAGCCAGTGCTCAAAGCGCTGCTACACGCTCGAAAAGATCAAATCTAATGATATGTTTCACCAAAACGTTTTCAGTTCGTGCAATCATGATGCATTGTCAATCTATTGCTCTTGGGAATCTTTTGTTAGCATATACCACGTATGGTGATTTTTGTGGCAACATTCCTTTTTTAGGTTTTTTGTTGCATATAGGCTTGAATCTGACATTTGCGAAAAGTTGATGATGAATTTATTTATTAGTTTTCTAATTAATTCTGCATTTGACTTCTATGTCATAATTATTGGATTTCTTAAAAACGTCACATTATGTGATCTTTTATAATGCGTGAACACCAAAAAATATTCTACATTATAAAACCCATTAAGAATGAAATTGAATTTGATAGATGGTGCCCTGACATATTGTGTTACTAATAAAGTCTTGCAAGAGCATGCATCAGGTGAATCAGAAAATATCAACGTATTCATGCACTGCTATAACACCTGAGCCAATTTGTTGCGTAATCAGGGCTTGGCTGCGAACGCTTGCACAGATGCATCCCATAAATTAAGCATTTAACACACTCGACACTGAAAGAATCCATGATCTCATCCTATTTCACAATTCTTTGACTGATATGGATGCATATTTTAGGGCTCATTAGTATGTAAATTTCACAAAATTACCAACTTTAAACCATCGTTATATGGGAGTCATTAATGAAATGGCCATTATTAACCTTTCGAATTTCATCAATTATAATATTAATTGCTTTGTTAACCTTTGTGTCCAGAATTCATGAATGAGATTGGATGAATATCGAGCTTATTTTTGTAAGTCGTGCTCATTGTGTCATTTAAAACAATAATATGCGTAACGTTTTTGGCTGATGCATTTTTAAAGAACATCTTTAAAAAGCTCTCACGTACTTTTAAGGTCAGACCTGACATATTTATTATGATAGATAGGTCACACGACAAACTTTATGGCCGCCATAAATCTTGGTGGCAGATTCAGTAAAGGTATATTTTTATTGTTTCACGGGAGATCATTTAATTTCACAACAATGAAGTTTGACTGCATGAAGAATGGCTCATAACAGATGTTCGTCGTTCACAATTGGTGCCTTGTAAATAAAATTTCGTTCAGTTTACCTGTATTGGTAGGATCCATCAGGATTGATCTCTTGTTGTTGTCTGACGATGGGAATGACTTGTCCTTGGTACTGCTGCTGCTGCTGCTGGTACTGAGGCTGGAATTGGGGGGCGGCGCACGCGGCGGCCACAAGGACGGACAGAACGATGAACTGCGGGAAAAATTTAACAATGTTATCTTTGTTGATTAGCACATTTCGCCACTAAATTAGAGAGGTTAGGATTATGATGAGCTTTAACTATAGATTGAACTTATGCATAGTTACAGATTTTTATGCAACAAAATCAGTTTTCGGTCTGCAAACATCATCTATAATTTTACTTAAGAACCCATTGCACGATATTTCCCTAAGATTTCAGATACATTGTATCTATATAAGTTTTGCAAAAGTTTATATGACAGTGACCTCGGTTACAAAATGTATCCCAAAGATCGCTCGTTACAACATTCATACAGGTCATTTACATTTTTATGTCCGAATATATGAAACACTATTTTTGATGAATTTCGTAACGAAACTGACCATTTTCATTGAAAGTGTTTCTTTAGCCTTGATGCTAAGCTTGTGACGAATCTTAATCACAAATTAAAAGTGATAGATGTCCGTTACAAAAGGTATAAATTTTATTCGATAGATTTCTCATTTTGTGATCGAATAACAAATTTCGGTAAACTTTACATTTGGCGAATAATGGTTTTGGAATAACTTATCACAGGAGAAATCTTAGGTACGTATGAGGAAGATGCAGCTTATAATAATTATGTTGCGATGAAAATAGGAAAACGTACTCACAAAATATGACGTGCTATTTTTTTGCTTACCTCAATGACATCAAAATAAAACAAGTGAATCAAAAAGTGAATGCTAACTAGAATTTGAATTTGCTTCCTGAAGATAACGGTTGCATTTATGAATTTTCATCAACCGTTAATTTAAGATTATCATAACTTTATTCCTATTACACAAGACAAAAAACTAACTATGGCATGAATTTTGTAGCTACACTATTGTTGTGTATGTTTAAAACAAAATTATTCTCATATTCGTCAAACATCAATTAAGTGTGGGAAATGTGAATCAAGATAATTGCTTTATGTGTGTCAGGAATTATCATACAAACGAGTGTATCATATCACCGAGCATTGTTCAACTAATGACAAGCTACGGGAATGAGGCATTGTAGGGATATGACAGAATCTTGCGTACAGTAGAAACATATTTTGTCTATCAAACAATGAGATATAGATAGTTGACAAATAGATTAGAGAGATCTTTATCTGTTTATGGGATAATTTGATATTGTTGAACTGTGCACTTTGATAGGAGAAAAAAGATTATTAATTCATTTGAGTTTAACACTAATTAACACCGAGGTATTCAAATAGAGCATTGATCTAATAAAAGTTTTTATCGTATATCACTTTTCAGAGAATTTAATTGATTCGATGACCCGTAACACAATATTTACACTTAGGTCACTTACCGATCTCATTTTTAGGTTTTTATAAAATGTGGGTTGATGTGCAGGTGATGATCTGCGGTGGATGTGTGTGGCTGGAATGATTATTGAGATCGACCGCAGCGGCTTTTATACGAACCGGCGTCAGCACACCTCGAAATTGGAGTACGATAGCGCGGGCGCAGCGCGGGCTAGCGCGGAGACTTCAAAGCGAGCGCAGCCGCCCGCCCTGACACACTCCGTCCTCTACAACACATATCTTATTGTTTTATTGACATATCGTGCATGTAACGATATATTTCACTACATGCCCATATCACCCAGTGTTTCCTTGTCATGCACACACCATGAGTGCTTCACACCATGAGTTTTACGACATCGATATAATCTTAGTTAAGCGCTTTTAATTTTCTAATCTTATCTATTATTATCCTATTAAGTTAATCATCTTCTAAGATTCTGTTACCAACAGCGTATTAATTAATTTTAGTGAAGTTAACTCGAAACGCATTTATTGTTATTGGGCTTAGATTTATCATTGACATTTGGATATAAATCCGCATTTTGTGATTAATATTAGCATTTTTTTTAATTTTCGGTATCTGTTCTTACCTGAATAATATGAAAAAATTTATAGTCTTCTCAACCTTAAACTTTAAACATATTTCAGTTTCCATCATTAAAGACTCGTAACATGACATCACGCTGTGTTTCCCAAAAGGGTGAGGTAGAGGTGAACCCAAGTAAACCCATATTTCGCCAGTTATATTTAAGCCCCATATAATAAGGGGTGTGCCTATTGCTATCAACCGGGCATTAATCCAGACTCCAGGCTGCAACCGAGAGATGCCCAATAAGATTTTGCCCGACCCGGGAATCAATCCCAGGATCTCATGCTCAGCATTAGCGCTTGCGACCACTAGACCAACGAGTCTATCACCTGGGTTATTCCAGGTAAATAGGTACAATTACCTACATAAGTGCTTTTGTAAATATCTTGCTTGAAGAGAATGAACATTATTGTAGTTTAGTGGTAACCCACATTTTCTAAGCTTACTCAATTACATTATTCATTTATAACAAGGTATGCCATTTAACACAAGTATGATAAAAGAAACAAGAGACATTTTTTGCCTAGCCTATCAGAGGATGTAGCGATAGATCTTCAAACCGCAAACCAGACAGACGGACGACATTTTGGGAAAACCACTGAGTAACACACATTATTTGATAGTTACTATTGTTCTTTCCAACGCAACCTGGACACCTGTGAATCTTGAAGAGTCATACAATATTAGTAGCTGTGGAAATACGGGAAGAATTGGATTCGTGGTAGGTACCTACACTTTACAGGTAGATTAGTATTGTGCATCATAGCCTGTAAAGGATGGTATTATTAGATTCCATTCAACAAAATCCATACTCTTTGGACATTTCTGAGAATTGTAGCCATCTGAATAAATGCTAAAAGTTTGAGTCAAAAAGAAAATCGGAGAGTAGTGATGGCTCAGTGGTAATGACAGCGATTTACAAGTTGGAGGTCTTAGGTTCGAACCCAGACAGGCGCCTTACTTTGTATTTTATCACAACTGCTCTCAAAACGGTGAAGGAAAACATCATGAGGAAACCGGCCCTAGAATCAAAAATTCGAAGACACGTCACATCTACCAACCCGCACTGGGCCCATGTGGCGGGTTACGGCCTACTCCCTCTCACGGAGAGGAGCCAACAACAACAACAACATTATAGGCTGATTATACAAGGAGAAAATCAGATTTCTGCGGTGAACCCTCGATGTGGTCTATGGCAGGCTGTGGCACATAATTGATAGGTTTATTTCATTGAATTAAGACAGTAAATAAAAACGGTAGGTATATGGAAGAAGAAATGCTTCGAGGATATGAAAAATGGGCAGGAAGAAGATAATTACTGGTGCGCCGCGCGGGTGACTGGCGCTCTGCCTGCAGGACGTGGAGCCGGACAGCGTGATCCCGGAGATGCCGGAGAAACCAGACATGCTGCTGTACAACGAGGCCAAGCAGATGTGTCCCACATACCAGGTACTGTACAAAATAAAAAAAAAACTACATTCTTCTCCTCTTTCTAAGCAGGATGCAAATCTTCGAAGACAGTGGTGAAGTGGTGTCGAAAGTATGTTTTAGATTTTAACATACCGATCCAATTTTAATGTCAAATTAACAAAATATGGCTTCCACTTAAAGAAGTTCAACACATAAAAGATTGATGGTACAAGGTTATGTGTGTAACAAAACATAATAAGTTTTTTATGAACTATATTCGTAATATTAACCTTTTGTTAGATAATTGCATTGAACTATAGTTTAGGAAGATTCATCGATTCTAATTTGATCAAAATATTAATGATCAATAATAGATTATGGGAATATTTATATCAGGATCTTCCTGATATAAATATGATGATATTATATCCGTATTTGAAACATCACAATACGGTTTAGGAAATCATTGTGTAATGCGCATTATTTTAACAATCTCGAGTTCAGGAGAGTTGGAAACACTGTCACGAATCTACCATATGGATAATAAGGGTCAATTTACATTGTGGCGGAAGATAATGGAAGGGAAGCGCCAATTACGTACTTTCCTTCTTTAGCTAGTAAATCGACGCCTTAAGAATGTTTGAGAATTCTTTGGAAGACGCGCTACCCGACTTTGTTCTTATGTCTAATTTGTTCATCACAAATGGAGATAAAGTTCAAAATGCAAAAGGTAAAAACAACCATTCGCTTCCCTTCTCTTCCGTCGCAATGTAAATTGACCCTAAATTGTTCCTTAATTAAGTTAATAAAGATTATGCACTGGATGGCATTAACGTAACAGTGAGCTAGATGTCGTGAGTCCGAATCAAATGCGTTGCGTTATTGACCTAAACGCATATCATAATCATATTTAACTAAGGTGTGGGTGGCAGTTAGCGTGAATACTATTTATTCTCTGACCATCATTCAACACTTACCTAAATTCTATTCAGAATCCTCAAAATTCCATCTGGCCAATAGGGATTACTATAATATTATTATTGAAACTCACCCGCGGGACATGCACGACTTCACCAAAGAAATAGAAATAAAACTGAAAAAATAAAAATAAAACTGGGTATTCCGTTAAGGGCGTTCAGTGTTGTAGTAATTAACCCTTCTGTGCCGGAACGTGGATCCACGCGAGACACAATAACTTTTTAATTGTTGCTGTAATTAATTACGGCATTGCTTTATTCAGCAATACACAGAATAACGGCAACAAGATACCCTATTTCAATAGATGTCCTGGTAAAGTAAGGGGGCAAGGAATTTGATGATAGTCTGAAACAGCATGTATTAGGCCTAACCTAACTGTTATTGTATAATGGACCCAGTGAATGGAATTTCTTCAAGCTTGTTCTAGACTTCCTAATATGTGCTCATTTATTGCGCAAACATCACCATCTTATTTGATTTATTGATACGTATTTCATACTCACTTTCTTTACGCACCTACATACTTGCTAAGTTCATATGTTACTAGCTGAATTTGGTATTTTCCTGTTAATTGCAAGAGCATTGGGTATTCTACAAAGTGCGTCAAATTTGTTTATGAATATTTCTTGAAAAACGTTACATTCATGCATGAACGATAACTTAATTAGGTAATGGGACAGAAGGCAAGCCGAATCACAAGGTTGACAAGATATTAAACACTATTGGGCGAAATGTCCTTCGGGAATTATAATAGGTACCATAGAATAATGACATGCAATAAAAGAGACATTTTTTTTTTGTTGCAGTTAATGTACTTGCGCGAACTTACTCCGACTACGCCAAAATCTTGTCAAGTTACGTGCCGGCGGCGACTGTACAGTTTTTCTTATAAGAAGTGTAGCCAACAGCAAAAAATGGCAAACAATATAATAGGTACCTACGCTTTGCTTACAGTGAAAATAAATGAACCATCTAATCAATCAGTTATAATTGAGTTCTATGGGTTTTTATATATCAATGGTTCTATGTTATATTTTTAATAAATAGTTTTTACGTCTAATTAGAGTCGCTTCCTCGCAGCGGTTTTCATCGTAACATCTTTAATATGAATGTATCAACGCTGCCTAGAGTAGAAGCTCATCCATCATAGAGAGATGTCACAACTTGAACGAATTTGTTAGTTACTATAATTATAATAATGTCAGTATAATTAAGGAGCTGATGACTATGCGGGAACACGATTTGTCTCGGTGAGTTTTGCAGATCGATAGTCCTTGGTGCTTCTTTGACAAAACACGTCAAATCAAATATGTATAATACTAATGATAGTTAATTATAGGAAGTCAGAAGCTCAAAAGATGGACAAGATGAGTCAGTGATAGCACCTTTGGGCTTCGATTATCTCCTGTAAATGGGCTGCACCATACTGGTAGTACTGTCGGCATAATATACACTTACAAAACTCACGCTTCCTTGCCATAGGGGTAGAAAGAAACTACAGAATGCCACCTGCTACGATACCTGCATACCTACTGCTTTTACTTCGTTTACATTCATACATCTGGACATTCATTGTTGCAAGAAATTCAGTCGCAGCAATCTGCGACCTACCAATGTAGGTCGGCTTCAATAAAGTCAAGACAATACAGGGCTGATGATGACTGATAAGGATCTAACATAGGATAATATTCTGTGGCGGTTTGTTGTTCATAAATGTGGTGACTATGAATGTTGATACCCAGCTTATTAAGCAATTCTAGCTTTAAATGATAGTGACTTGTGAACTGTCTAATGATTCATTTGCTAAGATCAAGCGCAGGGGAATGAATCAAGCCAGCACAATATTAAGGGTGTCACACACAAAAGTCTGTCACGCCAGCCCAACCTGTGTGCAATCAAGTACCGACTTGTTGACCGGCCTACACTATCCTCCCATACCTATCAATAGTGTAATTTGAAAACATTGTAAAGCCAATTATTTTTAAAAGGTAACCGTGTAGATTCTTGCCTGCCCTTCTCCATAGGAAAGGACCAATTGGAACCGTGCACCTAGCTTCTGACGTTTCATAAGTGTGCATGTAGGTTTATGTGAAATAAAATATTTTGAATTTGAAATCCAAATTATTAAGGAAGATATTAGGTACACTATGTAGGTATTACAAAAAAAAATGAAGAGGGAAAAATGTGGCTGTACATTTTTGTAAGGTTTCACTCTACTCAATCTCAGGCAGTTCCACAACCAGATTTCGTTTCTCAACTACGAACCCACATGTGTGAGTACCTATTGCTTGAATGCAAATGTTTGTTTGAATGTTTTGCGCAATTAATTGGTTCATAAATGGGTGTTATTTTTATTGACATTGTTTATAAAACATACACATTTAACAGGTTATTTATGATAAATAGCCACAGGACTATGCCGAAATCGTAACATAAAATGTAATTGATTTCTAACGCAATTAAAACAACTCATAATTAACTTTATGTAACGTCCCTTGTTTCGCAACAGTTCAATAAAAGATTAAATACCGAGATTAAAATAATGTGGCAGTCATTCATAACAATCTGGCTGTGAATACTTTATTTATTTGATGATAGTTGTCCAATAAGACAGGCATACCCAAGGTTGTAATAATCATTAAACTCTTATTTAAGGGGCGTTAAATTTTAAGTGAATGTAATAAATATGTCTCTTATGAGATCTTGCTTATTTTGCCTGATTGTTGATAAGGTGATAAGTTCTCTGCCTGACAGTGAAAGACTGCGATTTTCAGTTTAAAATAATTGCATTTTTCTACATTTTCTCCCTCAACTTCAACGCACTTGTTCCAGCGCTTCTCCAACATTAGTATTTCTTCCCAGAAATGAGGATCTTGAAGACTGAAAATAAAACTAAAAGGACATTGATAATCTATGTATGGATGTTGGACCAAGTGCTGCCCAGAATGAACACATAGTGCATTTTATTCCATACGTCATTACTAACCTGTAAACCGAAGCGCTCCAAATTCTGTTCAGGGAGTCAAGTGAAAAGCAAGTTTTTCGTTGTGAATTATTTATTGACCAAAAATGAACTAAAACAAACAATTGGACTATTTTGTAATAATTATTGATAATAATTTATTAATAATAGCCATTATTGATGATTTTTAATCATCACTGACAATAAACTATTATACTAATACTAACTAATTAAACTGTAGTGTACTGTAAACTGGTAGTGTGATGAGTTAGTCATTATTAGGAATAGGGTAGGGTAGGTTAGCAAACAACCCAACGTTCGGACAGGACAACATCTGCCGGATCTACTAGTGTACTATGGAAAAGTAAACTAGTTTAATCATCTTCATCGTTTACTAATATCATTGTGTCAAGGAATAGCGCAGGGCGACTTATAACATCTTGGTGCCTAGCCCATCCTAAAAACAAAACCAGGCATAGTAAAACCAACCATAGTATGCGCACAACAGCCAATTGTCCTCCTAGCGGTGAAACATGAACAACAGTAGTTTTTTATGACCTCTAGTCCATAACTGTTTACATTAACTAATACATAGCAACGATATACTTTCAATATTATGCATGTCTACTTTTTATGTTGATTCTGAAGAGATGAACATTATCAGACGGCCTATTAAATGCAGATACATCGTTGAGGGATCCGTTATATTGTTGTATTATAAATGTCTCATTATTGCGTATATGTTTGCTATACTTGGAGCGAGTTTTATTTGGTATGAACCTACTGCAAATAAAATCAATTCTACAGCTGTGAGGACTGGAAAAACATTAACCCAAACACAAACATCAAAACATCCAAACATTTATCCTGAATAACATTATTGTTTTGAAAAGGAACTCTATTTCAGTTAAGTCGGCGCACAGGTACAAACCGTGTGTGACCGAGACAAACTATACACACTCCATTACCTATAAGAAAATATTGCCAAAAATTGATAAGTACCTAAAACCATAAAAAAAAATCCTTGGTTTATTTTTTTTTGTTAAGTATTAATGTGATAAGGATTGATCTAGGAAATCATTTGGAAATACTCCCATGTCTGGGCAGCATTTGGTCCAAACCCTGTCAATGTCCTTTTCAAATTTTTCATCAAGGGTGTCGTTTTCATAGTTTTCGTGGGTGCTGAAGCCAATAGTGAGGTCAACATAAAAATCTAGGATAGCGACAACTTTTACTAGATGGCTCTGCATTAATAACGCGTCTTTCTATTATAAACGAGTATGTATGCCTGTGAGTATCGCGTAAGGAACTTCGTTCCTGTTGGAGGTCCTCCGACCACACACGTTTTTTCTTCTTCAAGCCAGGACTCTTCTCTCGTAAATTTTGGATCCAGCTGGTCAAAAAGGTTAGAGTAATATTCGCCTGTAATTATTCTACCTTTTTCAAGGTAATCAATCAACAGGCAGGATCCCTTTCGCATCCCAAAACACGCTGGCGCTGAACCACCGGCTTCCACCCACTGCTTTGAATGATGTTTTGTTTCTGGTCAGTAGTGGAAGACCCAAGTCTCATCCATGGTGACAAATCGTTGCACAAAATCGGTCGGGTCCCTATTAAATTGGTCCAAGGATTGCTGCGAAAAATGTTTGTGCATTTGGCTTGATCGGCATTTAGCAAATTCGGCACCCATCTTGCGCAGAGCTTTCGCATCCCTGATTCTGTGTGCAAGATGTTTCACACCCTGTCTTCTGATATTCCCACAGCCTCAGCTGAGGTTGCCTTCATGTGGGTCGTCTTCGACAGATATGCGACCACGTTTTAGTTCAGCTGACCAGTTTTTATCAGTCGACATGGAAGGTGCAGAGTCCCCGTAAACTTTTGTCAACTTCGGATGAATTTCCTTAAGGGTTAATTAATCTAATACGAAAAATTTTATAACCGCACGATATCCTAGTTTATTTACATATTTTAATGCAAAACACGTGAAACGTGTACTGCAAAAATTCATGTAAACAAACTAGTACGTGCCAAGATGGATGATATTGGCGCCCAACGTGAATCAATTACACAAGATTCAGAAGCGATTTCTCCTGAAGTATTTATAAAAAAATATGGTACAATGAACATAGGTTTTTAGAAAACGTACTATTATTATAAAATAGGAATTTTATCAAAGTTGCAATCGTTATTTCACGAGAACATAATTTTTGAATTTAGCGTAAACGTAAGGCATTTATGCACGTGATTGTACTTAAGTAACTCCTTAAAAAAAAAAAGAAAACCTAGTCTGGTATCGCTTCTCATGGATTGTAAAGAAGTAGGTAGAAGTAAAAGTTTAAATTTAATTTTTGTTAGAATCAAAATAAAAGTCAAATCATTTATTTCAAATAGGCACTTTTGAACGACAAAATTTATTTCCATGTTTTCTTTATGGTTTCGAAATATAATTTATTAAAATGTGCTATATCCAAAAAAATATAATAATGCAATCCACTGTGTTTGTCGGGCTAACTTTACGACGTAAAAATCTATATTCATAGTGCACTTTAGTGTACTTTGCCACCGCAAAGTTCAATAATTAATATTGCGTAAAGCACAAGTAACAACAATGTTTCAGAAATAAAGATAGCCGTAACACATGGGCAATAAGTTGCTCGCTCATTAAAGCTGTCTACTTGTAAACATCGAAGTGATATATTCACTTCACTTAAATTGCGTGGGAAGGTAAGCACCTAGTAATTATATCTTTAGGTTACCATTTTAGTTTGGAGATAGACATTGTTTGTTTTCTTAGCAATCTCACACCGATACACAGTGTTGTAATGCAATCAAAAGTGTGTTAATAGTACTTTGATGAATGGATCAATTCATTCAACAGGAAATAAAAACAAATGGTTTTCTGCAACACATCTGCCTCTTTCTTCTTCCTATGTTGGGGTCGACTTCCAGCCTAACTGGATGCAGCTGAATACCAGTATTTAAAATGGAGCGACTGCCTATCTGACCTCCACAACCCAGTCACTGGTTAATACGATACTCCTTGGTAAGTCTGGTTGTAAGACTTGGGCTTTTCGGCCCGTAACGACTGTCAAAGATCCACAAATAACAGCCAGGGCCAACGTTGGTGTATATTTGCAGGATAACGTAAAAACAAGAAAGTATGAACGTAAATAAAGCGAAAGAAGTATGTAAGGATCGTAGCAGGTGACGTGCTGTAGTCTCTGCCTACCCCCTTGGGAAGCAGGCGAGAGTTTATGTATGTATGTGTGTATTTTTGTGTTTTCATTTGAGGCTTGAACAAGGAGTTTCTTGCTTGCTTCATATGCTATATGCTTGGCAATATAAAATATTATTGATGTCGTACCTAATAGTTCAGACAAAGTTATTATATTTTAAACCTTTATCACCATGCCCAAAGTAAGATTCTAATTAAAATTAAGCATTGAAATACCTTATAAGACGTCAAAATACCTCAAAGAATGTGCAGTTCATCTAATGTGAAAATGTCAAATACTTGAAGGTAATATACCGAAGTTTAAAGTGTTAGTTACCTAAACTTAATTGATCATAAAATTAATAAGTGACCTGTAAATGTTCTGGTTTCGCCAGTTAAAATGATTCAATATAATTCGCTTGCCGCGTATCGGCAAGCGTAGTGTGGGACACCCCCCAGCTAGATGAACGGACGACCTAGAAGGTGGTTGGGACGGACTGGATGCGGAAGGTGGAGGACAGGGTGTTGTGGCACAGCCTGGGACAGGCCTATGTCCAGCAGTAGACCGCGATAGGCTGAGTTGATTGAAATGTTCTGGTTTTGCAAGTTCAAATGATTCAACATGATATGTGTACATTTAATTCGATATAGTCATATATAATAATAGGTATAACAATAAAAATGTTACACGTAACATTATGTAAACGTTTATCCAATCTGTCAGATTGCGCGGAGCAACAAATTGCCCATCATCTCTAAACTTTAGATTAGTAGACTATCAGGCCCTAAGGCAACGTTTAATAAAATCAACGAAATTAATTGTTGAGCAAATTGACAACAGCTTAAACTGCCCGTATATTCACATCATAACTGTCATTTGACATTTCTATTGAATGGCTTTAACACGGCTAATTGACGTAGGTGTCATTTTGCCTAACAATTACTTTCTCTGACTGTACTTTAAAGCCTTACTGCATCCACAATAGAATCCCAATTACAATTAAATTTGTTGTTATTGCTTGTTAATGTGTAAGCTTGGAATGTTCCCGTCATAATATTAACAGAATAATTCATTCAGTATCGAAGAATTAAATAACTATGCAAATATATGCCGATAATAAACAAATTGCTTTTTAATCAGACTTAAATTAGACAGCGATTGCATTGTAAATTCATGATCATAATCACGTTTCAATTCATATGTCTGAATTAGAGTTTCATGATACTTATGAAACAAAGACACAAGAGTACATACTTATTAAATCCCATCTTTCTGGCTCGGCGTGCTGTGCTGGCGCTGCTGCTGCTCAAGCGGCGAAAAAATATTAACCTTATCGGTAATTATACTGTCGAGCCATTTGGGGTTGAAACGTGGGGTCCAAGTGCTCATGGTTTGTTCATCGAAATCTCAAAACGACTGGTTGACACTTCCCGTGACCCAAGGGCTGGCTTTTACCTTGGCCAGAGGCTAAGCATTGCCAAACAACGTGGCAATGCCGCCAATCTCTTGGGTACATTACCAGACATCCCACATCTCCTTCGCGGTCTACTGGTGCTACGTGTCACTGTTTCAGAGCTGAAAGTTATTTTGTTAGAAGAAAGAAATTTCAGTAAAGGGTCCCCGAAACGATCAATTGCAATTGTCAATATTTAAATTATTGATACACATTGATCGTCTACCAAATGCCATTGAAGTGATTGATAATATTACTACAATAGCAATTGATCATTTGCAAGTGATCCCAGCGGACCCTTTACACAATCATTGTTACGTTAGTAATAATACTTGCGATTACATAACTAAAGGCTTATCATACATAAATACAGAAACTCCAAATACGATTATGCACTTAGGTAGTTGAGAATAATAAAGCTTTAATTCTTCCCCGGTTTGGGCATAACGGTTTAGTCTCCCCATGCGTAGATAAATTGTTTGAGGAAATCTGCTCATTATAATGCTCGTTTAGAATAGGTTAACTTAATCAACTGTATTTAAGTATCGCAATATTAAAACTTGGAGCACAAAGTTATGCAAGTGACTATTCTAATCTTTCTTCAATTTAAGCTTCTTTACAGAGCTCTCTTTCGACAAGTACTACTACCACACCTATACCAAATATTTGCGTGGGCATTCCCTAAAGTTATAATCAAAGGAAAAGCCTTTGAAGTACTTCTTGTTTAACCGAGTTGCAACAGAACTGCTGTAATTCCCCGAAAATGTTGTGACAGCTCCCACACTGAACTGCTTCAAGAATCGACTGGACAGATTAAATATCTCCAAGCTACATTTTTGATATACACGCATCAGCTAAATAGCTGCTAGTGTGTCTAACCAAATAATAATAATACGCTCATATTTTTGCTGCCAAGAACCGTTGCTGTGTTCCTGATTGAGGGTACAAGAGCAGTTTCAGCATTTCAGTTTTATCATTGCAGATGCTTAGAGTCGTCGGTAACCATTCAGGATGTCCGATTGCTTCATAATCAGTCTATAATGGTCCCACTGCTGGGACACAGGCCTCCTCTTTATGAGAGGGAGTGGGTCATAATCCACCACGCGGGCTCAGTATAGGTTGGTGGTGGGTGTCATTTGCCTTCAAATTTTCTTCATGATGTTTTCCTTTACCGTTTTGAGTGCAGTAGTGATGAAATGAAATACCTACACAAAGTAAAGTACCTGTCTGGGTTCGAACTCAGGACCTACTGCTCGCAAGTTGGGGCTGATTCCACTGGGCCAGCACTGCTCTCAGACCGCAGACCGACTGCTTGTCTGCCATCAAACACAATAAAAGGCTCGGCTTGACGTAGCGCAATAGTCTTGTAACTTAATAATATGTAACAAGACAACATCACGTTGAAACATCCTTAATTATAATGTTCTATTTGCTAAACTTTAATTATAACTGTAACCTTTATGCTAACGTCTAAATTACTGTAAGTTAGAAGCGTTAAATTTTATTTGCGCTTAGAAGTAAACACTTTGTTGCTGTCATTCCCATAATAAGTTAATAAGGCGGCATCAGTGATCTTCGTGTTCTAAATACTCTTTGAATAAATTTCTGACGACAAAGGATACATACAACAGGGGGGTCATAATCTTCCTTTCCTTTGACTGGGTAAGTGCGTAGGTATTGCACTTTTCTATGAAACAGCAATTTTTTTATTTTTTTTGCTAACCGATTAAAATGTCTACGCTAGGAGTCTAGAATCATATTCAGAATTCATGGTTACATGGGAAGCAATGGACAATTATGTAAAACTTTTTTTTTTTTTCGAATTGTTGAATACGAGATTTTTGGCTACATTTTACACAGCTTATTTTATGTATAAATAATGTGCGTCTTATTTGTACGGACAAAACCATTTTTTTTAATTTATTTCTAAAAATATAATATTGTTAGCTTCTGTGATATTATATCCCTTAATTAATTATCGTCTTACTCAGTAGATAAATATTGCATGTCAAAGTATCACGAGACTCCTATGACTAAAACAAAAAATACTACAAAGCATTGTCACGAAATCTGCATCTTTAATAATATCGAGTATTAATCATTAGTGATATCAATCGCAAATAACCACATTATTTATCAAGAATACATTGTATTTATTATAATAATTCGCTTTATCTTTATCAAACTTCATTCTAATGTGTGAAAAACAACAGTTTCTTACATAAATACACGTATTATGTTAGTCATTACCATAATTTTGTTACAAGGCTTGACATAACAGCCATGTAAACCGTCACGCTACATAACAGGTAGGCACATAATACATCACTTTATCATAGAGTTCTTGTTTACATCAGAGAACCCATATTCAGGAGATTTGTACATGTTTGAGTAAGATTCTAAGGCTGAATGAAACTTTTTGTTAGTAAACTTGTGTTAAGGCCTAGTTTCAAAATCCATTGTGTTCTAGATCCCGGATCTACTAGAACCAGGGCAATGTTTGGTGAATGACGTTAAGTTTTTGGTATTTTGTAGACGAGACCAGTATTCCTACTCTGTAGCAGATGGTTATCATCCAAAATGCCAAGATGTTCCGCATTGTTGCCGCCTGTCCTTCAGATAAGTTGATAAATTGGCCGTCTGCAATTGTTTCTTTTATTTTCGTTATTTATTTTGGTCATGGCCTTTTTATTGTTTTTGCTAACTCTGCATCAGATACGTGACTATTTATGAGATGATATTTCTATTTATATTGTCGTTTCAACATTGCTCGTTATTTTCAATGTGAATTATTTTATAGTTGTAGCTCTAAATTGCGAAGTTTCGACTACAATAAATATAATATGCAATAGAATGGGCGATTATAGGCTCCGATCATTTTCGCCACTAAGTGTGTCTAATTCAATCAATAAAACAAACAAAAATGCTGCATTCTAGTAGTTTACTTGTTGAAAATTATAGCAATTTGTTTCGCAACACATCGGGACTTGTTCAGGCTGATGACCAACTAATTTACCAGACATTTTATCCCCATTATTGGATATTGATGTTTATGGACGGATGTAACCTTTGGCTCCAAGTTGATAATGGTTTTCTAAGTAAACAACATTAAAGTAATTTTCACTGACTGCTATGCTCTTAAATTGTACGCAAAATTATTACCTACTAGTAAAGTGAGTTGCGCAAAACATATTCCCATTCACTGCTTTATTTAATCCTAGTTACTTATGAGACAAAAGATTTGCTACAACGGCAATGTCTTCTGTGCATCAGGAGGAATTCACCTCACGATCTCTTCACCATTTGACGCCTTGGTCGGTACTATTGCAATATTATTACAAAACACAGAATACCGTGGTTGGTATGCATTGTTTTGGCGGCAGGCTTTCAGGGTGGGCAGAAGCCCAAAAGTCTGACAACCAGTCTTACCAAGGGGTATCGTGTTACCCAGTAACTGGGTTGTAGAGGTCAGATAGGCCGTCGCTCCATGTAAATACTGGCATTCAGCTGCATCCGGTTTAATTTGAAGCCGATCTCAACATAGTTGGGGAAAAGGCTAGGCAGGTTGTTATTCAAACTTCAGTAAAACATAATAAGTACCTACTTACCGAAAAGTTAATAATTTTATGTATTATGCGCAATCGAAGTAGGTAAGTACCGGCGTCGTTTAAAAATACAAATAAATTAACATACTCCATCTTGTGAGCTTTACCGCTGTCATAAATTATTTATTCACGACACTTGAGATGTCACTTGCCAAGCTTTTTATGTACGTAGGATACGACCATCTGTTAGGTACACGGTGAGAATTTCTATCAAAACAAGCGAATCTACATTTAGCACCTTTTGGATGACGTAAGTACTTGTAAAGTAAACTGTAGAAATAAAAAAAGGCTAAGAACCTTATAAGAATCCTGAATACTTAACCTTCCCATTCCATCTATTTAAACCCTTTATAGGAAAATGTGTTAAAAGTGGTACAAGGAACCGTTGGAGGAATCTTTAGTAAAAACCTATACCGTCTAAATCTTTGCCTCTATATAAGGAAACTTGGATTAAACTTCACAATAAAACCTTAATAGAGAAGTACCTATTAAAAAAAAAATCTTATACGTTTGCTGCAGTTGCACATTATCAGAATGTTACAGGTTAGATAATACTTAACGATCAATAAACTACTCTTACCCACATAAAATAGATCTTGAGTTTCTTTGTCTATTCCTAACGTTTTACGAATAATCGAATAAGTAACAAACGCAAAAACTTACTCGAACAAATGTAATTTTCCACAGTGGAACATTTCACTGCATAAATACCAAACGTTACACATGTGGAGTTGTTGCTACTAGTAAATAATGAAGGGACTTTGGATACATTAGGACGTCTTATTAATTGACTCGTAGGGCAAAAGCGCAAGTCGTAAAATAATAATAAAAAAGCAGCGTGATAAAGGATAAGATGACTTGGGAGCTGGAAATGCAAAACAGTCAATCTACTTCTTCTAACGTGTCGATAGCAATCTAAATGGAGGCCCAGAATTCGGCTACTTCTTTGGCGCTATCAGCAGCGTCCATCAGTTCCTGTAAATTGCAGCTGACAGGATACGCAGGACACGATATTAAGTGTCCCATCTATTGTAGAACAGTACCACATGTACACTCTAAGGCGGAGTCATTTACGAATCTCCACCTGAACAGTCAATGATTCATTGGTTTCTTTAGACAATAATATAAAGTAAGCGAGTTGATTAGACATGTTGGTTCACTGACGGGTTTACCTTCTATTGAGCATTCTCACGGTATTTTTGGCGTATAAATCACCAAGAAAGGTTATTTATTTGTTCGAATTGTAATCTTCTTAATCCTGTTACGTTTTTTTCTTTCTATAATATAAATGAGTAAGAGAGTAATACAGGCTAAGTTAATAAAAACTAATAAATATTATTGTGTTTAAAGGTTTAATTAATGGTTTATTATCACCTAAGGCATTTTTTTGTAATAATTTATAGTCAATTTCATTAGTAAATATTGTCATTACTAACCGATTAATTGATTGCTTAATGGTTTATTTCGTCACATTATGTCAGTTATTTTCACTTTTCTTGTCATTCTGGTATTAAGTGAAATAAAAGTAGCCATTAGCCTCCATAACGTATGGCTATCCGTTAAGAAATTTTATTAAAAACAAGGTCAGTAAGATAGGGACAAATGTGTCAATAAGATTAATTCTTATGCTATAATGTTGAAACTAAGCATCACACCCAACTCATCACCCAATGTCAGGAATACTACTATTCATAACTTTGATTAATAAGTACAGGTAGATTTCTGAATAAGAAATGGTTGTATATTTATATTTAAATTAGTTATAACCTTATGTACGTTAACCTTTTAAGACTATGTTTGTGATGTCAAATTTTTAATGGAAGTCCTTTATTACGTAACGTAAGGTAGGACGGTCTTTGCAAGTTGGACTTGGCATTCAGCTCGATCATCATTCAGACGCCTGAGGGCGTCCAACCTTACGTTTGCCGATTCTTCGATATGTCTCCACTCAAGAACACTTCTACACCAACGGTTATCGGTTCTATGGTTAATATGGCCGGCCGTTTTGCTGTGTACCATAACATTTTGCCGTAACTTAATTTGGAAACATTGATCACTCCAAGGTGTTTATTACTTGATTCTTTTGGACTTTTAGCATTATCATTGTATACTTTTTATTAACAACAGTGAAAGGTTAACTTGGAAAAATAGCATGTAGTAGTTATTCCTTATGGATACATACAACTGGTCTAGAAATTCGATGCTCATCCAAAAACCTATTACTTTGAATGGCCACTTAGGATGCTTGTTAGCTCTCGAGGCTTACACACACCTGATGTGAAGTGGACGAAGTACGTGACTCTATCGAAAACCAAAGAATAAAATCTTCCTCTTTTTAAAATGGCAGATTTCGGAATATGCCACTAGGGTGGGAAACTTCCAACAGATGAGAGCGGTAACTTTTATCACTCTCGGAGATAGGTAGAGTCTGCCTCAAAAAGATGTATACATCGACAAGAATTCATTTGATAGTCTACAATTTGTGTTTCATGTTATTGTATCAATGTGTAGCCACAAAACATATAGCAAATTGGGTATTGTGGGTGCACTGATTTTTCAACGCACTGCTTAGCGCTAAGAGTTGAAAATCCAACAGTGTGTTTTGACGCAGTAGGATCTGCTCTGTTGGATTTTAAATGCTCAACTGAACACCGAGGGTGGAAAATCCGGTGCTCGAAAAACAATCGCCGCGTGTGTACGTGGCCACCCAGTACAAAGATTGTATAGTTCGTTTTTTGATCCCAGAGACTAATCTGACATTTAAGTCATTTGTGTTTGCGTTTTTTTTTAGTAGGTATACAAGGTTGACATTACACCTGTCAGATTAGTCTCGGTGATTAAAAAATGAACTATAGACAATTAAATGAATTCTTGTCGATGAGGCTGACTGTATCTATTATTTAATTGTTGTTCGTACAAGTCATAAGGCCGTTTAGAAATTTACAATGGAACCAATGTTACTGCATTGCACTGTTTTATAGTCTCCAAAAGAGTTTAAAGATTCCTTTCAATTTAACTTTATGATTTTAAATACTTACTAATATTGACAGCTGTCAAGCAATAAAAGTAACCACAAATACGACAAGGATAGCCTTAATTGAAATACTGGAGATAGGTACATTCAATAGCTTTATTGAAATCAATTACATTGCATTAACTCTTAAAATTATAAATGACTTTTAAGTATTGGCTAAGAAAATTTACTTAAATTTACGTGCAATCTAGCCTAAAAAAAGGTATTATTAACCTTTAAGTATTTTTGAACAAAATAAATTCTAACAGTAATGTAGTCTGTTTTGAGTATAATATCTTGAGCAACAATCGAACGAAAGTGGTTATGTAAGAATCCAAAGCATACATTTGAGAACAGTTTCAAAAAACTTGTAGCTTAAAAATTTCAAAACCAAATCCTGACCTTTAATTTCACAAATTAAAAAAATTAAAAGAACAGAATAATCTGTTTAACTAATTAATCAACATTTAATGATTCAGATCTCGTATGTATAATATATTACACTTTCTATATTTACACAATAATTATGATAATGTGCAAAAATCGCTCATTTTAAATGTTACGTTGTTTCGTATACATAACTAGATTAAATGCGCGGTGTTGATTGTGTTAGAATCTCGGTCTTGGCTTAAAGGGTGCGGCTTGAAACTGTGGCTTGATGTTCGATGAAGCACCTTCATTGTTGCCGGGAGGAAGAGTCTTCAAGTATTCAAGAGCTTTTGCGATTGCTGGTGGGATTGGTGGAGGAGTTGGTAAATGATCGCCCTGGAAAAGAAAATAGCAATGTTAAATTAGTTTTTGGTGGACGATATTAAGTTCGTTGTTGTGGGTGCCCGAAGATGAGCTTCCTTACCAAGACAGGCCTAAGAAACCATGGCGCAATGACCCAGACTCGTTCTTGACTGATTGGCCAGAAAAGGCAGCAGACAAAGATACACACGGATGACAGATAATAAATAGTTTTATGGTTTTTTTTGTCACTTGATTAAATTTTGTTTATTTTACAAGTGATATTATGTTGTGATTTGTTAATTTTGTTTTTCTTGTGTATACATTTTTTCCTAGCCTACTTAAGTAGGTTTTAGTGTCACTTTTTAGTTTGTAATTCCTCTCTGCAACGTCTTGGGATTCAATTCTGAAATGTTGTGCATGTAATCTAAATAAATAAATAATACATGGAAACGTGTGGCGAAGACCTTTGCCCAGCATAAGTTCATGCTTATTAGCATGAACTTTTTAATTTATTTGCTGCCCCTTCAAACACTTTCATGACCTTCGAATAAGCCGTGGAATATTTATAAACATGAGTCTTACGTGATTGCTCTAGTTTCAAAAGATATCTCATTAAAAAACAAAATATAATATTATTTATGAAACTATAGCAACGCGTTTATTGCAAAATATTGATTTCCTATGAATAGACATCACAAGGACGCATGTAAGTCGAATCGTTGAGCTCCTTATGTTTTGAGTTGAGCTGCACGATTTCTGACAAATGCGTGCACTGACTGGACAGGTCCTCTCAATCTATGTGGTTGTTTCCTCAAAAGACCATCTCAGACATCGATCTACATGGTCTTCACATGATCTGACCAAGATTATGTCTGGACTTTAAAAGAGACTGTGACCTCTGAGTTGGTTTCGGCCTTTCTTCTCAGACTAGTCAGATAGGAAACGCCGACCGCATCTAGTTTTTAAAATATGATTGATGTGTAAAAGTGTTTGTACAAAACTAATTACAAAATAAAATCATTTATACGCTTTGTACCTTGTCGGTAATTCTAAAACATTGTGCGCTTTTATAATTTCTGACGTGACGATATTATTATCGTGGACTTCCACGTCCACGACACGGCATCTGCATCACGATAACACAGGGAAGTAAAATGTAGAGAAATACATATTACCAAATAATTAGTTTTATGTCATAATATCCGTCTGTAAGTGGTGGTGATTTTCATTTTGTTATTTGCGTTGGTTCACAAAACTAGGCGGTGGCCTGTATCTTGGGGACCAGAAAAAATATTAGCATAAATAACTGTCTATGGATTAATTTCTTACGAAAATACTGTTTCCATTAGCTTATTTGAAAGCTAAATAAACAGAACATAGGACATAAACCAGTAACAGTTAACATAGAAAATGGCAAACATATTTTTTCTACCACGCTACGAAACACTCGAAGAGCGAGTCCAACTCGTTCTTAGCTGTTTTTTAAGTGCAGTCTTGGTTCATGGTTTAAATAAGTTAGTTGCATCTACGCATGCTAGCAACTAACTCTACAAAAATAGATGTATTAAAATTATAACTTCGTCCTGACCAAGTGCCATAATACAACATGTCAAACAGTTGATATTATCCATTCGCTATGAACGAATCCATAGTGCGATCTACTTCGACGCCAACACATCTAGAGATCGGAGGTGTAAACTTTGCTTTTACAATTTTTCATTATTTTGTGTCTTTTTATATTGGTTATGGGAAGAGTGTCATATTACGGTTATTGTGGAAAAAATAAAGATTGTATTATTAAAAGTTTTTTCCCACGCTTAGAGAAAGAATGAGTATTAATGCCACACTTGCTAACTGATAGTTGGCAATTAATAGTAATAATGGTGGATACACCACCATAGTTTATTTTCGAATAAAAAACACTTTTTAATAATCCCAAAAGTTGAAAGAAAGTTTAAGTTTCATTTTTTTAG
The DNA here is from genome assembly GCA_947507525.1 of Apamea epomidion. Lineage (NCBI taxonomy): Eukaryota > Metazoa > Arthropoda > Insecta > Lepidoptera > Noctuidae > Apamea > Apamea epomidion. The sequence goes on along the minus strand of OX382228.1, from coordinate 11,459,416 downwards.
ATATTAAAAAGTTGAGTAAAACTATTTAGTGTAGTTATATGCAATTATTAGTTAGTGCATGATGGTAATAATAACGAATATACGTAATTACGCACGTTGATGCTTTTTTTTATCGTCCACGATAACGTTATTACGTGCAAATTCAAAGTCAAAGCATTTATTTCAAATAAACCATTTACAGGCACTCTTGGATTGACAAAAAGTCGGTCAGAAAGTCAGAAAGTTGAAGGTACGAGATATAGTTAGTTCCCCATTCCAAAACGTAGATCTCTATGGAGAAAAATGGGCAAGAAATTCCAAGGACTGTCATTTAAATCAAGATATTACAAAATGCATGAAAAAAAGTAAATTATAGAAACAATTCAAAATATAAGATTAAAAATAAGCCCTAGCAGTTAAAAGATGACCAGTCTTAACCGACGGCGCCCGTTGATGAACATGACGTGTATCAGCACCATCATGCTCAACCATATTGTAGGGAACCGAATGACATGCACACCACCACCAGTGAGAAATTTTAGTGAGTATGCACGTATTTCCATACATTTTACAAACGTGGACGTCCACGATAATATCGTCACGTTAGAAATTATAAAAGCGCACACACAGACTCTTTGATATGAGGACCCAAAATGATAGTATGTACCAACCCCGATTATAGTTTAAAATAGCCAGAGGTCATAAGGTCGCTAAAACGTGTAGATATTTACAAAGTGCTGGTCAAATATTTCATCGACGACCTGTCCTAAGTCGCGTTTGTTAAAGAAATCATCGACGATATGCGTAGAGTTTGTGAAAAATTGAGGCAATTAACAATTTGTCAAATATTTTAACATTTTTTAATATAATATTGACTATGGATTAATTTATAAACGATTTTGTTTATACGTTAAACACGACGAGAAATAATATTCATATTTGTCAACTTTTATTGTGCTTGAACCTGTACAAGGCTATTACGTATTGCTTACTAGCAGTTTATAAAATTAAACAATTTTGCAGCTATTAATTTTAATTAGGATCTCTAGAAATGAATGAATGAACTTAACGGTCAAATCTATATCAGGTCAATCACCATCAATACGCGTGATACCATTAACATTGACATGGTTTAACTTCATTTACTTTTAAATATCACCGATACATAATTCACTGACTAGTTTTGACGTAACTTTTGAATTAGATTGCTTTCAACACCAAAGCCAAGTCCATAAATTTAATGCATCGTTGAGTAAACTCAGCTAATATAGTAACTTATTAATTTATTTGAATTGTAACATCGGGAGACAAGATAAAAGGTTAGCATATCGATCTATTGTTGTCCTTACAAAATACTTACAGAACAGTTTAATCATAATTAAATTAAATCGTTTGAAATATTGACCGATTCAATCACTTCTACGCAAACCATCCAATCAAACTATATGCAGGCGGTGGTCATTCAAAATTATTGTTTACGTTGCACCATTTCAATAAACATAATATGACCAAAGGTGTTGTATTTATTAGTTCTATATCCGTCACTATTAGCTTGTCAAACGTTACGCAGGCAACGATAGTGGATCACTAATTATTATTATTATTTATTTAAGTCAGACACAGTGATCCATAGTTATGTTAGTATACTTAAAAAATATGTTAGTAACCAAATATTAAAATACATGCCACAATAATGAGTCACCTAATCTGTCAGGTAGGCGAGACAGAAGCTGTCGATATTCAATGTCGACACCAGAGTCTTCCCATTTCCCAAGAGCGGGTCACGGGTCGACGTTTGATATTTTACGGCGACATTTGCACACACGTTGGCTAACTAAGATCCACATCCACGCCACTGCAGCGCGCGCGCACCGCAGACATCTTCCTAAAGCTTTACGCAATGATGATTCAGGCTCGAGACGTTTAACGAGTATTTACTAGCTATGCCTTCACACGGGCCACTCCTTGCTTTATCTCGGCATTACCCTTTATATTAATGCAAATTTTTGCCTACATTTAGTTCTGATGGCAACCGCATCGTTGACCTGTACACTTTAATATTTTCCTTACCAGGATTCGCATAGCCTCATGCTATAAAACTCTACAAGGACGCCCAGCTAATAAAGTTACAACAGGATAGAATATGTGTGGTTCAGTTAACTCTAACTAGGTATTCCATCATCGCAAGTGCAAAATAATGAAGACTTTAATCGTAAGGCTGGCATTTTGAATACATAAATATAATCAATCTACACGTTACAGACACAAAGATGTATTACTGTCTTTGGGAACCTATGTAGGCGTTTGTTACATAACGCCAAATGGACAATTACTGTCTCCTTACGAAACGGTGTGTTATAAATATAATATTGAATGATATATAGTGTAAATGAAAACCTGCTAGAATCTATTTTGTAGGTCAATGCTGATTTCGCTGGTATTGTCTAGATTTGGAGTGATGTGCCGTTCGAGGTTAGTTAAAACAAAGACAGAACTACTTATGACATGAAATTTTGTTTACATTTGAATCCTACTAATATTATAAACGCGAAACTTTGTAAGGATGGATGGATGGATGAATGTTTGTTACTCTTTCACGCAAAAACTACTAAACGGATTTGGATGAAATTTGGCACACATATAGTTTATAACCAGGATATTTTTTATCGATATACCGGGATCGAAACCTATGCATGTTAATCCGCGGGGCGCAGCTAGTCCTTTATAAATGCGAATTAATTGAACCACGGTTATGAACATTACCTCATAATATTACCGAAACTAAAACTCATAATCTACTTCGACGCAAGTTAAACGAACCGGCGTTTAACTTGCGTATCGAAATTATCGTCAACTATTTAATATAATTGTACTTGGACTTGCCTTAACTTGTTCACTATAAGTACCGGATTCCGTGAACCGTTTGCTGAGGATTATACAACTTATTGTGATTCCCGATGGAAAGATGTCAAGGCTTCTATTCGCCGGCAGCAACGGCAGTATAAATATAATTGCAATTTAGCAGGTGTTAAGTCGTCATTTTATTTTATGCATTATTACACAATTGTTGAAACGATGCTTCAATCTCGTCGCATCCTTATATGGTTAAAGGCGCAACCAGCAGAGTTTAATTTGTTAAATTGTTGAGAACCTTTGAGTTATAAGTACCTTTTTCGCAGGATTTTTGTATGCCTTAAGTTTTGTTGTGAAACTTTACGATTTTACTGAGTGCATTAAACCGTTTCTTTATTCTGTTATTCCAACCTTATCAGATTGAAAAGGAGGAAAATTTAACTACCTGCGCCTATTTCTTGGAAGCAGGACATTAGCATAAATATTGAGTTACCTGTGGTTGGAATCCGTTTTCGTCTGCGATGTACGTGAGTGCGATGAGCGTGCCGTCCGGAGCTTTGTAGCTGAACTTGCCTTCCGCGGTCTGTATCTCTTTGCCTTCGCCTTGCCCGAAGTTCTTCACATAGCCCGACTCTTCAGCGTTGATCTCGTTGCCTGTCTCATAACTGAAAGTTGAAAAAGTATTGTTTACTCTCTTTTTGGTGAATTTTTTATGTTGGAAAATTTAGTTTTTGTCCAAAAATATTGTTTGTAAAAACTGTCTAAGCTCTGCACCAGGTAGCAACAATTCAAGATAAAACTCTGGTCCAGACGGAGGTTTGCGGGAGCCTCCGTTCTCTTCAAACAGTATCCATCGAAAAAAAGCTACAGTGGTAAAGATAATGTTTGTGTGTCACTGACATTCTTTTAGGTTCTTCCTACTCATGAAATGCACGCGTTACCAAAAATAACATTATCACCAACTTGTACAGTCAGTGCAAAATATTATCTTACCCTGCAATCCCTAAAGCAGTGATGCTTATCTCTTAAGATTTCATATATTATTCAAAAGATGACGTGGTGACGTACATTATGTTATGGATAGAGTATGTACATCACCAACATGTGTTTACCTTACAATCTTGCATGCAATCGCAGACAATGTAGTGAGTGGCAGACTTAAAATTGCTATGAAACAAATGTATTTATCATTCGTCTAAACGTCTACACATAGAAAGATATTATTAATAATAATAATAAGTATTTATGTTCTCACCACAATAAACAGTAGAGACATTGTTACACATTATATTTTAACTGGTTTAGTTTACTGTGGGAGACTGGTGCCTCAGCTAGGCTTTAAAGGCCTGTGTTTCAGGTCACCAGGTCTCCGCCCTCAAGCAGTTCAATAATTTGCATGATAAGAATAATAAAAGGGATATAACAAATTTTGAATTAGGAGGTTGTATAATAGCTTTTAGAGTCTGTAGCTCAACATAAGGTGTTTAAAAAGTATATAAATAATAAATGAATGGAAAAAACAATATAGACAAAAAAGAGAAATAAAAAGAAATTAAAAATAAATGTGTTTGTATAGTGTTAGAATTGTTAGTAATCATTATGTAGTGAGGACGTGAGGAAGATGTGTTTCGTGCGTGTATGTGCGAGAGTGCGTATGTGGGGGTGTGTGTGTGAGGTGGTGTGGGTGAGGGTTTACTAAATAGCAGTTGGTATACATTAAGTCATACTGGTAAGTAGTTTTTCGGTGTCATCATAGTTGATCACCTGGAGCCACGTGGCATGTTTGTTTTTGCATTGTCCTTTATTAAGGTTAAAAATCACTTGTGTTTTATTGATTTTGTTGTACAAGAATCGTCCCAGATAACAAAAGAAGCGGTTGGAGAATACTGTCAAAAGGGGAGAATGAGTGCGACTTACGGGATTATATCGTCTCTTACCATGTGTCATTGATGGGTGATAGGTGAGTAGTGAGTGTTGTTTTAGCAAGGTGTTCAGGATAAATAGTTGGCGTACTGTTAGGGTTATTGATTACTTGTATAGCTGATCTGTAGGATAACGGTATGGGAGAAAATTGGATAGTTTTAAGATAACACTCTGGGCCCTCTCGAGTTCAAGGAGAATGGTTTTAGGTGCACCGCCCCAAGTTGTTATACAGTAACTTATCAACGACTGAACGAGGGCGAAGGAGACTGACCTCTTTAGTTTGTCATCCGCTACGTGTCTCAGAGTTTTGAAAACATATATAAATTTACGTAGCCTAGTAATGAGTGAGTCTATATGTTGCTGAAATCTAAGGGTATTGTCGACTATTACCCCCAGATATTTTCAGATATAGATAGAATACTCTTTATTGCACCCAAATTATGGAAAAGGACACACAAACTTCAGAAATGAAGATTCTCAATTTATTTCTTAATTCTTTATTGCGTACCATAATGTATATATATATATATCGTTGGTAGGGAAATAATTACATTAGTCACAAATTATGGACCCTGTCGGGCACAGCATATACCAAATAGGAGAGAGGAGGAAGTACACTGGTTTAATGATCCTTTGTTTATTACCTACTGTTGATTACCCTTACTTTTTCATGTTCCATGAATGAACATTCTAAAATATAGGCAACCTTTTTTTGTTAGTCTATTGTGACCCATTGCTGGGTAAAGGACTCCCTTCCAAACCTCCCTGTCTTGTGCGATCTCTGGCCATGTTGGGCCTGCAAACGTTATCAGATCGTCACACCACTTTCGCCGTGGTGTTTCTCGACGGCGATGTCCTCCGAGCACATTGCAAACAACAATAATAAAAAAAGATGATTTACAACCAAGATTTAGAGCAAATATCGGCGGGTCATATTTATATTTGATTCATTTGGATTACCAAATGAATCAAATATTATAACATAAAAAACGCAAAAGTTTGAAAATTTTAAAAATGGACAGCATCGAATATTGATAAAGATGTCGGTGCAGTTGCCTAAAATAAGTCAAAGAAATAGCTTTTTAATTTCATTTCAAAATACCTACTAAACACTTGTTTGTAGTTCAACTCAATTCTGTTTGAGTTAAAATTCCAAGTGTAATGAATAATTAAAGCAATTTTAAACTTAATTTTAGTTAGGTGCTATATGAAATGGAAATTAAATGATTGGTTTGAATTTTTGATTCGAATAACCGTAGATTTAGGTAAATTAACACAATAGTTTTGAATGCCACCTAGTAGAAGCATGTAAACAAATAGTATTTAAGTCAAAGAGTCTTACAGCCATTTATATGAGCCATCAACGTTAGGTCCTTCTGATTCGTAGCGGATGATCGGTATCGGAGCAGTCGACTGCCCCTGCGCCGCTGAATACGTCACAGCTACAAGGAGTACGAAGAATAAGGAGATCTGCAAAAGATAAAAACAATGAATTAATAATTATATGATCTAAGGTCTACTAAACTTTATTACGAAAATATTTGAAACATTAAACAGATGCGTAGACTTTTTCAACAGTAGTTTTCATAAACGGAATAGTGGGTTAAATACAATTAGTTAAGAACTACGATACGTAATTACTACGATAAATCAGAATTACGACACATTAGTACTACGATACGTTGGACCTACAAAACGTTAGAACTGCACTAAGTTAGACTTACGATACGTTGAAATAACGATACGTTATGTTCTACTACGCTACGGTGTGACTAACGATACCTAATAACTAATTAAACAAAACAATTTCATTGTTATTATCCTTTGTTTGGTTAAATTCATTATGTAACAGCTAAGTAGCCTATAGGAATAAAATAAAAACGTTTTATTATTCAAAGTGTCACAACGCATTCGTTTATTATATCTAGACTGTTTAAGCTTAATTTGTACATCTACTTGAATTCGACCCTAAGGACCAAAACTTGAAGAATAAGTACAAGTCTCGTTTAAGCCAAGAAATGCACAATCTGTCAATATTTGTACTGAGTACTCAACAGAAGGTGCGTAAACGAGTTAAGTGCAAATATCAACAAAGGCGACGCAGGGTGATGCTTTGTTAAGACAGATCTCGTAACAAATTTCGTAATAAATAGTTGTTTCAACTCCCTTAAAATTATGAAATGAAAAAAATGTAATGACGTTAAACTAACGCCACCACAACGAGGTGATCCGGCAGACAACCAAAGTTGTCGACATAGCTCACAAAATAAGCAAGCTGAAGTGGCAATAGGCCGGCCATATTAGCCGTAGAACCGATGACCGTTGGGGTAGAAGTGTTTTTGAGTGGAAACCGTGAATCGGTGAACGTAAGGTGGGACGCCCTAAAGCTAGGTGGAGCGACGATCTTCGCAGGATGGCTGGTAGCAGCTGGATGAGAGTTGCCGAAAATCGAGTTGAATGGCGTGCAATAGGAGAGGCCTATGTCCAGCAGTGGACTGCTATAGGCTGATGATGATGACGTTAGGGTATGACCAGGCGAAAGTATCTACTATTTTGCTCTCCAAGCTTTCAAGTTTTTTGGGGTATCCAGTGCAAATTTGATATTGAAACAAGTGCCGATCGAAAAGGCAAACGCCTGATAGCTAAGAGTAGCATTTTTTCACAAGCATTTTTATTTGTTTGGTTTCATAAACTTGTAGGCGTCTTATTTTTATAGTGAAGCACAGAAAAGCTGAACAAAGCTATATAAAGTTTCCATGTAATAAGATGAACATGAAAATAAAAAAATGCTCGTTTGAGGTGATAGATAATAATTGGACAAAAATCTACAAACTAAATTAAACTTAACTATAGATTTGAAATTATTATAAATGAATTATGAGTTTACCCCACGCCCTGAAACTTATCATAATACTTACCAATAGACCTAAACACAACCAATTATGGTTTTAGTGATTCAGAGAAACTACCTAGAATCTACAAATAATTGCTTAAGATGTTGATCACTTTATCTTTCCGATTACTAAAAGTGAACCAGGAAAGGATACCTCTATGATATCGGTGCCACATTAGATATTGGTGGCATCTAAACATTCACACGAGCTTGCAAATTGTCCACAACGTATATCCATCTCATGCCGGAAGGCACAAAGGTTGAAAGTGCTTTCTTCGTGAACAATGAAAATAAGTTTATAGAAATCGTGTTGAAACCGCTAACCACACTCAGTGATTTATATGCACCGTCAGTTTTATATCGTGCACATGCATCGGAGTTACACCCAAGACATAACAAGCAGGGTTTTCTGTCCACTATAAGAAAAATTTAATAGAGCATTTTGAGTGATCTACGAACGACCTAAAATATAAGTAGACAGAAAAAATATTTTACTAACACAGAAACACGTGACACGACCGGAGAGAGGTAAGGCGCAGGACCAACGGATTAACGTGCAGCTATATGATTACCCCATGCCTCATGGGGTAATCATATAGCTAACTTCCAAACTCAAGGCGTTACTAAGAAATTCCTATAACACTTGAAAATCGATCCCAGGACCCTACATTCCGCAGTCGCACTTGCAACCACGACACCAACGGGGCAGTTATTGCAACTTTAACGTGGCTTTTCAACGTAATAGCATACTAATTATCTTTTTTTGCAGAGTTGCAATTAACCGGTTTTTTTCTTGATAATTTAAATTATCAGAATAGGAACTTAAGATGAGAACGAAAATGTTGCTTAAATTGAAGTCTAACGTAATTTACAAGAGTACTAATTATTTCACACAAACCTATCACACAATCAGTTTCGCGCGGTCATTGCAATTTCAATATGACCGTTGCTGTAGTTCGCAATTGTCTGTCAGGAACCTATACGAATGAGCTTTGCAATAGGCACTGTAGAAATGGCTATCACAAAGCTGATATGTTGCATTTATTGATCTATTTATTATCAAGATGAATGGTTTAATCACTCCTGACATTTCCTTGTATTGCAGGTGTAACCATCTATCAGAATTTTCTCGGATAGATTTGAGTTGTAAATAGGCGTAATAAATGTATGGATGGTTGGACACTAGCGCATGTTGTAATAATGTGTATTTAGCGTTTTACGACAAAATCAATTGATGATAGATCACATTTTATGTCAAACAGTTAATAGATTTCAAGCTAATGAGCTTTGAACGTGTTGAGTCCTCGGTGTCGAAAATCAAGCCTTCTTCGTTTTTGCTAGTTTTGTGTAATAAGTATTTATCAATCGACTCGTGCTTTGCACTGCACTGCTAGACATAAACTATCAATGACCCGTACGCAAAATACGCGCATTGTCGTGGAGTTGCGGACACCAGCCCGCTGTACCTATTAACTATCAATGACCTTTCTCTAACCTTGAAATATAACTAACACTGTTAACAGAGTCACGGTTTGAACACTTATCATCTGCCTAGCCTTTTCCCAACTATGTTGGGCCGGCTTCCAGTCAAACTGGATGCAGCTGAATACCAGTATTTTACATGGAGCGACTACCTATGTGACCTCCACAACTCACTTACTGGGTAATACGATACCCCTTGCTAAAACTGATTGTCATACTTTCAGGCTCCTGACTACCCGTAACGACTGTCCACGAATGACAGCCGGGACCAACGGCTTAACGTGCTTTCCGAGGCGTGGGGGGGTCTCGGTATGTAAAGTCACCCATCCACAGACCAACCGCGGCAAGCGCAGCTTCACCTGATCTTCTGAAAACTATGACCTGGTTTGAAAACTATGTAAGATAATGTCCCGGAGCGCCTCACCGTACGTTGGTTCATACTACTAGCACATATTGCACGCACTGCCTCACTAGGCATTACAAACGTTTTATTTGTCAGTTACAAAAGTCCTTTGTTAGAAAACGACTACAGTATATTTTACGATTGATATTGTGCAAACTTTACTCATAGAGGAAGTTACTCGTCTCAAAAACGTGAGTAAGGTGGGTAGAAATTGTCGGTTTGAGAAAAGAAAGGATTCCGTGATTCGACAACGATCTAAAACTGCATTGTGAACTCCTGTTCATGAAACACGTGTTGACTTCTGACCCGTGACAACGTAACGGTAATAAATTTGCATGCTAAAATTCTTTATGAACAGGTAAACGTTATGTGTAGCAAGAGAAAGCTGAAGCTTTCATAACTTTCAAAGTACAGTGTAACCTATTGCTTATCTACTGCTAACTTAAACATGAAAGGTAAAGACTGTGGCTACTGACTTTTTATTGAATTAATGATTTACTTAAATATTATTTTCAAAAAGTAATAAAGATAAAATAAAATTGGTAAATGCAAATATCGAAATCATGCAATTCCTAACAATCGTAAATGCCTGCTTTAGTCATTACCACATCTTTTATAAACTAAAGAGTTTCGTCTTCAAGCTGTCAATCTATTATAATTTCGCCAATTCTGTGCAACTGATAGTTTCATGAGCTTGCAATTTAGTAGTAGCCATTATACGATTTCAAGATAACTTTTTTACCTAGCCTTGTATACAAAACGTAATTGCAATTAGTTCCCTTTATGAAAATGTTAGGGCATTTAGTTCTAGTCTACCTGAAACTCAAGATTTTCAGTTATATTAATTTTTTACTTGTTTCACTGATAAGCTTATAGAGATAACTATATTAATTTGTTTAAGGATTTGATAAAATAAATGATGATCAGAAGTTTTTCTTTTCAATAGTTTACATATGCAAATGACTTTTCATTTGATTAATACAGCCAAGTACAGCATCGCGAAGGCTGAAGGACGTAAGAAAACTAATGAAGCGATAAGATAATTTTATTTAAAAATTACTTATAAATACCGATCTCAGCATCAGCATCAGCGTCAGCATCTTTTTATCAAACGCTGTAAATTTATGATTCATTGGATTTAAAACGCATCTCTGATAGACCAATACTTTATACACACTATACAATACGTCAAACAGAAAGTAAAAACATGAGGGAAGATGTCAAGCTTTCAGTCTAATGCTCTTAGGAAAAATTTACATATTTACACCTAATAAGTATTCATATTCCGCCAACACGAAAGGGTAAAAATGTAACTCCATATACAGGGTGGCAGGGACATAGACGCGCAACCTGTTGCCATAGATTCAGTACATGATTCTGAACCGCTGCGTTGAAATTTTTTCACAAATTTTGCAGAAACAGCAAATTTTCTGTTTTGATAACTGACGAAAAATTTCTAAGCTATAAAGGTCTAGAATCATGTACTGAATTCATGTTTACAGGTTGCGCTTCGATGTCCCTGCCAGCCTGTATATTATGGATGTCAGTCATAGAGCTCTTATTATTAAAGCCACTTTACTGGCACTTAGTGAAGAAGAAAGGACATAATCGAGGCGAATAAGTAATTTTAATGCCCTTAACTACAAAAGATAAAAGTTTTCCGAAAAGCTTTCTATGTGCGACGTCTAGTCACGATAGGAATAACGAATGAATGATTGACAATCTGTCAATTACGATTTGGAAAATAATATAAGTCCTGAAAGTTTATCGGTGTCTCAAAATAAAAAATGAATGTTTCCTCACCATTGTATTAGGATGTAGGGCAGGGGACGTCAGTACAAAGAGACTGGATGCAATCACAGGCACAAATGTGTGCTCGTTGACACTGCATGGGGTTTATATACCGGTGTGTTTACCTATGAACTTCGTGCGACCCGACGCCGGCGCAGGCGCATCCCGGCGATACATCTCCGCGACGCTCACTTAAAAACGTGCCCGTACGCATGCTAAACAATCAGATACTAATGGAAATCGAATTATCTTAACAATTTTGAAGATCGGAATGTTTATAAAATTATTTTATTCAATTAGATTTCACAATTTAGGACCCCGTTGTATGATTGAACTTTACAAAATTTTCATATATAAACGTCCATTAGGCCTCATAAGGTATATAGTGTAATTGCCATGTAAAATTGGCAATTATTGCCCTTAAGGACTAACGAAATTTAATAACAGAGTTCAGTAGGTTTATAGGTTCATAATTATATCTATTTAATAAAGTTTTTTTAATGTTTCTTCACTGAATTCTCGTTAGCTGTAATAAAATGACAAAGAAGGGACGGTTTAGAAGCCATTAAAGTATGATGAATGTTTTTTGATTTACCTAGTTAATCAGCAGGTTTAATGCAGCCTATGCAATATTAGTCATGTGACAAAAATAGAAGCTGAGTTCATCTTTTTACTGTCGACTTATACAGGGTGGCAGGGGACATTGACGTGCAACCTGTTACCATGAATTCAGCACATGATTCTGAATCCCTGCGTTGAAATTTTTTGTCAGTTATCAAAAAAACAAAAATCGCTCTTCGATACATTTTAACCGCGCAGGTTAAAATGTATATATATGTTTACTGTTTTATGAAACAGCAAAATTGACAAATGAAGAAAAATGTGTACGCTAGGGGATCTAGAATGATGTGCTGAATTCATGGGTACATCTTGCGTGCCGTTATCCTTGCCAGCCCGTATACTGAAGAAATTGGGAACGAATACACCAGTGCAGAATTCTATATCAAAAAGAAATATGCATCCCAAATTATTTTTCTGAAATACGAATTTAAGAGCATAACTCTAAAGCGGAACAGTCTTTTAATAACTGTCATTACTAATATAAGCCGAGCTGCCAAGCTTGGTTAGGTACTATTGTGGAAAGGTGGATAGGTACTGCACACCCTTTTCAGGTCTAAATGTATACGAATTCTTACGATTATGATGATAATCCGAGCTAACGTTAAGTTTGGTTTTACCCTAGCCATGGGACTGCCTTGTCGTAGGTAGGGTCTGGAGCACACGAGAACAGTCCCATGGGAAATTAAAGTATATATGTACACTTTAATTTCTCCAGTCATGACTGTACTGACTGTAACTGCACTCCTGTACTTACCACTTCAGTGACTACTGCCGTGATGTTAAGTATTCATGAAACAAGAAATGCTTTGGCTTACCGGCATTAGCTTTTTATTGGCAACATTTTATTATTGACCTGTATGTTATTTTTTTCTGTGAAAGCTAGCTTATCAGATCGGTTGTCGTAACAATTAAGCTTTTGTACTATTAAGAAGTTTTTTTTAACTTGACACTCGTTCATCGTAGGCGAAACTGTAGCGTAGACACCACGTACACCTTTTCGTAGACGTTGCTTAAATACTGCATCACCGCTAACAGGGCTGTATTTGATCAATGATGCTGGGGTTCACGAAAGTGTACACTTATTTAGAGGTAATCTTTTCATTCGAGACCTGAAAACTTCTAGGAACTTAGGAACTCAAACTCCGGCAGGGAGGATCTACAAGAGTGTCTCAAAATGAACGTATATTAACGATACGTATTTAATTTATAAAACATTACCATTCCAATTTCGGTAGGAGATGAGACATCTGCGCGATTCAACGCGATCTTCACTCCACCGCCAAATTTTAAGGCACCGAACGATATCATGCCATCAATAGTTCTTTTTTAATTTGTTTATCTTCTGTATTCAATTTCATATCGTTTAAGAACACTGTATAAATTAGCTGTACGTTTCCCGAGTAGAATAAAATAAAGTAAGTTATGTTTAAGTAACAAGTACCTAATGGGGGCGAGCCTATAGCATAGTATTTTAACCGACTCTTTAAAAACATTATTTCAGAACAAAGCGTTTGTGCGTGAAAGACTTATACAAGCCCTATTAACACATTCCGAATTAAAAATATAATATGTAGAAGTTCCATAAAAACATTTTATGGTATGCATTTTTGATGGCACACCCATGACGACGCTTGAGCAATCAAGATTTTTTTATACAAAAGAGAAAATAAAGGATGCTTTTACATAATGAAACAAAGACGTTATAACAATGTACTTTGGCAAATGTATGAATTAACTTACTATGGCTACAACAATGCTCTTATGGAGGCATGAAGAATCTGCCTTTTCAACTAGTTATCGAACCATGGAAAGGTTTTATTGTTTAACTTCCTTCTTTCTTTACGGGTTAACAAGACAAGAGATAACAATGCCTAAGTTTTCACAGTTTAGAATCCGTGTCAAAGAGATGACACAAATTTATTTTTGCTTTTCATTCAATAGGTTTCCATGTTCTAGGTAGCATTGTTATTTGCAGATGGGAAGTGATACCTGCCTAATCTTTATTTGTTGCACAATTTTTTTGCTATGGCGATAACAGCACTTTTATCCAGCCTTGGAAGATGATTTATTTTGTTATAAAAATATTTCTATAAAATATATGCGAAGCATAAAAAATTACATTGTCATTGATTTATCTTGTTTGTCAATCCTATAAAAGTTACTTAAGTATTTAAAACGTTTGTTAGCTATAAGGACCCAGACAGCCTTGGGGATCGCCCTATGACTTACGACTTCAATTGAGGTGGTTTATGAATAATGTCCGGGTCGTATTCTAATACTTTACTCATCGGGAATTGCAACATAATGCATGAGTAGCGTAGCGTTGAGTAGTAGGTAAGTACTGAGAAAACCAGTCAAAGATCTATCCAAACCTTGTCTACAGTAACGTTAGTGACGATAACTTTCTATATGTATAAGCATTATGCGTTACATCGCAGAACATTTTCAAGTATTAAAAATATATACAACAAAAATATAGTATGTTATTTATGTCTGAATAAATGATTTCATGCACTGGGTTTACCTACACAGATTATGTTCGACCCGCACCAGGAAATTATAAATTGAAGTCTAGGATCAAGTTAAACGTCAGCAAGAAACTAGTTTGGAAATTAAAGTACACATCGCATCGCATAACGTTAATCTAAGAACTATTTTAAAGAACATTAGGTAAATGAAAAAGTGAGTTGATGTAAGTTCACAGACCAACTTTCTCCAGTGTCCTTTGCATACATTTCTTATCAACAGCCATCACATAAAACTTTACCCTCATGTAGCGAACTCGTTTGGTTATTAAAATAGATAATCGCTTAACGTAAATCCGATAGAATGAGTTTTAAGAACATTAAACGTAAAGGTGAGTTGATCATAAGTTCATAAAACTATGTCCATTGCCTATTAAATTTACCTTACCTGCACGGGTGGGCTAATATTTAGGGCCCGATCATATGTATGTTCCACAGCCACAAAGACAGCACGTGGACGGACTCCAATTTGTATAAAAATGAATAGTTATCACCACAGACCACATTTGGCCTTCAAAATCAATGACGTGGGCAATACCGACCACATCAAGGCCACATCGCAGCCACAACCCAACCACCAGCGAGATGGTGCACTAGCAGCCGGCCACGTCACAAACAAAACGATCTGTCTGTCTGCAAACAGTAGCCACAACGTAACCACATCGCAACTAATAGCTACATTTCAACCACATCGAAATTTTGTAACCACTGGTTGGCCACATTTGATCGCTGCGATATAGTGTGGCTGTGGTATGTGTGTGCGGGCTCTAACACTATTGATAGTATTGGTACATAAATTGTTTTCATCGCTAGACGGGTGCTTTCGAGAATTTTGTACCCTAAACATTTCTCCTTACAATATTTGAAGGAATCCCCTGCCCAGGAAAGGATCTCCTATACTCTTTCTTTGCGAAAGAGCTTGAAGGACGTTGAATAATTAATCGTATTTTAAGTCTGTGATTTATTAGTTAATCCTGTGCACAAAATTGAGGAAAACATTGACTGTAATATAACATGATTGTAATACAAACATGGACGTCTTAGACTTTTTTTTAGCCTGTACTGTCCCACTGCTGCGCAAAGGCCTCCCCCAAATCCTTCCAGGAACTCTTTACCCGCGCCACGTCGAACCAGCCCTCGTGGTACGCGTCTTAGCGTAGGTATAATAAGAACATGCAACAAGCCCTTTATAATGCATGGAAAGCCCGATTTTTCAATAACTAGCTCTACACAATAGCTAGATATTTTTAAATCAAAATAAATGATATCTGCTGTTTTAGAACTTTTTGACAAAGTATAGTAGGTACTAAGTCAAAAACAAACAGGGAGCCACCGCGATGATCAATAGGTACACGTTTATTCTCTGTATGACGAGGTGCCTTTACCCTGCTGTGGGAAATTTACAAAATTATTTCTACATAACTCAAAGTTATCATGATTTAATCCGTCACGATTGTGAGTTTACTACCTCATGTGTTAGCCAACCTGCATTTCGCTTAAATTTTCTCTGCAACAAACTGTAATATCATTAATATCATCTTCCATGAATAAAACCTCGTCTTCACAGGTTTAATTAAGTGTTTGCGCAAACTGATCAAGTTTCATTTGAGTGTTGGTGAGTTCACGCTAAGGTTGCACAAAGCCGTCATACACTAGACGAGCTAATGTCCGATAAAGACCGAGGGTCCGTTGAGAAATATGTACATGTAGGTACCCAAGTACATGCGTCGCGTCGACACGCACTGACCCCACCGAAGCCAGTTCTACGTATGGCATTTGATGAAACCAATAAAATATATAAAGTAATTAGCTTAAAGCTTCTGCATTTATTTAATGTCCAAGTAATGCACACTTATTGATTCTCATTTAATAAGGTCTATGATGGATTCAAAGGTTATATTATGGTACATTTTGGATTTAGAAGCAACTAGTTTTGGCCGTGGTTTCGCCCGCGTGGTGGTCGAAAATTATCTCAAGTCAACGTACTACCGTGATAAAACGTATCATATGTCCTAACCTAGATCATCGTCTAGCCATGTGCCAAATTCATTTATTCAAATTCATTCAGCCGTTTTAGCACGAAAGTTTTACAAACAAATAAATTCACTTTCGCATTTATAATAATTATTATAGTTAGGATTAGGAAGTTAGGATTTACTGATTACTGATAAGAATTAACTTTCTTTTATGTTTTAATGGTGTGTTTTATTTTCAATCTGAAGGCACGTGATTGTCCCCGCCAAGACGAGCCAATAACAAAAAGCAGGGGTGCCCTTCTGCTATTTGTTTTTGATCGTCGTCTTGGCTCGTCTTCCTTCATTTTCTCGAATCGTTTCGTCGCATTTTCGCCTTACTGTGTGCTCAAATTCTCAGAATAAGATGTTGTTATAGCAGACTTATTGTCTAGCGTTTATACTTTGGATTTTATGAATACCTAAAATACGTCGATTTCGTTACTGATTCACTCACTCACTCTTCCAAACCTCTAGGGCACTTCCCGAATTCCTAGAAAGCTGAAAGATATGCAGGCGAGGATGTGCACACAAACGGCAACATAAATTAAGAAATCTGTAACTTTTACACTTCAACCCCTTTAAAAGAGTTTGGCTCTACATTAGATCTGATAACTTTTTAAAAGTGAAAGCGTTATACGAGTCTTGGCAACCTACTTTATACGAAATTATTTTAGTGAATCATAATTACTAATTTGCAAAATAACGAAGAAAAAGTAGGATCTCCAGCTTAAATGTTTTTTGAACCACCTACCCACCTGAATAACTTAAGCTTTTTTAAAGTTAGAAAGATAATCAACATATTTTTTTCTAGTGTAGGTAGACAACTTATGATATATATAACAATATATATTGAATAAAATGAGTCCGCTATTTTGGAAGCGTAAAATACTCAGCTGCATTCGGTTAGACTGGAAGCCGACCCCAACATAGTTGGGAAAAGGCTAGGCAGATTATGATTAAAGAAATCAAGCGTAATAGAAAATAGGTTTATATATTAAATGAGAAGCACAGAAATAAAGTTTATCTTAGATTAAAGATGTAGTCAGCTAGCTGGAGGTAGATATCAAAAGTATTTATTGCAAGAAATGACTCGGAATAAATAATACACAAAGATAATAATATAAGGTAAGTACCAATGGAACAAATCTAGAACTAATCCCTGGACCCAAACCCTTTGGCAAAAGCTTTTAAACCGGATCATAACAGGCGGCTGAAAATGTTAGACGTAATGGACCATGCCAATGCCAACTAGGACATGTTGCAATAAATTAATATAAAGAGGCAAATCTCGCTGGAGAACCACTCTGCACCATCAAATCCAGCAACAAATCTGCTTATAGTCCTGGGTCTGCGATCAGCAGACGAATATAAGACAAAACATTCCTGGAACCACCCACGCTCTCTTTGACTTTGGTGCCAATGGTTGTGGGAACACATTTGTACCTACTCCCCTTGTTTGGAAATCATAACCAGTTCTCTCTTCCTCAATCGGTCCCTCATTACTGAGGATCGTGATTCCTGGACCCCTTTAAGCGGACAATCTGCCTCCATCTACTCCGGTCCAAAGTTGCCTTCACCACCTGCTGAAATTTACTTGAGGACATAGCTTCTCTTACTTGGTCAGACCATTGTGTCGACGACCGACCTCGTGATTTCTTTCCTTCAGTATTGCCAATAATGACCAGCTTTTCAAGGTGGTTATCTCCTCTTCGAATTATGTGGCCGAAGTAAGTCAAAATTCACTGTAGGCAAACTCATAACCAATAAATCCATCCATTTTCGCTCAATCTCCTCAAATCCTACTAGGTACGTATTAAAATCCCAAAATTTCATAATAACTATGACTGAAACACCGACGTCCAAAACAACGAAATTCAAAATACCGAAAGTTTTAAATGCCGGTAGCCGTTATATCGAAACATAAAATACCGATGTCCAAATGCCCGAAAGGATGAAACCCCGAATGGACGAAATCCGGAATGGACGAAATACCGATGGATAAAATCCCATAGAGTGGCGACGTAGTTCCCGCGATTACTCATACGAGTAGATGGCACTATAACACAGTTATGACGGTGGGCATTCTGCTTAACATTTTTTTATATTTTTTTATAGCGGGGGTAGATCTCGAAAAATTATTTTATTCCGTAATGTTTTATTCATTCGTAGTTACTGTTAGCTACTTAGTGGGTACATATTTGAACGTCGAAAATTAAAATACCTACGGGTAAAATGTCAATGTTCAAAACATCGAAAACTTAAATATCGATTATATCGAAATATCGAAAATGGTTATACCTAAGTTTAAAATGTCAAAGATTGAAATGCCGAGTGATTAAAATATCGAATGTTTGAAATGTTTGGTTTTACATTAAAAAATATGTTTCTGGCACTCGCCGGACGCTGCCGCGGCACCGCTCGCTTCGCTCGCTCAGCTCGTGCGTTGTGTGGTCACAGTTCTAACCTAACCTAACCTAGCTGTTTCGATGTAAATAAGATATATGCGTGTTATGCATGCGGGTTCAGAAACATATTTTTGAATGTAAAACCAAACATTTTTAATAATTACACGTTGTCGTTGTTTTTTAATAATTAAAAATATGTTTCTGTCTTAGAGATTTTAGGCTTTGGGATGTAATTTCGGGTTTTTGAACTTCGGGATATGGATCTTCGGGATTTTAAACTTCGGGATATGGATCTTCGGGATTTTAAGCTTTCGGGCAAATGAACTTTCGGGATTTAAAAATTTCGACCAAACAATCATTCGGCGTTTAATTTTTCGGGATTTCTTCCATAGGTATTTTAAAATACGATCTTTTAAATTTCGGTATTGTAATACGTACCCATCCTACTTCCCACTAATATTATAAACGCGAAAGTTTGTATGGATGGATGGATGTTTGTTAGTCTTTCTTTGATTTGGATGAAATTGGGCACACAAATAGTTTATAACCAGGATTAACACATAGGACTTTTTATCCCGATGTTCCCACGGGATCGAAACTTATGCGGGTAAAACCGCGGGGCGCAGCTAGTATTCACATAAATATAAAGTACAAAAAGAGTGTGCTTCATAAGTAACCATTGTGCACTCAGTAAAATCACGCTGAAAACATTGGCATTTAACAAAAGAAATGTAGAAATTAACAGACGTAACCGAAGCTGTTATTACAAACAGTAATGTAATGAAAATTTCAGGTTCGTTTAAAATAACTAATTTGCTAATTAGGAACGTTTAACGAAGCGTAAGTAGTAGCAAATTGTGACTACGTAAGTTGGTACATATAGCTATTGAATGTATTACTACACCTAATTGTTGTGCTAGTATAGTAAAAACTGGTTCATTCCTCTGACTCGGGCTGAGTGACAGCTAAATAGCGAGCACTAGCGCGTGCCCAGACGCATGTGACGTAACCCTGTAATATAACTTCGTATCCTGCGATTGTATAATTCTTTTTACTTTACTTTTTTTCTGAAATTAGTTGTGCCCGAAAATTGTCAGGCAAATGGCAAACCGTGATAATTATGACCAAATCACGATTCGTCATTTACCTGGCAATTTCATAACCGTAGTAGTGATGACATCTCATAACTCTAAGTTACAGCATAAAGTCGACTGTCTGCTGAATATCGTAATAATATTGAAATGTCTGTGTTTTCTTCTTCTTTTTCTTGAGCGCATATTTTAGAAAATCATGTCAGTAGGAACTAAGAAAATACACGCCTTTGCTTGGTTGAGTGCCTGCAATCCCATTAAAGGTGACGAAAACCTGTATCATTTAAATTGCAAAATTCAGCAGCATCAACTTACAATGTGCACCTGATGTCTTATTATTTATTGAAAGAGCTATTGTGGAAGAAAATCTATGATCTAAGATAACGTGATGTCTTGACGCTGCGTAAGCGTGTATGATCCATCGCCACTCATTCGATGTCCACCGCGAGTAGGATGGATGGAAAGCAGCACATGAACTGATTTTTTGCTCCGTTGGTGTAATTGCTACACGGCGTTCCAGTGTGGGGATAAATAATACTGGATTTCAAAAAAGAGGATGGGTTTTTTGATCTATCGGCAGCCAAGTCCTATATATTTTTGCCCATCCTTCTGAGGAAAGGATATTATGTAAAAGAGGAAAGTGACTTCAAAAATATATCTTATAACATTTTTATTTAAAATCAAACATACAAAGATAAGTTAATTACAATGGTAAGGTATTTACAAAAGTATAAAAATAAAATTGAACACTTCTCTTGTTGGTGTTGTATCACAAAAAGAAAATTAGATCTAGAGTAATTTCCATAACTTTATGAAACCTATTTGTTATTAATCTCAAGTCTATAATATTGAGTTCCATAAAATGATGAATACTATCCTAAGGAGTTTTATTTTACATCTCCGCCCGTACAGCAGAAATAAAGTACTGGCAACATTGTGAGAATCAAACGCTTGCTTCATTTCACAAGATACCTGTTTCTAAAGAAAAGTTTGACTCTCATAACGGCATCGTGTGTTGTTAGCTTCAAGATCAAGTCTTTTAAAATGATATCAGTTACTGAACAAAAATATCGACCAGGGAACTAATAGCATACCTAGTAATTATCTGACATATTGAGTATTATATTATCTTGTAAAATAACAATTCATCTTTACTCTATACTTACAAGCCTATGACCACAAAATGTGAATACTGCATACGGCTATGAATACATTTTGTTATCATCCAACCACGGGTCACTCTTAGTCCATATTGAAGTCGTTTATTATATGATTGGATAACAAGTCTTAAGATTTTTGTATGTGACATAATGCAGGTGATAGGCGATATCTAGTCTTAAAGTATATGGCATTTGGAGGTCCTGCCATCAGAACGTTCACGGTATCAACACTTGAGAGTCACTGTGAGTCACTTTACTGCTGGTAGTAAGTACCTTTGTAGTCGAGGGCTGCTCTGTCTTCCTGTTGTTTGGCTGCGCCTTCTGGGTTGTTCTTGGCCTCAATAGCATCGCGCTCCTGGAAAATTACATTTCAATCTTATTAGAAGGTACTCATAACAAGTTTAATTTTTGACCTCACTGATGTTTAGATGTTTTAACTTTGTATCTTTTTCTAGTTGTTTTCTCTTAGTAAAAGAAAAATCTAACCAAATATTTAAAACTTGAATGGCTGATCGAGCGTGGGACTAAAACATAAAAGATCCAAATATTGTTTTAATCGTCGCTGGGTGTGTAATAGTGTAGGTACTGCGTAGGTAGGACCTTTCTCTTTTGTAAAGCAGTTGATAATTGCACGCAGTCCTACCATTCGCCTTCAACACAATAAAGTGCTGTAGCTGAATGGTCAGAATATTCTCAGCAATATTATGCATTCGAACGTGATAGACCAGGATGATCTAGATATTTAGTATGTCTTTTGGAAGGTTATTAGTGGTAAGAAACCAGCCAAACTTCGCTGTATCAAAGAAGCGCATTAAAACCGACGATAACGAATATTAAAGCTTGACTTAAAATGTTCTTCAAGACCGTTCGGAGTAAGAGTTCTGTAAGACATTACTTTAAATATTACTGACGCTGAAAACCACAACCAGCAGTCGGAAAGATCTTACCTGTATGTAGTTGAATATACTATAATAACCCTACTTCTAACATGAATATATTAAAGTAGTTATGGCACCGACAAAACTACCGTGGTAGGTATGTGTAAAGTTTCATCCTTAATTCGAATAATGGTAAATTTCTGTTTTATTATTCTACGAAATACATGAGGTATGCCTACCATTCCAGTATTTTCAAAGAGCCATTAGTAGTAGGTACTTTAAAGAGAAGTTCTTTTTTAGCAATATCTTTGTGTAGACAATGTTAGTTTAAAAAAAACATAATACTTACAGCGTTAGCCTTGATTCCAGCGTAGATCAGGTCGAGACCTTTCTGGATTTCAGGGGATACGGGGGGAGGAGTGGGGATGTGGTCGCCCTTGACCCTGAATCCGAACTCGTCAGCGGTGTACTCAACGGTGATGACCTGGCCGTCAGGAGCGGTGTAAGAGTAGGATCCTTGCTGGACCAACGCGTTATGGTCTTCACCAACGGCCCTTAGGAATCCTTCCTCGGAAGCCTGGATATTGTTGCCGGTTTCGTATCTGAAAGGTTTTAAGATCTAAAATTAATACTGCTGTCTATATAACACTTTGTAAAATAGACGAATTAACGATGTGTCATGAAAATTATGAACGTTGAATAAAAAATGTACTAAATTGTAAAGTCGGAACGCCAAAATCTATTACCAATATACTTTTAAGTCCGCCAAGTGCAAAATTTACTTCATTCTAAGGTCTTTATAATGATGGTGATCCTTTTTTGAACAATAAACACTCAGTAATAAAAAATTGTGAAGTTCATAAATTACAAAAACCCAAAAACGTGCTGTTCTTAAGAAAAACAATTAAATATGTTAAAACAGTATAATTTATTCATGTTTACTTAAGTTTATATGAGTATGAGATGCGTAGTCTCCGAGATGGTGATGTGTGAGTGATGGGTCAAGGTTAATAGTCATTTGAAGAGCAAAGAAAATAAAATATAACACCTACTACAAAGTGCACTGTGGTGATGATTCGACAACTTATATAGAAGAAAAATACGGATATTGAATAAAAGATAAACGAGAGAACGATAATTTAGGTAAGCACAACTATTTCAGACTAATGTTGACACTGTTATAAGTATTTAGAAAGCTCAGCACGGGAACGTGGGAGGTTATTATTGTTTTTTGTTACAATTTGATCGGTGCTGTTATAACTTGATATAAATACTCACGCTGTCTTGTAGCTTCCATCGGTACCCTGCTCCTTGTCAAATCGGATAATGGGAATGTAGGTGGTGGTTTCCAACGAGACCTTGGGCCTGAAGTCGTCGATCTGCTTAGCCGGTCTGTACTCCTGCTGTTGTTGTTGGGGTGGCTGCCTGTACTCCTGTTGTTGCTGGTAGTTGTTATAGTTCTGCTCCGCTGGCTGCTGGTCTTCCACTTCTTGCTGCTCAGGCTTGAGAGACACTCTCCTCTGCGGCAGAGCCGTCGCCAGGGACAGCAGCACACAAGAAACGACCTGAAACCACAAATTTCCATTTTGTTAAACAATGCAACACACTTGAACTTTAAAGGTACCAGTTAAATAACAAAATGATGTCAGAGAGAAGACCTTAATCATATTCGGAATGTCGTAAGATAAGATGGAACAGATACAATAGGCAGCATCTTGTGAAACCGGCTCATTCGACACGCAGGTTGGGCGAAAGTGGGCTCCAACATGTATTGGCACTTACATGACGACAAGCATGGCATTGTTTTCATTGAGAGCAACTAACTTTTAGTTATGCTACGTTAACTAAAGCATCTTTTGTTTGAGGCAATATAAAGGATGCTTTATTACAAAAGGTGGGTAAATAGAGAGTAGTTAACATAGATGTCTCATTCAATGTTTAAAGTACGTATTTCGGTGAATATGTGCTAATATATACATATGTGTTATTACATATTATGTAATATTTCGTAATATGGGTGACTAGAGCAGCAGGACTAACTAAATCAGCATCGAAATAAACTACCAAAGCGAAACCTCGACAATTTTCATGTAAGTAGTTACGATCACCAATTACAAGTTCCATTGTGTCGGGCCACTTTATCATGCAAGCATTAGACAGGCTAGTTTTATAGTTGACCGGTTTATTACCAATGTTTTGTTGTGTTACGTTGACTCGATGTTCACGATACACATAATTTACTAAAGAGATTTCTAAAGTGACACTTTGATTGAATTTTGCTGCCGATAAAGTATATGCGGTATTTCTCTAGACAGCATTTCGTTTAATTTGAAACCTAACTTACGCATAACTTTTCAAATAATTCGACCTAGAAAACAGTTATATAATGAACTTACGAAGTACAAGATCATGTGTGTAACCGAAAGTTCATTAGAACGAGGTTGAACTGTGAATTGAAATGTCTATTACATTTCAATTTTCTTGTTTATATGCTAATGTCTCTTTCTTCGATCATATCTGGTTCTATATTGTAAATGCGTACGATTGCGTGATGTTACATTACCGCACGCAGATGAAAACTTACGTGATTACGAACTAAACCGATTTTAATTTAATTTCAATTTGGGATGTTATGATCTAGAAATTACGATTGATAATTGTGAAAGCTAAAATTGAATGTTATCTTGATCGATTGTTTTTATTTGTTACTCTCGTAAACCGGTTTCTTCTATTATTAGCTCTTAGATAATAATATCGTAACTGAATTAACTATTTTCGAACTGCACATGCATTTGATCGTGATATAATTATGTTACATGTCAGGTATTTATTTGTATGTAGTGTAGTGTTACCAGTAAAGTTTAAAAAAATTGGTAGATACAGTCAAAAGAAAAAATATGTAGGTAACAACAAACTAAAAAAAAAATCAAATCGGTTCAATTATTGATAAGTGATACAATTCGAAAAAGTATTTGTATCAAGATGCAAACAGCTTATAATTTCAATCATAAGATACTTTCGGAGGAATTTGTTCTTGAAGATTTAAAACTTTATGTCTCTTTGACGGAAATAAAACTATAAGAATATAATTGTTCCTATATCGTATCGACAGAAAACCAAAAGAACACGGGCCTACTGAAGGAAAGTTCTTGTGTTACGGGGCCAGACAAGAGATGTAAACCGTTCTTTCCAAATATGGGTAAACGAAATAAGGAGATATATTGCCTGTTGGTTACAAATAATTGACGGCTTTGACGATGATTAAATAAAGCATCAATACCTAGGTAGGTACATACCTACAGAGGAAACATTAACAGGATGTTTGATCGTGTCCATTTAGAAGAACACAACACAATTGAACTACATTCATTAGGACTGAAAATGATCGTTAATGTAAAACATCACATATGAGAATATTAGACATCCTGGTTAGGTACATATTAAAACAAACAAAAACCTATGCTTAAGGTCGCTGTAGTTGTTCCGATTGCACTCGCGATTAACGATAAGTAGTATAATTAAATGTAGGAATTTAAAGATGAAGACATTTAAATGCCAAAGTTGAATCGTCGACATATCTGCCGACCCTATTCTGTGCCGCCGCTCACAACACACGATTGCAGCCAATCCTTCACAGAACTTGGAAATTAACGTAATGCTAATATATTCCTATCATTATAATAACCACAATCTTCTATGATTGCTTCACTTGTAGAGAAAGGGGTTTCTTTGAAATTATTGGGGAAAGACATAAAGAGATAATGAAAGGGGTAAAGAAAGAAGAAATGAGGGATAGTTGAATATATGAATCTCCACTTACCAGTAGTTTCATTGTTGTTTATGTGTGGCGTCGTGCAGCAGCGAAGTGGCACGTGGAGTGTCGTGAACTATGTCAGAGTGGTAGTAGTGCGCTCACTTTTATACCGCACCCCTGCCACTTATCCGAACTGTGAGCCATCTCACTTTCATAGCCGACTTGCCGCTGCAATACGGTGCAGCCACGATCGACGCCGACGTATCGCGATTTTTCGATTTCAATTTCGATATCAAAAATCATGACATTGTTCATTTGTGTCTTTATGCATATGATTGTCATGGTTCGTTAGATGTGATCTGAAAGCTTTCCAATGATCAGGCTATTGTGTAGCGTTTGATTGTGGCCACAATGCTAACATACGCGTAGAGGTTGATTTAGTATTATGTAGATAAATAATCATTATAGATTATACTTGACAACCGGTCGTATTATTCTTTTATTGGAAAAAAAAAACTGGATCGATCAATCAAAACTTCATAGGTAAACTCTAAGCTATTTTTTGCAACTCTTCTTTATACAACTAAATTTAATTGATAGCTAACCGCAAGAATATTACTATCGTCTTTAGCATTGTTTATCAAATCATTACTGATTTATTGGATACGTTATGTATGAATGTTATAATTAAATTAGTAATTTAGTCAATTTATGATTCGTTTCACATAAACTTACCTACCTATTAACTTCTTGTTCTGTACAACAGTTTCAGCGCACGATTGGGACTAGGTACATATAAAAATTAGTTTTATAACGGGCACCTGATTATTTTAATACTGTATTATATTATAAGAATTCTATCTATTATGATGAGGTACTCACGGGACTCTCAAAATCACCTTACTCAAATTTGACGTTTGCTAAGAAGGTACCTGAATTGATGATTTAGTGAATATAACTAGGTATCTAGTTCATTTTTTGCTAATTATTTAACCCAGGTCTTTTATCGATATAAATCGATGTCTCAGTACCTACCTATCAATACCTACCTACCTACCTATATTAGTACCTACTAGTTCTTTTTTCTTTAAGCATATCGTCACGCTGGCAAGCAGGATGTGAACCACAGAATAGGTATTCACAGGTTACGTGGCCTGCCATTCTTGAGCAATAGAATCTTTTTCTTCTTATTTTCGATTGTATGTCAAGAGTATGTCCTTGAGGGTCGATGTAATAAAAAACTACATCAATTTGAATTAGGTACGGGTCGTTTAGAGAGTAAGATTCCTTTACAACTGGCTAGTGTTTACATAGCGGCTTGGTACTTCGGTACTTAGTCTTACTTGATCATTAACACATAAATATACGACTTCACCTACGTATACGTTTCATCCGAGTGTTGTGAGATGCTCATTTGCTCAGTTTGTAGCAACTCGCATTGCTTCCTTGTGACATTTGTTTATACATGTCCTAGTTGCATACTTCTTTTATGACGAACATTAATGTTATTTAAAAGACGAAGTTGTGAGCCCCACCCAGCCTCACTTTTGCTTCATGTATCGAATTTGTTCAAAGGGAGATGAGTTTCGTCTTAGCGGCACTATCTTAAGAGACATAGTGTAAGGGGCATCGCTTGTGTTGCCAGTAGCTGTTACATAAATTGTAGGCGTTGTTTTCGCTTGTCAGTGAAGCAACACGTTACTATCAGTTATCAAGGCAACTTGCGCAATGGGCACGAGAGGGAGTGTGCGTGGACGCAGGCACGCCTGCGATGCGGTTCATTTCCGATCATTTTTACACCCGATGCACATAAATTGATTTTAATTATGTGCTTTATAAGAAATATTCCGTATCAAAGAGTTTCCTGCATCTTTGTATAATAATGCCAGATATCTGTATTAATCTGATTTACGATTATCAATTGTTCTTATGTAACTATTTATGAGGTTGGTTTTGTAAATATTAGAACTTTCTCATCACAACGAACTTCTAGTTAGAACGTTTAAATTAAATTGTAGAAACATTTGATTAAATAGATTTTTCATAATAATATAACTCCTTCGTATGTCATTCGATCGAGTCACGGTTCCTCTTATTGTACTTGCTGTAGCAATAATTTTTTTCAAAACGTGGTCTTACATACAATCAGTATTAAAATCTGAACATAAACTTTCTTGACGCTTAGTTTTAACCATGAACTTTACAACTAACTCTACCGAGAAAGTGGCTCTTTGTCAGTGTCACTTACTTCATATGTTGTACAATATGGCTAATTATATATCGTAACATATCGTTAGCGTGTTCATAGTTAGGATTTTGTCATATAGTTTCAATTGCAAGTCTTTGGCGGACGCGAGATGAGTCTGTTACGTAAGCAGCGCCTGCGCTTTTGAGGTTACTGACTCTGCTGCGTGCCGCATGGGGCACCCAATTCTAAATGTTTTGCACTCATTAGTCATTACCATCGCTTGGTGTTTTACTGTAAGACGAAACTAGGCGTGCGTGAGGTCCCCCTCTTTTTTGATTCATCTAACCTTGGAATAGTGTACTAGTTGAGTAGAGCGGTCTAATGCACTTGCTTCATAATCGTGTTAGTAGGAGAAAGATGAGCACAGTTTTAGAATGAGATAATAATATTTACGTAGTTATTACAATATTTGTAATGGGCTCTTGTAATAAACTTGAAGATGTTGGGCTATTAACATAATAATGATGAAGAGCACCCACATCGAAGGGTATGCGAGATTGAATAGATTTTAATCGACGTAGGCGAAACAAAAGAGGTATGCAAGGTCGATAAAATGATGAGCCGTTCTCTGCCTACCCTGTGCTAGTGGTTTGACCTAAGATTAGCACAAACTAAGTAATAAAAAGGCATCTAGGATAGCGATGCATACTATCAGTTCATTGAATGCAAGTCTCAAGGAATGCGGGCAAAAAAGGGCTGCACTGAAATTACCCATAACCATCACGTTTAGCATGTATCAACAATGTTACCCATCTTCATGACTGAACTTCTGAGACTATTTCACGATATTTGCAAATCGAGACAAAAAACAGTCGTTTATATTTCTATAACATAATATAGAGCAATATTTATTTCAACAAGTAATATTGGAATTGTTTAGTATTTCCACTACAATTGTAATTTATATTAGTTACATTATATTAATTTACATTACCAGAGGCCTGGCCTGTTTCTTGGCCAAAGAATTAGCATTGCCATACAACGTGGCAATGTTGCCAGCCTTTTGGGCACTGTTCCTGTTGACAGCGTTGCGGACGAATTTTTTGATGCCATGATTATTTTGCTTATTTTTTCAACATGTACATATCATTATTTAAAATGTTAGCTTATATAATGTAAATAAATATAAATAATAAAATGTTTGCATATTATAATAGTTAAATTAAATAGTTCTTACATTTACATCGGTTACATCACTATTTGTAAGTAATGACATATTTAGAATTTCTTTTTGTTCGCAGTATTTTGTGTGTCAAGGCACTTTGTCTATGTTGCCTCATTGTTCAGGCATCTTATTTAGTACCTTTAATGTTAGTATTTGTCTAGGAACACTACAATAGCCATTCATCGCTCTGTTACGTAGGTAGCCTGTTAATTAAGCATTCATCAATCCGGGTGGAAGCAAAATGCATGTGTCGCCTTGTTAACTTTGGCAGTGACTTTGAATTCAATGCTAAAGAAAATTAATTGATTAATTTTAATCACTCATGTGTCTACCTGACAAAGCTATTTGGAATTAATACTTATAATATATTAATTTACTAATGCCATGCGTTTCCTCTGCCACACTATTAGCTATTCGAATGTAATATTTAATTGAAAACCTTTTATGAATAAAGTTCGTCTTTTTCTCGATGAGATGGTAAGACGGTACCAAAGTATTCACGGATTGCTCAACCTACAGTGTACGGCGACTATTAAGTGGAACGTTTTTATCAATAGACCATTATTTGCGTGAGACGATGACCAAAACTGATTGTTAGAGTTTTTAGGTATGGACATAACTTATTCTTGAAGTTAGCAACTAGCATTCTTTATTTTTACTTGTAATGATATGATTTTTAAGAGCTCTGGTATATAATCAGCCTATAATGTACCCACTGCTGGGACATAAGCCTCTGTGAGAGTGAGTGGGCAATAATCTACTACGCGGTCCCGGTGCGGGTTGGAGGATGTCACATATCTTCAAATTTTTGGTTCTAGGACATGCCGGTTTCCTCACATTGTTTTGTTTCACCATTTTGAGAGCAGTGGTCATGAAATAATTTACACAAAGTGCGCACTTAGGTTCAAACCCACGACCTACAACTCGTAAGTTGCTACCAATACCACTGGACCACCACTCCGCTCTTAACTACTACCACTGGTCAACCGCTATATTCCTGTGTTAATAAGTTGACATCTTTGATTGTTTTTCTGATTTTATAACTTTTCTATCTTTTCGCAGTGATTGTCAAATCTCAAAACATCATCATCACCTCATCGTGATTTGCATTTTTATATCAATCTTTAAGAATGTTACGATTTTATTAACAGACGAGGCTAGAGGTTAGGGTTATGACATGAATAGACTTTCAACACAACCTAAATTATAATTTTGTAGTTGCAGACTGTCTTGTAAATATCGAATGCAACAAAAAATATAAACACCGATACACGCCGTTAATAAGAATAAAGACAACGATATTGTATCAGCTGCTTCATAAAAAGTAACATTATGATTAACCTATAAAAACATTTTATTATTTTCAGTCTCATTGCAAATAGTCGCTTCTGCAGATCACGATTATTCTGCTGAGACTGGAGACAGAATAAGTCATTCACTTATGCCCTTATCGATAAAAAACTTTTATTGCTTTATTTGTTAAAAATAAAACATGGCCTATTTAAACCAGATCAGTTGGTAACGACTTGCTTTTAAAATAAAGTTTAACCACTACACATCCTGTCGATGAACATGACATTCTCTTTGTTACTTGTTTATGAATTCGCACTTTTTTCATCAAAAATATAAGTGCTCCCACGGGATATTTTTATGAAATAGGCGGTAGTGATTAATAACTATCTGTACATCAACCTACTTTTATTGTAAACTAGCTTCTGCCCGCGGATTTCGCCGAGTTGCTGTCGGAATTATCCCACGGGCACGTGCTACCCGGGACAAAAGGTAGTAAATGTCCTTCCTCAGGATTCCCATTTATAAATTCGATTAAAAATTAATTTAGTGGTTTTGGAGTGAAAAGGTTACATACATACGGAGTTATTTTCGAATTTATAATATCGGCTTCTACAACTTGGTAAAACATAGAGATTTCTTTATTATTTGTAAGTTTAATATTAATGTATTATACACTAACACCATCCGGAATAAATTCTTTAAACTATGGAGCATACCGCATAAAAACCGTCTCGTTTATAAATTGTATAGATGCAAGTGCAAAGTACAGACGCCACCACATCAAGCTGTCAAATTTCTCTAATAGATTTCCAACTTTATCGCTAAAGCATTAGGTCCAAGGTTGATTGGGAAAATTTGACAGTTTCAGGTAGCTTGATGTTCTGGCGTCTGTACATGGTGAAAATTTGCGGTTTTAAATATAAATTTTCACTGCAGGAAAAGCCAATAATACTGATGATTTGGAAATAATCCCTATAAAAATTCTAAAGTTTCGTTGATTGGGTACCTAGAAAGAAAGATAGAAAATACATTTGTTTAGCACAGACTAAAAGACACACAATACACCAGATACATACATAAGATAATAACAAATAAAAAGTGTAAAGTCCGATGTTAGAAATTAGCAGGAAAGTCTGCCTCACGGCTGTGCCAAAAAGGCCCAGTTCAGAAAAACCTACAGAGCTATAATGGGAAGATTCATTTTAAAGGCACCAAAACTCGGATGTCAATGTGAAATGACATCAAGATAATACCTTAGAGAACAATATGCGGAGACATAGACTCTAAACGGAGAAAGTAAAACTGTAACGTAGGATGTCTCGCGGCGTTTAACTTATGTAAGACTTACTAGATACAGTTTAAAAGTTGTAATAGAGAAGACTGTAGGTAGTGTTTGTATTATTTCGTTTAGTACAAGGTCTTAGGTTATTTATTTAGAACCAGAGAGGAAACAAACAAAGAAAGAAAAAATGTTTATTTGCGGTAAACATAACGCAGAGAAAGAACACAAACACAAAAAAGAACAAGTTGGGGGAAAATATGCGTTACATCCACGCAAAACAGCTATCGCTCAGTTTAATACTACGACCCTATACGATACAGAGCTTCTACGCTGGTTTTCAGCGACAGCCGAAAATGGATGTATGAACCTAAATTATATTATCATATACTAGATTCTGCCCGCGGCTTCGCCCGCGTGGATGTCGGAAAGTATCCCACGGGAACATGCTACCAGGATAAAAAGTATGTCCTTCCCCAGGATGCCATCTATCTCTTTACCAAATCAGTAGTTTAGGTGTGAAAATGTAACATACAGTTTCAAGTTCAAATACTCCCCTTAAAAATCGAATTTCCCGTTTTTGCCCCGTCAGGGGTCAATTTTCGACCACTTTACATACTTATTATTAATTATTTTCTGTCAAAAGTATTAATATTGAGTTTCGAGTTAATTGGATCGCGCATTCAATTACTTCTACACAAACAGTAACACCCCTATATCCCCCTTTGAGGGGTAGTTTTGAAAAATATATAATAATAAACTTTATTACTTACTTAGGCAAGTATTCTTGCCAGGTTCAAGTTTATTAACTAAATGAATAAGATTTTTCATATAAACTGTATCCCCCGCTTTTCATCCCCACAGGAGTGTTTAAAAAAAACGTTTGGGATGTATTCATAACTTGACTCAAAGATTATTTATACTAATTTTCGAGTTAATCAAGCCATACAGTAAAATCCTCCCTTGTAAAATTGACTACCCTTTTTCAGCACTTCAGGGGTAATTTTTGAAAAACTGTGATACACATTATTCTTTACTTTCGATCTTAGGTATAAATACTGAGTTTCCAGTTAATCAGACCGCGCGCTAAAATGCTTCCATATAAACTTTGAAAGCGCCCAATCCCCTTTAAGGGGGTAGTTTAGAAAAACATAAAATGGCAAACTTCATAATTTACTTAGATTAGTATTGGTGCCAAGTTTCAAGTTAATTAACTCAAGGAATAAGATTTTCCATACAAACAAAATCCCCCCATTTCACCCTCTTAGGGTTGGAATTTCGAAAAACCCTTTCTTAGTGGATACTTACTCCTCAATAAAAACACACCGTCCAAATTTCATGTCTCTAGGACTAGCGGTTTAGGCTGTGCGTTGATGTATCAGTCAGTCAGTCAGGACTTCGAATTTTATTTATATAGATAGATAGCAGTAATGTCTAAGAAGCACTACTCTGATGTATCGCTCGTGCAATATACGTACACCTGCATTGAGTTCCCCTTATGGATGATAAGTCCTAGGATGTGGTAGCAGGTATTAGTACTGGTAACCGGTCAAATCAATGTATCGAATATACATAGATAGTTTGGCTCTCAATAAACACAAAACCTGATAGATTTATGTTGACGAAACGTACTCTTAAAACCCATAAAATCGTGGAACATCTACATATAAATAGCCACCTACGTATCAAACACAAGGTCAATTTCATAACCCTTCATTTTGCCTTTGCCATAGTCGGGCATGATTCGATCGATTAATCGCTTAGTGGGAAATTCAGTCTAGTTTAGCTTTAAAGCAATAAAAAACCAGTAGCATACCTACCTACTTACCTAAAATGTGAGACCGGCAGAGCAAGTAAACTTGAATCGTATACTATTAGTCTGATGCAAGCCTATCTTGTACCTATGTAATTATATTCCAACAACAATTTGCTGATTCATTTCAGAGTGTCTGGGTATTTTTGTAAGTACGTAGTGGTCTACATTGATGATTTTCTCTTAATGATACTTTACAAAACTGACGAATCGACAAAAACTGGCATATACTGGAAACTGTCAAGTTAACGCAGAGGTCTAATCGGTAAAACTGACGAATCAGTGAAACTGACTAATCAACGAAACTGGCGAATTAAATAAACTGACGACTGAGGGAAACTGACCAGTGATACGCGGTGATTTTTATTTTTGTGTTTGATTTGGCAAACCATAAGCCGTGCTATGTATAATTAATTCACTCATCACTTTTGATAAAAAAGGTTATTACATAGTAAACCAATTACGACGGATAAAACTTTATAAATGTAGGTAATAGTTGAGATTGCGACTAGATTTTGAACGTTTTTAATTACGAGAATTGGCCTTCAGTTTGTGAACGTTCTTAAAATTATGAGAATTGCCCCTCTAATATCAGATTCAATTTGTCAAAAATACCTAATTTCCCAACATTTTTGACAAGTTTTTGACATTTGTTTGTCGCCGAGATGAGATTGCGATCAAATTTTGAACGTGTTAAATTACGAGAATTAGCCTTCTGGTCTGATCAGTGACTAATAATATCTTTTATTCCAGCGACTTTTTTGTGTTGTATTATTTCTTAATTATATAAAATAATTTAATTTAATTTCTAACAATAACTCTGACATGACATGATTGTGATTCCTACTAATACCACCTGACTTAAACATAATTTTAGGAGAGCCCAGAGGGTTTTTCAGCAAGCATATATATTTAACTCGTAAACACATTTCTAAAAGCTGACTGACGTAGAGTTCATTTCATAATCAGCCAATAAGATAATGGTTTAAGACATTTATTTCTCAAAAGAATACAATTCACTTCAAACTCAAACTCAACTCAAACTATTTATTTCAAATAAACCAATTACATGCACTTTTGAATTGTCAAGGTCGGTCAGTCAAAAAGATGAAGCTAGTTGCCCATTCCAAAGCGTAGTAGGTACCTATGGAGAAGAACGGGCAAGAAACTCCATGGACACTCTTTTAAATCATAATAATATTTTTACAAAGTATTGGTTACATCATTCATGTTCAAAATTATGCATGTGAGAACGATGCAGAACGTTAAAAGCGTCCGTAATGAAAAGATAAAAATAAAACAATTCAAATATTAAATTAAATTAAAATAAGCCATGGCAGCAAAGAGTTGACCAGTCCCTACTGACGGCGCCCGTTCACGAACATGACGCATAGATTAGCACCATTCAGCTCAACCATTTTGAAGGGAACTATGTAAATGATCCAACACATGTGCCACCATCAGCGAGACATTAGAGTGAGCATGACATACTCTCATCCGCCAAGGCACATTTAAGTCAATGAAAGACGTACCCAGTAAATGGTAACTTTATAGTATGTAACATAGTACTCACATACGTTCTATGCAATTATACAATACTAGGAGATTGATTTTATATAATGCAAACATAGTATTTTAGAATCTTCAGCAGCTCCAACAGTATGTAGGTAGGGTAGGCGTGTGTGAAGTATTTTCAAATGCTAATCAATTTATTTATGCGTCCTGTGGAGCAGGACCAGCGTTTAACCAAGCATTTTTGTCAGCGATGTAATCCCCCAACTTATAATATGCTTGGCTGCATAGTGTGCGTTTTATGCAAGATTTGAATTTCGTTTCATTGAGTTGGAGTATGTGGGGAGGTATTTTATTGTAACATTTTATACAGTACCCCATGAAGAAATTGTCTACTTTAGCCAGTCTGAAACCTGGTTGAACTAATTGGTCCCTATTTCTGGTTCTATAGGTGTGGGTGTCACTTCTTTTACTGAAAAGATTTAAATTTTTCCTTACTTACTTATCATGAGAAATACAAGTTAGTTGGTTAAGTTACTTGATACATGAACAGTTTACCGTTCTTCATAAGTTCATGTATCAAGTAACAAACGTAACAAAATGTTACAGAACTTTCGCGATGAAAGTTACTCGTAAATAAACTAGTAATTTATAAATAAACTACTACTAAAATACTAGTTTATTTACGAGTACCTTTCATCGCGAAAGTTCTGTAACATTTGTTCTGCATCACAACTCTGAAACCAACACCTTCAACGAACTTACATGACTCCCTTGACTTTTCTAGACTATTCCAAAACAAAATTATATCAGTGCACCTAATACCTAAGATAAACGTCATTGGTTTCACAACAAAAGTGAGAGGAGGAACGCTTCTCCACGCTATGCGTCGAACACTTGAACTGATCTTGACATTTCATTGAACTGATATTTCAATTTGCATCGCTCGGTACTACACGCAAGGTGTTTTAAAGTCACTGGTGTACTTTCTTTTTGATTTTCTATAATCGGTTATTTATAACTATGCTTTTTATTTCTATATGTAAGAAAATTACTTATTTCTTACTTTTCATGAACAACTAAAGCTTTTTTTTGCTCTTCTTAACTTCAGTCCTTTATTCTTGCATGGCGTCTGATTTCCTCTTCTCCTCTCTCCGAAAACTTCACAATGTATGAGATCTGTGCTTTTTAAAAATGTTCACATTTAATTTTAGTTTAGCTTATGAATTCTATCATATTTTAAATACAAGGTTGTTCCAAATAATGTGTCTGTGTACTCTCTATAGCACTAAACTTGTCACAGTTTTTTTGTGTGGCAAAAAATGCGGTAGTAAATGAAAACCTGTACTCATACATGTTTTCATTTACTACCTACCTTCACATATTTCAAGCAATGAAAATTATACGATACAACAATTTGACTTTCATTTGGACACACTTACTACATCTCACGAATAGGCGTAGGGGGCGTAGGGTAATGACCGCATAAACCATTGAATCGCATAATTTGGATGCCACATAATAACCATTGTATATGCAAGTACTACTGCACAGCCATTAGTAACAGAGGTAGACCTACACCATAATAATAGTGGAGCCCTTTATACAGGAGCTTCTCTGGGGAAGAACTACCTTCATGCCATCAAGCAGGGTTGCTGCGTTCCAGTTTGAATGGTTCACTATTATTTGATTCAGTGTTACAGACCCAAGACATACATATTATTTCAGTTTTGGCTCTGAGATAGCAAAGCATCTGAAATGCTTCTGGATTTGCAGTTTTCGATAGGAGGCGTGGTGACCAAGAACCAAGATTAATTTGATTTGGGAGGTAATGCATGCTGGTAAGGTTGAAGCGCCTGATGGTCGTTAAATTATTGTTAGTTTGATTCATAGCTAAATATATCGTCGCAGGCGTTTGTGTAAATGCACGTTGGAGTTAGGTGATGCTTTGAATTTTTCTACTGTTAAATACTGTGTTAAATATCTGCACAGTAGATGAATGCACCATTTATTAAAAGTATATATTTTATGTAGATATCGGTGTAACGTTCATGGATATTGTATAACAATAGTTTCAGGAAATCGGTATGAGTTATAGAAATATTACTGCGTGTTGTCCTAATTCAATGTGCAGAAAACTGGGAAGGAACGCTTTAATTAATAAAAAAAGAGGTCAACAACAACTTACATGTATTTCTTACAAAATAAGCATCACCAACAAAATTAACTAATCGTTGACTTAGAAAACGTTTTATCACACTTTTTTTATTATACATATTTTATAATGCAACTCATTAACAGTTTATTCGTAGCGGTAGGATAGAAATTCGTTCATGACCATGTATCATAGTTTCTTCAATGTTCAAGCCGTTTTACTTTTATCTGCTTTTCCCTCTTCTTTTACAGTTTCTGTTACTTTGGTACCGTTTTCAGATTTCTTGGCGGGTTTTTCTACTTCTTTAGATGACGGATCGGATTTCTTCAGTGAGCTCACAAGTGGTTTTTCGCTGGATTTGTCACTCTGTGTAGGACTAGGAGGTGGGGTTGGCAGTGCCTGAGCTAAAGAGACAGCCTCGTTCGCGGCTTTCTCTGCTGCGTCAGCGGCGTTTCCGACTACTTGAGCAGCCTGAAGCGCTTCTTTTGCTGCGTTTTTAGCTATCTGTGCATGCGCTACTGTGTCATTATCAAACATTTGATCTCCAAGTAAACGCTGTTCTTTGATAGATTGTATGACCTTTTCAACAGTCTTCAAAGCTTCCATAGCGGACTGCACCGCTCCACTAGCTGATTTTTTTGCGTCTTGGGCGACATTAACGGCCTGTTTCGATATGTTCTCTGCTTCTTTGCTAGGTTTATTACCCTCTATGGAAGAAAGCTTTTCTCCTTCCTTAGCAGCGGGCTTGTCTCCTTCCTTAGCCGCAGGCTTCTCACCTCCCTCAGCCACGGGTTTCTCACCTTCCTTAGCCGCGGATTTTTCTCCTTCCTTAGCAGTAGTTTTCTCTTCTTTTTTACCAGCGGGCGTCACCCCTTCCTTTGCCCCATGTTGCTCATCTTCCTTAGCAGTGGAATTTTTTCCTGCTTTAGGTGTAAACTCGTCTCCTTCCGTAAGTACAGGTTTCTCACCCTCTTTAGTGGGATTCTCACTATCTTTTACAGGTTTCTCACCTTCTTTGGTTGGTTCCTCACCTTCTTTAAAAGGTTTCTCACCTTGTTTGGTGGGCTTCCCACCTTCTTTAGACGCGGACTTCTCACCTTCTTTCACAGGTTTATCACCATCTTTGACAGGCTTCTCACCTTCTCCCAAAGTTTTCTCACCTTTGTTGGCGGGTTTCTGACCTTCCTTAGACGCAGGCTTCTCACCTTCTTTTCCAGGTTCCTCACCTTCCTTAGACGCAGGCTTCTCACCTTTTTTAGCAGGTTCCTCACCTTTTTTCAAAGGCGTCTCACCTTCTTTCACAGATTTCTCACTATCTTTGACGGGCTTCTCACCTTCTTTCAAAGGTGTCTCACCCTCGCTGGCGGGTTTTTCACCTACTTTAGACGCGGGCTTCTCACCTTCTTTTGCAGGTTCCTCACCTTTTTTCAAAGGTTTCTCACCTTCTGTGGCGGGTTTCTCACCTTCTTTAGACGTGGACTTCTCACCTTCTTTCACAGATTTCTCACTATCTTTGATGGGCTTCTCACGTTCTTTCAAAGGTTTTTCATTCTCGTCGGCGGGTTTCTCACCTTCTTTCAAAG
Organism: Apamea epomidion; assembly: GCA_947507525.1. Classification (NCBI taxonomy): domain Eukaryota; kingdom Metazoa; phylum Arthropoda; class Insecta; order Lepidoptera; family Noctuidae; genus Apamea; species Apamea epomidion. Next base: position 11,420,595 of record OX382228.1, on the reverse strand, counting down.
GTTTCTCACTTTCTTTGGTGGGCTTCTCGCCTTCCTTAAATGCTGACTTTATACCTTCTTTTGCAGATTTGTGGCCCTCGTTGGCAGGGTTCTCCCCTTCTTTCAAAGGTTTCTCACTCTCGTCGGTGGGCTTTTCACCTTCCTTCACAGGTTTCTCAACATCTTTGACGGGCTTCTCTCCTTCTTCCAAAGGTTTCTCACCGTCGTTTGCGGGCTCCACATCTTCTTTAGACGCGGGCTTCTCACCTTCTTTTAAAGGTTTCTCATTCTCGTTGACGGGCTTCTCACCTTCCTTAGACGCCGATTTCTTACCTTCTTTTGCAGGTTTCTCACCCTCCTTGGAGGGCTTCTCACCTTCTTTCAAAGGTTTATCACCCTCGTTAAAGGGCGTCTTACTTTTTTTTACAGGTTTCTCACCCTCTTTAGCGGGTTTCTCACCTTCCTCAGACGTGGGTTTTTCACCTTCTTTCACAGATTTATCAGCCTCTTTGGTGGGCTTCTCACCTTCCTTAAGCGCTGGATTCATACCTTCTTTTCCAGGTTTTTCGCCCCTGTTGGCGGGCTTTTCACCTTCTTTCAAAGGTTTCTCACTCTCGTTGGTGGGCTCACTTTCCTTAAACGCTAGCTTCATACCTTCTTTTGCAGGTTTCTTGCCCTCGTTGGCGGGTTTCTCACCTTCTTTAGCGGGTTTCTCACCTTCCTCAGACGTGGGTTTTTCACTTTCTTTCACAGATTTCTCAGCCTCTTTGGTGGGCTTCTCACCTTCCTTAAACGCTGGATTCATACCTTCTTTTGCAGGTTTTTCGCCCTCATTGGCGGGTTTCTCACCTTCTTTCAAAGGTTTCTCACTCTCGTTGGTGGGCTCGCTTTCCTTAAGCGCTAGCTTCATACCTTCTTTTGCAGGTTTCTTGCCCTCGTTGGCGGGTTTCTCCCCTTCTTTAGACGTGGGCTTCTCACCTTCCTTCACAGGTTTCTCACCATCTTTGGCGGGCTTCTCTCCTTCTTGCAAAGGTTTCTCACCCTCGTTTGCGGGCTTTTCACCTTCCTTAGACGCGGGCTTCTCACCTTCTTTTAAAGGTTTCTCATTGTCGTTGACGGCCTTCTCACTTTCCTTAGACACCGATTTCTTACCTTCTCTTGCAGGTTTCTCGCGCTCCTTGGAGGGCTTCTCACCTTCTTTCAAAGGTTTCTCACTCTGGTTAATGGGCTTCTCACCTTCATTCACAGATTTCTCAGCCTCTTTGGTGGTTTTCTCACCTTTCTTCAAAGGTTTCTCACCCTCGTTGGTGGGCTTATCATTTTCAGTTATTGGTTTTTCCCCCTCAGGTTTTTCACCATCTTTGGTGGGGTTTCCACCTTCCATTACAGATTTGTCACCTTCATGGGTGGATTTCTCATCTTCCTTAGAAGCGGATTTTTCACCTTCTTTTAAAGACGTTTCACCCTCTTTGATGGGTTTTTTTCCTTGTTTAGTTACGGGCTTCTCACCTTTTTTTGAAGGATTTTCACCCTCTTTGGCAGGATTTTCTGCATCTTTATCCAAAGGCTTATTTCCTTCTTTGGGTGCAGGCTCCTCACTTTCTTTCAAAGATTCTTTACCATCTTTTACAGGTTTTTCTTCTTCTTTAGTCATAGACTCCTCACCTTCCTTAGTGGACTTTACTCCTTTCTTGGCGGTCTTATTTTCTTCATTACCAGGCTTGTCTCCGTCTTTTGGGGTCTTTCCTCTTTCACTAGCAGATTTTTCACCTTCTTTGGCTGAATCATCACTTTCTTTGGCAGACTTTGAGTCACCTTTAGCTGGTTGTTTCCCTTCCTTAGTTGGCTTTTCTCCTTCCTGGGCAATATTTTCTCCTTTCGTGGGCTTCTTACCTTCCTCAGTAGGTTTCTCACCTTCCTTGGCAGACTTATTATCTACCTTAGCAGACTTTTCTGCTTTTTTTGTGGGCTTTTCTCCTTCACCAGCAGAATGTTCACCTTCTTTGGCAGATTCGTGACTTTTTTTGGAAGATTTTTCACTTTCTTTGGCGGGTTTTTCAGCTTTCAATGCGGCTAGTGACCCTTTTTTTGGAATCTTTTTTGCAAATTCACCATTGGGTGGAGATATGTCTTCAAGTGATTCAGATTCAGAAATTTCTGATGAAGGTGTATCTTTGGGGGCAGTACTAGAATTGTCTTCTTCACTGGCCTTCAATTTTCTTGAAGCTTTCTGCTTGGGGCTGTGGGTTGGGGTACTTGGTGGTTGTGGTCCTAGGTTGATATGATTACCGACTGGCCGAAAACCATTTTCGTCTGCAATATACCTGAAACATTGGAGAAACAAAATCTTAATTGTAAACAATATGCATTTAATTGGAATTATTTTCTATTCAGAGTTATAACAAAGTAAGAATGAAAGTAAAACCATGAAAGTTTAAGGAATAAGTTTTTTAATTCTAGTTATTTATCAAACAATTGGGCATGTAAAGAAAAAAAATCTTACGCTGATTCCAAAATCATTTCGAGGTTTTATGTTTCTTAACCTTATTTTTCTATTTATCGTTTAAAAGTATAAGATGGAGTTTATTTTAACATAAGCACATAATACCACTTGACTTTCATTTGACCTCCATATATATGTATTTCTTTTATTTCCATTTATTTAAGGATTTTTATACATAAAGTATATGTCAATTCCATCGTACCCTAACTTAAACTAAAATATATCTACTTACTAAATTATGGTTTACGACTAAATAACATAAACAGCTCTTTAGTGGCTTCAGACAAAGGAGATGACAACATCTCGTGGAACATACCCACATTAGTTCTGCTCAAGTAGAAATTTCCTATAAAAGACTCTCGATCCATCTCGTAACGGACACATTCCACCAAGAGGTGATGAACGTCTTCAATTACACCGCACACGTCACAATTTGGAGAATTTAATTTTCTCATCATGCGTGCGAACTTGTTATGTGGAACGTGACCAGATATTAACCTGAACGCTGTTACAATCAAAGATCTACTCTAACTCACATTAATGAGCCATGGCACTCGAAGAGGCTGACATTGTATTGTTTTATACCAAATTCCTTTTTCCAAAAATCTCTCATTAAAGTATTCCGTGCGCTTATTGTGACAGTACTTTTTGTATTCAGACAACAACTCACTGTGATTTGGTCAAATTAGAACCTCTTTTCCATCTACTGCTGCTTTTCTTGCCAACATGCCTCCTCGTTACCTCTGTTGTCAATATGTGATGGAATCCACTGAAATATCAACTGAATGTCCTTTAGATTGTTCTTATAAATTTCAGAGAGGATGTCATAGCTATCGATGTATCTCTGACACTAGAGGCGCATCGAGCTATATGATATAAAGCGCTTCTACTATCGGAACAAATTAGAACTTTATTCTGGTGAATTGATCGAGAACAACAGTACTTGTTGATGCAACAGTGCTTCTAAAATTGCTATGAATTCCATCGACATAATTGAAAATTCGTAAGTAGATTTAAAACAATTATTGTAAAAAGAGTTATTTGCTACATGAGGATCATAAAAGGCGGCACCGGGACCACTTGTGCTTCTTGAGCCATCACTAAATATGACATACCAACCGTCATACTTTCCTCTTAATTCGGATATAACGTTGTATTTTAAAATGTTATAATCGTGGCTTTTGCTTGAACGATACTGTCTAAGTGAAATTTGATTACATTATTAACATTGATGTTAGTCACCCATGTATTAAGAGAAAACATTCTTAATGGTGATGACGAAGACATGATCTCGTTTTTCATCAAATTATAAATGTCTACAAGTTGAGGTGTTTTTTTCCTGATATCTATTATTACAAAGGGAACTTAGTTCGGATAATAAATTGATAGTAACATTGTCAGACTGAGAGAAAGCTTTCAAACAAAATTTGCATGCTAAATATTTCCTACGTAAATGCAGAGGAGGAACGCAAAGCTCCGACTCCATTACATGTATGGGTGTGCTTTTTATGAAACCACCTATAATCCGTAATATAATGTCAACTTTAGGGATGACCATAATAATATAATGCCATGCGTAATGCGAAAATTTCGGCCTTTGAATCTATTCAAATCAAACGTTGAAAATCAATTCACACAAAAAAATTAAATCCCGAGATGTGAATGATTATTAATCAATATAATGATAGCTTAAAATATCGACGAGAACTGGCGAATACTGGAAACTGTAGATTTAACGCAACTGTCTAATCGGCAAAACTGACGAATCAATGAAACTGACTAATCAACGAAACTGGCGAATTAAATACGCGGACTCAAAATTAGTAACTATACTCGATTAACTATAAACTCATTTCATAAACAATCAAAGGGGCAATTCTCGTAATTTTAAGAATGTTCACAGTCTGATCTCGGTCTCAATCTGTCAAAAATACCTTTTTTTGACATTTGTTTTTCGCTGAGATGAGACTGCGACTAGATTTTGAACGTTTTAAGTTTATTTATTTACTTAGGGACAACAAACAGCAGTGTAATAATAAGTAAACAAAGGTTAGAACTTAATAATAGAGGTAACAAATACACTACTCACAACGTTATCCACATATTATATTTGATAAGTTACGAGAATTATGTAACCTTCTGATTAAAGTAATAAGTAAAATGTCTATCATTCCCACCTCTTATACTGTCAAGTGTCATGCTTGAAGTTTCTGATGACAAGCAAAAACTCAAATTTAGGATTTTTATTATTTTGGTATGCGTGGCAAAGATATTGAACTCTTCAGCCTACTTTTGAAGTAAAATTTAGAAAATTAATGACTGCTTGGGTAACCAAAATATTGAAATTAGTTACCTACTTAAAATAACTAAATCTATAAATTAAAAATATAAAACAAGATAACTGAAAAAAACTTTACATACCCAATTATCGGTATTTTTCTGGAAAATAAAACTGATATGTGTTTATAAAACTGATACGTCAGCTAGAATAGTAGTCCAAGCAAGTAGAAGAGTAGTAGTCCAAGCAAAAAAAATTCAAATAAAACCAGAATAATATTCAAAGTCCTAGTCCACACTCAATTCGACAATTGCTTTGTAAACTATTTTCATAATTTTTGTGCATCGACCACTTCAAAATCTTATTGACGCATCAATTGATCTTTGTGTTTTTTTTTTCAAGGGTTAGCCATCAGCATTGGTAACCTTTTAGCACTATACAGCCTGTTTCAATTTAGATATCGAACATAGAATCGAACTAATTAATTCATACGACATAAAACTATCTTACAATGAGTTAGTGTGCCTACAAGTTAACTTTGACAACACAGAGTTATATTATACACATATGACTATGAGTATTAGTTTCAGGTTTGGTATGAAGATGATATTGATCATAACAGGTAGAAACTACATAGTTACTGGCAAGAGCTTTTCATACTCTTGTCACTGTAGTTATTAACTTCTCCAGACCAAAAGATTACACTGACGCATATATTTATAATCACATTAAAATCTGTTTCATCCATCATTGAAGTACCTACCGTGGCAACCACCATAATAACAATAATCAGTCCTTACTTCACACTAATGAGGGTGCCGTCGGGTGCCGTGTACGAGTAGGATCCCTGCTGTACGTGTATTTCACCGCTGTCATCATCTTCTCCACCTTCGTTGCTGCAGTCACTGTGCTTGTGCGCTGTCTTTCCATCTATCACTTTGTCAAAGGATGTCTCCTCGCGCTTGATACCATTCCCGGTTTCGTAGCTGTAATCACATGTCAAAGTTTAATTAGTACATAGTAAAGTAAATGTATGTGCATTTTGTTTTAATTGATGACTGGAACTGTTAAATAATAAAATATAGTTTGCTATGTTGGTACAATGAGCACTATACAGTATAATTGAGATTTTAGTTATTACATTAATAATAGGACATAGCAATTTGTTTAACTTAATTTCCATTAAGAAATGAAAATTTTCAATCAGAGAAATGTGATGATAAATTAAGTATCTTATTACCTAAATTTATATTTTCCGTCAGCCTCAAACTCCTCGGACTGTGAAACAATCGGTATCACTGTAGGCTGTTGCCTTTCTGGTGGCACCTCGTCGGTGGGGGGTGCGGAAAGCACGCACGCTGCTGCCCAGCACAAACAAACTACTTTTAATAACATCTCTATTCTAACTACTCCTGATTTACACTTATGAGTGATGCTCCAGACTTGTTGTCCACTTATATGTAAGATTCATTTATTTACTCTATCCTCCCCCCGCGTTCCGGAGGATCGAGCCTCACCGGACGCTAAATACTTCAACCTTAACGCTTGACTGATGTGTTCTTCGGAAAATTGCACAACAGCCTAGGTGTCAACAATAAGACATGATCGGTGACGATTGAACGCGATTAAACCATTGACCACAAACAAGGTCTTAACAAACTTGCTGAAACATTTTGGTGCTCTACATAATTAAGTACTACTATAAAATAATGTTTTAATTAGTGAAGTTCCTAATCAATGTTGAGGATCATGCTGTAGGTATATCGTATTTAGATATTACGACATGCATGTTGACATTCCTATCTGTTTGGGTACGTAGTTTTTATTTTCGTGCGTATATTTTATAAAAACAAGAAAATTAAATGATTCATGCCAAACCACTGAATAGATTACGATTAGGTACAACCCATTATGAGTTAAGTCATCTATTGAGTCATCTTCATTTGCTGTTTTAATCGCGTGCGAGAAGGATTACATTGCTTAGTAAATTAAATTGGAAAAATGTTAATATCTATATCAATATTACCCGTTTGCTTATTATTACTTCACGGTGTGACTAGTGCAGATTTTAGTAATAATAAAAGAGTGCCTCGAAGGAATACTCGGGTCGTAAGGACATATGACGCTAATCACCCACCAATATTAGAAACTTACGATGAAATTCCAGTTGCTGTCGTATACGACGATGAAAAAGTGACTAAAGTGAGAAATAAAAATGAAAAGAAAGCAGACGTTGAGGATGAGAAAAGATACCTGGAATATGAAACTAGTGGTGGTCAAGCAACAAATCATGACATTCCGCCGGTGAATCATCCACCTTCCCGCGGTGTACACCCATTTGCTGGAGTTGACGATTACGAAGAACAATTAAATATTAAACCAAGGGCCCGATCTATTAAAATACCAGAGACAGCAGATTCATCTGATAAGACAAAAGCACATGAACAACCTGCCAATGAATCTGAAACTAGAATAGGAATCAGGGCACCAAAGAGGGCACAAAAAGTAAGAAAATTGAAAGTGGATAAAAGCCAACTTAATGCATATGTTAGCGAATCCGAAATGACTGAAAACAAAGAAGCACAAAAAGAAGCAACAAGAACGACTGATAAAACCCGTAGAGATGAGCCATCCGTACCTACTCCTCAAACTTTTAAGCGAAGAAAAGGATTGCGTGATCCAGTGGTTCCTATAATTGAGTCAGAGAGTTATGTTTTCTCGCATTCAGGAAATTTTCATTACAGGTGATATATTCATACATAAGATTATTATTTTATCTGAAAGTGTAATAATGAGGGGGAGAGGGCTCGTGGCTATGTAATAACAACCGCACGGGTCGATTGATCAGGCTTACCCATCCACGGGACCGTTAGTCAGTCAGTACAGGTCTGTGGATGGGTGACCATATTTACATACCGAGACCCCTCCGTACCTCGGAAACCACGTTAAGCCGTTGGTCCCGGCTATCATTCGTGGATCTTTGACAGTCGTCACGGGGTGACAGAAACCCGAAATTCTGACAACCAATCTTACCAAAGGGCATCATATTACCAAGTTACTGGGTCGTGGAGGTCAGATAGGCAGTCTCTTCTTGTAAATTACTGGTATTCAGCTGCATCCTGTTAGACTGGAAGCCAACCCCAACATAGTTGGATAAAGGCTAAGCAGATAATGATGAATAACGTATAATGATATTATATTGACAACGAAATTATAATTTTTCAGTTATGAAGGTGGTGACGGTACAAAAGCTTATGAGAGAGGTGTACAGAAAAGTTTTAATGGCAGTTCTGGCAGTTCTGTAGAAGGAAACTATTCATACAAAGTAAGTACTTTTAGAAAAATATCATATTAAACCATTGTTGCTATTAAGAGTTCCCGTCTAATTATTATCCATCTTTCAATCGTGTGCAAACGCAAACAATATCTCGATATAATCCAAACAAAAATTTTAAAGGATTAAAGCTCTTTATTGGGTTTTAGTTAAACATAACAGCATTGCAGATGAGGCCTAACAACAGATTAGAAGGCCAATTCCCGTAATTAAAAAAGTTCATAATCTAGTCGAAATCTTATCTCAGCGACGATCAATGTCAAAAAAATCAATTAAAAAATGTAGGGGTTTTGGAGGTGTTTTTTACAGATTGATATCAGACTGTGGACGTTCTTAAAATTACGAGAATTGCCCCTTAGATTCAAATTGACTTTGAGAAAACTCCACGGGCTAGAAAGAAATAGGGTGAGCTGTTCATGTTTTCTTAGACTGCTACTCTACGCACTACTTTTGATGGTATCATACGTTTTTATTTATTTCAGAAAATATTCCGATACTTGTACTATTTTCAGGACAAAGATGGCAATGACGTCAGTCTGACTTATACAGCAGACGAGAATGGCTACCGACCAGTGGGTGCACACTTGCCCACACCACCGCCTATTCCTCCGGCAATACAGCGTGCTCTAGCTTATCTCGCCACGAAGACCACACCAGAGCCGATTACTGAAAGAATAAAAACACTATAAACATTTTAATGAAATATGTAAGTATTTGACAACTTGATGGCTTCATTCGCTTGTAAGAGTAATCGAGGGTTTATCTGATGGTCTACGTGTTAAACATAAGTTATTATGACAATTAAACGAGGTAGGCAATCATATTTCACAAAATATCCTTATTTTTTATGATACAATGAACCCATGCTTACGTTTTTTTAGAAAAATTGCAGATTCTAAATCGTATTGGGTTGCAATCGCCTTTTGTCTATCGAGTCTGTCGGTAAAAATTAACACGTCATGTATATGGGTGTTTTTGAATAAGATTAATAATCATGTTTCGTATCCAGGGATTTGTCCAATTAAATGAGATGCTATTGTTTACCGTTTTTTGTTTTCATCTGACAAGAGTCCATACATTTTGGGGTGTTTTTTTTTTCAAAGTATTGGCAAACAATCAACAGAATATCAAAACAATAGAAAAATTTGCCCAGACGAATTACGCTATTGTTGGCTCGGTGACTTCATTATTATGATGTAGTTATTGTGTTGGACTGAAATATAAACGATTTGCGATTTTATAACCATTATAGAGGTAAAGTAATTGGACTGAATATAACTCGAAACTACAACTTTATTATTGTAACCTAAAGTCACTTGCTCACATTTGCTAGCAAAAAGTAATAATGTTGTTATAATTTCCGTAAACAAAACCCAGTACACTATTTAAATAAAAAAATAAAAAAAAACAAATATATATATCGTACTGCCTATAATGGATAACAATACAATTAAGATTATATCAGTTGTTGAATAACTACAACTGCATGATTACCAGCTAATACATTAATTAATATCAATTGTTTGTGATTTGGTATAACGTTTCATCATCGTCGATATGCTCGCACTCATAGCCTATCCAGTACAACAGCCTACCGCGTTCGATCTATAGATAGAACACATTGTTCTATGTTCTCATCATTGACCTTGGGATAGACGCTCACTTTTGCAAACAGGTTGGAGGAATGCAGTACAACAAGTATTGTTGGGACCACTCTTGCTTTCTATTGAAATGAACATTTTCACTGACATTTCCTTATGTAATAATTTCGCTGTAGCTGTAGGTTAAGCACGAGTTGTACCTATGCATTGATTACGTTTATTTGACAGTAATTCTTGGCGTGTATTTCTAAGAGAATTCTGGTTTATGTATAGATTTTCGTCGCATTCGTCTCTCTCGATTCGATACTAAACCTCAAAATAATCCTTATTACGGATATGACACAATATTATTTTAATATTACTATGATCAATTTGTAATAACTTAATACTTTGTTTGTATAACCCCCATTATTATCAATGCTATCAAGTAAACGCTGGCGCATTTATCCAACAATATTGAAACATATATCTGTTCCTCTTAAATGTTCCAACATTTCCATGCAATACAACTTCAACTGCTCATCAGATCTCTCATTCCGTGCTTCCCATCGTTGTATCGCAAAATGTAAACGCCCATATTTGATTAAAAAACATAAACAACAAGTTTATGTTTTTCAATTAAATATGGGCGAAACGAAAACCAGCTCAAAAAGCTGGTTCTCGTTTGTTTTCGTTTGCACGGCAAATGGTTCGTAAATATGTGTCGAATAATTTGGCAAAATATCTCGTTGGTATGAAACCACTTGTTTCATTATTCACTGACTAGCTGGGGTCATCTTTTGACCGTCCGACTCACAGTAGGTATTTCTCTAAAACAAAAAAAGAGTACTGTTAGGCTACTAGCAAAATACGAATATTACCAATTTGAAACAAAATTATTTTGAAAATAGAAATGTTACATATTATATTATTATGTCGTTTATTCATTTAATATCTTATTTTATTATATTTTTAAATATTAGTATATAAAACAAAAACAAAAAAACATTTAAAAATATAAAAAATTGTGATCCACCGGTGTCGGGAGCAGGGTCCAAGCTACCGGTGGTTAGGGCTCCAGAGATAGAAACCTCCTCACAATGCGAGCCGTATCGAGGAGTACTGCCTTCTGAATCAGGCCCTTGATCCAACCGCCTAACGAGAGCCTCGATAGATGTTGATCGAGGCTTTCGGCCATCAGGCCATTGGCCGATACGACAATCGGCACAATGACAGTTGAGCTCACATTCCACATGTCAACAACCTCGCGTGCTAAGTCAAGATATTTGATTTGTTTATCTTTCTCAGCTTTCACGAAGTTCCCGTCATGTGGAATGGTAACATCAACAATCATTGCGCGGCGCACTAATCGATCTATCACCACTATATCAGGTTTGTTGGCGACAACAGTCCTGTCAGTGATGATAGACCGATACCAGTACAACGTGACATGGTCATTTTCGAGAACTGGGTCGGGCACATATGTACTTGTAATACGGTACCTCAGAGTCGACAAGTTTATATTTCAAAGCAAGTTGCTGGTGAATAATCCTGGCTACTTGGTTATGCCTGTGCAATTACTCGCTGTTAGCCAGACGAGAACCACCAGAGATAATATGTCTGATGGACTCACCCGGACGGTGGCATGCCCGACACACGTCAGCCGTCCCGTCCTTCATAATATGTCTCCGGTAGTTATTCGTCAAGATAACTTCGTCCATAATTACACAGACAAAACCTTCAGTTTCCCCGAAGAGGTCACTGAAACGCAGCCAGGATACGGACGCTAAGAAATCTACACCGGGCTCATGAAGAGCCCGATAGAAGCACCCGTGAAGCTCCTTGGTTTGCCATACATTCTTGCGGTCATCGGTAGTAAGTACTACAGGTTTGCGCCAGTTCTCTTTCGCCATGGAGAGCGGGGTGAGCCCCTTGTCCATTGCGACCACATCACGGTGCATACCCACTTCGGCTTTTAAAAAATATTCCCTGAGACTGCACACCTCGCGGTTGTGGAGGGTTTTCGCATTTAAAAATCCTCAACCCCCACACTTCCGCGGGATATACAGTCTCATCACCGATGATCGTGGGTGATGCATCCGGTTTGCGGTCAGCAGTGTACGGACCCATCTATCTAGGGCGCCGAGTTCAGTCTGAGTCCATTTGAGTATGCCGAAAGAGTACATCAAAACCGGCATGACCCAACCATTGAAGGCGCGCACCTTATTTTCGCCCGAAAGAAGACTAATTAATACCTTCTTCAGGCGACAAAAGAAGCGCTCCTTCAACGACAGCTTTACAGCTTTACAGCTTTCGGATGAGGAGAGGGATCTAAGGTGTATGGAATCCGAAAGTGGAATTCCCTCGGATTCCATAATCTTACCCCCCTTTACATGCATAACTGCACATTTGTCCACACCAAATTCCATCCTGATGGCACTACTGAAACTTTTAGTTACCTTCAGTAGCTCCATCAGATGCAATTTGTTAGGGGCAAAGAGTTTCAAATCATCCATGTCGAGGAGGTGAGATATGACCTGACCACCTCTCTTCAACCGGTAGCCTAGACCTGAGTCCTCCAGCAGTGTGCTTAGAGGATTCAGGGCTAAGCAGAACCAAAGTATAAAATACAGAATATAGTATAGTATATTATTATTATTATTATACTTAATGTTATATTTTATATTCGTCATTAATTTTTTTCTTCTTCTATTTATGATAAATATAAAACGTTTAAAAAAATAACTAAAAGGATCAGCAGTTATACTTTAATTAGAAAAAAAATCGATAAAATAATAAATCATAATACTCACACTCAGTCCGGTTTCATCAAATATCTGTGATATAATATTAAGTCCACTTTTACGCAGCGCGATAATATCTGCTTTAATCTCAATATTTAAATTTCCTTGCATTTCAAAATGAACTACAACACCGCTAATAGATTAAACACACGTCACTAATCTACAATAACAACCAACCAAAAACAAATAACGCTCTATTTAGTCGCGGTGAATGAGTCGTAAGTTAACTGCATCTGTCTACCTTATTATTTATTTAGATTTCTGTGGGTATAATCATAAAGTTTAACGAATTATGTGAACAAGGCGAACATGATACGGAACTAAATTCAATAGCGTGATTATTCGAGTAAGTAATTATAAAGACATTTAAAAAAATTATCACCGTGCGTGAGATTCGAACCCACGGCTCGCTACGCATGAACGTGCTTACCGACGTATGATAACCGCTAGGCTATCATGCCATATAACCTAATAGTTGAATTTCTGAACCACAATCAGTTGCAAACGAATGTGAGAGTGATAGTATAGAAATTACTCATTAGAAGAAGGTCGTAAGTTAAACAGAAGTGTCAATCTATTGCTTCGTGACACTGTCACTCCACTTTTGACCCTTACTGTATGTAAGGTCCTATCCATGTTGTTTACTTTCTGTCTTCGTCATAACTATAATTAAAAATAAGACTGGTGACGCATCGGAAAAAGGAAATTATAGACCTATATGTCTGGCCACGACCCTGGGTAAGGTGCTGGATGATGTGCTTAATAGACATTTAAGCCAACACGTCTCTTTGCTTGACGCTCAGTTCGGATTCCGGTCTGGGCTGTCCATATAATCTGCAATACGTCTGTGTCTTAAGCGTACTGTCCGGTACTATACTGACAGAAGAACACCAGTATACGCCTGCTTCCTGGACCTGTCAAAAGCATTTAACATAGTGTCATACAATGTTTTGTGGAGGAAGATGAGGCTTAACACCAGGCTGCCTGTAGAGATCGATAATTTATTTAGATATTAGTATGATAACCAAATCCTGAGGCATTGGTCGGTCATGCATGTCCGAAATAATAATTATTTTAAATTTTATTAGCTATAAGTATCTACCTTCTAACCTAATATGGACCTGTATCAATTACTGTATGCTAAAATGCTGAAATAAATATTTTCAATTAAAAAAAAAAAACAATTTCTTTAGTACGAAAAACATCCGGCATGTACACGTTCTAACTACTACTGAAGCCATTGATACCGTTTATAGGAAATGACATCAACGTTTATCACCTGCGTGGCGGTGTGTATCTGTAAGTTTCATGCTAATGAAAAATCACTGTATTTGGCTTTTGTCTCGTCTCTATAGGTATTTAAAACCTTGATATATTATCCCATATAGATGTCATAAACAGTAGAAGGATGTATAGGTGTATACATAACGCATTCCTCTGTTGTAAAGGCAAGCTAAATGCTACTTATAAAATCTGACTTTTAGACTTTTTTTTACAGTGAAAATTAAGTAAGACTTTCATCCATCTGACTAGATCTTAGACAATATTGATGACTACCACTTGGCTGTTAAAGGTACTGTTTGTTCTAATTAAATTTAAACTTAGCCCATTGAACGAAGAACTAAGGAAGGCCAAAGGTTGAAAAATTGAAAAACCACATTACATTTTGCAATGCATCTTTGGCACTGATTTTGCTTTATTTAAATAAATATACAAACATTTTACGTAAATTCAATCATTGTCTATCACAGTTCAGTCATTGTACATTCTTTTTTATATGTTTTTTATTGCTTACTATAATATATTGTTTTAATGTAAGTGCAGTTTTGTAAACAGAATTTAAATAAGCTTATTAAGTTCAAGTAGTTTTAATGATGTTGTTTTTTATAAAAAGTTTGCTTATCTAAAAAAAGACTGGTGATGCATACAACGCACAACGAGATCTTCTTAACTATAAAACAAATGAGATTAGTCACAAAGTAACCAAAAAGGAATTACTAATTAAAACGTTAAGTTTTTTTTTTCTAAAACAAAAGCATTCAATTCTGTTTTCAAAACTGTACGAGTATTCGTGGGGTAACAGGTACGTAGGATGCTCAGGTCGTCAGGGCATTGGGCAGTCAGTTGGTGGAAGCTTTAGTTTCTGCCGGGTGGTGGTGGGGGGAGGGTCGCAAGGTAGTCAAGAGCCTTCTGGATTGCTGGCGGGATTGGTGGAGGAGTCGGCAGATGGGCGCCCTGGAACAGAAACAACGAAGGTCACAAAACAATTTTATTGGTCATGTGAATTAAATTGCAAGATTAACATCCTGAAAGAAGAAGCTAATGCCCGCTTACACTAACACTAATAAACTCCTACATGGACGCCTAAATATTATTGCACTGTAGAATTTTCAACGCTTGGCTCAGCCCCGAGTGTTGAAAACCCAACAACGGTGTCACCTAGTGCCAGTGAAAACGAGCATAATGTATAAATGGTTCATGAAAATCGATAGTTATTGTGGACCATATTGATTATTCATTAATTGCCGATAAAACCACAAAAAGTAACTCAAAATTAGTTAATAAATCTTTTAGCATCGATTATGATCATCAACAATTTTAATATAATAAAATGCCTCGAAAACAGAAGATAAAATCACAGGTGACCATTTGAATGTGAAGAAAAGTAAATTCAAAATATTCCAAGTTCATGAAACATAAGACTTAAATAATTACGTAACCATGCGTGTTTAAATAGTCTATTTTTACTAGGATGACCGAATCACACACAAAAAACCTTTATTCTAAAGGTTAAGAGTATTCCTCTACATTCTAAAACATATTGTAATAACCTTGATGTTTTCTTGTTATTTTGCCTATTTCATATGCTAAGCAATAAAAGATTAGGCGCGAATATCTAAATTGAGAAATGGATCATCATTGTTTAGTCTTGGAATTTCGAGAACATGCTTCGGCCCTTTAGTATCGTGTCAAGCATGGATTATGATGATATCAAATGTTGTTGTGCTGGGTTCCTTTAGGTAAGTCCATCTTAAATATTCTTTAATATTATATAATATTTATTAGCTAAGGCAATTTGAAATGTATTGTAGTAGTAAAAACAGTTCTATTCGTACTTATATACTTGGAAATCCCAAAACCGAAGGCAACAGTAGCCAAAATATACGAGTATTAATGAAGAAGAAAGAGACTTCATTGGCTGTCAAAAATTTACCATCTTGACATCCTATCATCATTATCATTATCATCTGCCTAGCCTTTTCTCAACTATGTTGAGGTCGGCTTCCAGTCTAACCAGATGACGACACGGTTGGCGCAGTGGCTGAGCGATCGACTGCTGCGCTGCGTGTCGCGGGTTCGATTCCCGCACGGAACAAATATTTGTATTCCCTACAGGTAGTTGTTCCGGGTCTGGCTGTTTGTGTATGTGAGTTTAAATGTTTGTAAACGCACCCACGATATAGGAGTAGTTCCTAGTGTGGGAAAACGTTTTAAAAAAAAATAAAAAGATGCAGCTGAGTAGGTACCAGTTTTACATGGAGCGACTGCCTATCTGACCTCCCCAACCCAGTTATTAGGTAATACGAAACCCGTTGCTAAGACTGGTTGCCAAACTTCCGGGCTTCTGACAACCCGTAACGACTGTCAAAAATCCACGAATGACAGCCGGGACCAACAGCTTAACGTGCTTTCCGAGGCTCGGAGTCTTGGTATGTTAAGATGGTCACCCATCCACGGACCAACCGCCCCATCTTGACATCCCATTTAATTTATTTGATATAGGATTAGATATCTCCCTCCAATTGATAAATAAAACATAAGTCAGTATTGAAATGAAATCGTACCTCTGGTTTAAAACCACCCTCATCATCAGCAACGTAGTTCAGGTTGATGACAGTGCCATCTGGTGCAGTGTAGCTAAAGGCTCCCTGCGCGACGATGACGTCACTGGCATCGGGACCAGCGGCCTTCTTCAACGTGCCAGCCTCTTCAGCTTTGATGCCGTTCTCAGCCTCGTAGCTGGGGAGGAAAGAGTATTGGTTATTGATTTATATTTTTGGCTCTTGTGATACAGGAACTCCTAGTAGGTACAAGAGCCAGATATACTCGAATGTTTGTTTATTGAATTGTAAAAAAAATCTTACTATTTTATTATTGTGCTGTTATTTTTAAGAGTAGGTGTGCATTGAAAGGGTGCATTACAGTGTGGCGGTTGAGTGACGAAGAAAAAGCCACACATATACTTAAAACCAATTAAGGAGCAATCATCGTGATCGTGGGTATAAGCATTTCCCCCAAATAGGTACTACCGGCCATTAACTTATTTCTTATTAATTCCGTTTAAAATTTTGAAACAACTGGAAGAATCTCTCTATGACCGTTAATAGAAGCGGACACTGCAGTGGTGCAGGCTCTTATTCAGCACAACAATACAAATAAGTACATTTTTATCGAGCACATTATGTTTCACCAACGTAATAATATATCGTGCAAAGCACTGATTTGATTGATCAAGTTAGAACTTATTGAGTACTATTTACTTCAGCAAATTCTATTTACGTAGAATCTGAAACCCCGTTGACGTAACTCATTGTAGGTAAACTAGATATTACCTATTCTATCTTCTTAGCATGTCGATCGCAATCTAAATGGACTCGGCCCAGCATTCGGCTACGTATTTGGCGCCATCACTAGCGTCCAACAGTTCCAGTAACGTGCAGCTAACAGTACACGCAGGATATGATATTAAGTTTCCCATCGTTTATGGAACAGCGCCACATTTACACTCCAAGAAGGAGTCGTCTATGAATCTCCATCTACATAGGTTTTCCTTGCTTCGGCCAACCTGGGTCCGGAGTCTATTTAAAGACTTGCAGATACGGCAAGCCGGCCTGAACCACACTACACATGCCTGGACTATCTGGATCTGTCACCCAAAGCACGCTAACGCAGTGTTTGCTGGTCCCGGCGTAAGTACAATATCCATAAAGTTCCTATTCTATGAAGAATATTAATGTAGAAAAATGTCCTAAAAATAGTCCTATAATTCCTCGAAAGGGTATTATTGTCTTCAATAAGGTACCTATTTCCTAATAATGTTCATTGACAGCAAACAACAGTTAGTAGGTCACCACTGATGTGTCCTTTCTCAAGTGCGTTATCAAAATTAGGTGCGAATGGAATGGTAAGAATTTTTATTGTTCGATCAAGGTTTTTACATTTCGCGATACATATCAAAATACGGCGTGATTTTAACTTGAGGAACAAGGGCTATGCCGCAATAAAAGATCGTTTGTTGAATTTGAAGTAGATATAATAGGGGAATTATTTCAACCAAGGAAACCATATTTCGGGAGGATATAGTACCCTCATTGAAAGCTTAGTGATGTCTGTTCATACTTATTTCCCAGTGTCTTTACATTTGTTACTTAATTTCGTACTTGACCTTTAAAGCTGACCCTCCGGCGGTCAGAGCCGGCGGTCAAATCAATGATAGTGATGTCGCTAATGTAACATAATACTTTGAGAGTCGTTATGTAATGCTGAAGCCGAACTGCCTGTGAGCAACACGTAATAACAGTAAGTTGGAAGCATGAATTTACACTTTAAACCGAGCAATGACAAATAGATGAGTGAAACATTTTTGAGCGCTATCTGAAAATAGAACCAGACCATACCTGCAGATGTGTGTTGGACATCAAATTATGTTAAATTCTAACCAGTCAAATGATTTTATTTTTGTTTAAACTTACGTCAATATGTTCCTGTAATTCTAGAATATACCATTTTCTTACTCTAGATTAAGTATATTTTCCACAAAAATGCTGGTTTTGGCCGCTGTCGCAAACCACCCATAGTATTGTCGCCATCGTCTCGTGCCAGTTATTCACGGTTAAACGTACGCTAGGCGCCATTGCATCAACAATTCCGCATTTTAGAACAATATTATTCCAAATCCTTATAATAAGTTAGTTATTTAAGTAATGCAAAGGTTTATTTGAACATTGCTTCGGCTTAATGAATCGCTACGAAGATGCCATACACGAAGTTCGTGTTATAGGTACTTATATAGATTAACACATAGGACAAAGGTTATGTATGTCTGCATGTTGTTGTAGCCAGTACCAAATATTTGCTTCCTAAAATAGAATGTAAATATTTATGTGTTTGGGGTTTCAATTTTTATTATTAGATCGATTATCACCGAACTTCCATAAGGTTTTGTGGGTGGCACTTGAAAGCCCCAAAACTATAGAATTTGATTCCCAAGTCAATAAAACAGGCACGGTGCAGGTGATTACAATCCAGAATTACCACATTTCAGACCATTTACAAGCTTCAAAGTCGTAGATATATATCAAGCAGTTCCAAAAACCAGTGCCTTGTAGAAATCTTGCTCTTTCGCTTGTTTATCAATTACTTTATAACCAAAGGTTCACGATAAAATACAAACTTGAACGATACAATAGGTTATTTCTACGGGTCCACCGTATACCCCAGATCAAAGAAAAATAAACAAAAAAAAAGTATATTCTCTAAAATCATACCTGTATCTATAAGATCCATCTGGTTGCTGGTCAAACTCTTGTGAGAGGATTGCTACGACTTTGTCTGCAGGCCCCTGCGGCGCTGATAGTGATACTGCCACCACTCCCAACAGAATTAACACCCTCTGGAAGGAAGAAAAGTAGAATATTTAAATAAAGACTCAGTTTAAAGTACCTAATACTGAAATTAAAATTTCTGTAAACCACGTTTAGTCATATTTATTTAATTGCCAAGTACTTAATGCTACAATTGTATGCCTATACTATTCGTGGAATTTTATTTAAAATTATACCAATTCATGATTCACTTAAAACTTTATTTTAGTTTGTGTACATAAATAAATAAAAACCTCGAACTATCGCCATTCCCAAGGGAGCTAGCTACTAAATTGATTTTGCTGTCGCAGCCATTCCAAACGCCTGACATAATGAGCGAAGCAAGTAGTGTAACATTTGAGTCAAGCTTTAATAAATACACCAGGCATTAGGCTGAGACTCGCGGACGATTTCATAATCATAATAGACAATCCAAATCACTTGCAAGTAATGTTAGATCAACTAGTAATGGAAAGCGGCAAAATGGGACTACAGATCTCGAAAACTAAACTGATGACTAGAAATGCGCATTCCAAACGCCTGTCATAATTAGCGAAGCAAGCAGTGTGACATTTGAGTTGAACTTTAATAAATCCACCAGGCATTAACCCAACCGACAAGACGAGAACAATAAATTCGCATATAAATATTAGACATTTGCTTGCTTAAATCAATAACGCACTTACTTAGAGACGCCACAAGGTTACAGAAGACACATCGACCTACAATTACAATGACATAGTAACTGAAGACCTTTAGTTTATAGTATTTAGTCAATGCTCATGTCGTTGAAAGATGTATAGCCCATTTGTAACGAATATCAATTTCAACATTATTCACAATCAACCAATTAATTTCTGTAAAATCAATTTAAATTCAATAATTTATTGCTGATGAGTTTTAGTGTGAGATTTATAATCAGTTTAGGCGGTCTTTAAGTTTGTTTTTTTTTGTTTGTGACGACTGCATCCAGTCCTCAATAAGACACTGGTCTTATAAACTATGTAGTTACTACAAGAGTAAAACCAACATGATGATAGTTTTAAAATGATTAATTGGGATTAATTCTGGTATTTTTTCATTCAAATATAAATATGTCTCTTTTTTAACCCTTTACTTTTGGCTGTTTTTTATGGTTGCCTGTTTTATCAGCTTTATCTCATACCCACGTAAGTACTCATAAAACTGAAGTGCATTTGTAAGTAACATGTATGCACTAAGTTAAACAAAATGACATCATATTGTCAGTGACCCATTGGTGCAGATGCGTGCCTGACCTAAAATAAGTTTAGGTCAGGCACGCATCTGCAGATAAACAAACTTATTATATTCACTTGCTAATAGTATCCACAACACAAGACAAATACAATTAACTGGCAGGCTGGTGGCCGTTAGTGGGACGCGGCCTTCACGCGACAATCACGCGAGTGACGCACGCAGGTTAGGGAACAATTCGAGACAATACATAAGTAATCATAACATGTCAATATTCTGATTTATTTGAAAGTTCAATACGTTTTATAACCTAATAGAAACTCAAAGCATTTATGTTAATTACAGCCACTTTAAATTAACAAGGAGTCGGTCAATCAGAAGACCAATATTCTCGTAATTAAAAACATTCAAAATCTAGTCACAATCTCATCTTTCTTAGCGACAGTCAATGTCAAAAACTTGTCAAAAATGTAGGTAAATTAAAGGTATTTTTGACAGATCGAGACTGAGATCAGAAACGTTCTTAAAATTACGGAAATCAGTAAATCAGGAAATCTTAAAATTACAGAAACCCCTCAGGACGACTAAGTTGCCCAGTGCAAAGTGCAGCAGGTTCTTAGGTAGAAGAACGGACAAGAAACTCCATGGACACTTTTTTAAATCAAAACAATGTTATCAAATTCGAGAGGAGATGTTAAAAGGAATCCTTGTCACATACCTAGGTATTTACTTCAGTCATTGCACAGGGATCTAAGGGAATTTAAAGAAGAAGAAAAAAATCTAAGAGAGTGAACCCTATTTTAAAGACAGATGCAGATACAGGAAACTTCTAAAACATATTACGCGATGATATAATAATAAAAAAAACGTTTATTTCTCTACACAAGTTATGAACTTAATGCTAAATTTTGAAAGTAGTGCACGAACAAGGAGCTACCTTTGTGAGAGATGATTCATCAAAAGTATAAGAATGAGAATCATTAAAGTTTAATAGAACTAAGATGATTCATTTTGTAAATGATGTCTGTGTTTAATAACATTTTCAACATAATTGGACTGGTTGTAGATAAGAATTTATTAATTAATATTTTAAGCGTTGATATGATCAAACTGTAACAGATGCGAATCACTTTAATATTATACAAAGTTTTATTAACTTACATATTTTACAAATATGTAAGTTAATAAAACTTATCAAAAGATATTATTTACTTATTAAGATAGCTTGTTATAACACCAGCAGGTGGTATAACAAGCTATCTTAATATTTGTAAAATATGTAAGTCCGTCCCACAGAGAAGAGGCTTGTGTCCCAGAGGGAACGTTATAGGCTGATTATTTATGTGTGTGTTTATGTATCTAAGTCTGTCACCACAGACCACGTCAAAGAAGACAGGCTTTATGATTATGGTCAATGTAGCGGCTAAGGGGTAATGCTAGACAAAATAAAGCTTGGAGCATTAATTACACTATTGGTAGAGTGATATAATTCTATCCGTAGGTATTCCTGAAAACGCAAATGTTGTAAATGAAAAACGAATAAGACTGTCTTTATTCGTTTTCTCTGTGAATTCTTAACAAAAGTATACAGGGGTAGCAGGGACATCGACGCGCATTCCGTCACCATGTGTCAGTACACGATTCTGAACCATACATTTCCGATTCTGAACCATACATGACCGCGAAGGTGTTGCACTTGTCTATGAAACAGCAGATTTTTCTTTGACAACAATTATGCATGCATTCATGGTCTGTAACCATGAAATCAGCATATATTATATGTTTGCGCATCGAAGTCCCTGCCACCGTGTATAATAATATTCAAGTACAGAGGCATATAAAATAAGATTATTGGTTACACAACTAAGTAACCGTGTATTACCAGTCACATTGATACTTTGAACTGTGGTTTAATCGGTGTCAATGTGCCTAGGTACAGACATCGTTTATGATCACTTGACAGTTAACATTAAACTTAAAGCAATCGATGAATTAACAGATAGGCAGGTTGTTTGATAAGCCGCACAAGTAATTTAACTTAATGTACGTAACAAGGTATCCTATTCAATTGTATCTTCGTGTTATGAAGTACCTAGATGAAATTTAGTCGTAGTTCAGTTTTGGTCACTTTTTGGTTTTTTATAAACCACCCTAGTATATAATAGTAGACTATGATGTCAACGGGACCCTATTACTAAGGCTCCGCTGTCCGTCGGTCCGTCCGTCCATCTGTCACATGGTCATCTTTTCAACCATACTAGGTAGACACTTTATAACCACTTTATCGAAAACTGCACCTACGTATCCTGGCGTATGTCCTAGGATGGCCATGTTTAGGTTCTATAAGCATCATCATTATAGGTATCAGCCAGTAATAGCGTCTGCTCATCATTAGCCTCATAACAGCCCGCTATAACTACATCCAGGTAAGTATTATTATTGTCATAATCAAGATGCTTGTCAAATAGTATGGTGATTAAACAAGAGGAAACTGTTGTAGCTTTATTGATGCGTAGCCTTTTATGATAGGAAAATATATTAATTGTAGGTATTACCATTACCATATGTACTTAGATAGATTTTACTATTGCCCCTTGATCCTCCTTAGTGTATCCAAATGGATGGTTAATTAACCATTTAAAAACCTGTATAAATGAACCTTTACATGGAAAGGATAATTAGCACCTTGTACAATTTAGGTTTATGGATAGAGTAAAATTACTCAATCAATTGTTCACTGTGTAAGCCCAGGTATCAGAGGCGCGTTTTTCTGCAGCGATTTTTTATCGCGCTGGATTGGATTTTGAACGCACTGCTTACCGCCGAGAGTTGAAAATCCACCAGTGTTTTTTTGAACGCGCTGGGATCAATTCGTGGCTGGGATACACTCTATTGGATTCTCAATGCTCGGCTCAACACCGAGAGTTGAGATCTTGTGTTCTTTACGTCCGTACGAACGTGGGGCTAATAAGCCAACAATACAACAATAGGATTTTTTGACATTAAAAACGAAAAGTTTTGGTATTTTTATAACTTCCTGTGTTAAGGCCATGACAATTATGTAACTGCGGGGTAGATCAAGGTG
This sequence comes from Apamea epomidion, assembly GCA_947507525.1. Classification (NCBI taxonomy): domain Eukaryota; kingdom Metazoa; phylum Arthropoda; class Insecta; order Lepidoptera; family Noctuidae; genus Apamea; species Apamea epomidion. The sequence continues at coordinate 11,397,173 of OX382228.1, read as the reverse complement.
ACAGTTTACTGTCGGTGCACATATGGCATAAAATCACATGATGCTTCACATTTCGTCTTATATTGACCCGTGTAAGGATCCCTGGAGTTTCCTATTATTGCCTAAGGGTGCCAACAGACCGGCTCGTTCGACGACACTTTTCCGATCATTGTAAGTATTATATATTATATAAGGCCCAGTGGTAACGGCCGCGGCTTACGAGTTGTAAGTCGTAGGTTCAAACTCAGACAGGCGCTTTACTTTGTGTAAATTATTTCATCACCACTGCTCCCAAAATGGTGACGGAAAACATCGTGTGGAAATCGGCATGTCCTAGAGACAAACATTCTAAGATATGTGACATCTACCAACCGGCACTGTACCAGCCTGGATTACAGCCCACTCCCTCTCACAGAGGGTGGCCTGTGACCCAGCATGGGGCACATTATAGGCTGATTGTGTGTGTATAAACCCATCATGATAAAATAGAGTATTGACAGAATACACTCTTCATATTGACCTATTATGCAAGGATTGCGTGTGGATTACCAGCACGGGCTAGTGTTACGAAGGTTGATACGCTTCACGGACCATTAGCAGAGTCTAGTTAGTAACTGATATCGTCACTTGAAACTTAGGTCTGCTCGATTAGTGTATATGTTAACTTTAAACGGTGTTGGCCGATCTATATTATAATCTGATTTGCTGATGATGATTCAAAATACACCTATTAATTAACAAGAAGATAATATTTTCTTCCTAATGAAAACCTTAATTGGTTTGTAACAAAATCAAATGTAATGCCATTTATAGCTTCCTTTCAGCATAAAAAAACAGAGAAAGTTTATGTGAAATCCAAAAAGGAACTGCAGCTGGATAGATTCCATCTATAGACAAGTAATGAAAGAAACAATTAAGTTAAAGTGTATTTAAATAAGAAATCTATCAAGTAAAGATCCAACCCTACACATTATAGTTATCTTGAATTTAAATTGATATTTTATAGACATGTAAATGCTGGTAGATGTTCATTGCATCATGGGCAAGTTAAGGTAAGCCATCCATCTATGTGTAAACTCCACCTACTAGCAAATCATCGGTCATTCTTAGGGACATTATTAATGCGAGGTTTATATGCAAATTAAGACATGCAGCAACTGGTTACAAACGCATAGCTACAGCAACATTAAAGGGACTAAGACGTAATTATAATCGTCCCTACCATGAAGAAACTTCTCATATTGCAACTGATAAAGAAACGCCAGAACGAATAGAAAAGACGAAAGAGAAATAGACAGTTCCTGTCTAAGGAAATTTTCGTGATGCGCGTTAGTTATATAATCATTTCCACCGGCTTGTCCACACAATTGTTTATAAGAAAACTGTGAAATACTAATATGGGCTAACCACTTAGATACGCTTACGTACATACGTTACCGTAAGACAAAAGGTTTTCAAGTAACCGTGTGTCACCCACAAACTATTCTTAGCACCGCCTAAATACCTGTGGATGCTGCGGTATGCAGATGTCGGCACACGTAACTATTTTGCAAGTGTATGGAGTTGTGGGAACATGTCATAGAATTCGAGAGTTGCGTCGAAAACAATATACTACGTGAAAAAACAAAAGGTGTACACCTAATTAACCGCTCGCACGCCTCCGCAGGAATCCAGGTATGGACTTAACAAGCGAAAGATTTGACCGTATTTTTTCTCAAATCTCAGAAACGGCTTGGCTCGCTAATATTCAGCCAAAAATAAAATAAATCTAGTTTTAGCCACCCAAATAAAGATATCTGTATAATGTGACCCGAATGAATGACCCTGTCTAGGCGTATTCTATTTTATGTATAATGTATTTTTATACAAACTCATCTAAATCATTTATTTTTAGATACAAAAACTCGTGTCATATAATGATTCAAATGACTCATGGAATTAATGATGTTTTTGTTTTAATGGTAATATTTTAAATTGATTAAGAGTGTGTGCCAACACTGGTCTTTGTTTTTTCGATAATCTGGTTAAAATCTAATAAGTTACCTATCTACCTACCTTATTATTTATTTATAGGTATGAGTAAACCGTTTAGAACACGTATTTGAAGCAAAGTTTCTTAACACGGCTTGCGGTAGGAGTTGACTGGCAGAAATCTTCAAGTAAGGAAAAAGCGTTATGCCTCCTCTACGTGACTTTCTCTCTCACTCTGTCTCTTTCTATTATATACGAGTGTGTGTGTGCGCGCGAGTATCGCGTAAGGAACTCCGCGCCTGACGGGGGTCCAAATATGGTAGTACGAGAGTATCAAAAATATGGTTTTGCGATGTCGATAAGTATACATTATATTATATTTTAGTAGTGAAAATGTTTTAAGTTTTTTTTTGTAAACTCCTTTAAAATCAGAAATACAGGCGTTGTTCGAGACGGCGGAAATATTGCGCGTGCGGTTCTGTAGCGTCCGGAAAATTAAACCTCAAGCCAAGCTCGGCGATAAGGAGAAACTTTGTCATAGCCAGCGACCGCTACATTACTATGTATTATAATTGTGAAACCTATTATGTGTAAAACAATTATTAAATGAACCTAAATAAATGTTTGTTGGTTTAATATTTTACCAATTTAATACTGAATAAAATATTATTATCTCCTTTATTTCAATGTAAACACGTATACATTATATTTTTAAATATTAGAATATAAAAAGTATAAGAACATTTAAAAATATAAAAAATAGTAGCCCACTGGTATCGGGAACAGGGTTCTATATTATTATTATTATTTAAGAAATATTTTCGTAAGTTTTTTTTTCTTAATGCACTGAACTTAATTAGTGACCATACTATTTTTTTTAAAGATATCATGGATTTGTATGGCTTACTAAAAGATAGCTAAACTACCAGGAATTCTAATAAAAATAAAACTTGCAATGTTGGCGCCACATAGATACATTATGACCTTTACATCTTCTTTGTCTAATTATTTGGCACTAATAATGCCGACATAATGTTTAGAAAAAATAACAGGTAAGTATTTAATTTTTTTACCGACCATGTGAACAACATTTAGATTTCGAGTAGGATTACATTAATTCATTGATCTCATCATCTCCCTAGCCTTTTCCCAACTATGTTGGGTCGGCTTCCAGTCTAACCGGATGCAGCTGAATATCAGTATTTTACATGGAGCGATTGCCTACCTGAACTCCACAACGCAGTTACTGGGTAATACGATACTCCTTGGTATGACTGGTTGTCAGACTTTCGGGATTCTAACTATCCGTAACGATTGTCAAATACCCATGAATGACAGCCGGGACCAACGGCTTAACGTGCTTTCCGAGGCACAGACGGGTCTCGGTATGTAAAGATGGTCACCCATCCACAGACCAACCGTGGCAAGCGTAGCATAACCTGATCGATCGACCTGTGCGGCTCTTATTATTTAGCTACGAGCCCCTCAAAAAAACCCCTTTTTCTGAGCAGTAAGCAGGGTAAAAAAAGATTATTTATGAAAATTGAACATGAACTTTATCGTTATAAAATCCATAAATCACATCAATACTAGCAATTGATAAATAAACGCGGCAAACGTACCTAACAATAAATCTGCATAAAACGATGGCACGCTTGTCACTGAGGTAAACAGCACAGTTGTTGGCAAAGGTTACCTATGTATTGTGGGTGCAATGAATGCACGACGCGTTGCATAACCAGCCAGTGACCCTATGCCCTATGCACCCACTTTGGTCACGTCCCTAAAAACGAGATTAATGTAATAAGATGTCTCGGTACTAATTAAGAGGTTAAATTAGATAGGAGCGGGAGTTATCTGCGTAATTATGGTCAATTAACATGCGATTTTAAGTATTTGGAGTCTTGTCTGTTATTAGTTGCCCTGTCAAGTTTAAGTGGCATTCAATTGACAAACTTTGTAATGGCTTCAAGATACTGTAACAGCTATTTATAAAAACAAAAAATTGACAGTGGAGTTTTGGTATGATTTCTTATGGCCGACTTTTTGATCCATAGCTAAACTCAACCAATTGTTGAAAATAGTAAATAATGGTACAATTTTTGCAAAATATGTTTATGATAAATTTTTAGGTTATGTAATGGTTATTTTTTAACTAATAGTTAATTATTTGACTATTAGCAAAGATATTACATATCATTTTGCAAAAATTTAACCATTAGTTACTATTTTTAACAATTGGTGGAGTTTAACTACGGATCGAAAAATCGGCCCTTAGGGCTGATTTTTCCAATGCCAGATAATTTTATTGGAGGAATAATTTTGAATTTTTGACAATTTTTCCATACAAAAATTGTCAGACGTCAATTTTATTCCATGAATAAAAATTATCTGTCGATTGAAAAATCAGTAATTTTGCTAATTTGACCAAAGTCAAATATCTTTTATCCGTGGAATAAAACTAATGTCTGGCAGTTTTAGTACGTACGTAGTTATAAAAGTTTAGTGAAATTCGCCATTAGAAGCGATTACAAGTCTTTGGGTTCCCTTTTGGGAATAAATTCCAGTCTCTCATATATTATAGTTTCCTTTTCAAGTTTAAATGAAATTCAATTGATAAACTTTATGATGGCTTCAAAATACTGTTAAAGCTATTTTAAAAAAGGAATGTGACAATTGGGTATGATATGATTAATTTAGAAGTGATTTTAAGTGTTTGGGTTCTCATTTGCAATTGATTCCAGCCTCTAATAAAGTGTCCTTTTCCTATTAAAGCTATTTTAAAAGGAAATGTGACAAAAGGGTTTTGGTGTGAATCATACCAAAACCAGTAGGTATGAAACTTACACAAGAACTTTGTAGGTGGTTGTAATTTTCCTTCGCCAATTACTAGCCAAAGGAATGGGTTTTCCGTTCTATTGATGAATATGTAAATGATTAGTACCTAACCTACTCAAAAATTTACTAATCAATAAGAATCGTCTTTTTCTTTCTAATGAGCTATTTCGATACTTGATTTGAACTATTCGTAATGGTTTTAAACATTCGCGGAAAAATCTCTAGGCCTTTTCACATCACTGCGGTTATTTCTATATTAATGGAAGTAAAATTATTACCTACACGAAGGTGTGAATATTTCAATCTTTTTGGGCAACAATATACGAAACAATATTTAATTTACATAAAATACTAATCAACAATACTTTAAGGAAACGGAATAAACATACCCAATTTATTGATATGTTATTCATAAATAACTTTATTTGTGTCACCATAACGGGGACACGATAAATTCTTAACTTCCTAATAAGATGACCTATCTACGATGGTAAAGATGCCCTCTGCACCTAAATGCTAAAGATGCAACATCCTACAACAGGGGTCAGGAGTTCACATCCCAGCATGGGTTATAATTTACAGAATCATTTAAGTCCGTTTAAGGCTTGGTTAAATTGTTTCTAGCACTTTTAGCGTCTCTGTAAAAAGTTGAATTTATTGAGGAGCGGCCAATTACTCCTGTATCCCATTTATAGCTGAGGCAGTAAGCCAAAGAATATAATACTAAAACACTTCTGATATTTTAACTCAATTACCTACTTATTTACCTAACAGACCTTATAGTTATAGTTATAAGTAGTGGTTTAGTTTTATTTGTATAGTCCAGGGAGTAAAACCTAGTATATTTTAGACCATGCTAACACTATATTTTTTAGGTTGCAAAAGTAAGGATATAAATTAAATAGTTTAAGTTAAAAGGCACTCATTAATTACTGGTACCAAAGCACCAAAATAAAAATATTATATATATATTAAAAGACAAAAATATTAACCGATGCTAATTCCCAACACGTAAAATATCTCTATTCCATCTCTATTAATCTAAAATTACGTTAAATAACAACTAAAACTTACCATTGTCATATTGAACGGAGCACTTGATAATAATTATTCAGGATGAGAAAATGTGATAACCCATGTGGTTTAGTCGGCGGCGTGTGCGCCCGATTGTACTTACTCGTCTAATCACCTGTCCCTTTTATAGAGACGCGGATTTGTCTAGCCATTGCATGTAGCCGGGGGAGCCTGCACTGACTGCACAATGCAGGGATGGACTTAGGCCTACGTTTTGTAAGAAAAAAATTATATTTTCACGAAAGAGAAGCATAATAAGATTTGAGTGGACGTTTTTGTGGATTGTCAATTTTATAAGGAAGTTATTTTGATGAAGAACTGCTTGTTATCCTCTGAAACTATGCCAACAACTTCTGAAATGTTCATAACATACATTTTCAGGCATGTGTTTATACAAGCTAGCATAGATGGAAGATGGAGTAAGTTATGCGTGTTCTGGTTACTATAAAGCCCGTGTTGGCTCCTCACATACCTACAAAACACAGGTACTATTCACAGGTATTCATCTCAGGTATTCACAGGTATTCGTCTACCATCCCTGCCTGTCAGCTGTACCTGTCAGAGCTGGCGGATATACGTGAAATTAATTTCAGGAGAATTTTTAAGCCATGTAAGCTGCGTTAGAAATTCTCCTGAAATAAATTCTAGAGTAAATAAAACGTCTATTCCTGTTGAAGTATGTAAGAAAATAAGATGAATCTTGAATTAACGTCACAGTCTATGCAAAGTAGGTATTATGATGTCTCACCAGATAACAATGTGATCATCAAAAGAATATACACATAGTTTTTAATAAATTAACATAAAACATACCAACTAATTTTAAAGTGATCTTTATTGAAGTTTCGTCTATAAATGTGAATTTTTACGACTTAATTATGTGTCTATTATTAATTAAAGTATATTAATAAGATGATGTCTGTACATATTGATCATCACAGGTCATAATGCAAACAAAAGATTTTATAGTAATGCCCCGTTGTGTTAACTGGCAGTTCGTTATCAGTTTTTCTAATATTGTTTTGTGTTTTTTAATACGCTCAGTTACTATCATTTTATTGTAATATTATTAGGTAGTGTCTGAAATTACATAGTCAGTTAAATTACAGTTTTATACATTAAGTATCTATTTTGTTTAAATAAGTTATAAGTCCTTCAATGGCATTGATTTTATTGTGTATAACATAATCAAACGGACGTTGTATTTAAATATTCATTACGCATCGATTTGGTCGATGATTAAGGGCCCTAGTTTACGAACTCTATTTTATTGACTGTTTATACAGACAGGTGCTAATAATACCCTCTGTATTATTATTTACTCTGTATTGTAAAACTTTTATGGCAATAAAAGATGTAACACATATCTATTTGATTGGTCATAAAATTGACAAGGAGTGTATTAATTGATAACCTTTATGAACGAACGAAATATTAATGTATTTCGTCACACACCATCACCCGAATCACTGAACGATTTTGGATCTTCATAAACATATGTTTTACTAAGAAAATCTCATATTAAACGTAATTCGCTCCTGTAATCGTGTCGCAAAAAATGGCTAGGATTTTTTTTCAAAAAGTTGCCTCAACGTTTTGTGTCAACCTTAGCTTTGATTTCAATATGAGGTACAGATTAATATCACACTGCAACTGAAATGAATTCCTCTGGCTTCTGCAAAAAAGAATACTTATTCGTAGATAATACAAAGCATTATGGAGTTGTCATGCGTATCCCATAGTTCGTCCCCTTGTCGTAACATTATCTCGTTCAACGTACAATAGAATAACCATCAAGAGTCTCGTAAAACGATGGCCAACCCAACACTTAAATGGTACGCACGCTTTATGTCAAATGCATTGCAAATTGCGCCCGCGCCGCCTCGAAGATGCCACTGCGCTTGGCATTTTACAATTTTATTTAAACTTGGAACTTATTAACTGCTTTGACACACCAACACACTTACATACGAAACACGCAGAGTCAATATTCGCTCGTTAGCTGGAAACATTTACACATTTAGATGCAACTTTGCTCATAAGTTAAAGCTAGAGAATTTTAAGAAATAGCAAACCGAGAACACTTACAAATTATCCATTTTATTAGTTTTCCATTAACTTTTTGCCAACAAAGCGTACTTGACACATAAGTGCAGTTGTCGTAAGATGTATGTGTAGATCGTCATCTTGGAAATTAGTATGTACCTAGGTACTCACAAACTTTATGTTAGTATGTACCTAGGTACTCAGAAACTTTATGCAAGCCCAACTTAATTCCGATACGCCACGATCATTAAAGTTATTGTTCGTTCATTCGACCACACATTCAGATTATGAAATACATATTATTACTCTTTAACATGGTCTATTTCCGTAATAATAAACATAAAGTTTAAATTTCATGAGCGTTTTATGGTCATTTTATGGCTACACTAACCAGGTAAGTAATAGGTCACTTTATCGGAACTACATAGTTACAAAAAGAGTTAATGGAAACGATTTGTTGCTGTGTCTTAATTTATTTCGTTTTTTATCCAAAATAAAAATGTTTTAGAGTTATTGATTATTTTCACCAAATCGATCGAAAAAACCCCAAGAAGATTTTTCTTTCAAAGTAGAACAGTTAGTCTTGATTGTTTTACTTTTTAAGGATTTTTCTTTGATACGTAACTATTTATTAATACTTTTTACTTTATATTTCGATTCTACACACCTAAGCTACATAATTTAATATTTATACCTTGACTAGCAAAAGAAAAAACAAGGTAATGGCAATAACTCGTATCATACTTATTGAATTAGGAAACGATACAAATATACAAATATAGCTGTTCTATATTAAAACTCGGAAAAACACAAACGCCTTTCAGCCATCCATCGTATTTCTACGACATTGTATAATCTTCGATATATGTATGTTTGTAGTAGGTATTATACAAAAATAAAAACGATTGATCTTTTAGTTGGTACCTAATTAATTTTTTACACTTATTAATTTCAGATTTTTGCCTACGAGACTTGTCGTCATCATCATCAATCATTGACAATATACCTCTACTACCAAATTATTTCGAGGTCAACATCATTATTGTCCATTAGGCTTTTCCAATATCGAATATCTACTTAAAATTCTTCCCAAATATCCATTATTACTATGGCAAAGAACTAGGTCACTGCGTTCCAATATGTATGTAATATAATATTTTAATATCCAATAAATTATGTTATAAGCATTATTGCTTCTGTATGCATCGCTGGATGAACTTTAATACGTACGACATATCAATAATATCATATCATACGTACATACGTTTATGATTGATCATAATATACCTAGGTAATAAACATAATAACTTATATCGCTCCATAATGTTACTGCATAATAGTACGTACTAATTAGTATCGATATTAAATATATCATATATTATATATATCAATTTTACTGCGAGTACCTACACAAATAATAAAATAAATAAATAAGAATATTTATATGCTGCAAGCACGCATCCATTGTACAAACCATGAATTTCATAACGCCGAAGGATGAATTCCAAAAAATCCTAATTATCAGTACAGTGTAAATTGAGAAGTTAACAGGCATGTCATTAATTTGTCTCATAAGGCCTGGAGTAAGTCGTAGCACTTAATTAAAAACACAATGCGACAGATAAAAGTTCTCATTTAAAAACGTACAATTGTGTAAACTTTAGTTTAACAGGTCATCGGACCAAATTTTTAAACAATAAAACTATTATAGTATTGTTTTCGCGCACAAAAGCTCATTATAGTAAGCGTCTGCGAATTCCAGCGGAGGTTAATCTCATTACTTTAGTAGATGGGCGATTAGAAGGATCATTTGTGTGGGACAATTTCTCACACCTTACGTTTTGGTGGTAGTGTCGCACGCTCCCACCAGTCTATTACCAACCTATTAAAAAGAACTTAAATGTGGAAACGAACAGTACTCTAAGAGTTGCACATTGAGTGAGATGTTGTTGAATCAAAAACTGCGAACAAAGGAATCTGTTCAGAAGTGTAGGTGCACAAGATTAGGCAAAACGTTTTTGTTAAGATTGATGATATTTTTATAAGGCTCCTTCGATTAACTTCAACAGAATATGATAATTCTCATTCTAAAATAATATGCCGCACCAAAATCTACACTAATAATTATGTAAAGAGATAAGTGGTATAAAATAAATATGCAAAGTTTCCAAGCACTTGTTACGCTGGAAAGAAATGGAGGGTTACGTGAAAATGGTTACCACCGCCCAATGGAGTCTAATCAACGACAAGAGTCAGTCATAAATGCGTGCTGTGAAAACCTAGAAACCAACCCACATCCAAATTAGTCTTTACCGGATAAGCCCACAGTTTTATTCCGGCCAAAAAGGTTCAGCGTTTAATCTAAAGAAGGACTAACTGCAATAAAGTAATTATAAAAGGCGGTAGAACTCAACATCAATTGAAATTATAAAGACAACGATAAAGGTGTGAACAATCCTATAGTAGCAACAGTAATTAAGTTTTGCTAAAGAAAGTCACATACAGAATTGATAATCCATTGACAAATTCAACAAAAACAATAACAATGGTATATTTGTAACGAAATTCTGGTTTCTTTGGGAGATTGGAAGTAATAACGTTGCTAACTCGCTCTTTGCTTTCATTGATCTTGACATAATTGGCACACTATTATTACAACGACACGTACACAAATCATTCGACGTTGAAAGAAAAACTGCTACATAAAACGTTTCATTGGTAGTTTATTAGGTAAATTGGAAAATTAATGATCTTTTTTCTCTCAACAAGTAGATTGATGGCACTACCTACACTGGAAGTGGCGGCCTTTCGCCAAAGGCAATAACATTGACCTTGCCTGGGAATTTAACGCGATATCTACGCCTCACTGATTAAATACGCACATAATAGGTTACACGTATTATCACATTTACTTTTACACCCTGTGCGTGTTTCTAAACTTTTAAATATACTATTATATTTATCAATAAAAAGCGAAAACTGGGACGGATTTAGATTTTTTACAAACGTCATACGGCTGACATCCTTTTTTGTCTGGTCTAAATTTATCTTGTCATTGAAATCCTGGTGATTGACATAAAAAATATCGACTATTTGTACAAGGAGTATTTAATACTTTTAATTTGTTATACTGACAATAATCGTGTTTTTCGGCTAGGATTTTTAAGATGCTGTTGGAGCTAACCCGCGTTCTACTTAATAAAGATGCGGTCTTTTTTCCTCATTAAATAACGTCGTAGGTGTATTGGTAATATGGGGACTCCTCAAATTTTAAAATATACTGCTCCATATAACATTGAACGACTTTTTACGACTTATAACGAATACTTTAAAAAAAAGCACGGCTCGACGTGGATTCAAACCAACGTACTGCCCAATGTCGCCTTTCGGGTTCGACTGTGGAAAAACTGTTTCTGGAAATTGAAACTCTCAATCATAACCGCTTCAAGCGATCTTAAAACACCCGAGCTAACTAGACTTCTAGTGTATCGTTATACTTATATGTGCATAGGGACGAAGCTATGACGAATAACCGGCAATATATTGTGCAGGACGGTATGTTTGACATCGGTATGTTTATTCATCAATTTATTTCGATTATCAAATTTAACTTAACTTATGAAGATATCTCAATATAAAAAAAACTGATGAAACACTACTAAAAAAAATCGTAACATCGATAGCACCAAAACTTAAAATTCATACCACCGTATTACTAAATCATAGACAATTTCGAGCGGCCATTGTTGTTTAGGTACATCTTTGGCGAATTTTGAAACGCCGGACTATACGTACTCTATAGAAACTAATGTAAACTGCAAATTGCAAATCTCAAACATGACGACTCTCTGCGCCTAGTCTTATTTAATCAAACCATCATTAAGTACAAGGGTGACATCAAAGAGACATTCGATTAACATACCAACAGCAAAAAATACCTACAGAATAAATGAACTTTACGATGTTCAACAAGCATTCGCCGCTCACTACGTCAGGATTTCTTGAGGACAGTGTGAATTACTACCAGTAAACATATTTCTATACAACACTAATCCCTGTAAATCCCCTGGAATTATGTATTTGCCACTTAAATCAAAATCTCGAATTTATATTCGGAGTTTAGAGAACCAGTCCTAAACGGATGTCTCGTCCAGTAGGTAATACTACACGTTTATGACATTTCTTTAGTACGTACTAATAAAAATGACATCATTCATCATCATTCTAAACATAGCCAGTTTTAGAAATACGAGGCGCACCTTATATACTTCGTGTGTGTGATTCTAGAACCCGCGGGAGGGGTCAGTGTGTTTAATGTTTAAAATCGACTAATTAACAATATTCCTATAGCTTATTTAAGGGTAGGGGGTTTCGGGTTTTCGAGCTCGTGCTATAAACGCACTTACGGACAAACAGACAAAGAGACGTTGCGTTTTATAATATGCACCTGAGGATTTTTAGGTTAATAAGCGGTGTTGATAAAAAATATATAATATCGAATTAGCTATAAATAATAAATTAATAATAATAATTAATTATCTATAAATTAATTAATTAATTCATTTCGTACCCAAAAATGAAATAAAGTACCGGACGAAATATAAAGTACTGCCTCCTCATGGGAAATTACCTCTTGAGCCTGTTTTACTAAGTATTACAACGATAGTCTAACATAAACCCCCCCGCTGCTATTTAAAATTGAAAACGCCAAAAATCATACTTTAATAACAAGTTTATAGTTAAAACAGGTTCAGGATGTTAAATTTAATTAAAAGTTAGTATATTTTTAATGTTATGCTTAAAACACTAATTGTTATAAAAATATGATTTTTGGCATTTTCAATCTGAAATAGCAGCCGGGGGTTAATTTTAGAGTTTCGCTGTAATAGTAAAAAATTCTCAATTATTTCCCATAAGAAAATAGTTTTTTTTTTCTAGCCGGCACTTTAATTTTTTGGGTATAAAATGTTCGACACTTGAATGATGTCCTTTAAGGATATGACAACCTTATTCTCCAACACCACTTATTCCAAGAGAGTACATCCAAAATTTTTCATAATCATAGTAATGATCATCCAGTAACCCCCGCACAAAGTAAATGCCAAAACAATTATTATGGCATACTAGTGTAAAATGAAGAAAATTTAATGATATTTTTTTGTAATGCTGTACAGCTTAAAAAACAGATATTTTATCAAGATTCGTAAAAGTAAAACATATTATAGAGGTATGAGGAACAGGGTGTAAAGTTCACTCATCCTCCATCGAAAAGGGAGGATCCTCCGACCAGACGGGTGTTGTGTCTGGCGGGCAATTGCCCGACGATTGATGTTGGGAAATTGTATCTATGCTAATTGCGCGGTAAACTCTGCTTGCGAGATGCAGGATTTGCGTGACGTCAGTATGACGCGTTGTTCGCATGTGGCGTTGTAGATACCGCTACATCACTCCCCTCCGGAGACCGGAGGTCGATAGTGGACTGAGTCTTGTATCTTGCGATGCTTGCCAGGCCAGCTGAGGTTCCAGTGAGTCGGAACCGGTTGCCGCATAGTTCACGGTGAGTCGGAACTGTCTGCGGAGTTGTCCCCAGTGAGTCGGGGTGGCGCTGCGTTATATTCCAGTGCGTCGGATGTACAGCGCCGGGTTGAGGCTGGCTGCTGCGTCGACCAGGAGAGGGTGCTCTGCTTGTTGACCGGCCGAAAGTGCAGTGAGCTGTGCCGAGGTTGCTGATGAGGCTGAGGGTGATGACCAGGTATGCGCGGACGCTGCATGCTGGTGGTCAGGATACCCGTTGAAGCCGTGGGTGCTGGCTGGCTGGGTGACTCGCCGCTAAAGCTTGCGGGAGTGATGATGATGTCACGCTGAAGTGTTTGCACGAAGGCTGCGCTGACGTTCATGTCCGGGGTCACTAGTATAGAAGTATGAGGAACAGGGTGTAAAGTTCACTCATACTCTATAGAAAAGGGAGGATCCTCCGACCAGACGGGTGTTGTGTCTGGCGGGCAATTGCCCAACGATTGATGTTGGGAAATTGTATCTATGCTAATTGCGCGGTAAACTCTGCTTGCGAGATGCAGGATTTGCGTGACGTCAGTATGACGCGTTGTTCGCATGTGGCGTTGTAGATACCGCTACAATATCAATATGAGAGATTTTGACAACATCGATTCATATTATGAACGCTTATTTAATATATATCCTAAAAAATAAATTAAAAATTTAAGTAACCCCCAACTACGTGAAACCCTATAAAAAGAAAAAAATAACCTTGAAATTATGACCCTACGTAAGTACGTGTGAAATTTTTTGATTAAATGTTGTCCCGTCGGGGGACCGCTCTAATTATTAGCCAAACGTTCTGTTAAAGTTTAAAATAGTAGCGGTCCCCCGACAGGACAATATTTAATCAAAAAATTTCATACGTACTTACGTAGGGTCATAATTTCAAGGTAATTTTTTATCTTTTTATAGGGTTTCACGTTGTCGGGGGTTTTTTACATTTTTTATTTAATTTTTTATTTCATGCTTTTTCTAGGGACTCCTTGTTATTTCATTTCTTTTATTTTCTTGCGTTTTAAGATTCAGGTAATTTGGTATTTAATCAGGTTTTTTGTAATTCGCCATTTTGTGTTAGTGGCCATCTTGGATTTGAAATTTGTCATAGTGTATAGTATTCTACTAGTCAAGCCCTTTCATTTGATACCCATGTAGAGGGAGTTGTGAAGAAAAATTGTAATTCGCCATTTTGTGGTGGCGGCCATCTTGGATTTGAAGTTTATCATAGTGTATAGTATTCTACTAGTCAAGCCCTTTCATTTGATACCCATATTGAGGGAGTTGTGGAAAAATAAGTAATCCGCCATTTTGTGGCGGCGGCCATATTGGACCGATTTTCATCAAACATAGCTAAGAACACTCCCGACAAATTCACCTTTCAAACAAAAAAAAACAAAATTAAAATCGGTTCATCCGTTCGGGAGCTACGATGCCACAGACAGACACACACACACACACACACAGAGAGAGAGAGAGACACGTCAAACTTATAACACCCCTTCGTTTTTGCGTCAGGGGTTCAAAATTGAGGTTTTAGTAATTACAGTAAGAATATAGTATTAAGCTTTGTTGAAAAACACAATTGCACAGTGTTTGCTGTCGGCACCGATTGAATCAAAACATAAAGAAGACTATAAGGGCCAGTCGTGAACTCGTGAGTTATCTCAATACTGATGTAAAAAATGTAATAGCAGAAATTGAATCTGACATTAAGTTACCCATTTAATCTTAAGAAACATCTCAGACCACAGTATTCTGTTCTACAAATCGTTTTATCGAAGCTACAGCATGCGACGTTCAAGTATTAACCTATTCAATGCAACAACATCATTAGGAAATCAGCTAAAACATTATTTAGAGTATATAACTAATTATTATGTAACAAATTTTAATAGTAGATAAATAGTCTGTCAGTTAATTATGGATCAATATTGTGGTCAATCGCAACTATATAGGCAGCTTTTTAGTTCGCGTCTTAAAAATGTCTTGCAATTCGACCAGCAATTCAACAATGTTTTGTCCCCCAGCATTACTTTCTTAGGTTTTTTTAGGCTCATCGCACACGATATTATATAGAACTCTGACATTATGATACAACTAACGAACGATTACTCACAGCAGTCCAAACATATGGCATTAACTGTATAACCTACATCGAGCTTCAGAGGACCTTATATTCGCATAAAACCGCGACCTCTAAGATATTGTAATTGAAAATTATTTTAGTATCACTTTATAACAGTTATTAATAAAGTTCATCACAATATTGCGCCATAAATAGTTACAGACTTTACCTGAATATGAATTGCAACTCTGTCTACCCTTCGTGAGCCCTAAGGGGATTATAGGTAGAATGATGACTGTATTTATAAGTATAAGTAAGCTCATGCTCAGTTTTAAGTAAATCAAATAAATTATGGTGCAAGTGAACTGCGACCTCTGACTCGCGCCTACAAACCTATTTGTTTAATGTTAGTGGTGTGCGGTGCCGATGCAACGCCAACGTGTCGCCGAGCGGGTTCCACGGTTATTATTGCTCATTTTCCAGCTGGATTGAACCTCTGTAACCTAGAATAACATTTCAAATTAAGTATTGAGTTACGAAACGTAATGTAAATCATAGTCTTTGCTTTTGTCTAATTGTATTGGACAGCTCGAGGGCTGCTAATCAACGCCGACCCAGAAACAGGATTTACACGTCCATGCTAATTGAACGCACAAAACGTACACCATGTTTAGCCACGTTATGTGACAGAAACCATTGTATTTGGAGTGAAGACCCAGAATAACGTCGATAATAGAACCTTGATAGTAGACCACAGCAGGAAAAAACCATTGGTAAAAAGAAGCACAAATTACAAGCAAAATCTGTAAAATACATTGCATAAATTACAGAGGCCTCCAAAACTTAGTTGACATTTTTCCATTTCAGCTGTGATGCCACATTATCAGTTAAAATTAAAAAAAAAACACAGGGGCTATTCTCGTAATTTTAAGAACGTTGACACTCTCAGGTTCAATCTGTCAAAAGTACCTCTAAAATCTCTACATTTTTGACAAGTTTTTAAGATTGATTGTCATAGATTCTGAACGTTTTTAATTGCGGGAATTGGCCTACATGTTACCTTGAGGGATTACTTGATTATTTTTTTATGATAAATCACAGGTCGCATTAATATAGTCAAAAAAACGCTATAGTGTACAGTTCAAACATTTGGAACTAGAATGTTAAATCATAATGTAGTGGAAAAATGTCAACTAACTTTTGGAGGCCAAACGCAAGGCATATTGAAACCTGGTCAAACCTATTCAAAATTCTATATATTTTCAACATTATTGTTACTAAATTCATAATAATAGCAATAACATGCGTTGATGTCTTTTATGAGCAGATTTTATGAAATGTGAAAATCATATTTCATAAAATCTACAATGGGCTGTTCTGCTAATAAATTGTTGGAAGACAACGGCTGATCCCAACTTATATATAAATGCAGTGACCGCAGGGATCTGTGTTTATTGCTGGGTTTACCTTAATAATTATTATCATTGTGTTGAATAGGTGCTCTACAGCACTACAATTTTTGTTCCATCGAAGTTAAATAAAATTATGGAGAAAAAAGTATTTTAACCGGAAACGCTTTGCTTTCGTTGTTTCAGTAATACATAGTTGATATAAATGAAATGCGAAAGTTAGCCAAGAATTTGAATGCACACTAGCTTCCACCCGCGGCTTCGGCCTCGTGGTATGTTGATAAAATGTAGCTATGTCCTTCCCTAGGGTTCAAAGTTTGCCTATACCAATTTTCATCAAAATCGGTACAGCCGTTTCGGAGATTAGCCAAAACAAACGGACAGACGCACAATTTTTTTTTATTGTTTCTTGTTTTAAGTACTGTTATATCCTTATATAATAATAATAATAAATTGTTTTATTGGGGGTTAAATAAATTTTATTTCTCAATCAGAAATTACATAGAACTTTCATATGCATTTAATAATAAGCTGTTGTTTTGACATCACAAACAGAAACTCCAATTTTATTTATTTGGTTATTGTGGTCATTTTGACATTACAAACAGGCATTTTTACATTACAATTTTATTTATTTGTATAAATTTGCATTATTCTAACATCACATTATTCGGTCAATAAAATGATTGAAACAGAAATATTTAATCTTCTTCTTTTTATAAATAATTATGCATTATGATAATACTTATTATTGCACCATAATCAAATCACATATTATTTTTGTATAATTTCAATAAATATTAATTAAAATGATATCCGGCTTAAAATCGATTTCAGAATTTTATCATCTAAATTTATGATTCACGATTTATTGTTCAATGAAAAAACCCTAGAAATCAATATAGCTAGTCTTTTTTTTTTTTTTTTTGAGGATGGGAAATCATCAAATGACGCCTCGCGCTCTGGGTGGAGCAGAAGGGAGTGTCAGACTCTTACTGACTAAAACCCACTCGTGTTCCTTCCTTAGCCCTTTATGTACCAGGGCAGCGGTAACCCTTTCGGACGATCCCGCTACCCCGGCAGGCTTTGGCCCTGTCGGGCCCCGTCAATTATGCTGACATCTCTTTGAGGCGCACGTGGAACACATACGCGCCGTCCGGCACGGGCCTGGTCCTGATCGGACAGAGAGCCACCCATTGCTCTCCGCCCGCAGGCCCGCGCCTACGGTGGCCGGGAGTCGTCACGCGGCTCCCGACGCCCGAAGGCGTCTCCCTCGGCGGCTGAGGCGTGAGGATCTCTCCCTCGCCCATCCCGCCACCTCCTTCGCTAGCATGACTGCTTCGCAGAAGGAGGTGACCGCCTCCCACTCCCTCTCGCCCCGGACCATGGCTTGCACCAGGGCCGGGCGCGAGAGGTCGCCGCCGCTGCCGATCGCCTCTACGAGGACACGGCGGTGCTCTGCCCAAGCGGGGCAGACCTCCACCGTATGCTCCACCGTGTCCTCTGGGCGATCCTCGCTGTGGTGACACCCGGGCGTCTCTTCCCGCCTGATTATGTGCAGGAACTTCCCGAAACATCCGTGTCCGGAGAGGACCAGCGTCAGGCGGTAGGTGAGAGCGCCGTGACGCCTCTCTAGCCACTCCTCAAAGAGGGGTCTTATCGCCGCTATCGTGGCGTGCCCTGCGCTGGGTTGCGATAGTCGCGCCTTCCATTCCACCATGAGATCGCGCCGGAGGTCCGTCCGCTCCGCCGCGATTTGTCGCGGGTGCGGAGTTTCCCCCCGCCGTAGTGCCTCCGCGCGCTAGTCATACAGGCGCGCGAGGACTATCGCCCCCAGATCCCATGGTGGCAGTCCGGCAAGGAGGCTTGCTGCCTCGCCCGAGATCGTGCGGTACCCCCGGATTAGCCTTACGGCTACCACCTTTTGGGGCGCGTTCAGGTAGTGTGCGGCTCGAAGCCGCAGTCAACGCGCCCATACCGGGGCCCCATATAGGGCCATGGACCGTACGACCCCCGCGTAAAGCCTCCGGCATATAGCTAGTCTTAGTTTAATTTACGTGCAATAAAGAAACACGAAATCAAGCTGACTAAATTACTTTTGAAGTAGACACTTCGGAGTTAGCACATAGAGGTTTCTGTTAATAAAAACTTTCTTAAGTACCTACGGAAGCTTATGTAATGAATAGGCTATAACATAAAGAGGAATCAAAACAAAATTGACATTCAATCCATAAAAGAACTTGATAGATTGCAAAATTCTTGGATTAATCGGATCTTCTATAAATGGCAGTTAAGATTGGAAAACCTCAGACACTGCCTTTATATGGTGTCTCACAATAAGTACATAATGATATTATTGTTTTTTGCACTGTGTGTTACATCGCTGTTATTATAATAAATAAAATTGCTATACTCCTACTTCACCAGCCCATAGGAAAGACCGCAATAAAATTACGTTTCTACTAAATTAATTATAGAAAAATAAACTAACTCAGAAAATAATTAAATTAAATAATTTTGTTGAAAAGGGACAGGGAGGCCTTTGCCCTGTAGTTGCACAATACAGGCTAGCTAGATAAGAAACAGAGAACAGAGGGGCAATTCTCGTAATTTTAAGAATGTTCACAGTCTGATCTCAGTCTCAATCTTTCAAAAATACGTCTAATTTCCCTACATTTTGACAAGATTTGGACATTTGTTTGTCGCCGAGATGAGACTGCGACTAGATTTTGAACGTTTTAAATTACGAAAATTGGCCTTCTGGTACTCTTTAATTATTCCTTAAAAGTTCTCTTTTTTTCAAAATTATGAATAGGGAGAAAATTCCAAGCCGCATAACACTAACTTGTAATTTTTTTTTGTGTGTGTGTTCTTTTTCTGTGTGTGTCATTTTTACCGCAAAGAAACGTATTTTCTTTCTATTTTACATTATTTTCGTCGCTTCATAAGTTTATTTTGTAGGTCTTTCCTCGTCGATTATGAAGTAGGTATGTAAGAAACTGCAATGCCATGAGCAGTAGAAAACTAAAGAGAGTACACCAGTAACTGGGTTGTGGAGGTCAGGTAGGCCGTCACTAACTTATGCTCCTTTTTAGGGTTCCGTAACCAAAGGGAACGGGACCCTATTACTAAGACTCCACTGTCCGTCTGTCTGTCTGTCTGTCTATCACCAGGTTGTATCTCATGAACCGTGATAGCTAGACTGTTAACATTTTCACAGATGATGTTGCCGCTATAACAAAAAATACTAAAAACAGAATAAAATAAATATTTAAGTGGGGCTCCCATACAACAAACGTGATTTTTTTTGTCGTTTTTTGCTCGATATCAATAACGGCAACAGGTAGACGCTTGAAATATTCACCGATTATTTAGTTGCACTTTAAAAATAAATCATTTAATTAAAATAAAATAAATATTTAAGGGGGGCTCCCGTACAACAGACGAGATTTTTTGCCGTTTTTTAAACCGTGGTTACAGGTAGACACCGGGGCAGGTGAAACTAAAAAAAAAAAAATTATAATATTGTGTCTAATTTTGTATAGATAATGGTACGAAACCCCTCGTGCGCGAGTCCAACTCGCATTTGGCCGGTTTTTTTTTTACTTTTGTTCTATGACTTAGTACAAAAATGTAGTGCAGTTTAACTTCTGCCCTGCTATAAGAGCTGGTAAGCCCCTGCGCGTGACCCAAATAAAATATTTTTTTCTTTCTAAATAAATACAAAATACTGATTCAGCTGCATCCAGTTAGACCGGAAGTTGACCCCAACATTGGAAAAAGACCAAGCTGTGATGATGATGTATGAATCACCAACTCAGTGTTAATTTATCATTCTTTGTAATATCTGTCTAAAGATTTTCCTTATTATGTAGTGACTTGATTATGACATATAGGATAAAGGTTGAGTACTAATCAGAAGTATCTGGTTTCTAGATAAGTAAATACAAATAAAGGTAAAGTTGACGACTCATTTTTCTGCAGTCAGTCGTCATGCATGTTGTTCGTCCTTAACAAGTTAATAATTATTATCATGTAGGTAAAATACCTATTTATGCGAAGAAAACATTACAGGAAAAAGTGAAAATACTTTGGTAAATAATTTAACATTTAGTATCAAGAAATGGCGATACAGTTATTTTCCAGAAACACGATGACTTCACGTGGGGCCATCCATTACTGTCATCACTAAATTCATATTCATAATCGTAACGTTTTTATTTTCTGATATTCTTTTTAAGATCTAAAATATGCGAATAAATCACCTCTATGCCATAATATACATGCCAGACGTCCTCGAACAACAATAAATGCCAAAAATGTTAATCTTTGACATTTGATCGTCTCAGCGCCATTTTGCCCCATTTTATAAATTAATATAGACTTCTAAAGAATATTTCAAATACACACATCAAAAGAATTTCCTTAAATTTTCATTAAAAATAGAAAATCAACTGTCAATTAGGATTCCTATAAAAGTGTGTAATAGCGTTTTTACAAAACCATTACATTTTTTGCAACGGAACTGAAAAAAATTGCATTGATATGGAGCGACGACATCATTTGACAGGAGAAGAGATGATGAGCGCCGTCGGAATGTTGCAAGCTGGTTTCAGGCAACGTACTGAGGCTGTCGCTCTTGGCACTACACAGAGCGTCATAAGCCGCCTCTGGACAAAATATCCATCACGGGTAGCGTGGCCGAGCGACATGAAGAACGATCTCGCATCACCACTTGGAGACAGGGCCGGTACATCCAAAATACTGCTCGACGGAATCATACCATGAATGCCATGATGTTGGCTACGAGGCTCCACAGCTCTTCAGGCTTGCTGATAAGCGAACAAACCATCCGAAATCGTTTACGTTGTAACATAATGTACATACTCACAGTTATCTTCATTCATTCCTCCAGGTCAGAACAAGCATTCTGTTACCATTAGGCGCTGATCTGATTATTTATTACGACACGTTTCATCCACAATCAGTACACAGACACAGCTCCATCTTTAAGATGACACTACGATGATTTAGTGACATCCAAGTGTTGGTAATTACGCCCACATTGATGGATATCATTTTTCCTATAATCACTATACTTCTAATACAAAATAACTATAGATTTTATCGTATTTTATTAATAATATATTTTATTATGACAGCTTTGACAACGACGTTTAATACGTCGCCATGGCAACCTTTCTTTCAAATTCTTACCTGCCTGTATCTTTTTAGCTAATTAGACATGAATACTTATTATATTTAATTACTGGCCATCTTCGTAACTCAAATTCATATTTTCTACATGATGTTATTCTACGAGCTGACATTATAGATCCACGCAATCCAAGGATCAGTTCGGGTTTCGCCTCTAAAGCGGATACAATAAAGAGCCTGATACTCCAGGGCTACCTATCCCGGGAATACCCAGTGTACCTCTCCGCTCCGGTACCTCTCGGACCCTGCCTACGTCTCCGTCCTCCGTCCTCCGTGAAGGGCTCCTGTGATTATTGGGCCACGCCTCATCCGAGGGCCGCCTCACCTGGCGGGCTGACAGCGTCTCTGTCGTGCCTCTCTCTCTTGCTGTCGAGCTGCGTCCTGCCTTGCTGCGTGGACCCTCCAACGGGTGTCCTCCGCCTGCACTCATCTATACCTGTACCTGCGCCGGCTCCTGCTGCCGTGCTGCAGCTTGCCCTGCTGCGTGGGCCCTCCTACGAGTGTCCTCCGCCTGCACTCATCTATACCTGTACCTGCGCCGGCTCCTGCTGCCGTGCTGCAGCTTGCCCTGCTGCGTGGGCCCTTTAATTGTTTTCTACCTCCCTTTCTTTAATTTCATTTTCCTTTGGTTTTTATAAGTTAGTTACTTGTCGCTACACGACAACGTGAAGTGGGTCTGCGTTCCCGAAGGCCGCTGAGAGTCCCAACTATAGCACCTCGCAATAGTAGGGCCCGTTTACAATGGGCTCGCGAACACAGAAATTGGGAGGAAGAAGACTGGCTTTGTGTTTGCTTTTCCGATGAATCTCGTTTCGGTATGAGGCTGGATAGAAGACGTACTCGAGTTTGGAGGACCTCTGGACGTCAAGAACGTTTGAAATTTTGTCAGGAAGTTCATTCATATGGAGGGGGAACAATAATGGTTTAGGACGGTATTTGGATCGGTGGAAGAATCGATCTCATTTGGATCAGGAGCACCTCATTGCTCAGATTTATCCGGAGAGGATTGTTTCAGACGTAATCATCCCTTTGTGAAGCCGGTTGAGTGATTCGTTTCGACTAATACACGACTATGCACGTCCACACACGGCTAGAGTCGTATCACGCACTCTTGCCGATGCTCGCATCAACGTTCAGGCGTGGCCTGCTCAATCGCCAGACCTCAAACCAATTAAGCACGCATGGGATATACTCCAAAGAAGAGCTCTGCCGAGTATGGATGCCGTGTGTACCCCACAACAACTTTTTGACTTGTTAGAAAGAACATGGTCGGCCATTCCTTAAAGTGATTTAGATGAACTGATTTTAAGCATGCCAAATCGCCGTGATTGTGTGATTCGTGTCAATGGTGGAAACAGATTATTATTTTTTTTATCTACACAATAAACATTAAAAAAATCCTCATTTTTGCCTTTTTTGCCATTTAATTGACGACATTAACTGAGGTTAATTTTTCACAATTTGCAAACATTTTGCATTTTTTCCTCATTTTTAGAAAATATAGGATAAGTTGTTAACTTAAATATAAGAATTAAAGTAAGAAACCAGTCCGGAAGACCAGATTGGTAAATATTAATTTGATAATTTTTTATAGTTAAAAATGTACTTGATCCTTAGACACTTTTGATGTGTGTAGCTGTAATTGAATAATCATGAATGATTAAATATGTTTATGTTCACGTGAATGAATCGTGTGATACGATTCTGCAAGGAGAACTTTATTTGACATCTTTACGGTCTACCTGGCATAAGTTAAATGAACTTTAGCCGGACTTAGCCGCTAACCAATACGGAATGTCTTGCGATATAAATAACCGCATCAACCCAAGAATGTTGATGTTTTTTGGTGGGTAATATTGGCGCTACATTGACCCCATAAATTGGGAATTCGTTGTGACGTCAATATGGCCGAAATCAGTTATTACTGGTCGTAATTGGGAGTAAAAAAGGATGGCTGGAAATTTTTTATTCCCTCATGGGGTTAACAGAGTCCAAGTAGCTAAGATTGAAGACTCTTAACAAAGTTGTATTTAGATATTGCACCACACTGGTGACAGGACGCAAGCCCATCGCCTATAAATACCATTAAGGTAGGCACTAGATTTCCCTACACATAATGTTGACGTATGTCTATCCTCAAATAGTAACAGACAATTATATTAAACAAGCTTCTGCCCGCGATTGCGAAAAGAGTATCCATGGAGTTTCTTGCCCGTTCTTCTCCATAGGTACCTACGCTTTGGAATGGGCAACTAGCTTCATCTTTCTGACTGACTGACCCTTTGACAATTCAAAAGTGCCTGTAATTGGTTTAGTTGAATTAAATGATTTGAGTTTGAGTTTGATTTCGTCCGCGTGAAATTTCTTGTTCCCCCGTCGCATCGCATCACCTGCCCGCGCTGTCACATACACACACAACATAGGAGCCAAATCATGTTCTGACAACTGTTTGTATCGACCTATTGTAACGGTAAAGTCACAAATCTGGGCGAGTTGTGACTTGGTCACTTCGAGCAGCCATATCTGTTCAATCAATCAGTTAAAAAATTAATTATATTTTTGAATAGGTCAAGACGAATTTATGATGAATTAGTTACAATAACGATGAATGTCTATTGTCTTTCAAATACATAATAAATCCATATTGCAGATTTTACAACGTCAGGCATCATTAAACTATAGGTAAGGAACATAAAGATTATTCCAGGAATAAAAAATCGGACAAGTGCGAGTTGAATTCGCGTGGAGAGAGTTCCGTACGAAGAATATGTTACCCACCATAAACATTTTGTTTAAAGTTGGTTGCCAAGACTTATACAGGATGGGCAACTTGTAGGTATACAATTTTTTTTGCCGCCATTTTGTTTTGGTAGCAAATATGACAGTTGTCTCATGAAAATTATTTTGCGTAGATACAGCAAATTTGTTATGAGCGTTTTACGACTGAACAACGTGTTTTAATTATTAAAACAACAACACAACTACTCAACCCAATCATGTATTGCGGAAACTCTAAGAAAATTGCGGCCAATTTTTGGTAGAAATCACTACCTTCGCGGCTAACAATAACTCGTTTAGAGTCTGTCTATTGAAAGCTGAGAGTGAAAAAGAGCGGCAAATTTAAAAAAGTAGGTCGGGTATCCCCAGATCAACTAAGAAAAAACGTATTTGATACTTGAATATATAAGTACAGAATGTTTATTTTTGTATTTTGGAATAATAGGAAAGCACAAAGCAAAAAATTGTGTAGATAAGCGTTTATGATCTTTTGGCTTGTAAGTCACATAGAAATTAATATTACACAATAATTAATGTTATGTAGGTAATATTTTTTTTAATATTTGATTAAGTTGGTACTTATTCTAATACTATGCATTAATTAATAATAATAATAAACTAATACCCTGTTCCCGATACCGGTGGGCTACTATTTTTTATATTTTTAAATGTTTATTTAATCTTTTTGTAAAAATATTTAAAAATGTAATTTGTAAGTTTTAAAATGAAATAAAGGAACTAATACTAATACTATATTCTGTACTATACTATTAATACTATGTTTTCTTCTATGAAGACTTCTATAGCAGAAAACCTAGGAAACTGGATTACAAAAATAATAACACAGATTTTTATACAAATATGTTTAATACAGAATTATATTCAAAAAGTTACGAATCATAATCGAAGTCTGATTCGAGGAATTCAATGTCACCAAAGGAATCGTCACTGTCATCATCACTATCACTGTCATCGCCTACGTTAATAATAAACGGTTCTATTTCATTCTCTAGTATTCTGTCTTTTTTTTATACTCATTTTCAACACGAACAACATGGTCTATACATTTTTTACACTCATTTGGAGAAATTCTAGAAAATGATTCTGTAATAAGTTTTTCAATTTCTTTAGCTGGTACTCCTATATTTTTGCTTGCGATTCTGCGTTTAGTTAAATTCCATATCATCTCAATCGGGTTCAGATCACAATGATATGGCGGTAGTTTTAAAACTTCATGGCCATGTTGTTTAAGAAGCTCTTCTGCTTCATACTGGGGTGTGGGTTTGTTCTCATTTACCAGGCAAAGAAGCTCAGCCTTTGAGTAACAGTCTTCATATGGAATTCTATTAATTGCCAACCAGTTCTGAATTAAAATTTCTCGGTTTTCAATCGAGGGTGACTTGTTGATTTGCTTGACGTGGTAATTAGCATTATCCATTATTACCACACTATTTTGTGGTAAATTTGGTATCAGCTTTTCTTGCAGCCATTTCATAAAATTTGAGGCGTTCATGTCATGATGGTAATCAGCCAGCTTCGATTTTGTACTAAATGTCAAGAATGCATTTGGTATGAAACCATATTCAGATCCTGAATGGACCACTATAAACCTTTTCCCCATGGAAATCTTATCTGTAACACCACTCACCGAAGGCCATTGCCACGATTTGTTGACTTTATAATTTTGATGGACATAAGTCTCATCTAAAAATATAAGTGGCCTGTTTTCATTTCGCTTCAGAGCAATTGTTCTCAGATATTTGTGTCTCCAAGCTGCTATATCATGGCGTTCAATAAGAACAGATCTCTCGTTTCTATTTTTATTAAATTCAAACTCATTTCTAAATAATATCTGCCTCAGTGTTTCCATACCACCAGAAAATTGAATTGATTCCCGGCGGTCTACTAATAATGTTCTCAGAGTTGGTACTTGTTTTTTAACTATGTAAAACTCGTTGACTTTGTTTCTTATAGCATTCATATCAAAGCTATCTAAATTGGAAACAGTAGGCTTGTGTGGGCGTTTTTTTCCTGGAGTGTGCCATACTCCATTATATAATGAACCTTCTTTTCTCACACGCCACAGAGTGCTCATACCAATACCTGAAACAAAAGAAGATACAATAATGTAAATATTTCTTGTCTGTCTGCACATCGTAACTTGTGTTACTAGATTAACAAACCATCATACAAAATATGACTTACACCGTGCCTTTGCCCAAAATGTATATACAACAATATAATGTGAATGCAACCAGAAATAGGTATTAAGATACACTTTAAGATACTAACCAGTCATAGACGAGATTTTTTCAAGGTATTGTTTTTCAGATTATAATAAATCAGTTTCTTGCAAGTCTTTCAATTTATCAATTGAAGTACGGATTGCGTGAAGCTTCTTCGGGTCATTAATGTATTCGTCTGCAAAAGACATGATTATTGTTACAAACATTTTATTGACGCCACGCGATTTCTCAACATTTAAAACTGTTATATTGATAGGTTTAATAAAAAAAATCCTGTTTACTTAAAATAGTAAGTATCAAAACCAATTCAATAGCTTACCAGTAATTTCCAAAATTATTGTAAACAAATGTTTTTTTACTTACTTTTTTTGTTACTTTTTCTTGAAACGCAGCCTCGCGTTCGCTTTTCTTACGGTTGTAATTATTTATCATAGTGTCTAGCAACTTTCTCGCACTGCTTCTTAAAGTTTTAGGCATTGTTTTACTTGAAATACGACCAAATATACACAAATTGTTTTCGTAAGAGGTTATAAGAACAACAAGAGTGACATTTGCACCAGTGTTGTCAATTTCTGAAAAAATGAAAAAATCACTGTCAGCTTTCATTAGACAGATTCTAGTGATTAAAATTGAGCAGCATGCCATTGTAACAGATAAAGCAGTTTTCTTACATCAAGTGAATCAGTTGGGCTTAGGAAACATGTGGTTGTGGCACAAGACGGGGCCACATGTCATACGGCACGAGTCATAATCGTGACATTGAAAAGAAAGTTTCCGGGTCGATTAATTTCAAGAAACGGTGACATTGACCCCCAAGATCCCTGGGTTTAACAGCTCCTGACTTTTTTGTAGGGCTATCTATAGGGACGTGTCTTTGCTAACAGGCCAATGAACCTTCTGAATTAAAACAACATATCTGAGACACAGTCACTGAAATATCGCTGGTAATGTGTGAAAATGTCATGAAAAACGCAGTGAAAAGGGTTCACATCTGCCATGCTGTTAGAGGTGGACATTTGTCTGAGTTTATTTCCCATACTGAATTGCCGGCCCTAAATACTATATTTAAATGAAAATACGTAATAATTTTTATATTTCATAGAATATTTTTTTTTAAATAAAGTGTTACCTCTTATTTGCCCACCCTATATAACGCTTTCACTGTTAAAAATTTATCAAATCTAAAGTACTAAACGAATTGGAGTCGAGTGATTTAATTTCTTGCCATAAGCCCATTGGAGGTTATGGGCTTATAGTAAGAAATTAAGTCACTGGTCTTTAATGTGCTTGCAATAGTTCAATGGAACAGCCAATCCATACATTTTGACCAAGATGTAAGGTTTGTAGAGTTAGGCCTTGTAGAGTTATGGACAGTGAAAGCATTATTGTAAGTATTGGCAACCTACTTTACATGAAATAATTTTGGTGGGATTTCATTCCTTTTTGCAGGGTGCTCAAATTTTTTTGATTTCAAAGTTGCACCTCCCTTTAAGGGAGTTAGACGGAGAAAATTACAGATTTCTTTTTTTTTTTTGTTTGTGTGCAAATTCTAGCCTACATACCAAACTTCAGCTTTCTAGGACTTCGGGAAGTGCCCCAGAGGTTTTGATGAGCGATTGAGTGAGTGAGACAGTTAGAGACGTCTTGGAGGGCCCGTGCCCTCAGATCCCAAGAACAAACTTGACATTGTAGTTGAATAACATGTTCACCCATACATTCCAACTGTAATTGTAAGTTTGTACGCACAATATTGAAAGATTTACCATGTTAATTTAAGACCTGTAATCTTTAAGTAAAGAACTAATGACTAAGGATCAGAAGTTTCGAAGAAAAGGGGTGGGGGCGGGGGGAGAAAGCTATTAATGAGACCCTCACAATAAGCCCTTTCATTTGATATGTCACAAGATACAGTTCGCATATTTTTTGTTATTAATTTACTAGTTGCCCTCCGAAAGTGACCCCCACATTCAAAATTCATTTATTTACGTTACACTTCCGTATTGGGGTCACAGAAATGAATATATGTGCCAAATTTCAACTTAATCAGTCCAGTAGACTCGGAGCCAATTGGCTGTGACAGACGGAGAGACCCACGGACAGATAGACACACTAGTGATCCTATAAGGGTTCCGTTTTTTCATTAAGACTTACGGAACCCTAAAAATATCAATATGAACTTTTACATTATCATTCATAACGTAACTATATAATAATTCAAGAAAATTATCAGTTTACTGGCTATCCTTTGATAGCCAGTTAACTGATAACTTTACATAATTTTTAGACTCTTTAGTCTTGAAGCCTTTTTCGGTCGTCTGCTTCTCCGTGTCAT
Source organism: Apamea epomidion (assembly GCA_947507525.1). Classification (NCBI taxonomy): domain Eukaryota; kingdom Metazoa; phylum Arthropoda; class Insecta; order Lepidoptera; family Noctuidae; genus Apamea; species Apamea epomidion. Next base: position 11,367,662 of record OX382228.1, on the reverse strand, counting down.
TATACTGGTGGGTTTGATTATATACGGGCCTAATTATTATTATATCAGTCCGTGGTGGACAAAATAATGCTTGTCTAATGTTAATAATATTTAGATTAAATCCAAAAGTTCAAATTTTTTATCAAAGTGACGACGACTGGACAATAAAAAGACCAGTTTTTAGCTAAAGATCACACGAGCTCGTCATGATAAAAAAATGCCACAGTTATAAATCTGCTCGCTATTCCCCGCTGCGACGTCTACGAATTTAAGTGTACATATTACCACAACTATGATAAACCTAAATGCAATTGCCTAAGAACACATTAATGCTTTACTAATAGGTTTATTTTCAATAGGTCTGCATAATTATAAACACTTTGACGTTGGGCATCTTCTTGACCTCGGAGTTAACAAGCATTACCGACAGTTTCGTTACGTACAATGTCACTACTAGAAACAGAGCAATAGGTCAGTTATTAACCTTTTGAGTGATCGTATTGTGAAATCGATACTTTGACGAATATTTGGAGTAAAAGTGGTCATATAGAGCCATTTGTATGATGATAAGATCACGAGTTACGACATCAGCTGAGAGCCATCTTTAGCCGCGCCCATATGCTTGCATAAACGTATACATGAGTAGGTAGTTATCAAGTCTATTTTGCCATGAACTTTTCAAATTAAGATAATAATATACTATACCTATAATAAGTATAGATAAAAAAATGTCGGAGTATCAGATGCATGGCTTATACGATTTGTGTGGCCGACTTCAAATTGAACTCTAAAACATTTTCTATTCGTGTGATAAAATTGTTGATGACTTGTGTATAATTACAGATGTGAGTGTCAAGATTGGCAAATTTTTCCATCACACAGATTTTTTGATGATTGAATTCAATAGATATAATAATATGTTGAAATTAATTGATTATTAAGGCGCGGTATGTCGCATTTTTAGGTATTTGATGATAGCTTATCGCGGATTCAAATAAGCTTCAAAACAACAGCGATAATTTAATTAATTTTACAATATTAATTAAATTAAAAATGAAATGCACGGCTCAGTGATATTATTATTATTATGATATTATTTAGGTATTTCTGTAGTTAATTAAATTCCCTTTATCGTTACATAAAATATGATAGTTTATGCTCAAAATTTTGAGAATTATGCGACGAAATTGTTTTATCATGATACTGTAGCGGTATCTACAACGCCACATGCGAACAACGCGTCATACTGACCTCACTCAAATCCTGTATCTCGCAAGCAGAGATTACCGCGCAATTAGCAATATATATATAGCAATATATAATATAGTATACAAACTTTCCAAAATCAGTGCAGTTGGGCAGTGGCCCGCCAGACACAACACCCGGCTCCCTTTTCTATGGAGGATGAGTGAACTTTACACCCTGTTCCTCCTACCTCTATACTGGTGACCCCGAACATGAACGTTAGTGCAGCCTACGTGCAAATACTTCAGTGTGACGTCATCATCATCACTTCCGCAAGCTTTAGCGGAGAGTCGCCCAGCCAGCCAGCATCCACGGGTTCAACGGGTATCCTGACCCTCAGCCTCAAGCAATCACCCTACCTCAACACAACCACCAACAACCAACAACCAGCACAGCAACCTCGGCACAGCAAACTGCACTTTCGGCCGGTCAACAAGAAGAGCTTCCTCTCCTGGTAGACGCAGCAGCCAGTCTGGTCTGAGGAGCCTCCCTTTTCTATGGAGGAGGAGTGAACTTTACACCCTGTTCCTCATACCTCTAAAATACTATTTCATTTTTATGAAACATTTTTGAATAAGTATTTTCTTTGAACATTTGAATTATGTACGAATACGCCTAACTGTGCAACAAGAAAACTGAACGTTATACGTTTGGGCAGAGCCTTTTTTTTTCAGGATGGGAAATCATCAAATGACCCCTCCCGCTCTGGGTGGAGCAGAAGGGAGTGTCAGACTCTTACTGACTAAAACCCACCCGTGTTCCTTCCTTAGCCCTTTATGTACCAGGGCAGCGGTAACCCTTTCGGACGATCCCGCTACCCCGGCAGGCTTCGGCCTTGTCGGGCCCCGTCAACTATTGGGCAGAGCCTTAACTCATCAAAAAACAAAAAATCGAAATATGATGATTAGTTTTTAAATAATTACAAGAAAATCTTGAATCAAGATAAAATAATATTTATATTAAATCAATATTATTATATTTTGAACAATCAGTTCATACATTATCATAATAATATCTGGCACAGTAAGTCAAACATGTGACAATCAGCAAAGCAATAATGGCGACACCAAGTGCCGGAAATAGGAACTAAGATATTTTAAACATAGGCACAGGTCGACATGCATACATTCAAAATATAAATATGAAATTAAATCCGATGCCAAGGAATCATAATAATTATGACGACGCAAATCATTATCATCATCAGTTGGCAATCCACTGCTGGATACACGCCTCTCCGATCACACGTTGTTAGGTTTGATTGTCGGCTTCTCTCGTAAAACTCCTACCAGCTCTCTTGACAAGATCGGATCGGATGCGGTTAGAATTTGAACACGTATAGGAACCCAATGGTCAACAGTGCGCACATGACCAATGTTTATCAATTCGTACCTACCTGAAAGAACAAAAAAAGAACATAAAAGTAGGACCTACGGTCCTACTGCAAGCTTATGTTTTTTTTTTTGCTGACTATTTTATGCTATTATGCTACCATAGTAGCATGAAATAGTCAGCCTATAATGTTCCCACTACTGGGCCTCGTCTCTGTGAGATCCGGCCTGTGTCCCAGAGGGGGGCCGAAATCCAACACACGGGTTGGTAGATGTCACATGTCTTCGAGTTTTTGGTTCTAGGACAGGCCGGTTTCCTCACGATGACCGTTTTGAAAACCTTCACCGTTCAACAGTGGTGATGAAATAATTTACATACCTATAGTAAAATGCCTATCAGGGTTCGACCCTGCGACCTACAACTTGTAAATCGCGGCCATTGGCCGTCGGACACCACTGCTTTCGTCGCCACTGGATCGTTCTTAATTACTCTTATTTATTTTGCTCCACTATAGCAAACACTCTATTAAGCAAACGTAATAATCGCAATGAAACAAAAGGCGACAATAATATACGACAAGTGTGCCCTGGGCGAAGGTACTCGTATAGGCCACGCTAGTCCGCATTCATCATGAAGCGACTGTGCACTATTAAATCCATACACGCCATAAAGATTAGGCGGCAATATTCGTTTGTTTGTCCGTCTATATATCTTCTTCTTCTATATATAAATAAATAAAAACGAAATGCTGTTCGTTGGTAAGTGTACCACTTGAATGGCAAGTCTGATTTAGCAATTTTTTGTTTTAAAATGTTTGTGATAGTCAGAATTAGGTTATTATGGAATGAAAAAAATTTAAAAGTTTCCCGAAACTTTTCAAAATTCCCGAAAAACTGAACGTCCTTTTTTCCATTGTATACCATGGATATGCGTAATTCTTTATTTTTATTTATTTTCATAAAAAAGTAGTCAGGAAAAAGAATCGGGAGAATAGGAAATAATATGCAAAACTAATTCTTAGCGCTTCTTCATCGGGTAAGCTATTCAGGGTATTATGTCGGGTTATTAATAAAAACTAAGAAGCTAATAAAATAAATAAATAACGTTTTCATAAAAGTTCCGTTTTTCACAGACATCATTTTGACACTCTCTGTGAACACTCTGTGCACATGTTCATTTGATTACCCAAACATAAAACATAAGGAGTGCTACACACATGTGTGAATATAGATTTTGCCGCCAGACTGCGACCGGCGACCCAAATGTGTGTTGCTGCCTGGGGATCATATCATTCGATGAAAAATCGTCATCCAAACCTGAAAGGACAATGCTCATGGATGTATGGAATCCCGTACTATGCTGCATCAAAGTCAAACTTTGTTTTTTATAGACTACACTTATCATATTAACTCCTACAATAGTTATTTTTGTAAACAATACCCGGGTTTCGGAATTTTCAAAAAAGTCTAACTAACCTAAATACTAGGTACTTTATTTTGTTTGACATGTCATACACTAACGTCCATTATTGCTCTAAAAAAAATGATAATCGTAATCGTAAAAAAAAAGAAAATAATTACTATAATATTTTGATCTTGATGCATGAGACTTTTTGGTACTTACGACTTTTGGTCATTGTTCTTTGCGTCAAGCTCTTCTATTCATGTATGTTGACCTATCTGTGTCCAGGTTTCTTCCTAATGGTTTTTTTTGTGTGTGTTTTATTGGTGACGCTACTCCAACAGTCAGTATTGAAAAAAAACATAAAAAGAATATCCTTTAGAGAGGAGACCCAGGCCATGGCTTCGAATCTGTTCGTATATTTTACTCCTTACAGAGAAGCTGAAATATACCGACTGACTTTTTTACTCGTAACAATGTTTCTTTTTTTAAATATTCAATGTACAGTTTTAACTTCATTACTATTTAGAAAAGATAAAGATAAAAGAGGAAAGATATAGATTGTGGGGTTTGTGTTTAGTTCGTACGTCTACTGATCGAATAATAAAATGAATAATTGACAAATAATGTTTGGTATTGAACACCACATAACATAATATCACTTCTGTTATCCCCACAGGGTTAAGCAGAGGTGTATCTATAGTACACCCACATTTCGCCAGGCTAAATTGTTACCTGTTAATTAAAAAGAAATACACAAGCAAGATTGTAGGAAATCACTTGTATCGTGTATAAAGCGGTAAGTGCGTTACGCTAAATGCTAAGGTCGAGTCAGAACGGACCGCATAGCATCACGATAGAGCTTCATCGAGAGGTGAAGATCACCTGCCGCATCACACGCTAAGCCTTTGTCTAACAAACGATTATTATTCACATTAACGGGTTTATTCAAAGCTTTATTTTGTTACGAAACCACACAAAAGAGATCTATCATTCGGCTTTGAAGTGTCATGTTAACATGACATTTGTAATAATAATTTAATCCGCCACCACGTTTTGCTGTTATTGTCATTATAGTCCATTAGGTCCATTAATCTATGAAGAAGGGCATTTGACATTGATACTTTAAACCGATCAATTTACATCAAATTTGGACCAGTTAACGTATACCCACATATTTTTTACCAATTAATTATTAATCTAAACGGAAGCGAAACTTGTTTTTCAATCTTGCGATTCATAATATATGATAAATTGCGTTTGCTCTCTACAAAAAAGGTAAAAATAAACGTCTGTTACGTCCATAATACTATCGTTATCAGTAAAAAATCTTCTTCAAAAATAATAAATTTCACCATTCGAAGCGAGTTATCATTTGAGTTATGCAGAATGTAAATGATCGTATTATAAAGTTCATAGATTTGCGGTGAGTCAATATCAAGAGCGGTGATTTTTTAAAAAAGCTTATAAATATCTGTTTAACGAATCCTCTGAGGTCGCAACAGAAATAAATCGTTTAGAACCAGTTCGCTGTAAAGATTGTGTAATGGTTAAATGGATGGGCTCCCCGCAATCGTGTGGGTTTAGCTGCCTTCTGTGGTCAACTGACGTTACATCAATAAAAACGTAGGACACTCAGCCATAAGACACAATGCGATCGATTTCTTATCAATTTATAGCCTCATTAGCTGCAGCCAAATGGCTGTTTCCATACCATAAACGTATCGTAATCAAATAAAATCGTTTACGGTTTAATCTTATTTTAATTAACTCTAAACTAAAAGCTTTGTAGGCGCTGTTATTTGATAAAATGATTATTTTAGGATACACAACTAGCATGTAAGTAAATGCAGCGATGTTATAACTTCGTAGTTAGATAATCTTAACAATACTGTAAACATGCGGTCTCTATCTCTTATTTACAATCACTTTAGAACGTGTTAACTACAGTTAATTGGCACTTAACAGTATTATTTCACAGAAATAGGTAACGAAGTTACTACAATTTGTACCTAGGTATAGTTTGAGGTTGTTTAGATTATAAAACACATAAATAGTTAAATTTAATTCCTGTCATTAGGTCATATTGTGCTAAAAAGTTGGCGTGGGCAGACTCGTTGTGTCGTCGCCTTACGATCAACTAGGAAGAGGCCTTTGTCCAGTAGCGGTTGGCTATGTCATTTTAAAACAAAGGGATTCTACCGTTTTCTAAGCAAAGAGAAACGAACTGCTACGCGGCAATTATTTATCTAACGCCCTTTGGAAACTTCGTTACGTTTAGCCTACCTGTTATTATTCAGAATTTATTGGAGTTCAATGCATGTACGATCATTCAGGAAATACAGTTTAATGAATGCCTATCGATTTTTAAGTAAGTATAAAGATGATAAGTCTAGAGTGGCATTGAATGTTATGATGAATAGTTTTAGCAATAGATAACCCCAAATGATAATTAATGTTAATTTCTGAGTAATCGATTTCGAAGTCTACTTCTAATTCCGTCTTAAGAAACTATCTAACTCATAGTATCTGTCCAAAAGGTTACAGGTGTGGTGATTGTATATTCTAATGAGAAAAGCCAAAAATAAGTCCATATTTCTAACATATAACAATTCCTTTGTAAAAAATTGCTTTGTAAATCTTATGATTACTTGAATCATTACTGTTATCATAATAACATACAACTTCAGCCACATGTATGCATAAAGCCTTATCGCGACTTCACCCATAATCTCGCCCATATCAAGTTACTGAGAACTTTAATTAAAAAATCTGCAATCGAAAGTCCCTTCTCAATCATAAAGCTCTTACGTGAAGTTTGAACTACGTAAACTACATCATTTATTCATTGATAAAAGCAATTGGTTGGAAATGACAAAACAGATTTGAAAAATGGTAACAATATTTTATTTACACTTTCACGTACTTACATACACACAATAGTAAGTAATTATCATACGTATAAATAGCAAATAAAAGTTGTCGTTAAAATATATCACATTTTGTTTTATTTTACTTCGAAATAATTCTAGGTTGTACTATTCATCCTGTGTTGTACCGATGTGTAAGTTTCACTGTTTTTCCAGCTTCTTACTGCCTCAGAGATCCGCTATTGGCGATATAGGCAAGGGCGCGGGCAATCTGGGGGGGCACGGGGGGAGGAGTGGGGAGGGCGTTACCCTGGAAAAATATAATAAATATTAGCAATTTACAATAATCCATATAGTCCCGCTACGACTGAAGTAGGTACTCACAGAAGGCTGGTATCCGTTCTCGTCAGCGACGTATGAGATGGCGATAGGCTGACCCTCGGGGGACGTCCAGGAGAAGGATCCCTGGGCGACACTTGGGGCTACAGGGGGGTTTCCACCGAAGTTACGGGGAGTGCCCTGTTCCTGAGCCGCGATACCGTTGTCGGTTTCATAGCTGAAAAATATTAAATTGGTTATGTAATGTTTTCCATATTTCTTTCGTGCAATGATAACATTTTGGGAAGTGATGTGTACTCACAAGTAAGCGTAACTGCCGTCAGGGTTGACTTCATTGCCGTACTTCAGGGTTTGAGCGTTGCGGGCATCACCCTGGGACCTGGCCACGGGCACGGGGCCGGAGGAGTACACGCGCACGGGGGCGGCGGTGGACGAGGGGTAGGCGATGGGGCGGAACGGCGCAGGGGTGGGCTGGCTCCTGTACTGGTTACGGTTCAACTGGTTCGGGAAGGGGCGCCTGTTGAATGCTCCAGAGTTGAACTGCGCGCTCGCGGCAGCCACACACGCCATAATTACCACCTGTATGCAAAATAATAATTATAGTATCACTGGAGATACACACATTATTTTTCACATGGTTTCACACTGTTGATTTGATTTATATTTTAAATATTTTAATAATTCGTGTTCAATTTACTTACTGCGAATTTCATTTTGGATATCTGAGATTGTCCAGCTACGTTGAACTAGTTTGAGTGCGGGTAAAAAATCCGCGCAGGCTTATATACCTATCGCTCAAGGAACCACCCACTTTAGGCGGCGAACTGCAATAAAATTTAAATAATTTGACGCGAGACTAGAAATTGTATTAAAATAACGCTTGGCTATCCATCCTGCTCGCTATTAAGATCTTAAAGGTCAAGTTCTAAGGTTCATAAAAAAGTTCGGTATAAATAATATATTATTATTTCCTTAGACATTTATATGTTTGAGACAGGAATAATGTCACTAATTGAACTTCTGTGATAATTGATAAGGCATCATCACTTGAGTACATTGTTTTAATTTACTGATTGTAATTATAATTTATCATAATTGTATTAATTTCGTTAATAATGGTCCAATAAGTTTAGCATTTTTCATAGAATAACTGCCTTTTTATTTTACTTAACATTGAAAAATATCTTTACATTTAAAAAAAAAATCTGCAATCAAGCATTAATCGCAATGACCATTTTTATTTTTTTTAACATTCAAAGAGGTTTCTAAATCTTTAATTGTTGCAGTATATTAAGAACTGTTGATCAAATGAGAAAATAGCAAACGTATCATTATTTAACACAAACTGTGACAGTGTTTTTCTCCATTATTATGTACTGGCTGCGCCCCGCGATTTCATCTGCATAAGTCTCGATTCCGTAGGAATATCGGGATAAAAAGAATTCTATGTGTTAATTCTGGTTATAAACCATCTGTGTGCCAAATTTCATCCAAATCCGTTCAGTAGTTTTTGCGAAAGAAAGAAAACGAGAAGAGATGAAAGAGTAACAAACATCCATTTATCCTTCCATCCATACAAACTTTCACGTTTATAATATTAGTAGGATAGGATGTACGGTCTATTGTTTAATTTAAGGTTTCGCAAATATACTTTAAGGTATAAAAAAAATACATACTACTACCACTATTTTCATTTTGGTAGATTGTTTAAAAGTACTAAAAACAGAACTTTATCAGGGTAAGAGAGGCAAATAAAAAACACTGCACTCGAGCATAATGTCGTACGCATACATAAACAATGAGCAGTTAATTTACATAAACATAATTAGCATATTTTTGCGGAATATGCAATATTATTTCTTCATTTCAATGTTCTACAACATATATTGCAAGTAGGAGAACATTTTCTTTAGCGTCTAATTTAATCTAGATTAACTAATTTTGTGAATACTTTTTTGTAGTTTTTAGTATGTTGTAGGTAAGTAATAGACCTTTTTATGCTGGAGCTCATCTGAGGAATTACGACATTTCGGCTTGGTTTTTGAGGCGGCGACGCACCTACCGATCGATTCTGTAAAAATCTCACCGTGAAAAGTTAGGTGAAGTAAGTTTTGAGTAAGCTGTCAATAGTGTCAATCCCTAGCATTAGTTGGAATGACCGCTCACTCCACGCTCACTTCACCTAACTTTTCACAGTGAGATGGTCACAGAATCGCACTGCTGTCACACCTTTGGTATGTCCTTAGGCTGTTACCACTTAAATTTTCATCCGGTGAGCCTCCAGCATGTATGCCATGTAATAATAACATTAAAAATATATAATTTTTACTTCTTCTGCTTCTTAGCGTGTCGATGGCAACCTATATGAACCAACCAACCAACCACTCTGCCCAGATTCGGCTACTTGTTTGGCGCCATCACCAGCGTCCATCAGTTCCTGTAACGTGCAGCTGACAGGACACGCAGAATTTCTACTTTATGATGTCATCATCATCATCATTCAGCCCGGAATCACTCACTGCTGGGTCTGGCTATGATGTAATTGATTATAATAAAAAAAATGTTTGTGATGATGCGCCACCATATTATTATTAAAAGCCTGTCATATCCCACTGTAGGGCAAAGGCCTCCCTACTCTCTTTCCACCAAAACAGTTTAATAAAAAAAGAATTAAAAAAAATATATATATATGTGTAGTGTTTTATATTAACTTAAGAGTCATATATATAGGTGACTGGTAATTAGTGAGCGATACTTAAACACATGATTGTACTCATCATACTCATATTAAACAACTTACAACGTACAACCTATATAATTTCCGTTAAATGGGCTATATAGCCGTAATTTATTACTTTTTTTTTGTGAATCCAATTACCCTAGACCAAGAACTAGGACTGGACCTAACTTTCAGATATCCAGTCTTTGAGAAAAGCCTAGTTCGTTGATTTTTTTTATGGTTTCACCAATCGGCTTTCAGAGGCGCGTCACGCCCTGAAACATCTAGATACATCGTTTAAAATACTAGATATATTTATCTCCCTGGCATTACATTAAGTTTTAATAACTGTAACAATTTTAATATAAATTTCAATTTAAAAAAAGAATGTCTATTCTGTTACTAGAAATGAATGCAAGAAAAAACTCGACTCGACTTTTACTAAAAATCACTTACTTATGCTGCAACAGAAAAACTTGCAGTAATTTAACATCTCGGAAAACACACACACACCACACACAGCCCACAACACACACCCTTACCCTCTCTTACTCAACATTAGGTACCCACATACACGGGACATATCTCAAATGTGTAATTAGATATTATATAATGTTCTTTTCTTTAAATATTTGATAAAAAACCTTTTTTATGTATTAATCTTGGAACAACCTACCCTCTCACTAAGAGTCGGGCGTTGGTAACCGCGCCACAGGCTTAACTTGGAGCTATCATCGTTTATCATCGTTTGTCTTTTAATGTATTTGTTTTTTGTTCCCAATAAACGATTATTATTATTATTGAGAATAGATAAGTACAGTAAATATAGACGCTCCAGTAGATAGGTAGGTAATTTTATAAGGAATCCGGTGATATGCAACATGCCTTGTGTACCCGTATATTTAAAGATGTTTAGCTGTTAGAAACTATGTAAACAATAAAATCAGGACGCAATTTGCGGTCCTCGTCAAGGTAAAGGTTGTCGGTGTGTAAGCACTTGTTCAAAGATGATTTTAGTCATCGGCAAGGTGGGTACTTTTTACCATCTAATACTTCAAAATAGAACCCCTGAAAAGATCCGCAAGAACTTCTTGAAGATACTCGCAATCTATCAGTATATAGTATTGTATACGATCAAGTATCAATTATTTTCTAACTGAACAGACAGCTGTGCTGCTGGGGAGTTTATAGCGCCACTTCCTCTTCCCAGCGATAGCACTAGGAAGTGGTGAAGGGCGGGCTTTTTTTGGGGACTGTCTTTTGTAATTTTAACGTTCGAAAAGTGCTGATTCTCTGTATAATTTGAATAAATGACTTTTATTTTTGATTTTAATAGTGCACGAGGTCAGTGTCGTCTGTCCACCCTCACACCGGGATAATCCTGGATAGGCATACATCCTCCATACAAACTTCACGTCCAGCGATCACGCCCGTCCGGCACAAAAATCATCATCATTTGCCTAGCCTTTGTTCAACTATGTTAGGGTTTTTTTTTTTTTTTTTTTTCAGGATGGGAAATCATCAAATGACCCCTCCCGCTCTGGGTGGAGCAGAAGGGAGTGTCAGACTCTTACTAACTAAAACCCACCCGTGTCCCTTCCTTAGCCCTTTATGTACCAGGGCAGCGTTAACCCTTTCGGACGATCCCGCTACAACTATGTTGGGGTCGGCTTCCATTCCAATTTACGTAACATACATAATCAGCCTATAATATTCCCACTGCTGGGACACAGGCCTCCTCTCGGTGAGAGGGGAGTTCAGTCTAATTTGATGCAGCTGAATACCAGTATTTTACATGCGCGAGCGACTGCCTATCTGACCTCCACAACCCAATTACTTGGTAATACGATACGCCTTGGTGAAACTGGTTGGATGGATCCACAAATGACAGCCAGGACCAACGGCTTTACGTGTTACGTTTTCAATACACAGAGGGGTCTTGGTATGTAAAGATGGTTACCACTCCATAGACTGACCGCCGCAAGCATAGCTTAACCTGATCAATCGGCTTGTGGCCGACAACGAGCACTTTTATGAAAACGGAATTGTAATAAATGGATTAAATGAATTGCACTTTTAAAAAGAGATCCTCTAATTTAATAATCAAATATTTAGTATTGTTCAATAAATATGAAAAATTATGTCAGTCAATGGCCGCCTACAACAACTAACTTTTGACGTTTGCATCATGCGCCATTATTGACAGCAGTCTAATTTACAGTGTTTCCAACAAAGAAAACTTGAATTGGATCACCCTTCACGTTGATAAAAATATGATTCGCGACAGAAACGAATATGTATTTATACAAAAATTTTACTATAAATTAGGTTAAAAAAAACTGTTTTATGGACAACATTGAGTATTAATGAAATAATTAATGAAATATTTAGCGAAGAACTTTTCATAACCGAAAAGTATGCTACCAAAACCGCGAGGCGTTACTAGTTATATTATAAAATATATTTTATTAACTTCATGGTGTCGCTGGCACGACACTAATTCAAATTTTATTTGTCCAAAACTTTGCCACTTCCACGGCGTTATCGTGGCAGGCAGCGAGAGGTCACTTTGACTGAATATTTCTGACACAAAGGGCAGGATAGGATGAGGAGCATAGTAAAAGTAGCGACACAGCTCCGCATCCACACCTTGCTACCGTTCCGTCGCGGTTTTCGTAACCCCAATTTACGATGTTGGATCCTCACTTGAGTTCAGAGACGGTTCAGGGAACTTCCAAGTACGCCCTGCAGGAAGATGTTCGTTTGGTGGTAGATCGTAAGTGGGTGGGGGAAATGTATTCCACGTTTTGCAACGGGCGTCGATCGAGTTAAGCACGTAGTAACTGCTACGAATATACCTAGATACCCGCGGTGACTTGTTGTTTTTTAAAATACTGGTTACTTTTCAATAATAGCCTTTTATTATCGCAGCTTGTAGTGTATAAAGCAAACACCACACGATTTTGTGCACTCGTTAACTAAATTTGTAAATTAGCATTTTAATTATAATTTATATTTAGTATATTATTGTGCAAATGTAATGTCAAATATCATCATCAATCATGAAACAATTAAAATCCATTCAATTTTATTGTATATAAAAATATATATATATACTGTAAGAGGAAACTAAATGTGCGGAAATTTAAATAATTCAATAAACGTTAGTGCCTCGGGCTTGGTCTTCGCCAATTTATTTTACAACGTGTCCTAAATGCCATTGCGTGATGATTTATGAGTATTAAACGAATCAAACGATGAACGAATCTTTATTGAATAAACATAAGTATTCAAAATCCGCTCTATATTCAGTTTCTTTTGTAATCTTCTATTCATCTTTACATACATAATAAAATTGATGTGTCCGTTTATAATGTCAAAATACATAAAAACAGCTTTTTACTAAATGCATAATTATGAAAGTATATATGTTCGGTCACCAAAGGAGATATGTAACCAGGGTAGTTGGATATAGTTGAGGTTAATAAGAAACCAATGGATGTTTTTTAATAAAATTTTATTTAATTAATAGAAAACAAACAGTGAATTTAACAGCACTGGTTACTTATCTCCTTTGGTGACTATACTACATATCAGAACACCAATAAGAAGAAATAAGAAGACCCGTATTTAAAAACGTTCAAAATCTAGTTGCAATCTCATCTCAGCGACAACCAATGTAAAAATTTGGGGAAATTGGTCAAGATTTTAACAGATTGAGACTGAGATCAGACTGTGAACGTTCCTCGGAAATTGCCCACTGTTTGTTTCGGCTATTCTCCGAAATGTCCAGACCGATTTTGACGGGCCTTTCACTGGCTGATAGTTGATATTATAAAGAATAACTTAGGCTACATTTATTTTATAAAAAGGAAAATTATTAGGCACATTATTGTTTTTCGACATCCACGTGAATAAATTCGCGGGCACAGCTAGTGTTTATTAAATTCAGAAATGTCACTAGTGTACTGTAAAGCTCTCTACGAGCTTCACGGTACAGGGGACGTATAAAATCAAACACGGTTTAACTTGTTAAGTTGGATAATTATTCCTATATAAAAATATAACCTGTTTTATAGGGTCATTCAGTAAGCACTTCTTACCTTTCTTTAAATAAAACAAAGTGTGTGTGAGATATCATCGAAATTTTTTATTTGTTTGAAAGACCTATCGATACCATTATGTATGGAATATGACATCGTTCAAATGTTCGCAGCGGCTTCTCTGGGTGGCGCGCATCCGAAATGTCTAATTTTTCATAACTCCTAGCGCTTCCACCGCCATAACGCTAGAAAAAGTCTAACGGGGTCAAATCGCACGATCTCGGTGGCTAGTTCATATCACCTCCACGTGAGATTACCATGCTCTCAAATCGCTCATGCAGAAGGTCCAATGTGGCATGAGCTGTGTGGCACGTAGCGCCGTCCTGTTAAAACCACATGTGGTTGGTGTCCATATCATTCAATTCAGGCCAAAAGAAGTTGGTCACCATTACGGTGATGGCCTGGCCAACGTCGTTCTCAAAGAAATATGGACCGATGGCACCGCCAGCTTAAAATCCACATCAAACAGTGACTTTTTCTGGATGCTTTGAACGCTCCTGGATCTCATGTGGACTGGTATCGTCACCAGTGGACTCAAATTAATCCAACACACTGCGAATAGTCTTCACCGTAGGATGATTATGGCGATCGTAACCCATTTTGATAAAACAATTTTATCATTTGCACGTGTTGTTGAACTCTATTTCCGTCCATGGTGATTTGGCAAAACAGACTGAATAAATCACAGCCAATTTGACAGATGTAGCTTCAACATTACGGCCGCTATCAACTGTTAAAGTTCGGAAGTCCCTATTGGAAGACCCTTTCCATCTTAAACCATTTGCTGACATTTGCAGACAACCTTTACAGTACCTACGCAATAGGTGTCGGCTACCTATTCCTTTTTTCTTGCGTTATTTATAATATTCAATAAGCTTATTTAAAAAGTGATGTAATAATCATAAAGTTGTCATTATTAACTGATATTTTGTTTGTTAAAATAGAAAGGTAAAATATATCAACATAAGAAACAAACATTAGATTATGGGAGGTATGTTACGAGAAGTGGTTACATGGTAATATACGAGACCTGTACACGTGTACACCTCTATCTACACGCTCTTTGAATATAAGTGTGACGTTGTGTTATTTTGACATTAGTACTTAAGAATTAACTAAAAGAAATTAAACAGTTTAGTTAATGGGTAAAACTCAATCGTGATTTTCGTTACATAATTATTCATTATTTTGACTCTTGATCTTTCCAATTTTATGATTCAAACATAAAAAAGTTAAAAGAAAAAAAACTTTTTAAAAACAAGCTTTTATTACTTATTAATAAAGATAACTAAAAAGGTAAAAATAATTTAAACCTGATAAGAAATAAATAAAAGCGTGTTACATTTTAATGGAACATTAAAGAACATTTAGAACACAATGTAACACGCTTTTATTTATTTCTAATCAGATTAAATTTATTTTTAACTTTTTAGTTATTTTTATTAATAAGTAATAAAAGCTTGTTTTTAAAGTTTTTTTTTTTTCGTTTAATTTTATTTTTAACTTTTTTGTATTTTTGATGCGAGATTGACTACGGCGTAGTTCGTAGCGCGTAGCAGTGTTTCTTCCGTTATATGCGTTTACTGCACTTAAGCTACCTGTTCATCTTTAGTTACCATCTAGCACCAAAGTACTCGTCAAGACGAATCAAACGAGCCCAAACTCGATGGGGTTATGTCGTTTAATTACTGAGTTCCTATGGCCATCTTCCAGCTCCATCATCAGACCCTGGTTGCCATCTAGCACCAAAGTACTCGTCAAGACGAATCATAAGAGCCCAAACTCGATGGGGTTGTGTCGTTTAATTACCGAGTTCCTATGGCCACCTTCCGGTTCCATCATCAGATCAGCTCCATGTCATAATAATTTTGCATTGTCATCCGATTTACATATGCATGCAAAATTTCAGCTCAATCGGTTGAAGATATCTGCTTTAAAATTGAGTTGCAAGAGTCCACCCGAACAAACATAGTTACATACATACCTACATACATACATACGTCGCAAGTTAAATAAAAGCTTGTAAAAGTATCAGATTACGATTTAATTAACAAGAGCCTCGCAGTTCTGTTTATATATTAAAAGAAAGATATAAATCAGTTTTATTCCTCAGTTTTCCTGACAAAGTAACTTGGAACTCTTGTAGACTCCCCGTAGGCGCCTCATCGACTCGTCGCAGACGTATGTACACGAAAATGCCAAGTAGACTCCTCGTAGATGCCTCATAGACAAATCGTATACCATTCGTCAGCCAATCGTAGACCCTTCGATTACCACTCGTAGACCCGTTCTAAACTCTCGTAGAATCCTCGCAGACGGCATAGGCCGCACAAATGCCAGGCATACGCCAGGTACGCGCAGACACCGCAACTACGAAAATACGACGAAACATCACTACTCCTGTTTTTGGGTTCCGTACACAAAGGGGGAAAATGGGACCCAGTTACTGAAGTTTAGCCTGTCTGACAAAATATTCGTCTGTTTGCCAGTCACGGGCCTTTACCTATTTAATAAAATCGAAATAAGTAGCCAGTTGAAATACACTATAATAAGTTAGATTTCATAAGTAAAATTCAGAAGTATTAAGTTAGATTTATGTGAGCTTTATATTCTATTTAATTTTTCCGGTTCCGTTTATGATACAACTGCCATATGAGCGTTATGGTTTGTATTAAACTTATAAACAATGTATGAAAAAGTAGAATACTGTCGTTTTCATTTTCTTTTTCGTGTGGTTTTCTTTTATCAAAATTTTGTATGTCACTTATCCGTAGAAAACTAATTATTGCAGTAATTGCGTTCAGATTATTAAAAGGTTAAGGCGTACAAATTGAATAAAAATGGTTTTGTCCTAATAATATTACTTTATTATCCCTTTGTCATTTTGGGAAATTATAAATGTCGAACATCTTCGATTTCTGTCGATACTAGTATTTATAATAATACGAGACAAATAAGCATGACTAAATTCATCAATATTATGAATTCTTTAAATATCATAATCTGGCGCAATTTTTCGTGTACTTAGGTATTTTGATCAAATTCAAAATACCTACTTTTTGGAGAGAATGCTTTGGCCTCTGTCTTATTTGGACCTTATGAATTATACATTTTGCTAAATGTGGCTCAAATCAAGTTCTATTAGAATTTATTGAATTTTATCACACCACGGGAAAAAGTGATCTAATTCAAACAATAAATCGTAGTATTTTTTTTAAATTATGGAAACCATTGGAAGCATAATAAAAGATCTTTATTCGTCCTCATTTAGTCACGGAAATCAATACCTTGTTTGTTACATTTAACACCATGATAATATAAAAAACCCCTTTGAATAGCACATCCTGCTCACAGGACAGAGTTATAGGAAATAGGTAGTAACGGCAGCGCTTGAGCGTCGATGTAAAGAATAATTATGTACAAAATGCACCTATTTACAAGAGTTTATGACACTAATAAAGCCTAGAGGTTGGTTTACGTTTACGGCCTCAGGTTCTGGAAGTTCTGAAGAGGTCTATTGACGGATCTACTTAAGTCCGAAACGGGGACGGGGGACGGGGGACGGGGGGAGTGGGGATGGCGTCACCCTGGAAACAAATAACAACGATTAGTCTATCTAGTGAAAGTAAGAGCAAGTACTCAATTTTAAAGTTGTATCAGCATATTTCACATAAAATAGTACATGTACCAACAAACTACAATTTATAAAACTGACATTTTTATTTCTAGTGACCGGTCTTCTTCTACCATGCGTCTGTTTGGTAATCTCTTTAGATCATATATCACTGACCTGCACCCTAATTGCGAAACACACAATCAATCTCAATCTGAATAATTTTGAAGGATATTGCTAATCCATTGCTTCATAAGTTCGAAAAAGGTTACCTTCATAAAGTCTGCTCAACACGTAAATAACGCAATGAATGTTGTTAAACTGTCAAAATGAAATCGATTCTGATTGACTGTGTGTTACACAATTAGGGTGCTGTTCCTTGAAAAGTGATCAAGTGAGCACTTGATGTGAGGATATGTTTTAAATTGTTTTTGTTGCTAATTACGGAAGGTCTGACATTTGGAGTTTTTGCCAAATTATCAAATACTCATATTCGTTTTTATAGTGCTGAATATCAATTGACCTTAATTTTAATTAATTAATGTTAAATCTATTTTATGTTATACATAAATTTATTCGTTACTTACGTAACTTACGTACGGCTGGTATCCGTTCTCGTCAACGATGTATGTGATGACGATGAGCTGGCCTTCGGGAGAGGTCCAGGAGAAGGATCTCTGGGAGACGACGGGGGCTACAGAGGGATTCCCACCAAAGTCACGAGGAGTGCCCTGGGCCTCGGCGGTGATGCCGCTGTCGATCTGGACACTGTAAGGTTAACAGTATTCATTAATTGTGTAGATGGGTTTATTTATAAGATTTTTAATTGCTTTTAAGTAATATGAGTTTCACAAGACCAATGGGCCATTTGTATGTACTAACTTGTATCTGTAGCTGCCGTCAGGGCTGGCCTCGTTGTCGTAGCGGAGGACGTTGGCGGCCTGGTCGCTGCTGGCAACGCGGTTGCTAGCAACCGACTTGGGAGGCGGCGGCCGACGAGTAGTAGTAGGCAAGCGGTTCAGGTTGCTGAAACTAACAGGGGGCTGAGCGGCGGAAACGGCTAATACGGCGGCGAAGACAAGCTAAACGAAACAACAGGTAGGTATAGATCACCAGAAACAATTCACTCACGGTCGAAAACAATGCAAAGGTAATGTCACTTACAGCGAACTTCATTTTTAATATTTTTTTTATGTATGAAGATTTGTTAGTTAGCTGAAGTCTATTGATGAGATTTTTTTAACTTTTATACCAATCCATCCTCATTTTTACGCAAGATGGCATTGATATTGTCATAATGTTTGCACGAGGGGCGTTCAATGTATTCTCGATATCAGCATGAAAAAACACGTAAATTCAATTAAAATAATTTTTATTTTTCAATGTTATTCCCCGTTACCCCAATGCATTTATTTCATCTCGAAATTAACTTTTCAATGCCATGTAAAAAAAAACTTTTCTCTTTCTCTGAAACATGCGCATTTATTGCTGCCTTGAGCTCTTCATCGTTTCCCGCGAAGGAGTTTTTTTCAAATTAGGGAACAAATAATAATCACTCGGGGCTAGGTCCAGGCTATAGGGTGGGTGGTTAATTTCTTCAAAACCACAATCTCGCACAGCAGTCTTGGAAACACGCGCCGCGTGGACCGGGGCATTGTCGTGAAGGATCAACACACCGGTGGTAAGTTTACCTCGTCTTTTTTCTTTAGTTGCTTCGCGTAAATTTCGTTAAGTGTTTGCGTAAGGTGCTGCATTTATGATTTCACCTTTTTTGTGTACTCGATTCCCGTTGAGTCCCAAAACACTGTGGCCATGATTTTTCCGACGGACGGAACGACTTTGAATTTCTTAGGGGGCTCAGTACCCTTCTTGTGCACTGCAGGACTCTTGCTTATTTTTAGGGTCATGGAACCCACGTTTCATCTCCAGTAACAATTCGATCGAAAATACTAGATGGAACATCACCACAGAGCTCTAAAAACTCTCTACAGCACTCGATTCGCACTTGCTTTTGAGGCGCGCGCCGTGAGCATTCGCGGCACCCATCTTGCAATAACTTTTAAAAGGTAAAGAAGGCCATGAAGAATAGTGTGTATGGAACCAATAGAGAGGTGAGTCATCTCTGCTATCATTTTGATCTTCATTCGGGTATCCTCCAGTATAAGCTTTTCACGTTTTCTTCCATAGAGGCGGTAACCGGGCCGCCCGAGCGAGTGTCGTCTTCAATACTCTCTCTGCCTCTTTTAAATTAACTTGACCACTTTTGAACCATAGGTGTACAATATTGGTAAACAGCCACCATCACTTCTTGAATAGTTTTTTGATGTTTCGTTGTTTGGTAACGAATTTAATAACAGCGCGGTGCTCGATTTTCTTCAACATTGTCACTTTAGCCATTCCAGTTGTCGTTGACTAAGGATAACTAGAAAACTACTGATCACAAGTACATGAAATTTTACGTTTATACCCTTAGATAATTTCATTAATTAATGAATTATTCAAATTACCCACATAATTAGTAAATCGCCCTGATACCACGAATACATTGAACGCCCCTCGTATTAATTACCAACATTTACTGTCAAGTATTATAATGACCATGCTGGGCAAAATACCTACTGCATAACTTACCGGAGTAAGTTCAAGTTCAAGAATAGTCTCTTGTACTTTGTCATGGTGATTAGTCACAATTAAGACGGACAGAACAGGTAACTACTTTATAAACGAGTTTAATTTAGCAGATTATTATCAAAATTTAATGTCTAATATCAATCATTAAACAAATAAAATACATACAATTTTATTGTATTGTAGCGGTATCTACAACGCCACATGCGAACAACGCGTCATACTGACGTCACGCAAATCCTGCATCTCGCAAGCAGAGTTTACCGCGCAATTAGCATAGATACAATTTCCCAACATCAATCGTTGGGCAATTGCCCGCCAGACAAAACACCCGTCTGGTCGGAGGATCCTTCCTTTTCTATAGAGTATGAGTGAACTTTACACCCTGTTCCTCATACCTCTATACTGGTGACCCCGGACATGAACGTCAGCGCAGCCTTCGTGCAAACACTTCAGCGTGACGTCATCATCATCACTCCCGCAAGCTTTAGCGGCGAGTCACCCAGCCAGCCAGCATCCACGGCTTCAACGGGTATCCTGACCACCAGCATGCAGCGTCCGCGCATACCTGGTCATCACCCTTAGCCTCATTAGCAACCTCGGCACAGCACACTGCACTTTCGGCCGGTCAACAAGCAGAGCACCCTCTCCTGGTCGACGCAGCAGCCAGCCTCAACCCGGCGCTGTACATCCGACGCACTGGAATATAACGCAGCGCCACCCCGACTCACTGGGGACAACTCCGCAGACACTTCCGACTCACCGTGAACTATGCGGCAACCGGTTGCGACTCACTGGAATCTCAGCTGGCCTGGCAAGCATCGCAAGATACAAGATTCAGTCCACTATCGACCTCCGGTCTCATGCCGGTCTCGGCCACATGCGAACAACGCGTCATACTGACGTCACGCAAATCCTGCATCTCGCAAGCAGAGTTTACCGCGCAATTAGCATAGATACAATTTCCCAACATCAATCGTTGGGCAATTGCCCGCCAGACAAAACACCCGTCTGGTCGGAGGATCCTCCCTTTTCTATAGAGTATGAGTGAACTTTACACCCTGTTCCTCATACCTCTATAGTATGTTGATGGTAAGAGAAATCTTAGTGTGCCTAAACTTAAATCCTATATCCTACTAATATTACAAACGGTCGACAGTTATACAATAATTCAACGAATTCTAAAGAAACTTGTAAAATATCAGATTTCCAATTTTAACAAACAATACTAGTTCCACATCTCGTTACCATAAGATGGGCCGACAGTATACCTAAACGAACCATCAAAATAATGGAGGAATGGCACAAAGACAGCCATAAACCTATCCTACGAAAGTGTGGGAGATGGGCTAAGTCTGGTGTTTTTCGGAATTGAGGAGGCTGGGGTATTCAAAGTCAAAGTCAAATCATTTATTTCAAATAGGCACATAAAAGGCACTTTTGAACGTCAAAAATAAAATTAGAATAAAATTGATTCTAGTCGCCCCTTCCAAAAGGTAGTTTTCGTATGGAGAAGAATGGGCAAGAAAGTCCACCGTTACTCTTTTAAAATGTTTTACAATATATTGCATACATTATTTATATAATTATATGTGAAGACGATGCACCCAAAAATAAACTTACTATACCACAATAGGTAAAAGAATTAAAATGGATAAATGTAACCATGACATATAGATCAACTATGTGATAGATACATGGTGCTCATGTATTAAGTTATGGGCAGTCAGTTTTGGACAACCAGAGGGTACGGACGTGATAGTTTAGGTTTGCTTGGTAAATGCCAAGCCAAGAGGCCATGTCCAAATGTTAGTAGTAAGTTAAATATAGTTGGGACCAAGGTCAGATTAGACTAATGTAATATTTAAGTGAAAACGCTCATGAACCGTTTTATATCTATTGGATGAATCAAATATTACTGATGATGTATAATAAAAATGTGAAAATATTATATATGTGTGTTTTTCATCACATACCAACCCTTATGTGCCCATTTTATAAAAAAAATTATGAATGTTTAGGTTTTGTCCGACTTTTATTAATATTTCACCTGTGTGAGGCGTGGTCTCTATCTAGAGTCGAGGCGCGGGCGGTTATGCTTCCTTCACACATTCCAACGACAATAAAACGTCGCCGTCAGAAGATGAAGACGTATTTGAACTCATAAAAGATATTAAGGCGAGGTTGTAGTACTTTTTAATTTTTTTAAACGTCTGTTAATCTAGAAAAATATTAATTTTGCGCAAAAAGAAAATATTTTAGGAAAGTTGAACATATTGTGAAGCGCTGTGTGAAGATAGAAACGTGAATTAAAATAATTGGCTCGATAACAAAAAATCATGAAGATGACACTAAATCGCTATTTAAAACGTGTATGTACCTTGAATAGATTTCATCGTTAAACCATGTTAAGTTATACCAAAAGATAATTTAAGCCTTATTGTTTTTTAGAATTTGGTAAAAACACATTTTTAATTTCCTTATTATTATTTTTCTATGAAACAATTATACACAAAATCTAGCATCACATCGTTAAACCAGGTAAAAGTTATACCAAAAGATAAGCTTTAGTGTTTTTTAGAACTTGGTAAGAACACATTTTATATTTTCCTTTTTTTTTCTATGAAACAATTATACACAAAATCTAGCATTCAAGAGCTCGCAACAGCCGGCCAGACACCGCCGAGACGTCATCGAGGTTGGACGCACGCTGTTTGTTCCGTAAGAATTCCTCCCGCGTTTGCGCTTTCTATTAGGTGAACATATTTATAAAAACTTTTGTTGATTTTTATAATACAGAAAATTGAAACCTAAGGCATATCGAAAAATGGTAACTACCTACATAATTTCTAATTATTTACTGTAAATAAATAAGTAAGTAGATATTCTACTTATATACAGTAAATTATTTTGTTTCATGGCGTAAAGTTCCAAACATTAATTACCTACAATCATTGCTTAGACGCGCCACAATACAAAAAAGGTACAGTAGGTAAATAATCGTTTGAACAAATTCAATCTGTTCAGTAACTTTACTGAACAGATTGAATTTGTTCAAACGATTATTTTCTTTGCTCAATAACTTTGACATATCGTATCGTATAGTATTATAAAATATCTTGTAAATTCTAGGTTTAATTTTAACGATATATAAATCAGAATAAGAAAAAAGGTTATTTTACGCGTGATCCTTCAATTACATGGTACCACAGTATGCACAATGCACATATAACTAATAAAAAAAAAAAGATAAATAAACAAAATAACAACAACAACAATATGGATAAATAATAAAAATAACATGTCAAGAATGAGTATTCATATTTAATGCAATAGTGTAAAAATACTAAAAATAAACATTGAGAAAATAAATGATTAAATTTGAGGGAAAAAATTACACGACAATCGTGTATTGATTTTTCAAGATTGAGCATTCATATTAAAATTGGTTAGTACAATAATTATTTTACATTAAATTGTTGACTATTGGAGAAAAGTGTATTTGTAGGTGGTTAAATTCTTTTTGTATTTTTAAATGGGGAGGGTTATGTCCAAGTTACATATATGTATGTTTATTTGATATTTGATTACAATACAATACAAACAAAGCAGAATAGCAATTTTATTTCCTCTTCCGTCAATATACCCGAACCCGATACACCGTAGCATTTACGCTGCATTATGGCATGTTCAAACGCTAGCATCGGCTAGCTCGGCGCCCGGCGCGCGCTCGCTCGCTGCGTCTATACGCTCGGTACATAACTATTATGCGGGGAGTGAGGAAGCGTTTTCATACCTACACACCGCACTACAAGACGGACTTAACTGTGTAAATACGTCTACACCCGAAACAAAATGACAAAATTGCGCCGGAGACGCGTCGCGGTCGGGCACAAAGCCGCGACTCTAGTATATGAGCGGAATGCCATTTATTCATAAAGAAAACGTAGATGCGGCGCGCCGCTTGTGCGCCCGCGCCTTGACGCCGCCTCGACTCTAGCTCGCGTGAGCGATCCGCTTTAGGCTCTTAGTGAAAAAGTATTGCGGGATGCAGTTGTATTTAAATACTAACAATAGTTTATCTAAGTTTTTGTATACTACCTTTACCTTACTTACCTACTTACCTTTGGATCTAGTTGTACCAAAATAAATAATTTCGAAAATTTGAAATTTGTAACGATGGGCGACTAGAATCAACTCTATTTTATTGTAATTTTTGACGTTCAAAAATGCCTTTTATGTCCCTATTTGAAATAAATGCATTGATTTTTGACGACACGGTTGGTGCAGTGGCTGAGCAATCGACTGCTGCGCTGCGTGTCGCGGGTTCGATTCCCGCACGGAACAAATATTTGTATTGCCTATAGGTAGTTGTTCCGGGTCTGGCTGTTTGTGTATGTGAGTTTAATTGTTTGTAAACACATCCACGATACAGGAGAAATCCAAAGTATGGGGCAACGTTTTAAAAAAAAAACAAAAGAACGAAAAATAAAACTGATGGTTCTTCCATACAAAAAGTGTCAGACTTCAATTTTATTCCACGAATAAATATTATCTGAATATTGAAAAATCAGCTCTTAGAGGTATTGTTTTGTAAAAACAATAAGAAGAGGATTAAAGTTTTCTGATTTCAAAAGTTGGAAGACGTAAATGGTCAGAATTGGTCGAGTCGAACATGCACTGCTGTTGATTTTTGGTTACAGGTTAACACACGAGGGCGTGTGCAAGCAGGATGGCAGTGCCAGACAGCGCTACATTCTTATGATCTCCTGTACGAATAATCGCTGATCAAGGACGGTGCTTTTCGAGCAAGGAGTTTCACGACTTTTGCCAAGGTAAAAATATCAATCTACACCTTATTGCGACTAGTTCATCTCAAGCGAATGGTCAAGTGGAAAGAAGAATGGGTGTGCTCAAGCCAATGTTAACTGTGATAGAGATTGATAAAAATCGATATCGTTGTAGGTAGGTGTCAACGGTCTGCGCACAGCGTCGTTGCGAACGTAAACATTTGTGTTGCTTTATACAGATCACCGTGAATGAAAAATGCTGTGTTTTTGTTGGCTTTGCGCTGCACCTGTTCCTTTTTAATGATTTGCTAAGATGACTCATAAAGTGCGATGAGATGTTGCATGCTGTGCTTGTTTCACCATAGAATTCGCCGGGCAGGCTTAGTGTTCTTCCGAATAATAATTCCGCTGTACTGGCGCCAATGTCTGTCTTGTATGCGGCGCGAAGACCAAGTAGTACTGTGGGTAACTCGTACGTCCAGTTCGTTGTATTTAATCTTACGGTGAGTGATGCTTTGAGCGTGGGGTGCCAGCGTTCTACTATACCGTTGGATTGGAGGTGGTAGGCCGTAGTTCGTATGTGCTGGATTCCCATTCGATGCATCAACTTATTAAATAGTTCTGATTCGAACTGTCTGCCTTGGTCTTTTGTTATGGTCGCGGGACAACCGTATCTTGCAATCCATGTTTCATACAACGTATTTGCGACTTTTTCTGTCGTTATGTCCTCGATTGGCTGAGCTTCTGGCCACTTCGTTGCTCTGTCGATCATCGTAAGTATATAACGATAGTTGTTTGACGTTGGTAAAGGACCCACTAAGTCAATGTGCAGGTGGCTTAGGCGGTCAACTGGCATGAAACTGGATACTGGTGCTTTGGTGTGGCGATGAACTTTCACCCGCTGGTATTGGTCGCAAGCTCTTGCCCAGTCTGTGATATCTTTCTTCATAGTCAACCAGAAATAAAATGTAGTAGTTAATCTTCTCGTCACTCTTACGCCTGGGTGATTAAGGTCGTGTATGGCGTGATAAACTTGCTTCCTGTATTGTGGCGGTAAAAACGGGTGAGGAGATTTTGTAGACATCTCGCATATGACTTGGGTAGTTGTACCGGGTAGGGCTATTCGCTTGAAGATTTAACAGTCGCTTTTCATGAGTTGCTTGAGTTCTTCATCTTGCTCTTGAGACTTTGCTAGCTCGGCGTAATTTATTGGTGTTGGGCATGATATTGTGTCCACTCGAGACATGGCGTCGGCTACACAGTTATCCCTGCCTGATACGTGCTCAATATCGGTGACGAACTGACTGATATGTTCTAAATATCTTGTGCGCCTCGGAGTAGTTATTTAGTACTCCGTGGGTACGCGGTAGGCGGTAGCTCTGGGTGGTAAAGTCGGGTTTTGCCTAGAAGCGAAGACCATAGAGTCAAGGGTTGACTCGGTGTTCCCGTGGGGAATGCTTTTTGCAAATCAGTTGTGAAATAAAACAGATTTTAAAGAATTGCTTTTAATTATCAGTCTTCATAATATGAGTCAGAATTGAATGAGCAGAAACTGTGCCGGAATTTTGTATTTTCCAGATTAGTAACACGACGACGACGGTTGCGTCGCAGGATGGTTGTGTCGCATCCGGTCATTAGTAAGGACACGAAACGAATCGCAAGCGGGCCACTGGCGACATCATGTGTTCTACCTACACCACAGCGTGCTTCTACAGAGTCGTATTTTCGGCCTACGGCGAGGAAGACATTCTGTGTCTGATCGCATCAGAGTTAAGACGTCGTGGAGCTATACCTACTCGATTCGTTGTGTATATTAGTAATTTTAATAAAACCCAAGTCTACCGCATCTCTTAATTTAACAAGCCTAAACCATCGGGTAGGGAGGCCTTTGCCCTGCAGTGGGACATCACAGGCTTTTAATATTATAATAATAAACTATCACGTCCGTACCATCTGGTTGTCCAAAACTGACTGCCCCTAACATAATACCCTAGTCTCCTCAATTCCCAAAAACACCGAACTTAGTCTATCTCCCACACTTTCGCAGAATAGGTTTATGGCTGTCTTTGTGCCATTTCTCCATTGTTTTAATGGTTCGTTTGGGTATACCGTCTGCCCATCTTATGGTAACCAGATGTGGAACTAGTATTGTTAATTAAAATTAGAAATGTGATATTTTACAAGTTTCTATAGAATTCGTTGAATTATTGCATTCGAACTGTCCGCCAGAAATTTTCCCTTATTTAAATTTAAATTACTGTTTCCCATTGAATAGAGAATTTATGTGTTTCTAAGCGGCCCGACCCGAACCATATGCCGATTTCAAAATTAATATAATATTTTTTTATTAAACAAGTGACAGACAGGCATATTACCATGAAGTAAAATGTAAAAAAGAAGATATTGGTTTCCGTGAGTAAATAAAAACGAACTAATTTGATCTTTTGTTATGCTTCCAATGGTTTATATAAATCAAAGACTGATTGTGTGTTTCGCAATTAGGGTGCAGGTCAGTGACATAATTATGATCTAAAGAGATTATCAAACAGACGCATGGTAGAAGAAGACCGGTTACTAGAAATAAAAATGTCAGTTTTATAAATTGTAGTTTGTTGGTACACGTACTATTTTATGTGAAATATGCTGATACAACTTTAGAATTGAATACTTGCTCTTACTTTCACTAGATAGAATTATCGTTGTTATTTGTTTCCAGGGTGACGCCATCCCCCCTCCCCCCCCCCCCCGTTTCGCACTTAACTAGATCCGTCAATAGACCTCTTCAGAACTCCCAGAACCGGAGGGCGTAAACGTAAACCAACCTCTAGGCTTTATTAGTGTCATAAACTCTTGTAAATAGGTGCATTTTGTACATAAATATTCTTTACTTCGACGCTCAAGCGCTGCCGTTGCTACCTATTTCGTATAACTCTATCCTGTAAGCAGGATGTGCAATTTAAATGGGTTTTTTATATTATCATGGTGTTAAATGTAACAAACAAGGTATTGATTTCCGTGACTAAATAAGGACGAATAAAGATCTTTTATTATGCTTCCAATGGTTTCCATAATTTAAAAAAAATACTACGATTTATTGTTTAAATTAGATCACTTTTTGCCGTGGTGTGATAGAATTCAATAAATCCTAATAGAACTTGATTTGAGCCACATTTAGCAAAATTCATAATTTATAAGGTCCAAATAAGACAGACGCCAAAGCATTCTCTCCAAAAATCAAATTCAAAATACCTACACGAAAAATTGCGCCAGATTATGATATTCAAAGAATTCATAATATCGATGAATTTAGTCATGCTTATTTGTCTCGTATTAATAAATACTAGTATCGACAGAAATTGAAGTTGTTCGACATGTTTCAATATAACTTGCTGTCAATTATTAATGTCCCAAAATGACAAAGAGATAATAAAGTAATATGACAAAGTCATTTTTACTCAATTGGTACGCCTCAACCATAATAAGCTTAAAATGCAATCACTGCAACAATTCAGTGTTCTACGGATTTGGAACACTAAATTTGGATAAAAGAAAACCACGTGAAAAACAAAATGAAACCGACAGTAGTAGTAGATTTTTAACGCGCCTAAAAAGTTTTTACTTTAATAAACCTGTTATAAAGAGAATGTAGGATGCAAGAGCGAGCGAAGCAATTAGGCACTTCACTTGTACGTAAGGTTCGAAAGGCTTAGGGTAAGGACTGATTCCAAAACCTAAACTGCTGTAAAACGAGTTTAAGCTTTTCGTCATAATTCGATAAAGTAAGTTCTCTTTCTGTATAATGGTCAAAAGAAAACCGAACCTATTTCAAAGAGGGTTGCAACAATTTTCAGGCTCGCTTCGCTCACATTCTGTTGATTCTTGAGCTTTTCTTCATAACTCATAAGTTGACAAAGCAAGTAATTCCTACTCCTTTTGGAATGATCAAAAGAAAATCGAACCTATCCAAGAGTATGCAAAATTATCGAGCTTGCTTCGCTCGCTCTTGCATTCTAGATTTTCGTAGTTGCTTGGGCTTGCCTGGATAAGTCGACAATGAAACCCCTATTTCTGCTTGAAAATATAAAACCAAACCGAGGCGAGTTGTTAAAACTTTCGAGCTCGCTTCGCTCGCCCTTCTCACCCTTACGTAGGGTGGGCTTGCTTCGCTCGCTCACATTCTGTTGATTCTTGAGCTTTTCTTCATATGTTGACAAAGCAAGTAATACCTACTCCTTTTGGAATGATGAAAAGACAATCGAACCTATCCGAGAGTGTGCAAAATTTTTGAGCTGGCTTCGCTCGCTCTTGAATTCTACATTCTCGTAGTTGCTTGGGCTTGCCTGGATAAGTCGACAATGCAACTCCTATTTCTGCTTGAAAATATAAACACAAACCCAGGCGGATTGTTAAAATTTTCGAGCTCGCTTCGCTCGCTCTTCCCATCCTACGTAATCTTTAGTCCCCGAAGGGTTACGCAGGGGTGTACCTTCATGTAGAACTTATACCCCATTTCGCCAGATATGTTTAAGTTCCATGTCATAGGGGGTGAGCCTCCTGCCACCAACCAGGCATAAATCCAGACTCCAGAATCCAGGCTGCTTCTGAGAAATTTCTGTTGAAAATACCTAATAACACTGTACCCAACCTAGGAATTGAACCCAGGACCTCATGCTCAGCAGTAACGCTGGCGACCACTAGACCGACGAGGAGATGTACCTCCCTTATTAATATTCCTCGGCACCCATGGTGACCCCCCCCCCCCCCCAATCTTGGGCTGCGACCGCGCCTGGTGAAGAGTCGATGAGGCGCCTACGCGGGGTCTCCAAGAGATATATGTGGGACTAAGAGAAGGTATAATATGAGATATCTGCCCCCCCTCCCCCCTCCCCCACTCAAGCCAACAGGGTTCCACGAGTGTTCTGCTAGTGAACAGGAAAAAAAGTAGCTCCTACGCTCCGCACGGAACTTAGCAACATCTTCCAAAATCCAAGTTATGTACTTAGTAAATCTGTACTAATATTATAAAGAGGTGAAATTTGTTTCTTTGTTTGTATGTATGTAGGAGGTAATCTCCGGAGTTAATGATCCAATTCTAAAAATGTTTACACTGGTAGAAAGCCACATTATGTGTGAGTGATATAGGCTATAAATTACGCTTACATCATGCATTTTAGCTGAGCTATCACAACTTTTGTCTAGCAAGTAGGAAATTATTTGCATGCGCTGCCTAAACAGTTGTATACAACTAAAAACAATGTCTGGCAATCTGGTCCGCCTTAAATAGTTCTACAAAAAAGTCCGCGAAACCATATTTCTAACTTTTATATTTTATCTTTTAATATAGCTTTTATGTTTTCAAAAAGTATTTTTTGACATGCTTACGTTTGGATGAAAATATAAATTTTAAATATGAATCCTTATCAAAATAAATTATTTTATGATCACAAGGATATCAAGGAGATAAGATTTGCCCTGTACAGTATTTCAATTGGTCATATATGTAGTTTCGGAGATAATTTAGAATTACTAAAAACACAATATGCCGCTAAAACATTCACGAATACAACTTTCATTCATCGCGTGCACATGATTTGTGCAGACGTTTTATCCATTCACCCATAGATGGCGTTGTGCAAATACGTATGTGTTGGATAGTCCATTTATCGAGGAAGGATTTGGTATTTTGATATAACATCACGCTGCAACCAATAGGAGCGGTGCATCAATGGAAATAATAATAATAATAAATTTATTTAGCTAAGTTTACATTCGAGTGGATTGAATTCCTAGACCTCACACTAGGATTCCGTGTGCTGTGAGATCCAGGTTCCTTCGTTCCGTTAACAAGCTTATATAATATGATACATTTTTAAACTTAAAATAGGCATATATAAGGAGTTATGTATACATGGTGGTGTAATTTGTGTCAGTTGTGTTAGTGTTGTAATAGAGTGTCTGTATGCTATAGGTACGTATGTAAGCGAGTGCACATATGTATTTGTGAATTATCAATCTGTGTGAGTTTTACTTATACTACGAGACTTTTTGTCATATCGTAGTCCAGTGTTAGAAGCTAATTGGTTAATAATAATAATAATAAAATTGTCTGTGGCCCGACTGTCAAGCTGACAGTAAAAAATTTATACTCCAATATTTTTTAATATTTTTAATATAAATAAACAAACAACATCAACAATAATCTTTTGATATGTGTTCCGACACCATTTTTTTGACCGGAATTTAATACTATCATAATGGATCCAATACTAATAATACACAAAAGAAATTTTCAATGCTGACACGAAGTCGGGCACGACAACTCGAGACCACACACCCAACATCTTCGGGTTCGTCGCTCAATTCCGCCTCGCAGTTGCCGGAACCTGCTCCAGACGTGAGTCCAGTGACACCGGCCGCTGCAGTTGCGTCGAGCTCGAGCGACGAATACTTTTCGCCGCCGACGACAGCATCACCAGTACGTTGACGCGGAAGAGGCCGACCACCGGCCAGCTTAGGACTCCGAGGGCCACCGGCCTCTGATAGGGTCCCCGCTGCCGGTGGAAGTGTGCAGCGCATGAGATGGACACAAACTGTCAATGAAAATGTCATGCGTGCATACTTTGGGGCTACAGAGGGGGGAAGTAACTTGACTGCGTACCGTGGTCGGATGCTCTCTCTGTTTCAGGTGCTTAAGCCAGCTGTCAACGTGTCAACGCAACGACTGTCGGATAAGGTGCGGGTCATCCAGCCTAACCATATGCTGGATGACGTTGTACTTGATCGACTACGCCTCGAATCACGGAATAGCCACGTTGCGCCTGCTTCGTCATTGGTCGCGGTGCAACTGGAAAATTTACTCAATTTTTCATCGCGACCCAACCGCGTTGATAAAGAGGATGATGATGAGGCTATATCTGTGAGTTCCCAGTGCAATGTAAGATTGAGGAGCGCTTTGGACGATGCTTTCCGTGAGTACCGATCTATTCCGCCTGGACTCAGACCACGTTTACCTCGTTTGCCCATGCACAAGAAAAACAAGGCGCTGGTGTGTGCTCTAGACTCGCAGCTATCAAATTACTTAACGACAGCAAAGACCTCACCGATACCCATTCAATCTTGTACTGTGCGGCTGTTGTGGCATGTCGTGTGGCTCATGTCAAATTCCCGAACAGTGACAGAGCCACACGACCAAAACCAGCTGTACCAGCTTGGCAGTGCAGGATTGAGCGTCGTATCGGGAAAACTAGAACACTCATCGGCAAGCTAATCTGCTTCAGGGAGGGCAATACTCGCCCTAGAATGATGCGTTTTGTGAGGCGGGCGTTCTCGGGGACTGATATTAGTTCTCGAGATTATTTGTCCCGCGTCACAGAACGTATCGACTACCTGAAGCAGAAGATCTGTGCATGGGCAAACCGTATTCGTCGGTACAGGCGGAGAGTGGAGCGGTACACTCAGAATCGCACATTCCAGAGCGACGAAAGGTGGGTTTACAGGGATTGGGAACGACAGGACCAATGTGTGACTGACACGCACCTACCAGATGATGACGCCATGTGTTCGTTCTGGCAAAACATCTGGTCGGTGCCTATCAGTCACACCGAAGGTGATTGGACTGGGAAGATCAAGCGAGCGTGCGAACTAATACCAGAAATGGAGCCACTTATCATCAGCCCCAAAGATATTGCTCGTGCAGTCCGTCCGTTGCCTAACTGGAAATCTCCAGGGCCGGACGGGCTGCATAACTTTTGGATAAAGTGGTTCCAAAGATCGCACGCCCCCTTGGCATCCCAGTTCCAGTCAGCCTTAGAGTCAGGGTCGCTGCCCCAGTTCCTAACGACAGGAATAACCCACCTGCTCCATAAATCAGGTAGTACCGCGGATCCCAGAAATTATAGACCGATCACATGTCTCCCGACGTTCTATAAAGTTCTTACATCCATTTTGAGAGCTAAAATTAATAAACATATAGACAGCAACTCCATCATGTCTGTCTCTCAAAATGGATGTAAGGACGGGTCCCGCGGTACTAAGGAGCTACTTCTCATTGATATGGCCATTAGCCAACAGGTTTATCGTTCCCGAGAGGATGTGTCAACATGTTGGATAGATTATAAGAAGGCCTATGACTCGGTGCCACATACATGGCTCATGAGGGTGCTGGAATTGTATAAAGTAGATACAACTCTGCCCACCTTCCTGATGATGTGTATGGGGCAATGGAGGATGGTCCTTCGGTATCCAGGATGTCGAAATATCCAGAGGAATAGCGAGCCGATAAGGATCGAGCGAGGCATATTCCAGGGCGACAGTTTGAGTCCGCTTTGGTTCTGCTTAGCCTTGAATCCTCTAAGCACGCTGCTGGAAGATTCAGGTCTAGGCTATCGGCTGAGGAGAGGTGGTCAGGTTATATCTCACCTCCTCTACATAGATGACCTAAAACTCTTTGCCCCCAACAATTTGCAACTGATGGAGCTACTGAAAATTACTGAAACTTTCAGTAGCGCCATCAGGATGGAATTTGGTGTCGACAAATGTGCGGTCATGCATGTAAAGCGAGGGGAGATCGTGGAATCCGTGGGAACCCAACTCTTGGATTCCACAAATCTTAGAGCCCTCTCCGCATCCGAAACCTATAAGTATTTGGATATGTCGGAAGCGCTAGGCATCAATGTTACTGACATGAAGCAATCGTTGAAGGAGCGCTTCTTTGGCCGCCTGAAAAAAGTATTTAATAGTCTTTTATCAGGCGGGAACAAGGTGCGCGCCTTCAACGGTTGGGTCATGCCGGTTTTGATGTACTCTTTCGGCATACTCAAATGGACTCAGACCGAACTCGACGCCCTGGATAGGAAGGTCCGTACGCTGCTAACTGCAAATCGAATGCATCACCCACGGTCATCGGTAATGAGGCTGTATATCCCGCGAAAGTGTGGAGGTCGAGGCTTTTTAAACGCTAAGAACCTCCACAATCGCGAGATATGCAGTCTCAGGGAATATTTCCTAAAAACCGACGTGGGGATGCATCGAGATGTAGTCGCGATGGACAAGGGCCTCACACCGCTCTCCTTGGGTAAAGAGAACTGGCGCAAGCCAGTAGTGCTTGATGAACGCATGGAGGTATGGCAGAGTAAGGAGCTTCACGGGCGCTTCTTTTGTGGCCCTACATGGGCCCGATGTAGATCTACTAGCGTCCGTAGCCTGGCTACGTTGGTGGTGACCTCTTTGGAGAAACCGAATGTTTTGTCTGTGCAATTATGGACGAAGTTATGATGACGAACAACTACCGGAGATTTATTGTGAAAGACGGCACGGTTGACATCTGTCGCGCATGCCACCGGCCGGGGGAATCAATCAGGCATATTATCTCCGGGTGTTCTCGTCTAGCTAACGGAGAGTACTTGCATAGACACAACCTTGTAGCTAGGATAATCCATCAACAACTTGCTCTGAAATACAACCTTGTAGAATCGGAGGTGCCGTACTACAGGTATGTACCCGACCCAGTTCTCGAAAATGGTAATTTCACGTTGTACTGGGATCGATCCATCATCACTGACAGGACTATTGTTGCCAATAATCCTGATATAGTGGTGGTGGATCGATCAGAGCGACGCGCAATGATTGTTGACATAACCGTCCCGCATGATGAGAACCTCGTGAAAGCCGAGAAAGATAAACAAATCAAATATCTTGACTTGGCTCTCTCTGGAGCCCTGACTACCGGCAGCTTGGACCCTGTTCCTGATACCGATGGGCTACTATTTTTTATATTTTTAAATGTTTTTATACTTTTTATATTCTAATATTTAAAAATATAATTTATATGATTACGTTAAAATAAAGGAGATAATAATCTTTATTACATAAAGTGGTTAGAAATTGTATGAAGTCCCTGACACTTGTGCTAGGTGGTTAACCTGTGTTACAAGAGCCAGTGCCCAGTGGTTACCGTCACTCTGCATTTTTTTTGTGTTCGTTTTAGAATTCTGTGTAGATTATTGAGTTTTGTATATATGTGAGGTCCAATAAAATCATAAGACCTTCTGCCGATGGTTTTACGACATCGGATTTTATCCTAATCTACCCTTCGACTTGAGATGACACAAGTGGTCAAGGCAGTTTTATGAAATTGTAAGGTGATAGACAGTATGTAAAGCTGTCTCAATATCAATTCACTTCACCTGTCTGTACCGGTACGGTCGTCTATTGGCAACTTTTAGTAGAGCACGTTGAGCTCTTTCTACTTTAATTAGTGAGGTCTTGCCCGCACTACCCCACGCCACTATGCAGTAATTGAGAATGTATTGACAAAGGGAGAAGTAAATCATCTTCAGGACAGAATCATCAGCAATCTTGCCCAGTGGTTAAAATATACGCAGCATCGTTCTAATCCTGCCCTTTAAAGCGCTCAGGTGTGCGGACCACGTCAATCTGTTGTTTACAATGACTCCTAAGTATTTAATAGAGTTAGTTTGCTCAATGTAAGGACAAGAACACTGGTCGGAACTAATACAAAAGTGCAGCCGTAAGCAAGATCCTAACTTAGGGGATGAACGTTCGGAAATAGCAAAGTTGATTGCCTTGGTTTTTTCAATGTTCAACGTCAAAAGATTATATTGGAGCCAGTTCGCAACAGCCTTAACCCCATCTTCAACCGCGCGTTGCACTTCAGCCCATGTTTTCCCATGAAAAACTATGGCGGTGTCATCAGCATAAGTGAAAATTTTTGCCTGTGGAAGGTTCATGCTGCACAATCCATTTATGTAAATAATAAAAAGAGTGGGACCCAGCACGCTTCCCTGGGGAACACCAAAATCCACGGTGGTTGAGTCACTACAATGTACCCCTAGCACAACCCTTTGCGTTCTATCACAGAGATATGAGGTAAACAGTCCAAAGCAACGCCACGACTTCCTAGAAGTGAAATTTTCTTGATAAGGATTTGTCTGGATATAGTATCGAAGGCTTTTGCAAGGCCCAGGAAGATCCCAGTACAGTTCGTTACTGCATCTTCCGTCCGACCTGCCAACCCGAAAGCTAAACTTATTATCCGATAGTAACTTATTTTTTTTCTAAGTAGTCTCTTGTTGACAACTTTCTCAAGGATTTTTGAGAGAGCTGTCAGCAGAGAAATTGGGCGATAGTTTGCGGGTATTTTTGAATCTCCGCTTTTGAACATTGGACAAATATTTGCAATTTTTATGCAGTTGGGTACTACACCTGTACTTAAGCTTAGATTGCATAGGAAGGCAATCGGCCCCACCAATACATGTGCGCACTGCTTGAGGAATGCGTTATTAATCTTATCATAACAAGATGCTGACGTACTTCTAAGATGAGTAATAATTGTAGATATCTCTTTTTCGTCAGTCGGAGCAAGAAAGAAAGAGTTTGGACTAGTGTGTAGCATACTATATTGCTCATTGTTAAAGGCCAATTTAGTTTCAGTCATGTCAAGTTGTCTAAGAGTTTTGGCTGCAAAGTTTTCGCCAACGGTTGAGAAGTAATAATTACTGCTATTTAGTGTGGGGACTGGGTTGTCGCAATCAGTAACTAGCTTAGACTTTCCAGTTATTTTATTTTTGATATTGCATATTTTCTTAATTTCATACCATAATTTTTTACAGTCGCCGTTAGTTTCCATTAGTAGTTTACGGTCATGATCTTGTTTCAAATTAGATAGTATATTGTTGCAGTAGTTCAGCCGAAAATTTTGTAAGGCGTTCCTCTTGCTCTTTTTTCCAGGTCGAGAGTATTTCAAGTATTGTTGTTGTTGTTTGTAGTATTTCGCGTTTTACTTCCTGAAATTCATTACCAAGCGAAAATTCCGGGCAAGGTCGCGACGCATGTATGTCGTGACGTAGTGTTGACACTATCATATGGGCTATTCAATACCGCTTGGGAAATATCCGAATCTGACTTTGCTTGCATACACTAGTGCTCAGCGATGGCGTTACAGGAGGCGACCTTGGAATGCGGGGCATTGTATGCAGCAAGTCAATCCAATGTAGACCGTACCACACGATAATAGGTTTGGGGATGCTTGAAGCGATAGTACTCGGGACGCGCGCGCCAGTAAGCGAGATGCCAAAAAGTAAGGACAATGTTGCAAAAACGGGAAAAATGATTCCTTTTTGAGAGCTTCCGTTGCGTGCGCTGCGTAAACGGTTTAAATTACCCAAAAATCATGTACAATGGAATTGTTCCTCTTTAAATGTTCTAAAAAAAAAGGATATGTCTATCTTTTAAGATTGACTCACTATACCCTTTTTTATGGTAATCTTTATTCGAAATTAATGCATTATTTGCGAAGGTGTTTTATCAACATGATACTAATCCTTATCCAAATAAATACTTTATTCATCACAAGTATTTAATTGTGAACAAAATTTCCCTTGACATCACTTGATTTCAATCAACTTCTTAGGAGATATCATAATTTTAAAATAACTCAGCAACAAAATCTATATCTACATATACTAATAATATAGCTGAATAGTTTGTTTGTTTGAACGCGCTAATCTCTGGAACGACCAGTCGGGTTTGAAAAAATATTTTACATTTGATAGCCCAATTCTTTAGAAAGGCTATAGGCTATTTAAAATCACGCTAGAACTCTTAGGGGCCGAGAATATAGAAAACAAAATGTCAGAAAACGAAGTAGGTAATAGCGCGGGCGGGCGATGTGATGCGACGGGGTGGATCGGGGGAACAAAACATTTCACGCGGACGAAGTCGCGGGCAGAAGCTAGTATAATATACAAACAGAACTGTGGGAGGCTCTTGTTAATTAAATCGTAATATGATCAATGATACTTTTTATGTTCGGGTCATAAAACCGTAAAGATAATAATAAATAATCATGTAACGAAAATCACGATTGAGTTTTACCAATGACTAAAATGTTTCATTTGTTGTAGTTAATTCTTAATTACTAATGACAAAATAACATAACGTCACACCTATATTCAAAGAGCGTGTAGATAGAGGTGTACAGTATATTACTATGTTACAACATTTCGTAACATACCTCCCATATTCTAATGTTTATATCCTATGTCGAGATATTTTAACTTTTTTTTTAACAGACAAAATTCTAGTATGTTAGTATCGTTTAGGACACGTTGTAAAATAACTTGGCGAAGACAAAGCCCGAGGCGCTAACGGTTATTGAATTATTTAATAAAAAAAACATTAAGTATCCTCTTAACATTAACATACAAAAAAATTGTATGGATTTTATTTGTTAAATGATAATTTGCTACTAAATTAAAATTTCTTGTTTATACCTGTCCTGTCCGTCTTTACTGTGACTGATCGCCATGACAACGTACAAGAGACTGTGCTTCAACTTATTCCGGTAAGTTATGCAGTATTTGCCCAGCATGGTCATTACCAAGATGCAACATTTACTGTCAAGGTATTATCTTGACAATAAATGTTGCATCTTAGTAATTTATACATATTCAAACATTATGACAATACCAATGCCATCTTGCGTAAAAATAAGGATGGGATGGGTATAAAAGTAAAAGAAATCTTATCAATAGACATCAGTTAACTAACAGATCTTCATACATATCAACTCTTCTATCTATCAACGCTTAAAAAATTATTAAAAATGAAATTCGCTGTAAGTGACATTACCTTTGCATTGTTTTCGACCGTGAGTGAATTGTTTCTGGTGATCTATACCTACCTGTTGTTTCGTTTAGCTTGTCTTCGCCGCCGTATTAGCCGTTTCCGCCGCTCAGCCCCCTGTTAGTTTCAGCAACCTGAACCGCTTGCCTACTACTACTCGTCGGCCGCCGCCTCCCAAGCCGGTGGCTAGTAACCGCGTTGCCAGCAGCGACCAGGCAGCCAACGTCCTCCGCTACGTCAACGAGGCCAGCCCTGACGGCAGCTACAGATACAAGTTAGTACATACAAATGCACCATTGATTCTCAAAAACTCATATTTCTTAAAAGCAATTAGCAATGTTATTAATAAACCAATCTACACAATTAATGAATAATGATAACTTTACAGTGTCCAGACCGACAACGGCATCACCGCCGAGGCCCAGGGCACTCCTCGTAACTTTGGTGGAAATCCCCCTGTAGCCCCTGTCGTCTCCCAAGGATCCTTCTCCTGGACCTCCCCCGAGGGTCAGCTCATCGTCGTCACATACGTCGCTGACGAGAACGGATACCAGCCTTCTGTAAGTTAACGAATCAATTTATATAGCAAATGACGAAGGATGATTCACTGTAACATAAAATAGATTTAACATTAATTAAGTAAAATTAAGGTTAATTGATATTTTGCACTAGAAAAACGAATATGAGTATTTGATAATTTGGCAAAAACTCCAAATGTCAGACCTTCCGTAATTAGCAACAACAACAATTTAAAACATGTCCTCACATCAAGTGCTCACTTGATCACGTTTCAAGGAACAGCACCCTAATTGCGTAACACACAATCAATCAGAATCGGTTTCATTTTGACAGTTCAACAACATTCATTGCGTTATTTACGTGTTGAGCAGACTTTATGAAGGTAACCTTTTTCGAACTTATGAAGCAATGGATTAGCGCGGATCAGTGATATCCTATCCTACTAATATTATAAAAGTAAAAGTTTGTATGGATGGATAGATGTTTGTTCCTCTTTCACGCAAACACTACTGAACGGATTTGGATGAAATTTGGCACACAGATGCTTTATAACCAGGATTAACATATAGGATATTTTTTATCCCGACATTCCTACGAAATCGAAACTTATGCGGGTGAAACTGCGGGGCGCAGCTAGTATGATCTAAAGAGATTATCAAACAGACGCATGGCAGAAGAAGACCGGTTGCTAGAAAGAGAGTTGTCAGTTTTATAAAGTGATTGCATAAAGCTTAGTTTGTACTATTTATGTGAAATATGCTGACACAACTTCGACTTGATTACTTGCTCTTGCTTTCACTAGCTAGACTAATCCTTGTTATTTGCTTCCAGGGGCCATCGTCACTCCCTCCCCCCCTTCTCCCCTCATATGGCTCCCAAACATCCTCATTATCTTCGGACATAAGTAAATCCATCACATCAGTATTTACGAGTGGGCATTTCCGAAAAGCCGAAAAACCTAAGCCAATGCAAATCAACCTCTAGTCTTTATGAGTGTCATAAACTTTTGTAAGTACGTGCATTTGTACATAATGACGGGTAAAAGGCAAAAGGGGTCAACCACCACAGATCATATTGTTCAGGAGAACAGAAACAAAGTCTAAAAAAAATCTATCTATTTATTGCTTTATTGAATCACATCACAATCTTTAGAAAAGTACAATGTTCCTTAATGATTTTACATCAAAATATGTCTAAGATTAATAATTTCAAAGGTCTTTTGACCCCAGGATTTTACCATGTTTATCGCATTTGCGACGGGTCAAGTAACAATATTTAATCTTGGGATATTTAGACTTTGGCTTAAGCTACAATATGTTAATACAGTGATATTTTATATTTGGCACAACAGGTCATAGAACTATGAATATAATTATAAAATAACGTGGAGGAAAAGCGTTGAATACGACTCTTCGGGATATCAACTAAGTGTGGGTACGTTGCAGTACGTCTGATTTTCTCACACACACTCTCCGAAGTATACAGTCTGTAGAATACCGACGTGTAATCAACATTACGCCAATGAGCTAGGCTGTGAAGCGTAGCTACCAATGTCTCGTCGTCTATAAGCCTTTTAGCTCTGAGTTCCACCGAGTCAAGTTCAGCAAGCTGGTGTTTGGCTGAGCCATCCCATAAGTGGCTGTAATATTCCATACAGGAACGGTCCTGTGCTTTGTACAAACTTAAAAGCTGTCCTATGTGAAGTATTGCCTCACCTTATTTAGGATGCTCAGCTTTTTGGCTGTGATCTGAGCTTTTGACTTGATGGTTGAGCCGAAGTTGAGATCCGATGTCAACTCCATACCCAAAAGCTGTAGCCGATCGGTAACAAGTACAGATGCACCTCGTAAAGTAGGAGATAACTAGAACTGGCTCCTTTTCGCAGTGAAAAGACACGCCCGTGTTTTCAGAGCATTGAATTTGACCAGATTGTCGTCACCCCACTGGGAAACGAGATTTAAGGTTAAATTCATTCGCTCCACCATGGCCTCTCTAAGCGTGGCTGTTTTCTTTCTGCTGGTTTTTGCACTGGACAGGTATCTTTCTACGACTGTGCTGTCATCTGCGTACCCGATTGCACCAAGCTATAGCAGGTCGTTGATGTGCAGCCGAAATAAAGTCGCAGAAAGAACAGACCCCTGAGGAATACCGGCATGAATGGCCATATGGTCATTGGATTATGCTGCTCATCGGAGTAGCCATCTATGACCACTCTGATCGATCGATCCGTTCCGTTTCCGGAAGTCGGAAATCCAGTTGCAAAAGTCAGCAGAGATGCCAAACGCGGGAAGCTTAGCTAACAGACTGGCGTACCAGACCCTGTCAAAGGCCTTAGAGGTATCAAGCGACATAGCAAGGGCATCGCCATGTCTCTCAATCGCCTCGCCATACCAATGCGTAACATACCCCAGAAGATCCCCAGTTGAACGACCACGACGAAAGCCATACTGGTGGTCAATGAGGAGCGCATTGTCTTCAGTCAGTAGCTTATTGTTAAGTACCCTTTCCATCACTTTGCACAGTATGGAGGTTATGGCGATTGGTCTATAGCTGACAGGATTGGCACGATTACTCTTTTTGGGCACTGGCTGCACATTAGCAAGTGTTCAGGACTCCGGGTCCACTCGGTTTTTAGAGAGAGGTGAAACCAGCGCGTCAAGACATGAGACAACTCTACAGCACAGCTTTTCACGACTCTTGCAGGTATTCCGTCAAATCCGTTGGCTTTATTCGCGTCTAGACTGCTAAGGCCCTTATGGACCTCTTTGAGATGCATATTGAACTCTCTCTCTTTGAACTTGCTCGGTTAGGTACCACGCTCTCACATAATACCAGCGTGAAACGTAGCAACATTGTTGCTGAGTTTCGTACCTATGGTGAGTGAGACAACCGAAAGCAGTGGGAAAGGGGTGGCAACGCATCAGCAATAACCCTGGAGTTGTAATCGTAAATATATAAAATGAAGTTGAACTTACCGATGATAGTACAGGAATCACGTCATCTTGGATTTCATCGACCTCTCTGTTGCTATCAATATAATAGAGTAATAATAACCTTCTTCGTACTAGCAACAGTCTTTTTCGGTCTAAAATACGTCTCAATTTCAAGTTTTCGGGAATCGCAGACATATTTTATAATTAAAATATCAATCAATTTTAAAAACTGCAATCGTGATTTAATCACGCGTGAACCTGCTGTCTACGCACACAATACATACTCCCACTTGCAACGGCGTTGGCGCGCGTATTGAGTGAATCAAACGCAACGTAATAAAAATAAATGATTTAAGAAAGGGTTAAGCGCCAATAATGTAAATTGACAATCTTTGCTATGGTTTAAGTGACCAATTATTACTAACAAATAAAATGAATATAAACGACATATTTGTTAAAATTATGCCAAATGACAAGGTGATACAAAAATGTAATATACAAAATGGTTCTTCAACCAAACAATGTAAAGTCGGTGTCGCTTGAGCACTTTTGGTAATTATCGATTTTGCAATTCAGTACAAATAAATCTCTGGTGCAAGTGACTTTTTTTCATGCTAGAGAAACGAAACTAAGACCACTCGAAAGAGAAAAAATAGTGGAGTTGGGGTCAGCAAAAAAGTTAAGATCGCAAAATGTGGCGCTTGGTCCCTTTTGCCTTTTTACCGTCGATAATTATTCTTTCACTCCGACACGACGCTCAAGTGCCGACGTTGCTACCTATTACCTACAGCGTTGTCTTGTAAGCAGGATGTGCTATTTAAATGGGTTTTATATTATCTCAAATCGTTTATTGAAATC
This sequence comes from Apamea epomidion, assembly GCA_947507525.1. Taxonomy (NCBI): domain Eukaryota; kingdom Metazoa; phylum Arthropoda; class Insecta; order Lepidoptera; family Noctuidae; genus Apamea; species Apamea epomidion. The sequence continues at coordinate 11,324,689 of OX382228.1, read as the reverse complement.
CATAACACACACACAGGTTGTAAAATAAAAAATAATAGAAACAATTATGGACCCTGTCGGGCACAGCAATTTTTTAATTATTTAGAGAGAGGAAGAGCGCTTTCTAAATTTTCCTTAAACTCAAGTTATTAAGTTCGAATTATTTTATATTCTATTAAGTATTTATATTTCCATATACTTATTCTACTAATATTATATTTTAAAGTGTCTATTCATTTATTATTTATATAATTAATTATATTTAATATTGCTTATTTGTTTACTCGCTTAAAAATGGTTCGTTATTATGAGTGCAGTATAATTTAAGTATCGCATAACATAACCAGCCTATAATGTTCCCACTGATGGGACACAGGCCTCCTCTCGATGAGAGGGAGTAGGCCATAATCCGCCACGCGGCCCGGGCCCAATCTGGGTTGGTAGATGTCGCATGTCTTCGATTGTTTTGGTTCTAGGATATGCCGGTTTCCTCACGATGTTTTCCTCACCGTTTTGAGAGCAGTGGTGATGAAATAAATTACACAAAGTAAAGCGTCTATGTGGGTTCGAACCTACGACCTACAACTCGTAAGTCGCGGCTTTAACCACTGGGCCACCACTGCTCTTAATTATTAAGTATTTAATTTAATTTTGTTATTTTACATATTAAATATCTGTTATTCATAATTATGTATTATTATTGAATTTATCCCTTAGGTATTCGTGTACTGTGTAATAGTATTTTTAAATTAAGTATTGCTTTAATTAATTTAAAAATATACTGGTTTTATTATGTTGTTTATTGTCTCCTGGTTGTATTTTTATTGACATTGAATATGGACTAGATTTAGTTTAGAGTGTAATTTAAGGTGGGAGGGGGGCAAATTTAATTTATTTTTGTGGCGCAACGAATAATTTGTTTTTATTTGTACAAGGCACATAAATAATAAAGCACACATAACTGCACACAAACAGAAACATACATAAACATATACACGTAATATACACCGTAAAATTTTGATCGTTTGCCTGTAATGGATGGTTGGACCAATGCATCGTCACTGAGTCTGCGCAGCAATCAGTAGTGTATGACTTGTATTGGTCCGACCATTTCCCGATTGTGGTTGAATGTGACTTGCTTAAAATAAACTGTAAAATTGTAGAATTGTCTGTTTGATTGTTGCCCCACACAACACGATTAACAAGATTATTCTTGGGTATATTGATACCCAAGAATAATCTTGTTAATCGTGTTGTGTGGGGCGAGAGAACGTCTGAGCAGATTAGCAAGTATCACAGCCTCTGTCATTCTAAGCTGAGACTTATAGATATTCCTCAGGAGCTGAGTGATTGTTGTGATAAGTTCTGTGATCACAGAAAACATTGTTCAGCTCTTGATAAAGTGTATTCTAATATTGTGAATAATATACTGGTACACGCCACCATACAGTCTTATAACATAAAGTGTCAGAGGAAGGGTGGCTATATCACGGGGTGGAACAAGCATGTCGCAGACGCTCACCGCGAAGCTCGGCTTAAATTCCAGGTGTGGACAATGGCTGGCCGCCCAGCCAGTGGTCCTGTATTTCATGATATGGCGGAGGCGAGGAGACATTTTAAAGCTAAACTCAAGTGGTGTCAGAACAGGCAAGAGCAGCTTAAAATGAATCTCCTTGCTTTCGACCACGCTAACAAAGACTTTAAGCATTTTTAGAAACATACAAATAAAATGAATGTGCAGCCGAGTCTCCCGGTGAGTGTCGGTGGTATTCAGTAATACCCCAAGAATATTTGCACCACAAGAATATTTGCTGATGCTTTCAGGGACCACTTTTCGGTGCAGTCTCTCTTAAGTTCTCATGGAGCAAACGGTGCTGAGACCATTGAGACTAAGCGGCACGCGAAAGTACCAGCCAAGAGTGTGGCCGCAATTATTTCCAGAATGAAACGTGGGAAGTCACAATGGTCTCAGCATCGAACATTTTAAACATGCGGGAGTCCATCTGGCTAGAGTTTGGTCGCTATTTTTCACACTGTGTCTTGGTCATTCTTATCCGACATGAACAACTATAGACCCATCTCGCTAGCCACCACCATGGCCAAGGTGCTTGACGGTCTGATGAATATGTTATACCGGCTGCCTCTCAAAATATGTTATAGTACATGACGCTCAGTTCGGATTCAAGGCGGGCATGTCCACGGAGAGTGCCATACTCAGCCTGAAGCACACCGTCAAGTATTACACCGCGAGGAGGACGCCGGGATACGTGTGTTTTCTTGATTTGTCGAAAGCTTTTGATCTTGTCTCCTATAATGTGCTGTGGGACAAATTGAGGGGCACGGGTGTGCCGGCGGAGTACACAGCCCTTCTCCGATACTGGTATGCTCACCAGACAAATCGAGTGAGGTGGGTCGGTACTCTGTAGGATGAGTATCAAATGGAATGTGGAGTGAGGCAGAGGGGGTTAAGCTCCCCCTTCTTATTTAATTTATATGTGAATGAACTTATCGAGCGGCTGAGCAGCACACGTGTCGGCTGTCATATAGACGGTATATTTGTCAATAACATAAGTTACGCGGACGACATGGTGTTGCTCAGTCCATCGATGAGCGGACTGAGGAAGCTACGCACGATATGCGAGACGTACGCGGAGGTGCACGGCCTTAAATACAACTCAAAAAAGAGTGAGGTGTTAGTGTTTACGGCACCTAAACAACAACCCCGTCGTGTACCTCCAGTATATCTCAACAGCGTAGTATTCAATGTGGCGAATAGTTTTAAATACCTTGGTTATGTTGTCACCCTTGACCTACGTGATGATGGCGACATAGAGCGCGAGCGCAGGGCGTTGGTGGTGAGGAGCAATATGCTCGCCCGTAGGTTTGCTCGCTGCACGGCAGACGTCAAAGTGAGTTTATTTAAGGCGTTTTGTCAGTCCTTCTACACAAGCGGCCTGTGGGTGTCATATACGAGCCGAGCCTACAACGTCCTGCGCGTACAATACAACAACGCGTTCAGGATGCTGTTGCGGTTGCCGCGAGATTGCAGTGCCTCGAGAATGTTTGCTGCAGCTCATACGGATGACTTTCATGCCATCATGCGTAAGAAAGCGGCTTCCTTAGTGCAATGCTTGCGTAGCACTCGGAACAGCATCCTTAAAATGATTGTTGGCAGAGTGGACTGCCCCATCCAAAGACACTGTGTCAAAATAAGTATAGGTTTATATTAAATTTAATTAAGTAATACTAATAACACTACCATAGTACATATATAAGCACAAACTGTTACTAACCATTAACAACGTATGGATTGTTATTTTATAGGTCTGAAATAAAGATATTTTATTTAATCCATAAAAGGGGTCATTGTACTCATCATTATGAACAACTTTTACTACGGGACCAACCCTAAAATGGTTAAAAAAAAATCAGTTGATCCATACATTATGTCGAGTTATGCGAACATAAATCTATGGATCAACTGATTTTTTTTTCACGATTTCAGATAAGGTCCCGTAGTAAAAGTTATTATTTAATGATGAGTACAATCAAAATTTACCAGTGTATACCTAAACCCATACCCAAAAACAAAACAACACGGATAATTCAAATCATGTAATTTTATTAATATAACTGTACTATGATTTATTAACTATACACTATATAATACATAACGATGTAACTATGTGACTTATAACTGGAACCTTGTGGGAGTCTGGGTGTTCTAAGGTTGAGGAAAACTCTACCTAAGCTCATGATACAGTTTTATGCTAATACGAAGGGATAGGGCGAATCAGTCCAAAGACAACCACTTCACAATCTCCAAGTGTCTAAATTTTATTGTCAAAATAACTTTAAACGATTTTTGTATATCCTGGGTTTATTTTTAAGTTAGTCTGCATGGATGGTTCATATTCATGAATAAAGATTTATTATCTATTATCTCCTTTATTTCAATGTAAACACATATCAATTATATTTTTTAAAATAAAACATTTAAAAATTTAAAAAATAGTAGCCCATTGGTATCGGGAACTGGGTCCAAGCTACCGGTGGTCAGGGCTCCAGAGAGAGGAACCTCCTGACAGTGCGAGTCGTGTCCAGAAGTAGGTACCGCTTTCTGAATCAAGCCCTTGATTATTATTATTATTATTCCTTTATTCCATTTACATACTTATAAGTTACATTTTCAAATATTTTTATAAACAAAATGATAAAAAAAAAACATTTAAAAATATAAAAATAGTAGCTCACCGGTATCGGGAATAGGGTCCAAGCTACCGGCGGTCAGGGCTCCAGAGAAAGGAACCTCCCGACAATGCGAGCCGTGTCCAGAAGTACCGCTGTCTGAATCAAGCCCTTGATCCAGCTGCCCAACGAGAGCCTCCTCAGATGTTGGTCGAGGCTCTTGGCTATTAACCCATTGGCTGTCACGACTATCGGCACAATGATTCCTGAGTCCACATGCAACATGTCGACAACCTTGCGAGCCAAGTCAAGATACTTGATTTGTTTATCTTTCTCGGCTTTCACGAGGTTCTCATCATGCGGGACGCTTATGTCAACAATCATTGCGCGCCACTCTGATCTATCCACCATCACTATATCAGGCTTACTGGCAACAATAGTTGGGTCATGCCGGTTTTGATATACTCTTTCGGCATACTCAAATGGACTCGGACTGAACTCGAGGCCCTGAATAGGAGGGTCCGTACGCTGCTGACTGCAAATCGAATGCATCGCCCACAGTCATCGGTAATGAGGCTGTATATCTCGCGAAAATGTGAAGGTCGAGGCTTTTTAAACGCTAAGACCCCCTCCACAATCGCGAGATATGCAGTCTCAGGGAATATTTCCTAGAAACCGACGTGGGGATGCATCGAGATGTGGTCGCGGTGGACAAGGGCCTCACCCCGCTCTCCTTGGCTAAAGAGAACTGGCGCAAGCCAGTAGTGCTTAATACTAATGGTCGCATGGAAGTATGGCAGAGTAAGGAGCATCACGGACGCTTTTACCGGGCCCTACATGGACCCGATGTAGATCTACTAGCGTCCGTAGCCTGGCTGCGTTCCGGTGACCTCTTTGGAGAAACCGAAGGTTTTGTCTGTGCAATTATGGACGAAGTTATGATGACGAACAATTACCGGAGCTTTATTGTGAAAGACGGCACGGTTGACATCTGTCGGGCATGCCACGGGACGCGAGAATCAATCAGGCATATTATCTCCGGGTGTTCTCGTCTAGCTAACGGAGAGTACTTGCATAGACACAACCTTGGAGCCAGGATAATCCATCAGCAACTTGCTCTGAAATACAACCTTGTAGAATCGGAGGTGCCGTACTACAGGTATGTACCCGACCCAGTTCTCGAAAATGGTAATTTCACGTTGTACTGGGATCGATCCATCATCACTGACAGGACTATTGTTGCCAATAATCCTGATATAGTGGTGGTGGATCGATCAGAGCGGCGCGCAATGATTGTTGACATAACCGTCCTGCATGATGAGAACCTCGTGAAAACCGAGAAAGATAAACAAGTCAAATATGTCTTGACTTGGCTCGCGAGGTTGTCGACATGTGGCATGTGGACTCAGCAATCATTTTGCCGATAGTCGTGACAGCCAATGGCTTAATAGCCAAGAGCCTCGACCAACACCTGAGGAGGCTCTCGTTGGGCAGCTGGATCAAGGCCCTAATTCAGAAAGCGGTACTTCTGGACACGGCTCGCATTGTCAGGAGGTTCCTCTCTCTGGAGCCCCGACCACCGGTAGCCAATGATTGATGTTGGGAAGTTTGTATACAAGGTGGCGCTACAATGGTGACATTAATTTAACACACATATACGTTTTCACATTTTCGTTTCATTATGAAAGTATATTTCCATTAAACGTTATTATTTACGGATTTATTTAAAATTTTAGAAAATAGCATCTTAGAGCAACCTGTACATAACGAACTGTCGCGCATCGGTCATTCGATCATCGATCATAACATCGCATCAATGAAATTAAAACGAATAAGCAATACTATTAGGATGAAACAAATGCAAAGAGTAGGCGAATTGAAGGAAAAAGACATCCCTTTGTCGGCGAGTGGCGCAGGTGACGCGCGCCCTCCCTTCCACCCGCACACCCGCCCGAACAGAGAATTATTTTGTTTGCTTTTCTAATGCCAATCGAACCCGTATCCTTGACACACTTCTTCATACTAGTGCGCATAATTACGCCGTCAAATATTTTTGCGAATGTTTCCGCGAAAAAGACGCTTACCTATTGTTTTATTTATTTATTTTTGTGTAATTAGGATAGTAATTAGATTATGGTACTGTGATAAAGACGCTTTGCTTTGTTTTCTAATCTAGTAGGTACGTTTACATCTCTTACGATACGGACGCTTTTATTTGTGTTATTAGTGCTTGTGTAAACTTGTGATCGTGATGGCAAATACACATCCGAACTACACAGCAGCTGAATATGCGGACAGCACACTCTATAACAACAGCCAGGCAGTGGCTAAATGCGTTTGGTGCACAATGGATAGGCAGATTTGGACCTCGTAGGTGGCCAGCAAGATCGCCAGACCTCACGCCACTCAATTTTTGTTTCTAGGGGGTGCATCAAAGACGATGTGTACGCGGAGAACGTGGATTTGGTGGAACAATTACGCCATCGAATAATAAATGCGTTTGAGAAATTGAGGCAAATGGCTATAAGTGACAATTTATTTTCAAATGTGCGGGAAAACATGAAACGCCGTGTAGCTCTTTGTATCGCCAACACGGTGGTCTTATTGAAAAAGAGAAAATTTAAAATAAAGACAAATAAAAGCAGTGATTAGTGATGACAGTTATAACTAATAGTAACAAGAGAGGGTGATATGATAAGTGTTTGACTAAGCACCATCGCTATAGGTACCACTTGCGCCGCTCGGTTTCTTTGATAACATGCCGTCAAAGAATCGGACCGATCACGAGAAGGTACAAGACGCGTTGCGCAGTTGCCAACGTGCGAAGTGACGCGTTGCCGCTCCGAGATAACGTAAGCCAGCTAGCGTAAGTAATTTCATGAATGAATTTTTGCAAGGGTGATCCCAATTTTAGTTACTTTTTTATTATTTAGTTTGTTTGAAAAATGTGATGACGAAGGGACGAAATGCACGTGACTAAAAGAGTGATGAATATACATGTTGATGGATGGAGAGGACGAGGAAGGCCGAAGAAAAGGTGGATGGATTGTATGAGGAATGATATGAAAGAGAAGGTAGTGAATGATAGCGTGACGGTTGACAGGACAGGGGAGAATGGAAGAAGAAAACTTGTTGCGCCGACCCCAAGTAATATGGGATAAGGGTAGGAAGATTGCCGGACTGCCGCCATGGGATCTGGAGGCGATAGTCCTCGCGCGCCTGTATGACTGGCGCGCGGAGGCACTACGTTGGGGGGAAACTCTGCACCCGTGGCAAATCGTGGCGGAGCGGACGGACCTCCGGCGCGATCTCATGGTGGCATGGAAGGCGCGACTATCGCAACCCAGCGCAGGGCACGCCACGATAGCGGCGATAAGACCCTCTCAAGAGGCTCTTTGAGGAGTGGCTAGAGAGGCGACACGGCGTTCTCACCTACCGCCTGACGCAGGTCCTCTCCGGACACGGATGTTTCGAGAAGTTCCTGCACATCATCAGGCGGAAGGAGACGCCCGGGTGTCACCACTGCGAGGATCGCCCAGAGGACACGGTGGAGCATACGGTGGAGGTCTGCCCCGCTTGGGCACTGCCGTGTCCTCGTAGAGGCGATCGGCAGCGGCGGCGACCTCTCGCGTCCGGCCCTGGTTCAAGCCATAGTCCGGGGCGAGAGGGAGTGGGAGGCGGTCACCTTCTTCTGCGAAGCAGTCATGCTAGCGAAGGAGGTGGTGGGATGGGCGAGGGAGAGATCCTCACGCCTCAGCCACCGAGGGAGACGCTCCGGGCGTCGGGAGCCGCGTGACGACTCCCGGCCACCGTAGGCGCGGGCCTGCGGGTGGAGAGCAATGGGTAGCTCTCCGTCCGATCAGGATCAGGCCCGTGCCGGACGGCGCGTATGTGTTCCACGCGCGCCTCAGAGAGATGTCAGCGTAGTTGACGGGGCCCGACAGGGCCGAAGCCTGCCGGGGTAGCGGGATCGTCCAAAAGGGTTACCGCTGCCCTGGTACATAAAGGGCTCAGGAAGGAACACGGGTGGGTTTTAGTCAGTAAGAGTCTGACACTCCCTTCTGCTCCACCCAGAGCGGGAGGGGTCATTTGATGATTTCCCATCCTCAAAAAAAAAAGGGTAGGAAGATGATAAGTTTGTACGAAAAAAAAAAATTATTTCAATTTACGAATTATTTTAACCCATCAAAGCTTATATGATTAATGGGCACTAGCCCTACCCGTGTGTTAAATTAATGTCACCATTGTAGCGCCACGTTGTATATGCTAATTGCGCGGTAAACTCTGGTTGCGAGATGCAGGATTTTGCGTGACCTCACTATGACGCGTTGTTCGCATGTGGCGTTGTAGATACCGCTACAAAATTATTCAGTAAAGAACTGGAGTTACCGACATAGCAAGGCAAGTGTCGTTTGGGACGCCCCCCAGCTAGATAGACCGACGACCTAAAGAAGGTGGCGGGAATAGACTGGATGCGGAAGGCAGAGGACAGTGTTCTGGCGCAGCCTGGGAGAGGCCTATGTCCAGCAGTGGACTGCGATAAGCTGAGTTGATTGATTAATGACTCTGTTTAATATAGATTAAACAATACATAAAACCACAAGCTTTTGCTTGTAGTCAATATTAAAATTTCAAAAGGGAAATGCCCACCGACCATAGACACTTCGGCCCTGGGTGCATACATTTAAAAGCAAACGGAAATTATAATATGCAATTTAAAGAATGAAATGGTAAAGGAATTGATTTGAAAAAAGTCCAGATTGTTAAGATATACAATGGTTTTTATTTTCACAAATACAGTTTTTTAACAATCTTTTACTGTAATACATACATACTCGTACATACATTATTAAGTTTTGATTAGATCTGTAAGGTATTTTATGATCTTATACATCATTTGTATCATTAATATGATACAAATGATGTATAAGATCATAAAAATAAATATAATTAATATAATCAATATATCATCCAGGAATTGAGCAGGAGAGAAAATATTAGTCTGATGCCATGTCCAACCCAAATACCAACCAAATATAAATAAAATATTAATATTTATTCCATACTATAAGTACAAGTAAAATAATACTGCACAAAGGCGGACTCAATGCCCTAAATTAATAATTATATAAATTATAATTAAGAACTGAGAAACTAGTAGTCCAAAAACAATGAAAAACAAATGTCTCATTCCTCGGCAGTTGATGAGTTACAAATGGGCAGTCAACCTCGCAACTACCTGAAGGGCAATTCTCGCGCATCTCGCGTTTGTTATTGATGTTCGATTCGAACTTTTCCCTAAGCCGAGCTATTCTCGCCATGTCGATTCAAGCATTTCTCGCAGGAAAGACATGCGACATGCCTTAGTTTCCATGCGACATGCAAAGAATAGTCATGACCAGTCGACACGTGACGTATGACCTGTGTCGACCACCGTACGAACATCAAACAGTGGTTATGTCAATCATGTTTGTGTCAGTTAATAATAATAATAATAAAATTAAGCTGAGAAAGATTAACAAATCAAATATCTTGACTTAGCACACGAGGTTGTTGACATGTGGAATGTGAGCTCGACTGTCATTGTGCCGATTGTCGTATCGGCCAATGGCCTGATGGCCAAAAGCCTCGATAAACATTTATAAATGTTTTTTTTTTGTTTTTATACTAATATTTAAAAATATAATAAAATAAGAATTAAAATTAAACGAATAAACGACATAATAATAATAAATTTATTTCTGAGCATATGGTACATTAAGGTCTTAATATTAAACAGTTTCACATACACTACCGTTGCCGGTGTAGAAATATTAAAATTAACTTACAATCAATTACAATGTCAAAGTGGCCAGGTATTGATAAAATGTAATGTCAAAATTTATATTAAAGAAAAAATAAAAAGATATATAAAAAAAAAAAAACTAACAACACAAATCAATAGGTACACACAAAGACATAGGTATACACACACAAAGTATTGATAAATGTAATGTCAAAAATATTTAAGAAATGAAAAAGATTATCAAAAAAACAAAAAAAAACAATACAAGTCAATAGGTACACACAAAGACATAGGTATATACACACAAAGTATTGATAAAAATGTAATGTCAGCATTTATAGTTAAAAAATTCATTAACTGAATCGAAACAGTTGTCTAAAAGCCAGGCAAATATTGTCTTCCTGAATTTATTAGTGGGCAACACTCTGATACGTGGAGGTAAATGGTTAAAGATTTTGATTGCCTTGCAATTGGAATTCCTGCTATACAAATGTAGTCTCTGGCTAGGCGCAAGCAATTTATTTGGGCTTCTGTTTTTTACTCTTTTAGAAATGTGTTCATACAATGGGAACATGTGTGAGTACCTTTTTATAAACATACAAATTTCAAATATATATAGGCAAGGAAGTGGAAGAATTTTCAGTGCTTTAAATAATGGCTTACAATGCTCCAAATATTCTGCTCCATACACAGCCCTTTTTTTTTTTTTTTTTTTCAGGATGGGAAATCATCAAATGACTCCTCCCGCTCTGGGTGGAGCAGAAGGGAGTGTCAGACTCTTACTGACTAAAACCCACCCGTGTTCCTTCCTTAGCCCTTTATGTACCAGGGCAGCGGTAACCCTTTCGGACGATCCCGCTACCCCGGCAGGCTTCGGCCCTGTCGGGCCCCGTCATCTATGCTGACATCTCTTTGAGGCGCACGTGGAACACTTACGCGCCGTCCGGCACGGGCCTGGTCCTGATCGGACGGAGAGCTACCCATTGCTCTCCGCCCGCAGGCCCGCGCCTACGGTGGCCGGGAGTCGTCACGCGGCTCCCGACGCCCGGAGCGTCTCCCTCGGCGGCTGAGGCGTGAGGATCTCTCCCTCGCCCATCCCGCCACCTCCTTCGCTAGCATGACTGCTTCGCAGAAGGAGGTGACCGCCTCCCACTCCCTCTCGCCCCGGACCATGGCTTGCACCAGGGCCGGACGCGAGAGGTCGCCGCCGCTGCCGATCGCCTCTACGAGGACACGGCGGTGCTCTGCCCAAGCGGGGCAGACCTCCACCGTATGCTCCACCGTGTCCTCTGGGCGATCCTCGCAGTGGTGACACCCGGGCGTCTCCTCCCGCCTGATGATGTGCAGGAACCTCCCGAAACATCCGTGTCCGGAGAGGACCTGCGTCAGGCGGTAGGTGAGAGCGCCGTGACGCCTCTCTAGCCACTCCTCAAAGAGGGGTCTTATCGCCGCTATCGTGGCGTGCCCTGCGCTGGGTTGCGATAGTCGCGCCTTCCATTCCACCATGAGACCGCGCCGGAGGTCCGTCCGCTCCGCAGCGATTTGCCGCGGGTGCAGAGTTTCCCCCCGACGTAGTGCCTCCGCGCGCCAGTCATACAGGCGCGCGAGGACTATCGCCTCCAGATCCCATGGTGGCAGTCCGGCAAGGAGGCTTGCTGCCTCGCGCGAGATCGTGCGGTACCCCCGGATCAGCCTTACGGCTACCACCTTTTGGGGCGCGTTCAGGTAGTGTGCGGCTCGAAGCCGCAGTGAACGCGCCCATACCGGGGCCCCATATAGGGCCATGGACCGCACGACCCCCGCGTAAAGCCTCCGGCAGGAGGCGTTTGGCCCCCTCAGGTTGGGCAGGAGCCGCCTTAAGGCGGCCCCGGCCCGTTCCAGTTTTGGGGCCAAACGTCGGAAATGCTCGACGAAGTTCCACCGGCTGTCGAGGACGAGACCCAGGTATCTCATCGTCTTCTCGACGCCGATGTGAACCCCTCCTACCATCAGTTGGGATCCCGAAGGTGGCCCGTACCGGGGCCCATGAAAAGACATGGCCTCGGACTTGTGCAATGCCACCTCGAGACCCAACTGCCGGATCCTTTCCACGACTATCGCAACCCCGCGTGTCATCGCGTCGGCCGCCGCCTGATGCGACCTCCCCTGCGCCAGGACCAGCGTGTCGTCAGCGTAGCAAACTACGCTGACGCCATCAGGGAGGTCGGCCCGCAGCACCCAGTCGTAACCGATGTCCCACAGGAGCGGCCCCAGAACCGATCCCTGCGGGACACCGCACGACATCTCTCGCCGGTTCCAATTCCCGTCGCGACCGGGGTAGATGACGGCTCTGTCCGTCAAATACGCCCCGACTATTCGACGGAGGTAAGTCGGCACCCGGTGATACCGGAGTGCCTCCCCTATGCAGCTCCAGGGCAGGGTGTTGAACGCGTTGGCGATGTCGAGTGACACCGCCACGACCACCCCACCCCGGGACACCGCGTCCCCCGTCGTGAGGGCTCTCACGCGCATGATGGCGTCCACCGTCGAGCGCCCCTTGCGGAAGCCAAACTGGCACTCCGCAAGATCCGGCCCCGTCCTCACCAGGTGCCCGACGAGGCGGCCCGCAATCACTCTCTCAAAGAGCTTGCCGACCTCGTCGAGCAGCACTATGGGCCGGTATGCGGACGGAGAGTCCGCAGGGCGCCCTGGCTTCTGAATGAGGACCAGCTTCCCCGTCTTCCAACGGAGTGGAAACTGGCCTCTCTCCATGCATGCGCTTAAGAGCGCCTCCAGTCGAGGCCCGAGAGCCCTCGAGGCCAGGACCCAGGCTTTACCCGGCAAGCCGTCGGGTCCCGGGGCGGTAGTTTTGGCCTTCAGCCTGCCTACCGCCGCTCTCAGATCTACCCCGGTCACTTCAGGGGTGTCGTCGTCGTTGTCCGCGTGGTCCGCTTCGGGCACCGCAAGTGGCGGAGCCATAGGCGGGGGAGTATGCTCCCCCCTTGAAGGGAACAGAGCGCTCACCACCTCCTCCACCAGCTGTGGGCGGAGACTCTGCGTCAGCGGGGGGGCCCATGTGCGGAGTTTATTCCGCACCATTCTGTAGGGGCGCCCCCATGGATCTCTGTTCAGAGTCTCCAGCATCTCCTCGCGGGCCATATCCTTGGCCCGCTGAACAGCCTGTTGGAGGGCGGTCTTCGCCGCTCTGTACCCCTCGTATAGCTCCACCTCCGTGGCTTCCGCATCCGGAGGGCGGATGCGGAGCCTGCGGTGCCTGGTGTACCGGTGTCGCGCGTCGACGCACGCCTTGCGTAGCGCCCCAACCTCCTGCGACCACCAGTACACCTGACGTCGGGCGCATCCTGGCCGGACTCGGGGCATTGCCACGTCACAAATCTCGGACATGGCCTCCCGGAACCACTCCACCTCATCGTCAATATCAGCAGGCCTGTCCGGTGAAAACACCCAGGCCTGCACGATCGAGGCTTCCAGGAGAAGCTCCCGGTCCAGCTGCTTCAGCGCCCACCGCGGACCACTCGGGGCCTGTTGGACCAGCGCGCTAGAGGTCTGGGTGGAGACCTCAAACCGGATATACCGATGATCGGAGTAGGTCTCCACCTCCTCCATGACGCGCCAGTCAATGACACGCTGTGACAGAGCGGGGCTGGCGAACGAGATGTCCACCACCGACTCGCCCCGCATCCGCACACACGTAGGAACAGAACCCCGATTTAGGACGACCAGGCCTGTTTCCAGAGCCCAGTCCTCCACCATCCTGCCCCGCACATCCGTGCAACGGGAACCCCAGGCCAAATTCTTGGCGTTGAAGTCCCCGAGCACTAGCACGGAGAAGGCATGGTTTCTAGCGACGACGACACTCAACTCTGTTAAAGAGTTCTGGAACTCGGCGAGAGTTCGGCTCGGAGAGAAGTATACTCCCACTACTACAATCTCTCCGAACCGTGCTGCTACGGACCCCTGTCCCCTCGTGACACCTTCGAGGGACGGGGTACCGGCGGCGGCCGACGAAATTATGGCCACTGAGCCGTTCAGGTCCTCCACCCAGTCATCCCTGGGCGGGACAAAGTACGGCTCAGCGACCACGGCGATGTTAATCGACCACTGCGCCATGCTCTGGAGCAACAGGTCCTGAGCGCAGGCGCAGTGGTTGATGTTCGCCTGGAGAAGGCGTAGTGGAGGAGTTATTACTCCTCCATTTCAGCCCCCTCCCGGGCCCTATCGGCAGTGGTGGCGGCGGCGGCGGCGGCGGCGGCGGCGGCGGTGGTGGCGGCGGCGGCGGCGGCGGTGGCGGTGGCGGCGACAGTGGCGGCGACGGTGGTGGTGGCGACGACGGCGGAGGGCCTGCCCTTCCTCCTGGCTTCGGCGGGTGGAGCGCAGGACTTGCTCCCCGCCCGGTGATCGGCCGGCTTGCCAGCAGCCGCACATGCGACGCAGTGCGGCGCGGCGTTGCACGAGCCGGCCGTATGTCCGGGCTTGCCGCAGCGGAAGCACAGAGTGCTGCGGTCCTCTAAGGTGCACTGGACGCCCACGTGGTGCCCCACGAGGCATCGATAGCACCTTAGAGGTCTGGGCTCCAGCAGCTTGACCTGCGCTGACACCCAGCCCACCAGGAGCCTTCCGCCCTCCACAATTTTCCTCGCCGCCGTCACGGGACAGCTTACCGTAATGGTTCGCATACCCGTGAAGTCAGGACGTAGGGTGCCCGCCTTCACCTGGTCGGCCAGACACCCGCCAGTCCTGACGACGGCGGCTACCACCTCTGCCCCCGTCACCGAGTCATCCAGGCCCACAATGCGCATATCCGCGCACTTGACGGGCCTGGAGACTCGAGCCTCGTCCGCATTGAGGGACGCCCTTAGCTTTTCAGCCAGGGCGTCAGCGGTGGGGCCACTCGTCGCACCGGGGATCTCCAGCATGCGGGCACCAGTGGCGGTCACCCTATGCCGGAGGCCTCCAGTGATCCCCAACTCCTGGAGATTCACGGTCGCTCTCGCCTTGGTGAACACGTCGCAGTAGGTCACCCCCCTCTTAACCGCGTCCGGCTGTAGCGTGATAACTACAGCCGCGGTCTTAGGGGAGCGAAGCCTAGCCGCAACGGCTCGCTCCTTGCGCCGCTTCCTCTGCGCCTTCTTCCTTGCCGCCTTGGCCGCCTTCTTCTTCTCCCCGACCACCTGCCACTCAGCGTTGGTCGTGGGAGATTTGTTTTGGGGAGGCGTAGGCTCTGGGGCCTTCCCCTCCCCAGCCGTTCTGCCCTTTCTCTGGGCCGGCACCGCGGGTTTGGCGGCAGGCGCCGATTTTGCCGGCGCCGAGGCTCCACCAGCCGACGTCGGTTTTGCCGGCGCCGGGGCTCCTCTAGCCGACGCCGGTTTAACCGGCGCCTGTGCTCGGCCAGACGGCCCGGGCTTAGGGGCGGCAGCAGCCGCGTACGAGGCCGCCTTCTTCGGCCCTGGGTCCGTTCTACCCGCCAAGGGGGGGCGCAGGACTATACCCTCCAGGACGGCGAACCGCGCCTGGAAGGTCGCCAGCTCCTGCCGAACCAGGTTCAGGACCTGGTTCTCCACCGGCACGGGCTGGCTTGATGGTGTCACCTGCGCTGTGCCGGCTGCTCGCAGCCCGGCCAGGTCTGCTCGGAGCTCCTCGTTCTCCTTTCGGAGGAGCTCCATGGCAGCCGTCAAGCGGGCCACCTCCGCCCGCATATCGGACGTTACGTCCGGCGGGGGCCCGAAGTGAATGGCTTCCGCCGCCGCCATGATGGAGGCCTTGGCCGAGACTATGGCCCTGTTTTTAGAAGTCTGTAACTTCTTCAGGGCCACGTCCCGGATCGCGGCCTCCACGACCGCCGCAAACCTCTCTTTGCGGTCAGGGCCGCCTACCTCCGCCGCCTCGTCACTCGAGGGCTCCGATGCGACCGCGCGACCAGACCCCCCCACCTTTGCGGGCTCCTCCGCTTTCTCCGCCGCCTCCCGAGCGGTGAGCCCCCTCCCTAAGCCTCGCTCTCGGGCTCCTCCGCGCCTGCTGGTGGGGATTTTTCTGGCCGAGGCCAGCTCCCCGTCAGAGGACGACCCCTGGCCGTCCACTGACCTTGGCCGCTTGCTCTGTGCCTTTCTCTTGGCAGCGGCCGTCTTTTGGTCACGGCGAGGGCTCACTGAGCCTCCCGTGCTCGCTCCTCCAGATGCAGCGTCGGACTCCGACACCGCATCTTCGTCTGTTGTGGTTTTGGGGTTGTTTTTAAAAAATGAATCCATATTTGTTCCCACGAGTAAAAAACTTCTTGTACTTGCTCAAATTACGTGGTTCGCACTAGTGACTAAACCAAGCTACCCATTAGTCAAGCTTACTACCTCCCTCACGGTGCGCCGCCGCTTGGAGGTTTGGGGAATTTTTTATAGAGGTTAATCTTCCTCGCGGTCCGGGCGGTTAAGCCAAGACCCTCGACCCCCGTCAAAAGTCAGAGACATGACCTTGACAATCTTCGGGGCTACGATATTAACGGTGGCAGGAGGGGGGTTATCCCCTCCTGCCTGCCCGGCGGCAGGGTAAGTGCACACCAGGCCCGCTCTTACTCCACACAGTAGCCGCTCTGCTCCTCATAGCGGCTTGTGTGGAGCGTTCCTCTTGGCAGAACATTAGCATGCGGGCAGCGATATCTCATTGGGAAAAAATCCCACTGAGAAATAGCTGCCCGCACCCCAGGATGCACCGGCCCGAAAACTGGTCTTCCCCCCGGACGTATCCAGAAGGGAACTCCAGTCCCCAGGCACACGTGGAGGTTTTCTGCCCTGGCACCCCCCATACACAGCCCTGACACCTTTTTTTTGTGCAATAAATGCTCTGTTCACCTCTACTGAATTTCCCCATATCACGAGGCCGTAACGCAGCACTGATGCAACATAACCATGATAAGCCTTGAGGGCTGTTTCTTTACTGGCTATTCGTCTCAGTTTTCGAAGAGCAAACACGAATTTGTCGAGTCGAGTGCAAACTTTTTTTACATGCTCTTTCCAGTTTAATTTTTCGTCAATAACTATTCCCAAGAATGAGGTTGAAGATACGGGTTCCAAAATTGAATCACTGTAGTGTATTTGAGGTGGTTTTACCAAAGAATTAAATGTTTAAAATTGTACTAACTTTATTTTTTCAATGTTTACACGTTAATTATTAGATTCCAGCCAATTCATTGCTTTTAGTATTTCATTGTTAGTGTCAGTTTCTAGGTCATTTCTATTTGAACATTTTATTGTGACAGTAGTGTCATCAGCAAATAGTGTACAATTATGTTTTAGGCTCTTGCATAGGTCATTTATATATATTATAAATAATGAGGGCCCTAATACGCTTCTCTGAGGAACACCACAGCTATTTATTCTTAACTCTGAACTGTATGTTTTTATTGTGTTATTCTCAATTCTTGATACTGCTGTCCTTTGCTAGTGACTTGATAGATAACTTTTAAGCCAGTCATGCGCCTTGCCTCTTATGCCGTATTTTTCCATTTTGCAAAGTAAGCGATTATGTGCTACAAAATCGAATGCTTTGCTCATATCTAAAAATACTGATAATACGGATATTTTGTTATTGAGGTCTTCAGATATCAGTTTGACCAAAATAAAACAAGCAAGTGAAGTTGAACTATTCTTCCTAAAACCAAATTGGTTATCAGTGAGTATGCTGTTTTTGTTTAAAAAGTTGATTATTTTCCCGTACATTGCCTTTCAAAAATCTTTGATAGAATAGGGATCAATGTAATGGGTCTATAATTGGACATATTCATGCGGTTACCTTTTTTGTATAGCGGTTTGACTATAGCTGTCTATAGTCAAACCACTATACAAAAAAGGTAAGGTAGGTAAGGTAGGTTTTAGTCTAGTTGGAAATGTTCCTGTCTCAAATGACAGATTAATTATATAACTTAAAGGTGCTACTATGTTTTTACTGCTTAGTTTCATTATTTTTGTGGTTATTTCATCATATCCAGTGGCGTTAGTATCATTTAAAGAGTTGATAAATTTTGCAATGTCTTGTTCATTTACTGGAGTCAAAAAAATACTGTCAGTGTTAGTGGTAATGTCAATGTTACTTACGTTATCAATATTGCTAAGGTTAGATTTGTTGGTCATTTCTATAAAATAGTTATTAAATTGATTACATATATCATTAGACTCATTAATTATATTATCATTTATTATTAACTCTTTGATCTCATTTTTATAATTATCATCATTATTTATATTATTTTTTATAATAGACCATGTCGCTTTGCATTTATTTTTAGAATTATATAGATATTTTTTGTTATTAATTAATTGTGAATATGATATACATGTTTTTAAAATTCTCGAATAGGTCAGGTATCTTCTTTTATGATATTTTTTGCTTAAGGCATCGTTTTGGTAATTATAATAGAACGTTCTCTTTTTTATGCACGATATTTTTATACCTTTACTAATCCATTTATTTTTTATTGGTTTATTATATTTTTTAATTGTTATTTCAGGAAAACATATTTTGTAAAAGAGAATATATAGGTCGTGAAATATCTTAAATGCATTGTTGCAATCTGTTTCTTCATATATTTCATTAAAACTTAAAGCCGATATACAATCAAGAAAATTTTTAATATTGCTTATATTTTAATCTCTTTTGACTTCATAAAAGAAGTTTGGAATCTTCGGATTATTATTAGCTATCGGAAGAAAGAACGTTAATGTCTGCCCAGTATCATGATCTGATAGGGCTAGGTTATGTATACTACTTTTTATATCTAGGGTTGAGATGTTACTGGCTATTTGATCTATGCAGCTTTTTTTCCTAGTGGGCATTTTAATATGTGTCAATAAGTTGAAATTATTTAAAACAGATATTAATTCTCTTGTTTGTGTAGTGTCTTTTAGCATATCAATATTCCAGTCTCCGCATATTATGATCCGATTCCTACTTTTATGAGTTAACTTGTGTAATAAAACTTCCAATTTTTTTTTTAAATATACCTGGGTCGGAATCCGGGATTCTGTAAACACATACTAGTATTAAGCTATGACTCGGAACTTCTATGCCACAGCATTCGAAAGAATAATCGCTAGACATTTCATTTGTTATTTGTAAAGGGCTAAAAACTAAGTCTTCTTTTACCAATATGCACGTGCCGCCCCGTCTTTTATTGGATCTTGAGTAAATCGCAGCTAACTTATAGTTTGCAAGTCTAAGATAACATTCATGACCGGATTGTATAAAGGTCTCGCTAAGACATATAAAGTCTATATCACCCATCTCTATCGTTTACTCCGATATTGTTATTTCAAAGAGATCTAATTTATTGAGTATTCCAGCTATATTTTGATGTAACAGTGTAAGTTTTTGTTTACCATTAGTGGCATTGTTGTTAGAGGGTGGGACGAAAAAACTTATTTTTTAAATGAGCTTTACTCTTCAGTGATACTGGTGAATTGTCATGGTCATAATACAATGGGTAATTTTTTATGTCAACAAGTATGCGACTGAAAATACTTCCAAAAATACACTTTATACCTAGTTTATTAAGTTTGCCTGTTTTATATGAGAACATTTCTAAGGAGAGGTCATGATTCGTATCAAAGAAATATGCATATTTATTGTTTTGTATGTCCATGTAAAGTAAATTATTAAACAATTCTACTCGATAATTGTGAATAAGGGCTCCCCTTACATGTGCCGGAGAGCATACAATCACATTTGTATGTGTTGTTTTTTCCAAGGATTCTCTAATTATTCTAACAAGTTCGATGGAGTCTTCGTTATCTTTAAAGTCCTTTTCGCCAATCATTACTATACAATAGTCGTCCATGTTAAAATCTCTTACCTTGTTCCTTGTACCAGTTGCGAAAGAAAATAATAAATATATTTTAACAAAATGTGTTACGAGTTTATTAACATCTTAGAAGACTCTACGACCATCACAACAAGGAAAAACACACGAAGAAAACTTCAGACTTCCGTCAAAGTTGTCAACTGTGGATAGTTGTTGCTTATGTGGCGTCAATGAATGAGACACATGAGATACAGAAGCAGAAGGCACCGGATTTAAAACCAGTCAAATGGACAAAGACAGCTTTACTCTGGTTGAGGGCAAGAAAGGTCGATCGCGGTGCAACCACAACAAACACGGTACTACACCTGCAAGCAGGGATTTTTGAGCGGTAGTGCCTACTTTGCTACCATACATTTCCCGGTTGGGTCGACAGATAGCGAGAGAGAAAGAGCCAAGGTATTATCAGTGCCGAAGGAAGGACGATGCAGTCGAGCTAGACTACGAATTTTGACTGGCTGGCGTTGTGTATAGATGTTACAGAGAAGCATGACCCAAAGTAAACTCCCATGTGTAGTGTGATAATAATTATGTTATTGTGGTTTATACTTGGATGTATACTGAATTTATTTATGAGTCTGTAAGGTATTCCTAAAAAGGTTCTTTTGTAACTAGAAATAAACTGTTTCAAAAGCATTTCAAACAATAAATATTTCAAATGTCTTTATTTTATTTTTTTCAATGTAAAACTTAGCTAAGTAACAAAAATAATATACGCTAATAATTGTAAGGGCTAGGGCTTTGCAGTTAGGCCGTTAACAACTTAGGTTAGGAAATAGAAACACACAAGCAAAGTTCATACGAATAATCTTCACTGGGTTACAAATTTACAATAGGTAGGGTACAATAGATACGTAGTAGTAGACTAGGTCGCGGGACGCCGGTAGCGCGTGGAGTGGCGTGAGGTCTGGCGATCTTGCTGGCCACCCACGAGGTCCAAATCTGCCTATCCATTGCGCACCTAACGTGTCATTTAGCCACTGCCTGGCTGTTGTTACAGAGTATGCTGTCCGCATATTCAGCTGCTGTGTAGTTCGGATGTGTATTTGCCATCACGATCACAAGTTTACACAAGCACTAATAACACAAATAAAAGCGTCCGTATCGTAAGAGATGTAAACGTACCTACTAGATTAGAAAACAAAGCAAAGCGTCTTTATGCCGCTCGCCGACAAAGGGATGTCTCTTTCCTTCAATTCGCCTACTCTTTGCATTTGTTTCATCCTAATAGTATTGCTTATTCGTTTTAATTTCATTGATGCGATGTTATGATCCGTGACCCCGGCAAATGACCGCTGCGCGACAGTTCTTTATGTACATGTTGCTCAAAGATGCTATTTTCTAAAATTTTAAATAAATCCGTAAATAATAACGTTTATAGGAAATATAATTTCTTAATGAAACGAAAATGTTAAAACGTATATGTGTGTTAAATTAATGTCACCATTGTAGCGCCACGTAGTATACAAACTTCAATCGTTGGGCAATTACCTGCCAGACACAAACCAGTCTGGTCGGAGGATCCTCCCTTTTCTATGGAGGTTGAGTGAACTTTACACACTGTTCCTAATACCTCTAAAATTAATTCCTAATTTATCCTTCAAAGAGACACCGAGCATAGCTTGCTCCAAAGCGCACTGAGCGACCTTGAATTTGTAGACCAGCCCGACCCTCAATGTCCTCGTTTCGGCACCGTATATCATGACGAACAGGACACACTAGTTGAAGACCTTAGTCCTCCAACACTGCGGGATAGGTGACGAGACGACTTGATCAAGTCTTCCAAATGCTGCCCAACCCAACTAGATCCTTCTGTCAGCTTCTTTCTCAAAATTGTGCCACCGAGCTGGATGCAAAGTCCTAGGTAGACATAATCCTTCAAAACTTCAAGAATCCCCTGTCGATGTACATTAGACTCGTTAAGACGTCAAACTCAAACTCAAACTATTTATTAAAAACTATTTATAAAAAGCAAATAAACCAATTACAGGCACTTTTGAATTGTAAAGGTCGGTCAGTCAAAAAGATGAAGCTAGTTGCCCATTCCAAAGCGTAGTAGGTACCTATGGAGAAGAATGGAGAAGAACGGGCAAGAAACTCCATGGACACTCTTTAAAATCATAATAATATTGTTACAAAGTATTGGTTACATCATTCATGTTCAAAATTATGCTTGTGAGATCGATGCAGAACGTTAAAAGCGTCCGTAATGAAAAGATTAAAAAAAAGCAATTCAAATATTAAATTAAATTAAAATAAGCCATGGCAGCAAAGAGTTGACCAGTCCCTACTGACGGCGCCCATTCACAAACATGACGCATAGATTAGCACCATTCAGCTCAACCATTTTGAAGGGAGCTACATGATCCAACACATGCGCCACCATCAGCGAGACATTAGAGTGAGCATGACATACTCTCAGCCGCCAAGGCACATTCAAGTCAATGAAAGACGTACCCAGTAAATGGTAGCTTTATAGTATGTACATAGTACTCACATACGTTTTATGCAATTATACAATACTAGGAGATTGAATTTATATAATGCAAAGTTAGTATTTTAAAATCTTCAGCAGCTCCAACAGTATGTAGGTAGGGTTGGCGTGTGTGAAGTATTTTCAAAAGCTAATCAATTTATTTATGCGTCCTGTGGAGCAGGACCAGCGTTTAACCAAGCATTTTTGTCAGCGATGTAATCCCCCAACTGATAATATGCTTGACTGCATAGTGTGCGTTTTATTTAAGATTTGAATTTCGTTTCATTGAGTTGGAGTATACGGGGACCTCCCCGTATACTGCAACTCAATGAAACGAAATTTTTTGAAATTTTTCGAAATTGTTTAAAATGTTACAATAAAATACCTATTTTATTGTAACATTTTAAACAGTACCATGAAGGAAGAGTCTACTTTAGCCAGCCTGAAACCTGGTTGAACTAATTGGTCCCTATTTCTGGTTCTATAGGTGTGTCTGTCACCTCTTTTACTGAAAAGATTTAAATTTTTCCTTACGTACATGATGTTTTCATAGATATATTGACAAGGTACCGTCATGATATTAATATCTTTAAACAGTTCCCAGAATCGCGCCTGCGGAGGCCATATATTGCTCTGATGGCTCTTTTCTGCAGAATAAAAATAGACTCGATATCTGCAGCCCGTCCCCATAGTAAAATACCGTAAGACATGATACTATGAAAACAACTGAAATAGACCAGCCTCGCGGTATCTACATTAGTAAATTGACGGATTGTTCTAACAGCTTATGCTGCTGAACTTAGCCGTCCTGCAAGAGATGTTATATGAAGACCCCATTGCATCCTTGAGTCGAGCGTTATCCCCAGGAAAACAGTTTTATCGACGAATTCTAGTTTCTCTTTATTCAATACTATGTCACAATCACTACTTATTCGGTAAAGCAAATCTTATGCATTTCGTTTTTTTCCCATTTAATACTAAATTATTAGCAGTGAACCAATTTTGCACTTGCAGTAGGGCGTTATTTACGTCGTCAAGATTTGGTGCACGTCTATTTATCTTAAATATTAAGGAAGTATCGTCAGCAAATAACACCATTTGTGGCAGGTCATTTATGTATACTAAAAAGAGGAAAGGACCTAATATCGAGCCCTGTGGAACACCCATTTTTACTTGCAAGCCAAGTGAATTGACACCATTTATTTGAACTTTTTGTTGTCCATCATGTAAATAAGATTTTACTAAACTGACCGTAAGTTTACCCAGTCCGTAATGCCTTGAGCATAACGGACTAGGTAAGCTTGCGCTCAAGAGTAAGGTTTTGTGATTAACGCAATCAAATGCTTTGGAGAGGTCACAAAAGATTCCTATGACATCTTGGGCTTCCTCTCACGCTGTAAATATCTATTTTAATATGTATTTTAAGTGACACCGGCGTCAGTCGTACAACGTCCTTTGGTGAAGCCATATTGCTGTTCGTGTAAGATTTTGTGGTTGTTAAAATGATTAAGCATTTGATTGTTGCTGGTAACACATACTGGTCTATAATTATTGGTGTCTTTGCTGTCCCAAGATTTAAAAAGTGGAATAACCTTACTAAATGTATTACATTAAATCTGGGAAGACTCCTTGACCTACACACAAATTAAACACTAAAGCTAAGTATGGCGATATAGTCTCGATTATTGATGTACAAACTTTGATAGACATTCCCCATAGATCTTCGGTCAATTTGATTTTGATTTGTCGAAAAGTTTTTATAACTATCATAGGGTTTATATGTTTAAATTTAAACTCAACCGGGCAGCCTAGAACGTTCGCTCTTAGTAACTCAAGAGATATGTCCGGTGAGGAATTTGAGGCTTCCGTCGTTTTTGATGGTATATTAGTAAAGAAATTTATAAATTCTTGAGCTACTTCTAAATTAGAGCATATGGCACCACGTTAAGACTCCAATGTGTAATCAATGTTTCGTTTTTTTATTTCTACTCGTTTCGTTATTTATAATTATCGAAACTGTTTTTATTCTGTTTTCTGCTGATTTGATTTTGTTGCTAAAGTACAGGGCTTGGCTATCTTGCAGGTATTTCTAAAATTTTTTGAATATGTAGCAACATAATTGTTGAAAGTTTCTGTATTTATGTAAGTATTAAGGCCATGCAGCTCGAACAGTCTTTCCCTACTTATTCTAATACCTCTAGTTGCCCAGTCACTAAATATAAAATTAGGGCAATATTTTTTTCTTTTCTTTTCAAAAGTGTTATTGAATCGAGTGTGCACAACCGAAAAGAAATCCTCGTACAATTTATTTGCATCATCCATATTATGGCCCAGATCATTTAACATATTATTTAAGGTACTATTGAATCTTTTTAGTTTACTAGTTTTTATTGGCCTAAATTGTATTTGCACTTTTTGCAAAGGTGTTTTAAACTTAAAAATTACCGTTCGTCCACTATGATCAGACGGTAGATAATATACGATGGCTTTATCTAAATAATCACAATCGCAAAAGACATTATCGATACAAGTAGCAGAAGTTGGAGTCTAGTCAGTTCAGTAAAAACATTAGATAAATTGAAAGATTTGAAAAGGCTTAATAGTCTACTGCTATTTGAATTATTTTCCAAAATATTAATATTAAAATCACCACAAATAATTGCGGCTTTTTTGTTGGATGCAAGTTTCGCTAGGACATCTTCCATTATTGACTCAAATAACGAAAAGTTCTGATAATTAGCGGCTCTGTAAACGCACACTACAACATGCTTGTCGAGCTCAACACAGGACAGTTCGATGCAATGTTCAATCGATAATTAAACATTGCAATGACCCACTATGTCATTTCGTTGTTTAGATTTTAAACAATTTTTAATCAAGATTAAAGAACCTCCACGCAGCATAGATTTACGATTAAAACAACTGCCCACACGATAGTTCTCATAATTAATTAGCATTTGATAATCCTTTAACCAATATTCAGTACAAAAAACAATGTCAAACTTTGTTTTTTTCAAAAACATTTGAATTTCTAATAATTTGGAAGACATACCTTGAATATTTTGATGAAACAGTTTCAAGGCATTCTCCTTTTTGATATGTACTTAATTTATAGCAAGAAGATACCTTGTTGTTGTTAGGTATATGAATATTATTACTGGTACCTTCTGTTGTCTTACAAACTAGTTTAAATGATTATCCGGAGTTAATCCCAAGACTTCAATAAAATCACCAGGCAGTGAGCTCATAGTGCTTGAGGGAAATGGAACCTCATTCGTACAATTTGTATAAATATTTATAGTGCGAATATGACTTTTGTCTTGTCCAAATTTCTACTGAAGCCAACACGCTGAAAGGATCCATTTAGGCTGGAGAGAGATCGTCATATTGGCAGAGACGGAAAGACACTGGAACAGTTAGAGAATGTGTTGCACAGCCTAAACGGAGCCACCATTTAGGCTGTGTAGCATCTGGTCTAACTGTTTTACCGTCTCTGCCATTATGACGATATCAGACGTACTGATGTCGGCAAATCGAAGATGTGAGATGTACTCGCCTCAGCTCTAAGCTAAGTAATGAGGCTTACCTGTATTGTAGCTAAGCAAAATTATAATATATTTTTGACCGTTTTCATCAAACAAGCCAGGAATATTTTCAAGCAAATTATTGTGACTGTTGTTAAAATGCTTAACTATAAAGTAGTTATAGTCCTCTATAGTCAAGAAAAAACAGATAACGTACCTGCAGTGCGATTCTGTAACCATCTCACAGTGAAAACTTAGGTGAAGTGAGCGTGGAGTGAGCTGTCATTCCAACTAATGCTAGGGATTGACACTATTGACAGCTCACTTCACCTAACTTTTCACGGTGAGATTTTTACATAGTCGATCGGCTTTACATTTACAGGTATCTTATCTGATTTTTCTTAGAAGTAGAAGGCCAGAAAATAATTACATCGGGCAGTTATGGTATTTTAAAGTACATTAAGCGAAAAATTGTGGGTTAGACGCTTTGAAGTGATGGAATCGTCATAAAGTATGTTACTTAACGGCCTACAAAATTTTCATATTTTTGGAACTATTTATATATTTTTTTAAATTTTAGACAGAAAGATACAGAATTTTGAACACAGTCACTTTCTATTAAAAACTGAAAAAGTCTAGTTAAAGGGCGGCAGATTATTAAACGAAAAACCTAAGCCAATGTAAATCAACCTCTATGAGTCTCATAAACTTTTGTAAATAGATGCATTTTGTACATACTTATCCTTTACATCGACGCACAAGCACTGACGTTGCTACATATTACTTATAACACTGTCTTGTAAGCAGGATGTGCTATTTAATTGGGTTTTTATATTATTGTGACAGTTACTAAATTATCCTAGACTCATAAAATTTTCGATTATATTAATATTAGTATTAAGGTCGGTTCCTCCCGAAGGGGAAGAAACACGCAACGCCGTCCGTATGTTTTTGTAGGGCTCGTCACCAGACATGGCCACCCTTCCACCGTTATAAGAAATGAATTCCCATGAACTAATTTACCTTGCTGACTTAGAAAGCTAGGGGACAAGGACCATGCTAGGTGATCTTAATATTGGGAGTTCACAGTTAGCAAACATAAGTATTGCAATTATTAATATATGAAACTAAGAAGACAAGAGGGTATACAAAGGTATATAATATATATGTCGCATCCGGTCATTAGTACGGATACGAAACGAATCGCAAGCGCGCCAGTGGCGACATCACGTGTTCTATCCGCACCTACAGCGTGCTTCTACACAGTCATGATGTTTTATCCGCACCTACAGCGTGCTTCTACACATGGGAGCAATGGTGCATAGTTTATTTAATAAAATAAAATAAATAAGCTATGCACCATTGCTCCCATGTGCTTAAATGAATGTAAGACCAAGGTCGCAAAGTGGCTATTGACACTGAGTTACGATGGGACTGAAGATCTACTTAGTTAATAAAGTCATATATTTATAATTATATTTATACACGAGTACATAAACACAAGTTTTCACCATATTTATCTCACTCTCAATACATACATATAGGTACTATAATGGGTCACATCTATGTATTTACTAGTAAGTAGTTATCATAATAATAATATACTGTGCTCGTCCTACAACTACTGTTATATATAGTATGTTCAATTATAGGCGAGGACGCTGGCACCCTTTTTTTTTTTTTTTTTTTTTTTTTTCAGGATGGGAAATCATCAAATGACTCCTCCCGCTCTGGGTGGAGCAGAAGGGAGTGTCAGACTCTTACTGACTAAAACCTACCCGTGTTCCTTCCTTAGCCCTTTATGTACCAGGGCAGCGGTAACCCTTTCGGACGATCCCGCTACCCCGGCAGGCTTCGGCCCTGTCGGGCCCCGTCATCTATGCTGACATCTCTTTGAGGCGCACGTGGAACACTTACGCGCCGTCCGGCACGGGCCTGGTCCTGATCGGACGGAGAGCTACCCATTGCTCTCCGCCCGCAGGCCCGCGCCTACGGTGGCCGGGAGTCGTCATGCGGCTCCCGACGCCCGGAGCGTCTCCCTCGGCGGCTGAGGCGTGAGCATCTCTCCCTCGCCCATCCCGCCACCTCCTTCGCTAGCATGACTGCTTCGCAGAAGGAGGTGACCGCCTCAGATGATAGTGATAGTGTTTAGATAAGTGTTTTTGTACAACTAAAATTAATAAAGAATTTTTTTTTTTTTGTTTTGAGCCTACGGCGAGGAAGACATCAGTGTCTGATCGCATCAGAGTTAAGACATCGCGGAACTGTTCTCGATTCTGATAACTGCCCTCATGATGTCCGAATCTAACGAGTAAATCCTGACGATCCTACATCGGAAGTGAGATCACATCGTGCTAATGAGATCACAGGGACAGTGACAATAGAGAGAGACCAACTTCAAGCAGCAAAACATAACAAAAAACTGTGGAAAGTAATCAAAGATATCACCAACCACTTCTAAAAAAACCTAATTCTCCCAAAGAACTGCTTACCTTGTCAGCTACTCCTGAAAAATCATTCAATGAAGTTAACAGCTATTTTATTAACGTAGGAAGCTCGTTGGCCGATAAAATTCAACAAAATAAAAATACACAAATATTAAACAGCAACGCTCAAAATACATGTACTGACACAAATACAGAATATTCATTCGTCTTAATGGATACCTCGGAGGATGAGGTAGAACGCCTTATCCTTGGTTTAAAGTCAAACTGTGCCAGTGGGTGGGATAAAATTAGTAGCGATTTCTTAAAAACTTATAAAGATATTCTTATTCCACCTTTAACAAACATATTTAACAACTGCCTGAAGTCGGGTGTGTTCCCGGAGTCTCTAAAAAAGCTGAGGTTTGCCCCGTTACCGCTCATTAGGAACGTTATTGAAATTGAAATCGAAGCGAATGGCTATAAAGCAATTATGTCGCTTAACAACTTTTTAGTTAAGTATTTCTAAACAAATATAACAAACATTATAAAGGTTAAAATTTTAAATAGTTTACTTCACTAAAAAGCCGTTAAGGTATGGTTAACGGCCTTTTAGTACAGTAATAATAATAAGGTGCAATAACTAGGTAACATACTTAACGAAATACGAAAAATGAATTTGGAAAGTAATTAATAATCGTTTCTGGACAGAAAGGGTAGGTATTTAGGATAAATAGAAAAAAATATCAATTGTTGTGTCCAACAATCATTAACCTAAGTATCATAGTTTTTAAGAAACAACGATTACCGCATTTTTGGCCTGTACTCCGAATCAATTTTTTAGACGGGAGGGAGATATGCCCTCCGGTTCAGGGAGATCTGAAGAGGATTACTGATGGATGCACCGATGTCTGCTGATAGGATGAGGGAGCCATTTGAGTAGAAAAGGCGGGGAGGGACGATGGCACCCTGGAAGCAAATAACAAGGATTAGTCTAGCTAGTGAAAGCAAGAGCAAATATTCAAGTATAAAGTTGTACCAGCATATTTCACATAAAATAATAATAGTATGTGATTGTGAACCAACAAACTAAGCTTTATGCAATCACTTTATAAAACTGTCATTTCTATTTCTAGCAACCGGCCTTTTTCTGCCATGCGTCTGTTTGGTAATCTCTTTAGATCAAATATCACTGACCCGTTCCTTGAATCGTGATCAAGTGAGCACTTGATGTGAGGACATGTTTTAGATTGTTTTGGTTGCTAATTGCGGAAGGTCTGACATTTCGAGTTTTTGCCAAATGATCAAAAACTCATATTCGTTTTTACCTACATACCTTAATTTTAATTAATTAATGTTAAATCTATTTTGTGTAACAGTGAATCACCCTTCTTCGTTTGTTACATAAATTGATTCGTTACTTACGTAACTTACAGAAGGCTGGTATCCGTTCTCGTCAGCGATGTATGTGATGACAATGAGTTGACCTTCTGGGGAGATCCAGGAGAAGGATCCCTGGGAGACGACGGGGGCTACAGGTGGATTTCCACCAAAGTCACGAGGAGTGCCCTGGGCCTCGGCGGTGATGCCGTTGTCAATCTGGACACTGTAAAGTTAACAGTATTCATTAATTGTGTAGATGGGTTTATTTATAAGATTTTTAATTGCTTTTAGGGAATATGAGTTTCACAAGACCAATGGGCCATTTGTATGTACTAACTTGTATCTGTAGCTGCCGTCAGGGCTGGCCTCGTTGTCGTAGCGGAGGACGTTGGCGGCCTGGTCGCTGCTGGCAACGCGGTTACCAGCAACCGGCTTGGGAGGCGGCGGCCGAGTAGTAGTAGGCAAGCGGTTCAGGTTGCTGAAACTAACAGGGGGCTGAGCGGCGGAAACGGCTAATACGGCGACGAAGACAAGCTAAACGAAACAACAGGTAGGTATAGATCACCAGAAACAATTCACTCACGGTCGAAAATAATCCAAAGGTAATGTCACTTACAGCGAATTTCATTTTTAATAGTTTTTTAGGTGTTGAGAGATAGAAGAGTAGATAAGTATGAAGATCTTTTAACTGATGGCTATTGATGAGATTTTTTTACTTTTATACCAATCCAATCCTTATTTTTACGTAAGATGGCATTGATATTATCACAATGCCAAGATGCAAAATTTACTGTCAAGGTATTATAATGACCATGCTTACTTACCGGAATAACTTACCGGAATAAGTTCAAGCACAGTCTCTTGTACGTTGTCATGGTGATTAGTCACAGTTAAGACGGACAGGACGGGTAGAGTGAGTTGCAACTATAGCGATAACCAATGTTTTGACAGCCGTCAAATCTCCGGTTAAGCGAAATTCAGGTTGCATCATTTTAACAATTGGTACAATTGTTAAAATATTCATGTCATTTTAACACTTGATACAATTGTTAAAATGACGTCACAAATAACTATAACATTAATCGCCCAACTTCGGGCGGTTTCTGTCATCATTTCTTTGGAGTTTGGCATTGAATTCCTTTTCAATGTTGTCCCATGCTTGTTTTTTTTTTTTTGTTGTTTTGTGCTAGTCTCGTCTGTTCTTTGCACATAAAAATGTGTTATTCTGCAAAGATTTGTAATCTAGTAACTTCTACGTTGCTAAAATTAACACTTCAGTGCAGTCATCATACTTATTCCATAAGCACAATCAGCCTTTATTGTTTCCACTGCTGGGACACAGGCTTCCTCTCAATGGGAGGGAGTGGGCCGTAACGTAATCCACCGCGCGGGCCCAGTGCGGGTTGGTAGATGCCACATGTCTTCGATTTTTAATTCTAGGACATGCCGGTTTTCTCACGATATTTTCCTTCACCGTTTTGAGAGCAGTGGTGATGAAATAATTTACATAAAGTAAAGTGCCCGTCTGGGTTTGAACCTACGATCTACAAGCTGTAACTCGCAGCTGTTACGGTGGACCCACCACTGCTCAGCGATAAATACACATCAACACTGTCTAGGGATATTTTGGATTTACTCAATTTACTCAAAATTTATTAAAAATAACATACAGCATGCATATATTTTTATAAGGCCCATTTATCAGACTACACTCCAGAATAAAAGAAAACTATTTTTTTTGCGTAGTCAAATTTTTATTCAAATAAAGAAAAAACGTGAAATAATGGTAAAACTAACAATGAATGAGTTTCTCAAGAAAAAGTGAATAATAAGGAATAATTAATCTGTTTTTAACAGTTATGTGAAAAATCAGTAGTCAGTTAAACCCCCCATGACGTTAATAACGGTCCTGCAACGGTTTTTCATGCTTTGGATTAAGTTACCCAAGTCTTGCTGCGGTATTTTGTCCCAGGTCCGGTTAAGATGCAAAAAAAATTGCTATTCCGTCGCAATGTTTGCAGGGAAATTCCTCAAAGCCCTTCTTTGGAGTATGTCCCACGCGTGTTCTATGGGGTTTAGGTCAGGCGATTGAGCGGGCCAGCCTAAGACCGATACGTCGTGCTCCTGCAACCAGCTCGTCACCACTCTCGCTGTGTGCGGACGGGCGTTATCGTGCATGACCGTGAATTCTTGGCCTATTTGTAGTCGATAGAGGTAGATTATTGGTACTAGCACCTCGTTACGGTATTTTTCAGCCGTCATGGTATTTCTGATCGAAACGAGGTCTGTTCTTCCACCAACACGAATTCCCGCCCAAACCATAATTGTCCCGCCGTGGTATGAATGGACTTCCTGAGGATGTTGCAGACGGCTCTCACGACCAGGAACTCGCCAAACACATACTCTACGTGTATCGGGATGGAAACCGAACCGGGACTCATCGGTGAACAGCACTACAGACCACTGGTTATCTTCCCAGAGCAAATGTTCACGAGCCCACTCTAGTCGTCGTCCACGATTTCCTCGGCGTAGTGCTGGAGTACGAAGCGGTCAGCGAGCATGAAGGTTAGCTTCATGCAGCCTTCTCCTTACAGTTTGATCACTCACAAGCAACTGGTGCTCTGACTGGAGCCTCTGAACCAACTGCATTGCCGTAACATTTGGTTGTCTTCTCGCGGCAACTTGCAAAAATCGGTCTTGTCGTTGAGTGGTTATGCGCTTCCCGCCTGGGTGTCTTTCAGCCACATCATCAGTAGCACGATAACGTGACCATAACCTTGATATCACGTTTTGTCTTGTTCCAATCTCCTCAGCAATACTCCGTTGAGTAGCCCCAGCTTGGAGCATGCCTACTGCCCTTAACATTTCCTCTCTCGTTAAATGGCGCCGCTGCATGATGCACACAATAACAATAATTCGAAATTAACCGATAACTTGTTATAAAACTTAAATTTGACACAAAAAAATAGCCAAAAACTACTGTGGGTAAATGAAGCCTTCGGACTTCGCTACCATTATGCCGCGTAAATCTTTTGTTTTTAATTTATTTTTTCAAATTCATATTTAGAATCGTTCAAAAAGGTTTACAAAATAAGCTTTCTTCAAAAGAATTTAAAACTGGCCAGTATTTTTTGAGTTTAAGAACTTTATACAAAATATCCCTAGACGGTGTTGATGTGTGTAGTAGGATTAAAGGGTGTTTTGAACGGTCTAAATCAAACATCACATAAGTAGCAACGCAGCATTAATTTCAACGTCAGACGAGTTAGAAGTAGGTAATATTTCATCTAAAAAAAGATGCAGGTCGCTCCACCAATAAAAACTTAAATACCGCACACTCCACATTACATGTGCACAACAGCCAACAGTACCAACGTCTGCCCACCAAACAGTTATCCAGCAAGAGCAGCTTGCTGTTAGAAATTGATGTTCTAGGTACCTAAATAATGTACCTAAAAAGACATGGAAGATTTGTGTTAGACAATAAACGTATTCTAGCTAATATTATTATTGTTCTTTTTGGTGTGCTGGAATCCACTTCAAAATAATGTTCTTTCCCGCAGTCATCAAGCACAGTATGCGTTTGCTGTGAAAATCTACATAGAATATAATAAAAAATAATAAAATTTAATTAATTTAATTTAATATTCCTATATCCAAATCTCTATAATGTATAAACAGTTTCAATACTTACCTGCATCGTTTAAACGCACTTTCGTTAAACTGCATTAGAGATGGTTTGACTTGTGTTCGTGAATCCTTGCGTTCACAAGTTATCGCTCATCTGCAGCAGTCTCGGGCAATGTCCTCGCACATTGCGTTGAAATCTTACTGAACTATTTACACAACATCCTTCTGGAGTAAATGCTCTAATGCTATAATGCATCTTCCAATATCGCAATCATTCAATTACATACATGAAAACAGAAATATCAATTTCATGCAATTCGAAAGAAACGGAAAAATGAAATGAATGTTATTGTCACTTGACACGTCTTATCTTTCTGGCAGTGTCAGATAGTGATGCGGCTCGTTTTTATTTAACTCGTTACTCGAGTAAATAAAAGTCCATTTTCTCACGAGGTGCCACTCGATGTAGTCGCGATTAGATAAATATCACCAACACTGCCACACTAGTTAACTGTCATTCTTGGATACTAAACCAGGAAATAGATATATTTCGTGTAATAAACCGTTAAAATACTGTGATGTACAGTGTCACAGAGTTTTAATAAGAGAAAATACATGTTCTGTGGGTTAGTAATGTCAGTTGATAAAGTGTAATATTTTGGCATTCAAATCGTCATTGATTATCAGGTCAACCTGATAATCAGTGAAATCTGAGTAGGACACAACGCTCTTTACAAAGTCGAAGAAAGACTATCTTAGCCGAATGTTGAAAGTACACCGATTATAGAACGGTTACTGTATTTTGGATCTTGCTATGATTCTTTTCTTGAAGTTTTTTTTGTGTGCGTTTCAAACGTACGAAGCAACAACCAACTTGAATTGAGTTTTCAAATAATATTATCGAGACAATCGAGTCCATTTATGACTGAGTAACATCACTAGAGCCAACAAAAGAAAGCGCGATGACAACAAGCTTGAAGTGCCCTTGTCAAAAAAATTATCCAATTTTAACGAAAAGAGTTTCTGGAAGGATTTGGGGGAGGCCTTTGCCCAGCAGTGGGACAGTATAGGCTAACAAAAAAAAACATTTATTATGAATATAAATCCGAGAGTTGGGTTCCCGAGGATTCCACAATCTCCCCTCGCTTTACATGCATGACCGTACATTTATCCACACCAAATTCCATCCTGATGGCGCTACTGAAACTTTCAGTTCCTTCCTTCAGCAAAGAGTTTTAGGTCATCCATGTAGAGGAGGTGCGATATAACCTGACCACCTCTCCTCAGCCGGTAGCCTAGACCTGAATCCTCCAGCAGTGTGCTTAGAGGATTCAAGGCTAAGCATAACCAAAGCGGACTCAAACTATCGCCCTGAAATATGCCTCGCTCGATCCTCATCGCTTCGCTATTCCTCTAAAATTTCGACATCCTGAATAGCGAAGGACCATACTCCAGTGCCCCATACATGACATCAGGAAGGTACGCAGAGTTGCATCTACTTTATACAAATCCAGCACCCTCATGAGCCATGTATGTGGCACCGAGTCATAGGCCTTCTTATAATCTATCCAACGTATCGACAGATCCTTTCAGGAACGACAAACCTGTTGGCTAATGACCATATCAATGAGGAGTAGCTCCTTAGTACTGCGAGACCCATTCTACATCCGTTTTCTGCCTCTAGCAGACATAATGGAGTCGGTGTTTATATGTTTGTTAATTTTAACTCTCAAAATGGATGTAAGAACCTTATAGACCGCTACCTGATTTATGGAGCAGGTGGGTAACTCCTGTCGTTAGGAATTGGGGTAGCAAACCAGACTCCAAAGCAGCCTGGAACTTAAGTTCAAAGCGAGCGTGCGACCCTTTTTTTTTAAAAAAAGAAAACATTGCCCCACGCTAGGAATTTCTCATGTATCGTTGGTGCGTTTACAAACATTTATACTCACATACACAAACAGCCAGACCCGGAACAACTACTTGTAGGTCATACAAATATTTGTTCCGTGCGGGCGAATCCGCGACACGCAGCGCAGCAGTCAATCGCTTAACCACTGCGCCAACCGTGCCGTCAACGCAAACGCGTAACACGCGCGCAGGCACGCTCAACGGCGTAAACCTTGAGAACCATTTAATTCAAAAGTTGTGCAGCCCGTCCGGCCCTGGAGACTTCCAGTTAGGTAACGGACGTACTGCACGAGCTGCATTATTTATTATTATGTCGTTTATTTATTTACTTATCTTATTTTATTACATGTTTAAATATTTTTGTAAATATAAATATTAAGCATTACAAAAACATTTAAAATTATAAAAAAATAGTGATCCTCCGATGTCGGGAGCAGGGTCCAAGCTACCGGTGGTTAGGACTCCAGAGACAGGAACCTCCTCACAATGCGAGCCGTATCGAGGAGTACTGCCTTTTGAATCAGGCCCTAAATCCAACCGCCTAACGAGAGCCTCGATAGATGTTGATCGAGGCTTTCGGCCATCAGGCCATTGGCTGATACGACAATCGGCACAATGACAGCCGAGCTCATATTCCACATGTCAACAACCTCGTGTGCTAAGTCGAGATATTTAATTTGTTTCTCTTTCTCAGCTTTCACGAGGTTCCCATCATTTGGAATGGTAACATCGACAATCATTGTGCGGCGCGCTAATCGATCTATCACCACTATATCAAGCTTATTGGAGACAATAATCCTGACAGTAATGTTAGACCGATCCCAGTACAACTTGACATTGTCATTTATTATTATATCCTTTATTTCAATGTAAACATATAAATTATATTTTTAAATATTAGAATATAAAAAATATAAAAACATTTAAAAATACATATAAAAATAGTCGCCCACCAGTATCGGGAACAGGGTCCAAGTTACCGGTGGTCAGGGCTCCAGAGAGAGGAACCTCCTGACAATGCGTGCCGTGTCCAGTTACGTGCCATAAGTACCGTTTTCTGAATCAAGCCCTTGATACAACTGCCCAACGAGAGCCTCAGGTGTTGGTCGAGGCTCTTGGCTATTGACCCATTGGCTGTCTCGTGACAGCCAATGGTAGCCGCGCGAGCCAAGTTAAGATACTTGATTTGTTTATCTTTCTCGGCTTTCACGAGGTTCTCATCATGCGGGACGGCTATGTCAAAAATCATTGCGCGCCGCTCTGATTGACCACTATATCAGGCTTATTGGCAACTTATTATTATTATTACAGGTAACTGATGGCTATTGATGAGATTTCTTTTACTTTTATACCTATCCCATCCTTATTTTTTATTTATTGATATTGTCATAATGTTTGGATATGTATAAATTACCAAGATGCTACATTTACTGTCACGGTATTATATTACCATGCTGGGCAAATACTGCATAACTTACTAGAATAAGTTCAAGCACAGCCTCTTGTACGTTGTCATGGTGACTAGTCACAGTAAAGACGGGCAGGACAGGTAACTAATAAACAAGAAATGTTAATTTAGTAGCAAATTATCATTAGACAAATAAAATCCATACAATTTTATTGTCTGTTAATGGTAAGAGGATACTTAATGTTACTTTAAATAATTCAATAACCGTTAGCGCCTCGGGCTTTGTCTTCGCCAAGTTATTTTACAACGTGTCCTAAACGGTACTCACATACTAGAATTTTTTCTGTTAAAAAAGTTAAAATATCTCGACATAGGATACAAACATTAGAATATGGGAGGTATGTTACGAAATGTTGTAACATAGTAATATACTGTACACCTCTATCTACACGCTCTTTGAATATAGGTGTGACGTTATGTTATTTTGACATTAGTACTTAAGAATTAACTACAACAAATGATGTAACATAATGTTCATACTCACAGTTATCTTCATTCATTCCTCCAGGTCAGAACAAGCATTCTGTTACCGTTAGGCGCTGATCTGATTATTTCTTACGACACGTTTTATCCACAATCAGTACACAGACACAGCTCCAACTTTAACATGAGACTACGACGATTTAGTGACATCCAAGGCTTGGCAATTTCGCCCACATTGATGGAAATGATTTTTCCTATAAACACTATACTTCTAATACAAAATAACTATAGATGTTATTGTATTTTATTAATAATATATTTTATGATGACAGCTTTGACAACGACGTTTAATACGTCGCCATGGCAACCTTTCTTTCAAATCCTTACCTGCCTGTATCTTTTTAGCTGATTATATTTGCATAATTATGAAAATTAATTACTGGCCAATTTCATATCTCAAATTCATATTTTACTACATGATGTTATTCTACGATTTGACTTAATAGATCCACGCGATGCAAGGATCAGTTCGGGTTTTGCCTCTAAAGCGGATACTATAAAGAGCCTGATACTCCAGGGCTATCTATCGCGGAAATACCCAGCGTACCTCTCAGCTCCGGTACCTGTCGGACCCTGCCTACGCCTCTGTCCTCCGTGAAGGGTCCTAAGGCTATTGGGCCGCGCCTCATCCAAGGTCCGCCTCACCTGGCGGCCTGACAGCGTCCCCGCCGTGCCTCTCTCTCCTGCTGCCGTGCTGCGTCCTGCCCTGCTGCGTGGGCCCTCCTACGGGTGTTCTCCCTGCCGCACACGCACCAGCACCTTCCTGCACCTACATCTGTTGCTGCACCTGCATCTGATCCTGGACCTGTCGCCGGCACCTGCCTCGCGTATACCTCCCTCCAACTGGATCTCCACCTCAGCCTCCTCAGCCCACCTATCACGCATCGTCATCCATACACCCCACCTCCACATACTACACACCTCTCTTCAGTCCATCTCCATCTTTTATTTTCTTATAAATATATCTTTAATTGTTTTCTACCTCCCTTTCTTTATTTTAATTTTACCCTTGGTTTTATAAGTTGTTTTACTTGTCGCTACACTACAATGAAACAGTTTAGTTATTGGTAAAACTCAGTCGTGATTTTCGTTACATAATTATTTATTATATAGAGTGTTTTGACTTTTGATCTTTACGGTTTTATGACCCGAACATAAAAAGTATCATTGATGATATCAGATTACGATTTAATTAACAAGAGCCTCCCGCAGTTCTGTTCGTATATTATATTTACTAAGTAACTTGGATTTTGGTAGATATTGCTGGGTTCCGTGCGGAGAGTAGGAGCTACTTTTTTTCCTGTTCACTAACAGAACCCTCGTGGAACCCTCTTGGCTTGAGGGGGGGGGGGGGGGCAGATACCTCATATACCTTCTCGTAGTCCCTCTTAGATCTCTTGTAGACCCCACGTAGGCCTCATCGACTCTTCACAGACGTACACGCAAACGCCAAGTAGACTCCTCGTAGATGCCTCATACACAAATCCATTTTTATTCAATTTGTACGCCTCAACCATAAAATGCAATCACTGCAATAATTCAGTGTTCTACGGATAAGTGGAATACTAAATATAGATAAAAGAAAACCACGTGAAAAAGAAAATGAAAACGACAGTATTCAACTTTTTCATAAATTGTATATACATTCAATACAAAGCATGGTTTATCCATGATATCGCTCATATAGCAGTGGTATCATAAACAGAACCGGAACAATGAAATAGAATAAAGCAAATAAAAAGATTAATAAATCTTAGCTTAAGCTTAGATAAATCTTACTTAATATTATACTTCTGAATTTTACTTTTATCTAACTTAATACGATGTATTTCAACTGGCTACCTATTTCGATTTTATTAAAAAGGTAAAGCCCCGTCACTGGCAAACAGACAGATAGACAGCTAAACTTTAGTAATTGGGTCCCATTTTCCCCCTTTGTGGACGGAACCCAAAAACAGGAGCAGTGATTTGTCGTTGTATTCCCCCCTTCCTCAAGCCAAGAGAGTTCCACGAGGGTTCTGCTAGTGAACAGGAAAAAAAGTAGCCTCTACTCTCCGCACGGAACTTGGCAATATATCTACCAAACTCAAAGTCCGTTTTGTCATATTACTTTATTATCTCTTCGTCATTTTGGGAAATTAATAATTGACAGCAAGTTATATTCAAATATGTCGAATATCTTAAATTTCTGTCGAAACTAGTATTTATTAATACGAGACAAATAAGCATGACTAAATTCATCGATATTATGAATTCTTTAAATATCTGGCGCAATTTTTCGTGTAGGTATTTTGTATTTGATTTTTGGAGAGATTGCTTTGGCCTCTATCTTATTTGAACCTTATGAATTATGCATTTTGCTAAATGTGGCTCAAATCAAGTTCTATTAGGATTTATTGAATTCTATCACACCACGGCAAAAAGTGATCTAATTTAAACAATAAATCCTTATCAACTTTTTTGATTCATGGAAATCATTGGAAGTATAATAAAACATCAAATTAGTTCATTCTTATTTAATCATGGAAATCAATGCCTTGTTTGTTCATGATGGTATAAAAACCCCTTTGAATAGCACATCCTGCTCACAGGACAGAGTTATAGGTAATAGGTAGCAACGTCAGTTCTTGAGCGTCGATGTAAAGAATAATTATGTACAAAATGCACCTATTTACAAACGTTTATGACACTAATAAAGCCTAGAGGTAGATTTACGTTTACGCCCTCCGGTTCTGAGAGTTCTGAAAAGCTCTACTGACGGATCCACTTATGTCCGAAGCGGTGGGGGGAGTGGGGATGGCGTCACCCTGAAAACAAAAAACAAGGATTAGTCTATCTAGTGAAAGTAAGAGCAAGCAAGTATTCAATTCTGAAGTTGTATCAGCATATTTCATATAAAATAGTATATACGTGTACCAACAAACTACCATATTTATAAAACTGACATTTTTATTTCTAGCAACCGGTCTTCTTCTGCCATGCGTCTCTTTAGATCATACATATATCACTGACCCGTTCCTTGAAACGTAATCAAGTGAGCAGTTGATGTGAGGACGTTTTAGATTGTTTTTGTTGCTTATTGCAGAAGGCGTGACATTTGGAGTTTTTGCCAAATTATCAAAAACTCTTGTTCATTTTTATAATGATGAACATTAATTGATCTTAATTTTAATTAATTGATGTTAAATCTATTTTATGTTACAGTGTATCATCCTTCTTCATTTGCTATATAAATTGATTCGTTAACTTACAGAAGGCTGGTATCCGTTCTCGTCAGCGATGTATGTGATGACGATGAGCTGACCTTCGGGGGAGGTCCAGGAGAAGGATCCCTGGGAGACGACGGGGACTACAGGGGGATTTCCACCAAAGTCACGAGGAGTGCCCTGGGCCTCGGCGGTGATGCCGTTATCAGTCTGGACACTGTAAGGTTAACAGGATTCATTAATTGTGTAGATGGGTTTATTTATACGATTTTTAATTGCTTTTAAGAAATA
The DNA here is from genome assembly GCA_947507525.1 of Apamea epomidion. Lineage (NCBI taxonomy): Eukaryota > Metazoa > Arthropoda > Insecta > Lepidoptera > Noctuidae > Apamea > Apamea epomidion. Next base: position 11,284,104 of record OX382228.1, on the reverse strand, counting down.
TGAGTTTCACAAACCAATGGTGCTTTTGTATGTACTAACTTGTATCTGTAGCTGCCGTCAGGGTTGATCTCGTTCTCGTAGCTGATGACGTTGGCGGCCTGGTCACTGCTGACAACGCGGTTGTTAGCAACCGGCCTGAGAGGCGGCGGTGGACGAGTAGGCAAACGGTTCAGGTTACTGAAACTAACAGGGGGCTGGGCGGCGGAAATGGCTAATATGGCGGCGAAGACCAGCTAAAAGAAACAACAGGTAGGTATAGATCACCAGAAACAATTCACTCACACTAGAGAACAATGCAAAGGTAATGTCACTTACAGCGAATTTCATTTTTAATAATTTTTTGTGTTGATAGATAGAAGAGTAGATATGAAGATCTGTTAGTTAACTGATGTCTATTGATGAGATTTTTTTTACTTTTATACCAATCCAATCCTTTATTTTTACGCAAGATGGCATTGGTATTGTCATAATGTTGCATATTTGTTTTAATTACCAAGATGAAACATTTACTGTGACCATGATGGGCAAAATACTGCATAACTTACTGTCACCTCATAATTCGTACACTGGCTGGCGTCGAACGAAACAAAAAAAATACCGTCGCTTTTGCACACAGGCTACGTAATTACGTATGACCTTGGTTGGTTCATACCATTGCTAAAATTGAAATCATAACATCAAGTACCGATAGCCGGTAGTCTTACGTATTGGATTATTGAAAGCATAGGTCTGGGTTCCAATCTCGAGGTGGGACTTTTAGTTTTCTTTTCCAACAATAATCTTTATCGGTTATTTTGTTATTCATTTTTTATAGATTAATAAACAAGAATCATAATGTAATAATTATTTTACTTTCATTATTATATTGCTATTGTAATACGGGTTTAAAATAAAAATGTTTTATAAGTGATTTCAAAATGTTTATTCGTTATAATTTCGTTATAATAGTTTTATAAATTAAAAAAATAAATAAATAAATAAACTTCTAGTCAAAACGAGTTTATTTTCTTATAAAAAACAATTTATTGGAAGGACTTGGTTTGTATAAAGCCTCAAACTAAACATGCGTTTGCTAATCGATTGTATGTGTTCTTCGGAACTTTTCTGTATAATAGACTCAACAAGTTACTAAGCTTCTATAGTATAAGCTATAAAAAATGTAGTGCAATGTTATCAGATTACTTAGCGATACTCAATTACACAGACACAGACAAACTTCTAGAAATGTTGTCACGATTGAATTTATTCCCTTGTAAGTATTTACTTTTGTATGTTTACATAGGCTTAGTATTAGGTATTAATGTACTATTGTGCTTTTTCGCAGAGTTGTTAAATAATTATTTTTATATACTAGTTTAATTCAAAAATTTAATTCCCAAATTTTATTGAAATGTAAAGTGATGGCCTGAAACACAGGTTTGAATTAAACCTAGTTCGGGAGGGTCGCTACCTAACACTCGAATTCCGAACCATCATTACTTGCACCTGTAATAAAAATAAAAATATTTTAGTTGTAGTTTATTTTTAGGCACTATCATTGTATGGGAAATTTGCCACTCTTGTCTAAATGTACACCTTTTGTAAACGATTTTTAATAAATAAATTATTATTATTATATTGAAGTAAAGCAGGTAATCAGTGAACTACGACCCTTAGACTTAAAATATTGTATCTTAGTAATATAATAATATTGTGCTTTAACTACTAATGTATGTGGGTACTCTAAGAAACCACAACTAGCAAATCTACCCACGTAAATAAAAAAAGTCTGAACTCCTTGTCACAATACAATTAAATTACTCAGTAGTACTACTTTTTTGTTTACCGCCAGTGCGTTCGTTTTAACTTTAGTTGCCTGTCTCAAACGTCAAAGTTAACAAATCGTATTTATTAGGACTTATTGCGGTTATAGCTTTTTTTTTTTTGAGGATGGGAAATCATTAAATGACCCTCCCCTCCCGCTCTGGGTGGAGCGGAAGGGAGTGTCAGACTCTTACTGACTAAAACCCACCCGTGTTCCTTCCTTAGCCCTTTATGTTCCAGGGCAGCGGTAACAATTCCTGACGATCCCGCTACCCCGGCAGGCTTCGGCCCTGTCGGGCCCCGTCAATCATGCTGACATCCCTTTGAGGCGCACGTGGAACACATACGCGCCGTCCTGCACGGGCCTGGTCCTGATCGGACGGAGAGCTACCCATTGCTCTCCGCCCGCAGGCCCGCGCCTACGGTGGCCGGGAGTCGTCGCGCGGCTCCCGACACCCGGAGCGCCTCCCGCGGCGGCTGAGGCATGAGGTTCTTTCCGTCGCCATCCCGCCACCTCCTTCGCTAGCATGACTGCTTCGCAGAAGGAGGTGGCCGCCTCCCACTCCCTCTCACCCCGGACCATGGCTTGAACCAGGGCCGGACGCGAGAGGTCGCCGCCGCTGCCGATCGCCTCTACGAGGACACGGCGGTGCTCTGCCCAAGCGGGGCAGACCTCCACCGTATACTCCACCGTGTCCTCTGAGCCATCCTCGCAGTGATGACACCCGGGCGTCTCCTTCCGCCTGATGATGTGCAGGAACCTCCCGAAACATCCGTGTCCGGAGAGGACCTGCGTCAGGCGGTAGGTGAGAACGCCGTGACGCCTCTCTAGCCACTCCTCAAAGAGGGGTCTTATCGCCGCGATCGTGGCGTGCCCTGCGCTGGGTTGCGATAGTCACGCCTCCCATGCCACCATGAGATCGCGCCGGAGGTCCGTCCGCTCCACCGCGATTTGCCGCGGGTGCGGAGTTTCCCCCCGACGTAGTGCCTCCGCGCGCCAATCATACAGGCGCGCGAGGACTATCGCCTCCAGATCCCATGGCGGCAGTCCAGCAAGGAGGCTTGCTGCCTCGCCCGAGATCGTGCGGTACCCCCAGATGAGCCTTACGGCTACCACCTTTTGGGGCGCGTTCAGATAGTGTGCGGCTCGTAGCCGCAGTGAACGTGCCCACACCGGGGCCCCATAAAGGGCCATGGACCGCACGACCCCCGCCTAAAGCCTCCGGCAGGAGGCGTTTGGCCACCTCAGGTTGGGCAGGAGCCGCTTTAAGGCGGCCCCGGTCCGTTCCAATTTGGGGGCCAAACGTCGGAAATGTTCGACGAAGTTCCACCGGCTGTCGAGGACGAGACCCAGGTATCTCATCGTTGTCTCGACGCCGATGTGAACCCCTCCTACCATCAGATCCCGAAGGTGGCCCGTACCGGGGCCCATGAAAGGACATGGCCTCGGACTTGTGCAATGCCACCTCGAGACCCAACTGCCGGATCCTTTCCACGACTATCGCAACCCCGCGTGTCATCGCGTCGGCCGCCACCTGATGCGACCTCCCCTGCGCCAGGACCAGCGTGTCGTCAGCGTAGCAAACTACGCTGACGTCATCAGGGAGGTCGGCCCGCAGCACCCAGTCGTAACCGATGTCCCACAGGAGCGGCCCCAGAACCGATCCCTGCGGGACACCGCACGACATCTCTCGCCGGTTCCAGTTCCCGTCGCGACCGGGGTAGATGACGGCTCTGTCCGTCAAATACGCCCCAACTACTCGACGGAGGTAAGTCCGGCACCCGGTGATACCGGAGGGCCTCCCCAATGCAGCTCCAGGGCAGGGTGTTAAACGCGTTGGCGATGTCGAGTGATACCACCACGACCACCCCACCCCGGGACACCGCGTCCCCCGTCTTGAGGGCTCTCACGCGCATGATGGCGTCCACCGTCGAGCGCCCCTTGCGGAAGCCAAACTGGCTATCCGCAAGATCCGGCCCCGTCCTCACCAGGTACCCAACGAGGCGGCCCGCAATCACTCTCTCAAAGAGCTTGCCAACCTCGTCGAGCAGCACTATGGACCGGTATGCGGACGGAGAGTCCGCAAAGCGCCCTGGCTTCAGAATGAGGACCAGCTTCCCCGTCTTCCAACGGAGTGGAAACTGGCCTCTCTCCGTACATGCGCTTAAGAGCGCCTCCAGTCGAGGCCCGAGAGCCCTCGAGGCCAGGACCCAGGCTTTACCCGGCAAGCCGTCGGGTCCTGGGGCGGTATTTTTGGCCTTCAGCCTGCCTACCGCTGCTCTCAGATCTACCCCGGTCACTTCAGAGATGTCGTCGTCGTCGTCCGCGTGGTCCGCTTCGGGCACCGCAAGTGGCGGAGCCATAGGCGGGGGAGTATGCTCCCCCCGTAAAGGGAACAGAGCGCTCACCACCTCCTCCACCAGCTGGGGGCGGAGACTCTGCATCAGCGGGGGGGCCCATGTGCGGAGTTTATTCCGCACCATTCTGCAGGGGCGCCTCCATGGATCTCTGTTCAGAGTCTCCAGCATCTTCTCGCGGGCCATATCCTTGCCCCGCTGAACAGCTTCTTGGAGGGCGGTCTTCGCCGCTCTGTACCCCTCCTACAGCTCCGCCTCCGTGGCTTCCGCATCCGGAGGGCGGATGCGGAGTCTGCGGTGCCTGGTGTACCGGTGTCGCGCGTCGACGCACGCCTTGCGTAGCGCCCCAACCTCCTGCGACCACCAGTACACCTGACGTCGGGTGCATCCTGGCCGGACTCGGGGCATTGCCACGTCACATATCTCGGACATGGCCTCCCGGAACCACTTCGCCTCATCGTCAATGTCAGCAGGCCTGTCCGGTGAAAACACCCAGGCCTGCACGATCGAGGCTTCCAGGAGAAGCTCCCGGTCCAGCTGCTTCAGCGCCCACCGCGGACCACTCGGGGCCTGTTGGACCAGCGCGCTAGAGGTCTGGGTGGAGACATCAAACCGGATATACCGATGATCGGAGTAGGTCTCCACCTCCTCCATGACACGCCAGTCAATGACACGCTGTGACAGAGCGGGGCTGGCGAACATGATGTCCACTACCGACTCGCCCCGCATCCGCACACACGTAGGAACAGAACCCCGATTTAGGACGACCAGGCCTGTTTCCAGAGCCCAGTCCTCGACCAACCTGCCTCGCACATCCGTGCAAGGGAAACCCCAGGCCAAATTCTTGGCGTTGAAGTCCCCGAGCACTAGCGCGGAGAAGGCATGGTTTCTGGCGACGACGACACTCAACTCTGTTAAAGAGTTCTGGAACTCGGCGAGAGTTCGGCTTGGAGAGAAGTACTCCCACTACTACAATCTCTCCGAACCGTGCTGCTACGCACCCCTGTCCCTTCGTGACACCTTCGAGGGACGGGATACCGGCGGCAGCCGACGAAATTATGGCCACTGAGCCGTTCAGGTCCTCCACCCAGTTATCCCTGGGCGGGACAAAGTACGGCTCAGCGACCACGGCGATGTTAATCGACCACTGTGCCATGCTCTGGAGCAACAGGTCCTGAGCGCAGGCGCAGTGGTTGATGTTCGCCTGGGTATTCTAAGAAATCACAACTAGCAAATCTACCCACGTAAATAAAAAAAGTGTGAACTCCTTGTCACAATACAATTAAACTACTCAGTATTACTACGTTTTGTTTACTGCTAGTGCGTTCGTTTTAACTTTAGTTGCCTATATCAAACGTCAAAGTTAACAAATCGTATTTATTAAGAATTATTGCGGTTATAGCTTAAGTATTCATTTTTATTATGAAAAGAAGATTGAAACTAAACCTCAAAATAATCCTTATTACGGATATGACACAATATTATTTTAATATTACTAAAATCAATTTTTAACTTAAAACTTAATACTTTGTTTGTATAACCCCCATTATTATCAATGCTATCGAGTAAACGCTGGCGCATGAATCCAACAATATTGAAACATATATCTGTTCCTTGTAAATGTTTTCATATTTCCAAGCAATGCAACTTCAACTGCTCATCAGATCTCTCATTCCGTGCTTCACATCGCTGTATCGCAAAATGTAAACGTTCTTGTTTATGTTTTTCTATCAAAAATGGGCGAAACGAAAACCGGCTCAAAAAGCTGGTTTTCGTTTGCACGGCGAACGGTTCGTAAAGATGTATCGAATAATTCGGAAAAATATCTCGTTGGTATGAAACCACTTGTTTCATTATTCACTGACTAGCTGGGGCCATCTTTTGACCCTCCGACTCACAGTAGGTATTTCTCTAAAACAAAAAAAGATTACTGTTAGGCTACTAGCAAAATACGAATATTACCAATTTGAAACAAAATTATTTTGAAAATAGAAATGTTACATATTATATTATTATTATACTTAATGTTATATTTTGTATTCATCTTTAATTTTTGTTTCTTCTATTTAGGCTTTATGATAAATATAAAACGTTTAAAAAATAACTAAAAGAATCAGCAGTTATACTTTAATTAGAAAAAAAATCGATAAAATAATTAAATCATAATACTCACACTCATTCCGGTTTCATCAAATATCTGTGATATAATATTAAGTCCACTTTTACGCAGCGCGATAATATCTGCTTTCATCTCAATATTTAAATTTCCTTGCATTTCAAAATGTTACTACAACACCGTTAATAGATTAAACACACGTCACTAATCTACAATAACAACCAACCAAAAACAAATAACGTTCTATTTAGTCGCGGTGAATGAGTCGTAAGTTAACTGCATCTGTCTACCTTATTATTTATTTAGATTTCTGTGGGGATAATCATAAAGTTTAACGAATTATGTGAACAAGGCGAACATGATACGGAATTATAAAAACATTTAAAACAATTATCACCGCGCGTAAGATTCGAACCCACAGCTCGCTACGCATGAACGTGCTTACCGACGTATGATAACCGCTAAGCTATCATACCATAGGTATAACCTAATGGTTGAATTTATGAACTACAATCAGTTACAAACAAATGTGAGAGTGTGTGTCTATAGTATAGAAATTACTCATTAAAAGAAGGTCGTAAGTTAAACAGAAGTGTCAATCTATTGCTTCGTGACACTGTCACTCCACTTTTGATCCTTACTGTACGTAAGACGGACAGGCCAGGTTACTACAAAATATTTTTTTTTTACAACAACAATCCTCAGTTCACTATACATTGCATAACGCCATTCGAAGTAGCTAAAGCTGCGCCCTGCTTTGCGAAGCCCAGCTCAACGAAGGCAAACCTTTCCCATGGGTTGACTTATTTTTGTCATATTTCTAGCATTCCACTCGTTTTTATTTATTTATTTTTGTGTAAATTGATCCATAAAAATAAGTTATTCATAAAATAAATCGATTTCCAAATAATCATATTCCATCTCGAAAAGTTTACAGAAATTACAAATTTTCAGTTTTCTCCAGCAACGTTACAGGCACCCTTCTAAATTACTTTATAAAGACAGCCTTTTGAAATCAGCTGTTGGATGTCAACAGGTGACCTTGTCGGGCCAGCAATTTTTACTTTGGCAAAAAATTCAATTATTCGACAACTAAATTCTGAATTCAACGTTTGTTATTTGGATAACGGAACCCTAGGAGGTGATGTAGACATAGTCTTAAAAGATTTAACGTTTTTGAAAGAAAAATTTAGTTCCATGGGCCACCTTAACCTTTCATAATGCGAAATTTATCTTCCCCAAACGACTGACGAAAGAGGGGACTTATCGCCCGTACTCTCCATGTCACCATGAGATCCCGCCGGAGCTCTGCCCCGCTGCCCGCTGTACCGCGATTTTTCAGGGCAGCGGAGTTACGCCCCGGCGTTTTGCCTCCTCGCGCCTCTCCCATATGTGGGCGAGGACTTTTGCCTCCAGATGCCAAGGCGAAGGTGAGTAGGCCTCTGGTGTGGGACGCAACCTGTGTCGATACCCTTGCGCCACCTCATGTTCCTATCACGGTGAGCTGTGCTGGCGCCGCTGCTGCGGCTACTGAGACTCTCAAGTGGCGCAAATACTGTAACCTTATGGGTAACTACAGCTTTGCGCCGTTTGGGGTCGAAACGCTCGGGTTATGGGGCCCGAGTGCGCGTCTTCTTTTTAAATAAATTTCTCTCCGGCTGATCGACACTTCACGTGACTAGAGGGCTGGGTTGTTCTTGGGCTAAACAATTAGCATTGCCGTTCAACGTGACAAAGCTGCCAGTCGTCTGGGTACGTTTCCGGATGACAGCGATGTGGACGAGTACTTCGACGCCTAAATATCCTGCAGTGCTATTCTGTGAAAATCTCACCGTGAAAACTAAGGTGAAGTGACGACGGATTCCACCTGACGCTAGGGATAGTTAAAGATTGATAACTCACTTCAAGCTCATTTCACCTAAGTTTTCAGGGTGATATTTTTACAGAATAGCACGGCTGTTGTTTTTGTATTTATTTATATACTTAGTTAGTTAGTCTTTTAATTTATTACCTAGTGTAAATAATTAGTTAAGAGATTATGAAAATAAATTAATTATCTAGAAAATAATTTAGTTTATTAAATGGGCTCACATTTATTAACCTATGACTTTAGAATTGTAGCGCAAATAACCTCTAAGACTTCTAGTTATTACTGCTTTTAATCTAAGCAACATTTTCTAAAGCTATAACATATTATTTTTTATTGTTTTTAATGTCTTTATTTCGAGCTTCATGAACGGACACAATTAATCATTCAATCTTCTCTAGTTTTTCATTAGTCATTGTATCAGGAAAGTTCAATCTACTCAATAGTTGATAGGTACGAATAATTTGTTTTGCGATTTTTTGCACAGTTTGAAAACTCCTCGATACAAAAAAGTGACAGCCTGGTATATTGAACTTTAGCCTGATGTAATAGATATTTTTATATTTGACGTTGTAAACTTATCGAAAAATCATGATTTATGTTAAGAAGCAAAAAGAGAGATACTAAATTAAGATTGACCGAATAGGGTTTCCCGAAAACTTCCGATGTAGACTATACCTACTAGATCTCGTAGACTGTTGGTATCTGTAACTTGATAACCAGAAATAAGTACAAAAGGTCCATTATCTGCCCATACTATAATTAATAGGTGCCTAAAAACTTAAAGCCAAATAATATTCTAATGTTCGTACACTAGGTTTTAGCTAAAATATTTTAAAACGAAGCACCTACCCAAAACCAAAAAAAAACACAATGCTGTAATTATGCATTCGTTATAATTAGTAAAAGAATCACTTAGTCTTCCATTAGAATAATATTAGATACTGTAGATAAATCTACCAACACAGACTAGTATAACTACCAGTAAGAAGCAGCCGGATAGACAAAGCTTATGACTCAGACCACAAGAATGCCACAACAATCCGTTCCAATTTATAGTGTCACTGTCAAACGGTCAACATTCAGAGATAACGATTTATACAAGATTTTTATTTGATCATCGGTTATTTGTTTTATTCGTTCATTGGTTCATCAATGCAGTCCTGTCACCTTTCATATCGAATTCAAATCTAAAAGTTTAACTCTAAGAATACGTGTAATATCTACCTTTCGATAAAATGTGTCAGGATTACCCAATAAACTGAGACGAGTCTTGCTTTGTAAGGTTAATGATGTGGCCCCACCTACAGACCCATAAAATCTCAGGTAGGGATTTAAAACTAAAAATATCTCAGTTGTTGATAAAATAACAAGATGCTTTGCATTTTTAAATTTGTGATCTCGAAATATTTGCAATCGATTTAATTTAAATATAACTAATTTGATTAGGGAGCTTTGGGCAGATGTGCTCCACTGGCTCTGAAACCGTTTTCGTCGGCGATGTAGTCAACCCTGTATTTAAGACCATCATCGCCTATATATTCGTAGAATCCCCTGACCCTGGTTCCGCCACCAACTCCATTGTGGGATTCGTCAACAATGCCGGACTCTTCAGCAGCAATTCCATTGTTGGTTTCGTATGCGTAGTGGTAATTATTTTCATCGAAGGTTCTGTCTTCCCTGATGATACTTGCAGCGGCGTCAGAAACAGACTTCTGATATATAGCTGCAGGAGGCTTGGTGCTCAAGGTGAAAGGCTTAGGTGTAGAGTACACGGACGGCCGGTAAGTTGGTACATAAGAAGCCACTGGAGTGCGGTACGTCACTGTTGCAGGGAAGGCGGTGACTTGTTCGACACTGTAACGAAAAAATAAATTTCAATAAAATACGTTTATGCATGATGAACACTGAAGAGTATTACTACTTTATAATATACTAGCTGCGCCCCGCGGTTTCACCCGCATAAATTTCGATCCCGTGAGAATATCGGGATAAAAAGTATACTAAGTGTTAATCCTGGTTATAAACGATCTGTGTGCCAAATTTCATTCAAATCCGTTCAGTAGTTTTTGCGTGAAAGAGTAACAAACATCCATTCATCCATCCATACAAACTTTCACGTTTATAATATTAGTAGGATTAGTAGGATAGTAGGATAGGATGTACGTATAATAATCTCTACCACACTGCTTCTGTATTCAAACAATGGTAAATCTGACACATTAACTCCGTTTTAGTTCTTTGTTTTTTTTAAAAAAAGTTTTTTGTGGAACTGAATAAATTGGATTTCTTATGTAAATAAAATTAATCATCAGGTTAATTTTGTAAAGCACCGCAAAGACACCTTAGTTAAGAATTCGTAACACATGTCCTTGGACTGTCATTGGAAACGGCATCTGTCACGTTGTCGCGAGATCATATGAGAAAACACATATTTTAACACGATATACGATATGCTGAGATATTATAAAAGATGGAAGTTTTTAACATTTTTCTTTGCATTCCAAGTTTTTAATAGACATTTTATGACTAAAAAAGTGTTTAAAAAATATCTACGTAACACGATCTGGTGTGATGTTGACTAAAAAGTACAATGTGTTGAAGCCATACACGTCATTTCAGTTTTTATTTAGATACATTAAAAAAATTTGGAGTAGCTATTAGTGACTTGCATAGCTAAACAATACAATATCATTCAGCCCCCGGCTAAAATCGACCAATAACATAGAACGGCCAGTAATTTGGTTCCAAAACGTATTTGTCACACCTATTAATAACAATATCGTAATTGATACTCCTGCTTAATACATACATTTGCCATCTGATTAATTTATTAACAAATGGCAGATATCTAAGTATTGGAACATAGGCACCTAAAGGCCATGAGTTCAATCCTAATCCCACTGAACTATGCAAATGTAGGTGCTTCCTGCATGACATTTAAATGCTGGGCTCATTGATAAAATTCCTTTTTTTATACATAGTAATGAGGTCGAGATAGCTTTGTTTATTTCTAAAATACTTACAACCATCAGACTGAATAAATTAAAATGTAATTTGTATTTTGTTCTTCATGTCAGTATTTAATGAACATTTTATGCTCATCCATAGCCTAAGTTAGAGTCTTAATCAATTGGTGATTTTATAAAAGCTGAAAAAGCAAAAATGTACGTACACTATTTTTTTTTTTTTGTTTAGGTGGGAAATCATCAAATGACCTCTCCCGCTCTCGGCTAAGCGGAAGGGCGTGTCAGACTTTTACTGACTAAAACCCACCCGTGTACCAATTCTACACTCACCAACAGAGCTACAAACGACACTTTATGAAGCAAGTAATTATACCTAGAATAATTATTATTTCTCGCAGATCAGCTAATGACTGCCTGTCCTAATCAACAGGTGTTTCGATAATCTTAAGACTACCTAGCATAAATAATAAGTAGGTAGTTACCTACCTACCTATCATTCGGCGTACGCACTTGAGTAGCATATTTTTCTAAATAAAATAATTAGGAGTACCTAATTCTGCGTCGAATCGAATCGATCGAATTCTGCGTTTAAAGTTTATAAAAAGCGGTAATACTTTCGTCCATATGGCAATAAATAACACAAGTTTTTCTCACCTGTCTCCATAGCTGCCTGCTGGGGTCGAAAGTTCCCGATTGAGCGCCTGATAGTACAACGGCTGCTGGTACGCGTTGTAGATCGAACCATATTTGCCATTCCTTTGCGCCAGGCTCTTGTAACTTCCTCCGTGGAGTTTAGGGTGGTACCGACCGTCATCATCAGCTTTAGATAAGCTGACAGCAACTAGGGCCAGAACTGTGAACTAAATTAAAAATAATTAAAATAATACTAATAACAGAAAATAAGAAAAAAGGGTCCGTAAAACTAAAGTGTGACATTTTAGGACTGCTTATATGATTAGTACACAAATCGTTTTGTGTTGTCGTTCGACATAGACCGGAGAAAAAAGCTTCAGGAGGTGTTAATTTTACACCTTAAAAACTACAGGCGAAGGGTATTGGATATAGGTAGGTAGGACCTTAAAAAGAATAGGTGTTCTTTTTTAAGCAACAAGGTGTAAAATTCAAAAGAAGTGCCTTTTGAGTTGACGTGACCAGAAGGCTGGCCTATTTTTAACCCAAAGAATCAACATTGCCATCCAACGTGGTAATGCTGCCAGCCTTTTGGGCACTTATCCCATTGATAGCGATGCGGACGAATTTTTTGATGACCAATGAGCTCCTGCCTTTTTCTTTTTTTTTATTATATAATAAGCAAACAAGCAAGTATATAATAGTATATATATTAGTGTTAGCTTGTAAATCATAATTGAGTCCCTTTTGAATTTCCATTTATTGGAATATTATTTAGAACTTGTCAAGATTAAAATTACTTCCCTTTGATCACCGAAAAGGGAAGAAAAAGAATTTTAAAAATAATGAGACTTCATCTTCGCCCCGAAACCTATTGTTTTGATACATATTTATGTTCCTGGAAATAAAGCACTTACAGAACATTTTTGTATGTTAAACTGGCCCCCAAGAGCAGTCTTAATTTTAGGGCGAATTAAACCCCTACCCCGAACCGGAACCTACAAGACCCTTTAACCTTGTCGAAGGACCGCTTAGGCATATAAAGAAATAGTCAGTCTTTTAACGTCGAGCATTTATGGGATTGTTAGTAGGTAACACGGTATAGTTTTTACTGAAGCCAATTAAGTGCCTAAAGTAACTGAATTAGAAGGTGTTATTAATTTTTGTTAATTGGTCAAATTCAATTTTATCATAATAATCATTGCATTATTTTTGTGTCCTATCAAGTATCGATTAATTAGTAGGCATCTAGATCATAAAATCGTCAATATAATTTTATTTGATTTACGACTTCCTATTGTTCCATTATATTAGTGAAAATGTGTTGATCTTTATTAAATATTAATTTAAACCCGTTTGCGTACTCACAGTAATCGTTTTCATTGTTTGTCGTAGCTTCTTTACAATGGAATAAAGCCTAAACACCCATCGTTTCTTTATATACGATCGTCAAATTCGAAAATGGAGTATTTATTGCAACAATACCTCCGTTTAAATAGCAAAAATGTAAATTTAATTTGTGAAGGCGTCGTTTGCGGAGCTTATTTGGATACAATATACAACTAACCGCGCCCAAAACTAGAATACTTAGACCAGTCGAAAACCGCCCACTGTACAAATACTTTTGCTGGAACACGAGTCACGACAACAATAGGTATCTTCTTACTAAAATTGGAACTACATTAACATAAATAACGAGGGCATGTTGTTACAGCTTGTTACCTCCATTCATTTAAGACTACTATGTACAAATCAAAATCAAATCATTTATTGGTTTGCAAACATGGGAATTTAGCACATAGACGTTTTATTATAAGAGTCCTCCATGCTCTACCGTCACATGGGCATGCAAAACTTATTATTATTTAATTTACACAAAAGATATTATAATTTTAAATAACAATTAGTAGAATAAAATAATACAAATTAATGTCAAATCGTTTGAATTACAGTAAAAATATCACAGTAATACAATAGTGGCATGTCACAGTAATACAGTAAAAATGTCACAGTAAAAATGTCACAGTAATACAGTAAAAATGTCATCAAGGTTACAATAAAAAGAAAAAGTCAAAGGGTATAATAACATTTCAATCAGTCAGTGATTCATCATTGAGAAGTCGTCAATTGTGTAATATTTTTTTTTAATTAATATTTTGATTAGTGCCCTTTTAAATTTGAATACATTCATAGTTTTAATAATATTAGCTACTTTGTAATAAATGCGTGGGGCTATGCCAAAAAACCTTTTTTGCATTAGTGCGGTTTTACATTTAACTTGGCACAATTGATGTATATATATTGAGTTCGTATTGGATTGCTTCTGACTGCCGACAATTTTTGAAACAGATGTTTGATTTTCACAAATAAAGCCGTTTCCAGTATGTACAAAGACGGAAATGTTAATATTTTTAATAAGTAATTTTTTAATAAGTAAAAGAGCTATCTGTGGTCTTAAGACCACATATTGACCTTATGCATCGCTTTCGCATCCTAAATACAAGCTTTTTATCAGTAGACTGCCCCCAAAAAATAACACCATACCGCAAAATGGAATTAACTAGTCCATGGTATGCCGTTAAAAGAGCCTGACTGTTGATTTTCTTTGAAAGTTGAAAAAGGGGGGCATAAGCGGATTTACTCAGTTTACACACTTCTTCAACATGAGGTTTCCATGTTAGTAGAGTTATGATCACTATACACGGCACGTATGCGAGGCACGTACCGACTGCTTCAATGCTGTACTACGTAAGAAAGCGGCCTCGCTGCTAAACAGACTCCATGGCAGCCCCAACAGCATTCTACGCGCTATAGCCGGGAGACATGACAGCCCGTTGGTGAGGTCACTTGTCACCTGTACATTGTCATTATTATTAGTTAAGTATTAACATAGGTTAAGACCATCGTTACTAACCCAATGTATGTACTAACATAGGATAAGGTTATTGCTACTAAACCAATGGGATCTTTGTTGTCCTGAAAATAAATGAATTATTATTATTATACCTAAGAACTCAGCTTTATTTGCTTCCTCAATGTCAGAGCCTTGGTAGGTAATACTAACGTTTGAGTTTTCGCAGAGTTGATTAAGGTGCATAACTTTTGTCTTTTTTTTTTTTTTTTTTTTTGAGGATGGGAAATCATCAAATGACCCCTCCCGCTCTGGGTGGAGCAGAAGGGAGTGTCAGACTCTTACTGACTAAAACCCACCCGTGTTCCTTCCTTAGCCCTTTATGTACCAGGGAAGCGGTAACCCTTTCGGACGATCCCGCTACCCCGGCAGGCTTCGGCCCTGTCGGGCCCCGTCAACTATGCTGACATCTCTTTGAGGCGCACGTGGAACACATACGCGCCGTCCGGCACGGGCCTGGTCCTGATCGGACGGAGAGCTACCCATTGCTCTCCGCCCGCAGGCCCGCGCCTACGGTGGCCGGGAGTCGTCGCGCGGCTCCCGATAACTTTTGTCTTACCTAGATTTATTATTATGTAGCCAATTTAAAATGTCACGTAAACAAGTATTAATGTCATTCTAATAGTTATTTTTATTTGTACACTTTATTACAGCTGTACTGTCATCTGCAAAGAGAACCATTTGGTTTGATGTTACTTTCGGGAGATCGTTAATATATATCAAAAGAGTGGTGGCCCTAGTACGCTACCCTGTGGGACACCATATCTTACGTGTCCCGGTTGCGATACATAAATGGTTTCTAATTTAGTCTTTGGACATATTCTAGCAATTTCTGTACATTGCAGTCTATTACTTAAGTACGATTCTATTAGTTGTAGGATGGTCCCTCGTACACCATAACTATGTAATTTTTGTAACAGAACCTTATGGTCCACAAAATCAAAAGCCTTTGTCATGTCAGTTTAAATTGCACAGACAGGATTTCTCGACATAACATCAGCTAATATATCAAATAGTGCTATATTAATCGTGGAATTCTTACGAAATCCCCTTTGTTCTTTAAAAAATGATTCAAATTTTTCGAAATATACATATAAACAATGACAGATGTATTTTCAAAAAATTTTGAAAAAATTGGAATTTTTGCAGTTGGTCTGTAATTTTTTAAATCGGTTTTGTCATCTCTTTTATATAAAGGTTTTATTATAACCTTTTTGAGATTATTTGGAAATATGCCATCAGCAATGCACAAGTTAATTATATGAGTTGTGGTGCTATTACTTCTTTGACTTTTATTACTTTCGTAGACACGCCATCATATCCAACAGTACTTGTATTTTTTAGGCTGCGTGATGTCAGTTTTTACGTTATTTTCAATTGAATCAATAAAATAATTGATAAATTCAATGTCCATTGGTGCCAATGCCACATAATAGCCTTCTGTGGTAAACACATCTTAGATGTATTTATTATTTGCCACGTAGCTTTTGATTTATTTTGGGCGGTATTTATAAAGTGATTATTTTGAGCTTTTTGTGTTAGTTTTATAATTTTCCTACAAAGTTTGTGTTTCCATTGTTTGAGTTGTCTGCGTTTGTTTTGATTACTTATTTTTTTTGGGCGAGATTATTGGTGCTTTTCAATTTTAGCTGGACTGCTTACAATTTTTTTGTAGATATCATTTTTCTTATTAAATTCTTCATTTCTTGTCTTTAAGGTACTGTTTTCTATAGATAATAACTCAATTTCTTTATGAGCGCTATTTAATTAAGATGTTAGTTTAACGATCTCATCTTTTAATATTTTTATTTAAGGGACGTCTTCGTCTTCGGATATATCGGGCAGTTCAAAGTTTGTGAAATAATGTCGCTTTCATCATCATATGGCTCCGATCGTGTGCGCTTTCGCCGGAATGTTATATTCTCCAAGAAATTCATTTTTTAAATAAAATCAAATCTTTTTATATCAGACATTGGTCCATAATGTGTTAGTAAAAAAAAACCATGTTAAATTGAAATATTAATAATCATTAAAAAGTTCATTAAAATTAAAAAAAAAAAACATTACAAAATTTAACAATTCCTTTTAAAAATTAAACAGTTACATTAAATAAAATTTTAAAAAATCATTAAATAATTACTTAAACAATTACTATTAAAAAATTAAACAATTACTTTTAATTTTTTTTTAACAAATACATTTTTAAAAACTAATTAATACATTATTAAAAATTAATTAATTTAAGTATTTGCCACCCTCTGGGGCACCGGGCAGATGCACTTGTGCTTGAACCCAATGTCCCAGAAGGGGGCTGTCCAGCTTGTGGCTGAGCACATTCAGGATGGTGTTGGCGCTCTCACGCGTACGGAGCATCAACGAAGCGATGCGGCGCCGCAGCAGTGTGAAAGCCATCTGTATGCGCGTGCGCAAACATCGCAGACGCACTACAGCAGCGAAGGAGCCCCATCATCACCCTGAACGTGTTATTATATTGTATTCGAAGAGCGTAAGCTAAGCGCGAAAGCTCGCCAAGCCATTTGACATGGTTAGTTTGGTGGTCATACCAATATTTAAAAACATTAATTACTTCACCCGGCACACCTGTATCCTTCAATTTGCGCCAGAGAATTTCATACCTAAATAGATCAAAAGCCATGGAGAGATCAAGCAAGGCGTATACAGGCGTGCTCCTGTCTGTGTAATACCTGACAGTCTGCTTGGGAGACATAACTGCACATTCTGTCGCACGAACTGTGTGTCATTTAAATTTAGGTGTTCTTTAAGCTGTCTCTCAAGCAGGCCATCAAGCACCTTAGCTGTGGTCGTAGCCAATGATATCGGGCGGTAGTTGCACTTGTCGGAGTTATCTCCAGTCTTGTTTTTAATGATAGGCACTACCACCGTCTTCATCAGCTCACTTGGCAGGTACGAATGCGTAATACAAAGCTTAAACAACAGTCCAAGGAGCCTCGGGAGGTGTGGATGCTGAAAATGTTCAATGCTGAGGCCATCGTGTCCGGGCGACTTCCCTCGAGTCATGCCCTTTATTATTAGAGCAACCTGTTTTGCTGTGACACGTTCAGGCACCGCTGACACGACGACACCAGCATCCCTGGTCTGCTCACCTTTTAGCGGAGACTCCAGTTGAAAGTGACATCTGAAGACATTCGCAATGTCTTTTGGTTCGCTGTTGCCATTGATACTCACAGGGACGGTAGGTTTTGGGTTTAACTTTTTTGTTTATTGCCAAAATCCTTTAAAATCTTTATTGTTATGTTTGGCAGCTAAAATATTCATTTTTATTTGTTCTTGGTTATTCTGACAATAGCGTAGTTTGCTTTTGAAATTCTTTCTAGATTCATACATTTCATTATAAATGTTACCACTGTTAGGTCGACCATAACACACCCAGGTTAAAAACTTCTGTCTAGCCTCCCTTTGAGCGTCGCGAACATACTTGTTCCAGCCGACAACATGACGACCACGGTGCCGTCCACCACTACCCCCGCGGCCCACATAACTATCAACAGCAGCCTCCCGTAATGCTGTTACAACGTCACCATAAAGCGAGTCTATCGCTGTCAAGTGATGCCTGCCACTATCATTACGCATGGTATCACAACACTGTTGGAATTCATCATTTTTATGTTTAATACTAAACTCAAAAAGAATTCGACCCGGTGACATTTGAACTCGAGTCACGGCGTTTCTTGGCATAGGTAGGTGTTCGCGCCGCTAGGTCAAACGGTACCTATGTATACTTCAAATTAGATGAATTTGTTGGTCGTATTGTGACTGTAGGACATGGTAATTACTGCTTGATGTCAGTTATTGTGCGACCAAAAGATGTCTGTACTCAAAATTTATTCAATAACTGATCTGACAACATTGTTAAGAGGATAGTAACATTTTAATTGGTTCTTGAGTCTGACTTAAGATGGCGTTGTCGTCATACAGTTTCAGATAAAAAAAAAAAACGAAACTTTTCTGGTGAAATTCAGTTAATCACTAAGTCCGTGTATACGACTAAAGTTATTGAAGTCTATGTCTGTTCTATTGAGTCAGAATGTCATGTTATGTTAAGTACGTACACAAATAACTTACGAACGTCCAATTCCATAAATATGCAAGGCACTGTTTGGGTAAACTAATTTCATGATTATTTTAGTTACTATTGCACTATAACCGTAGATAACACTGTCACAGTTAGTTTATGTGTTCAGTTTCACTCTAATATGTATTACACAGTCCGTTGGTTAATTTAACTATTTATTTTATTTATTTTAGTAGGAGCACAACTCAAAGTAATGTTTACATGTCAGCGCCATCTACCCTCGTACAAACAGTCCTTCCAATTTATCGTAGTCCATATCGTAGCCCGAATTTGAGTTATATTTATGTCCACAGAACCATTGTTTTCAGTTCAGATCAAGGTGGCTATTTCGATGTTTTTGTATTCATGTTTTTTGGATTCCATACTAATAAAGTACTGAAGGATATCTTCAAAAGATCAGCTTATCAAAAGATACATAAATGTTATTGCTTAAATTGATCCTTGCGAGTCACATCTACTGATTTAGGTACACGACCAAGTTAAGCTCTTGCTTTATTTTTCAGAATTGGAGATAAAGATCAAGTCGATCATACAAAATATTAATCAATCATATATGTATAATAATCATTAACTGGAGCTTTTATAGTGCCAAATTCTCAACAAATGCAAAATTTTGAATGGTTGCCGGAGTTGACCTTGCGACCCTAAATCGCACCAGCACAACGAAACCTAACTTAGTCTAAGTTTCTTCATCATTATAATAATAATACTAATATGCATTTACAGAATTATAATCATGAGACTCATCAATACAATTCTCAAAGTTAGAATTGGCCTCAAATGTCATGATTACGAAACCTGACAATGACCCGCATAATTCCAAGAAATGTAAGAAAACTTGAATTTCTTAACAAAATAATTATGTCTTTTCAAAATATATTTAGTTTAAACCTCCGGTCCGTGCAGATCGTTTGGCTAACATTGCCATTGCCGTTGCCAATTATGATTTTTAGTACGAAACTGATCGACAGGCTATGATCAGAAACGATAAAGTTGCTGATTGTCCTTGTGACTGCTTTATTCCTCTCGTTACAAAACATTTCGAGTCAGAGAGATTCGTGAAAAAAATCCTAAAAGTAGACATTAGAACCATGCAAAACATCTTTTACATTAAATCATTTGCTATAGTGAAAGCAGGTATTAATCCGGAATAAAAACTATTCCCAGTAATTCACATTGTTGAATACCCGTCATGGAATCGACACAACAACAACACAATACAATTTCTAACTACATAATTCTTTTCTGCAGGCGAATTTACAACCAACCGAAGTTCTCGGTGTATATAGCACTAGCTAGGCATCTAGGTAACCCAACACATGCTGCATACTGGATTCTCATTATTCGCACCAGCCTAATTGTATGTCCTGCCGATCGATTCTGTAAAAATCTCACCGTGAAAAGTTAGGTGAAGTGAGCTTAGAGTGAGCTGCCAATAGTGTCAATCCCTAGCATTAGTAGGAATGACAGTTCACTCCACGCTCACTTCACCTAAGTTTTCACGGTGACATTGTGACTGCCTGTTACTTGTTCCTATTTAATAACAAAATATCTTATTCTAAATTCTTATTTTAACATTCTCCCACGATATCGGCCCTCTTAGAAACGCATTAAATCTCAATGTTATGGTCTGACAGCTCGACATATTACCCTAATCAATAACAAAACATCCTATTTACCATTAGTTGGGTTCGTAAGCTGTGGGAATGAACCCTCGAACTCGAAACAATTGAGAAATCGGACAAAAAGGGACAGACGGAGGCTGAGCGCCTGAGCGTGGGATTTTTGAGGATAGAAGAAATGATAAGGAGACGGTGGTGGCAGCAGTCGGTGTGGAACCGTTTTAGGATACGGTCTTCCTAGTCCACGCTAGTTAAGTTAGGAGATTTAGGGACAGGCAGAGATGGGGGCAGCCGTGATGCGGCTCCGGGCCAAGAACGTAGCTCCGGGGCCCGACGGGATCCACGGCTGTACGTTAGCCCTCGCTCTGAAGGAGCTTGAGCCCCAACTGAGAGAACTCTACACAGCGTGCTTTGAGCAGGGCCAGTTTCCCTCTTTGTGGAAATCTGGTCGTCTGGTCCTGCTCAGGAAGGCGGGGCGCCCTGCGGACTCGTCGTCCGCGTACCGGCCCATAGTGCTGCTAGACGAGGTGGGTAAGCTGTTTGAGCGAGTAATCGCAGCCCGCCTCGTCGGCCACTTGTGCAGAGAGGGGCTGGACCTGGACGACAGCCAGTTCGGGTTTCGGCATGGGCGCTCTACCATACACACAGTGTAGCGAGTGAGAGTCCTGGCGGAGGAAACGGTGTCCCGGGGCGGGGTGATGTTGGCGGTGTCCTTGGACATCTCCAACGCCTTTAACACCCTGCCCTGGAGTTGTATTCGGGAGGCACTGCGGTATCATCGAGTGCCTCCCTACCTCCGCCACATCGTTGGGGCTTATCTGTCGGAGAGGTGTGTCACCTACATGGGACGTGATGGCAGAAACCAGCGCCACATGTCGTGCGGCATTCCACAGGGCTCGGTCCTAGGCCCGCTCCCGTGGAACGTCGGGTACGACTGGGTGCTGAGGGGCGAGCTCAGACCGGGGGTAGACCTGACGTGTTATGCGGATGACACACTGGTCACTGCCCGGGGGAGCTCGCACAGGGAGGAAGCGTTGCTGGCGACGGCTGCGGTCTCACAGGTGGTGGGCCGCATACGTCACCTAGGCCTGGAGGTGGCCCTCAACAAGTCGGAGGCCATGGTGTTTCATAGCCCCCGGCGGGCGCCGGTGCCCGGCTCACACATCGTGGTCGGGGGGGCTCGGATCGCTGTCGAGTCTACCATGAAGTACCTGGGATTGGTGCTCGACAGCCGGTGGGACTTCGGCCCTCACTTCGGGCGGCTGGCGCCCAAGTTGTAGGGCGCGGCTGGGGCGCTATCAACGCTACTGCCAATCTGGGGGGCCCGAGCGCCGCCTGTAGGCGGCTCTATGTGGGGATCGTGCCATCGATGGCCCTGTATGGGGCCCCGGTGTGGGCCTCTGACCTAACGGCCGGCAGTATCGCAATATTGCGCAAACCGCAGAGAGCGATGGCCGTCAGAGTCATCAGGGGATATCGCACGATCTCCTACGAGGCGGCCTGTGTACTGGCTGGATCCCCGCCCTGGGACTTCGAGGCGAAAGTACTCGCGTCATTGTGTCGGTGGCGCGAGGAAGCGAGGGCGCGGGGTGAGCGACCGATGCAGTGACATATGGAGCTGCGTCGGTCTCAGCTTCGCGAGGTCCTGGTGGCGGAATGGCGGGACAGGCTTACACGCCCTACCGCTGGCCTCGTCACCATCGAGGCGGTCCGGCCGGTGCTCGAGCGCTGGCTCGGGAGGAGGCACGGCTCCCTGTCGTTTCGAGTGACGCAGGTGCTCTCGGGGCATGGTTGCTTCGGGAAGTACCTGTGTCGCATAAACAGGGAGCCGGACGCCCGGTGTCACCACTGCGTCGACTGCCGGGAGGACACGGTGCGGCATACGCTGGCAGAGTGTGCCGCCTGGGAGGAGCCGCGCCGTGCCCTTATCTCAGAAGTAGGCAGTGACCTGTCGCTGCCGGCCGTGGTTGAGTCGATGGTCGGCAGCGAAGAGTCCTGGGACGCGGTGGTTTCCTGCGGAAAGGGAGATCTCGTCCACTCACCTGGCCCGCAGCTAGCGCACCGGGCGTCGGCGGAGGGCGGACAACATCCTCTTCCAGCCCCCCTAAATGGGTCCAGGGGCGACGGACTCGGGGACGTCCGTTGCCCCCCACACAACAGGACCCGAGGTGGCGGCGCGTAGTGTTCCACGCGCGCCCCTCTTATACGTCGCGGGGGGAGTCTAACACCTCACTCCCCCCCGTGACCCGAGGAGGCCCGCGGTGGCGGGCCAGCACTAGTCGGGGGTTGCGGAAGGATCGTACGTTCACGCGACCCCCGGCGTAGGTGTGAGATGGAACTTGAAACCCAGACTATACTAACTAATCTAGTGTTTAAAGTAGTGTGTGAGACGGTTGGTTTGAGACCACGAGGGTGAGCGGATGGGGTAGAATAGGCTAGCAGAGTTATGTAGAACTTAGGGCAGTAGCATTGAACCTGTTTGTCTGTTGAGAGATCGAGAGTACGGGAGTGTTATTTAATACGTTAAATAATAGGTGTTGTTTTAGACTAGGTTATATTAGCATACTATTAATGTAAGTAGCGTGTAAGGCGCGTGGATCTCAGTGAGTGTGTTCGAGAACGATCAGGTGAGTGTTGACTACTTTATCCCTCCTTGTTCCTTTCTCTGACGTTATCGAGGTAACCTACACGTGCGTTTGGTCGTAGGGACTCGGGAAAAGCCATAAGGTATGAGGTGTGACACTTTCCAACATACTGTAGACACATGCTCTACCAATAGACTATAGATAACCACAACCAATACATAACACTTATGGAAGTCGCACCGTTTATAGAAGGCTGAACCGAACTCGCAACTCGTTAGGGCCAATTTTAATTATAGTGCTTCCTCGTAGTCTGTTGTTTACGAACACAAACCAACCAAACGTTAGTGATGGCTACCTTTTCCCTATGGACAGACTAACTGCAGGATACTTTGCTTTGCTCTTGATATACGCACACTTTCAGGGAGTGGGGTTAGGCTGCACTAAGCACCCTTAACTGGATTGATAGTCGTTCTAAGGAACGTTAGGGATTGTGTCTCGTTAAATCACACCCGGCCCCCGTAGGCCTCTTACTGATAAAACAATATAATTTTTAGTGAGACACATAATTTGGATGCCCAGATAGAAATGCTCCGTTGCTAAATAAATAGGTAGACAAGAATGGACGCACTGCTGCTGATTACACTGGAAACATCATCCGAATTGGGTAGATAAAGGAAGTGCGAGGTGACGATTTAAAATAACCACTTCGGCGTATAGCAAGCAAGGCAATCGTAAGGAATTCTGCAACCGACTGACGATGCGGTACGCTAGCGCTAGTTTTGTATTGTCTTAGTAAAGGGTGAGTAGGCCGTTACGAGGGGTTATTACTACTGTACGCGTCTAGCACTTCTGGAAACTTGTCTCGCTCAATGGTAGAGGCACTCCCAGTCCTTTACCTTAAGATTAAGTAAAGACATGCTTGAGTGTAGGGACCGTGTCCCGCTGGAACCGCAGCAGGTTCTCTCTAGCCGTTAGGACTGGTGGTACACGCGTGACGTAACAGCTGTTGTAAAGTGGCCCTACGTCTCTGGGGTGGGTTACTCGATTAGTGTAAGAACATTCAGCAACGTAACTCAAAACAATATATTCTCCAACGCAGGCGTTACGTGTCAATTACGCCTTTTGTATTCCTGTCATTTCTTGTAACTTTCATAATCAAAAGAAAAGTAGATTTCCTTTCCTTAATCACCTTATCTATGAATTCCCATCCCTATTTTATATTGCAATTGTTTTCTTATATCCCTCCTTGCTGGACCTTTCTAATTCGGGGCAAGGCAAACGCTTCTTGGGAATTAATTACAATCGGTGGAAGGAGGGGTGCTGTTCTTCCCCGAAAGGGGGAACCGTCCCTTATTCCTGACAATTCCACATAATTAGGAAAAACGAAAATTTTATCAGCCTAGGGTAATTTAGGAACAGTCACAAGATGGTTACAGAATCGCCCTGCAGGCAAATCACTGTTCATTCCAAGGTTGTCTGCAAGATTTGCAGATTTAGTAGTTTTTTTTTTTTTTTTGTTTTGTGTTTTTGTGGTATGCATAGTATATAATTATAAATAAATAAAATGCTGAAGGAAAAACAAAAGGTTTACACATTTTGCCCATAAACAGAGCCGAAAGCTTCATAAATGTTTATGAAAACTTGTTTCGAGCAAAAAACACAAAAGATTGAATATTACTTAATATTCAATCTTTTGTGTTTTTTGCTCGTTATGTAAAATTGGTCTTATATTGTATTCAAAATGATCTAGGATTGCTTCTTATAATCATATGTATCTGTAACATTTTAGTCTAAACTTGTTATAAGGAATGTATTATTTCTGTTTATTGCATTATTGTTTGAAGGTCGAGGCTTCATCCTGTTCGGTGCAGAGTGAATCACTTATTCTTTGAAAACATTACCCTAACCTTTACAAAATTGCGTGTGGTTTTTTTTAAATATATTTAATATGTGTATTTCCAGAAAAACGCAAACGATATTGAATGGGTTTTTCATTACTTGAAATGTCATGGCTAATGTCAGAATGTCCCATGTTGTATTTTCTCAAGCAGCGATCAGAAGGCCAATTCCCGTAATTAAAAACGTTTAAAATCTAGTCGCAATCTCGTCTCAGCGACAGTCAATGTCAAAAACTTGTCAAAAATGTCGGGATTTTAGAATTATTTTTGACAGATTGAAACTGTGAATCTTCTTAAAATTACGGGAATGGCCCCTCTGTTCAAATAAAGGACGTACATTCAATTAATAAAAATTGCACTGTTAAAGGGTTCATTCATTTTCCTAACATCTAATTGTTGCTAATTATTTAAGGCATTTTATTAAAGAGATTCCCTATTTAGACAAATTATTCTGTTTAGTCGACCTCATAATTGATTTGCCACTTTTGAGAACAGTCCCTAGCAAATTTAATTTTCACTAAAGTTAAAAGTATTTA
This sequence comes from Apamea epomidion, assembly GCA_947507525.1. Classification (NCBI taxonomy): domain Eukaryota; kingdom Metazoa; phylum Arthropoda; class Insecta; order Lepidoptera; family Noctuidae; genus Apamea; species Apamea epomidion. The sequence goes on along the minus strand of OX382228.1, from coordinate 11,258,695 downwards.
ACTGTCACATAGGCAGTTTAAACCTTGACGTTTTAGGACGTGCAATTGATATTGGTGATAAAGTTTTAATGAAGTTGACTATTGGCCGAACCCAATAACTTATTTTCAGTTAAAGACATATCGCTACTGATGATTGCCAGTATAATCATAACTGCGAGTATAATAATAATACAAATTGCTATTGATACAGCACCCTAATTGCGTAACACACGATCAATCGGAATCTGAATAATTTTGAAGCAAATTGCTAATCTATTGCTTCATAAGTTCTAAAAATTTGTCTGCTCAACACGTAAATAACGCAATGAATGTTGTTGAACTGTCGAAATGAAACCGATTCTGATTGATCGTGTGTTACGCAATTGGCGCTGATTATTGGGACGATAAGACTAGAGACATGTTTTTCTACCTCCAGTATGCGAAAACTGGTGATAGATAGGTAAGGGTTCGGCCGTTAATCAACTACCTTAATTCGTACAGTAGAAAAACATGGAAACAGTAGGTCCTTAGAATTTTCCTTACGAGTAAAAACCCAAACACTTTTAGAATTCCTTTTTTTAGAACAGAATCTCAAAATAGGTCACATTCTAACATTATTTTAAGTAACAAACAAATGTAGGCTGTATGCTGTATGTTTTGTAATCTCAACTTTATGTACAAACAATTTATTTTACTTTATTATTTGTTTAATCAAAAATTTGTAAGTGGTTTTTTTCTACAAACGATGGGACACTTATATCGTATCCTGCGTGTCCCGTCAGCTGCACGTTCAGGACCTGATCAGAATCAGAATCAGAATTTAATTTATTTCTCTAGTTTTATTATTACATATCACTTAAAAAATCTCATTTTACAATTGCGTGTTTCATTTTGTCCGTAAAGTAGGAGCTTTTGAAACCTATCCTGGTAGTTTCCTCTATTACTAGTGCTTATATAATTTATCGTGAGGATAGCGATAAAGCAGTGGGGATTAGCCCGCTGGGGCTAATCCCCACTGCTTTATTGTTAGGCCAGACTCAATAAAGTAATAAGCGGCTTACCGCTGGGCAAGCCGCTTATTACTTTATTGAGTGACTCTACAGTCTGAGCCTACGCTGTCGGAAGGGGGCCAGTCGTTTGAAGAGCGGCTTGTCCCTATCTTTTTTATTAATGTACTCAATTTCACCTCCTCTAGTTGCGAAAAGAAAGGGATTGTGTTGTGCCCCTCGATCGACAAAGATTTGAGACGTTCTATCATGTCGCCGTGGAGATCATGCGTACGAATATGCCACGGGTCTTGTTACAAGATTTCCCAGAGTAGATCGGTGTCAGTGCGTCTGGGTAACTGCGCAGATGAAGAGTTTCAATGCCATTTTATACTGCCTCTCAAGCTTGAGCAGGCCTCGGTAGCAGTTGTATTACTCCATAGTCTATCACTGGCAGTAAGCATGCTTGAATGACAAGTAGCTTGACGTCGACACTTAGCCTGGAGCGGTAGCCGATGATTGGATACAGCGCTCCTCTGACTCTCTTGGCCTTTTCAATATTTTCCTTGGCATGCTTATTCATAGAAAGCCTTTTGTCCAGCCAAACTTCGAGGTATTTTATTTCTGGTTTGAATGCAATGCGTTCGCCAGATATTTTAACAAGGGCACGCCACGATAGCGGCGGTAAGACCCCTCTTTGAGGAGTGGCTAGAGAGGCGTCACGGCGCTCTCACCTACCGCCTGACGCAGGTCCTCTCCGGACACGGATGTTTCGGGAGGTTCCTGCACGTCATCAGGCGGGAGGAGACGCCCGGGTGTCACCACTGCGAGGATCGCCCAGAGGACACGGTGGAGCATACGGTGGAGGTCTGCCCCGCTTGGGCAGAGCACCGCCGTGTCCTCGTAGAGGCGATCGGCAGCGGCGGCGACCTCTCGCGCCCGGCCCTGGTGCAAGCCATGGTCCGGGGCGAGAGGGAGTGGGAGGCGGTCACCTCCTTCTGCGAAGCAGTCATGCTAGCGAAGGAGGTGGCGGGATGGGCGAGGGAGAGATCCTCACGCCTCAGCCGCCGAGGGAGACGTTCCGGGCGTCGGGAGCCGCGTGACGACTCCCGGCCACCGTAGGCGCGGGCCTGCGGGCGGAGAGCAATGGGTAGCTCTCCGTCCGATCAGGACCAGGCCCGTGCCGGACGGCGCGTATGTGTTCCACGTGCGCCTCAAAGAGATGTCAGCATAGTTGACGGGGCCCGATAGGGCCGAAGCCTGCCGGGGTAGCGGGATCGTCCGAAAGGGTTACCGCTGCCCTGGTACATAAAGGGCTAAGGAAGGAACACGGGTGGGTTTTAGTCAGTAAGAGTCTGACACTCCCTTCCGCTCCACCCAGAGCGGGAGGGGAGGGTCATTTGATGATTTCCCATCCTCAAAAAAAAAAAAAAAAAGAAGATATTTTAACATAATTGCGATATCCTGTGTTTAAGTTGTTGAGTCTTGGTCGCTTGCGCGAGAACGTTATGCATTCTGTCTTATCGACATTGCGTTTGAGGCCCCATTTTTTGTAGAAGTCAATTATTTCAATGGCGGCCCACTCTGCTCGGCGCGTAGCGTGGTCCGGTCTTTCAGCTGCGTTGAGTATACATAGGTCGTCGGCGTACTGTGATAGCATCTGGCCTGCTATTCTTTCGTTTGGTAAGTCAGCCACATAGAGGTTGAAGATCGCAGGACCGAGTTTCGATCCCTGTGGCACCCCATGTGGCACACGCTGCTCCGTTCCCAAAGTGGTTCTGAAGCTACCTCATATTGTGGTCCTGTTGCTCAGATAGTTTTCGATCATCTTTACGATGTTGTTGCGTGCTCCAGTGTCGATCAGTTTTCGACAGTCCTTTATGATTGATTGAATCGAAGGCTTTGCTGAGGTCAGTCGAATTTAACGAGTCTGGCGGAGCCGCGTTTGGTTGCGTCGCGGAGTACGATGCCAGGCTCCCGTCTCTGGTGTGATTAAGTTGTCTCATGCGTACGTTCGAGTCACCTATGATGATGGCGCTTTCACCGAGTATCAGCGTCTCGAACTCGTCGACGAGGTCTCCCTGTCTCAGTATCGGTATGCAGATGCCTTTGATTGTAATTTTGTCATTGGTTATGTGTTTGGTGTAAAGATTGATACTGCATCCCTCGATACGTCTGTCCGCGTCGTCGACACTGTCTATCAGCCGAGTTTGAGCCCATCTTAGGCCTCTTTTGATGTACATTACGGTGCCTAAATGTTGCTCTTTTCTGTCGTAAATTTTATATGGTATGTTGTACCTTTGATAGTCCAGGTTAATGTTTATCTCGTTGAGTACGAGAATGTCAACGTTATACTTGTTCAAGGTATGCTTGACTTCCATGAATTTGCCACGGAGGCCTTGCAGGTTGATGTGCATTATTCGCATTTGTTTCTTAGTTCCAGTTGCAGTTAAGCGTGGCATCACGCAGTTCTCTGAAGCAACGCTCGAATATCTCGAGGAAGTCTTGTTTTGAGAGTTTACAACTCAGTCTTGTTGTCTCTTGTTGGCGGTGACGTTAGCATAGTTACGTTTTTTATTTATTTAGGTTAGCCTACAATTGTTTACACGTTACATTTCTTTTAAAAGCACACATATACATTTGTAAGTGCAACAATTACTTACAGGCTAACACCACATGCACTATTTCATTTACATTACATTATACATTTTCATTATTGCAATTAATTGTGGATTATTAATGATAAAATTAGTGTAAAACAAAGCATAGATCTAGAAATTGAACAAACAAATCAAGATAATCGAATTAAATGTATTATATAGATTGGTAATAAAATAAAATTAGAAAAAAAAGAAACAGATAAGTAAATTAAATTAAACTTAGATTAAATATTTGGTTAACATTAGATAACAATTAAAAATTAATTAACGTTAAATAGGTATAAAAATTAACAAATTGGCAAGTCATATTAGGTCTTGTGCGAAGAGTATTCAATAATTAATTTACAAAATTTTCACTTTTGGTCACTGCAGCTGTTTAAAATTTTACACATTCGCGGAATTGGTGAGTTAGCACCTAGGACAGTTCTACGCAATGGCGGGTAAAGTGGAGTGATGGGATTTCTAGGATAGTGGGTTGGTGCACAAAACTTGAGGAGACCCAGTAACTGTGGCAGTCTATTTGCTTTCTGAGTAGTTTGTATAGGAACAGGGCATCCATAACTTCGCTTCGAGTTGATAACGAGAGCATCTTGAAAGTCTGCAGACGAGACAGATAGGAGGGCAGCTGCTTGATTTTCCCTTTGAAAAAAGTAAGGTGCCATAGAAATCGTTTCCGGACTCTTTCTAAAAGAAGTTTATGAGTGGCGTAATGTGGTCTCCATACGACACTTCAATACTCCAGTATGCTCCGGACAAGGCTATTATACAGCAATATTTTAGTGCTGACCTGTCTGAAACCCTTGGTAACACCTAGGACAGTTCACGTCTAATTTGTCGCTCGCGTGGGCGGGATTGATGTTCACGTGGTGTCAGGACCTGATAGATGCTGGTTAAGGCGCGAAACAAGAATTCTGGGCTGAGTCCGAGTTTAGATTGCTATCGACACGCAAAGAGGAAGGAGGGATTTTTAAATTTTCAAACAGGATAATACGCGTATTTACATAATATATAAGCTAAGAAACTTAATCAACTTTATTAACGTTTTGATAGTTCTTATCTTATAAAGTATTAATGTTTTGGTAATGGTCACTTATTTTAACTGCTTTTATGCAAATATTATCTCTAAAGTGCACCGATTATTCCTTCATTAGTAAAATAGTTCATTAGTTTAATTTGCCTCTTCTGCTCCTTACATTTTGGTAAATTAAAATCCGTGAAATGTGTAAGTACCTATTTGCATGGTTGTAATCTTTATCCGTTTTTTGATTAATGCAGTTCTTTACCGGCCCTAATAAATTGGCTTTTATGGTGGGTATGAACATATCACAATAATTATAGCTATTACGGGGCCAGCTCATTCACAAATTGCACGGTTGACTGACTGAGTTGATGACTGTGCGGTCACCAACCCGGTCAAGTGGCTACGGGCAATTCAACCTTTGTGGCATATGACATCTACGGTACCTACAATAACATCGGTTAGCAAAAGAACATCAATAAAATAGAATAATTTTTTTCATTGTATTGTATCTGAGCACGAAACTTCAAGGAGTAATTAATCAAAAATTATGGTAAATAAAACAATAAAGATTTTCAATTTTTCACAGCTTAGGTAGGTATATTAAATTACAGCATTGCCAAATCATAAAATATCATAAATATCACGGTTATAATACATTAAATAGCGTAGTTATTCACTCCGTAGTTGTATCAACCACTCGAACAAATACTTCATATTCTAACTTTATCTTACTCGTTAGAGCGTTTTCCACGGTATTTAAAACCTTACTGCCTCTAAAACTGTAGTAGGAGCCGAATTTTTCGCCTTGAGGGAGCTTCAGCGTTGGAGGATACCTGAAAAAGCAAAAAGGTAACATATTAATCAAATACATTTATTAAAATGCATAGTGGATATTGAAGTCAAATACTACGATAATTATTCAAAAAGAAAAATCTTTTTTTTTTTTATTGTTTATAAATCAAAAACAGTTAACAAGCATTTGTACCCTTTAAACATACCACACGAACCATCGCGGGCTTAACAGCGTTATGGCCAGACACGGCAACTCGGTGCCACAACATCGTGTTATCTTCTGCTTAAAGTACAAGATCATCATAGTACGTTATCATGATTTGTTCTCATATTGTTGTCATATTAATACATTTTTTCAGTGAAACCATCGAAATCGTTGTGTAAAGGTGTGGTAGGTATGATCATTGCATTTCTACATAAAGCATGACCCGGGAGTGCTGCGTCAACTGGAACATATAGTGCCGGACCGGTACGTGTGTAGGCGGCGACGCCCGCAACTGCTAAACGTGCCCGAGGCCAGAACCAATCTACTGGCGAAAGCACCCCTCACCCGAACAATCCGTGTGATGAACGAAGTCCATGAGAGACTGGATATTTTTTCGTGCTCTTTGAGTGAATTCGCAAGAGTTTTATTAAATATAGTTACTTATGTAAGGCAAAAAGTTATATTATTTGTTGTTAGGTATGTAACGTTAAATAAGTTAATTTTAAGTTGATAACAACACTGTCGCATTAGGTTAAGGCCTGTAATTATAATTGTAAGGTTGATAAATAAATAAATGAATCACGTAAAACTGATTCAAACTTCCATTAACAAAGTTATAATAACTTGGTCGCCCTCTAATACACACAGCCCCGACCTCGAGCCAGCCTGCGCCGCTGAGCCGCTAGTTTTCAAATTCGTCCCTAAATAATTCCGATCCAGCCTGTCCCTTACTGTCCTCTCCCAGCGACGCCCTAAGCCGAGGTCCGTACCCCACAGGGGGTTGCCCTTAGCGTGTAGTCGCTTAGTTTTTAAGTTTTTTAAGCCCTGGGTGGAGGCCTTAATTTATTGAGGCATCCACAGGCAAGCCCGGTTAAGCAGACGACAACCTCATAGGTTGAAGTGCAAGATGTCATTCCCAAAATAAAACGAATACACAAACCAAAACCAATATTTTAGTGTATGACCAAGAAGGTACATTGTTCTTAGTTATGTCAATGTTTACTCAGGATCACATGCGCTCCTTGTGGGTAGGTATATATTGAATTAAAGGTTAAATTAAATACACACAGATACCTAAGACTAAACAAAGAAATTACCATTAGAGTGTTAATTGTATGTTTATTTTTTATTTCTTACCAAGTCGTGCCAATTTGGTAAACGGTTTTTTTTAAACCAAATGACGTGTATTGTCATCCAGTCACCTAAGAAACGATATCCAAATCATAAAGTAAAGTAGGTACAAAATAATCACAAACACCGTAATGATTTCTAGTAAGAGGGATAAAATCAAAAAAATCTGCTGGAAAAACATAATTTTGGCGCCTAATAATCAGAGAATCCGAAAGACGAATAAGTGTAAAATTATTTCAGAAATAATGCAATCATTTTTGGATCATAATAGAAACACCTACCTCACGTCTTAAATGAATACTTCATAACCAGCCTATAATGTTCCCACTGCTGGGACACAGGCCTACTCTCTGTGAGAGGGGATGGGCCATAATCCACCACGCGGGCCCAGTGGGGGTTGGTAGATGTCACATGTCTTCGAATTTTTGGTTTTAAGACATGTTGGTTTCCTCACGATGCTTTCCTTCACCGTTTTGAGAGCAGTGGTGATGAAATGAAATACACAAAGTGCCTGCCTGGGTCCGAACTCACGACCTGCAACTCGTAAGTCGGGGCCGATACCCCTGGGCCACCACTGCTCTGATAATTAATCAAATGATAATAATGATCTGATAATTATCTTATCTTATCTTATCTTAATGAATACTGGAAATCAATATTTGCATGTAAACGAATAACTTCTAGAGACTATCATCAGTGCAATTTAAAATTAGAATTAGAATTAAAAACATTGCGGGATCAATCCATTAACAAAACCTAACAGTTTATTGTTAACAAACATAAGAAATATTTTTTACTTACTGAGTGACAAACTCCGAGTGGTTTGACGTTGGCTCCAAATATTTGCATTTCACAGCTATCTCCTTATCAGCATACACCTTTCTGTAGTGGTTTGGGCTTTCTTCGTATTTGCTCTCAAAGATAATGGACTCGTCCGAGACATATCTGTCTATTAAAGACTTGATCACTTTGTGAATGTAGGGATACCTATTGGCATAACTCCTTGAGCCGATGTAATCGATTTTGTTTGGTCTTGGACCTCCAGGGCCTGGCGGTCCAGGAGGGCCAGGTGGCCCAGGTGGGCCGTTAGGTCCATTAGGTCCGTTTGGCCCAAACCCTCCGTTTCCTCCGTAACCGCCATTTCCCCCGTTCCCACCATAACCTCCATTGCCTCCAAATCCGCCGTTGCCTCCAAACCCTCCATTAGGTCCAACCTGATGAACATACCTGTAGTCGCCATCATCTTCTGGATATAAACCTTGTTGGTATATGTACGTGTACTTTCCTTCGTCGCCCGGAATATATTTCCCTTCATCTAACGGTCGGTAGTATCCTCCATCATCGTATACTCTATATTTCTTAGGATTGTACTTCCCATCGTCATAAGGTGAACAATGTATGACTGCCCACAGCGTAATAACAAATATCTGGAAATAAAATACATTGATCCGATTAGGTAAAAACTTAATGCATATGCACTGTTTTAAATGCAAATTATTTTCTAATGTGAAATCATTATAAAGGCCGACAAGTATGTAATCTTCATCAATTATTTATAAGGTAAAAACCTGAATGATATTTGCATGTCTCGTATTAAACAATATTATTTGTATTAGAAAATTAAGATATTTAAGGTATCACAAAACAACCCTTCAAAAAATCTAAAGAGAAGTTCAAGATCCGGTAAAGAGGCCCTTGACCATAAAATTCACAAACATCTTGTATTTTTCATGTAACAGCATTCCAAACTTGTATTGTCACCTTGTTTCTAAACGATGCCAAAAGTAGTTCTAATTTTAATTGATATTTAAATATTCTACACGTTCTAAAATAAAAATCACTGCGCATATTAATTATAATGCATACGATATATTTAATTAATTGGTACTTACAAATTTCAGGGCATTCGCCATTTTCACCAAAGAATCACTCGCAACAGCTATCAGATACTCGTCCAGTTGGCCTGTTATCTCCACAAATTATGTTATTGATCTGAAACTAGATCAAATAATGTGTCATAGGTTAGCACCTCGGAGGCAATACATTTATATTGTCAAAAGTATCTCCTTCATCATTGACATTTAATTATCTAACATTTAAATGCATAATAAATTTTATTTAAAACGTACCAAAAGTGGAACAGAATCCTTAAATCAAGGTGTGACGAGGCCAGACAAAATCATTAACATAGCTTATAAATTACAAATAGTTCCGATGCGACTAAGATGAGCGATATTAATCATTCACTTAGCACTTCAACTTTGCATTTTTATATTAAATATATTTAGTCACTAACTGAGCAATACCCGTGCAGTTTGAGACGACCGACTTGCAAGAGAGTCGTAATTCTCTTATGGAATGTTTGAAGATCCACTTCACACATCGATTTGCATAAAACAAAAATGATTAAAATGCAACAATATAGTGCCCACTGCGTTCACAAGACCTCATCCCATTTCCATCTAGGTTCTTGACTTGGTTGACTTAGTTGACATACAAAATCTAGTCCGTTTGGCTTTAAGTAGGTGTTGGGATACCTACGTGTTGTGAAATGAGTCGCATCATTCTATAAAGATAAATATGCAGTCAATAACAACTTTATTGTACCATTTGCACTTTTATTTATTAATCTACTGTTTACGTCACTTGTTTTTTACTCTAAGGTCATAAAAGATTGCATCTTGAAAATGCACATGCACATTTATAGCTGTCTATTTGTACCTAAATTGGAAAATCGCAGTTGTGTCACGTCACAAGTAAGTTTTAGCTTTCAATAACAATGAATTTAATGGACCAAAATTATGATTTTTATATTTAGGTACTCATGAATAACCGATGGAGACTAATAGAATACTTTAGGGTTCAAAGAAGCTACTAAAATAACCCTTTATCTAAAGATATACCGTTATATTTGTCTGTTTATTACCAGTTTATCTTTTTGTGGTAAGTACTTTTTTTAGTAATTTCTAAAAAAAACTGGGTGAGGCTCAACAGTAATAATTTCAATACGAGTAATTTTTAATGGTCTATAGAAAATCTTGAACTGCTCGGAACCCTCAATCGTAAAAATGAGAGTAGGAAGTTAAGTCCAGATCTAAATAACTATGATAGTGTAAACTATGAGGCGATAAAAAGCCAAGATTGGAATATACCACGTATTTTCGGGCTATAAGGACTTACTACTAATATAAGTAATCAAATCACTCCATCAAATTCTACCTAGCATATATCTTAAGATGTCCCCTACCTGCTAGCTTGTGGTTTGCTTTATGCAGATAAGTGTACCCACTCAGATGAGGCAAACCACAATAGATAAACTGATTTATTGATTGATGCGAAGGACGTGATATTTCGGCATTCATGTATTTTATTTCCTGTCACACTGTTTATGTAAAAGCTTGTTTGCTTCACAATTTAAAGCTTTTAATATTTATATATATTGTAATTCGTTACAATATATAAATTTGTGTAATGTTTTGTCAACACTACCTTGAAAATTAGACTCTATTAGATGATATAATGCACCAAATTACATCATTTGACATTTTAATAACATTAAAAATGCGTTCTTGACCGTGACCCTTACCTTATCAGATATTATTTACATTACAATTTATATTTTTGCGGTCCAACTATGGCTTCTACTCTAAATATGGGGTAAGTATTATACCAGCGTAAATAATTAGGTAAAGTAGAAGTATCCATAAATAATTTAGTTTAAGACATTTACCCAGTTTATATACAAGGTCAAATTAAATTAGCTAGCGAAACTCCGCAGACGTGATGAGTATCGATATCTAAACATGATAAAAAAACACAAAAAGGATTTGAGGATTTTTTGGAGTGGGGGGGGGGTCAATGACCGCTTCTTGTCTTGTTACTTGGAGTATCAGTTATTATTATCTCCTTTATTTCAATATAAATACATATAGGTAAATTATATTTTTCAATATATATATAAAAAGTATAAAAACATTTAAAAAATAGTAGCCCACTGGTATCGGGAACAGAGTCCATGCTACCAGTGCTCAGGGCTCCAGAGAGAGGAACCTCCTGACAATGCGAGCCCTGTCCAAAAGTACCGCTTTTTGAATCAAGCCTTTGATTCAGCTACCAAACGAGAGTCTCCTCAGGTGTTGGTCGAGGCTCTTGGCTATGAAGCCATTGGCTGTCACGACTATCGGCACAATTATTGCTGAGTCCACATCCCACATAACGACAACCTCGTGAGCCAAGTCAAGATACTTGATTGATAAATTATCTTTCTCGGCTTTCACGAGGTTCTCATTATGCGGGACGGTTATGTCAACAATTATTGCGCGCCGCTCTGATCGATCCACCACCACTATATCAGGCTTATTGGCAACAATAGTCCTGTCAGTGATGATGGATCGATCCCAGTACAATGTGATATTTCCATTTTCGAGAACTGGGTCGGGCACATACCTGTAGTACGGTACCTCCGATTCCACAGGGTTGTATTTCGGAGCAAGTTGCTGATGGATTATCCTGGCTACAAGGTTGTGTCTATGCAAGTACTCTCCGTTAGCTAGATGAGAACAACCGGAGATAATATGCCTGATTGATTCCCCCGGCCGGTGGCATGCCCGACGGATGTCAACCGTGCCGTTTTTCACAATAAATCTCCGGTAATTGTTCGTCATCATAACTTCGCCTATAATTGCACAGACAAAACCTTATTATTATTATTACTATCAGCCTGTGATGTCCCACTGCAGGGGAAAGGCCTTCCTACTCTCTTTCAATTATGAGTTGATAAAATTAAATGAAAACTGATATTTCAAGTGACTACTTAGTAAAAGCGGTCGAAGACCCCACAGAAAAAATATCATCAAATTAATTTCTTTTTATATTTTTCTCATGTTTACATATCAATACTCATCATGTCTGGAGAGTTTCACTAGCTAATTTAATTTGACCCTGTATTTTTATCGTAATAAACCATAGTAAAAAAATACTAAAATATGTACTAGAGTATGACATAAATAAAACACTTAATGTAAAGAACCATCAACTAGAAATATCGACTCGCTCTTGCAAAATTGTACTCTTTTGTTGTTAAAACCAGTTCTTGCACTTTCGTCATGACAATAATACCGACGGGATTCTCTAAAGCTTAGTAAGGGTACAAAGTGGTGACACCTCCCATCCTTTGGTGGTCGGGTCAAGGGCCTGATGTTGGGAGCAGTTATCCTCGACACAGCTTGGAAGATCCGAATTCCTATACGAGTTTTATGTAACTTGAAATATAAAATAATGTATAGGGATGAAATTATGTAATGCATGCATATCTAAATAGGTACATGTTTTTTCTAAACTTTCTAACTATGATGACCACTCAGGTATTCGTATGTTCGATAAGATCATTCAGTTTATATAAAGTGTAATGACTTCTTTCTCTTTTTTTTGTATTAACTAAATAACTTAAGGGTAAAAAAAATACTTAATTAGCGAGGAGTTAGCCCCAAAAAAGAAAATTCAATATATAATATGACCGATCGATACTACGAACGACCTTGCAAGAAAAAAAAACAAATAAAATTCTATACACACACCGAATAGTGCTACTGTTTTTTGTATTGTTTTATAGCTATATAAAACTAAACAGGCTAGGTAGCCTGTTTAGTTTCTTATACCTACAAATCAAAACAAACAAACAAAGAGTCATGCAATATACTTAGCTACATATGCATGTAGCTAGGTATATTCTAGGTAATCTTTCGAAACAATGAGAAAAGTTGCTTACCAATTCCAAATTTCCAAAATAATGTAGACACGTGGACTTTGTTTTACAGACACTTATAAGATTACTAATATCTGTTAAAGACTTTGGTATTTATAAGTGTTAAAATACATTATCACCACACTGTCATTCCTTTCTTTGAAGTGAAGTAAATAAAGATTTAGTTAATTCCTTGAACCTAAACAAGATGTAAATTCTACTGGTGAATTCTTGTTATTTTCCTCAAATAAATGAATCACATTTCCCAGCAGATATTAGGTATTCAAATACTCAGAGGATGTCATCGGTTCATTGAATTTAATCTTGATAAAAATACCTATGAGTCCACATTTCCTTGTTTATGCTTTTTTAAAAACTATTTGCATAACTTTTTTAAAAACAAACCAAGTTATCCATATAATCCTATTATACCTAATATGGCGTTACTATAATTTTATAGGGGGATTAACGTTAAATTATAATTCTTAGACACTAATAAGATTACCATAAAGTAGTTTTGCTTACTCACCTTGCCCCATAAGAATTTACTGGCTGGTAATAACATGATGCCTTATATCCCTCAAAGCTCAGCTTACATATGCAAAGTATATATTAATGTACATACAATGTGCAGAAACCCGTTTAGTTTAGGTTGATAACCTTTAATTACAAAATTAAAACTATTCATACTAGTCAAAGAATGCGTGTACAAAGACGAACTCATATCGGATCATACGTCAATGACCGATCAACCAAACGGTTCACCGACAAAAAATATTGATATATGTACTGGCAAATTGGCAATTATATTGTAGTGTTCTATAATTAACTGTGCTTTAATTATATATTTGTTTCTCTAGTTCATAAAAGTGAGCAGGTTATTATTAAAAATATACAGTTTATTGTTCTGAGTCATCTAATCATCATCATCGTGCCACCTACACGTCATTCACTTCTAAATAATTTTAGGTATTTAAGGAAATGTGGAGCACATCCAAATATTTTACTGATAATTTGCTGCATTTATTACAAAAGGTCACTCAGAAAAGTCGATATTCTTAAGCTCTCAGTTCACTACGCAGTAACATACTCAACTTTACACTTTTATCTATATCTACACTTTATCTACACTTTTATATATCTACGTTTATTTCCCCAATACCCCGGCGTCTATTGTCCCACCCACACCTACTCCGTAGGGAAATAGCAATCCCCGCATTTCGCCATTAATTTCTAAGAATCATTTAATAATTTGAGGGACAAGCTTATTCCAAGTAATCGGGCCAATAAATCCAGCTGCGTGTTTCTAAAAAAAAAAACAATTGACAAAAACCCATTATACTTTAACTAACCAGAGGATCGAACCCACATCACAACTAGCAGGCACGCGTGCAACTATACTGTAATATATATATTTGTATAATTGTATAGCACATGTGTGAGTACTATGTACATACATACTATAAAGCTACCATTTACTGGGTACGTCTTTCATTGACTTGAATGTGTCCTGGCAGCTGAGAGTATGTCATGCTCACTCAAATGTCTCGCTGATGGTGGCGCGTGTGTTGGATCATTTGGCTCCCTTCAAAATGGTTGAGCTGAATGGTGCTAATCCATGCGTCATGTTCGTGAACGGGCGCCGTCAGTAGGGACTGGTCATCTCTTTGCTGCCATGGCTTATTTTAATTTAATTTAATATTTGAATTGTTCTTATTTTTTTTTTTTTTTTTTTTTCATTACGGACGCTTTTAACGTTCAGCATCGTTCTCACATGCATGGTTTCTAACATGGATGATGTAACCAATGCTTTGTAACCATATTATATTGATTTAAAAGAGTGTCCATGAAGTTTCTTGCCAGTTCTTCTCCATAGGTACCTACGCTTTGGAATGGGCAACTAGCTTCATTTTTCTGACTGACCGACCCCTTGACAATTCAAAAGTGCCTGTAATTGGTTTAATTGAAATAAATACTTTGAATTTGAGTTTGACTGTCGAGGCCATCTTCAACTTATTCAAAATATTTTAATTGGTTCTTCACTTCATACAGTGTGCACGACAAGAGCGTGACCAGAAAATTTTTAATTTTCGACTATTACATTACATTACATCGAAACATCTTCTATATAAATAAAAATGGATCTTCGATTTGTATGTACGCCCATAACGTTCGAACGACTGCACCAAATTGGATAATTTTTTTTTTGTGTTTGTTATTGTCAGGACAAGGTTTGTACACACAATCGGACCCTGTAGGTGGCGCTGCTGTCGGTATATGATGACTCAACCGGGCAGGACGACGTCTGCCGGGTCCGCTAGGTTCTATCAATCAATCAGCGTTTTACTTATAGGAGTACAAAAAATACAAAAAAATGTTTTATTTTCTGTACCAAAATATTTCCAACATTAGTTTGTGATTGGAGCCTCCTTTTAAGCAAATAATGCCTGTATTAGGAGACTCCGCTCTTCCATAACTTAAAATTAAAATTATCATAAAAGTGATACAGAACTTATTTAGATAGTGTATGTGTGACTAACGGAGTGTCGGTGTGTGTGTGAGTGGGGTGCGTGTGGGTGAGTGCGTGTGTGAGGGTGTGTGTGTAAGTGGGGTGCGTGTGGGTGCGTGTGGGTGAGTGCGTGTGTGAGGGTGTGTGTGAGAGTGGGGTGCGTGTGGCTGAGTGCGTGTGAGGGTGCGTGTGTGTGTGTACGTGATGGTTTATTTTATGTGTTGTAAAAGTGCTTCAGTACCTTCATACGTTAGAGGTTTTACCCAGTCAACTATAATTTTTTTACATTCATGTAGTTGTTTAGTGTACATATATATTTCTTTGTTTACCTTATTGTATATCTGAGCTGAGCGTTTATTATATTGTATATCGGCAAATTTGGATTTAGTTTGTGGAATTTGTGCAATAATATCTTTCCGTCTCTTTGAAAGTAAGTTTCTGTCATAAGAAAGGGTTTTATGTTTTCTTAGAACCACAAGTGTAATATATAGTTTTCTAACCGAAAGCAGACCACTAATCTGATAGAGACTTTCGGTGGGGTGTCTAATCCTTTTAAAATACATTATTTTAATGAGGGCTCGTTGTCCTCGTTCCACCTCTATAAATTTTGATTTTGCTGCACCGCCCCATATCGGTATGCAGTAAGATATGACAGATTGTGCAAGGGCAATGTAAATTTCATTTAAGAGATTTCTGTTGGGGCCTGCTTTTTTATTTGAGTTTGTTGGAACAACGTGTCTTAATGTTTTGAAGATCCAGCATAATTTCCTTATTCTTCGAGTAACATGTTCGAGATGGAAGTACCAAGATAACTTTTGGTCAATTATGATACCTAAATATTTTGTCTGCGATACTTTACTAATTATAGGACACTTACAAACGTTATTTGTGTCTTTCTCACATGTATGTACTTTAATGGTAAAGACTTCATTTGGTTGTAAACGGTTTGAGATGGAGAAACATATATAATTAGTTTTTGTAGTGTTCAAAGTGAGTAAGTTATCGTTAAGCCAGTTAGCAATGATGGTCATACCCATCTCAGCTTTTAGCTTAGCTTCAGACCAGTTATCCCCAAAGAATACAACAGCAGTATCGTCGGCGTAAGAAAAAATGTTTGCGTTTTCGACTTTTAGGGTACAGAGATCATTAATATAAGTTACAAATAGTGTTGGTCCTAAGACACTTCCTTGTGGAACGCCAAACGATACATCCGCGCAATCCCTGAGATATGATCCTATCTTAACCCTCTGTTTTCTATCTGATAGGTAATCTTTAAGGAGGTTGAGAGGAACTCCTCTTATTCCGACTCTTTCTAGCTTGGACACAAGGGTTGGAACAGAGACGGTGTCAAATGCTTTTTTAAGATCTAGGAAAACCGTGACACATTTTTTTCCAGTATCTAAATGTTCAGTTACTAGTGAGCTAAGGGCAGCAACTGCATCCTCAGTGGAAACTCCCTGTCTAAATCCAAACTAAGTAGATGATAATATTTTAAATTTATTAAGATAGTTTATAAATCTCGTGTTAATTAATTTTTCTATGACCTTTGATAGGGCTGGTAGGACAGAGATAGGTCTATAGTTATTGACATCGTCACTGTCCCCCCCTTGTGTACCGGAGTAATTATGGATTGTTTCAGTGAGGTCGGAAAAATACCGTTTCTAAAACAGAGGTTGGCCAGATGAGCAATGATGGGAACGACTTCTTTGTTAATGTACTTTAGGAAACTAGTTGGGATGTTGTGGCATCCTGGGGCACTCTCCGACTTTAAGCACATCAAGATACTATGTACTTCCTTGGGGTCAGTATCCAAAAGAACAAAATAATTAGTTTGTGTAGATGAGATGTTTTGTCGATCATCAAGGTTTTTATTAGTCCTAGGCTTTATTTGTTGAGCTAATTGTTTTCCAATGTTCACAAAATAATCGTTTACAAGATTTACTGATGCCGATGGAGATGACATGATATTTAATAATGATGTGCTTTGATTTTTTTATTTATTTGAGTAAGTGATTGATTTAATATTTTTCCACAGCAACTTTGTGTTTGAGACTGATTTAGCAAGTAGATCTCTATCGTATTTTCTTTTTAATTTTTTAATGAGGTTGTTACAGTGATTTCTATATCGACGGTATGTGATTTTTAATATTTCATTGTGAGGTTCTAGCCGAGAGCTTTTTTGTAGTTTATTGCGATTTTTTATACAGCGTAGCAGACCCGGTGTGATCCACGGTTTGATAATACGTTACATATATACGGTTTGTTAATAGTATCAATCAGTTTTTGTATGAGTCGGTCAGTTAACAAATTCGGATCATTGCAGAATAGTAATTCCGCAAGATTTTTTTCCTGTAAATATTTTAACGCTTCTTCGTAATTTATGGTAGTTGTAGTTTTATTAGCAAATTCTTTATTTTTTGTTTTAGACAGTGATAAAAATGTAGTATAATGATCAGTTATTGTAGTTTTTAAAATAGCAATAGATGCAGATGTCTTCCTTTTATTAATCCTAAGCATGAAGTGGTCCAGGCAGTTTTGTTCTCTGGTGGGTAATGTGTGTCCTGGTAATATACCATAGGCTGACAACATATTGAGATAATTAACTCGGTTTTTTTGTTCATGTGAATTTTCAGGCTCTTTGGGTCTTATGTTGATATTTATGTCTCCCGCTAGTATTATATTTTTTTGTGTAGGTAATGAATCTAAGTGTACACTGAGTGAGTCCATAAAGCTGTCAAGGCTTGTGTTTGATGGAGAACGATAAATACCCAAGACAATGTTATTTAGTATGTCCAGCTGGAGACAGGTCGCCTGAGATAGCTGTATTTCTTGAACTTTTGGTTGTAGTATGTTTTTTACGTATACAGCCACCCCATCATTTTGATTTACCTGGCGTGTTGTAAAAAATGACTGATAATTAGGGAGTTGTGGTATAGGCTTATTAGCATTTTAGCATTAGGAGTAGGGTAGGAGTAGTGTAGGAGTAGGTTAGGAGTAGGGTAGGAGTAGTGTAGGAATAGGGTAGGAGTAGGGTAGGAGTAGAGTAGGAGTAGGGTAGGAGTAGGGTAGGAGTAGGGTAGGAGTAGGGTAGGAGCAGGGTAGGAGTAGGGTAGGAGTAAGTTAGGAGTAAGGTAGAAGTAGGGTAGGAGTAGGGTAGGAGTGGTTTAGGAGTAGGGTATGAGTGCGGTAGGAGTAGGGTAGGAGTAGTGTAGGAGTAGAGTAGGAGTAGGGTAGGGGTAGGGTAGGGGCTAGAACACCACGCGAACGAAGTAGCTCCGGGCAGCTACAAATAATTTATATGGCAAAACAAAGTTTGCCGGGTCAGCTAGTATATTATATTATATTGTAGCAATAGTCCGTTCGTAAACTAGGTTTTTAGAAAAAGGACATCTTCCACCATGCATGAGAGTCGCGCACGTGGTGCGCCTCGAGCATTGCTCCTGTGCTCGCATCCAAAAGGACCTAAAATATTTCGTGATCAAGCTGCAAAGTATTTGATGAAGTAAAAGGCCATTAATGATGAAGTTCCTTACTCACACAAGAGCACACAAAAAAAATCATGACCGGGAAATCTTCGATGTCGTGTCACAGTCCCCCAATTATAACCTGTTTTGGGGCGTTCATTTGTGTGACAAAATACACATATCTACCTGCCGAACTTCAATGAACATAAAATTTACAGTCATCATTTAACCGCGACAGATGATGAGAGATGGCAGGCCATTACAGACAACATTATATACATTGAAGTATAAATCGTGAACCACTTTTATTATGATTTTTAAACGCCATTTTTATTTAAATTAATTTTGCTGGGCATAGTGCAAATGGCGATTAGGGATGAAATAATATCTGATCTACGTCCATAAATGAAACCAAAGCTATTCCAAAGGTGATATAATATGGACACGTATTGTAAACAAGGCAGTTGACATCCAGTATGCTTTCGTTATCATTCTCACACATCAAGCAGGTTGATCGAAACGAGAAAACCTGAAGAAGATCTACCCGCTAATACACATAGGTTAACCCGCTCTTCAAACATATAAAATAGTCTCCAGCCCACAGCATCCTCAATAAACCACAAACAAAAGCCGTAAAGTTTAAGTCCAATCTGCCAGGCTCAGGTAAACTTAAAAGTCGAAAAGCTTTGTTTGTACAGCACTTCCCTTCAGTGTTTGTACAGCTACTTGGGTTATGGCGTAAACATAACTCTTCTACCACCAAGGTTTGACCTAGGAACATCTACCAAACGGATGGAAACTGCTATGCCCTACATGGAATTGCGAACCCAAGTCACCGAAGATTCAGCCTGACGAAATCGAATATTATTCACTCGACCTGGAACCAGAGGGGCAATTCTCGCAATTTTAAGAACGTTCACAGTCTGATTTCTCTCAATCTGTCAAAAAAACCTCTAATTTCCCTACATTTTTGACAAGTATTTGACATTGATGGTCGCCGAGATGAGTTTGCGACTAGATTTTGAACGTTTTTAATTACTGAAATTGGTCTTCTGATTAGTCACCGCAATAAAAGAAACCAGTAATGTGTTTCGTTTTAAAATATCCGTGAACTTATGTCCTCTCAAATTTTTTAGAATAATAGACTTTCTGTGTGAAAAATCAAGTTTATGTAGCTTTATTAAAAGCACGTTGAAACTATCTTCCATCCGCAAAAAAAACAAATTTAACTCTAGTGAATAGATACCTTTGTGTGGTGGATTAGAAGTGGATGTCGCACCCAACAGAGATACTCAGAAAGGAGAATGGCAGAAGTTCAAAGAACGTTGGCATTAAACTTTTTTATGGTTATTAAAACAGCGTATTGTCACGTATTGTCTTTGAAAACGAGAGTGAATAACAGTATGAATTTAAAACTCTTGCTACTGAAAGAAATAACTATATATTTTTTTCTTTTTTAGCCTGCAGCTGACGTCATTATGCTGCAACTGCATAAAATATTCGAGGTCAGGTCAGTATTTTTGAAGGTTTTAACATAAATCCTTCTGATGCAGATTGCAGGTTACCTTACTTGTATTATAATGATATTGTGGCCCAACTTACAATAATAATAAATATGTGTTATGTTACGTGTATATAATGTTAATCCAATGCAAAAGTGTTATATTTACTATATTTATGGATCGTACCTACTACCTAAAGGTCTCAACCATTCAATCTATAATTTATAGCTAATCGCTTGAGTGACATACCTACTGACATACGAGTAATAAGCGGTATCCGGTTCCACTTAAAACTGGCCCCAAAATATTTGCGAAAATGTAATCATGGTTTTACTAAGATGATAATAAAATCACAAACTTGTAATTATGCATAAATTACCCTAAATAAACCTTGACAATTTCAAAATCGTTGTAGTACACGTCAGTCGACATCTAGCATAATCACCCTATAATATTCCTACTGCTGGGACTCAGGCCTCCTCTCTTCGAGAGGGAGTGGGATGCAAACGCGGGCGCAGTTCGGATTGGTAGATGTGACACGTCTTCGAATTTTGGTTCTAGGACATGCCGGTTTTGAGAGCAGTGGTGATGAAATTATTTACACAAAGTAAAGCTCCTGCCAGGGTTTGAACCCGCGACCTACAGCTCGTAAGGCGGGGGAGGCTTTTAAATCTACATCTAAGGTTTTAATCATAAATTTCTCAAATAAATGAAACAAACCCAATAACAAGTAGCATCTTTATTAAACTTATTCAAGACAGGTACAGCGTAGTGTATTGCTTGGGTGCATATGTAAACATATTTACCCCAAAAATGTATGAGGAACTATTGGACTAGATTTACCGGGGAATGTGAGCGCCCACGGGGACGAAACCGTTCTCATCAGCGGTGTAGTCTACCCTGTAGGTGACACCGTCGGGGCCGACGTACTCGTAGAATCCCTTAGCTCTGATTCCGTCACTTTCGCTGTCGATCTGCTCCAGTTTACCGGCTTCCTCAGCGAGGATCTTGTTCTCGGTTTCATAGAGGTAGTGGTAACCGTCGGGGTTGACTTCAGTTTCTTGGCGGATGATACTGTATTTGTAGTCATAACCTGAACCAGAAGCAGAACCAGATCCTCTGCCGTATGCGCCAGAGCCTGAAGAGCCAGAGCCGGAGGCAAGGCCGCTTGAGATACTGCCGGAACCAGATTGCCTGGATCCGCTGGCTAGACTGCTAGCCAATCCGCTGCCAGAACCGCTGGACTTGTCACCGGTGTAAAAGCCTCCCGCTGAGCCACGGTCTCCACGGTCACCACTGTGGAATATTCAATTAAGTAAGGCCAACATCGTAAAAATAATCAAGTGTCGTCATTAACTTTTAAATATTTAAACAAATCTAATTAACACCTGTTAATTTATGATTGACCTATCCAATAATTTGATAATTTAATAGATCACGGATACTAAAATATACTGCTAAGCTGTATGATAAATGATACAATATTTTTCTTGATTTCAATTATGTATAATCGGGCTTCTGCTACACAGTAAAGGTACATAGTTATCTCTAAAAAGCTTTTTCACGACAGTGAGCATTTGAAATTAATCGAGCTACCTATTCATGTTTTTCCAGTTACTTGAACTGACTATTTTGAAATTCTTAAGTCTAACACAGTACAAGTTGCTTGTACAATCTGTAGTTAAAATACCATGACAATGTTATGTACTCACTTGTAAGCACCGCTGCCATCAGGCCTGTAGCGGCCAGCATCGTCACCACCGCTGTAGAATCCACCAGGACCGCCAGCAGATCCAGATCCGGAATAAGCTCCACCGGGACCGCCCGCTGATCCAGATCCGGTGTATTGACCACCGGAACCACCGCGGTCACCACGATCACCGCTAAACAATATAACGTCAACTTCGTAAACAATATAATGTCATGGTAAGAAAATGTCCCAGATTGATAGGTAGTAGGTAGGTAAGTAACTTTTTGAACTCAGATTCCAGAGTTACATTAAAAAACACAGTAATTTATACGAATGCACGTTTGACAGATAAATCGAACCGAATCCAGCAAAATGTTGCCAAACCTGGATGAATTCCATTTTTGGTTTTATATTGCTGTGTAAATAAATTCGCGTATTAACAATAAAAAAATAACAGCTTAATGTTACTGTCAAGGTAAAAATGGTGAAAGAAGTTAGTTAATTTAATCCCATTTGGATTAGAAAAATCCCGTATCGGGGAATCTGACATATGACGAAGCAGCAATATTGTCCAGGAACAGTTGCTTATTAGCAATCAAGAAGCACCTTACGAACCGAAGATATTTCGTCTATACAGCCCAATTGCAACCAAATATGCAAAATTAATATCCACTTACTTGTAAGCCCCAGAGTTGTCGGGTACGTATCTGCCAGAGTTGTCGTAGCGGCCGGGGTCGTAGCGTCCCGCGCTGTCGCGATCCGAGGCGTCGTACCGCGGAGCAGCGGTAGTGTAGTACCTCAAAGGTGTAGCCTTGACCACTAGGGGTGTCCGCCGGGTCGTCGCACTAAACGAAAAGGGGTTGAAGGCAGCCCTAGGCAATAAAACAGATTCACGTTAAACATGTATTGGATATAAAAATTGTTCGCGTTGCATGGGTTGAGGTGGCATGGTTAGAATGCAGTCGCTCTTTCAATGCATTGAAAGTGTGAAAGATGTCTGCTACATAAATTGTTACGAAGGTGGTGGTTTCGCCAAAAAATTTAATGTGAGGATTCCCATACTCGGTCAGTACAAAAATTGTCAACAAGGTAAGTAAAAATGTTGTGTAGAATGTAATTCGCTCCTTCACATAGTATGTATTCTCTAATGAGTTAATATTGAATTGATACGCTTTTGTGAAAATTGCGAAAAAAATACTATATTTTTCAGTACTAGCAAGTTTGTTGTATATTATTTTTAGTTCACTCTAGTGTGGTGTCACTTCATATAATAATCCTTAAATATTTTTCAAACTTCTGCAAAAAAATCAAAAGGGAAGGTTTTGATAATAAATAGTATAAAAAATCCAGTAATTACCTTCCAGTTTCAGCCGCAAGGGCCACTGTCATAGACAGACAAATCACCTGAAACAAATATACAAAACATAATACACAGCAGTTGCAACAAATTAAGTTATTTATTAAAATATGAATACTAAAAATCAAAGATCTGACACTAATAACTCATAAATTAAATTAATGCTTTATAATATCCGTAAAACTTTATTAACTCTGAGTGTTTGTCATAAGCTGCATACTAATGGCGAATCAAAGCCATGCACCGATGGGATAATACACCACTTGACACTTACCAAAAAGCCGCGCATTTTCGTTGTTATCAAGCGAACTTAACTACTTGAATGTGCTCTTCTATAGATCAATGCCTATTTATACCTTTTTTATCTAATTTAATAAGGTTCCTCTGTCCAGTTCGTCACATTTATAATGTGTCGCTGACGCTAATTCATTAGCCAGCGTTTCTCAATCTTTGGGTATCATCTCCGTTGATTAATTTAGTAGCTACGGCAATTTGTGATACAAATCTTTGAAATATGGTCGTTTGTTGGTAAACTTTTACGCTATAGCTAGTTGTTGTAGACAAGCCTTGACTTTATACAGATCCTGTGCTATCTTAAATTTGTATCGTACATAATATACGATATTTTAATAATTCATTGAAACAAGTCTGTGTCTTAACTGAGTGTCATCAGAGCAACTACAAAATAATAAACTCTAAATATCCTGAGTGTTTTTTTTTTTTCAGGATAAATGAATATTTTATTTATTTAGTGTGAGTTAAAATATGCAGTTTTATAAATGTAAAAGCCAATGATTATATCATATAGAAAGCCTGTTACAAACTTAATCACTTCACAGAACTTGGACAAACCCACTTCACAAGTGTCAATTCTAGGTGTGATGCGTAACGAAGAAGCTTCTTCTGGCATTAGAGCTTAAATATTTCTTTGTTCATAACAAAATATTTCAATTAATATGCCTCAGGCGGAATGCTTGGAATTAATTTCTAATAAAGTAAATTGGAGATCTTTCAAAGTTTATTTTTATGGAGAATACTTACTTATTGGGAAGTTTGTTACTATCTGTATTTTCGCTAGCTGGGTATAATGGCTTTGCCATCAAGATAGTAGCAATGATTTTTTAGAGTCACCCTAATAATAATAATAAAATTTATTGACATTAAAAAAAATATATTACAACCATACATGTGAAGCCTCTGACTCCTGTGCTAAGCGAACCTGTGTTACAGGAACCAGTGTCCTCCGCCTTACATCAATACACGTTTCAATTTTCATGTAATAAAATAGAAGTAATAAATAGCACTAACAGGTATTGAAACAGTAAAACTAAACAATAAAAAGAAACAACGCGAACGTGTGATTGCGCGTGTGTGTGTGAGTAAGTGAGAGGGTGTGTGGGGGTGTGTGTGAGTGTGTGAGGGGGTGTGTGTGTATGTGTGATGATGAGCGAACGCATGTAAGTGTACATGAGTGTGTACATATATGAGTATCTTAATGTTTTTTGCATATTATACGCGTCTTTTATGGTACTGATAAAATTATCTTTTCCGTGTCATCATAACTTAAGGACTGAAGCCAAGGTCTTAAAATCTGTTTCACCTTTAATAACGTAAGCTTATAAATCGAGATAGATTTATGAACCCGATTGTAGATCTTTGAACTTAACGCACAAAAGTGTCTAGACGCGAGAGAAGTGCGACATTTGGTAACTTTGCAGACTGGAAAACCAGCGCGTCTACTTATTGCATCTGAACTTATTGGTAACATAGTGTGTCTACGTAGGACAGCACGGAGGATATATAATTGTCGAACTGTAAGGACTTGGGCTTCCGAGTACAACTGTCTAGTGGGATAGATTTATTTTTTGAAGGACATCACTTTAAGTACTGCCGGTTATGCTCGTTCCGCTCTAAGCATAGCTGTTTTAAAAGTCCCTCCCCATTCTGGAATGCAGTAGGTAATTATAGACTCGCAAAACGAGCGGTAGACCATTGTTGCTGTCCCCTTGTCCGCAAAATGTCATAGGTCTTTAAAGAAATAAATAAGCTTACGAAGCCTGGAACATAAAGCGTCTATGTGTGTTCGCGGTTGCATATTAGAAAATCAAAACTTTCTCGAGCCAATTTCAAAAGAACAATAAAGGAAATAACAAAATTTAAATGACCAAATGTTTTATTTAGAAATTTTATAAAATCCCAATGTATGTGACATCAAATGAACGACTGATCAAAATTTGCTAGATGTAATTTTAAAATATCAAATGATTACTAATCAAAAATCATCATTAATCATTAATTTTAACACATTAATTTGTCCAAAAATTTATGTGTTCCAAAGAACTGCGACGTAGTTCCCGCGATTAATATGTTTCTGGCACTCGCCGGCCGCTGCCGCGGCACCGCTCGCTGCGCTCGCTCGGCTCGTGCGTTGTGTGGTGACAGTTCTAACCTAACCTAACCTAGCTGTTTCGATGTAAAAAAGATATATGCGTGTTACGCATGCGGGTACATAAACATATTTTTAATTATTAAAAAACAACGACAACGTGTAATTATTAAAAATGTTTGGTTTTACATTCAAAACTATGTTTCTACCCGCATTTGTATGACGCCTATATAATTTTACTATCTAAGTTCTACCCGCATTAGTATAACGCCTATATTATTTGTATTAGCAAACCGGTCATGTTGTGCAAAGGCTTTCTGTATCAGACAGGCGCTATTCGCTAATATTAATATTATTTTTACCTTTATCAGTTAATCCATTTGATAATTAATAATTTATCCAGTAATCCATTTTGACCTTTAAACGATTTGGTCAATAGTGTAATAAATAATTTAAACATTGATATTCCAGACTTTGGTCAGCTGAACTTTTGATCAAATAACCATCGTTATTTTAAACTTTGTTGATTTGTACGTTGTTCTTTTGAAATTTGCTCAGGAAAGTTTTGATTTTCTAATATGCAACCGTGTTCGCCAATCGAGCTTTTCTTCTATATGGACTAGATATTTGGTGTGAGGTACCAAGTGAGACTATACATTTACATTGTGTAGGAGCTGTACATTCATTTGGGATTATATCTGTGGTAGTTGGAGACTTATGGCAGTTTGATGAACTACCTGTATGACTTTTGTTTTTGCATTATTCAGTGTCAGCATGTTGTTGCTTAGCCAGTCCATTATACAACCCAATGAAGAGTCAACTCTATCAGTAGCCTTGGACCAGTCTCTGTTATAAATAAGGAGTGCCGTGTCATCAGCGTAAGTGAATATATCACAATGGTAGACATGCAATTAGCGGAGGTCATTAATGTAAATTTGAAAGAGGGTGGGCCCTAAAATAGCCTTGTGATATACCCTAGCAAACTGGTTCCTCTTTACTGATAATGTCATAATTTTTTACGCATTTGACTAAGGCCACTCAGGTAACTTTTGAAAATATCAAACCACGTATTACTATGTGCTCCATTTTGGCCACTAGTCTAGGGATTGAGACGGTGTCGAAGGCCTTAGTGAAGTCTAGAATGATTCCGTAGCATTTAAAGCGATTATCCAGTTTATTGTTGACAAAGTGAAAAGTCTAACACCGCATCCTCGGTTGAGATACCTGTTCGAAATCCGTAGATACTGAAAAAATGTCCTTTTTCAGTGTCTTTGTAATATTTTTCAAGACAATGTCAAGACTCAGAAAGTTTATTCGGCTTTAGATTTGGGGATAAAACAACAGCAGAAACAGCCTATTATTTAAATTAACCCAAAATATAAAACGAAAAAAATGCGCTATGGTAATTAGTTTGGTAGTAAGTTTTTAAATTATTTTTATGTCGAAAAATAAAAATAAGTTATGAAAATTCTATGTTGTTAAAAAAACTCATAACGAAGTACTTATCTATTTCAGTTTACCTTTTAGTAAGATATGCATTTTTCTGTTTGGGAGCTTTAAGTATCGAGCAGTACCTACTAATATATGACAAAAAAATTAAAATCTCGATCCTAATTCCCAGATCTTTTGCTTATAAAATAATGTTTTTGACGTTTCAACGTCTCTTAACTTTTAGCAACGTTTCTATGTAAAGAGGTAGGAATTTTAGTGTAAAAAAACAGAATTCTAGAATTTAAGACTATAACAAGTAGTTGCTTGGAAATAAATACTTAAATAATTGGTATTTCTCGGTAAACTAAAAGTTTACCTTTCGGGTTTGAGAATGTAGTAATTCTTTTTGAAAACCTTTTTATCTTCAAACTTGAGGAATATGATATCTTCAAAGCAATTTACGTAGGCAGATATCATATAATATATCAAAATCAGCCGCTTCTAATCAAACTGGAAGCTAAACCTAACATCTGACATGAGGCCATGCCATTTCCCAAGTATGTCATACTACTCAGTAGGTAGCCAGTCTAACCAGATGCATTTTAATATCAGTATTTATGGCAGAACAGCAGTAAGTAATGGTGATGATTTTAAAATGTATGACCTCTTGTTTTCTAGCAAACGTGTTGTAAATATATTAATGGTAAGCAATAATTGCAGGTAATGTATTGTCTTATTGCAGCGGGTTAAGGTGCATCCGTACAACTAAGCAGATTGTGGTTGATCGATTGACTGCCTGAAAACAATTGATGAACACGGTCGATTGACAGACTGCATGATGCATGGTGGATTGACGTTCAATAAAACCACTGGATGCGACGTCTATTATTTTGAACGTTATGCTTTTCACCAGCCACGTTTTCTTCTTCCATTCTCCTCTGTCAACCGTCACGCTATCATTCACTCCCTTCTCTTTCCTATCATTCCTCACACAATCCATCCATCTTTTCTTCGGCTTCCTCTCCCTCTCCATCCATCAACATGTACATTCATCAATCTTTTAGTGACATGCGTTTCGTCCCTTCTCATCACATGCCCAAACGATTTCCTTTCAACTTTTCTGTCATCGGCACCACTTTCAAACTTCCTCTTATATACTCATTTCTTACTGTATCCATTCTCGTCACTCCACACATCCAACAGATATAGAAAGATATAACTAAAAAAATTTAATGCTAAAGTCAAAAAGCAAACTATGGACGTTCAAGGGAAGGAGCAACGCGGAGTAACAGTGAGCACCTAGATGCTGACAGATGCGCGATACCACATTAGCTAACTGTTTTCGTGTAAATTAAAATTGTAAAACGTATTCTCGAAATTCTTCAAATATCAGACAGCAAAATACAAAGAAAAGTAAGCTTTCCAATTTTCACTGACTACAATTCACACCGACTTTCTTTCTTTTTAAATAAGAAGATAACAAAGAAAAAACTTGGTTACTGGACAGTTCCAGTTTGAGAAACATTTTTGTATACTAATTAATGATATGCTCTAATAAGATCCAAGTCCCAATATTGTAACATAGATGAGCATACGTTGATATACTGCATACTCATTGTCGCCGAGGCCAATATTATTTCAATGTCGGTATTTAAAATCGATCCAATTACAATATCAAGTAGTTTTTTTTATTTCCTGAAACTCGTCTTTGTTCATATATTGGTTGTTGTTGCTAAAATGTTACTATTTGCGTATTTTATAAAATAATACAACGACTAGCAACAAAATATACTTCCTGAATTTTATTAAAGCTTGCAGCCAAAATAGATCATAGTGCCTATTTTTACCCCGAAACAGACATGTGGGTAGATTTAAAACTAGAAACTAAATTTACAAAGTTCCAAAAAGGCAACAACTACCCGTATTCTTTGACATAGATACTATCTGTATCATCTCTTATTAATTCACTTAGTTTGGTGCGTAAACAGTAGTCCATAGCAACCATTCATTATAACTGTACGCCTAGTAATGGCCGATTACGAACTCTTATTGGGCTATTATGTTAATATTAAGGTTTTTTTTACTTGAATGAGTCTCTATTCATGTTTGAAGAAACTTCTCATCGTTTCTTATTGAAGCATCTAATTTTTTTTATTGATTTAAGATTTTATTGAGAAAGTTAACTATGGCATACATAGACAATTCATATTCTCAGAACAGATTCAGAAATATTTGTTTTAAAATCTTACATTTGTTTATCTTATCAACCTAATTTTTTGGCCCTCTCAAACTTTATTTGGGTACATAATTTTTTACTACAAAGGTACCGTTCACTTGACTGTATTTAAAGTACCTAAGTAGATAACTAGTTTGAAATTATGATAATCATGTGTTTTTATGAACGCTTGATTTACCCAACCCATGAATTAGTTCATGGCTTTAAATAAAAGTTATTTTAACATCTTCTATGTATACTAACAAAGCTGAAGAGTTTGTGTTTGTTATTGTTACTTTTGCATCTAGGTGTACTAGTTATAATAAAAGTGAACAGTTTTGGACTCTGAACCTTCCAGTCGGATAAAAAAAAATATTTTTTGCATTTGATAGATTCTTGAGGAAAGCTATTTAACATGACGCTAGGTCCCTAGGGAGTCGAGCAAAGAGAAAAAAAGTCACGCTAACGCTAAGCAAAAACTAATAGCCCGGCCAGGCGATGCGATGCGACGTCGTGGGTGACGTGACGTGGGTCGGGGGAGCAAGAATTTCACGCGGCGAAGTCGCGGACAGAAGCTAGTTTAAATATAACTTGTAAATGAGATCCGTTTGAATTTAATAAAACTGCTCTCATTCATTTATTGACGTCAAACATTTTTAGTTTTTGCCGTCGGTGAAGTTGCGTAACCCATAAAGGCTACTTAAAATTCATGTTTTGGGTTAATTTATATAATAGGCAGTTTTTGCTGTGGTTTTAGGTTCTTGGATGATAGTAAATTATTAAAAGACAGGCTCAAAGTGCGAAATTAGCCCTGATGGTTAATTTTCTCGGCTGAACTCTGCTTCATATAGAGGAATAAGTTACCTGAAGTGTATTTTATATACCTACAAACTAATTTAAGCCGTCAACAGCGCTCGCTTACACAAAAACCTAACAATATGAACATCCACAAAACAAAAAACAAATACTAAGGGACTACACACACTTATTCAGCTCTATTCAGCTTATGGCCATAGAAAACAACGATTTTGTATGGAGGCGCAAACGCATCCGTTCAGCTTTCCGCGTCTATTCAGCTTTCGCGGCAAACAAGTATAAAATGAGGACAAATGTGTTATTATCATGCGATAGAGTTCAGTGCTGTTCTGCCGCGTTCAGCGCTGTACACGGATGGTTCTCGACTCCTTATAGAAAAGTTGCGACCTGCATAGTTCCTGCATAGATTTGATTTATTATTACGTAATCATTATGCACGCAAGGATTGAGAGAGTTCGGACGTCAGACTTTAAAAGTAAAGTAATTATAATTATTTTATTTTTA
The DNA here is from genome assembly GCA_947507525.1 of Apamea epomidion. Lineage (NCBI taxonomy): Eukaryota > Metazoa > Arthropoda > Insecta > Lepidoptera > Noctuidae > Apamea > Apamea epomidion. The sequence continues at coordinate 11,228,304 of OX382228.1, read as the reverse complement.
CGAAGTAAAACGATGAACGATGAGAAACATATATTGCAAGTGCAAAAATATTCTTGCTTGTACGATATTAGTTCGCCACATTATAGCGATCAACAGAGAAAAAGTTATGCTTGGGAAGAGAGAAGCGTTTCAGCGGAGATAACACGCTATGTCGGCTTTTCCCATTCTTACGACGCTGTACGCGGCTGATAGAAGCAGAACTGTATAAGTGTGACCAAAATCATTCAGCGAAACGCGAATGGAGCTGAATAAGTTTGAGTAGTCCCTTAATCGGAAACACACCCGCCCCCAAACTCGCAGAGACCCGGTCCTCACAGAGTGGTGTCCTGTGTCCCAGCAGTGGGAACATTATAGGGTGATATCGGAAGAATGGTCCCCAAATCATAAGCTAACGGACAGCCAGGGTTATTTTGCCTGCTGTACCTAATATTAGCAGGATTATGTCATAGATCAAATTTTTGCTCTTTTTAATAAATCGGCTATCCTTGTTAAACCAATACAAATGTCACTTATTTTATTGATACTGTTATTAATCTAGATATTATTTACATAATATAAGCTAACATTTGAAATAATAATATGTATAATATATACATATGAAAACAGAAGCAAAAGAATCATAGGGCATCAAAAAGTTCGTCCGCATCGCTGTCAACAGGAACAGTGCCCTAAAGGATTTTTGCTACTTAAATATTTATTCTTTCCACGTGTACCGGTCTGTATCATTTTGTATATGATTAGCTCATATTATGCACAAGTACGATGTAGCATTGCGAAGTACGAACACATTTCTAAGTTCACTGATGCGTAATTGAAGATCCTGTCATCTTCATTATGACTAAACTATTAATTGAACATAAGTTATCAATTTAATTGACACAACCTCCATTTGTAACATGCAAATTTTCAGTTGGATAACATATTAATATGTTGTTTTTATCGCTTATGGTATGGACATCCTCGGAGCACAGTCATAATCATATTCCTATGTATTTACTTCGTAAACAGCTTAGCATTGAATGCAGTAGATATCTAGCTTCTAGGATTTACGTAGGTTTAATAGTAGTTCCATAACCTTACCTACAAGTCATTTTTGGGCAGTTTTATTTAAAATGTCATGTGTTTATTCAAATACATACCTACATGCCCGAAAATGGCCTTGTAGGTAGGTATGTATTTTATTAAACATATGACATTTCAAATAAAAATAACATTAAGATAAGCAGTTAAATCTGTAATAATGTAGATTGAAAACTATGAATCTATTATAACCTACTTACCTGTTTAGAACTCCTAACCTAGGATTATCTATGGTATTATAAAATGATCTATGATGGGGTTGGTCTATGGACAGGTCTTAGAAAAAGAGTCGTGTAACTTATATTCTAATTTTAATAAGGTTAACTACTAATTTAGAATAGAATAGAATGCTCTTTATTGTGTACACCATATAAATACCGATATTTTACAAAGGGTGACACAACGGGCATTGCTATCTTTAAGAGCGATATTTTAATGTCTTTGAAATTTTGGATGGATTAAAAAAGGGAAGGAGAGACAATACTATAGGACGTCTGTAGTGTACCATTTACATACCTAATACAATAAATATATACATATAGCATATTATACTATTCCATACGTATATATATAATAATAATCATGAAGCAGCAAAGGAAATATAATGGTAATGCTTAAGGAGAGAGGAAGTGCTTTTTTATCAAAATTTTAATAAAAGTGGATAAAGATTGAGCACGCCTTACCGATACGGGCAAGTCATTCCATAACCGTACTGCATGAACAGTAAAAGTTTGGTAATAGTAACTGGTGGAATGCATCGCGGCATCTCTAGTCTCAGGTTTTTAATGTTTGGTTTTTAATTTATCTATCTTTTACTATAAAACATGGCGCAGTTGGTAGGACTTATAGTATTTATTACGTAAAATTTATAGGTTATAACGATCGAAGCTTTTTCCAACCGTTCCCGTCACAATACGCGCGCTTTTGACGGAAAAGCCTATCGCTTCCACTCGGTCAATGAGGGTGAGTTTAAGCTTCTAGAACATTCTAGAAATAAAAACATGAAACATACATACGTTCAAACATACGACGTGCACCGTTTTGACATTAGCCATGTGACGTCTGTCAACTAGGTTGCGCACCGAAAAGGGATTCTCTGTTACAATTTATGAAACTTTATCTTCACCCCGAACCCTATTGTTTTGATATATATATAAGCTACTGGAAAAAAAACGCTTATAGTGTATAAGTGTGTCTGGTAAATGTAAATTTTATCTTATCTATATCTATATAAATCTTTGAAATGTATATACGCGCATAACTTCCGATCGACTGCACCAAATTGGATATATTTTTTTGTGTTTGTTATTGTCAGGACAGGGTTTGTATACAAGAAAATTAAAAGAAAAAAAGATAGGAGTTGTACGGGCAAAACCGCGGGGCGCAGCTAGTTTTAAATAATTTTGCAGGTTTCAAAAATTCTTTGATTGTCTCTTTGTGAGCTTCCCTTTACCCTTTAGTTAGGGTAATAAATAACAACTCTTAACAAACCCTCAAAAAAGCTTTAAAGCAGAGCACTGTGCGATCAACGGAATGATTGCTAAAAAGTAATTATAGGCGGGTAACACCTCCACATCAGTCATGTGCCTTAATACCTACTAAAATGGTCCAGTTTATAAAGTGCAGGAAGTCAAAACATTTATTGATCGAATTTTCAGCCACCAATAATAGGCACAATGTTGGTGACGGGCATAAGAATGAATAAAAAGTTACAAACAAATAACGGACGCCTGCTGCAGTTATATGAGCAATGCTATTTTAGGTGCTACAAAGCTAAAAAAATGGCAGGCATTCGGAAATAATAGATAGTAGCTACTATTAAATGTGTAGCTGGTATTAATAATGGTACGACACTGTGACTAAACGATGTTAATTAATATAGGTTTTACTAGGTACACACGTTTACATATCAAGATATACGTTTCCAGTATAAGCTGATCTTGCAGTGGTTCGGCTAGCCATACAATAAGAGGTCAGCTTGTGCTGGAGAAGTATAGCTTGATGTGTCGCCGTGTACGATAGTTCAAAGATTTCATGCTGCACTTTCAACTTCATCAGATATAACAAATAGGTATACTAAGTAGTAGATTGTCGCTAATTAGGTAGCTTCCCATTCTTCAATCGTCATTTTCATATTAAAAATCTTTAGAATGCAAGAAAATAAGAATTTTTATTCCGCTGTGGTCACTCTTTGTTCTTTCCATTGTACTTTTCCTTTTCAGCTAGGTGTTCCGTAAAACAACAAAATTAATTATAAATAGGTAATTCGTAATCCATATTTTAACCTGTCAAATTAGCAGATATCTTGTTTCCTATGTTTACGTCATTCTATTACTATAAATACGAATTATGGCTTCCGAAATAAATCAGGTTATTTTGATACAGTTTGCTGGGTTGACGTTTATATTTTATTGACTTAATATACAAAACTCCTGCAAGTACCTATAACATTTAAAAAAAATACTGTGCACTTTATATTTTTTTTGCAACTTACCCGCTCATATTTAGTTAGAACCTTAGTAGTTGTTGCCCGCTACTTTGCTAGCGTGTATTTTGTATTTCGTCATTTTTGCAGGATGAAAAAGCCTATGTCCTCCTCGAGGTCCCAGGGTGGTTATCTGTCAAATAGTAGAGTATCATAACAAAGCAAGAGCTACGTCTAATATTAATATTAATTTAACCAATTTTACTCTACCTAACTAAAACCCTTTTTTTTCCGTGGAGTAATCCTTATTAGAGACGGGATACCTATGGGATTATGTCGGACTCCTACTGACCAAAACCTCACTGTTCCTTCTAGTACCATGGGTCAGAGGCCCCGGAGATACTTGTACATTCGCCGCACCCCCAACTAGTATCAGCTCGCCATACCCAGCGGGCCCTATCACCAAGTGCGGCCGGTCCCACGACCACTCTCGAGCGCCGACACAGCCCCAATTTCGCCACCCGCAGGCCCCTTCTTATGGTGGCCGGATATTGCTAAGCGACCTTCGACCCCCGGCTGCCTTTCTGGTGCGGGTGGAATGAGAAGTATGCTGTCTCTCCCTCACCGCTTCCTCCTTTGCATACATCACCTTCTTGCAAAAAGAGGCGACAGCATCCCACGTGTTTTCGCTACCGACCACCGACCATGAACTGAACCACGGCCGGAAGCGAGAGCTCCGCCTGCAGGGTTATATAATAACCCCGAAAGCTCGTCCTGCGGGGAGTAAAAGATTCCACAGTCACAACTCTTCCCCTGCTCTTTCGCTGTCTCTCTAATAGTTTGACTGAGGACACTTGGATTCCAGCAGTCCAGCTTTTAGTGTCATTTTCGGAATGTCAACTTCATTTCACTGTCCATGAAAGCATATAGGAACCTAACTAGTACTCCGGATATATTCAGTTTGTCAGTTCAATGTGAAAAAAAAAAACAACTTAAGGTTGTTAAGTCCGTTTGAATCTCCTTGAACTATTTTTGATTTATTCGAATACATTTAACAAAAAGACATGTTAAATGAATGTAATAGTGTGAAAAGGTAATTTATTCATTAACCCAAAATGATTAATACATCAACACCAAAAAATAACCTAAAAAATTACCTTAATTTTTTGGTGTTGATGTTGAATCGCTTAATTATTGTAACCAGTTAACTATCGAGTTTACTGGTTAGTTTAATTTAAAAATATGTAAAAGACGATAATATCACCTGTTCACCACAGGTGAGATTATTATTAGTAGATAATTATTAATTAGTCGATGTTAGTAAACAGGTAGGTATCATTTGAATGAATGGTCTCGTTAATTATGGATATAATTAACATAGATCGTTCACCTCTTGCACTTTCCATTTCAGTACATGCTTTTTTTTTGTTTTTTTTTTTTAGTGTGTCTAGTAACGTGTTTATAATTAATCTGCTTGAGTTACGCAATCGCATCAAATCTTATTAATCAGTTCCGTGCCTCTTAATTTTTTAAGTGTAGCGTCCAACTAACTACCAAAGCCATGGTAATAACCGGCCAAGTGCATGTCGGACCACGCACAATGAAAGGTTCCGTAGTTGGGACAAATTTATCCCAAGAACAAACATAACATTGTAGTTAAAAACCATGTTCTCCCATACATCGATATACCTCACGGTCAATTCTCCAACTGCAAATGAAAGTTCGTAATCGCATTTTTTTTTTAAATCTGATAATACTACTTTACTACTACTACTACTCGTACTTAACTTGTGGTATGATACTTTGTTTCTTGCCATATTTCATGATTCTAGGTCAACGGAAAGTACCCATAGGTTGCAAAAGAGGCATTGATAAGGGAAAGCCGATCTTCACACTAATATTAAATTATTCAGGAAACTAGAAAATTTTATCAGCCTAGGGTATTTTAGGAACAGTCGTTTTTCCTTATTATGTTAATACTAGCTGCGCCCCACGGTTTCACCCGCATAAGTTTCGATCCAGTGGGAATATTGGGATAAAAAGTATCCTATATGTTAATCCTGGTTATAAACCATCTATGTGCCAAATTTCATCCAAATCCGTTCAGTAGTTTTTGCGCGAAAGAGTAACAAACATCCATCCATCCATCCATTCATACAAACTTTCACGTATATAATATTAGTAGGAAGTAGGATTTATTTCCATTTTATAAGATAACACTAAAATAACAAAATAATATCCTAAATTAACTAAAACTATTTACAAACTAAAACATAGCGTCGAAAAATTCATCCACATCGCTGTCGACTGGTAATGTACCCAAGACACTGGCGGCATTGCCACTTTGTATGGCAATGCTTATCCTCTGGCCAAAGTAAAAGCCAGCCCTTGGGTCATGGGAAGTGTCAACCAGTCTTTTCGAAATTTCCTTAAAAAGACTATGCGCACTCGGACCCCACGGCCCGAGGGTTTCAACCCCAAACGGCTCGAAAATATAATTATTAATAAGGTTATTATATTTATATTTACGCCGCTTGAGGTTTTCTGCAGCCGCAGCAGCAGCACCAGCGCAGCACGCCGACCCTGGAAGATGGGATGGCGCAAGAGTATCGACACAAGTTGCATCCCACACTAAAGGCCTACCCACCTTCCAAGGAAATAAAGACATGCCGTCCGGTAGGATTATAGTAAGATTAGTGATATGATTGGCTTTCCCCCAAACGTGAGTCCATAAATGCCTGTTTAGTACTTTACTCCAATAATGAGCGGAAATTAAAAAAAAATTTAGTAAAGTTATTATAAATTCCAGAATCATAGAGAATTTATATCTATACGATATGAATTTTCATAGTAATTTATTCGGCCGCTTATCAGGACAGATATGGATTTTAAGACCGCCGCCGCCGCCAGCCGCTGCTTGCATGTAGTTTACGCTTTATCTCGAAGAAAATTGACAAAATAATGCTTACGTATTTTAACGTATTTTCAGGTATTTTTGAGAAAACTTTTTTTTTCTGTTGGTAAGAGGACGTCTCTTGAAATTCTTGGCCACATCTATACACACATATTATATATTATATTATGTATAATAAAGCTGAAGAGTTTTTTTGTTTGTTTGAACGCGCTAATCTCTGGAACTACCAGTCCGATTTGGAAAATTATTTTTGCATTTGATAGGTTAATTCTTGAAATTTATATGCTATATACTAACATCACAGTACGACCTATAGTAGTCGATTTAAAAAAAATGGCCAGAAAGAACGCTAAGCGAAAACGAAGTAATAGCGCAGGCGGGCGATGCGATGTGACGCGGTCAGTCGGGGAACAAGAAATCTTACGCGAACAAATTCGCCGACAAAAGCTAATAATAGAAAGCTAAATGAAAATGAAATAATACCACGGGCCGGAAACGTGGCTGTTATTTTAGTATATTATGGTGTCTTACGACATCCACGCGAACGAAGTCCCAGACAGAAGCTAGTATCGCTATAATCGGCCTCACACCCCTAGTCACCGCAGCAAACGTCCTGGGCGTCGGGAAACGAGAGCCGATTACCGACCACCGTAGGCGCGGGCTTGCGGACGGCAAGCAATGGGTAGTTCGCCGTCCGGTAAGGACCAGGCCCGGGTCGACGGCGCCTCAAAGAGATGTCAGCACTAACTGATGGGGTCCGCTAGGGTGGATGCCTGCCAGGGTCGCGGACTGTTCAAAATAGTTACCGTGGCCCCTGGTACAGGTAACTGAAGGAACACGGGTGGGTTTTAGTCAGTAAAAGTCTGGCATCTGGCCCTCCCGTTCCGCCCAGAGCGGGAGAAGTTATTGGACTTCCCAACAAAAAAAAAAGGTAATGAATGATATACCTCCTTACGCTCGCGTTTATCGGATTAGTAGTCATCTATATATGTAGAAACACTGCATACAAAGACCATAAATTGCAACATTGTATTTACACGTGGCGAATATGCTAGAAACACTTGCACAGTACTTTATTCCTAAGCTGCTTATTGTGCCTGTACTGACGATATTGTAATATATCTAGTTAGGCACAGTGGGAAGGCAGTTCTGTTTTACTAAAATACCCCAACGCTTCATATAGAATAATTAAGTACACAATTCTACACTAGGGGGTTTAGAATAATTATGCTGAATTCATGGTTACATTTATCCTGTAATTTATCCTGTATGTATACAGGCTGTTATTGAAATAACTGAAAACCGCTCAACCCCGCATTGTAGTCATTATTATTAATAACTAACTTAACCCCAAAATCGCGAAAAAATAATAATAGGGGTTAAAGTATCAAATTGCCGTTTCATTGTAATAGGTACTTCGAATCGACATAGAATCTTCATGGTGTAATATTTTTTATTGAAACTTTTTTCACATGGTACCTATGAAGTTCTTCTTTTAAAAAATGTGCAACATTCGATTATCGACTTTCAGTTGTTTTTTATTCAGCTTAGACAAGAAAGATGGATACTTCGAAAATTCGAGTTATTTTTGAATACGAGTTCCGACGCGGAACTAACGCGGCAGAAACAGCTCGCAATATCAATGTTGCGTTTGGAGAGGGGACTGCTAATGAACGCACCGTGCGATTTTGGTTTAAATGCTTTCGTGATGGAAAAGCAAAGCTTACCAATAAAAAGGTAATGGTAACTGTTTGGTGGTCTCAGTATGGTGTTATTCACTATAGCTTTCTCCGATCTGGTCAAGCAATAACGGCAGATGTCTACTGTTCCGAACTCCGAACAATGATAGCAAAACTAGCAGTGAAACAGCCCTGACTCATGAATCGATCTTCACCATTATTGCTCCATGATAACGCGAGACCTCATATAGCACGAGAAACCGTTTTAACTCTACAGCAACTGCAATTAGAAACCATTCGTCACCCTCCGTATTCACCAGACCTTGCTCCAACGGACTACCATTTTTTTCGTGATTTGGACAATTTTCTACGCGATAAAAAGTTTTCTTCTCAGGAGGCAGTACAAAATGCTTTCACACAGATTGTCGAATCTAGATCACGAGAGTTCTATCGCAAAGGCATAAATGACCTTCCTATTAGATGGCAGCAATGTATAGATAATAATGGTAATTATTTTGATTAACTATATATGTTAAATTAAAAAAAAAACGAATTTCAATTTTTCAGTACAAATCGGCAATTTCATACTTTAACCCCTAATATTAATGTTCGCATTACTCGCTAAAATGATCCCATAGCTTATTTTCTTTCCGCGATTCCAGTGTTGATCTCTTTGTAAATTTTCGGTTCGTTGTTGAGTTGCAATTAGATTTTTTTCCTAAGTTTGTTTGCTCTTCACTTGGCTATGTAATGTATGTGACACTTGAATGTGAGGACTATGTGGGAGTTTTTCTCTTTTCTTTCTCTGTTAATTTTAATGTTGGTCCTGGCAGTTTGAGTACTTTATGCGGCGTACCCAAATACCATGTAAATGTGATTCCGATATTTTATTTACAGAACAAATAATTTATATTCATTTCATGTAGTTTTCTCGGTGAGTCTTGCGAAAATAGCTCAAACTGCCATGCAGATTGGTAGCACGATCTATGTACGACTACCCGGAATGCGCAGGATCGTATCTCGAGGAAGCTCTTTTAATTGACCCGATATCACAACCTTAATCTAATCATTATTCTATCTGACGATTCTTAATTTGTGATAACAAGAGCTTTAAAAAAGACTACAGCATTATTGGGGTTAAAGAATCTGAATTCAATGAAAACATAAAATGATTACACAGTTCCTTTATTAACACAAAAATTTCTGCAATTTAGCATCTTTATCTTCATATTTATGTGGGCAGTGTCCTTAGTCTAATCGCTGTCATGTTCAGCGATGTCTGTAGTTGGGCTAGTCAAGGTTTAGTACCTCTGGACGGCATCCTTGGAGTGGGAAGCGATGTAGACGAGGGAGCGGGCGATCGCCTCGGGGATCGCTGGACCAACGGGGAGGGAGTCGCTCTGAAACAATACAGGTACAATTACTAATCTGCGCCCTAAATGCGTAACCCACTATCAATCTTAATCTGAATCATTTTGAAGGATATTTCTAATCGAAAGCTGTCGGAAAAAATTGTCAGCTTAACGACGTAAACGCAATGTATGTTGTTGAACTGTCAAAATGAAAACCATTGCTACTGAAAGTATGTATTTTCTTCCCCTCTAACAGCTAGGAAGCCTCAGTTCCAGCAGTGGGACCATTATAGGTTCATTATGATGATACACTTTCGTAAAATAACTAAGATATTTTCAGCATAGAAGCCATTCCCAGAAAGAGTTATACTTCGGCTTTCTTGACTAAATAGGAGGCTCGTCTCCTTGCTGATAAACATAACTACAATGAAATCACTTGAACGTATTTTATTTATGAATAAGCAAATATGAATCAGTGTTAATTTCTTATATTTTTATTGGCTTATTATGTTAATAACACCATTTGCAAACAGCTAGGTTATTAAGGAAGTTCTTGGAATGAAGCCTTGTACTATAAACATACAAGTATGCTTAACTTCTCTTCCGATCTTGCCTGGTTTTAAGAGTTAAATGTTGTGGTGGTTAAATATTACCTGGGCCTGGTAGCCGTTCTCGTCAGCGGTGTAGGTGACAACCACTGGGGAACCGTCGGGGGAGGTGTAGCTGTAAGAACCCTGGGACACCTGTTATACAAAAAAAAAATATTTTTAGCACTGTGATGAAGCTCACTCTAAAATGTCAAGCTTCAAATATGCATATAATTATTCATTTCCTGCGTCTGCAGCATAGATCAACAATAACATATCATATACATTATGAACTAAATCATAACCTTCTGGACTAGTGTGGGCGTTACCAGGCCTGTTTTTCATAATATGCATACCTGTATAGATATCACACAGTTTATGATAATAAATGACCTAAGTATGTAAAATTAGTTGATAATAAAGAAATGTACTCACAACACCGCCGGCATCTCCGACCTGCCTGTAGGTACCGACAGACTCAGCCCTGATGCCGTTCGCGGTCTCGTAGCTGGTGAAAAAAGGAAATTATTATTGTAAGAGGAGACTGAACATTTACAAACATAAAAAGCCAATTAACAGTTTAAAAAATCTCCTTTTACAGGATCTGGAGTTAATTTGTCACTGTCTGGAATCATCCAAATTAGAACGAGTCAGTAAAAAGTGAACACTTACTTGTATCTGAAGCCGTCTGGGCTGACCTCAGATTCAGAGCGGAGGATGGCGGCTTGACCGTCGTTGGAGCCTTGGTAAGCCTGGTTGACGACCTGCCTGGCAGCCTGGTAGGTGTTGGATCCAGCCTGGTAAGCGGCGGCGGAGGCAACGGCGACGGGGGCGACCACGGCCCTAGCGGCCACGACGGCGGGGGCGGCTACAGCCCTAGCGGCCACGGCGGCGGGGGCGGCTACGGTGTTCTGGAAACCCCTGGAACCACCGGCTCCGAAGGGAGAAGCGCCGTAGCTCGCCGCGCTGGCAGCGCACACGCACAGAGCAAGAACCTGCGGAATTAATGAAAATTATTAGTTAATGAACGTCTTGTCTTACTTTAAATCTCATTGGAAACTATTAAAAGAAAGTTTTCATCAGTAATTTATAGTACTTCAATTATTTGAATGAGATATTATACAAATAATCTCACCAAGAATTTCATTTTAGTTGAGATCTGTACGAATGTCAGAAACAAACAGGTACCTTCCCAATGAATTCTAATCCTTTTATATTAAAATCAAAGTTAACAAAAAACAGCGCCTAGCATTCTTAGGGTATTGACACGAAAGAGTGACCTTGAATAAAACATTAATTTCTCGATGTCAAGCAGAATATCATTAAGACTGGATCTATTATCAAATCATTTCAACTTATGAGACCATTATTTAATAACCAAACATTTCTACGGAATAGTTCCGTATATTCGTTTAATTATTATTGTATGGTAGAAATCAATTTAAGATTAATAGTACGTAGGTACCTACCCATTACTGCATCTGCCTGCGTCTCCATGCAATGTGTAGATAAAATAAAGTCAAAGTTTTTTTTGCAATAAATTAACTTATTTCCATAAACTTGCGAATTCCAAAAAAAAAAAAGATTTTAACAAGAAAAGAACCGACTTCCAATACAAGTGGAAATTAACTTTCATATCGGAAGTCGGTGTCTTTGGTTTTGTATTTTCGTTTTTTGCTACAAAGTTTTTTATTTTAAAATGTTTGGCTGTGGTACCTACCCCACACAAATTCGTGCTCGCTATGAAATTAACACTGACAGGAAGTTATCACATCTCATGGGTAGGTACGTGTACATTTAAGCTAACTCAAAAACTTCAAAACAATTTTATTTACATATAAAATCAGCCCAGTAATTACGGAGAAATCTGACAAAAAACATGAATAAAAATCTTCGACGAATGCATAACCCCCGCCTTTTTGGTCAGTCGGCTAAAACAACATAAACTCCTCCCAGAAATATGCTAAAATTAACCCAAGCCAACTCGCAGAGGCTCGTTTCACGTTTTTAAACAAATGAGGCAACAACCGACGATTATCCCTGTGCGCACTATGCAAGTGCACCCAAGGACAACTCCCGGTTGGTGTAGGACTATAGCAAGATATGGAAACAAAATTATTGGATTATGGATTTGGGTGGCTAACATGAACTGCTTACCTAGTACTATGGCCCCTGCCTAACCAATGTTTTATTATTATTAAAAGCCCGTCATGTCCCACTGCAGGGCCAAGGCCTCCTTACTCTCTATCCACTTCTCTCAATTTAAAGCCGCTAAGGACCAGTTCTTGCTGAAGGAGTCCAGCTCATCCTGCCATGTCCGTCTGGGACTATTGCGATGTCACTTGCCATTACGAGGGACCCATTTGGTCGTAAGTTTGGCCGATTGGTCGTCTGAAATGCGGCAGATGTATCCAGTCCAATTCCATTTTAGCGTGGCAGCTTTCCAAGTGACGTCAGTTTTCTTTGTGATAGAACGGGTAGTCGTATTCCTAACCCGGTCTGTTAGTTTGACATCTAAAATACTCTGTTCCATAGCCCGCTGACAAACCTCAAGAATGGACATCTGCTGATTTGTCAATGGCGTACATAATGAATTTAACTTTAAAATTGGCTCTTCCAGAGCGAAAATAAATGACCTTCTTTTAAATATGTTTGAAGGAAATTTTAATACGATCAGTTTTTGAAAGCAGTACCTACATACAGACAGGTACAGAACAAACAGACAAACGTTGCGTGTTTTACGTATAAAATAATCTCAATACACATTTCGAGCTTTTTTGAACGTTCTTGTTTAGAATATAAACCTATGTATATCTAGGAAGCAGGTAGGTAGTACTCATAAGGGTTTCTATTTTCATTGTTCCATGACCGATTGGTTATAAATATAAATGCATTCTAATACTTAATATGAAAGAAAGAAAGAAAATACGTTTATTTGCGGTAAACATGACGCAAAAAACATCAGACAACACAAAAAAAAAGAAATGGTTTGGGGAAACATGCGTCACATCCACGAAAAACGGCTATCGCTCAGCATTAAGCTGCGACCCTAAACAAGGCAGAGCCCCAGCGCTGGTGTTCAACAACAGCCGGCGCCGACGTAATGACGTCGTCCGGTGCAGCAAACAAATATTAGGACACTGTACCGGTACAGCGTACTTAAAGAAAAATTCTATAAGTTAATTTACATGTGATAGAAACAAACAGTAATATAAAAAAAGGAAATATACGTGCTAAGAGAATATTATTCTCAATAAACGTTTTACGCTTTATGTAGTGGCAACATTTCGAAACGTACTACTTGACGTACGTGTTTGACGTACGTAATATGGTCTAATGGTCTCAAGATGAGTCGGGGGGCTTTTGGGACCGGGACCGCGGTCCCAGATTTCACCTATAAATGCTATAATTCGTTTTGAGTGGTATTTTGGGACCACAAGAAAAAAGAAGTTAAAGTACGGATATCTAGTCTGGGGTTTTTATACAGTGATAAGCGTCTGATATTAAAACATGTTGTCACTATCATTGCAAGACGACTTAAGAAGGTAAAATAATAAAAATTAAATGGGATTTTGTCTGCACGACGTACTTAGGTACCTACGAGTATCTAAAGTTTTCGAATGTGCATAGCCAAGTGCGATTCAGAAACAGTATCTTGCATGGAACAGTAGATTGCATTGAATAGGGATAGCTTAGTAGTCATTCCTGAGCGAAGTTTAAGACTTCTTTTCGGAAGCGAAAAGGGTCACAACTGAATATAAACATCAATGAATTTTTGGTGACGTTAGAGTAGAATTCAGTTGTTTAACCAATAAGTATTTTCTGGTTATCAAGAACTCTACAGTCTCTCTAAAGAAACTTAAAAACACAAGCACATTATTCAAAACAAAATACCAAGCTATAGATTTATTTTCTCAATTTATTTTGTAACGAAAAGAAGAAAAACCTGAAATGATTTATTGAAGTAGTTTGCTGACAAGACTGTGTGTGTATTTGCATCAAAAATATACCTCATCATTAATCTTAAATACCGATGTACTTACGTAATGCCTAGACTAAAATAAAAATAGGTAAATAAAGCTTTGTGTTCATATGTCAACTATGGGATCATCCTACGGATTTGTCCATATTCAAACAAAGTCTACCTACATATTCAATTGTCTTTCCAATTATACTTGCGGCCTTGAATTTATAAAATTGTAGTCATTCAGCTGCTCATTCTCTATGTAGCTGCTTAGAAGAATTCTAATTGGAATATTTGCAAAACGTTTAATTTCGTTTAGAAAAATTGAACAGTTAAGAAGCAATTTTTTTCTTGCCTCAACGGAATAGTATTTTAACGAGGCGTGGGATACAACGCCCACTCATAGTCATCTTAGATATACTATAAATTAAATACATCCTAGTTAACCTTGGTGATAACACGTAACACTCTGGAAACGTGACTTCCACCGAACGCACCACAAATCGGATGAGGGCCTCTACAAAACTAGTTTCCATCTTCTAAATGTCAACGACTATTATTATCACCTTTACAGTTCATTAGGGGCTGACCCATGCCATCTGCAGCTCACAAATCACGCCTCACATTTATGACAGACATAATATGTAAATATGTTTGTACGGCATAAATTCCACACCTTTGTAATTGGTGTAATACGTTTTTTTTTTCAGATTGTTAAATCTGAATTATGTTTCTGGCTTCGAGATTGAACTTCTAGCAGTCTGAATATAAAGCTGAATGCCACCGTTCAACGTCTTTTAAATTTTAATATCGTGGAATAATTTCAGGATTGTCTCGTATAAATAAATCATTTTGGCGGTTTCGCTTAAAATAAAATGAAAAATGAAGTTCGACGTCAGTCAATGTGAATTTAAAACAAATCTACTGCATTGCCTAGATTATAGTTTTAATATCTACCAAATAAAAATAAATGATTATTAAATACTCAAAATGTTTTAGGGGTTAATATTATACTCATTTAAACAAGGCACGTTTATCCAAAGCCTCCAAAATATATATGTTTTAAACATATATGTATATATTAACATATATAACGATTTTTTATAGGTACCTAATCTGAATAAATTTAACCAGTTTACTAAAAATAATATTATTTCTATAAAAACTCGTCGCGACAACGATTAGAAGATTACCTCACACCTCATCAAAGTTTTTCTAACTCCAAACAACATGTTCAGCAATTTCAGACAGTTTAACAAAATAAATAGAACTGTAACTGTGGAAAAATGACCTAAATGCATTTTTCCTGCGCATTTTTTCGTCTTAAAAGTCCCGATTCAAAAATATTTTCACTTGGTCCATTTCATTCTCCCTTGCAATTTTTTTACAAAATAACTTTACTAATGATGCCACATAAATATTAGGCACACCCACCTTAGTCACCGTCGAGAAAGTTCACCATACTTCCTGGAAACACAACGGAAATGCAAGAATGCAGTACCTACTTAATCGGAACCTTGACCTGGAAGGTAGCAGACGTGGTAACACCCGCTCCTCCGCTGTTATAAATAGACGCTTACCTAACTTAACCTTTTTACCTTTCTAGGTGAACTATGAGCGTCTGTACTTTGTAATAATGCTCCAAGCGACAGATGGTGTGATTGGTTAAAAATAAACTACAATAATTGTGGTAGCCTTACTGCTACCAATTATTACAATCGCTAAAAGAAGAATCATTAAGCTATTATGATGTTTGGAGGCCTTGGAGTTTTAGTTTCGAAAGAAGCACACGTCCTAACGCTGAAATTGGTTTGAGTATGACTATTTGATCCTTTTTTTGCAGGTTGAAATTTCGACGGTCTAATGTGTTTACTCAAATATTGCCAATGTGCTGTTATTAGAGACAATAAGACGGGTGCTAACATTCTAGCGACACTGTTACCTCTAATTAAGCTGAGACAGTGTTCACAACAGGAAGCTAGAAAAAAGTTTTCTTAGACTTTACTTAACTCTGGATGCGTAAAATGTATTTGCCAACAATATGACAGTTATGTAATATTATGGGCCCACATGATGTTTGTTTTGGCCTGAAGGCATAGTCTTGTAACTGCATACCTATACATGGATACCTAAAAGAAGATTTTATATAACAGTATTGATAATAATGCCACGCGTAGTACAAAAGATAGACATGTTACAAAACAATGGCACAATATCTACTACAAATCGTTGATTGTCACTTGTGCATACATCAATCATTAAAATGATCGATGTCATTGAAAAACTAGATTGATGTCATTGGAGTCATCCTTTTAAGCTAAAGAATGTTGTTAGTACGAAACCAAAACCAGATGATATTATCAATGAACCTATGGTACCTTAGAGACCCATCAACGCCACATACAACGTGAAGATAGTTGATATAAAGAACAACGCCATCTTCATATTTCTACTAGAAATAATGAAATGAAAACACAGCTTCTTGACTAAAATGACAAACATGAGATATATTGACGTTTGATATTCAAATTCAATTAAGATGCTAAAAAGTTCACACATGTGTCGCCAGATGGAGCCGAGAAATAATTATTAAAACCTATTGCTACTAGTGTTACGTTCGTTATTGAATGTTTCTTCAAAAAAAGAAAAATGGACAAAATCTCATTTATCTACTATAAAAGCTTGGAGCTAAAACAATTTACCGCCATACTTCCACTACACGCCAATAGCTCGATTAGTACTCGCAGCTCCCCTGATTTGTACCCTGCTATCCATATCTCCATTCTACCATCAAACGATGGCAGCAGGCTCACCCCTATTGGCGAAATGTGGGTGCACTATAGGTACACTTCTGCATAACCCGTCGGGGATTACCGCGGCGTTGTTATTTCCTTATTGCTACATGCAGGTTCTACCGAGGTTCGACGCTGAAGGCAACTTGAGAAAGTCTCGCATGCTGTCAGTTAGTTTTTCAGCAGATCACAGGAATGGATGCACTATGGCATGTTTCTTAAATCACTTGAAAAACTACCTCGAGAATCCATACACATTGCTATTGGACTTATAGAAAGATACACCTCTGCCTAACCCTTCGGGGAATACAGACGTGATGTTATGCTACGCATGACCCATCAGTAAGTAAGTTTAACTTCATCTGCTTATATCCTTGATGAGGATGTATTGATCAAGGACTCAAAGAAAGGGAAAAAAATCAGGAACATTGACAGCAGAACTTCTGTACCTAAATTAGAATTGACGATTAAGGAATCTTTAATTATGATGGAGCTTCTTTATAGTTTCAGCCCACCCATGGTCATCCATAATTTTCTGTACTTAATCATAAATAATAAAACCATGAATAATTAAAGGCCGCATCCTTGACCATTCCTCAACGCATATTTACATTTGATATCAAGTATTTCCGATTATGAAAGCTTTGCATGCACCTTTTGAATTTCATCATCATACCAATAAAAAAAAATTGTGCAGTCTTCTTACGTTAGGGTGTTTCAGTAATTTTTAAATAATCAGGCGTGAACATCTGTATTTCTTAACATAGATTTTTATTGCACATCATATTTATTTGATAACGGCTCCGCGAGCCGGCGCGGGCGCATCTGTTGTCACTTATTTCGTAAAAATGAGAATTAAGTACGCATATCACAGAAGCATGTTTATTATTGTAATTAGTATGTATTATCTGCTACAATATTGCCTAATAAGGTTTCAAAACGCGTTAGTTGTTTTTAAAACTTAATTATAGGTTTATTGATGCAACGTGATGTCAAAACTCTCAGGGTTACCTACCGGCGCATGGCAGTTAGGGCGCTTGAACATGTTCACAAACATAATCAATGTTTTATCTCCTTTACCTTTCTATAGGTTAAAGCGTTAACATTTTGATGTAAGGAGGTAAAATGTTCATTTTAATTAACATAACTGCCACCACCCATTGAATGTCAGCAATATCAACAACAATAATTGCACACTAAAGGATGTTAGGATGATTGGCAATTAGGACTTTGTTTTTCATGATCGTGATAATGAATGTGCTTAATTGAGCACATTCAAAGAGTAAATAAATATGAACGGTGCATTGTCCTGCAATGCACCGGGCATATTTATTTACTCTTTAAATAATTCAGCAGAAAATGTACAAAAGGATTTCGAACGTTTTCTGCTGAATTATTTCCTTTCAAAGCTCAGTGACATGTAATTAGAGAAGCCTATTTAATAATGATTATGGTGATTATAATTTTTCCTTTCAATATTACTTTATAACAGGTAGTGTAGAGGTGGTGCAGTTGCACAAACGATGGGATACTTATTATCATGTCCTACGTGTCCTGTCATCTGCACGTTACAGGAACTGATGGACGCTCATGATGGCGCCAAACACGTAGCCGAATTCTGTGCCGAGCCTATTTAGATTGCAATCGACACGCTAAGAAGAAGGAGACAGTGTGTCAGTTGTTGATAGTAAAATTGACTACTGCTCACATCCCTGCTAATAATATCTAGACTTAAGAAATTATAACCATTCAGTATGCGTTATGCTACTGCTTTGGTGCTTAGAAGGTCGAGATGCATAATCAGACTATAGTGTCCCCAGTGTTGGAACCTAGGCGTCCAAACTCCAGTCCATAATTTATATGGCCAAAAATTATGTGGTTTTTTTTACAAGACTCCTGAGGGGCAAGTCTTGTAATTTTAAGAGCGTTTACAGTCTAATCTTAGTCTCAATCTGTCAAAGTTACCTCTAATTTTCCTACATTTTTTATAAGTTTTTGACATCCATTGTCACTGAGATGTGATTGCGACTATATTTTTAACGTTGTTAATTACGGGAATTGGCCTTCTGATAGAAGGTAAGGGTTAGGAGAAAATGTAATAATTAATTTTTAAATTTTATATTTACATCATACATGTTTATGTACACAATAAAAAGATATAAAATAGTGAATTTCTAATAGGCGTTTTAAGTATTCTATAATAGAGCAATGGACCTTGTCTATTGAAATATTAAGGAATACTTTATCATTTAAATTATAATACATTGAATAGTGCTTAACCTATAGTTCAAACATGAATTTACTTTTCAGGCTGGGGAGGTGCGGTGGCGAGGTATGCCAGGGCGCGCTGGATGGCCTCCGGGATCGGGGGAGGGGTGGGTATGTGGGCACCCTGGGGCTGGAATCCATTTTCGTTTGCGATGTATGTCAGCTGGATGTTGCCACCGTCCTCGCTGGGGTATGAGAACTGTCCTTCGACCTGCAGGGCAGGCTCTTCGGCGCCGATGTCCTTCAGGGCTCCCTTCTCGTCGGCCTTAATACCATTGCCGGTTTCGTAAGCCCACGAGTAGGAGCCATCGGGGTTAATCTCGTTCACTTGATTCACGATCGGGATGGGTTCAGTTGGGCCTTGAGGCACGGCGAGGGCGACAGCCAAGAAACCGAGGAAGATCTGGAATAAATGAATTGTTATGAATATTTTATATCACCACTTAACTTTTAATCTTTTTCATAGGGGTCTTTTTTATTGAAAGTTTTAGTTTATTTTCTGGAAATCCCAGTTAGGAATTCCACACAGCACTGCGATCACAAGGCACTTTCTTTTAGGTATCCAATGAATGAATGCACTATCACAACACTTACAATGGTTTTCATGTTTGTGTTTGTTGGTCGGTGAAGGCACTAGACAATGTTGATCTAACAGTGTTATCGGTATATATACGGATGGGTCACTATGCCGCCTACCACCTCTGGATGGTATTGCACCATTGGACACGTCAGAATAAATTCGACAAAATATGTGCGTGCCTACTGTAGTCAATGCGCTTGCGTGATATTTGCAGCATCATGTTTTAATCGGCCCTCAGTTAATTCTTTGCCTTTGGATGCGATAGGACGTTCAGCAACTAACTTCTTAAAAAGCAGGAATTCCTAGCCGATACCTAATTTAAATAACATTCGGATACAATATAATATCCGGGATGGAATTCCCCAAAAAAGTGAAAATAATTTTTCCGTAAATAATATGAACGATCAATTGTATTGTGCTTTCTTTGTACAATAAAGAGGTTTGAGTAACTTTGTATGGACTAGTAGCATAATTTTTTTTTTCAGCAGCCACCAATAATTTTCGTGTTACTTTGTTGTGCTGTTTTAAGTACACAAGTACACATATTATATGTTCAATTATTTTTGTCCTAAGTGATATCGAAGCTGAGATATTTGCATTTGAAGATTTTAAAAGGTCTTTAATATAAATACTTCAATTACTGTCCAGCGTAAAGAAATCTAAGTTATGCTTTTAGATGTTTGATATTAGAGATATAAGTAAGCATGTTGTAGACAAGGTCTACAGATTTGATCCTCCTCACTAAGCTGAAAAGAGGAATCATGTATTATTTTCAACTCACAATTCACATAGATGTTATAGTGCTAGTGAGTTCACGCATTTTCGTATGTCATATATATGTCTCTTGTTTTATAAACATACAGGTACTAGGTTTCACAAAACTTACCTGCACAACATTTGCAATTTCCACCAAATACGTCATTAAAGACGAATTGTTTTGCACGAACTCGGCTGTTAAACTATATAATCTACGACGAGTCCCGCCAACACCATTTAGACTTCGTCGGCAACAGATAAAACTGCACTGTTAATTGCATCCATGGCGTTATACATCCAAATCGTATATAATATCAGATTCCAAAGAGCTATGCTGGGTCAGTCACAATACACAAACAATCACAATGTCCAAGGAAATGCCAAATGTCACACGTCCATTTATCTACGTCATTGTATTTGATTTATTTTATTTGGAAATCCTGAAAAAAAAAACGGAATAAACCTAAACGAGTGCAGTAGAATATAATAACTATAATAACTTCTTCGATTTTAATGAGCAATACAAAACAAAATATCTCCGTTCCCATAGGGTTTAGAGAAATGTATCCATAGTGGCTTTTGATTGCTTTATTCTGTTCTTTCATAATATCCAAGTTTCATTACTGGCCGCTCAACTTCAAAACGACGCCAACTTTACTCAAACCCGTTTGCACATTCTTTACGTAAAGGTATACCGAATACTTTCAAACAGGAAAATGTTTCATAAATACTTAAATATCACAAAAATCATGTGCCTATTTTATTTGAAAAATATCTCTTTTCATGTAGTTATATTTTAATTGACAGTATATAAAACAAAAGTCAGCCTAATAACCATGTGGCACATTGATTCATTTACCGTTTCTGAAAATTTTCCTGCTAAAGAAGTTTCGATGTCTACACGTAAAAAATTACTTTCTTATAATCCCACACAACATTTTCTGTTCCTACAACGAAGCTCGTTTATCTATTTCTGGGTGAATAGGTAAACTCTATAACATGTTTGTACAACGATAATTTTATGCAATAATTCCAATAAAAAGATGTCCCAAAACATTAAAACACAATAGTTTACCAGTTTTATGAATCCGGTGATACAAGGTCATCTCATTATTAGACAGTAGGTAGGCAAGTATAAATAACTAATCAACTATGTTTCTACAATATATTGTGAAGATTTTGGGAGATGATAAAATATTTTTTTTATAGGAAAAAATACGTTAATGCTTGAATTATAAGCGATAACGATACTAATGTTGAGTATAGAGGTAAAGGTTCCTAAATAAATTTTAATACTTACCTACTTCAAAATATCCTGCTAGGAATTTTAATTAAAATGTTACATTAATAAATATTGCGCAATGTGGATAGTCAAAAGGTCAATATCAGATTTTAGGTACGAATGTATGCTTGAAGTAAATGACTATATTTGAAAGAATAGCTATGCTCACTTACGATATTATAGGTAATTGATTAGCACGTCTGTACGAAGGCCGTGTAGGAATTAAGATAAGCTTTATTTTGTAAGAAAAGGATGAGGTTATTACTTTAGGCCAAAACTCTTTGCTAGTCACTAATACAAAAAAATCAGACCCTTAACAAGCACAATTGTTATTATTGTTGCAAACTTAGGGCAACCACTGACACAACAATAAAATTTGACAAATATAGTGCTACTCGTATTGGATAAAAAAATCAATGTTCAACTTATTACATAGAACTGAAGTGAACCGGAAGCTGCGCAAGTTACAGGCCCAACTCGTTTAACCATACCTATTATTATAATATTTTTTTATGAAAATATCTTTTCTTCGCCAGTGATTGAAGGGTTTTCCTGAATGTATGTAGGTAAGGGATAAGGTATATTTGGAAATCTAAGATTTAATGAATAATAAATAATTCACGAAACGCGATATACATATAAATATTAAATAACATCATGTAAGCCATAATTTAATTTATAGGTACAGACGCCAGCAGGTCAAGCTACCCGAGGACGGTAGTGTTCAGCGGAGGGATATTACTTGTGGGGTTCCGCAGGGGTGGGTTCTAGGTCCTCTCTTGTGGAACCTAGCATATGACGCGGTCCTGCGTGTCGACCTCCCTGTCGGCGTTAATATCGTTTGCTACGCAGACGATACTCTGGTGTTGGCTGGCGGGGACACCTTCGAGGAGACAATCCAGCTTTCAGAGCTCGGGGTGGCAAAAGTTGTGGCGTCAATCCGCGGGCTGGGTCTGGAGATAGCGCCTCAGAAAACTGAGGCGTTATGATTCCATAAACTGCCGAGGAGCAGAGAGCCACCCAGCTCGTTGGTCCACGTCGGAGATGCGCAAGTCCAGGTGGGGTGATACATAAAGTATCTTGGCCTCACCCTGGACGGTCGGTGGGGCTTCGAAGAGCACTTCGAGTGCCTGGTTCCCCGGATCGAAAAGGCAGTGGGTACTTTGTATAGACTGCTGCCCAATCTCGGGTAACCTTGGGAGGAAGTTCACCGCCTCTACGCGGGTGTCGTGCGATCGATGGTCCTTTACGGGGCGCCTGTTTGGTCAGGTAGACTGTCAGGCGTCAGACGCTGCAGGACTAAAGTCAATAGACTGCAGCGGAAAATGGCCATTCGTATCGCACGAGGATACCGAACGATATCCTTTGAGGCGGGAACTCTCCTGGCGCGCTTTCCGCCGCTGGACATCCTGGCGGATATGGACGCGAAGGTCTACGACCAAATTCGCGATGTCTGCCAAAGCGGGAATAGTGTGCCAGAAAGCGCATTCGTAAGGCTGAGGCGGTGGGAACGGCGACACCCACTCGAGCGGTGGCGCGTGCGGCTACAGCGGCTGCAATATTCGCGCAAGCGCGTTATAGAAGCCGTTCTGCCACACTTCGAAGCCTGGCTGAAAAGAGGGGAGCGCATCTCCTTCAGGCTCACCCAGGTGCTCACCGGACATGGTTGCTTCGATGAGTACCTGAACAGAATTGGGCGACAGGCCATGGCAAATTGCCTCCACTACGAAGGCAGCCTGGATTCCGCACAACACACCCTCTAGGAGTGCCCTGCCTGGTTCTCCGAGCGGCGAGTCCTGGTTGCCTGGATCGGGCGAGACCTGTCTCTGCCGGCAGTTGTGAGGGCTATGCTGGCAGAGATAGAGAATTGGACGGAAGTAGCCTCCTTCTATGAGACCGTGATGGTCAAGAAGGAGGCCGCCGAGCGGGATCGGGAGAGGGCTGATCCTGCTCGTAGAAGGAGGCGTCGGGGAGGCAACCGCCTTGGCACCTTATACGCCGAAACCCGCTTACCAATTAAGGTAGGTGGACCTTTGAGGTCGCGGGCGCTTAGAGTGGTGACTCTGTCCGCCTACCAAGTGATGCCAGGGAAGACGGTGGCACAGTGGTCACGTGTTGCCTTGCATAGCGAGGCTTAGGGGAGGCCCCTTTACAGTCTCCCCAGGGATGTGCCTTATAGGCGTTGCGCAGGGAGTGTTCCGGAATTGGTCTTTTAAGAGGAACCGGGACCACCCCTATGTACGGATAGTGATCACCAGGGTGGTTGCAGTGAGGTCAAAATCCCAGACTCCCCGACCTCACTCCCCGGAGGTCGGGTGC
Organism: Apamea epomidion; assembly: GCA_947507525.1. NCBI lineage: Eukaryota > Metazoa > Arthropoda > Insecta > Lepidoptera > Noctuidae > Apamea > Apamea epomidion. The sequence goes on along the minus strand of OX382228.1, from coordinate 11,204,306 downwards.
CTTTTGAAGGTTTCCCCCCGAAAACAAAAAAAAAAGGTCAAGCTACCCAAAACTGTCAAATTTACCCCATCAACCTTGAACCTTAATGCTTTAGCGATAAAGTTGAAAATCTATTAAAGAAATTTGACAGATTGTAGTAGCTTGATGTGCTGGCGTCTGTACTTAAAAGCTTATAAAACACTTATTTTGCATTGATTTTAACTAATAACGACAAGTACTTTCCGGTTTATATTTTATGTTCTAAGTAAGTTGTATTTTTGTAGTCGTTAGATATTAGATATTAGACCCATTTTTTTATTTAAGCAGGCTTTCCTAACCTTTAAGTTGGTAAGCCAAAATCACATAAAACATCCTCATTTGGACTAAAAAGAATAATCCTAAGATATGATTGATATTTGCATAGCAATCAGATATGAATGAAAATGACTGATTGCTATGCAAATATTTATTTAATATATGTTTTATGTTTATTGATAGTACACGAGGCAAACTAAGAATACCTCATGGCAAATATTAGACATTTGATATTTTTTATCGAGATTTGACTATATTTTACGTGTAGATAGATTATGTTAAAATTATTATAATGTTGCCGTGCCCTAACCGGGTTTCATGTTGGAACTTACTTATTGTAACATCGAAATGTACACATGAATGCAATAAAGAGTTTGAGTTAGAGTTATGTTTTGTTCCATACATACTCAAATTGCTTCACCCATTCATAAAAATCCAAATAAAATATTGAAGACCTTGCATGGTTTTTAGGCTTAATATTTAAATTACTGAAAATATGCAAAAAAGGTCAGCGAAACGCTTCTGCATATTCGTGAGAGATACCGCGTCAATGTTGCTGCTAAAGTTTGAAACCCGATTTACATTGCGTTACCCATCTAACATGTCCTTCATTTTATATTTATATTTATCTAAATCTTTCAAATATTCACTTGTAAATAAATCAATAGGTACATAATCTACTTGATAACATCCCTTCTCCTTCATCCGTTCCTTACCGTTGAGGATCGGGACTCCTTCTCATGTTTTATTTCTGAAAGATCTCCATTAGCTTTGGTCTGTGTCTAGATGGGGGATCCCCCAAATAAAAGTGGCAACTTCACAGGCACTTCCAGTTACTCCAACACCAGATGGGCAATTCTCGTAATTTCAAGAACGTTCACAGTCTGAGGGGAAATTCTCGTAATTTTAAGAACGTTCATAGTCTGATCTCAATCTCAATCTGTCAAAAATACCTCTAAATTGCCTACATTTTTGACAAGTTTTTGAAATTTGTATGTCGCCGAGATGAGACTGCGACTAGATTTTGAACGTTTTAAGTTAAGAGAATTGGCCTTCTGATCTCAGTCTCAAACTGTCGAAAATACGTCTAATTTTCCTACAATTTTGACAAGTTTTTGACATTTGTTTGTCGCCGAGATGATACTGCGACTAGATTTTGAACGTTTTAAATGACAAGAATTGGCCTTCTGACTGATAATTTTAATTCGCTGCTATGGGGCAGTGGTAACTGTATTTTTTCTAACACTGCCTGTACGCTTTATTTACACAACATCTAAATTGACACAAAATGATTCAATACATTGTCTTTCATATCTATACATACATGTTTTTTGTCTGTCTTCTGTCTGTTTGTTCCGGCTAATACCCGAACAGGCTGGACCTATTTTGACGGGACTTTCACTGGCAGATAGCTGATGTCATAAGGTGTAACTTGGGATTTTATTTTAGAAAAAGAATTAGGGTTAAAAAAATTTAAATATTTTCCAATACGCACGCAAGCGAAGTCGCAGGCACAATTAGTAATAGATACGAGGTAATATTCTTCAAATGTTACTTCTGTTTCGATTTTAATTAACCATTTAGCTCAATAATCAGCGGCTGGTTTCGTTGAGCCCATTTTCACATGGTTAGAAAAAAAAACATTGGATCGATATTCTGTTCTGAATGATTAACATTCTATTATAAAAGTACTACCTACAACATTATCAACGATAATGAAACAACTTTTAAATTTGTTCATGGAAAAATGTATGTTTACTTTTTAGCCCTATTTTTTTTATTCAAGCGTCTTTTTTTTTACTTGAGCATTCTATATCACTACATTTTATAAACACTACAAAGTCCCCCACCGACGCATCTGTCTGTCTGTCTGAACGCGCTAATCTCTAGAACTACCTGTCGGAATTGAAAAATCCTTTTTGCATATGTTAGCCTAATTCTTAAGAAAGGTTATAGGCTATTTGACATCATACTGGGACCCTTAGGATACGAGTAAAAATTAAAAAAACAGTCAGGAAGAACGGTGAGCAAAAACCATGCGACGCGATTGGTCGGGGGCCGAGGGAGTTTTATAAAAATGTGGCTGTTATTTTAGTATTTTGTGTATCTTACGACTTCCACGCTAACGAAGTACTGACCAGAAGCTAGAAGTAATTAAATGAGATCCACATTAATGTCTGGTGCACGCATAAATTATCAAGTGTTTCGAAAAGCCTTTTCCTAGACGATCTGCACTTTTTCGTTTGTACTCACATTGCCGGTAACGAAAAACAAAATAAAGCACTATCAATATTTATTCATTTATTTCGACTGTAATCATTAATGATTGTTAGTTTTTATTTTAACCTAACGTCCATTTTGAAAGCAATAACAACATTGTTAGGAACGACCATTTAACTCGTTTCATTGGTCCGTAACCAAATGTATGGTTTTATGTTTCATATTTGTACAATGTCGACTGAATCATGTGGTGATGACGGTGATTGTTATGAAAAGTTACAATAAAAATGGGAATACTGATTCTTTTTCTAGCCATTGTACCTTCATTGCCTTACTTACCAAAGGAATGAATTAATAAATTATTCACTGTTAAGGGTTCATAGGTATCGCGAGGGTTGGTTCGAGATGGCGCGGGAAAAGAGTACCAGGAAGGATTTGGGGGAGGCCTTTACCCAGCTGTGGGACAGTAAAGGCTAATAAAAACAAGGGTTCCTACTCAGGTACGTAAGTGATTTTTTTAAAGTAATTTATTTACAATTAACTTTTTTACGTGGACTTATTTTCTATTTTTTGATGATATTACAATAAAATTGGACAGTTCTTTCGAATTATAACGATTTATTACCTACACGAAACGTATTTAATTTCTCATTTTAAAGTTAACCTACGTGGCCTACAACTGTCTGTCTCAACTATGTGCCAATCTCATTCAAAGCCTTATTCACCTTGCGGCATGACCTTTCGACACTTAGATGTGCGCCCGCGCCAATACTTATTAATGTTTTCTTATCTACTGTTATCTTACCCTTAATAAGGTTGGCAACAGAAGTTAGTTTGATAACTTCAAACTTTGAGCTTTATTGTCTGATTTGGTTGACATGAAAATATCAAAAAAGTATACGACTTAGGGCTGATTTATCCAACGCCAGATAATTTTATCGGAGGAATAATTTTGAATTTTTGACAATTCTTTCAGACCATTCTTCCATACAAAATCTGTCAGACGTCAATTTTATTCCACGAATAAAAATCATCTGTCCATTGAGAAATCAGCCATTAATACAATCAGTTGCCTCGTTTAAAAAAAATCCTATTCAGAAAAAAGTGAACGCAAAAGTACACGTACTTATCATACGTATTTAAGTGTAATCGAATCCTTTATAAACCTACCTACTCATGATCTTATACCCAGAGTTGTCAATACTGTGATACAATCGAGCGCTTCTCATTAAATGCTCGTTGATTGGATTTACCAAGATAGATTGTTAACGTCATTACCAAAATGTATGCACAAACACTGGGTGTGGTGATTATATCAATTAAGTGTTATTGCAAAGATAATGTCAGGGGTAATCGGTCACACTGACACACACAATATCCTATTAATATTTGCAACGACAAATTGTATTATTGCTATCCAATTTTAAGACTTTTGCGCTCCAACGTATTTTTAATCTAGTAGGTAGCTAGATAGCTACCTACTACATTAAAAATACGTTGGCACAAGACACAAGGGTAGCCCGCGAAATTCAAATTTGCAGATCAGTGTCGGGTTGTGATTCGCGAACGTAACTAGTATGTATTTACAGAATTATAATCATTAAAATCATCAATACAACCCTCTATATCATCGTCATGAATATCAGAGTAGGTAGATACCTACTCTGATATTCATGAAAAAAATATTAAGGAATTCCCCTAATTTATATTATCTCTAGTGTATATTTTTGCAAATGTGTATTTATTCTGATAACTTACCTACTCAAAATTAATTAGATGGCAGCCGCCGGTTTGAGCGGTTCTTCGAACAAATTGTTCTTATGCAAATTATCAGCTGACCTTCACGTTTTAGTCCGAATAAGAAAAGAGAGTAAAATGTATTTTTGATGAGAGTCAACTATTCTGCGGCTAGACTAGTTCTATTAATTTATTTATCATTATCAAGTCTAAGAGTACCTATTATTAAAATACGATTCAGTTGGCATAAAAAATTAAAAGTTGGGATTAAAGTGTTTCATTAGCTTTATTGATTGTAGAAAATTATAAAATACACATCACTATATGTGATTTTGAGTATTGTTGCATCAGCCTACATAAAATCTATTGTGGGGCAGCAGCTCCCTGTGGGGGCGCGGCGGTGGCGAGGTAGGCGAGGGAGCGCTGGATAGCCTCGGGCACCGGGGGCGCGGTGGGCAGGTGCGCGCCCGACGGGTGGAAGCCGTTCTCGTCAGCGGTGTACGTGAGGTGGATGGCGTCGCCATTCTCACTGGGGTAAGAGAACTCGCCCTGCACCTCCAAAGCATCGACATCTCCGACCTTCTTCAGCTCTCCCTTCTGATCAGCAGAAATACCATTCGCAGTTTCATAGGCATACTGGTAAGATCCGTCGCCATTGATCTGGCTGTCATCCTTCACGATGGCGATGGGCTCAGCCGGGGCTCCTTGTGGGGCTCCTTGAGGAGCAGCGAACGCCACCGCGAACAGCATGCAAGCCAACACCTGTCACAAAAACTATAGTTAGACGATGCAAATAAATAAACATAGGCCATATTACCAACAGATAATATGTAATGTGCTGCGTTAATTGATGACTTCCTAAATACTTAACGTATATGTTACCGGCCAAACCCGATTTTAGGATGAACTAGTTTCGCCTAGGCCAAACCAGTTCTCCCTGCACGCGATAGGACAAACCAGTATAGCCTAGGCCAAACTCGTTCATCCTGTTACCGATAGGATAAAACAGTTTAGCCTAAGTCGAGTCAGTTTATCCTAGTTAGAATTTTCGTGCTTTAGGATAAACTGGTACGTCCTACTCTGAACTAATTTTGCCTAGTCGGAACGCACGTCGCTGCCTGTACGAACGGGGAATTTCCAAGAATCATGTCTGGCTCGCCCCTCACGCCCTTCAACCCCTCTTCGCTCGCCCTGTTCGTTGATTTGAATGGTATTTTGCATCGCCAAGTGCGTGTGTTAAGTTACCGGATGCGTTTAAAATAAAATTGTAAAAATAAAATTAACCAGGATATTGAAATATCTTTAAGGACTGCAGCCACAAAACATTCTGTTGGATCAGGGCATGGCTTCGTGAAGTGCAATTGCATGAAAAACTGAACAACAAACAAATGCAATTGTAAGAAAAACAAAGTACTCTGCAATTCTAAGTGCCACCAGAGTAAACCTTGCAAAAATAAGTAAATAAGCAAAATGCAGATAAGGTGATTTCTGTGGATGAAAGATGACAGATGTGAAATTACTGATTAGTTAACAAATAACTTTAATAAATCATATTGACTATTTTATTTCTATTCTTTTATTCAGTTTACTTTGAAAAGCTTATAGAAGATACAAACTAGGTGAAATTAGGTCAGACTAGGACATACCAGTTTATCTTAAAGCATGTAAATTTTAACTAGGATAAACCGATTCGACCTAGGCTAAACTGGTTTATCCTATCGGTAACAGGATGAACGAGTTTGGACTAGGCTATACTGGTTTGTCCTATCGCGTGTAGGGAAAACTGGTTTGGCCTAGGCGAAACTAGTTCATCTTGAAATCGGATTTGGCTGGTAACATATATATCAAATCTATTCGAATTTGTATGTCGTTTAGTCGACGAATGTAATGGTCTGTATTATTATTTTTATGATGAAGCACAACACTGAACTTAGTTTTATGCCAACGTCAATCTACTTATTTTAGAAAACACTATGTTTTGTTGGAAACGTAAAGGAAACTTTTAAAGCACAGAATTTGTTATCACTTACAATAGATTTCATTTTGTAGTGTTTGGTGATGGTAGAACAAGCAGTGATGATAACTGTTGTCGACTGATGCTTTCAGTCCTGAAAAATTGAGTTTTTATAGTTATCACATATTCCCACCTCCCTTCATTCTAGTTTCACAATTCATTGTGGTGTCGCGAAATCTATGAGATAAGTAAACACTGGATGCATTACCTCGCCTCGTGTATGTCAACCTGGCCTGCGACGTAATGGTAAATAACAAACATAACGGATCCTCCATTTGCGAGGCCTTACTAGCGCAAGCTTCGTGCTGTTTGCACAAAAGATTTACATTCATACCAATTGGCAATTATCCACGGCCGAATTTGCCACAGTTACTCAAATTCTCAAAAGTAGGTATCAAACACCAAGCATCTAGGTATTATTACTTTTGTTGGAATTCGTTTCAATAAACTGACATTTCCAAAATGAATTTATAATATTATCTATTTTTATAAGTAGACATATCATGAATAGGCAATAAACTAGTATAATTATCATACATAGGTACACGCGATCCGGCTGTTTTCGAGGTGAAGTTCACGAGGCGGGTGCGTGATAGAAGAATTTCTTCAATGGCTCGTAGTCGTGGCGAGCTTGTAGTACCTAGCGTACTCACGTACAACGTCATTACGTAAAGCTCTCGAGGGGATCCATGACACACCGATCCAATCAAGTCTATAGTTTCGCCATCGTTTGTGCGCAAATAATGAGCATGGTTATTAACCTCTCTACCTATTCATTACGTACTTATAGCTACAGAATGTGTAACTGTAATACCTATGATTATTTGAAAGGGATACGCCATCTGGTTCATTATTAAACTCAATATGAATAAGAATAACGATCCAATCCGGCCCATCAGGCAGATACACTCCTGTTTACTATAGAAAATAACTCTAGAGGAAATAAGTGTAAGAAAAATGTGCTTACAACTCTGTTGAAGTAACCTATTGATAGATGATCTGTATATAAAATAAGCTTAGTATTAATTAGCGGCTACGTCGATTTGCGAGCAATCGTATGATGTACAAAATTAATGTGTTTTTCCAGAATAAATTTAAAAGACTTGCTTGTTCAAGATCGCCAATAAAATACAATCATAAATAATAGTAGTAAAAATAGAACAAAGATAATAAAACTATAAGGTTACCAATCTATAAAACTAAAACTGTAAATTGACAAAATAAAGTTATCGGTATCGTAAATGCTGTTTTTATTTTATCAATTTGCAGAAGCTGGGACGGTACATTCTAATTTCACTAAGTACTTTCAATATTTTTCTTTTTTTACATTGAGGAGTTGATTTGACCATCTGCCTTCACCGACGACGGTCGTTTCGGTGAGTACGATATTTTTATAAACTAAAATATGCAATTCATCATCACCTTTAAGATATGTAATATTTTCGTGGTTTACTCCAATAACATAATTTTATAAATGCAAGTTGATCCCTGGTTTTGCACTATCTGAAACTAGGTAAATACATATTATGACCACATGTATGCTATGTGGTAGTAATATGTATTGGTTATGTGGTCATGTGGTTATATGTATTGGAAGTAAAAGTACATAATTGTAACATATGGAATGATTCCATATGTTACAATTAAGTACTTTTACTTCAATCATAAGTGCTTACTCATGTTGATTTAGAAAGACTTCAATCATTTGAAACTGTCGGTATCGGCTCAATACAACCTACGTTATTATGCAAGTGATACCATCCATGGTAGTCTTTATGAATAGGTATTCAGACAACAAAAGATTTCAATCCTATCTCTTATGTAAATCGTATTGTAGACACTTTAGTGAATAGAATGTCTTCAGGCAAATTCTGATATTGCTGCATTAACATCTATTAGTTGGGAGTGGTCTACGGGTGACTTATGTATGGCTATGATAATTTGATGAAGTCATTTGACATTTAAAGCTCCAGTACATATTTGTTGAACTAACGATTTTTTTCTTAAGAATGATTCAATGGTTTTTTTTTTTGCAGTTTTACACGTCTCATCACGTTTCGTGGAAGCAGTAAGCTCTACAAGTCGTGCCGTGAATATCGGTCGATTGATTAGCATCTAAATGTAGGTGTACAAATAGCTGTAGTTGCAAAAAGTACTAGTTTCTACTTTACTTTTCTAATCATATTTTGAATGTGGAAGGTACCAAACATACTAAACGTCATCGGTATTCGGGTAGTCGGGTTGCAACTATCACTCAAGTAATGAATAACGTACAAAGTAAAGTCAAAACTAAAAAAAACTCCAGCATTTATTTCAAATAGGCACCATAAAAGGCACTTTAGAACGTCATAATTTACAATAAAATAGAATTGGTTCTAGTCGCCCCTTCCAAAAGGTAGTTTCGTATGGAGAAGAATAGGAAAAACTCCGACGTTAATCTTATAAAATGTTATACAATATTTTGTATACATTAATTATATGTGAAGACGATGCACCCAGAATACAATTACTATACCACAATAGGTAAAAGAATTAAAACTGAAGCAATGACAGATAAATTAATTATGCGATAAATACAGTCATTACGGTGCTCACATATTTACAAACATTGTAAAATTAGACGATTTTCCTAAAAACAAGTCCACTGACTTATTACTTGTTTTAACTCATTTCTGTCTTTGTGAGTTAAAGTAATCACAGAATGTAAATCAATGACATATGAAATAATAAATTTTACAATTAAATTAGCACCCAGTTTGATTTTGTCTGGTCCATGACATACAGCTGCTTGTATCATCTATCAAATTAAGCTCAAGAACTACTTAATAGATGTTTAAATAGAGATTTAATACATTTCTACTTTTTCCTTTTTCCCAACTATGTTTGGGTCAGCTTCCAGTCTAACCGGATGCAGCTGAATACCTGTATTTCACATGGAGCGACTGCTTATCTGACCTCCAAAACCCAAGTACTGCGTAATACGATACCCCTTGGTAAGAATGGTTGTCAGACTTTCGGGCTTCTGACTACCCGTAATGACTGTCAAATATCCACAAATGACAGCCGGGACCAAAGGCTTAACGTGCTTTCCGAGGCATGGAGGAGTCTCGGTATGTAAAGATGGTCACCCATCTACAGATCAACCGTGGCAATCGTAGCTTAAGCTGATCGATCGATCTTCATCATGAGATGAAATATCGCATTTGAAAAAAAATCCCATGACACTCATAGAGTCTTGGAATCAAGTATAGAAAAGTTCTACATAATATAATATAGATTTGATACCATGTGGAGGTATCATTACCTACCTACCTACTCCGCGACTACGCCTATTAAATACTTCAGTTCTACGTTAGACATCAACAGGTGTTTACCTTTGTAAAAGTGATTGGGCAACGTGATGAAACCAATTTTTTGTAGGATAAGAATTTCGTCAATATCAAATCCTAGCTTGAACATGATACAAACAAAACGAAAAGTAAAATAATCATTATGTTTATGCTAATCGCGGGTCACTGGTTGGATAGGAAGTTTTTATTATTTTTATAGATTATTGGCGACATTAAAAATAATAAAAATGTCCAACCCGGATACAAAGTCAATGATAAAACAAGTTATTAACAAAACAATATGTATTTAAAACATCAGTTAGGTCAATGGGTTACGCAAGTACAAAGTTTAACCTTCACAATTAGGCACGATGCATAGATCAGGCATATTTTGGGTATTCTCCGATGTTTTCCTACCTGTTTGTAGCATGGCGACGATGGGCGAGCGACCTTGACACGGAGGTGCAGAGAAAGTGAACAGACCGGTTGTTGAGCAAGGGGTCGCGCCGAACTAACTTCAGCCGCTTAGGACTCGACCACATGTGATGCTTTTAATATGGCAGTTCAATGCGTATTGGAATGATGATTGTTTCAGAAAAAGTAATGGAGTTACGTTTTAATTAGTTTTGGTATATATGAGTATGAGGAAAAACAAACCATCCATAGGGATGGCTTGTTTTTCAAAGGTCAATGATGTTTTAAAGGTCACAATAGATTGGAAATTCTAGTGGTTTACGTACAAGACTTGTATCTTGAGTCTACTGCCTAAGACTTATCGGCCGTTATCGGTTCAATCAAATCTTCATAGCTTAGTTAATGAAACCATTTAATTTCTAAAACTTTTACTGCTAAATTGCAAAGCGTTCTAGAGCCCGACCATTATCAGATGCGACCTACGATTTGGAATTTGTGAATATTGCAATATGATTTCACTATGATCTGAATAACATTGCATTAAGAAAGAACTACAAAAGACCCACTACGAAATAATTACAATTTAATCATCGTGGGAAAACCAAAATATATTATTATGTATGTATATGCATTTATGTGTACAATTATTTTATCATTGAACTTATAAGCTTAAACTAAAATACACTTAGCTCCAACTTCTTATACATTTAAAATACTTGATGGTTTTCGAACGCTAAACATGTGTCCATCGCGGCGCAAGCGCAGGGTGTAATTACCATTGACAGCCAGTGAGCCGATAATCACCACAAACTGTTATTATAAACTCTAACCTTGTGAATGAACAAACAAATATTTAATCTTCGAGTTGCGAAATGAAATTATTAGATCAAAATAAACGGTTTTTAATTGAGGCTTTAACATTCTACACTTACTTGCGCAATCATTAACAGTTCCATATTCTCCTTATTAAACATGTTTTTATCACCGGATGATATGTTTATTTATGGATCCTGCCTGTAGTAATTAATAATTTTCAACCAAATCATGATCTTGACAAAAATTAAAAATCAAGTTTTTACCGCAAATCACTAAACGAAAACTTGTTTTGATAGAAATTCCAATAAAACGAGATAAGCTTAACATAAAACAATAATATATTATGCAAAATTTACAAAAAATATAAAACTACTTAAAACAGATACATTACATAACATTTTTTTTTTGTTTTTTTTTTAAGACCTTGGCATCACAATGTGAATAAGTAAATCTATGACTGAGTTTCAATTGTTAAAATCCTAGTCCCTTAATCAAACCTGGAGTAAAGTTACGCCACACTTTCACCACGAAAATGGTAAATAAACTGTAATGTTGAGGTGTAACTATATTCCGTGTTTCATTATTAAAGGTGTACATGTTTAGCTGTGGTTTAGTTCCTGGCATATTCTCTACTGTCTGGGTTCTGTGGGGGGAGCGTTGCAAGGTAGTCCAGGGCGTCCTGGATTGCTTTGGGAACTGGGGGGGCAGTCGGGATGTGAGAGCCCTGGGGCTGGAACCCATTCTCGTCAGCCAAATACTGCAACTGGATCACCTGAAAAAACAAATACAATTTGGTCAATGAGGAAATAAGAAATTGCACAAAACTTCGTGTGTTTTATTTATCCGAAAATGAGGCGAGACTACAGTTATGGACCTGGGTAATGGCATTGTTACCGAAATATAGTTACTTTCCTTCAGAGTGATTTTCTTAATTACTCTGTTGTTAAGTGTAATTAATTGTAAAAAACGTGTAAGAAAAAAAATATAGGGCAAAACCGCATAGCCATCGTAATTGGATGACTAGATTAAACTAGGTTATCATAACTTGGTCAAGTTTAGACTAAGGTAAAAGAAACCAGTTTTGGCTATTCCAGCGGGGTATTTGCGTAACACACTAACAGTAGCAATGACTTTCATTTTAACAGTTCAACAACATTCATAGTGTTGTTTACTTTGTTGAGCAGACAAATTTTTCGAACATATAAAGCAATGGATTAACAATATCTTTCAAAATCATTCAGATTGTGATTGATCGTGTGTCGCAAATAGGGTGCAGGCCTGTTCTTAATATAAATCCAATTCCATAAGCTAACGGAAACAGTAGTTCCCAACTCTATAATTAAATAACTATTGATAGTCATGACTTTAACGAAAACGTATTCCGTCATTATCGACCCATGATCAACAATTTATGGAAGGGATCTACTTTTTATTACGATTGCCTTAATTAGTAATATTTTTTATAATATTTATGAAGGTAATTATGTGTGGCATTACTACGGCACCCTAGTAAGAACGCTATAGTACCTGCATATTTTTTTTTTAATATTCTTAAGTATACTTTCATCAGCATAGATTTGAATGACTTGTTGTAAAAATACGACAGTTTCTCGAAGATTTTATTGACTATGTTCGCAAACAATGAATTGGTAAGGTATTTTTTGTTTGCTTGTATCTTTGAGACCTTAACATTATTTGTTTAATAAAATTGTATCCGGTCGTGTATCTTCTTAGAGTTGACAAGGATATTTTAATTATCATGGTTTTTCTGAAGAATATTTAATTTAAATTTCAAGAAATATGACATACAAAAATATAACACGGACGGGCTATAAGAAAATATTTGAGGTGAATTAAAGATTGAAGCTCAATGTTATCAAACCAAATAGATATTTATCATTTGATTAATAGTGAAACTGACGGAAGACAGATAAATGACGACATCTTCCTAAAATTAAAGATTAGTATGATTCGGTAACCACTAGTCAAACATTATTTTTAGACGTCTGTCATAAGTTTAATGGCTTTAAAGTAATGTGAACATATTTTAATATGTGGACTTGTTTAACGATGTCAAAACTTTGTTTAAACTGATCCTCAAAGGTTCAATAGATTGTCATCTGTCTTGGCTTAGAGCCGACACGCAGTTTAACTAAGCCTGTGAAAGTTTTCGATTTAGCTGCATAGCTTACCAAAGTAAACGCTGCTATATTTGTTTGCGTAGGCGCAACTTTACATAAATCCTAGTAGAATTCTAATATTACAAAAATCTAAGTTATGACAAATAAATATTTTGATAAATGGATGATTAAATCAAAGAAACATTAATCATTTCAGCGAGAATCATCATAAATATTAAAATGATGACAAATGGCCAAATAAATGCATATAATTTGGTTACTTTATTAAAGAGATTCGTGAATGCATATTTTGGTATTTTGCATCATGTATGACATGACTACTTGTGAATATTTGACATTAAATTATACTTAATTGGCGTAGCAGAAAAATATGAACTTGCAAAAACTTTTTGATGATTATCCTGCTAGAACAGGAAAAAATCATTTCTCATACTTATATATAGCCAGTAGCATTATGTTTTTTTGTTTTCCTGTAAGAAGCAGTACATAGTGCATTACCTGTCCATCAGGCGCGGTGTACTGGTACTGTCCCTGGGCGACCTGAGTTTCTTGCTCCGGGATGCCTTGGTTCTTCACGTACCCCTGCTCCTCAGCCGAAATGCCGTTTCCAGTCTCGTAGCTGAAATTATGAACATGTTATCTATAAACACTATGGATAAAATGGGATGAACAAATAACTTTGAATTTTAAAAATTCAGAATGTCATAGCTGCTTATTTTAAAATGTTAATTGTTTACAAAAAAAACAGAAGTAGGTAATGATGTAGTTCAAATCTTCGACACAATTCAAAAAAGATAAAAACATCCAAGACACGTAATTTACGAGCAAAATAAATACACTAATGAGGAGACGTAGAGATTTTGTCATTTTGTACCTTGTGAGTATAAATCAAGAGATTGAGTAGGTTGGGTAGTATAGTATCCATTTTTATTCTCCCAAAATTGTACAGCTATCAACAATTCTTGTGCACAAAAATTGTGAATATGGCCAAATATGACCGAGATTTCTATAGATATATTCTTTTGAAATTACTAATCTCATAACAAACTTCAAATAGGGAGGACACACAAGTACGAAACATTAGAATACTGGTGAACCTTGAAAGTCACTTACTTAGCGTACTCATAAGCTTAGTTGATCATATAAAGATCAGCTTATCAATTAAACCAGTGTATGACACTAATTTATTTGACCCATCCACTTACAGTTGAACTGTTACTAAATCTAAACTGACATCATAAAGAGATCAAGTTGTTTGTAAGTTTGTAAAAGGTAAACTTTGATATTACTTAGCTGATTATCAACATTCTTTCATTAATAGAAAGCTACGCTATTCGTGGGTAATATAGGATGCTTAGTGGCTTTTTTTACGGTTACTGTGGGAATCTTCTTGCCAGTGAAACCACGGAGTGGAGTTAGTAGAGTATAAACTAACCTCCATTTATATGACCCATCTGGGTTCTGCACTTGTTCTTGTCTTATGATGGGTATGGGTTCCGTGGTGTACTGTGGTTGTTGTTGTTGTTGCTGTTGATACAAGGGCTGCTGTTGGAACTGCTGGAAGCTGCTGACGTCAGCATAAGCTGCGCAAACTAGGAAAGCTAATAATATCTGAAAATAAAATTAGTATTATAAGACCTCCAGTTCTGAAATAGTTTTCGTTTTGGCAGGTTCTCTCAAAGGTTGCAGGTGCAACCAAAGATGATTTCTTATCTGTTATATTATAATAGATAATATTTGTATGCTACTTTGTTGTTATCACTTTGTTTACTTTTTTTTTTTATTTGTTCGAACGGCTTTACCGTTTAGGATGTCATTTATCACATTTGTCCGATATTATTGATCGAAATCTTTTATCCAAATATGAATCAAATACTAAGTAGACAAAAGCTGATTGGTATAAGCGAAAACTGAGAACTTCCAGGACTTTCAATTGAAATGTAAATTGAATTAGAATCACTGAACTGAACATTGCATGGATAGGAAAGCAGAAAAGAAAATAATTTACACTGAACGAACACAAAACTACTATGCGTCGTAAAATGAGAACTTTATGAAAGAAAGTTAGACTAAGAAACTTTGAAAAACTTACAACACACTTCATGTTGAATCAACTACAAAACTGTTGCAAGATGGATGCGTGTGATACAAAGGCAATGTAATGATGCATTTTGGATTCACCCCCAGTATTTATACCGAAAACTTTTGTCGCAATTACACACCGCAGCGGATTCTGTATATATTTTATGATCATCTGTACAACGAAGGACAGTTGGGACGTCCCTTATGGTACCAAAACATCGTAAGAAACGATTGAATAAGAACTTAATTCTCTTGCTGATAAGACTTAAATGATACACCGTCAGCTACAGTCGAAATTGGAAATTATAGCTTTTGCGTGAAATTTTAATGCATTCATTTTAATTTTATTGCTATAGTTTTTTGGAATGTTCAAGTTGAACGGTAATGTACGTGCTAATTAATACAAGACGGGAATTTTTGGTCTTCATTATCGAACGCTGTACACCGCTCATAAAATAATAACTAGGTACCTATAGTGTTAAATTCATATGGGGTAACATCTTCTCCGGGAACCTTTATAATTAAAATTATATGCCTATTGTTGGCTAACAGATTAAACGTATTATGATAAATGAATAAGTTAAGAGAGAGCCAATTTCAATATTCCACATATTTTTTCGGGTGTGGCACCTTTAAATTGAACTTGTACTAAATGAACATTCTAAAACATTCGGATGTACCTAAAAGCTTTTCTGAATAATTCCTTATAAAACCGAAGATCAGCTAATCCTCCCACAATGAATTTCCAGATTTCTCGTGAGACGCAAAATGTACAAAACAATTTAAAGACTATAGCATCATGATGTAACCTGTCTCAGTAAAGTTAACCTTAAATTGTAGGCACATCAGCGGAGGCGTATCTCAGAAACCAGTCGCATCTCACGCTTGTGAGTTGTGACACACTTCAACAAGGTTCAAAGAAAAAAAAGCCGGCCAAGTGCCATAACTTTTGGAATCACTGTACACTACTAGCTATAAATCATACATGAGGATAATATGCTTGAAAATAATAACTCTTGAAAGGCAGGTGTAGCATCGAATCTCCAAAGATCCAAGTTCCAATTCTTATCAATACCCAATTCTGATCCATATTCTTTACATAGAGATTTTATTCCGTTCTACATTCTACTGTTCTACACAAACCAAATATATATTGTACTTAACAAATAATACACCGAATTGCTTATCACAGCTCCGTAGGAATGTAATTTTGGAAGAAGCTTATATCGTAACGTGAGTAAAAAGCTACCTCGCTAATTAAATACATTTATATTTTTGGTATAAGATGGGCTTTACATGGTCATAAGAGCATGCTTAGTGTCATGATTTATGATTATAATTTATTCTTTTTTTAGCTTGAATTGTTCCGCTGCAGGGGAAGATTCTCTCATCTGTATCAAATCTCGAGCGCATACAGTGATAATAATATTACATTCAGACGTCAGCGTCGGTCGTATCGTATCTCGTAAAGTTATGCTCAAGATGCGACAATAGGACATTATCATAATGGCTGTGATAAAGAAACCAGCTTAACATTTTGGGAAGCTGCGAGAATGTTGTCGACTTGAGTAAATTTCGTTGAAAGCTAAGTAGGTCTTTGTTTAAAAAATATCAGGACATTAAGTTTGTGTATTTGCATAAACGTTGGTTATTTTCGAAAAATCAAAACATTTCACACAGGTGACATCGCAGGCTTATTAATAATTTCATGTAGTTTTAATCTTTTACAAGAGGTTACCACAAAGTGAATGATTTAAGTAACCAGTACATAAAACACGAAATTGATCACTACCCCACGCCTTGCTGCATTCATACTTCTGCTAAAGTTATGACTGGTAACACGAGTATAAAAATTCTTATGCATGAACGTGTACATGAAAAAATACGTGTAGGTATTCTGGTGAAATCTTGATGTCTCTTGTACCAGCTAATTTAATCAGCTGTGGTAGGTAGATATATTATGGTTATGTACATTAATTAAATAATGTACCTATTATCTGGTCTCCTGTTTTGGAATAAACTTGTGGAAGTTATCACTCAGGTAGTTTTGTATTTTTGCATATGCATAAATAAATAAATAAGTCACTCTAGGAGTCTAGGCGATGGTATTTTATACCTTATGTTATACTTTCTACTTATCGAGTGTAAGATCAGTTCATTAGTCCGCCAAAACCTTTTGCTGTCCCCTCCCAGAATCATTATGTACGCATGTAACTCAGACAGACAGCGGTGTCTACACGTATATAGGTAGATTCACGTTTCACAGTAGTGCAATTATCATACCTGCCTGCCAACGCTAGGTTAATATAAAATAACCGAAATAATAAACCTACATAACATACATAATCAGCCCTAAATGTTCCCACTACTGGGACACAGGCCTCGTCTCGGTGAGAAAGAGTGGGCCGTAATCCACCACGCGGGCCCAGTGCGGGTTGGTAGATGTCACATGTTTTCGTTATTTGACTAGAAATCTCAGCTGTGGCGACCCTGTTCGGTCGTTTCTAGCGAACGGACAAAGACTTCTTACGTGAATATATCGACACAGCAAATTGAATACAGTTTAGTCAAGGAAATCAAAGAACTTTCCCGCTTCCAATTTTCACCAAATTTGCTTGAAATATACTTGTTTGGTCACCGTCAAAACAATTTTGCTTTTTTTTACATACAAACTGAAACGAGAAAGCTAATGTTTATGTTCTCTGTCATAACATTAAAGAACGTGCCTAAGTTATTTTAACGATGCAGTACATAAAGTATGTAAGTGTGTCGTATTGTATTAAACGTTTCGGCTATTTATCTCCAGCGCCATATTGATTAATATAAAGTGCGGGGCATTGGAATGACTGTTGGGCAACACACGACATGCAACATCTTTAAAAGCCGCTTAATGTTGGTACTCGCCGGAATAAACACTTGCAAAGGATACGAAGAACACTAAAGACAGCCTGATGTAATATTGAGCTTCGATAACAAGGAAACTATAAGGGCTACGGTATAGGTATTAATAAACGCTTTCCAGTCGAAAGTGGTACAGCTGACGCACACGCTAATTTTTATTGCAATTATAATCAAATTGAATTGATTGCAGATTTCAGTAAAAAAGACGAAAGATTTCGGGTTCTAGTAAAAACCCAACACTTTATATCACAGGTTTTATTCATATACCATGAAAATTATACATTTCCATATCTTACGATAATACTTTTCGGTTTCCGTAATAGTTTTCATTAAAGTTTGTCAGTAGTCAAGTCTAAGCGGAATTATTTTTACCCTCTTGGTTAGAATATCTGTATTGGCCCCCGATTTGGTAGGGGTTGACCTTTGTAGGATTGTAGGGTCTTTGAATGTATCTTGGGTCATAAGGTCGGTTATTGTACTGGCCAAAGGTATTATATCTGTTTCGGTTTGAATAAGGATCGTAACGGTTGGATGTCGGGTCGAAGACTTGCTGGTTGACTCGGTTCACTACGGGCACGATGGGGGCAACAGTTTTTCCGTCAGCAGGAATATGCACGCCTGATGGTCTGAAACCTGCAATATTGAATTGAAATATGAATGAAGAAAGATACATTCAAAGAGTATCTTCATACAATAGAGTAAATATACTCCTAAGAATAGGCAATTGATATATTTGTGTATTCATACAAAAATTGTCAATTACAGCGCTTTTAGCAGTATTCGTAAGGCCCTTTGTACACGGCAAGGTTTCATTATGGTATGGCGTATAAACAGTGCCGTAGAAAATACGTGTGTGTCAACCAGTTTTTATAGTGATCAATACAAAACTGATGAACGGCGCGGCGCCTACACACGGCGTAATAACCGCGCTGTAGAAAAAACGTGTCCGTGTAAAAGCTACAATACTACACTGAAGACTATGCCTACACACGACGAATAAACTGTAGTTTTTCATGACGAGAAAAACGTGTGTGTATAAAGGGCCTAATTCTATATAGTCTGCATAATGCATACTAAGTATATGCATAGGTAGCAAGCGTGATTTATTAAAAAAACAAGTTACCATTTTCATCGGCGATGTAGCTAACTTGAATAGGCGTCCCGTCAGGCGATATGTAAGCGTAACTTCCCTGAACCACCTGAGAAAAACAACAAAATGATGAATTACCACTAAGTAGCAAACTGTCACGTACCACACCCTACTAACAAACAGACTGCGACTATTGCATATGGTAAACGTATATAGGAAAATATTTATTGTTAATCTATTTATCTTTATCGAGTTTATTTGTTCGTTTGAACGCGCTAATCTCTGGAGAAAAACTCGGATTTGAAAAATTATTTATGCATTTGATAGCCCATTTCTAGGAGGAAGGCTATAGGCCAACAAACAGGCTATAGGCTATAGGATAACATCACGCTCGCTCTCTTAGAAACCGAGAAAAATAAAAAAGTAAAGAAGAGCGCTAAGCGAAAACGAAGTAGCGCGGGCAGGCGATACGATGCCACGGGCCGGGGCAGGAGAACAGGAAATTGAACGCGGACGAAGTCCCAATCAGCTAGTAATACATACTATGTTTAGGTCAATTGAATAATAAAAAAGCTTAGAAGTCTTATTTTATAAAAGTAATATGTACCTGAGTCCCTTGTGGATTTCCGGAATTGTCGATGTAGGCATCTTTCACGTATCCACTTTCTTGAGCTTGCTTGCCGTCAGCAGTTGAAAAACTAAAAATATTCATTGGCATTATAAAGTCACTTGAATATGAAAAACTTCACCATGTAGAGACAATTAAAGGCAAATTATTAACACCATTCTTGCAATTTCATTTACACAAGTATATGAATTCCACAAGTGACAAACCTGAAAGCATAAGTCCCATCCAAGCCGTGCTCGTTAGAGTACGACAAGATGGGAACAGCTGGGCCTCCTGCGTAGTTGTAGTAAGGGTTATTGACACCAGGGACAATCGGCACGGCCCCAGGACCGAAGGGAAGCGCAGTTGGCACTATCGGCCTGGCCCCTGGGGCGTAAGAAATCGCAGTCGGTACAAGCGGATTGACTCCCGGGGCGTAGGGAATTGCAGTCGGGACTATTGGCGTGGACCCCGGGACATATGGAAAGGGCGTCGGTATCACAGATGTTGGCGCGACTACCGGCGCTGCGGGAAATGGTAACGGATATCCCGCGGTCAAAGTGCTGTACAGCAACACACAGCTGATGAGGCGAAACATTCTGGAACATGTACAGATTAAAGCTGTAAAGTCATTTAATAAAACGCCTACAGCTTTAAGAATTCGGTAATCTTCATAGTGATTATGCACTTTAATTTTATTCAGATTTTGTAAGTGAAAGTTTTCCTTAAAAGGAAAGCAACCCATTGCAATGAAAAATCGTCGCCATTTAATTACCGCGGACCACGAATCAATCGGAAGTTTTGGAAGTTGCTTACCATACGCGATCTTTTCGTGCAAGCATCCAGGATGTAACCAAAATCACTGCACATATTATTTGTTTATGATAAATTACCCACACCTTTTTTAAATTAAAATTGTTTTTTTTTGTATTGAAATATATGATTTATACAAATATTAACAAAATAGGGCCTTAAACTAGAGGTAGGTTCAAAATAATTGGATTGTACCTGATTCTTTTAATCTCAAGTAGGACTACTAGAGTACTTACTTGAGATTAAAAAGGTGTAGGTAATTTTAGACCAGAGATAGGTCTCTGGTCTACAATACTGGTTTCTAAGAATTAAGTATGATATTAACGGAATTAAATTTACAACTCGTTCATTTACCTCAACAATGCTCAAATGGACTGCGCTCGTTGTACCCAAAGTGTTACTGTTAGCGTGGGATCCGAATATTCCATTTATAGGCAGCAGGGTTGCTCTGAGCTGATATTTTTTGTTGTGCCATCGCTCAAACGTGAGTGTTACACACGTCTCTTTAGCCCATCAGCTGTTATTAGCCGCGTTATAGTTGCCAGTACCCACCAAAGCTCAACACGAACACGATGGTTGTAATCATTTAGCAATTTTAAGTCAAAATTATGGTAAATGTTACAGGGTGCAGCAACTTTTAGACATAAACTCAATTAGAATGTTGCAGAATATCGGTTGGGTGGTCTATTTAGACTCAGCGGCCGTCGTGAACAAAGGTAACTTAAGATCCTGGGCGAGCTAACTACTATTAGTTTCGAATCATTATTTTGATTTCCATTTTAAAGATGCTACTATATGTATAAATAAAAGGATTACTATTCATTGTTAGCAACATAATTATCTAAAATCACCATCTTTTTCAGAAATATACTTACGCCTTTATAATTTTATATTTTGATACGAGATTTCTAAATTAATATTGGCAGTCTAATTCGCTACCCTTAAGTTGTACTTTGTTTCCACTGCGTCGTTTTCAATGAAAAAACAAGAAAGCTTCAAATAATCTTTTGAAGAATCTGAAAACCTGAAGAAAATCTTCGCCAGTGAATCGAGTCGCGGTATCATCGGATGGCCTTTCAGTGGTAACATATTCATATCCTTCTAAACCTAGTCTCTATGAAGATAAATAGGTGGAACTGGGCCTGCAAGATTGTGACATGTTTGCTGAACAGTGAAAAACGTGACATTTAGAAAAGTTTAGAACAAACTGATAGCGTGCCAAGCCCTCTACTAAAAGATATACGCATGCGCTTTTCCATCTAAAATTACCGTAAAAGTATTTTTCTATAATATTTTAGGTCAATGTTACTTAAAAATACATACAAATTAATGACTCCCGAAGCTTATAGGTTCGCTCTAATTTAAATCAATCGATTATATTATTAGCTTCTTCATTGATATAATTTTCTGCTATTACACATTAATTATAACTATTATTAAAACGAAACAGAAGTAGGTACGTTATATAATTAAATCAATTATTTTTCTAGTGTAACACAGATGTGTAGAAGCAAATGTAGCTATCGATGTCTTATTTCCACTCGTTAAGAAGGCCAAAAGCCTGGATTTCATTATGCTTTACAATAAGATACAGATCTTACTGTCAATTAATTTACAAGATTACATCAACGTTAACTAACAAATTACACACACAGTAAGTAGTTTTTTTTGTACATTATTACGGATCTCTAAATTAACTTTGGAATAAGATTCCTATTGTGTATGGTGCCTGTAAAGGTGTCATTGTAATATCTACATTATCGTTATTTTTGGCTAGTTTTTATGTCTGGCTACCTATTTTACACTATAACTAACACCCGTGTATACCCAAAAGCAAGTGTCAATCGGCGACAATTTACTAAGGGGGAACCAACCTAAATACTAATAATAACATGATTAGGAAAAACGAAAATTTTATCAGCCTAGAGTAATTTAGGAACAGTCACATGTGGTTACCAAAATAAGAATTTAAAAAACATACAGCACGAACCAGTCTTTAGATAGAGATGTTTACTAAAAGTTAATAGCCGATGTTTCCATTCAAAGAGCCAAGTTTTTTTTTATTTTTCGTAATTAAGTTCTGTAATTTATTTTAATTCCACAAAGAACGCATTATTTATACTTAACACATAACGTGGAAGGCATTAAAATGGGAGGAGGATCTTAAATTGCCTAACGTGTAGTATTTCAATTTAAAGTCGAAGTGGCTGTGAAATTTTATTTTAAAAAGTAAATCTCCATTTTGTGATGGCGGCCATCTTGGATTTGAAATTTATCATAGTGTATAGTATTCTACTAGTCAAGCTCTTTCATTTGATACCCATATTGAGGGAGTTGTGAAAAAATATGTAATCCGCCATTTTGTGGCGGCGGCCATCTTGAACCGATTTTCATCAAACATAGTTAAGAACACTCGCGACTAATTCACCTTTCAAACAAAAAAACAAAATCAAAATCGGTTCATGCGTTCGGAAGCTACGATGCCACAGACAGACATACACACACACAGACACATCAAAATTATAACACCCCGTTGTTTTTGCGTCGGGGGTTAAAAAAAAAGAAACAGTAGTAATTTTGTGTCTTTTGTTCTAAAGCATCTTTTGTTTTCTCATATAGCGAAAGCGTTCATCGAATGTGTAGGTCTTTTTACTTATACTGCGTATGACGTCAACGACGTTCGATTCTAAAGTGACCAGTTAGGACCCAAGATGAAGAGCGTTGCCGTCATATTTACAACGGACGTCATGAAAATCTGTAATTTTCAAATACTGATGAAAAACAACGCTCTGTCCGAAGAGCGAACACGGAGTACGGACGCATATGGCACCCGCCGCTCTTCTAAGAAACCGTAGCTTTAGCAGTTATAAATCTGTTATGGTACAACCCCTAATAATGACGAACAGATAGCTGAAATGCGTATCCACCCGCGTTGAAATACCGCAACAAAGCAGAACAGAGACCAATGGCAAGAATACACGATTACATAGGGAATCTGAACAATATTGGCACATAGCTTTAGGCTTCATTTAGTGCATGTTTCACTAACAAGCTGTGTTTAATAACAACATTGTTGCTATGAAATAGCGTATCGTAATTTAAGTCAATGGTACAGATGCATTATATTTAGACAACATTTCAACTATATTTTAATTAAATCCGTGGTTATTTCTCACGATCAGGGTGCTCTTAATTAATTGGTATTACTCAAGTTGGTGCTTCCGTGCTATTGTAAGTTCAGAATTATGTAGCTTTGTTTACCTACTTGCGGTCATGGTCTCGTTACTCGATGTCAGAAAGAACGTCTGGGGCTATTTAGATACCAACAATATTATTTTAGGACTCATCAGTTTAAAGGTGAGTATAGACTAGATTATTTTCTCGAATATTTCCATGTAACGTTCTTCCGAATGGTACAATACAGGCAAAGCTCAGTTTCCAAAAACATTTCCATGTAATGTAACGTTTCTGCGAATGCTCGACGCTGCGTTCGACATAATGCTCACCGCGAGTAAGCATTATCTGTAACATTTCTTTTTACATTGCGTTCATTCTTGAACTGTCGGACCTACAGGTACCACTCGTGCCTTCGCTCAATAAAATGTTACACCAATAAGCTCGTTGGTTTTTCATCAGATTGTAACAAAACATCGAGCGTCGTGTTGGAAGTGCGATTCGATAAAATTAAAAACGGCGAATGCTCGATGTTCTGTTACAAGTAAATGCTCTACAAGTAAAGTCTATTTCTCACCTTAACAAAAATATCCAATAAACTCGGCCAGCAGTTAATTTATGCATCGTCATTTTCTTTCTTTCTTCTTCTTTTAAAAAACCGACAAAGGTAACAAAGGCCACAAAGGTTAAATAACGAATGCAACGTTAAAATTCGACATAAACCTATGGGTTCGAAAATGCTATGTTCGTAACAACATACATTTTCATTAAAAAATAAAGGAGTAAATCGCTTTTGAATAAACCCGAGTGTATACATACTTTTGCTTGTGACTGTACATGAATATCATTGTTTCCGGAACTAATACATAACATGCTTCAAAAACTTTGTGTAAATAGCCCCCAGATTCTTATAAATTATAGTAGATTGTACAACTAGTGCATAAAAGAAGCGTTTTTACCCCTATACGTTTATATCCACCTGAGCCGCAGGCGGGGGTGGATAGTTAAGTTGAGGGGTAAAATGGCTCTTTCACCTAGACGAGTCAATAGAAACCTCACGTATTAAAATCCATCCGGCCGTTAAGATGCAAAGATACATAGATATGTAGTATATATACGCATAAAAACATAACCCTGCCTTTGCAGTCACGTAGTCGGGTACCTAAATAGTGTATGATCCTATCAAAACCAACAAACATGCTACTTGGAACCAAGCACCAAATAAATGCTGTGCCTTCAGAGCTCAAGGTTACTTTATTGGGTGAGCTGGTCGGTCGGGTCAGTGGGGCACGAAATCTGGGTCTGCACATGGACGCTGAGCTGAGGTACGAGGGTCACGTGGCAGTCAGTGCGCAGCTGCTTTTACAGGCTCAAAGTTCTGTACAAAATAAGGCCGTATCTATCGGAGAAGCTGCGTATTCGACTGGTTGAATCCCTAGTACTCTCTAATTTAAACTACGCAGATACCGTACCGCCTAGAAGCCATATAACACCTTTTTTAAATAAGCACTCCATCCTTAGAATGAAATCACGTCGCAAGTTACACTTAGCGTGTCTCATGTTTGGGGTTATTAAGCATAAAGAGCCAGCTTATCTGTACAAAAAACTGAGCTTGATTGCTAGTAGGAGAGAATGCGCGATCAGACAGTGCTCCCAGCAACTCTCTACAGAATTGCACAAGACAGCCGCCTTCAGAGGCAGCTTCAGGTATGCCGCCTCCAAATGCTGGAACAACATAACCCCGCCGATAAGGAATCTATGAACACTTGGTACCTTTAGAAGTCGACTGCGGCAGTATCTGATTGACTCACAGAAAAAACTGGGCTTGACCGTCAGAAACGCGTCTATAATATAGCAGATAGCTGGGGCTCCGTTCCACACGACATGTTTGTCTACGCGTTATCCTGTAGACAAAGATTGAGGCAACTGTGTAAAATGAAACGCATATATCATAGGTATTACAATAGAAAGTATATAAGCAAATTACGCCATACTCACTGTATATAACTATAAAAAAAAACCATAACATAATACATAACATTATATTATTATACACCAACATGTAAACTCGTGCACATACTCGCTTAAAAACAAACTAGTCATTCATTACATAACATATAATAACTGTAATAATCAAGTAATCCAGTAAACACTACACAAGTATTTAATAAGTTTAAAATTTAAAAATCTTTCTTTCTGTCGGTTTTAAAAGCAAGTCAATTAAGATATGGTTACTTACCTTATAATATACGCGCCGCACTATGTAGGTACCATTTTGTTGAAACTCAGATGTGTCTTTTCGACATCCATGTGTCACTAACGGGATGCAGCAGAATACCAGCGTCAGGTATTGTACCTGGCTTATGCTGAGCTGGACTCCCATTTGGTGCAACCATGAGACACACACCGCCCAGTAGTGATCGACCGTTATAGACTACCGTTATTTACTTGTACGAGGTGTCTATGGATCAATTTAGCTTTTTAATCTTTGTTTTTTTTTTATTACTTGTTTTATGTCTTTTGTTGCACTGAATAAAAGTTTTATCTATCTATCTATCTATGACACTGCACATCACTAGGTATTCCCCGGTTATTTAACAGTTTCATGAACTACTAATTCGATAAACGAATTGGTTTTTATTACCTCGCAGTAGGTGAGAAAAGTAGAATGTTGTCTGCGGGGATAAAGGTGTGTTCATCTTGGGCGCTTTCCCTCGCTGCACTCAGGGTTCTAGTCTTAACTCCCTCTCTTCGCTCAAGAGTTAACTCAGCGCTCCTTTGCTGCGCTCGGGAGCCCCATCCTTCGTTGTGGTCTAAATTCAAAATAGCGTCCGCTCCATTAAAACACTGCTTGATCTCCTTAGTGAATAATCTACTATTAAAATGAATCGATTTATAACAACTCATGGTTGAAATTTGGTTAAACGTGCAACAACCGCCGCCGCCGAAATTTATTCAGAAACACCTTTACGATGGTTAAATGTATTTTTCGCACCAATCTAAAATAGTAGATTGTTTGCCAAGGGAGCAAACAACTATTTTGAAAGCGAGAGTGTTTCTTTGAATCCAGAGTGGAGCGAAGGATTCTAGAGTAAAATTGCAAACGCAGCGAGTGGTTCTAAGTAGAATCCTGAGCGCAGCGAGGGATTCAAAGTACGTCACTCGAGCTTAAAATAGTGTTGCTCCCGACATGGACACTCTACTTTTTATCACCCTTTATGAAAAAATAAGTAAGTGTAACTTATGAATAAGAATAGTACGTTTATTTATTTCATTATCACTACTTGAGGAAGACGTACTCATTTTTTATAGAACTAAGTAAAATCCTAGTTTGAGTGAAGGCAGAATGGTTTTCGGGCGTTTTTTATTTTTTCACAAACTTTTTTTATTAATTTGGCTCGCGCTCGTTTATCATACAGCCTGTTACTTGTTAATACAATGTTCGTGATTGATCTCTTTTACTAACAATATCCACATTCCAAATTCATATCACTTTTAGTCCTTAGGGATTAAAGAGCTATTTTAGTCCCTGTTTAAGAAGAATACACTAGCTTTTTTGAACATAGATGTGATAAAAAGGTATAATAAATAACAATTTATTATACCTTTTATCACATCTATGTTTGGTTCAGATTGCATAACAAAGACATATTTTAACCCTTCAGTGCCCACAGTCCTTTCCGTATTCCGTTGTTTGTGGAAAATAGTACACACACAGAGAGAGAGTGCAGGTAGGTACCTACCTGCACTCTGTGTGTGTGTGTGTGTGTGTACTTTGTTTATTATAGCTTTAAATAACAAAGCATAGTTTTAAATTCAAAAAGCGTGGAGCGCTTTTTGGATTAATTATAAGTACGCTCCACGCTTTTTGAATTCAATTTAATTATTTTGATTTGGGTTAATATTCTACGATAAAAAAATAGCATTTTCTTCGGTTTTCTTCGCCTTTATATACTACGTGCAATGATAAATATTTCTTAAATTATCTTAAGATAAGTCGATAAGGACGAAGTTGTTGACCGTCTAGTGACAACTCAAAGTATCAGGAATCTTTTAAACTGAACAAACAATATTTGTGTAGGTATTAGTACCAACACAAATATTTTTTGTTACATGTTGTTGTATGATTACATATTTAATTAAATAGGTATTTAATTGAGCACGGATTACTCAATTAAATACAACCAGTGAAGAAAGGTATAAGGATCGTTACAAAAATTAGAAATTATACTAGCAAATAACTTCAACTAAATTTTATTTACAATGTGGCTATTGTTGAAACAAAACAAATTGTACAAAAACGTATGAATATATAAGTAATCGTATACTCTACTGAATACGTCTATGCATAAACCGTTTTAGGTGTAATTCCAAAACAAACATTTAATTCGGGATTAGCTTATAAACAACCGATTAATTCACATTGTAATGGATCAATCAATTGTTAATGAGCGAGTGGTCGGTGGTAGCTTATCTCCTGGCGGGCCTGGGGACGGAGGGTCCTTCCGCGTGGTAACCGGTCTCGTCGGCGTAGTAGTTGATGCTCTCCGGCTGGCCGTTCGAATCGGTGTAACTGTAGGAGCCACGCACGACGACGACGGAGTGGGGCTTGTTCTCCTCATCGAGAACCTCCTTCACTTGACCCTCCTCTTGGCGGTTGATGCCTCTTGCGGTCTCGAAACTGTTGAAAATACACAGATTACAAACTTGTTGCTATGTACTTGTTATATGTCCTATCGCAGTAAAAAGTTGTTTATGTATTTAGGCCCGCCAACAAAAAAATATTAAAAATAACATTTTTACAAAATAATAATATCTAGTCTGGTGCACTTCTACAGTAACATAGACATGAAATTATGGACTAAGTTAAGGTCTATCTAGTATCTAGTAATATTTCCAAAAAATAATATTATAAATTGAATTACTTACCCAAAGGTGTATGAACCCTCGGGTTGCTGCTCGAACTGGGACCGAACGATCTGTTCGGGCTCCTCAGCGGGGGCAGCGGCGACGACGGCCACGAGGGCGAGGGCGACAACGAACATCTGCACAAAAAATAGAAGTTTGAGACACAATCCTAAGACAAGTTATGCGCAGAAATACAAGTTATGAGGAATTCAATTATTAGAGATGATGGAACACACAAAAGAACGTACCGATTTCATTTTGAAATATTTGGTTTTTGTTCGGCGTGTGATGAACAACTGATGCACTATCTATCACGATGTCATCTTTTATACATGTTCCGGCGCTCCAACATAATGTCAACTGTCATGTCGGACAATGTCGATAATCCGGATTGGCCATTGATAAATAATATTAATTTAGGCAATGAGATTCAAGTCAAGTCTTTATTATGCAGTTACTACGAGACATTTCGTATTTTCAAACGGCTCCTAGTACCTATTCGATAATTATCACATTATGTTAATAATAAAACTAACAATAATAAAACTAATAACTAATACCTACTGTAACTGTATGAATATTTAATAATGTTTTCGATGTTTAAGTGACCACATAGGTAAATTGTTTATTTATATGCCTAATATTACTTTTTCTGCAAATAGATAATAAACAACATTTTTTAAGTATTTTTTTTGAGAAACACATTTAATTATTCTTATTTTTACTAGATAAATGCGATATTTCCTGTCTGGTCACATCTAGGTAGAAACACAGAAACTTAGTCAGAAGTCGAGGCCAGCTACTAGCTCTAAGTAAGTAATCTATTAAGCATAACGTACCATCTACTCAAAAAGAAGATGTATTTTCTATTCCAGACATTTCTTATGTTTATTTACTTTTTATTGGTCGTAAATCTATCCAAATAGAATCATAAATTATGAAAGAAGTTATCCGGGATAATATCTCAAAAGGCCCTGACACATAGAGTGGAACCGCGCGGGCAGTTAGCACAGGTCAAGAATTCAAGACGGGAGTAACTCTAATTATAAGGAGCTCAACGTGTCGACTGCAGGAGATGTAGAGTTGTGGTACTGTCCGGGATGATTATAATTTTCGGACGTTACCTTTGGGTATACCTATGTTATAACCAAAGTTCGATGTATTAGCAGTCATGTTCCAGTTTTTGTTGTTTGCTGGCCTATTTTTCACCCAAAGAATCAGCATTGCCATCCAAGGTGGTAATTGGTAATGCTGCCAGGCTTTTGGGCACTTATCCCATTGGCAACGATGCGGACGAATTATTTGATTCCCAATGAGCTCCTGCCTTTTCTTTAATTTTTATTAAATACTTGTATATAATATATATATACATATATCTATTAGTGTTTGCTGGTTAAATATTGTTAAGAAATCAGGTGTCCTAATAATAATTGTAAGAACTCATGCGGTCTGTGATAAAGGTTTATCCTAGAACACAACTGTATTTTACCAATTTTATTTTTAAATAAATAATTTTTTATTGTTTTTTTATTATTATTATTACTACTGTAACAGTTCTTTCAAAAAAGGATGATCATGATCATTTCCACAAGGAACACAATACCACGAGACTGACCAAATTCTAGAATACGTATAGGGAGCACCCTATGCGTATTCTAGAATTTGGTCAGTCAGTTGAGCTTTTAATTTCATGTACTTTTTTTGTGTGTAATATGGGAGTCAAAATTAACAGGTCAATAAAAATCGATGCTTAAAAAAGTTTACTTTTTTCCTATAAAAATGTTTAGTTAACAGTAATAATTAATGGCGCAAAATAATTAAAAGTTAATAATAATGCCTGATTAAGAAGTTAATTGTTGTTAAAAAAATATACATATATGGACTTGGAAAAATACACTTTAATTTTTTGGCCCAACAGAAAGTACCCAGTACCCACACTAATGCAACCCATACTACACATATAGTAAACTAGATACATTAATTAGTCTATTCCTCCCTATTTTATTTCTGTATAGCGTGGGTATAGTTTCCATACAATGGTGCCCAGTGATCTTTATGATACTGATTGTGGGAGAAAATTGTGGTCACATTATAAATCTACACACGCACACTCGCACCCGTATAAGGGTCTAGCGTAGTAGGTACTTCATCCATTTTGATCTGTTTTCAACATAGATATAAGAAAAAATACTATGGTTTTGAATGTACAGCAGAAGTGTGTTAGTTTTAATTATTTTTGGGAAACAAAATTACCTATATCGAAAATAACAAATCGATTCATTTAACAATTCTGAAAAATCTACTTAATAATGTGCATTAATTCATTTACACATTGTATACAACTGAGTATTTTATTTTAGTCTATAGAAATAGCCTTAGGTAAGTAAAGCTTGAGTGAGAATATCCAATAACAACGTAATTATTGCAACAGAAGGGACTCAACCATGTGTTTATTTTACTTTTACTTCCATGCAAAATACTGGCTCCTGAGGATAGACCGGGAGAAAGAATAATAGCTTTAGGTTTGTTCGATAGAATGTCGTAATGAGTGTTCGGGACTCAAACATCATCTAGATATAAATGCTTTATAAAACGTTTTTCTTTCCTTGGTGTGAAAGTTCTCGATGTATTGTCCCTGTTATCCAAATCCTTATCGGAGGTCAAGAACTCCTATACCAAGCCCGAAATGACAAAATAATAATAATATTTTTGAACTTTGTTAGCTAGTTGTTAATTTTATAAGGGAACGAGTGCACCTACATAATACCTGAGAGGCAATTCTCGTAATTTGAAGAACGTTCACGGTCTGATCTCAGTCTCAATCTATCAAAAATATCTCACTGTCTAAGGTACAACAGACGTGCAAAGATCCAGCGAAGCCTTACGCCCAGTTTCTGGAACGAAAATTACCGACACGTCAAAATTAAACACATGTCAAGTGATGCGATTGGTTGTTGCTTTCAGTCGACCAACCACAGCAATACACGCGTTTGACTATTGATTAGCAAATATTTGGTATGATTTTTGTTACAAAAACTGTTTTTTGTTTAATATTGAGGAGAGTCTTATAGCATTACATTTTTTGGTTTCACACTTGTAAAGGAGTGATAGTGATATAGGTTAGTCTAGGTGACTGATTGATGATCAGTAAAATATTAAAAGGCGCCTCTTTTATATTTTTTTTTTTTTAATTGGGCTCTAGCTTATTATTTTCTTTTTATAGGTATACCTAGATAAATAGCGAGACAACATGGCCAGAGATCGCACAAGACACGGTTTGGAAGGAAAAAGGGGAGGCAGTGGGACACAATATAGACGCATGAAAAAAAGATTACCTAGATGCATACATTCTCCTTCATTCGTATTTTTTTCATTCTTCTTACTTTTCGTTTGTACTATGAAGAAAAGAAAAAAACTAAATGAATAACTTAGCACTTTGTTTTATTTCTGTAATACGCAGAAATAAAATGAAATGTTATGTTCTGTATAAATGATTAATATGAAATTGTTTTAATACAGAAGGCAATAGCAATAGCAACAAGGTCGTATTATGTCGCAAAACCATCTTTAGTTGACCTTTACCAAATATGAAAGCGCATACCTCTCTATCTTGGTATTTTGGTATGATGCGCTAACTCATACTAATTTGTTTATTTATACTCCTGCTAAATAAAATATGACCTATCGTCACTTCACTGTTTAAGTAATCCGACTACTTCGAAAGTGGCACGGGTTTTGTAAATTGTTTTTGTCAATTGTAATTGGTCGATGTCGCCATTTTTTTCGTAGCAGGTAACTCGTTAACGAAGGTATTCACTATGCTTGCCTGGCTTTGAATTTATGGGCAATCTTTCAGAGGGTGACACTACTCATGGATATAAATGACTTTGCCTGAGCTGGTCCTAATCTTTTGGTAAAATTATTCATATTTTCACAAGTAGGTACCTACTAAGTACATACTTTTCGACCAAATTAAATTTAATATAAGAAAATTATATAATAATGCCATCGTTTTTCCACTTGATTAATAAAATTATAATTGTGAGTAATTTTTAACTGATATTTCACAGTATTTTGTTAGGTCAATAATATTTTTTTAACCAGAAGTATACTTCATAGCTAATTTAGACAAATGTATAGACACTATAGTGTATATTTATGTGACACAAGATTCGTATCTTAAGAAAGAGTTAGTTTTATGCCAGGCCTTAAAAAAAAATGAATGAGTACTTAGTTTTCAAAATGCGACTAAATTATAAGTATATCCCACAAATACAATAAAACTTATACGTTGACTGTTAAAACTAATTTTATTTACAGTACGAATTACGCTACTTAAACACAACAGGTAATACAACATAATATGGCAGTGAGCATCAAGTAACGAGGAGCTAGTCGCGCGGCTGACGCTCCTCCGCACGCTCCTGTGTCATGGTAACCGTCCTGTTATTTGCTAAACGTCGTCAGAGTTGCAGAGCACATTTGCTGATGAACAATTGATTAATGACAATACTTTGAATCATTCAACAATTCATCTGCTCGTCGTTGTTGTTAACTTATCTCCTGGCGGGCGGCTGAGGGATGGAGTCTCCTTCCGCGTGGTAGCCGGTCTCGTCAGCGAAGTAGGTGATGGACACGGGCCTGCCATCCTCACCGGGGTAGGAGTAGGAACCGCGGACGACAACGACATTGACGGGCTTGTTCTCCTCATCGACAGTTTGCTTCAGTGTACCCTCCTCTTGGCGGTTGATGCCTCTTGCGGTCTCGAAACTGTTGAAAATATACAGATTACAAACTTGTTGCTTTGTACTTGTTACCTATCGTAGTAAAAAGTTATTTAATGTATTTAAGTATTTAGGCCCGCCAACAAACAATCATTATAAAATTGTTTATAACAATAACAAGCATTTCTGTGCTGGTGCACACACATTAACAGGAGGCATGCATTAAATTATGGACTTAGTTAAAATTTACCCAGTAATTAGTCATATTTACAAAAAATATATTATAAATTGAATTACTTACACAAAGTTGTATGCACCCTCGGGTTGCTGGACGAAGTCGGACCGAACGATCTGTTCGGGCTCCTCAGCAGCGGGGGCAGCGGCGACGACGGCCACGAGGGCGAGGGCGACAACGAACATCTGAAAACAAAACAATACCCAATTTAAAGTGAGGCTTAGTTAAGCCTTACTTAAGCCACACACTAAGGCTTAACTAAGACAATAAATACCTATATTATCTATTTTTTATTTACAAACATTCGAAATAAATGTACAATTTAAATAAATTAAAAATAAATATAACATAATCCGTATGTTACCAATTAATACAATCGTATGTTCACAACTGATTAGTTTTTTTTTTTGTAATGTAAGTGTTGATTTTTCCATCGCCAGATAACTTTTATTCGAGGAATAAAATTGACGTTTGACAGTTTTTGTATGAAATAACTGTCAAAATTCCAAAATTATTCCTCGAATAAAGTTTTCAGATGTTTGAAAAATCAGCCCTAAGAGTTATTATTGTTATTACAATAATATATGAATACACGTACGGATTTCATTTTTGATAGGTTTTGTTCGGTGGCTGCTGTGCGACTGATGCTAGATCGATCGCAAAATGAGCTTTTATACATTTATCTGGCTTCTAACGTAACGTCTAATGTCTGATGTCGCTAATCCGGATTCGGTCTTTGATAGGCACAAATGTGCGTGATATTTATTTTTAAGTTGACACTAACCTTTAACCGCGCCAGTGTTAATAATTATGTATAGAAAATGGAAATTAAAATACGTTAGGTTCTGACAAAAAAAAGTAATGGGTATATCATCTCGATAATAGTCTGTCGAACAGTCTACCTATGTAGGTTTTTATGATAAACTAAAAAAATAACTTTTGTACCTATACGAGTATACCTGTATAAATAAACATTTTTGATAAATTAGGCGCTGCAGTAGGTAGGTATTGAATCGAAATTACATAATGAGCGAAATGATTTCGATTCCTGATGTTGATCTCTAGTCCAGAATGAGAGCTATATCCTAGATAAGTATCACCTTTGTCTCAAATTTTCTGTTCTTTTCTTCTTGTCTGTTTAAATATGTATGTGTGTACATAAATGGTTAAATAGATAAACAAACGTGATTACCTACATACTTGCAAAACAATATAAACTTTCCATTTATTTTAATACTACACGTAATATCACGTAGTCCCCAAAGGGTTGGGCAGAGGTGTCCTACATAGTACACCCACATTATTTTCGCCCGTTATTTTTAAATCCCATGATAGTGAGTGAGCCTACTACCATCAACTGGGTATAACTCTAAACTCCAGGTTTCTACTGAGAAATTCCTGTGGTTCCTTTTCTTGTGTGTGTTCTGTTTTCCAGTGTTTTTCTGTTTCCTTTCTTTTAATAATGTGTAATGAACAAGGATCATTAAGGTGATTTATTTTTTCTTTTTTGTCCTTGCATAGATTTTCTAGTAGATACCTATCGCTATCAGCGACAACATTGACATCCTTAAAATAAACTGTACCTAGTGTACACAATACGTTATACACGAGCATGAGGAGAAGTCCAAGAAAAATGTGGGATGCCTATCTCTCCAAAGGCTTCCCGTAACCCCCCCAGGAAGTGCAGTAAGTGAAGTAAAAATTGGATTGCTCCAACCATAATACCCATACGATTCTTTAGTACTAGTATGACAATGGGAGCTTGTAATGTAGTAATAATGACCGCCGCACAGGTCGATCACACCCACACCCTCCATAGAATGCAGTGTTAATTTAATTTCTTTTTGGTTTTTATTGTAATTTTAATTTTGTTAACCTATCTGTCAAAACATGTCTGTAACTGCACTTCTTTAGCATATATTCCTGTAAATTGAGAAGTCAGTCTTGTGGTACAGGAATGCGCCAGGGCTTCACAGATTTTTGTGTCTTGAAACGTAAATAAAGAATTTATTATTACTTCATTTATTCATTTTCTAACATACTTAAAAAATATTTTTTTGAAGATTGCAAAAAAGTAAATGAAGTACATTTAAAATTGTAAATAAATGTAGCGCACCGGTATCGGAAACAGGGTCCAAGCTACAGGTCTGGGCTCCAGAGAGAGGAATTTACTGACAATACGAGCCGTGTCCAGAAGTAAGTACCGCTTATTATTATTATTAACATAATGAGAATGTCTTGAAGCCCTTGAAGAGAGGTTTTTTAAATATATTTTTAACGTCTATTCATGGGCACCTTGTATGTATGTCACTCCACAGTTGAAAATAAAAGATTCATCAAAACAGAAATGTACAGACGCGCTCAGCAGGTCAAGCTACCCGAAACTATCAAATGTTCCCAATAAACCTTCAACCTTAATATTTCAGCGATAAAGTTGAAAATCTATTAAAGAAATTTGACAGTTTGTTGTAGCTTGATGTGCTGGCGTCTGTACAAATCGAGTTAGTTATACTTTAAAATAAAATTAAACAGTTCGTCTGCAGTCTGTTTGTTTCTTATTCGTGCTGCGATGCGCATGAATCTCGCCCTGATAAGGAAACTATGTAATAGCTTCCATTGAGGCCATTGGCATTTTAAGGAAAGGAGAGTTTCCAATAATCTGACTGATCCCTAGATCACTTTCGCTAATCAACATCACGAATGGTATCTTTGGCGAGACTCTTGTTTCAATAGATCAGTCTTGTACTTACTTTGAAAAAACATAGCAATAATCACTTTACTATCAGAAGCTTTCATGGACTTATTTGTAACGTACTCTTTAATAAGGTTCTAAGGAATATGCCATGAGCAATACCTAGAGGTGAATTAGTTATCGCAGTGTGAAAAACAAACAGGATCACTCTAATATGTGCTGCCCATCATTTTATATTTCATATCTTCAAACTATATTCAATTGAATAAAAAATACTTTTCCCTCATAATCGACATGGCAGGAAGACTGGGTGCAAAAAATACAATTGGACATAAATGGTGTCAAGTGGCTAGCTTAGTGTATAAGGTCATTGTAAATCAAATATAATATCAACGCCGCATAAAATCCACGTCAAGGTCACATTTTTGCGCGAAAACCGCTTTTGTTTGACCCCTGATTAATATTACTATCCATCAAAACGAAAGACCAAGCTTTGCTTTAAATCACCGGCATGTTTAATTTGTACAGTTCTTCAAAGCATTCTTTCATCATAAAACGATTGACCGAGTGTGATTTACTTGTGCAAGTGTTATTGCGATATCCTCTGTCACGTAGAACCGAATGCTATCACAACGGTTGCCTCTGTGGTCTAAGTATTCACAATATTATCCCTGTGAGTGTTTACCTACATCCATGAGGAAATTAACTATTTAATTATTTTTTGTCAATTATTATGTAAGAAGGTATCAGTAAAAAGATATTACGATAACATACGTACAATATTGTACGTTAATTTTGTTTATATTTAAAACCTGCTATTTATATATTGAGCTGGGTAATAATGTTATTTTCAAGCTATTCGTGAAATCTGGGCAGTCTAAATGTTGCGGTATGTGTTCAGGAAATACTTATGCCTTTACGTTTTTGTTTTTAAATAGGTATGTAAAATAGGTACGTTATTATTAGAAAGAAAGGTAATGTTGCAGAATAGAGATTTCTTTCCTTTCCTCCCTTTGTTTCTCAATTACAAATCGCGTCCATAAATATTAGGGGTTAAAGTATGAAATTGCCGATTTGTACTGAAAGATTGAAATTCGTTTTTTTTTTTAAATGTAACATATTAATTTAATCAAATTAGTTACCATTATTATCTATACATTGCTGCCATGTAATAGGAAGGTCATTTATGCCTTTGTGACAGAACTGTCGTGATCTAGATTCGAAAAACTGTGTGAAAGCATTTTGTATTGCCTCCTGAGAAGAAAACTTTTTATCACGTAGAAAATTGTCCAAATCACGAAAAAAATGGTAGTCCGTTGGAGTAAGGTCTAGCGAATACGGAGGGTGACGAATGGTTTATAATTGCAGTTCCTGTAGAGTTAAAACCGTTTCTCGTGCTGTATGAGGTCTCGCGTTATCATGAAGAAATAATGGTGAAGATCGATTCATGAGTCGGGGCTGTTTCACTGCTAGTTTTGCCACCATTGTTCGGAGTTCGGCACATTAGACATCTGCCGTTATTGCTTGACCAGATCGGAGAAAGCTATAGTGAATAACACCATGCTGAGACCACCAAACAGTTACCATTACCTTTTTATTGGTAAGCTTTGCTTTAGGACACTGTTGCGGCGTTTGACCTGGGGTCAGCCATTGCATTTTTTGCTTACGGTTATCGTATAGAATCCACTTTTCACCACGTGTCACAATTCGATCCAATATTCCTTTATTTCTGTATCGATTCAACAAGACAACACAAGTTTCAACACGCGTTTCTTTCTGCAGATTAGTCAAATCATGAGGCACCCATTTCTCATATTTTTTTTATTTTATTGATTTGACACAAATGAGTCAATATTGTTGGTAAGGTAACGTTATACCATGCCGCTAATTCCTGGGTAGTTTGGCTCAGATCAGCTTCCACCATCTCTTTCAATTCATTGTTATTCACCTGTGTGGGCGGTCTTCCACGTGGCTCGTTCTTCAAATCAAAGTTTCCATCACGAAAGCGTTTAAACCAAAATCGCACGGTGGGTTCATTAGCAGTCCCCTCTCCAAACGCTACATTAATATTTCGAGCTGTTTCTGCCGCGTTAGTTCCGCGTCGGAACTCGTATTCAAAAATAACTCGAATTTTCGAAGTATCCATCTTTCTTGTCTAAGCTGAATAAAAAAAAACAACTGAAAGTCGATAATCAAATGTTGCACATTTTTTAAAAGAATAACTTCATAGGTACCATGTGAAAAAAGTTTCACTCAAAAATCTCAAACCATGAAGGTTCTATGTCAGTTCGAAGTACCTATTACAATAAAACGGCAATTTCATACTTTGACCCCTATTATTTTTGGTTTATTAAGTACTTACTTACTGCAAATTATTTCATCACCACTGCTCTCAACCTGCGTGGTAGATTTCGGCCCACTACCTCGTACAGAGAGGAGGCCTGTGTCCCAGCGGTGGGAACATTATATAGGCTTATGTATGTAAGTATTTGAAAAATTACGACATGATACTTATAAGTACAACAATTCTTGGCTTGGCTAGGAGTAGTATTTGGCTAATTTGTTAAAGGCCTCGGCCTGCTTTTAGGGTTCCGTAGTCAACAAGGAGCCCTTACAGTTTCGCTATGTCCAACCGTCAACAATTGAGTAAGCAAGATGTGCGATAAGCGAGGAAATTCACATTATTTTTTTTATCTCATTTCGCTTCTTTTCTTAGTTACGAAGGAAACGGGGTATGGTGAGGAGAGGAAATTTAAGACATCATATTCTAGCTCCGACCCCCAATCTTACATAATAAATACCCTTGTTTAGCAAAGCTACGCTTTGTGAGAAAACGATCATATGAGTGAACGTCCACTGGTCCGCACCAGCCGCAACACACGCACGGCACGTGTTGAACGGATTTGCCGATGGCATGCGTTTACTTTATCCGGATACTATCTCTTCTTTGCAAATTTGTATATCAATGTTTCAGATTATACAATTCTTCATATCTTTCTACTAATAGAATTAAAAGTGAGTCGTCCATTTTACAATGTTTTTGGCGGCTCACCTCAATTATAAACAAAGCAACGTGCGGTATTGAGCGATGCACTTTGTGTTCACTAATCCATGTGACGTCACCGGCACGCAACGTGTTGTTTTTTCTTATTTGCCGCCGGTGCGCCCGGTGCATGCGTTACCGATAGTGGACGTAGTGCTATATGAATCCGCTAGCAGCGCCCTGCGGTTTCCCGTTTCGCGTTCACCCGCATAAGTGTCGATCCCGTGAGAATATCGTGTTGAAAAGTATCCTATGTGTTATTCTAATGTATAAGCTATATTACTCTAAAGTTTCATCTAAATCTGTTTAGTAGTTTTTGCGTGAATGAGTAACAAACATCCATCCATCCACCCATCCTCACAAACTTTCGCGTTTATAATATTAAGTAGGATTAGTAGGATAGCAAGACTAGTAGGAAGTTGGATTAGTAGGATTCAAAGCAAACCAACCCGCTGGATGCGAGAAGCACGGAACCGGTCGAAGTGGAGGTGCTTGGGGGAGGTCTATGTCCAGCAGTGGACGTCTTTCGGCTGAAATGATGATAATGATGACAGCAAACCAAAATCCATTGCGAGCGGTGCGGACCAGTGGACGGTCACCTTTAGCGGATTTTTTCCTGCTTCCTTTCACAGTTTCCTCACTTTACATGATACTTTGCGGCTATTACAGACTTTCCATCAACATGTATACATATATCATATCATATATCTATGTACCCAAATCCACCGAAAGGGTTTTGCTAATCCTAATTCAAGTCCTAATTATAACTCTTGTAGGCTTTATAAGAGCAGTGGTGGCCCAGTGGTAACTTTATAAGAGCAGTGGTGGCCCAGTGGTAACTTTATAAGAGCAGTGGTGGCCCAGTGGTAACTTTATAAGAGCAGTGGTGGCCCAGTGGTAACTTTATAAGAGCAGTGGTGGCCCAGTGGTAACTTTATAAGAGCAGTGGTGGCCCAGTGGTAACGGCCTAGACTTACGGTCGTAGGTTCGAACCCTGACAGGCGGTTTACTTTCTGTAAATTATTTAATTATCACTGCTCTCAAAACGGTGACGGAAATCATCGTGAGGAAACCGGCATGTGCTAGAACCAATAATTCGTAGACATGTAACATCACCTACCCATATTGGGCCCACGTGGTGGATTACGGCTCATTCCCTCTAACGGAAAGGAGGCCTGTGTCCCAGCAGTGGGATGATTATAGGCTGATTATGCTGTGGGACCTGAAGTCATTGCTCCCGAGTGTAGTTTAACAGAATAATAATATTCGTTAGTGATACGCATGCCTTTAAGGATTCTTTGGGGTCTGATTTTTTACCTTTATCTTCACAGCGTACTCAATTGTACAAATTTTAGGGAGAAGTAGGCGGAGCTAACATTTTCTCACCCGAAACGTAAAAATGAGGTCGTCTAGAAATTTGTAAAGAAGATGTAAATAAAAGCTAAGTTTTTAAAATAACCAACTATATTTAGTTACAGCATATATCACATTAATTAATTAATCTCAGTAATATTAAACAAAAAGAGCTAAGTGCGGCTATTTCCCGCAACATTATCCTTAATGTAATTGTTATCAACGTTATCAGCAATGAAGCTTTGAACAATTGATGTTTTCAGTCCTTTACGCGAGTGGTTGTTGGTAGTTTATTCCTAGAGACGACCTTGGGGATGGAATCTCCTTCAGCGTGATAGCCGGTTTCGTCAGCGAAGTAATTGATGGTGTCCTGCTTGTCTTCACTATCCAGGTAACTCTAGGATCCGCTGACAACGACAACCTTTTGAGGCTTGTTCTCTTCGTCAAGAGCTTCCCTCACAACGCGTGTCTCTTGCCTGGAGCTGCCATCGCTAGTCCGGTAACTATTGATAATGTTTAAGTTAGTGCATGAGCAAACATTTGATGCCACGTGTAAATTATCAAATGATTGAATGCATGAGAACTATTGATATAACTTGTAAATTACCATCTAATTGCTGAACTGTGATATACATAAGTATACCCGGGACTCAGAGTAGAAAATAATATAACAAATGATAACTTTACACCTACGCGACATTATAAGGACCATCTGGACTTTGATCAAAGTTGTAGCTGAGGGTTTCAACTGCTGGCTGCTCAGCGGGAGCAGCTGCAGCGATGGTCACGAGGGCGAGGGCGACAAGGATGATCTGAAACAAAACAAGTCAACAAGTTGTAGCAGAAAAGAGAAAGAGAAACTCGATACCTATAATTATTGGTTTATAAGTTTCCTAAAAGAGATAAATCGCACTATTTTTTTACATTTTATCCCACAGACAGAAAGCAAGTAAGCAGAAGAAACAATACTACTTAAGACATATTGTTGATGCTTTGAACGTCCGAGAAAATCGAAAACCCTTTGTAATTATTCAACCCCCAGGCATATTGAAATAATATTGGATGCAGCTTGCAACCCGTACTCGTAGCACATGTATGCATGTAGGTAAATGATGTTTAGCTTACTTACCGATTTAATTTTGGATTGATTGGTTGGCAACTCGCAACTGATGCTTGACCGACCGACTGGAACTTTTTTTTTTTTTTTTGGGTGGGAAATCATCAAATGACCTCCCCCGCTCTGGGCTGAGCGGAAGGGCGTGTCAGACTTTTACTGACTAAAACCCACCCGTGTTCCTTCAGTTGCTGCACGGTATCTCTTTCGAACAACCCGCAGCCCCGGCGGCATCGGCCCTAGCGGACCCCGTCAGTTCGTGCTGACATCTTTTTGAGGCGCGCGTGGAACACAACGCGCCGTCGACCCGGGCCTGGTTCTTACTGGGCGGCGAGCTGCCCATTGCTCGCCACCCGCAAGCCCGCGCCTATGGTGGCCGGGAGTCGGCTGTTGACTCCCGTCCAGGGCGTCTCCTGCGGCGGCTAGGCGCGTGAGGGTGCAGAGATTGCCTCTCCCTCACGCGCCTCCGCCTCCGCCTCCGACTCCTCCTTCGCGAGCATTACTGCTTCGCAGAAGGAGGTGACGGCCTCCCATTCACTCTCGCTCCATACCATGGCCTGGACCAGGGCCGGACGCGAGAGATCGCCGCCACCGATCGCCGCCACGAGGACACGACGGGGCCCCGCCCAAGTTGGGCAGACCTCCACCGTATGCTCCACCGTGTCCTCCGGGCGATCCACACAGTGGTGACACCCTGGCGTTTCCTCCTGCTTTATCCTGAACAAGAACCTCCCGAAACAACCGTGTCCGGTGAGGACCTGCGTCAGGCGGAAGGTGAGGGCGCCGTGGCGCCTCTCTAGCCACTCCTCAAAGAGGGGACTTATCGCCGCAATTGTGGCGTGCCCAGCGCTGGGTTGCGACAATCGCACTCTCCATGCCGCTATGAGATCCCGCCGGAGCTCTGTCCGCTGTGCCGTGATTTCTCGCGGCAGCGGAGTAACGCCCCGGCGTTTTGCCTCCTCTCGCCACTCCCATATGTGGGCGAGGACTTTGGCCTGCAGATCCCATGGCGGCAATCCGGCAAGGAGGCTCGCCACCTCAGCGGAGACCGTGCCGTATCCTCGGATCAGCCGGACAGCCATGACCCTTTGGGACGCGTTCAACCGGCGGGCTGGTCGCCGCCTCAGGGAACGCGCCCATACCGGTGCCCCGTAAAGGGCTATGGACCGCACGACCCCCGCATAGAGCCTCCGGCAGGAGGCGTTTGGTCCCCCTAGATTGGGATGGGGCCGTCCCGGCCCGCTCCAGTCTGGGAGCCAAATGTCGGAAGTGCTCCACGAAGTTCCACCGGCTGTCGAGGACGAGTCCCAGGTACTTCATCGTCAGCTCGACGCCGATGTGAACCCCTCCCGCCGTTATTTGTGATCGACCGACTTGACCTCAAAGTATATTTTTATACATTTCTTTGGCACTATAAAAAATAATAATCTATATTTAAAACTCGATCACAATCTAAAACTGTGTATCACTTGGCACACGTGTATCATTCTACACGTGCGTGTTATATCCAGAACTGCAAATATCAAGAAAAGTATAAGTATAATAGAATTTACCATAAGCTAATTTATTTTCTTTTACAGATTCACAAAATTTATTAAAGGCTAATATTTACATAATATATAAGCTAACAGACTTGGAGTATTAAAATCTAAACATAAAATTATAAACTTGAAATGGAAACTAATTTTAATTCGCAGCACTCTGACAAATATTAATATTATATTCGGTCGCATTGATACGAGTCCTTTTGGCCTAAATATCCATTTTTATTGGGTATAGGTATAAGTTCATTTAATTTTATTGTATAAACGTAAAAATTACATTTAAAAAAATATGTAAAAAACTGTAGCTGAAAGGCATCAGGACTAGGGTCCAAACTGCCGGTGGCCAAAGCTCTAGAGAGAGGGACCTCCTCTACTTTGTAATGTGTAATTTATTTCTACACCACTGCTCTCAAAACGGTGAAGGAAAACATCGTGAGGAAATTTTCTAAAACCAAAATTTAGAAGACATGTGACACCTTAGGTCCGTAGGTGTCACTTGTCTTCTAACTTATTGACCGCGCTGGTCACGAAAGGTTGAAAAAAGTTCACGAACTGATAATTTCACCGGCATCCATACCTGCTCTTCATCTGGAACTCTGGAATCCTTTCTAATAAAGCTTTACTACTTACTGCTATTTCTGGGTACTATTAGTGAGAATGCATCGAATTGAGTTAATTAAATCAAATTAGTTAAAATTAAATAACGGAGATAATAAATTAAGTCCTAATATAATGGAATTGACGTTTTATCGAACTGGTCACTTTGATCTCAAATATCTGGCGTTTGGTTAGGAATTCCTTTAATTCAAATTTCTTAGGCATGTGTATTTCGAATTTAATGATTCATTTGGTTTCATGCTATTTGATTTTTCTTTGACATTGTTCAGGGGGCTTACAATCAGCTCTTATAGCAGGGCAGAAGTTGAACAGCACTCCTTGTTTGTTCTATGACTTAGTACAAAAAAGTAGTGCAGTTCAACTTCTGCCCTGCTATAAATTATTTTATTTTGTAAGTAGGTTTATACAAACACTTTTTACACGTCAATCATATTTTAAAAACTATATGAGGTCGGCGTTTCCTATCTGACTAGTCTGAAACGAAAGACCGGAACAAACTCAGAGGTCACAGTCTCTTTTATAGTCCAGACATACATAATCTTGTTCAGATCATATGAAGACCATGTAGATCGATGTCTGAGATGGTCTTTTGAGGAAAGAACCACACGGGCTGAGAGGACCTGTCCAGTCAGTGCACGCATTTGTCAGAAATCGTGCAGCTCGACTCAAAACTTAAGGAACTCAACGATTCGACGAACAATACCAAAGAAAGAAAATTTGGGTAGGCATAAATTACTCAAACTGCCAGACCATGACA
This sequence comes from Apamea epomidion, assembly GCA_947507525.1. NCBI lineage: Eukaryota > Metazoa > Arthropoda > Insecta > Lepidoptera > Noctuidae > Apamea > Apamea epomidion. Next base: position 11,159,686 of record OX382228.1, on the reverse strand, counting down.
AAACTAACTGAACAGAGAAGAAAATGAAAATAAATAAAATGACCCACATAGCCTTCACATTCACAATAATTATAATAATAGAATACTTTACAAAGTAAGCAAATGTCATTGTATATATAAAATTCATTAATGTCAATGTGTACATAAAAAAAAGAAAAAAACAACATTCAATCTACAAAAATTGGAAGCAGCTCAATCCCAAGCCTTTTTGTCCTCGATATAATCTTTAACGGTATAAAAGGCTTTCTGGCACAACTTACGTTTAATGAATGATTTGAATTTATTAAGGCTTAGATCTTGAACGTGGCTTGGAAGTTTATTATAAAACATTGGCATCTGAAAGAGCCACCTATTTTCTTGAGCCTTGTTGTAGGTACAACAAATTTATGTATGGTCCTATTATTTATATTATGGATATCACCGTATTTTTTTAAAAATGTTATATTTTTTATGCTATAAGAGCTGGTGGTAAGCCCCCTGTTCACAATAAGGAAAACTTAAAATATCGCGTTATTTACGAATACGAAGGTGTATGGGGAAGCTACTGTAACAGAAAACACGGTGCGTTTTTGGTTCCAACGTTTCCGTGACTACAGGACAAACTCCGTGGACGGCCGGAGACCCTAGTTTACAATGAAAAATTAAAAGTGATCGTGGAAGCGAATCTATCGCAAATCACGTCAGAGCTTAGCAGCAGGCTTCGGTGTTAGTAAATAATAATAAATCTTTATTTTCAGACCAGAGATCCATAACATAGGTACGAGTAAACAAATTGGCACTTTCTAAATAAAACACGTAAAATAAAAATAAAATAAAACTTATTACATCATATATCACATCACATCACATATCTGAATGACGGTCTGTGTGCTGCCATACACTAGTGATAAAACAATTTTAATTGAATTGAAACAAATTGGAAAAGTGAAAAAGCTCGATAAATGGGTACCGCATGAACTGAGTGAAGCACACCAACACCAACACCAACACGCGTCGTGTGCTGCGTTACAGTTCCAACGTCACAATAACGAGGGGATGTTGAATCGTATCGTTACTTGTGATGAAAAATGGATCCTGTACGATAATCGGGAGCGCTCATCACAATGTTGAACCCACGAGAACCAGCTAAATCCCACCCCAAAGCGAAAGTTGACTCAGAAATAGGTACTGGTAAGTGTCTGATGGACCAGAGCCGGTGTCATCCCCTACAGCTTCCTAAGATCTGACCAGACGATTACGGCAGATCTGTTTTGTCAACAATTGCAGACCATGATGGAAAAGCTAGCCGCTAAACAACTGTGACGGTCGATTGCTCTAGCCCACTGCTGCTTCAGGAAAACGCTAGACCAGGCACTGCATATGTCCATTAAAATATATAACCATATTCCAAAACTAATACGAGAGCTACCATTTAATTTTTACATAAAAAACGTCTAAAAAATTGGCTTCTCCAAAATAATTTTTACAGATTAAAAGAATTTTTTGATTATAAGTGTTAATAAGTAAATAATATATAAATATTTTTTTTTTATGTATGTATTTTTATTTAACTAGCATTACCTAAACACAATAATAATAATTTATTAAGTATCTATAACTTGGTGACAAAAAAATTTACAATAATTTGGTAAGTACAGAGATGTGAGACTAATTTATCTCCTGGCTCCCAAACTAGGTTTATAGCCTATGACTTGGGAGTCAATGATTCCACAACTTATGCTTAGATAAAGTGCATGAATACACCATTAGACTTAATAATAAGGTAGATTTATTTAACTGTATAATATAAATGTTGTTATTGTTGTGTTTTTATTTTATTTTATATTGTATATTAGAGTACAAACGTCCATAGTATAAATGTTTTGTATTGTTTACTAGAGTATAAGTAGTATAATTATAAGTAAGGTTTTATACCCACGTGTACATTAGGTTCATATTGTAAATATTCGAATGCCGCTAGTAGCGGCGGATTTGTCAAACTTATCCATATGTACCAACCACCTTTGTACCTACCATATCCGACGAATAAATGTCTTTGTCTTTGTCTTTGCACAACAGACGGTCGCTAAATTAGAGGAGCTGCCAATAGAATTTCTCCAACCCCGACCATACTTCCTAGACCTTGCTCCAGCAGATAACTACTTTTTCCTGAATTTGGACAATTTCTTGCAAGGAAAAGAATTCAATTCCGATGAGGCAATCAAAACCACCTTTAAAGATTTTATTGATTCTTGCTCCCACAATTTGTTAAGCTAAGGAATCAATAGGAATAAAATGGCGAAAGTGCATAGATAACAATAATATATACTTTGATTGAGTAAATATATATCGTGTTCCGGACGATATACATGAACTTCGACCAGATGTTCAGACCATGAAAATAAGCATTATATGAATAATGCTTATTAAAAATAAGAATTCATTGTGCCCATAATGATATGGGCACAATGAATTCTTATTTTTTGTTAATTTTCATACAAACTAAATACCTTGACGTAAATCACCCGATATGCATGCCTCTTTAGATTTCTATTCTAGTCCATTTTACCCCTTCATTCAATTAGATGACAAACTATTCAAAATCTTAAAATAATAATAGGGGTTAAAGTATGAAATTGCCGTTTTATTGTAATAGGTATTCGAATTGACATAGAACCTTCATGGTTTGAGATTTTTGAGTGAAACTTTTTTCACATGGTACCTATGAAGTTCTTCTTTTAAAAAATGTGCTACATTCGGTTATCGACTTTCAGTTGTTTTTTTTATTCAGCTTAGACAAGAAAGATGGAAATTCGAGTTATTTTTGAATACGAGTTCCGACGCAGAACTAACGCGGCAGAAACAGCTCGCAATATCAATATTGCGTTTGGAGAGGGGACTGCTAATGAACGCACCGTGCGATTTTGGTTTAAACGCTTTGGTGATGGAAACTTTGATTTGAAGAACGAACCACGTGGAAGACCGCCCACACAGGTGAATAACAATGAATTGAAAGAGATGGTGGAAGCCGATCCGAGCCAAACTACCCAGGAATTAGCGGCATGGTTTAACGTTACCTTACCAACAATATTGACTCATTTGCGTCAAATCAATAAAATAAAAAAATATGAGAAATGGGTGCCTCATGATTTGACTGATCTGCAGAAAGAAACGCGTGTTGAAACTTGTGTTGCCTTGTTGAATCGATACAGAAATGAAGGAATATTGGATCGAATTGTGACATGTGATGAAAAGTGGATTCTTTACGATAACCGTATGCGAAAAATGCAAAGCTTACCAATAAAAAGGTAATGGTAACTGTTTGGTGGTCTAAGCATGGTGTTATTCACTATAGCTTTCTCCGATCTGGTCAAGCAATAACGGCAGATGTCTACTGTGCCGAACTCCGAACAATGATAGCAAAACTAGCAGTGAAACAGCCACGACTCATGAATCGATCTTTACCATTATTGCTCCATGATAACGCGAGACCTCATACAGCACGAGAAACCGTTTTAACTCTACTGGAACTGCAATTAGAAACCATTCGTCTCCCTCCGTATTCACCAGACCTTGCTCCAACGGACTACCATTTTTTTCGTGATTTGGACAATTTTCTACGTGATAAAAAGTTTTCTTCTCAGGAGGCAGTATAAAATGCTTTCACACAGTTTGTCGAATCTAGATCACGAGAGTTCTATCGCATAGGCATAAATGACCTTCCTATTAGATGGCAGCAATGATAATGGTAATTATTTTGATTAAATAAATATGTTAAATTAAAAAAAAAACTAATTTCAATTTTTCAGTACAAATCGGCAATTTCATACTTTAAACCCCTAATATAAATATAAATTATTTTTCATACTTATTATCAGAATTCTTCCTGCTCCAGCTCTCAGCTCAGGTCCTAAAAGTCATCTAAAAGTATCTACTTATAGTCTTATGTCAGGAATTTTCTTGTTGGAACATGTCTAGACGTCATGTTATCCTACTCACGCACAAGGCGATTTAGAAACTGACCATGAACTATAGTGTTACGGGCGTAATAGTTCAAATGGCGCTAATTGCTTATTTTGCTAAAAAGGTATTTCGTAAAGCAAATTACTCTTTTTTTTTGGTAATTAATTTGTGGTTATCGTGTACATCATTGAAATGATGGAATATTACACGTATGATGGACTATGTAAGTACTCACAAAACAAGTAAATATATTCAATTTTTCTTTATTTACAGTATGAATCACATTATTAAAACTCAACAAGTAACAAAAATATGGCAGTTAGCATCAAATAACAACGAGCGACAAGAAGAGGGTGAAGCTGATGTACCACCACATTCTTCTGTGTTGCCTTAAACGTCATCAGTCACTAGATACAGCAGCTGATGAATAACTGATTAATTGTCATTATGTTGATCAATCAATTCTTTATCGATGAGTAGTCGTTGTTAGCTTATCTCCTGGCGGGCGGCTGAGGGATAGAGTCTCCTTCCGCGTGGTAGCCGGTCTCGTCAGCGTAGTAGGTGATGGACACGGGCCTGCCTTCCTCACCGGGGTAGGTGTATGAGCCGCGGACGACGACGACATCGACGGGCTTGTTCTCCTCATCGACAGTTTGCTTCAGTGTACCCTCCTCTTGGCGGACGATGCCTCTTGCGGTCTCGAAACTGTTGAAAATACACAGATTACAAACTTGTTGCTATATACTTGTTATATGTCCTATCGCAGTAAAAAGATTTTTATGTATTTAGGCATTTATGCCAACAAAAAATTATTAAACATTTTTTTTAACAAAAATAATCAGTTCTTTGCTGGTGCACACACATTAACAGGAGGCATGCATTAAATTATGGACTTAGTTAAAATTTACCCAGTAATTAGTCATATTTACAAAAAAATATATTATAAATTGAATTACTTACACAAAGTTGTATGCACCCTCGGGTTGCTGGACGAACTCGGACCGAACGATCTGTTCGGGCTCCTCAGCAGCGGGGGCAGCGGCGACGACGGCCACGAGGGCGAGGGCGACAACGAACATCTGAAAACCAAACAATACCCAATTTAAAGTGAGGCTTGGTTAAGGCTCACTTAAGCCTCACACTAAGGCTTAATTAAGACAATAAATACCTATATTATCTACTTTTTATTTACAAACATTCGAAATAAATGTACAATTTAAATAAATTAAAAATAAATATAACATAATCCGTATGTTACCAATTAATACAATCGTATGTTCACAACTGATTAGTTTTCTTTTTTTGTAATGTAAGTGCTGATTTTTCCATCGCCAGATAACTTTTATTCGAGGAATAAAATTGACGTTTTACAGTTTTTGTATGAAATAACTGTCAAAATTCCAAAATTATTCCTCGAATAAAATTACCTGGCGATGGAAAAATCAGCCCTTAGAGTTATTATTGTTATTAAAATAATATATGAATACACGTACGGATTTCATTTTTGATAGGTTTTGTTCGGTGGCTGCTGTGCGACTGATGCTAGATCGATCGCAAAATGAGCTTTTATACATTTCTCCGGCACATAACGTAACGTCTAACGTTAGTTGTCGCTAATCCGGATTTGTTAATTGATAGCATATATATGCGAAATATTTTTATTTTAAAGTTGACAATAATTATTGTGTTTTTTAGTGTGTTCGTCTCTCCAAAATACAGATTACTACAGTAATCGACCCAGATTCGTTGTTCCTACACCATGTAATTAATAATGCATACTTTGTAAGTGCCTCATCTACTACAAAATCTTTATTTTCCTTAATAAACTATTATTATTATTATCTTGTTAACCTGTCATAGATTAGGGAAAATAACGAAGAATGAATAAATATTCGATGGACTTTGTGTATTAAAAATGGGGAATTGGGCCGACACACAGTCGTAACCTTATTTTAAAGGATTATTCTGTTCCTTTCTTCTTGTCTGTTTATATTTGTGTACATAAATGGTTAAATACATAAACCTTTATTATTTTCATTTATCGTTTTATTACATCAAATTACAATATGAACCTATACTTATTTGATGGGGCCCGACAGGGCCGAAGCCTGCCGGGGTAGCGGGATCGTCCGAAAGGGTTACCGCTGCCCTGGTACATAAAGGGCTAAGGAAGGAACACGGGCGGGTTTTAGTCAGTAAGAGTCTCACACTCCCTTCTGCTCCACCTAGAGCGGGAGGAGTCATTTGATGATTTCCCATCCACAAAAAAAAAAAAAAAAAAAAAAACCTATACTTATTGATCATTCGCAATTCGAAACTTTAAAACAAAATACCCGGAATAAACAATGAACAGAAGACCAATTCCCGTAATTAAAAACGTTGAAAATCTAGTCGCAATCTCATTTCAACGACTATCAATGTCAAAGACTTGTAAAAAATGTAGGGATTTTAGATGTATTTTTGTCAAATTGAGACTAAGATCAGACTGCGAACGTTCTTAAAATTACGATATATGCCCCTCAGATCGATAAGTTCGTTAAGGTCTTTGGTACTCTATTTCCAGATACTACTTTGCTCTTACACTTGCAAGGTGTGTGTCTCGAAGCAGATGTAGCGAAACTTAAAAAGAAAGAGAAGGTATTTACTGGGTGAAAGTAGTTTCTTTCTATCTTTAGCTTCTGCTCTAGAACTATCCAAATATATACAACCCGGGACGAATCAGTTAGTCAGGTAATCTTTATAGTTCAATAAAAGTTCGACACTGTAATGTTTACCTTATTATCTATCATAAAACTATTGTTGTTATAATATTCGCCAATTTACGACTTTTGTTTGGGCACTTGCGAGTATCTACGTTGGCTCAACTACTTGTGCGTATCAGAAACAAAATTAATATTAGTATATGCCAAAATAATCTGTACCGGTGTTGCTAAGTTATTTTTTCTCCCTTATTGTGATAAAGTGGATGTTTCCATAAAAATAAAATGTTTGTTTTATTTTCCATCTTTTAAAGCATACAAGATGGAAACTGGTAATACATCTATTTTTGGCCGCCTAATGATTTGAATCTTAATGGGTATCCGTTTAATTTGATTAAATAAAATAAGAGCCTTCCCAGACGACCAATGATCGTGGTCACAAAAATGTTTAAACTTAGGTACGTATTAAGTAAACATAATGGTATATTATTTAATGAAAGGAAACTAAATATTAAATTTTACTCCTTTTCGCTTAGCCAACCAACCAACAAACCCCCCTGATGTGACAGCCTTTTATATCTAAGTTTTAAATCAATATACTATACGTCTGCCATCTACTTATGCATAAAATACGTCAAAAGTGTTATAGCACCAGGATTTCACATACGGCATGATAGCTGCGTCACGGGTACGACAGGACTGTCGCTACGTTTGCCGGCTACGAAGCTACGACGTAGCGATGCGTCGTAGCAAGTTAAACACTTAGATCAGTATGTAAAATAAAATAACTCAAACCGTGATCTTTAACAATTTGATCGGCCGAAAAAGACCGTAGCGATGTGTGAAGTTTCTAATTCGACTAGTTATTCGTTGACATGCAAACACGTACGAGATCGGTCGCTTGCCATGCAGACAGTGGTGTGACCTTGACCGCCAGCCGTCTCACGCGCATTCTGTTATGTACGCTTCTTTAAGTTCTTTTTATTGCTTATAATCTTCGGATTATATAACCGTCGGACATTTTTTGGAACTTTTAGCCTTTTTTAACTATTTATGGGGCCTACATGCAGGCCCGCACTTAGGGATCCAGGGCCCTAGGCACTTGACCTTTGAGCTCTCCTCCCATCCCATAGCTATTTTGGAAATTACTACTTACTGATTTATTTAGAACCAATTTTTTTTTAAACATTGCAATAGTACAGAAAATAAAATGTTTAACCGACTTTAATTATTATAAATAAACATCAGAAATAATGCAGTCTATGCTATGTACAGTAAGGGTCAAAAGTGGAGTGACATTGTCACGAAGCAATAGATTGACACTTCTGTTTAACTTGTGATCTTCTTCTAATGAGTAATTTCTATACTATAGACACACACTCTCACATTCGTTTGCAACTGATTGTAGTTCATAAATTCAACCATTATGTCATATGGCATGATAGCCTAACGGTTATCATACATCGGTAAGCACGTTCATGCGTAGCGAGCCGTGGGTTCGAATGTCACGCGCTTTTTAAACGTTTTATATTTATCATCAAGCCTAAATAGAAGAAAAACAAAATAATGATGAATATAAAATATAACATTAAGTATAATAATAATATAATATGTAACATTTCTATTTTCAAAATAATTTTGTTTCAAATTGGTAATATTCGTATTTTGCTAGTAGCCTGACAGTATTCTTTTTTTGTTTTAGAAAAATATCTACTGTGAGTTGGGGGGTCAAAAGATGGCCCCAGCTAGTCAGTGAATAATGAAACAAGTGGTTTCATACCAACGAGATATTTTGCCGAATTATTCGACACATCTTTACGAACCGTTCGTCGTGCAAACGAAAACAAACGAAAACCAGCTTTTTGAGCTGGTTTTCGTTTCGCCCATATTTGATTGAAAAACATAAATAAGCACGTTTACATTTTGTTGACAGTTGAAGTTGCATTGCATGGAAATATAGGAACATTTACAAGGAACAGACATATGTTTCAATATTGTTGGATTCATGCGCCAGCGTTTATTTGATAGCATTGATAATAATGGTGGTTATAAAAACAAAGTATTAAATTATAAATTACAAATTGATTTTAGTAATATTAAAATAATATTGTATCATATCCGTAATAAGGATTATTTTGAGGTTTATTTTCAATCTTCTTTTCATAATAAAAATGAATACTTAAGCTATAACCGCAATAATTCCTAATAAATACGATTTGTTCACTTTGACGTTTGAGATAGGCAACTAAAGTTAAAACGAAAGCACTGGCAGTAAACAAAAAGACTACTACTGAGTAATTTAATTGTCTTGTGACAAGGAGTTCACACTTTTTTTATTTACGTGGGTAGATTTGCTAGTTGTGATTTCGTAGAGTACCCACACACATTAGTAGTTAAAGCACAATATTATTATATTACTAAGATACAATATTTTAAGTCTAAGGGTCGTAGTTCACTGATTACCTGCTTTACTTCAATAAATTGTTATTTATGAGAAAATAAACTGTTTTGACTATAAGTTTATTTATTTTTAATTTTTTTCTAGTTTATGAAATTATAATGAATAAACATTTTGAAATCACTTATAAAACATTTTTATTTAACCCTGTATTACAATAGCAATATAATAATGAAAATAAAATAATTGTTACATTATGATTATTTTTTATTAATCTATAAAAAACGAATAACAAAATAACCGATAAAGATTATTGTAGGAAAAGAAAAATAAAAGTCCCAACTCGAGATTGTAACCCAGACCTATGCGTTCAATAATCCAATACGTAAGACTACCAGCTATCGGTACTTGATGTAATGATTTCAATTTTAGCAATGGTATGAACCAACCAAGGTCATACGTAATTACGTAGCCTGTGTGCAAAAGCGACGCCAGCCAATGTGCGAATTATGAGGTGAGCGTTCTGTGTTGATACATCACTTTATGCACACAGACGTAGGTACGGCCTTTACCGCGCGTTCACAGCAATACAGTCCTTAAGGTGATAATGGATTAATGACCCCTAATGTATGTCACCAGTTAAGTCAACGTTCGTCATAAATAACGTTTCTAAACTAAGATGTTATCTTCCTTGAATTCCTTAAAACTCAAGTGACCTACTTGACCCCACTTACTGTCTTCAAACAATACTAATTAAAGTACTTTTCTTAAACCTAGTGTCGGCAGTGATTGAATGGTGATCTATCAAAGACAACTTTGGATGCAAGAGCGAGGGACGCGAGCTCGAAAATGCAATAGAACTTCGGATAGATTAGGTTTCTTTTGACTATTCATACAGTAATAGGAGTTACTTTGTTGAATTAAATATGCCAGATAGTTCAAGAATTAAGACTAAGTTGCAATAGTGAGAGACGCAATCTCGAAAAAATGTACCACACCGCTTCGGAAAGCTTAGATGTTTTTGAAAATTTAAACAGAAATAGGAGTTCCTTTAGCGACTTATACGAGCTTACTTTAGTGAGCGTAGTGAGCTCGAAATGTTTAACATCCTATCTCGTTGAGGTCAGATTGATTTATTTATTTATATGTACTTTATTGTACACCACAAAAATACATGACACACTACAAAATATACAATGGGCGCCCTTATCGCATTACTGCGATCTCTTCCAGGCAACCTTAGAATGGACAGTGATTTTCCTGGACATAAAATGGGACTGTCGTCCACCATTGATAGATAATATTCTATAGGAACTACGGGTGGTATAGGTACCATGATATGAGCGCGAGGCCCCTAGCATACGCTAGACCAGCTATATGGTTAATATGGCCTTGTCCGCCTGCCGAAACGGCCAGCTGGGTGGGCCACTAGGCTGGTTGGGCCCCTGGTCCGGGGCCTTGTAGGCTTAGGCGGGAATCCGGGGCCGCCTACATACTATTGAAAGATTTAGAACTTACTTTAAATTTGAATCGTTATTTTTCGCTTACTAGAATGTTAGTTAGTAGATAAGTACCTAAATTATTTTACATTTCGCTTTCAACTTTATTTTACACGAATAAAATCAATTTAGTTAAGTTCCGGTTTGACTTTGGCCTCGAAGTGACAAGATGCGATTATCTCGTGTTCGATTCCTGTAAGTGTAGTAAACATTAACACAGTGCAATGCTTATCAAAGCAGCACCAATGTAAATACTAATGTAGAAGAACACAAAGGAAAGGAGGAAGTACATCAAGTGACTTAAAGCGCCACATCCACAGTTAATTATTTTTTATGTATTTAAGACATATCTATCTTCTTATCTACATAAATGAAGATGAAACGCTGTTCGTTGGTAAGCGCAACAATTGAGAAAGGCTAGATTAATTTGGTTGAAATGTTCGTAAAAGTCTGGAGGAAAGAAACATTGGGAATGTTGCCCGGGAAATTGGAAACTGAAATTTCAATAATAATGTATAGTTTTCAATTTACATGTATTATTATCAATTCAGATGTAATTCTTTAATCATTTCTAATTTTAGTTTAATTGTATGATACAAAGTTGGTTGAAATAAATAAATAAAATAAAAATTACCCAGTAACTGGATAGTGGAGGTCAGGTAGGCAATCGCTCTATGTAAATTACTGGTATTCAGCTGCATCTGGTTAGACTGGAAGCCGACCCTAACATAGTTGGGAAAAGGCTAGGCAGGATGATCTGCCAGCATAGAGCATTTTCTTAAAATATATACATACATCAGTATGTATATATTTTAAGAAAATGCTCTATGCTCATTGTTTTGTTAACTTAGTTTGTAGTGTAATGTGTATATATTACTAACATAGTTTTAAGACCTTTGTAACTAACAATTATTATGGATGTACTAACACTAGTGTTTAATTTGTGTATGTATGTACTAACAAATTGAAATTTATGATCTGAAAATAAATTAATTGAATTGAAAGGGATTTTTTCTATGGATTGTAGTTAGGACAAGACCACGTCTGTCGGATCAGCTGATTTTAAATAAATATCAAAGTTGTCGTGTAGCGACAAGAACAGCTGAACTACATATAAAAGACAAAAGTAAAATTAAATTAAAGAAAGGGAGGTAGAAAACAATTAAAGATATATTTACAAGCAATTAAAAGATGGAGATGGATTGAAGAGTGGCGTGTAGTGTGTGGAGGTGGGGTGTATAGATGACGATGCGTGATAGGTGGGTTGAGGAGGCTGAAGTGGAGATCCAGTTGGAGCTGAAGAGGTAGACCGACGCGAGGTAGGTGCCGGCGACGGGTGCAGGTACAGATGCAGGATCTTCGGAGTGCTCCGGCAAGGCACGGCCCAGTAGGTACAGGAGTGTCTTCTCAGGCGGCCCTCGGATGAGGCGCGACCCAATAAGTACAGGAGGCCTTCACGGAGGACGAAGGACGGAGGCGTAGGCAGGGTCCGTCAGATACCGGAGCGGAGAGGTACGCTGGGTATTCCAGACTATATCTTCTATACTAATAATAAAGTTGAAGAGTTTGTTTGTTTGTTTGAACGCGCTAATATCCGGATAAGCCGGTCAGAAAAAATATTTGCATTTGATAGCCCAATTATTAAGGAAGGCTATTGGCTATTTAACATCACGCTAGGACCCTTGGGAGCCGAGCAAAAAGAAAAAGTCAGAAAGAACACTAAGCGAAAACGAAGTAATAGCGCGGGCATGCGATGCTATGTAACGGGGTATGTCGGGGGAACAAGACATTTCACGCGGACGAAGTCACGGACTGAAACTAGTTAACTATAAGTCCAGGTTTCCTCAAGATATTTTCCTAACTTATAGCTTACTGTGCCGTAATCGGAAAGTACATATGAATTGAAACAGTCACATGGTTACTTAACACAACCCGGGACATTTAATTAAATAATTATTTTTTGAAAAAGTGACCCGTTTACTTGATAATTATACAGGCTGGCAGGTACATACATCGACGCGCAAACTGTAACCATGGATTCAGTACAAACCCTGTATAGTTATCCGTTGCTTCTTAGCGATTTGATCGATGAAAAATTAGAGAGGTCGTGTGTTAAATCCGAATGCCACTACTAATAATACTACTAAAGACACACTGGTTGCTACAGTAGCATCCTCCATACGCAAATGAATAGCGACGTAGCGCATTACTCAAACTAATTATATTCTCTCTTATCATGTGAAAATAAATTTGTATTAATTATCATATTGATGCCTAAAGTTTTTTTTTTTATTAAATAAATAACCTAACCTAACTAAAGTATTACCTAACATCGCTGTCGACTGGTAATGTACCCTATACTGACGGCATTGCCACGTTGTATGGCAATGCTATAAATATTAACGGGGAAGAACTCAACCTTTTAAAGTTTGCAGATGACTTAGTATTAATCACGGACAGCCCTAGTACACTGCGATATATGCTGCAACAGTTAACAGAAGCTAGTAGAATAGTAGGTCTTACCATGAATAAATCTTAAACAAACGTAATGACAAACAGGGAAGAAATAGCCAAATAGATGGCGAAAGCATTGAATACGTGAAAAACTACACATACCTGGGACAGTTAATATCTTTCAGAGATCAAACGGACATGGAAATCGAAAGAAGAGTTGCTTGTGCATGGAAAAGATATTGGTCACTCAAGGAGATACTTAAAAGCAAATACTTTTCCATAGCGGCTAAGAGAAAAGTCCTCAATTCGTGCGTCTTACCTTGCCTGACGTGTGGGCCCTAAATCAAAAACATATTCTAAAACGGAGATCATGTCAGCGGGGTATAGAGAGAAGCATGATTGGTGTCACTAAAAAAGATCGTCGTAGCAGTGACGTTATTATTTCTATACTTATCACAAAAATATGCGTAGATATCTCTTAGTATTCGGGTATATTTTGTGTAGTTATTATGAAGACATCGAATGCGATCCTGTTTATTGCGTGAGAGCTGTGAGAGGCTACTAGGTAAGTGTGGGTAAGGTCTATGCTTAAGTAGCGGTTAATTTACAAAAAAGCTTTAATATTAACCTTAATAATTCATAATATTATCTAGGCATGCCAATGTTTAAAAAAAATGGTCTTTATGTAGGTATACCACCTACCTATATATCATTGAAGATTTTTTTTATGAATCCATAAAAATGAAAAGAGCACAAATGACTTCAATTGAACTTTTATTACTATGTAAATCACGTCATTAAAACACAACAAATAATATAAAAACGTACAAAATTATGGCAGTGAGCGTCAAGTAACAACGAGCAACAAGAAGTTAGCGCGGCTGATGATCCGCACCAAACTTTTGCGACACGGTAACCGTTATGTTCATTCCTTAAACGTTATCAGAGTCTCAAATCATGCTAGCTGATGCACAACCAATTAATTTATATCTATCAATTGACCATACATCTGCGTGACGTCGTTGTTAGCTTATCTCCTGGCGGGTGGCTGAGGGATGGAGTCTCCTTCCGCGTGGTAGCCGGTCTCGTCAGCGAAATAGGTGATGGACACGGGCTTGCCGTCCTCACCGGGGTAGGCGTAGGAGCCGCGGACAACTACGACGTTGTGGGGCTTGTTCTCCTCATCCAAAGCTTCCTTCAGTGTACCCTCCTCTTGGCGGACGATGCCTCTTGCGGTCTCGTAACTGTTGACAATACACAGATTACAAACTTGTTGCTATGTACTTGTTAAATGTCCTATCGCAGTAAAAAGTTGTTTATGTACTTAGGCCCGGCAATAAAAAAATATCAAAACATAGTTTTTAACAATAATAATCCTTTCTGTGCTGGTGCACAGACATTAACAGGAGACCTGCATTAAATTATGGACTTAGTTAATATCTACCCAGTAATGAGTAATATTTACAAAAAAATCATATTATAAATTGAATTACTTACACAAAGTTGTATGCACCCTCAGGTTGCTGGACGAACTCGGACCGAACGATCTGTTCGGGCTCCTCAGCAGGAGGGGCAGCGGCGACGACGGCCACGAGGGCGAGGGCGACAACGAACATCTGAAAACCAAACAACAATTTCATTACTTGTTTTTTTTTAGGGGCAAAAGGTGGCAGTTTAGATGGTACTATTTTTTTAAGGCAATTATATTGCTAAATGACACTATAATCAAGAAGAAAAGACGCATTTTTTATTAACCGAATCATTTAAGTATAATGCAAATCCACAGAGTGAGAATGAGAGAAAACTTAAAACTAAACAGGCATAATTATATATAAATGCTGCAGATAATCTTATCCAGACTGTAAAGATGATCCTGGCTGCAGCATCAGGTAACATTTTCCAAAAAAAATACTCTGACGTGGGAACTTAAACTTGAAAATTATAACTTTCAGCCAAGAGGAGCTGGTGCAATATTTACTTAATAAAAAAAAATAAAAGCTTGGAATAACAAACAAAATTTGTTAACGATTAGCATTTGTTTTTGGGGTGATAATTATTATAGTTCTAAGTACGTACCGATTTCATTTTGATAAGTTTGGTTTGGTTCGGAGGCTGATGAGCGACTGATGCTTCAGCAGAGGCGACATAATCTTTTATACATTTCTCCGGCATCTAACGTAATGTCAAATGACAGCAAACATTCGATGTCGATATTCCGGATTCGGTCATCAATGTTCACAGGCACATGCGCTAGCGTACACACACATGCTCTACGAGTATATTTCACTATATTATATTAGTGTGTACCTCATACGCGTCACACCTAGCAAACATGGCAAGGATATTTTATTATAAATAGTGGTATGCCAGGACCAGTGGCATTTTTAAAATACAACATTGATATTACAGTTTGTACAAATAAATTCAGTGTGGTTCTAGGCAGAAGTCGGATCCACCGGCGGAAGGAATGTATTTTGCTTGCACACGGAAGAATAAAGGGTTTTTGTGGAAATCATAATAGATCAACGATAAGAAAATAAATCGGGAAATAGGTAGTAAATATTCCTTGAGGGTCGCACAGATACAATACATAGGTAGGTACACCTACAACCACATTGTTATTGTAAAATGCGACTATTCAAATGTAAAATTCCTAGAAACATAGTTAGTAATGAGTATACCCACATACATGCACAATCTATAATACAAATATCTTATTTGAAGGTCTAGTAATGACAGAAGGATCACACGAGCATGCCATACAGTTGCAAAACGTGTATATGTACACTCAAGTATTACCGAAACGACACAGCAGCGCAAGCGCACATTACCGGCGTCTTCAATTTTGTATATTTTTATTATTTTTAACATATTAATTAATACGAACGTAATCCTTTTGAATAACAAATTAGTTTAAACTTTGAACTTTAGATATAGGTAGGTACATACCGACACTTACATGTCTGGGCCAAGGAAGTTTCTATGAAGGCAAGTGATGTTATAAAATATTTTGTCGTTATTACCCAATACCCCTAACACATAATATATGTAGAGTTCGGTTCCAAATAGTTTGATACTGCTAACATCTGTAGGATATGCCGTCCCGTAGTCTTCGTAGATCAACGAGGTTACTACGGAACAGCCTGGATAGGAAATATGTACCTTCGTAACACCTATGCACGTAGGAATTAGGTAACTAAATGAGAATAACATAGGTACCATATTCAGAAGTCAGGAACTCAGGACACTGAAAAACAATATGGTTTATGTTGGTAGGTACCACGTAGGTACCTATATAACTTTTACAGTCTCCCCAGGGATGTGCCTTACAGGCGTTGCGCAGGGGTGGTTCCGGAATTGGTCTTTTAAGACGAACCGGGACCACCCCTATGTGCGGATGGTGATCACCGGGGTGGTTTAAGTGAGGTAAAAATCCCACACTCCCCGACCTCACTCCCCGCAGATCGGGTGCCTTTTGCAGGTTTCTCCCCGAAAACAAAAAAAAAACTACCTAACCTACCCTTTTGGAAACCAGACCATACAAAGGACTGGAAACTGGCGACAGTAAACACGATTTTATTGTTATCGACTATCGACTTTATTGCATTTAGGCCTTTCTGCAGTTGGTAAGATTATTATCCCTGAAAATCAAGCGACAGTTCTACCTACATTCAAGCCGAAATCATGCGATCATTTCAGCTAGGAAACCGACTACTATATAAAATACCTATTGTATCAGAAATCAGTACCTAACTAGTAGGTAAAGAATAAAACCAAAAGGAAAAAATAAATTAACAAAATGAAAATAGAAATAAGAAACAAAAGACGACCCGAGAGGTATCCAGCGAATAAATATTCAAAAGGTCAAGCGATAAAAAATAGCTGGAGTCTAGAAACGTATTATTAGACATAAAATAAAAACAGGTGTAAATAGGCGAAAACTTGTCCTGCGGTATGCACGACACGAATAAAAGTGATGTGCTCTTAACCTTTCCAGAGGTCGGGTCCATTCTTTATATCGTGAAATTATAATTCAAGGTCGGTTTGTTTTTTACAACACAGGTCGGTAGGAGGATGTGTATCTTGCGGCTGTTTTATTAACTACTAATTAAACAACAAGGCCTCCATGTGCCATTAGCAATATATCTGGTACCCACGTAGTAGACAAACATGATAGGTACTGTTTCATAGACAGGGCGTTTAACCTAGAGAACTATGGAAGTTGTCTTATTACTTAGTCTTCGTCAGTGACTACTGCTGCGTTCACACCCGTGTTTCAGACTGGTTTTCCCATTAGCGTTGCGATTTCTTTGTAAATTCGTTTAAGATAGAGAGAGTAGAGACCAATTTTTTTTTAATATTGTGTTTGTATTATTTTATTTCCTTATTAACCTATCGTAATCCCTTGCTGGTTCTGCCGCATCCATCTGTCTTTTTAAGATCCTATATCCATATTCCTACCTACCAAGATTTCGCGGGTTTATCTCCATTCCAACTGCCATCAGTAGGTAATACGGCAGACATTACCCACTGTCACTTCAGCTTGCTAACTCTTCAAGCTGTGCAGGTAAGAGATTAGGTACATACACGGCAGGTAGGGATACCTTATGCTACAAAGAACATTTCGAACATAGCTCACTCCATAGCGCGCTGAGCAACCTTGAATGCGAAGACCAACCGGAGCGTCAGTGTCCATGATCGAGTGTATTTGAATGTCATAATGGACCAAGCTGGTTGAAGAACTCAGCCTTCAAGCGTTGCGGTAAAGGTGACAGGGAGACTTGACGTAGGTACCTATACTTTATTTATTTATTTGCATTCCCACATCTACAATTTATAATTTACATAGGTCTTGGTAGTTATAATATTTGTTAGGTGAACGCACTCTGTAATTGTCAGTCTGTGCGATTTGTTTTTTTGTAGGTAGGTAGGTACCAACATTACTAACACAAACAATACTAATATTAAAATTTCACATCAATATGAGTATAAGTTAACTATCTACACACTACAATAATACCGTAATGCTACTACATTCTTACCAACAAATAAATTCTGAACCTAATCAATACCACAGTAAATGTTCGTTTCTGAAATGCTGCCCAACCCGGTCTGATGGTTTCTTTCTGAAGGCCTACTACTACTGTACCCAAGTCTTCTATACTGAGCAAGACGAATATCTCCAGATAGCCATACTTGCATACCTACAAGTAGTAGGTATGTAAGTATGGCTATCTGGAGATTCACACGATACTAATAGGTACAGGTACCATATACCCAAAGTTTCTAGTGCTCAATCCAATGACTGAAATTCCATTAAGCAGGTATAAAAAATAAAACTAAAATGAATCTTATGTAAACGCGGCTTTGTAAACGTAGAGTCAGGTTTGGGCGATCACTTGAAATTGAGGAGCATAGCTACTAAGAACCGGTTATGTATTATAAGAGGTGATAAAGAAGATTAAAGCAATACCTTAGTGTAAAATATTTAATGATAGTAGTACCTAATAAAATTAAATCGTTTGATAATTAGGTATATATATCGTATTACAATAAAACTTCGATGCACTGTATTTACCCAGTGCGTTGAGCTTGATTGCTGACCAGCAGGCACAGATCCAACCTTCTGAATTGGGGTCGATGTCAATGTTTTGGGTATTGCATCATACATGATTACCTAATTAGTAGGTACCTACTACTAGTCTACTAGGTGCTATCTATCAATACGATATTACGGGCCGACTAACGAAATAACTTCTTAATACCACGTCCGTATTAATCTAACATCTACACATTCAAATCAACCCACGCAACGCTTGAACTTTGAACTTGAAGCGGACTTCTACGAACGATCGAAGAACTTAGATCATCTGCAAAAAATATAATATTTTCTTGCATCTACTTAAACGTTATATTCGTGTATGAAACACCAAACAATGTTCATGTATATGGCAATATCTCTGTAATACCTACGCTGTTGCACCATCTATCAAAAACCTTGTTTGTTGTAACTGGAGGTTTTAAGTTTTTGCGTCATGAACTTAATGATTGCGTCACTATAAGAACCTACTTGTAATCATTGTTGTGTTGTTTGAACAGGCACGTGCATCATCGACTGCTTATGATTGAGTCGTATTCATTCGATTATAAAGCCACCCAGTTTTAATTATTTGACTGGCGTCGTTGGTCTTGTCATACATATCACTCCTTATCTTTTGTTGGACACGTTTTGCGCATCTCTACTATGTGCGACTGCACAGTGCCGCACGGTGTCCCGTGCGCACTCCCCGCTATGTCGCATGAGCAGCGCAATCAATGCCCTTATTTTTGACCTACCCGATTGTGACGTGTTGACCGACGGATTCAACCAAATCATGTTAATGCTCGAGATTTTGTGAAAGACATCCTATATGAATAATTGCATGTCCTAATAATTTGTAACCTAACGAAATGTATTATTATTACTTTTTTAATATTAACGCTGTACCTACCTAACCAGACGAAATTGTAATTTATTACATAGAAATTAATTAATTACTGTTATTGGTGTATAACCGTTGTAATTAATAATAATAAATAAATCATTACTTTACGCGACGCCATGACAATTCACTGGCGGACTGGCTTGGGCGGCAGGGGCGGTCCGCCCCGGACCCCGGTCCTGCGGAGCCCCCAAATCTCGAGAACTTTTAAATAAAATCCTAACCAAAGCTTACCTATATAATATATTATGTTCAGTAAGTAAAAGGCAGTTTGGAGAGATGCAATATATTATCGTCTAACGTCGATGGCTAAAGTTTTCAAGGTCACTTTACTCGCTCTTGTGACGTGTCACGTTCTCTTGTTTCTCATACGATTCTAAAATATGAGAGAAACTCCTATTTCTGCATGAATGGTCAAAAGAAAACCTAACCTATACGAGGTAGCGTGCAAGTGTCGGAGTTCGCTTCGCGCTCTACTATCGTATGTTCTTCTAATAGGTACTCAAACTTTTCTGCATTAGTCAACAAAGTATCTCCTATTTCTATAATGAATGGTGGAAATAAAACCCTAATCTTTCTGACGCAGGGTGCTATAATTTTCTGAATACCGTGTGCAGGGCGGGGTGCTCCATTCAGTTTTTCCGCCCCGGGCCTCAGACAGGCTTCCGCCAGGCAGGCTGCCTGGATTTACCACATAATCACAATTAAAATCATCCTTTTTTCGAGTTGCTTAAGTGAAACCTAGGCGTGTAAAAATAAATCGAAAGGGTTGATATGCTTTTATGTTCATATGACAGAAACCAGACCAATATTCGAGTGGACGCAAGACGAAGACGCGTGACTACTGAGCATTGAAGTCCTGCGTTCGATTTCCAGGTTTGGCAAAGTGTTATTGGGTGTTTTCATTAAGTCACGGGGGAGCGATGATAAAATGTTTTACCACAAATAAAACTAAGTAGTTCATTTTCAAATATGTGTTTAATAAATTAAAGGAACAATAGACAAGTATAAAATCACCAAGTTAATCGCATCACATGATCAGTTTTCCTTTTAGATGACTTTATAAAGCCTCATTAAGTCACGGGGGAGCGATGATAAAATGTTTTACCACAAATAAAACTAAGTAGTTCATTTTCAAATATGTGTTTAATAAATTAAAGGAACAATAGACAAGTATAAAATCACCAAGTTAATCGCATCACATGATCAGTTTTCCTTTTAGATGACTTTATAAAGCCGAGAAACTGTAGTTCAGCCACTGCACGAGTGAATCTTAACCTGGAACAAAAGTAATTTTAAATATTTATTGGGTAGAACAAAAACAACTAAAAGACGGCGCAATTATTATTGCAAAGGTCACACGATCCATTTTGTGAGTCTATTGCTGTATAATAATAAGACCATTTTATCAGGCAGCTAATGTGTTTATAAACGGCCATTTAACGATTATAAAAAAAGATGTATCTGACAAAATCGAGACTCGTTTTGTGAATATAAACAATGGCGCCTCGATGAAAGTTAAGGTACAACAGCACATTATCCATAAGAACGTTTTACATATCTCGTTTCACGAAAAAAGTACAGCATTACCCGACAGGAAGTCTGATGAGAACGACCACAAAAGCTGCAACGAGCGACACCGAGTCGGGACACAGATGGCTTGTTATAATACTCAGAATAGGGTAGTTGCCTGGGTAATAAAATAGTAATTATATTTAGTCTGTCAGTTAGATTATCGAAAAATAATGGACACGTATTTTTTCTTTTGTCAATCAAACAAAAAATTACAAAGATAAAGCGCGTCAAAATTTGGGAGTAGGGGGTCGTGACGTCACTTGCTTGCAAAAGTGTCGCAAGCAAGTGACGTCACGCAGAACTTTAACGGGCGATATCTTCATCATTTTTTATATAATTGACAAAAGAAAAAATACGGGTTCAATATTTTTTGATAATCTAACTGACGGACTAATTAGATTTTTTTAGGAAAATAGTCTATTTGGTAATGCATCATCGTCGTCATCTGTCTAACCTTTCCCAACTATGTTAGGGTCGGCTTCCAGCCTAACCGGATGCAGCCGAATACCAGTATTTCACATGGAACGGCCTAGCAGAAAAGCCAGTATGTTCCACACCCCAGCTACTAGGTAACACGAAAACCTAGACCCAAGACTAGTAGCATGGTGGATACTCACTGTGTATTAGGATCCTGGTGTCGTTGCTCGTCGTCTTCATCAGGGCGCAATACCGCAGCGAATGCTTGCAGCCAGTCATACAAGTTGATATGCTTTCCGCACTCGCGATGTAGCTTGTACACCAGGCAAACGTCAGGCAATGTGTCTATGACGCTGTCTAATGACGGCAGGTGACAACAGGAACACTGAAGGAAACAAAACGAACAATCTACTTAATAAAAATCTTAAATTCATTAATTCACTGTCAGACAACGCACAGCCTAAAACGCGGAGTCTAGAAGCATACGGAAGGATTTCTGAAAATTCATACCCTAAACGGGACGAAATTTTGTTTGGAAGTTTCGTCACTTTTGCTAATGGGAAATCCCATCGGGCACACGGCTTGTAAAAAAGAACGGTCTACTACTTAACGCCATGGAGAGCCTTCGCTCTTTGCAATATAGTTAAGGGGGAAGGGCCAGGGTAACCCGCGAAATTCAAATTTTCTTACGGTTTCTGCAATTTGCAGGACAGTGTCAGTTTGCATGTTAAACAAATGACTATTTCATGAAATATCGATGAATAGGATTATATGAACTTACGAGGGTTGTATTGATGATTTTAATTATTATAATTCTGTAAATACATACTTGTTACGCTCGCAAATCATATTTTGTTCAACACTTGCCTGTGACTAACTTACCTGTAAGTAATGCACAGGATTGCTGAGCGCAGTGTGTACAGCCCCTCGCGGGGACCCGACGATGTGCTTCCGAACATTCGATACGTCGCTGAAGAAGAATACTTCGTAGAACGACTGCGTGTGCGCAGGCTGCAGGCCCTTACTGAACACGTCATCCAAGTAACTGACGAAGCGAGAACGAACCATCTCGAACTCAGACTGAACGCGGTCCACTCTTGTTGCTTTTAGTAATTTCTATTACATTTAAAATTTTTGTTAATAAAATATTATTGTGATATTTTTAAATTATTTCATGCATATCATTCGAAGAAGCATAAACAGCTGCATTAACCGTGGACAATTGCAGTTGACAACTTTTTAACCTTATGCCCTCAGTAATAAGGTTGAAAAGTGGTCCACCGCCAGTGTCCGCGATATGGTACAGTACAGACATATTGTATAATAACCTATTATACACCTATATTGGGGGAGGCTCCCGGAATAAAATAATTATAAATAGCTCTACAATACTTCTCAGGCATTAAAACACCTCATAAAAGGGGAACCAAATAATGCAACTGTCCATTCATTGTTAATTATATGGAATTCAGATTGAAGTAGAGTGTAATACAAGATTTCAATTGTTATAAAGGTCTTACCTCCTTCAACTTATATCTATTCCCAGGAACATTTTCATCAGTATTTTCAGTCTCTGGTAAAACATTTGTCGTAACAGTTGTATCTGTATTAGCATGTTCTATTTGTCTCAAAAATGTTAACAAATGCACTCTCAAAGATTTGACGAAGTTTTCACCAAGATCATCATTGAGAAATATAGTATTCTTAATATTATTCTTTGTTGGAGATGACCGAAGAGGTCTGACTGGTGACACAACTTGTAAGTACGAGTTGACTATCTTCAGGGCACTTTTGACACTTTCAACCAACTTCGTTTGTGATTGAAATTTTAATAGCTGCATGCATTCTTTGAATGCTGGTGTGTCTGTTACACATTCTAAGGCGCACTTCGTGTAGATTTCCCGGACCTACAATAAAATAGAATATAAATTAATATCACTTAGTTAAATTACTACCTATTAGTCTTTAGTCAAATATTTAACATTAAACAAGTTAAAAATCCAGAAAATGTTTTGTCATTAGATGCTCAAATACTTTTTGCTTTTTGCAAGAACTTAAGTTATTATTATGCACTATGTGGCGCTATGAGGTCGCCAAGATAACTGAGCTGTGGCGGACTAATGATATTTACACCATAGATATCATTAATAAACTGGTTTGATTACAATGAACAGTACCTATATTATAACATTTTTACTATTTAGGTACTAACATGATTAAAATCAAGTTGCGTCACCGCACACACGCGGCTTTGTCTGTACGATTTTAGACAGGCGCCTTCGAGTTTTATAATTGCATGTGTCGTTTGAATTATAACGAAAAGAAAATTAAGAAGAAATATCAGATACTTACAGATTTCCCAAGAATATTCTTTGGTAAATCTTTCACAAACACACTTAGCAATCTCAAACACATGTAAAAGCTGTACAAATAATCGTGAAGTCTGTTCATCTTCTTGTAAAGAGCATCTCTGAAGAAATTGTCGTCATTAAACAGGCTGATCTTAGTTCTACAATCTTGTTCTTCTAAAAATGGCCTGAATGACATCAGCTTTCGTATGCTCTCGAGATCATCTGCACTTAGCTCCATTATGACTTCTTCAAGTTTGTCTCTGTCACAGCATAGCGACTTTAAGTTGTCTCCATAGAAGTGATCCATCATGCAATACTGAAAACAGAATAATAAACACAGCTATGTAACACAATGTTTCTTAAAGCAGATATGTACTTGAATAAAAGTATTATACTGACCTTACTATACACCATTAAATTTTGATCGTTTTATTCCTTAAAAGGGGTCATTGTACTCATCATTATGAACAACTTTTACTACGGGACCAACCCTGAAATCGTGAAAAAAAATCAGTTGATCCATAGATTTATGTTCGCATAACTCGACATGATTTTTTTTTTTTTTATAATGTATGGATCAACTGATTTTTTTTTCACGATTTCAGGGTTGGTCTCGTAGTAAAAGTTGTTCATAATAATGAGTACAATGACCTCTTTTAAGGATTAAAACGATCAAAATTTAACGGTGTATAGTATCAACATGAAAAGAAAAGCATTAAGATATAAATATATGTTTACCGAAAGAACCGTAGTAACAAATCGGAAAAGAACAAAACCAATTTTTGTTAGTTACCTTTACACTCTGAATGAGACCCGTAACAGAAAAATCGTAAAAAAGAAAGACATCTGTCAGCAGTTCAAATGCCTTGCTTGATAAATGAAATGGACTTGTGTGTGTTAAGAAAATATCCTCCAACACCTGAAATACGGAAAAAAATTTAATCAGGAATTTTATTATGAGCATGTTGTGTCTCACTGCAGGGGAAAGGCATTTCTTCCGTCTTTTCATTTTTCTTTCTCTGCTGAAACTTTGATAGGAGTTAACTCGTCACGCTGGATGACGATGGTTACATGTTACGGAGCCCCCAGGTTAAATGGAGTAAAACTCTGACAGAACGGTACCCTAGAGATGGAAAACTAAATAGAGGTCTACAATGTAAAAGACGGGAGGACAAACTCAATCTAACAGCAGGTCCAAACTGAAGAAGTGTTGCTACAGACAGCTTTCTGTCTGTAGCAACACTTCCATTCCATTCATTTCCATTTCCATTGCTTTCAATGGAAATCGTTATAGGAGGCCTTTGCCAAGAGGCACACTGAACTCAAAGATATACCATAACTCAGAAAAGAAAATAACAGCAGTTAAACTAGCACAAGAAAGGAGTTTCAGGATAATAAAAGGGCTATTGATTGATTGATTGAACTCGTTACGCTATCTCCATTTTAGACCCACCGCATCGCCGGTTCCTGTTGTTTGGAAACCAATCTGTG
This sequence comes from Apamea epomidion, assembly GCA_947507525.1. Classification (NCBI taxonomy): domain Eukaryota; kingdom Metazoa; phylum Arthropoda; class Insecta; order Lepidoptera; family Noctuidae; genus Apamea; species Apamea epomidion. The sequence continues at coordinate 11,134,378 of OX382228.1, read as the reverse complement.
GGTAGTGATTAAAACGGACTTTTACTTTTACGGATACAAGTTTAGCATTCATAAATGAATGGGTAATTTAAGGGTGTATGAATCATTCAACATTCATTCAACTTACTTGATTCATATAAACGGGTGATGCATGTGAATGGAACACTTTGATTAAAAGCTTGGATGACACATGGTAAGGAAACGACTTATGAAGCGCTGACACCGACGTCGCCACGCCAAACACGAATACTATGGGCATTGTTGATACATACGAACTGGAAAATATGAAAAACTATTATAATTACTATTAATATTTTCAGGATGATAAAATTTTGACCAATTAGAATCATCATAACCTATGATGGTTATGACCTAGTTGGTGGTGTGAAAAATAGGGCAAGCTTGCATGATTAAACCTAAATACAGGGCATGATTGCATGATTAAACCTAAATATAGGGCATGCTTGCATGCCCATAATAACGATTCTTAGCAGATAACCTGGTGATTGCTAATGTGACTTGGTGATGTGTATATGTTGCAAATAATAAGAAAAAGACACAGCTGCTGAAGTTAAGATATAAATGTTAAATGTTAAGTTCCCTTTAACAACAATGGTGGTAGTTTATGATTTGAAAAAGAGTAAATTAAAAAAAAAAACTTGTACAGCTTACCTTACAATCATTACAAAGTCTTGTAAAACATTACAGTTAAAGCTCTCAAAATCAGGAATAATAATAACTAATATTCTTTTGGTTGTGGCTGACTTTTTCTTCATAGGTGATGACAAGCATTTAGACTGGTACCAATTTTTGAGGGTCTTCATGGTACATTGATTCTTTTTTAATTTCTTTGTTTGACTGATGATGCCTTCTGATTCATCATCATAATCCTGGAATATTTAATTATAGTTGTATTATTTATCTTTTAGATAAAAAGTCACTAAACGGAAATCTGGCAATAAATAGCATGACTCACAAAGTAAACGAGTCTACAATTCAAAAAAATTGTTTAGATGTAAAAAATTTTTAGCTACAATTTTACAAATATATACAGGGTGACAGGGGAAACTCGACTTGTTCTTTCCAGGGCGTGATAGTATGACCCATTTGCAACAATTAAGCACCCCATAAAGTCTAGGCGAAAATTCATGGAATCCGAGAAAACCGATTTTCATGTTTTTTTGAAAATTTCCCAGAAATCGTCACTAAATATCACTTATCTCTAAATTCTCTAATTGAGTGGCTTTCATAGCTATTCCTCCATTGGCTACCTAATACTTTAACACACCTATTGATGTAACCAAATTTTCTAAAATATCAAACAGTTAAAAGTTAAAATAAGAAGTTTATTACTATTTTCAAAAATCATCTACGTACACATACTTTGACACCAGTTATCTCAAAATTTTACTATAGCATTAAGCGTACAAGTTACAGGGAAGACATCTTCATTTAATCAGCTATGCAACGAGGTACAAAAGTTTCATAAATGTTTAAAGGTGCCGATGAAACAGTCGATAATGTTGGCAAAGGTCGAATTTGCAAATTGTTGAAATATTTTAAAATGATGTGATAATCGAATTAATTAACTGGTTTATGTTATCTCTTTACCTGTGATCCGCAAGTTAAGACCACACTTCCAAGTGGTAAGTATTACTCGCAGTCGATGAGCTAATCACCAATCACTTAATTTTTTTGCTAAAAAGTTTTTATTTTATAATTTTTTGCAGCTATAATCTACTAATTGTTTGCCAAAGGGCAGGCATATGTGGCACTGAGTAGAGTAATAATACACAACTCAGCATTCAAATCTGTGAGTGAACAATAAATCACCCCTACTTTCCCACCCTTAGGGTTGGATTTTTTTTTCCAAATTTATATAGGACCAACTTTCCAATAAAAAAAGAATTATTAAATTCGGACTACTCTGTAAAATGTTATGCGTGGTCATACATAAAAAATAAAAATAAAAAATATATATTTACACGTCGACTTGAGAACCTCCTCCGTTTTTTTTCGTCGGTTAAAAATGACAATGGTGTTTAATTGATTTTATATGTAGAGTTCTTTTATGTTAGACTTACCAATATTTGATTTCCTTGTATTAACTGCCAAACAGCATTTTCAACTAAGTGTTTAACGGTGGGTGCATCTTGAGAATTTACTAATGCCACATGTGGAGTGACTTCATTTCTGAAACATTTTATGATTTTTTAGATTACAATTATTTGAGAGAATGCATTTTCTGAATCTGAGTTTGTTTTGTCATTTGTTTTCAGGGTAGTCAGATAGGAAATGTTGACTCAATCTAGCTCATTTTAAACATGACATTTAAAAGTAATTCCAATATCCAATTTATAAAAGTATTAATATGGCTATTTATGATTTAGTAAATGAAATTATTTCGAATATGGACAAAAAAGTCCCAGTTACAGCATTATTCATGAACTTGACGAATTCATTCGATTTTGTAGATCACAGAATCCTTCTTATAAAATTAAATAACCTTGGAATCAGGGGCAATGTTACGGCGTACCGCAGAGGAGTGTACTTGGTCCGTTGTTATTCTTATGTTATATAAACTATATTCCCAGAACCATAGAACACCCTATGACCCTATTTGCCGACGATTGTACTACAATATTTATAGGAAAAAACTTAGAAAGATATGAACATGAAATAAATAATAGTTTAGGCTTAATTATTCAATGGCTATCTGATAACAACCTAAAAATTAATTTTGTAAAAACCCACGTCATGAATTTTAACCAACGGACAAACTCTATTATTACTTATATTAAATTTGAAGATAATAAGATTGCTAAGGTAGACAACACAAAATTTCTAGGGCTTTAGTTAGACAGCACATGACATGGAAAACACACATTGACCACATAATAAAAAAACTTAATCAATATTGCTATGCTTTACACAATTTGAGCAAGGCTGCCAATCGCAGCACCCTTCTTACTGCATATCACGCATACGTCTCCACCACACTGCGGTAGGTACGGCGTAATATTTTGGGGTAATTCGACGGATAGGGAATTGGCCTTTAAAGCCCAAAAAAAGTGTTTTCGTGCAGTATGCTTGATTAAAAACACTGACAGTTGCAAACTTTTTTTTTTAATTTAAATCTATTGACTCTTCTGTCTTTATACATTTTTGAAGTTGTCATGTTCATTAAAAATAACCAAAACCAATTTCAAACCCTATCCACTAAACGCAAACCAGGTGCTCTTAAATCAAAAACCCTATTCTCAAAAAGTTTTGAGGTGTAGTAGTACTACCTATAGTATAAGGTCTATGACCCTATCCATATGAATGTATCTTCTATTAATATATTAACACATTTATACTCTTGCAGTCAGTAATTAAAGGTAATCGCTTGAGAACAGTTGTTTCAATAACACTACATCCCCACATGGCGACCCTTGCCATTTTTGGGGCGCGTGACGCGACTTCTATCTCGGCGTAGTGTTACGGCTCCAAAGCAAAGTAAATAAATTAAACTCTTTGTAATAAATTGGCGTGAAAATATTTGTGGATAATGGAACTTTCGTAATTAAAATGAATCAAGTACATTTAAAAAGTTAATTTAACGTCCGGAAATCAGTGAGAATGTGTCGTTCCAACGTAGAAAAGGAGACGGTCTTCGTGAACCAGAATTCTGCTGGTTCCAATAATGCACACGTTGAAGAATTGAAGGCACATATTTCGACGATCAGTATTATCCTCATAGTAATTTGCGTTTTACTGGGTCTTGGCATTATATATTTTGCGTGGAAGCAGTACAGGAATTGTCACCATTCCTGGATCAGGGACCAGATTTTGCAGAACAGCCTGCGACGATCGTTCAACCGTTCCAGAGCAATTCGCGGAGAAGAGCAAGCAAATCTTCCAATGACGTAGAAGTCGGAGTATTCATCATACTCATCTGGCAGCTGTGCGGTATCATTTATTTAGTGAAGTGCATACCAAGTGCGTCTCAAGTGCGTTGTGCGTATTATAGTGCGTAAGATGAATTCGCGAATCACCATATAAATAAAGAGACAATAAAATGATAATAGACATTAAGAATTAAAATAATGAACTCTAAGATAAATTAGCAGTTTAAGTTTGTTTTGAGTGATCGTATAGCATCATGTATCATCTTACACGCTGTGTCCCCTACTACAGTAATTCACTGTGAGAATCGGGTATGTATTAAATGGTTTAATTAAAATATATTACTTTTGCATGAGGGAATGGAAGATGAATTGTTACTTTGTTTAAATGATCTTATATCAATAAGGAAATATTTAATTAAAAAGGGAAAAACACGATTTAAGGGTAATATTGTTAAGAATAAATTATGTGAGGTTGAAACAATTTATGAGAAAAGTAAAGGATTAATAAAGCTATTATCTACAAAACCAGGAGTAAAATCAGAATTGTTAAAATCATTATCAGTTACGAAAAGCGAAATAGAATCGTGTTATTCGCAAATTAATGTTTTGTGCGCTGTAATTAAATCAGACTGTGATAGTGACAGTGATATTTCTGAAGCAAGTCCAAATTCAGAATCAATCATGGAGTTCGATTTAAAAACGGCATGTAGTTTGATTCCTGTAATGACCAATAACGAAAATAATATCAGAAGTATCATTGACTCTATAGAAATGTACGCAGACATGTTGTCGGAAACGGGGAAAAAGTTACTAATGACATTCGTTTTGAAAAGTAGATTATCAGAAAATGCAAAATTACGTATAACCAATAATTACACATCTGTGAACGATTTTGTCAGAGATTTACGTGTTGCACTTTTACCAAAAAAATCGTTTACTGCAATACAATCACGATTACAAAACGCAACGCAAGGCTGGCGTACAATTGATCAGTTTGGAACAGAATTAGAAAAGTTATTTACTAATCTGACCATATCGCAAGCAAATGGTAATTCTGATAGTTATTCCGTACTCAAGCCCATAAACGAAAAATTGGCAATTAAGCGATTCGCAGATGGATTGAAGGATTCGAGACTAAGTACGATTATTGCTGCACGTAATTATGACAGTTTAAAGGACGCGATCCAGGCAGCGAAAGATGAAGAGTTGACATCGGCATCGACTTCGACCAACGAAAATGTCATGCAGTTTTCACACCGCGGAAGAGGTAAGTTTCATAACAATAACAACAACTTTAGGAATGGCCGTGGTTCTCATAGTCAGCAGTTAAACCAACGCAGTCGAGGACATCATTATCAGCATAATTCAAATAATTTGAGAGGTAATTTTAGCCATAATTCAAATAACTTCGGCAGACGTGATTTCAATAACTCACGTGGGCGATCATCCCATAACTATCGTGGTAACGGACGTGGACGAGATTATCAAACTTCGAACGAGAATCGATCGAGTAATGAAACTCGTAGTAAAGGTCGTACCAATAGAATATTTTATTCCAGCAATGAACAAGATAAGAACGATAGTATGCCTACAACAAACGAAATGCAGTTTTTTCGATCTTAAACATAACATTTTAGCTTTGCAAGGTAAGGCAAAATTTTTAGCATTATACATAGGTAATAGGAAATATTATTGGTTAATAGATACCGGAGCATCTTTGTCCGTAATTAAAAAAGATGCGTTACCATACGATAGTGCAGTAATTAGAGATGAAACCATCATAAATGGTATTGGAGGTAAAATTAGTTCATCAGGGTTTGTTCAACTTAGCTTGACTCATCGTGATGACCAACACTTTGTTGACTTTAATATCAAGCTTCACGTTTTTGATAACATACCATTAAAGGCAGATGGAATATTAGGTTTAGATTTTCTTTGTCAGTACGCTTCAAATATAAACTTAGAAACTAATGTCATTAACCTATCTAATTATGGAAAGTATTATTCATTAGAACTAAGTGATGTCATAGATTACTCAGCTGAGGTGTTACATATCCCAGCACGAAGTGAGTCGATACATTATTTGCTATTAAATATTGAGAATATGAATGACTGTATTATCCATAGCGAACAGTTAGCGGAAAATGTTTTTCTAGCGGGATGTATTGGACGAATAAAAAATAATAGATTACCGGTTAAAATTTTGAACACTAACGAGCATGATATTTACCTACCAACTTTTCAACCACAGATATATTCAATTGAAGAGTTTCACTTATGCAATTTTAAATCAAACGCTAACAGTTTAGAACGAGCAAAGAACTTATTAAACATTTTAAATTTAAATCATTTAAAAATGGACGAACGGAAATCAATTGAAGAATTATGTTCTAAATATTCGGATGTTTTCTTTTTACCAGGTGATAAGTTAACGACTACAAGTGTTTATGAACAATCCATAACTATAAAACCAAATACAAGTCCGGTTTATACGAAGCAGTACCGATTGCCGCATTCTTTGAAAAATGAAGTAAATAGGCAAATTCAAAAAATGATTGACAATGACATTATAGAAGAGGCGAAGAGTGAATGGTCGAGTCCTGTTTTACTGGTACCAAAAAAAAGTAGCAACGATAAAAAATGGCGACTAGTGGTCGATTATCGGAAGCTTAATGACCGTATTGTAGACGATAAATTTCCTTTGCCAAGTATTACGGAAATTTTGGATTCGCTCTCTGGCTCAGTCTATTTTTCGCATTTAGATCTTAATCAAGGATATTACCAAGTAGCTTTAGATAAAAACAGTAGAGAGTATACAGCGTTTACAACTAGTACTGGGCAATACCAGATGAAGAGGCTACCTATGGGATTAAAAACAAGTCCGAGTGCTTTTAGTAGAGTAATGTCAGTTGCTATGTCTGGGTTAACATACGATAAATGTTTTATATATTTAGACGATTTAGTAGTCTTTGGGAGAAATTTAGATATCCATAATAAAAACTTAACAGACGTCTTGGAAAGACTTAGGAAAATTAATTTAAAATTAAATCCAGAAAAATGTAATTTTTTAAAGAAAGAAATTCTTTATTTAGGGCATTTAGTATCAGAAAATGGAGTCTTACCCGACCCAATTAAAGTAGAAGTATTGAAAAATTACCCTGTACCAAGTAATACCGATGAAGTAAAAAGATTTGTAGCATTTTGTAACTATTATAGGAAATTCATTAAAAACTTTGCAAGAATAACTTGTCCATTAAATAAATTAACTAGAAAACATGTACCATTTGTTTGGACTGAAGAGTGTCAAAGTGCGTTTGAAGCAATGAAACATGCTTTAAGTACACCACCAGTATTAGATTTTCCAGATTTTTCAGAAAATAATGAGTTTGTCATTCAAACAGATGCGTCAGGGACGGCTATTGGAGCAGTCTTGTGCAATCAAAATATGAAACCTGTAGCTTATGCTAGCAGACCTCTGAATAAAGCTGAACTCAATTATCCAACCATTCAGAAAGAGTTAGTTGCAATTGTTTGGGCTGTAAAGTATTTTAGACCCTATGTATACGGTAAATCATTTACAATTATGACAGACCATAAGCCTTTAATATATTTATTTTCAATGAAGGACCCATCTAGCAGACTACTTAAATTTAGACTAGCACTAGAAGAATACGATTTTAAAATTTTATATTTAAAAGGAAAAGATAATAGCATAGCAGATGCATTATCTAGAATTAATATAACATCGGATACTTTAAAACAGATGAATAATGAAATTTCTTTAGTTATGACTAGAGCTCAGAAAAAACGTTTAGATGTAGGAAAACAATTGGATACACCTAGTTTTAGTAAACGAGACGAAACGTGGCCTGATCAACCACGAGTAGTTGAGGTACTAAAAATTCCGAATAATTCTGTAGAAATGAGTTTTATAGGAAGTGATGAATTAAATAAATTAAAAAGACAAAATAATATAGATGAAGAAAAGGAATGTTTTATTTATAACAATCGAAAGAAGATGTTGTATATTAATCTTAACTTTAGAGCACAACTTACGCGAGCCGAATTTGTGACTAAGTTAGGTCATTTTTGTAAACGAATAGGTATAAATGAGCTATGCATAGTAAAAAATAAGGAATATGAGAGTTTTATTAAAGATGTATTAAAAGAGATAAAAGACAATAAGGATTGGACCGGTCCACGTATTTATGTATTGAGAGGAGTTAGGAGAATTTATAATGAAGAAGAAAGAAAGTATATTTTACATGACTTTCACCTACTACCTACCGCAGGACATGCAGGAGTACGTGGGATGACCAATAATATTAAGAGACATTTTTACTGGCCAGGCTTAGACAACGATATTAGACAATTTGTGAGTAAATGCATTAAATGTCAGAAAATGAAGCATTGTAGGTATATCAAGGCGCCCATGGAGATAACTACAACGGCTTCACATGCTTTTGAAAAAATTTATCTGGACGTCGTAGGTCCATTAGAAAAAGACATTGAAGGAAATTGTTATATTTTGACACTGCAGTGCGAGCTTACTAAGTTCGTAGAGGCCTATCCTTTGAAAACGAAGGAAACCGTAAGTATTGCTAAAGCATTAGTTAATAATTTTATTTTAAGATTTGGAATACCTAATACCATCGCAACTGATCGTGGAACAGAATTTGTATCGTCAGTAATGGAACAGGTATGTAAATTTTTATGTATAAATAAATTAATGTCTACAGCGTATCACCATCAAACCATCGGTGCGCTCGAAAATTCACATAAAAATTTAGGATCGTTTTTACGAATACAGTGTAATGGTCAAAAAGACACATGGAGTCACTGGCTACCATTTTGGTGTTACAGTTTCAACAATACAGTTCATACAGAGACAAAGTACACACCATTCGAACTGGTATTTGGTAGAGCTAGTATAGTACCATCTAGAGTTAGTCAGTACATAGAACCATTGTATAATCCAGAAAGTTATCCTTTAGATCTTAAGTATAGGTTACAAGTAGCACATCAAGATGCTCGTAATAATCTACTTATAAGTAAACAAAACCGTAAGAGTTGTTATGACAAGTCTTTAAATAATGTGACATACAGTAAAGGACAACAAATTTTAATTAGAAATGAAATAGCTAATAAGTTAGATCCTCAATGGGAGGGACCATTTGTTGTTTTAAATGATTTAGGTGTTAATGTAGAAATATTAAAATTTAATAAACCCTATTTAATCCATAAAAATAGAACCAAACCTTTGGTAACATAAGAAATGATATTAAGTTATATTTACGTAAAAAAAAAAAAAAAAAAAATTGTAAACTATATATTTTTTTTTTTTTTTTTCTATCACCCCTGAGGTGAGGTGTAGTAGTACTACCTATAGTATAAGGTCTATGACCCTATCCATATGAATGTATCTTCTATTAATATATTAACACATTTATACTCTTGCAGTCAGTAATTAAAGGTAATCGCTTGAGAACAGTTGTTTCAATAACACTACATCCCCACAGTTTCCTAGGAATGGCTCCAAAAAAATATTTAACAAATTACCTAAATCTATAAAAGCTTCAAAAGACTTATACACTTTCAAAAAAACACACCATAGGTTCCTAATGCAGAAAGCATCTTATACAATTAATGAATATTTAGGCGAAATACAAAATCCATAACACCATTTTCTCAGATTGATTAATTGCCTAATTTCTTACTTTAGTTATGAACTAGTTTAGTTTATAATATTTGTTTAAGAATTTTGTTAATTTAATATTTATTTAATATTTTTTGTGTAATATTTGTTTTATAATTCTATACTATTTTCTTTGTTTATGTTTTGTGTAAAGCTTCTTTGTTTAAATTTGCTCTAAAGATTTAAAATTTATCAGTATTTTTATAATTATATAGGCCTTAGCCTTGCAAGGCAACACATAGTGATACAACATGTTTATTTTTATTTTATACCATCATGTAAGTACCACTACATTACACCATGTGTACAAATAAATAAATTTGAATTTGAAAGAATAAACAATTTCACTTCATTTCAATGCTATTAATTAAAATCATTATGTCATGTATATTAAAATAAAAAAGGATTGCCTATTAGCATAATGTTGAATACATTATTAGTATTAAAAAAGGATTGGCCAATAAACACTTTACCTGATAATGTCAATAAGGGATGTAAATTGGGACACATGATCTGGCTGACTGACCCCAGTCAAAAGCGTGGCACTCGGAATGATTCCCTCCAATGTTGATGATTCACTGATACCATGGTTCTTTATGTAGTTCACAATATCATTCAGTAGCAGACTGTATGTCTTTTGATGAAGTTCCTGGAAAAAATAATGAAATACTATGGCTTAAGTACTAATTTTAGGAAACTGAAATCATAACATAAGTACTGTATTTTTATAGTTTGATGTTTATAGTCTAGATTGTTCATTAGTTTTTGAACAGTTTCATTAAATACAGGGTGGCGGGAACATTGACACAGCATATATTTTTTTAATATGTGACACAAAATTTCAATGCAGAGTGGTCCAGAATCATGTTCCAAATCCATGTAAACAGGTTATATTATTTCTAGCAAAAGAATAGTATTGGGTGTTATTACTAACAGTACATAAAAAGTTTTTAAGATAAATTAATTACAAAACTTTAAATCAGAAGTTATACATCTGCAAAGTACACACTTTTGTTTTCAGGTGATACATACCTGTAGTTCATTTTCAATGTAGTTCCAATTCCGTTTATATGTTTCATACCAAAGTTCTTTCATAAATATCTTTTCAAACAAAGCTTTTCCACCTTTCTTCTTAGTAACTTTTCCCTTTTTAAATCCATTTGTGAACAGAAAAACACCCTGGAATTAAAGTGTCATACCATCAGAATCACCTACTACATACAATGAATGGTATAGTAAAAATTTTGATTCAAGTACTTAATTTCAAATAAACCTGAAAAAATTTGTATAGGCTCAGTCAACTAGAACAACATTTATTGCATGACTATAATGTGAGTAATTTATCTACTTTGTAAAGACCCATATGGCCATATTTAACTAACGGAACCCTATGCTATAATGTTCACTTAGTGCTAATGGAAGAAGCTTTTCCATGGTTATTGGAGGTTGTTTACTTTTGTGGATTTTTTGTAATAATATGAAATCTTTTGGTTAACTAAATTTCTACAGAAGGATAATTAAACGCACAAGTTAGTGATTTAATTTAAAAAAACAGTTTGTTTACAACAATGGGAGCCTCATCTTGTGGTTACATATCCTGTTCTAGGTATGAAAATTTATTATTTCGCAATTGTCGTGGAGAACAAAGTTTGTATATGAGAAAAACTTTCTAAATACGCAGTTGTAACATAAATAATAATTTACCTTAGAAACCGACATAGTTGACTCCATTCTTCAATAGCGCGCGCCAACGCCGACAATGGTCAGTGGGTAAATGACATGACATTTGACATTACGACAGTCAATGACAGTGACACCTCCAGAACCCAGGAATCGTTGACAGCGAATCACAGAGAATAGATGAAATATTTTTTGAGTGCTGCCAACACCAAATAGAGCATCAAACATAGACCACTCATAAAATTACAGAATGTTTAATGTTCAAAGAAAAGCTGGAGACATCAATTATTTGCGTGCAGCGCAAACTTAGCCATGCTCCTGGGACTTCCCACCATATCCAGGTAATGCACATTGCACAGTCAACAGACGACTGTCAAAATGGTTTCCGAAAAAACCGATCCGCAATCTTAGCAGTTTGTAAATGCATTTAAGAAGCTCTCAATATTTTGAACACTAACAAAATAGGCAATAGGATTAGTGCTTGACATGACAAAAGTTTATGATAAAGTACGTACATACGACGAATTCGACCTAATAATACTATTAAATAAATTAGATAGTCTAGGAGTCCGCGCTATATGTCATGAATGGTTCGCATCCGTACAACTTAGGGAACAACCGGTAGATTTTTTTTTTCAACCAATGTATTAATGAAATTGAACTGTGTCCGCTAATTTACCAATTACATTTTCTTGTGGGACAAGGAAGCGTAACTGGCTTTTTTTCTATTAAGGTGGATGCTCCAAGGTAGCCCGCGAAATTGAAACTTACGTTTTTTTTCAATTTGCTGGTCAGTACTAAGTTGTACGTTGATTAAACTATGATTCGTGGCCGTAACAAATATGTATTTACAGAATTATAATCATTAGAATCAGTAATACAACTTGTTATGTTAACATAATCCTAAAATGTCAAGATTACATGAAATAGTCATTCAGTAGGATTACTTGATCTTAGAGAGTTGTGTTGATGACTTTAAATACATATTTGTTACGCCCGCGTAAGAAAATTTTAACAAAAAACGTAAGAAAATTTTAATTTCGCGGACTTCCTTGGAGCATCCACCTTAACCAAGTGTACAAACACGCTGCGAATAGATGGGTGAAAACAAGTAGCGTCAGCACATCACACACATACGCACACACTCATCCAACTTCGCCATTGTCTCGGACAGCATCAAGAGCTCCTGGGCTTACACACACCTACATTCACAGCGTGTTTGTATACTTGGTAACTACAAGTAAAGTGCGCGTCGCATCGTTAGTATAGAAATACTGTAGTATTATTAAAGTTAAATTGTATTTTGACACTGTAGCGTTAACCTTAAGCATTGGCATGACGCTCGAATGACGTTGATAAACATTAGTGCATGGAATTAGTATGTACTCATTTGAGTTATTGTTTTGTAAAATGCTTCACAGTACATACTAATTAAATGGTGAAATGTCACGTAAAATATATTCAAAAAACAAGATGGCGGCGTTAGTTCCGATTTTGTCCACGCGCCAAAGAAACCTTACAGCGCTCAAGAAGGATATTGTTGCGGGAAAGGGCGGGAAATAAAGGCCTATTTTGTAACAGAAAAATGATTTTATTGTCAACACCGAACTTTGCTCCTTGTTCTAATCGACTGATTTTATAATATACAATTCAGGCCAATACAATACCCAATTATAATTTTATTATTAATATAATGCATGAATTGCTTGAAGACATAATATTTGCTTGTGTGTAAAATGTTTGGGGGCATGTATTGTAAAACCTAGAGGGTGTGAAATAAAATCACCAAAGGAGATCTTTTTTTTTTGGCCTTTTCTGAAAGTCGAAAAAAAATGGTACGTATGGTTAGAACCAGCCCTTTGAAGCAATAGTTAATAGGGCACAAAAGTTGTAGGATTACTCTAAGTCAAGTAATACAAGTTCGATGATTTGTCATTTTCATACATTTATTGATTTCTGAAAGTGCTGAAAAAATATAAAAATAATGATCCGAAGTCATTGTGAGGCAAAACAAGTTCGTAGCCCGACATTTTTATACCTATACGTTTAAATACATATCTTTTCACCTAAAGTGGTACAATATGCTGTTCTACTATAGAAGTTATACGTAGAATGTTATATAACATAATTGTTAATCGTGATATTTTATTAAACCGTAGGTTAGGTTATTTGTAATTATTTTCACAATGTCACTAGGATTAAGTATAATAGTTTGATAATATCCCTGCGACATATATAACAATAACAGACATGTCATGTCTGACATGACGTCCTAAACGATCAGAGCAGTAACACAGTCATAAAATCAGCTGTTAATTATACAGAATACACCTGAATACCCTAATTGTTTATTTAAGTTTGAAAATGACTGTTTTCTAGCTTGCCAGATAGAAGTGATAGATAATATATAATATTATAATAAATATATAAATAACCTACCCCACAGCTTTCACGCTATGACAATGCATAAGATCTTTAATTCTAGCAATACTTATCATTATTTTATGTTTCTCTGCACTTTCAGAAATCAATAAAATAATGTATGGAAATGACGAATCATCGAACTTGTATAATTTGACTGAAGGCAAATATATCTCTGTAGTTAGTTTGGAACAATAGTTTATTAACTATTGTCCCGAATGACTAGTACTAACCACACATACAATTATTTTTTATGACTTTCAGGAAAGGCCCAAAAATGTATGGAGCCTGAATGATCTCCTTTTCAAGAACATCAGCTAAGTACTGGTCTACATAAGCGGAGATTTAATAAATGAAGAGTGATTTTTACGTAGCCCGAATGCTGAACATTATGGTTTGGTGCTTTCTTCCCCAGATACCCAGTGCCTGCTATTATTCTATCTATACGTACCTATAATTAGGAATTTTCAGTGACAGTAATGAGGGGGCTGTTACACTAAGATGGGCCGTAAGAACGGGGCCGTATTTTTTTCTATTTTAACATTTCGTATTGGTTGAGTCTATATTTGTTTGCTACGGTGATGTTACGTAATAATGACAAGTAAAGACATAATAACTAATCAAGTCAATTCATATAATAGTTTAAGGAAACTTGTTTATGTAAATCTGTGAAAGTTAATAAAATTGAGTGCAAAATTGAAATTTGAACTATTATAATACGTAGGTATCCACTTTCGTAGATGTATATCTTATTTAGTAATACATTATTAAATCTACTAGTATTTACAATAACACTCTCTCGAAAGCATACCTACAACAACATAGGTGCCTAAAAATATTTTTAAATTTCAACATTAGCATCGTAGAATAAAAAAATATATAATTCAGAAGGCCTCGGAATCCATGCTTATTATTTAATATATTTTGCAACTATTTTAAAACTACATGATCACTGCGGTGGTGAGCGCGGTGGTAGTGAGGACTCCTCGCACGGCGACCGACGCTCTTCTTCAGTGCTAAACTTGTACTCTCTTTCGCTTTGTGGGTGTTCTTGCCCGGGTGGCGTGGCTCGGCCTTCTCCGGCCGCGGCAGCTTCGAGCGTAGGCCCAGTGGGCCCGAAAGACATGCCTTCTGCGCCGTATGCCACTTCTCCTGTTCCGACGTACTCCGAGGGCTGGTAGCCGTAACTATTCAGACTGAAAAAGACTTCTAGGTTTGAATTTGCTCTAAATGACATTAGGTTCACAAATGGAAATCTAGATAGTGTGAAGAATATTATAGAGCTCATCACGTTGTCAGACGAGGTTCATGCATACCTGTTTGGCCAATATGATATGTCCTCAATCGCATGATGGGCATACGGTGCGTACGCATGTTGGTAGTACGGCGAGTGATGCTGTGCTGGAGTTTCGTACTGTAGCGGGTAAAGGGGCGCGGGGGCGGAAGACGGCGCCGTGGAGCTGGACGGTGGAGCGGGCGCATACTCCAGGGTGGCAGGGTACGCGTGTGGAGGGGTTCGGTAAGGGGCAGGGGAGGTATTCGGCTGCGGGGAGCTACCGCCTTGCGTTGAGTTCCAGTAGCCACTGCTGCTGACCCACGTGTAGCTACCGGTGCCGTTCGTCGCTGTAGTCGTACGTTCTGGATTGCTGTAGGAGGCTGTAGAATAGAGGTAGATATTTGAATTTCAAAAATAATCTTAGCAAAAATCAATATCAGGCTGCCCGGCTGATTACTGCTCTTCATACTGATCTTCAGTCATTCTTTGACCGGAGGTGTCAAGGGAATTACTATCACCAAAGCCGGAGTGTCTTATATGCACTCACAAACATGTATATAATATTGTGTAGTTATAGATTTATTCCTACCATAGGTGTTATCTTCTTTACTCGAAGAGTCGAAACTCTCAGTTGAAAAAGAGACGAAGCTACTTACAAGGAGGTGACAATGTTCGTGGTCGTGATGGAGGCCGCGGAGGATACGGCGCTGGTCTTCTGGAAGCTGCGTTGCTACTTCCATATAACGACTGGGACGTCACAAACCATCCACCGACTGCAAGTAAAATAATATTGTTCAAGTAGGTACTTATATTTTTAGCAGGTACAGTCAACCTCACGTTGGTGGTACCAGTTTGATCTTAAGCTAGCCTAGCGTAGTATAGAGTTTAAATAGAATAAGAAGCCAGTATATACCGGTTTTGTTACCACTGACCTGCGACCGACTGTAAAAATGTAGTACGTATGTAGCTTGGACTTTTGGGCATCAAAAATACGCTACAAAAGTTTTGTATTTCGGAGTGAAGTAACGTACGCTACGAAAGCTTTGTATAATAATAATAATAATAACAGTTTATTTCAGGTATTAACCCACAGCAATTACATTAATACACACAATAAAATAAGTATAACTTTCGTAGCGTACGTTTGTTTCGTAGCGTATGACAATAAATACATAGACGTGCTTTTTATTGCATAAAATAAAAGATTCTTCTGATGGTGTAGATTGCGCTACGCCGTAGCACCGCGCTCGCGCACTTGTCATTTACATCTCCTCTATTTATTTTTGTTAATAACTCACATTGCGGATACTGATGAGGCGACGAACTCTGTTGGGGATAATGCGTGCCCACAAAATCTCTCTGATAATAACCCTCTGGTCGTTCCTTGGCGTCTAAGAAGGCTTTCGCGAAAGGATTATATTTGATCTTCAGCGAAGTCACCTCTTCGTTCTGGTAGGCGGTGACGGCTATGAACTGCGTCTCCGGGAATGGGTAAGTCATGATACGACGAAGGTCTGTACCCACTTTTACCAGGTGTACCCGAGGCTCGTATTTGTGCAAGCTATTCAACATTATCTGGAACAATAATCGAGATTAAGATTTCAGTAGCACATTTTTATATAAAACTAGCTTTTCCCCGCGGCTTCGCCCACGTGGATATCAGAAAAAAACCCTCTAAAAACCTTCTCCATGCAAAAATGCATATGCTGTGCTAACTTTCATGGTTATCGATAGTGTCGGAGTTTGTCAATATAATATACCAACATCCATTTTCATTCAATAGATTGCCCTGTAAATCCCACTGCAGGGTTGTAGAGTAGGTACGAAAAGACAACCACTTCAGGAGTACCCGTTGTGACTAGTAGGCTACAATAGGCTACAACGTCATCGTGCAATAAAACTTCAAATAATACGTCGATTTAAAAAAAAGTCAATATTTAAATAAGATCGATATGCGTTTTCAATAAAAGCTGGCTCCACGGCTATTCATTAAAAAAAAACATACCAGTTACAGGAAAATCCTGAAAAGGAGCTTTGCCACGTGCCATACAAATATTATAATAAATGCAGTACAATGAAATGTGTACATGATTACTGTTAGCATAACGACCACGGGGGGCATCAGCTTATTTTTAAGATATGTGTAATGTAAACATAGCGCAGAGACAATAATTATTACAAATGATAGTGCGTACAGACAGCCGCTAAACAGTTGGTAAAGCTACAGATTTCACACCGAGCCGTCAACGTATGGATCTAGATGTATCAGATGTTTGCTTTCATATTCATTCGCACCACATACAACCGTGAGAACTGGCTTCTCCGAACTAGCGGTAGCCAAGAAACTGTAGCACACTCACACCTTGCCATCGAGAGCTTTCTGTTATAAAATTAGTATTCCGACAATACTGTGAACTAATTATTATGCTCGGTCAGGCACATAATCTGGCGTGGATCCCGCTATAAATATTGAATCCATAATTTGTGTTTATCCTGCTCGAAACTTATTTATGCCCATGAGAAACAATGTAAATGCTTGTAGTAAACTCTACAAAGTATCTCGTAAACAGACGTCTGATTCGCAAATGTGTTTTTATTATTTATGCAGTGGGTCTATGTTATTGAGCTATTAATTGTTGATGTTCGTGTCTCACAATTTTTTGTAATCACTGGGATATTTAGTATTTTTCACAAGAATGTACTGCAACAAAAGGTCAGTCAGTAACTCAGTCGAAAATATAAGTCGCATAATAATGAACACATAATTCCAACTGTACCTGTCCATTTCCATTGGTTTTATTCGTAAGTTTAACTTTAGCGAAAGATATCGGTTCTTTCATCCAGTGCGCTCCAAAGTTTGGGCTCTCGGGATGAATGTAAATTGCGTTCGATGGTGGGACTTCCGCCTTGCCGCCAGGAACCTATGAAAAAATAATCAATCATATATAAGGCTGTCTAATAAAACTTTATAAGAGCTTTAGCCACTGCATTTAGGAAATGAAAATTCAGGTTCCAATATGACCATATTTTTTAACATACTATCATTGTTATATATACATACCCATTCTCCATTAACGTATTTCCAGCGATGTGAGTCCACCTGCACAAATTCTAAGAGCACGGTGTACATCGCCGTCGGATCCAAGCCACTGGCAGTTACTTTGACTACGGGAAACATTCGTCTGAAACAAAACAACAAATAAAAACCCTGAACATACAAGCTTTAATGAATTTATTACGTTCCTTACTTTAGACGCTAGGGATTGTTCTAAAGTTTCGGACGTAGATAAGCGATGTCAGCGAGATAACATTGAAAATGGCTTTTTTTATTCTTATCTCTTGCCGGATACTACTGAGAACAGGTAGTGGTCAAATATGGATGCTGGTAGGTAAAGCAGGTGATACACATGCTCTACAAGACAAGACGGTTTGCCCTACATAGATAGCCTTTCAAAATGTTCAGAAGCAAAATAGTATCGGTGCTAGTACTGTCAGCTACCCTAACAGTCCCTACAGGACTATATTAAAGGTGGTGTATTAAACACTGCCAAATATGATTACCATGGTTGGCCCAATCCAACAAATAACTTTAATACAGGGGATGCCTGGAAACCATATTATTATCATTAGATTAGCTGAAAACAAAACTTGACAGCCAATCATGTTTCACAATCCTCAAGTTCTAAGTCGAGCTACACGATTACTGACAAATGCTTGCACTGACTGGACTGGCCCACCAAATTTATGTGGTACTTTCCTCAAAAGACCATGTGGTCTTCAGCTTCACATGATCTGACCAAAATTATGTCTGGACTTTAAAAGAGCCTTGAGAGCCTGAGACCTCTGAGTTTGATTCGGTCTTTCTTCTCAGAGTAGTCAGATAGGAACCGCCGACGTTGACGATGACATTTAAAAGTGATTCCGAAATACTATTTACAGAATAAACCATTTCATTTCAATGAACGTAGACTCGCGATAGGTTCAAAACTTCAACGTTTAAGATTTGATTAGATAAAATAAAGTTTTAGAACCCTCTAAAAATGGCATAAACTGTATTTGTCGTACGCTTATTTATTCTTTGTATCTTTTCGTCCAGTTCTATGTTTATTTAAGTAAAAAAATACTACAAAGCAAATGGAACACACAATAGTAGTTATAAGCTCGTTACTGTAGAACAAAACGTCACTTCGTCAAGGGTAAGGGTTCCGTCATTGCTCATCGGCATCGGGCGGTATCATTTAGCCACCCAGCGTTAATGAGTAAGACCTACCGCGTTAATAGCTGAAAACTAGCCGCCGGTCGGCGAACGGTTAGCGCTGGCAAAATGTGACCGTGTAAGTACACCACCATTGTGTTCTGAACGTTTCGCTCTGAATAATATTTCTTGGTTAGTTTTTATTTTGACCAGACGCAAGTGAAATTAGAGTATCGATATTGAAACTACAAAGACGAAAAGCAGCAGAAGAAAATAGCTGTCACTAGTCGGTCCGCAAATCTAAATACAGTAATTGTGGCATCTCTTTTGCGGACCTAAACCTGCGGATCATTTATGACAGCCTTGTGTCAGTCCATTTGTGTGAAGAGACCGATACCTATCTTACGCGACCGTTTTCAGATTTCCAGGTCTAACTACCTGCAACCAACTCTCCAACATAGGAGTTCCGAATATTCAAAGAAAGATAGCGAGCGGTGAAAACTACGTAATAGCCATATATGTACTTAGCCACGAGCCCTGTATTATATTACTCTAATATAATTATAACGAAAGCGTTGTTTACTTTTTAAACAGTTGTTTATTATAACACTGTGCTGCTAATGCGTTGCAAATCATTCATATTTGAAAGCTATTATTTATTTTTCAGTTCTCAGGCCTGATGATCAAATGAGCTGCCATGCCATTTTAGTATCTATGGATTACGAAAAATGGATAACTGTATTGACGAGGTGTGGTCTATTTATCATTACGTACGCCGTCAGCATAATTTCCCAAGTAATTAAGAACTTGTCACCAGTATTCAATTCCACGATTATAATTGATAAATGATTTTATTTTTGTAAGTAGGTTTGTACAAACACTTTTACACGTCAATCATATTTTAAAACTAGATGAGGTCGGCGTTTCCTATCTGACTAGTCTGAGAAGAAAGGCCGAAACAAACTCAGAGGTCACAGTCTCTTTTAAAATCCAGACATAATCTTGGTCAGATCATATGAAGACCATGTAGGTCGATGTCTCGTCAGATAGTCTTTTGAGGAAAGATCCACACAGATTGAGAGGACCTGTCCAGTCAGTGCACGCATTTGTCAGAAATCGTGCTGCTCAAATCAAAACTTAAGCAGCTCAACGATTCGACGAAGGATACCATAGAAAGGTCATTTGGGTAGGCCACATTAATTATTCAAACTCCCAGACCATTACAAAAACTAAGAGAACAGAGAGAAAAATAATATCAATAAAATGTAAATTAAAATAATAGAATACTTTATAAAGTAAGCAAACGTCATAGTATTTATAAAATTCATTAATGTCAAAGTGTATATAAAAAAAAACAACAAAACAGAAAAAAACAAAGATTCAATATGTAAAAAATTTAAAGCAGCTCAATTCCAAGCCTTTTTGTCCTCAATATAATCCTTAACGGTATAAAAGGCTTTCTGGCACAACTTACGTTTAATTAATGATTTGAATTTATTAAGGCTTAGATCTTGAACGGGGCTTGGAACTTTATTTATAATAAAGTTCGTATACATTGGCATCTGTACGAGCCACCTGTTTTCTTGAGCCTTGTTGTAGGTACAGCAAATTTGTGTTTGTTCCTAGTATTTATATCATGGATATCACTGTATTTTTTAAACAATTTTATATTTACGAGTATATGGGCATATAAAAGATTTTCATAAATATATTGAGAATCATCGACATAGATTGACATCAATCAACTACGGTTGTATGGTATTATACACGATAAAAGTTGAGTCCAATGCCCACAGACTAGGCGCCTAAAGAAGCAGAAGGGAATCTCCTAACAAGAGCAATTCCACATACCACTATCGGTGACCACGCAGAAATATTATGAGTACGTCCATCCAATGAATGTTTCAACCTATCAGTGACACGAACTCGGTTCAGTGTGATTTCATATGTCATATAACCTTTATATACAATCATTATGATTCTTACCTCCCATTCTTAGTGACGATCATTTCGTTGGTGAGGGTCTGGAAGCGCACCCACAGTTCTCTGTCGTCGAGCGCCACGTTGACTTCTCTTTCGCGACCGCTGCGAGAACTGCCGCCGCCCACAGTCGGCTCCACAGCGCTCAGGATGTGCGATGCTGCCATCCTGTTGATGAAACGGTGTTTTTTATTATCCACCTACTATTATATAAATGTGTATGTGATGACAAAAACAATTACCGTCCTATCAGTCTGGTTTCACACGTGTACAAAGCTTACATTCAAGAGATCAAGAACAGAATAGCCGGAGCCCTCGACAAACATCAGCCTCCCGAGCAGGCCGGATTTCGTCGCGGCCTCACTACCACTAACCATCTCCACTCCATCAACAGCCAGGTTCTCGAAAAATATACAGAATTTTAGCTTATTATTCTAATTATTCTCAACTGAGACTCAAAATACCCATAAAGAAACTATCTTAGTTCTCATATTCTTCTCTTCCTTGTACAGTGAAAATCTGCATCTCTGGGTATGTCATCTCAAACCTATACTAGAATTCAATCTTACACGCAGAGAACTTTATGTTGAGGTATAATATGGAGGTAGTATTCTTTCTGAGTATCAATTCAAATGTTAATACTCTGAACAGTTCGTCAAATCCCTATTCTTGCTTTCAGGTGCGAAAAAATGTGTTTGCTGGGGTGTCGGTTTGCCTTTCTTTAACGAAGCGATCACGGATCAACATTATTTTAACATAGAGATTTTTTACGTAATTAATGAACCGGAGAGTTACAAGTTTTATTTTATTCCGGAAAAATGCAAGGATATTTTGCATTGAAACTTAAGAAGCATTAAATTTACTATGACAGCGAAGCCACGATGTATGTATATTTTAGATCTATATTGCTTCTGGCGTCGTGTGCTTAAATAGAAAAAACTTTTATTTTTCTGTTTACCACAGTCAAGGTAGATATAAATATTACTACTTACGTTCACAGTCTGAGGGGCAATTCTCGTAATTTTAAAAACGTTGACAGTCTCATCTCAGTCTCAATCTGTCAAAAATACTTCTAATTGCCCTACATTTTGACAAGTTTTTGACATTTGTCCGTCGCCGAGATGAGACTGTGACTAAATTTTTAACGTTTTAAATTACGAGAATTGGCCTTATAATTTCAGTCTCAAACTGTCAAAAATACCTCTAATTTCCCGACATTTTGACAAATTTTTGACATTTGTTTTTCGCCAAGATGAGACTGCGACTAGATTTTAAACGTTTTCAATTACGAGAATTGGCCTTCTGGTGTTACAGCCCAAAAACTAACCGTTTCTCATTCTTCCATTTTTGTATTATGTTAAAGATTTTATATAATACAATACAAAAATAGAAGAAAGAGAAACGGTTAATTTTTAAGCTGGAAACACTATTACTAACTGCAAAGCCTATATGGATAAATAGACTTTGCAATTAGGAATAGTGTTTCCAGCGTAATTTTACAGGACATTTTACCACCTATCTACAAAACTCTATAGTATAATGAAAATAATACAGCAGCGTTGATTGGAATTCGTAAAACCTTCACGCTGTGTCTCACCACGACTCAAACGTTGTCATAAAGCAAACATTGTTTTAAGAAACCTGTATCAATTCAATTACGTATCCAACATTACCGAGCTACTCTATTACATCAATGTTATCTGCTAGCAAACAAATTGGCAACATAGGTTTTATGTAAGCAACCGTACCAAACAGTTTACTGCGTGAATTCTAGAAGAATGCTGAAGTAACATACATAGCATAACGCTTATATTCCTCGAAGGGTAAGGCAGAGGTGTAGTATAGGCACACCCACATTTTTCCAGTTATATTTAAGTAATTGTGTATACTGAAGTCGATTATAAATTGACTGAATTCATAATAATCGAGTTAAAATCTCGTCATAAATCATGCTTGAACATCGTTTTATACCGGCCTTTTTTTTTTTTTTTTTTTTTTTTTTTCAGGATGGGAAATCATCAAATGACTCCTCCCGCTCTGGGTGGAGCAGAAGGGAGTGTCAGACTCTTACTGACTAAAACCCACCCGTGTTCCTTCCTTAGCCCTTTACATACCAGGGCAGCGGTAACCCTTTCGGACAATCCCGCTACCCCGGCAGGCTTCGGCCCTGTCGGGCCCCGTCAACTACGCTGACATCTCTTTGAGGCGCGCGTGGAACACATACACGCCGTCCGGCACGGGCCTGGTCCTGATCGGACGGAGAGCTACCCATTGCTCTCCGCCCGCAGGCCCGCGCCTACGGTGGCCGGGAGTCGTCACGCGGCTCCCGACGCCCGGAGCGTCTCTCTCGGCGGCTGAGGCGTGAGGATCTTTCCCTCGCCCATCCCGCCACCTCCTTCGCTAGCATGACTGCTTCGCAGAAGGAGGTGACCGCCTCCCACTCCCTCTCGCCCCGGACCATGGCTTGCACCAGGGCCGGGCGCGAGAGGTCGCCGCCGCTGCCGATCGCCTCTACGAGGACACGGCGGTGCTCTGCCCAAGCGGGGCAGACCTCCACCGTGTGCTCCACCGTGTCCTCTGGGCGATCCTCGCAGTGATGACACCCGGGCGTCTCCTCCCGCCTGATTATGTGCAGGAACCTCCCGAAACATCCATGTCCGGAGAGGACCTGCGTCAGGCGGTAGGTGAGAGCGCCGTGACGCCTCCCTAGCCACTCCTCAAAGAGGGGTCTTACCGCCGCTATCGTGGCGTGCCCTGCGCTGGGTTGCGATAGTCGCGCCTTCCATTCCACCATGAGACCGCGCCGGAGGTCCGTCCGCTCCGCAGCGATTTGCCGCGGGTGCAGAGTTTCCCCCCGACGTAGTGCCTCCGCGCGCCAGTCATACAGGCGCGCGAGGACTATCGCCTCCAGATCCCATGGTGGCAGTCCGGCAAGGAGGCTTGCTGCCTCGCCCGAGATCGTGCGGTATCCCCGGATAAGCCTTATGGCTACCACCTTTTGGGGCGCGTTCAGGTAGTGTGCGGCTCGAAGCCGCAGTGAACGCGCCCATACCGGGGCCCCATAAAGGGCCATGGACCGCACGACCCCCGCGTAAAGCCTCCGGCAGGAGGCGTTTGGCCCCCTCAGGTTGGGCAGGAGCCGCTTTAAGGCGGCCCCGGCCCGTTCCAGTTTGGGGGCCAAACGTCGGAAATGCTCGACGAAGTTCCACCGGCTGTCGAGGACGAGACCCAGGTATCTCATCGTTGTCTCGACGCCGATGTGAACCCCTCCTACCATCAGTTGGGATCCCGAAGGTGGCCCGTACCGGGGCCCATGAAAGGACATGGCCTCGGACTTGTGCAATGCCACCTCGAGACCCAACTGCCGGATCCTTTCCACGACTATCGCAACCCCGCGTGTCATCGCGTCGGCCGCCGCCTGATGCGACCTCCCCTGCGCCAGGACCAGCGTGTCGTCAGCGTAGCAAACTACGCTGACGCCATCAGGGAGGTCGGCCCGCAGCACCCAGTCGTAACCGATGTCCCACAGGAGCGGCCCCAGAACCGATCCCTGCGGGACACCGCACGACATCTCTCGCCGGTTCCAATTCCCGTCGCGACCGGGGTAGATGACGGCTCTGTCCGTCAAATACGCCCCGACTATTCGACGGAGGTAAGTCGGCACCCGGTGATACCGGAGTGCCTCCCCTATGCAGCTCCAGGGCAGGGTGTTGAACGCGTTGGCGATGTCGAGTGACACCGCCACGACCACCCCACCCCGGGACACCGCGTCCCCCGTCGTGAGGGCTCTCACGCGCATGATGGCGTCCACCGTCGAGCGCCCCTTGCGGAAGCCAAACTGGCACTCCGCAAGATCCGGCCCCATCCTCACCAGGTGCCCGACGAGGCGGCCCGCAATCACTCTCTCAAAGAGCTTGCCGACCTCGTCGAGCAGCACTATGGGCCGGTATGCGGACGGAGAGTCCGCAGGGCGCCCTGGCTTCTGAATGAGGACCAGCTTCCCCGTCTTCCAACGGAGTGGAAACTGGCCTCTCTCCATGCATGCGCTTAAGAGCGCCTCCAGTCGAGGCCCGAGAGCCCTCGAGGCCAGGACCCAGGCTTTACCCGGCAAGCCGTCGGGTCCCGGGGCGGTATTTTTGGCCTTCAGCCGGCCTACCGCCGCTCTCAGATCTACCCCGGTCACTACAGGGGTGTCGTCGTCGTCGTCCGCGTGGTCCGCTTCGGACACCGCAAGTGGCGGAGCCATAGGCGGGGGAGTATGTTCCCCCCGTGAAGGGAACAGAGCGCTCACCACCTCCTCCACCAGCTGTGGGCGGAGACTCTGCGTCAGCGGGGGGGCCCATGTGCGGAGTTTATTCCGCACCATTCTGTAGGGGCGCCCCCATGGATCTCTGTTCAGAGTCTCCAGCATCTCCTCGCGGGCCATATCCTTGGCCCGCTGAACAGCCTGTTGGAGGGCGGTCTTCGCCGCTCTGTACCCCTCGTATAGCTCCACCTCCGTGGCTTCCGCATCCGGAGGGCGGATGCGGAGCCTGCGGTGCCTGGTGTACCGGTGTCGCGCGTCGACGCACGCCTTGCGTAGCGCCCCAACCTCCTGCGACCACCAGTACACCTGACGTCGGGCGCATCCTGGCCGGACTCGGGGCATTGCCACGTCACAGATCTCGGACATGGCCTCCCGGAACCACTCCACCTCATCGTCAATATCAGCAGGCCTGTCCGGTGAAAACACCCAGGCCTGCACGATCGAGGCTTCCAGGAGAAGCTCCCGGTCCAGCTGCTTCAGCGCCCACCGCGGACCACTCGGGGCCTGTTGGACCAGCGCACTAGAGGGCTGGGTGGAGACCTCAAACCGGATATACCGATGATCGGAGTAGGTCTCCACCTCCTCCATGACGCGCCAGTCAATGACACGCTGTGACAGAGCGGGGCTGGCGAACGAGATGTCCACCACCGACTCGCCCCGCATCCGCACACACGTAGGAACAGAACCCCGATTTAGGACGACCAGGCCTGTTTCCAGAGCCCAGTCCTCCACCATCCTGCCCCGCACATCCGTGCAACGGGAACCCCAGGCCAAATTCTTGGCGTTGAAGTCCCCGAGCACTAGCACGGAGAAGGCGTGGTTTCTGGCGACGACGACACTCAACTCTGTTAAAGAGTTCTGGAACTCGGCGAGAGTTCGGCTCGGAGAGAAGTATACTCCCACTACTACAATCTCTCCGAACCTCCGAACATCGTTTTATACCGGCCTTAGTTATAATTTTAAACCCTGTAAATTGTATGTCATACAATTCGTAAAAATCTATTGTGAAAGATGTTAGTAGGTATGGTACCGTAAAAATGTTTAAAATGTGAGTGAGAAATGGCGGTTGCAGCATCATCGGCGTATATTTTCGGTTGGCTTGTTTGTAGTTAAGGTATTTGTTTGTTTTATAACTTTACAGATTTTTGACGAAATGATAGGCAAAGTCCTTGATTTGAATCAGTTACACTGTTATAAAACTGTCAAAATGTTACAACACGTTATTTACTTTTATGTATTTTGGAACTTTATACACTTAAACGTGCAGCATACTTTTATTGATTAAAAAATTACATATACAATTGACACATCTCGGAGCCTGGTGCGATAATACTGAAGTTACAAGTTAAATATACTCAGATGTGTACCTAAAATTCTTGAAACTCGTCTCCAAACGGAAGGCATCACAAAATCCATCGCCAGTGGCAAATAAGCCGGATATTTTATTGTGAGTTTGTCTCGAGCACGATCTCCGTCCAATGTTTATTGTACCTATTATCACTGGCTACGTCGGTTCAACGCACCAATCCTTCTGACACGGTATTTTTGACAAATTCAGGTTCTCGTTATGTCGCTAGAATTTTACACTTTTGTGCTTAAAATGCCATATTACTTGTAAATCGTTTGACTGTTTCAACACACCTTTATTTCTTTTGACGAGTTTCGATTTCTAAATTGGAGTTTAAGAAAGTGTAGAATTTAATGAGATTCGGGTTAGTAATTGGATTGTCACGATATAATGAATGTACCTATAAATTTTGTCGAGATGAGTAGCAAAAAGTCGTGGTGAAAAAGATGTGTCTAGATAATGTAAAACTTATTTTTTTTCGTTAGAGACCTTACCAAGCATGATTTTCACTGCTAGATATGTCTAAATGGTTGTGGATTGACTTTAAAATCTATAAAACTAATTACACCACTTAAAACTATTTAGTTTTAAATAGACATACTCACAATTGATATAATTATCTAAAATACAAACAAGTACCATTAAGAAGGCCAATTCCCGTAATGAAAAATATTCAAAATCTAGTCGCAATCTCATCTTAGCGACAATCAATGTCAAAAACGTAGGGAAATTAGAGGTATTTTTGACAGATTGAGATTGAGATCAGAGGGGCAATTCTCGTAATTTTAAGAACGTTCACAGTCAAAAGGCCAATTCTAGTAATTTAAAACGTTCAAAATCTAGTCGCAGTCTCATCTCGGCGACAAACAAATGTCAAAAACTTGTCAAAATGTAGGGAAATTAAAGGGATTTTTGACAGATTGAGACTGAGACCAGACTGTGAACGTTCTTAAAATTACGAGAATTACCCCTCTGATCTCAGTCTCAATCTATACATTTGTTTGTCGCCGAGATGAGATTGCGACTAGATTTTGTACGTTTTAAATTACGAGAATTAGCCTTCTGACTGTAAACGCTCTTAAAATTACGAAAATTGCCCCTCAAAACTCCACCGATCATTTTAAACGGCCAAAAACCCCGAAAACAAAAACCCCACTATTATCCTGTGCACAGATCCTATTCAACCTACATTAAACATATACACAGACTGTTTAATGACTATTTTATGTAAAGACTTTGTGGTAATCCTAAATATTCATTGGTATTTACAAACATCAAAGTTTACGTTGGCTGTAAGCTGTAAAGCGTTTGGAGTAATCCCGCTTGAATATCTTTGAATAGTCTCTCTGACAACGAATCATACCAAATTGTGTCATTAGAGTTACCTTTAGCTCCAGCTTTAATTTATTTTAAGGTTTGCTTTATCAGAATTATTTGGTGTTAGGTAGGAAAACAATTCGTCATGTTGAAGTGTCTGTATTTTTCCCTGTGAGTTTATACTTAATTTGAAACATTCCAATATATGTATAATTTAGCATTTTATAAGCTTGACTCACACATATCACCTGAGTACTTAGGTTCAGAAATACACCACAGATAGCCGTTAAAATTATATCTCTCGTACAAAGTTCTTGTACTGACCCGCAAAAACCTACCACAATAACCGCGAGGAGGTTCTTAAAAGTATAATTATCTTGGAATAGAGTCGTTAAAAACTCATTTAGAACAACCAATCAATGTGATTTTATTCGAAAACTTGTAGTCATGAATCAATTAATTTTGTGAGAGTATACCCAAATCAAATTCCGGAACAAAAGACATCAACGCGCGTCAAAAATTTAGGAGCTTTTAATTTGTTTTTTTTTCCTCCTTATATTTATAAATAGTGTTTCAGTGTATGTCTTTAAGTTATAACAAAATAAATACATTGATTTACTAAGTAAATTATAGTTATTACTTCGAACTGAAATTAAACCATGAATGTATGTAGCCGACACTGAAAATTAAAATGTATTAGTTCATCAAATAAAAGATGGAAAACTAGTGAATAATACGACCTTTTTCTTAACCTATAGATGTATCGCATTTCTTTTTATCAGGGGTGGGGTTGTCTACACAATTGTTTGGGTCATGATTTGGGTTTTGATTTCTCCGCGTTGTATATTTTGCCACTCGGCTGTGCCGAATAGTGCCGAATTATTACGACCCGAATAAGTGTGCAGCAGGCCTCATTTTACCTTACAGGCTTACATCCGTAAAGCAGTAGTTTTGACTGCACGGTTGGCGCAGTGGTTAAGCGATTGACTGCTGCGCTGCGTGTCGCTGGTTCGATTCCCGCACGGGACAACTATTTGTATGGCCTACAAGTAGTTATTCCGGGTCTGGCTGTTTGTGTATGTGAGTTTAAATGTTTGTAAACGCACCCACGATACAGGAGAAATTCCTAGTGTGGGGCGACGTTTTTTTGACCCGGCTGTCATTCGTGGATCTTTGGCAGTCGTTACGGGTCGTCAGAAGCCCGAAAGTCTAACCAACAGTCTTAAATTACCACGGGGTATCGTATTACCCAGTATCTGGTTTGTGGAGAGTAAAGAGGCAGTCGCTTCATGTAAAATACTGGTATTCAGCTGCATCTGGAAAAAGGTTAGGCACTCGAATGGAAAAAACGGCGTTGGTTCCGATTTGGGCCTCGTGTCAGAATATTCTTGTAGAGTTATATTTTAGAAGACTGCCTACATCTAACAGTGGCTTAAGTAATGCTACTATAAATTCATTTAAAACGGGTGAGAAAAAGAAAGTGATATAAATATGCAAATTTGAATTTAATGAACATCGAAAACCTGAAAATATATAGCCAGATCCAATCTCAGAATACATGGTAACCTATTAGTTCAGTTCTAGTCGCAAGACAGTAGTTTAAAATAGGAACCGGCTAGACTTGAAGGCCTTGAGTTTAAACACGACAGATACTTTAATAGTTTGGTACATTGGTACATAACTGAATAAAGTGAATTATTCTGTAGAGGCAATTTTGACTCTTCACATAAGTAGGGACTTACTGCAAGCTTTAATTTAGTTTCATTTGATATTATGTTCACTTAGTTATGTTATTTCTCGCAAAATTTTGGACCACATAGTTGAATGAAACTTTGTGGAGGGACACATGACGTTCCAATGACAAATATCCGGAAAAGAAGACCGTCAGTGCCCTGTTGATCAAAACTTAAAACTTTACAAGTTACACTTCACAAGGAAGTTGCTACAAGTTCTTGTAAATTACGTTTATCAAAAAAATGTACAGTGCTTTTAGAATTTAACGCTTGTATATTCTACTTGTGAGTTCTAAAATCAAAAAGCCGCTTCCCGCCATTTTTTTGTATGATTGAATATGCTCTACTTAAACGCATGGCTGAATGGTACATATTGTCTGTGCCTAGTATGGAAAAAAGCAGTAGCGACAAGCTAAGTATTTTCACCTTTTAAAATTGATTATTTGAAGAGTATTTAATAGAAAGTAGTAGAGCAGAAGTAGTAAAGAAAAAAAAGAATAAAAGTTAAATTCATAGGTCTTCTGCATATTCAATTCAAATTCAATTTGCAATTCTTTGTTAAGATGTTCTCGGGTCAGTAATAATATTTTTTTTTTGTTAAGAAAAACGCTTTTATGAATTCATTACGGTACGGCGTACTGTTGGCGGAAAGGAGAGTCGCCGGACACTCAGGATTTGCCATGATTTTCTACAAGTTGTAACTTACAAAGGATTTCATGATGAATAAATAAATAAATAAATAAATAAATGAATAAATACAAGTGTAAAATATAGTTGTTAAATAAATAACGACACTTGTAATTTACACGTGTAATTTTGATAAACACATCTTTGTAATACTGGCATTTTTTACAAGAAAAATGCTTGTAATACATGGCTTGTAAGTTTTGATAAAAGGAGTTTTGTTTTAAAATACACTTATACATAGACTATACTAAGATTAATGATTGTATACCATCAGTCTAAGTGACTTGAGTTATGCGTTGATATGTCATAAGTATTCACGATCCCATGACAAAACATTTATATAAAAATATATATCACTTGATTTTTTAAGTTTTTTTTAATTTAGTTACATTACAATAGCCTGTATAACCTAACACGAATAATAAATTTAGTGAGGAATCAAGATTCAATTTAATAAAGAAGACAACATTTTAATTTTATCTTTACTTGTTGGGTAGGTAGATTGGTACCTAGTATTTACGGTAAGCTACAAAATAGTATTGCAAATATTGAAAGACCTTTACTTGTTGCCGAAGTTAAAGCAGACGCAAGACTTTATTGAAAATTATATATTTATCATCATAAAAGCTCGGCGAAAGAGAAAGAACTGGTAATTTGTTTTACGTCCACATCAGAGAATAGATCCGAAGGTTCGGACCGTATTCTACAACATTTAAGCATTAAACAACAAGAAAGCAACCAACGGGTATGTATAAAGGCGAAGTAATTACAACGTTAGCCCACTCGACTGCAGCGTCATTATTCATCGTTTTACGACTCCATGAGTTATAAATATTAAACTTAGTCGTATAGATGTACTGCGAACATTTTCTTTTTAATGGCGAGGTTAAATAATATGATGCGCGATGCGAATGTCGGCCCCGGTTTCAGTTCCGAGCATCATAGAGCCGGCAACAAACTGTGCGCTCGGAGCGTGCCGGACAATGTGAATAGTTATCGCCTTTTAATTACGTGTAATAACGTTTTTATCTGCATGCGTCGCATCATCCCTCGCGCCTTGGACGGCGAGCGCTGCGCGGGCGCGTGGAATGTCGCTTAATCGCGTCGCAGCGCCGACGTTTTACAGATCCTATAAAATATCAAAGATAACAACGAGTGGCTCTGGAGGCTGTTTCGAAAGGAACCAGGGTCCAGTGATTGGACGTTTATGGCATTCGCTTCGATAAATGTAAGTATTATGTGTGCGGGCGATGTCGAGGCGCAATTGTCCAGCGCGCCGAGCCGCGCACCTCGCCCGAACTCCGCGGAGGTGCTAATTATCAAATGCAAGACCGACCAAACCGATATTGAAACCATTGAAACAATACATCTCGTGTTGTCTTTTCCAATTTCAAAGTTTGCAGAATGGCTGTGTAATGAAGGCCGAGAAGGCAATGCAAATGGAACGTTGCCGAAAACTCAAGTAAGTATTTGAATGGTCTTGCGTCATCCGTGTTTCAAACTTGAATCTTCATTATCACTTTACATGTATACCTACCACCAGCCTTGATATGTTAATCAAACAATAGACTAAAATCAAATAACCGCAACACATGATCAATAAGATTCGACCTTACAAATAAAATATATTTTTCTACTGTTGACCAACTGTTGACACAATATTCGATTAGTTTGAAGACGGACCTACCTGACGTGCGCAGACACATAGCTATGTACATAAATACACAATACGTACACACATGATATAGTATCCATATATAGGATGTTGTATCTACACAGTAATAGGTATGTACTCTAGGTATTTTCCTTATTGTTAGCATTTTGGTTCGATACTTACGAATAAAACAACAAATATGATCGTGTCATCTCGTATAAATCCGTAGTCAGACTGGAAAGACGTTCACAAAAACTAGTGTTTAGTTTAGGTTTTGTGAATATTTTTCCAGTCTGACTTTGACACTTTACTAAAATGTATTCACTATAGCAGTATTGGCCATGCATGTCCCGCCATCAAAATCTTCTCTCTATGTGTGAAGAGAAAAAGGTCCTGACTGATTCATTAACACAAGAGCCTAAACCACTGAAGTATAGAATTAGGACAATAACTTTATTTTGTAACGTAGGCGTTCACTAAGAACGGATTTTAGATATTCTAGCCCTTAGCGGGGTAAATACGGGAGGCAAGTTCGCTGTAAACTCGCGTCGTTGTTCATTTTTAAAGTAAATCAATAAAAAATAGTAACTGTCTGTCTGCTTTCTGTTAAAAATGGCGAAACACGTGTCACAAGACTTTTAAAAATTTTACCCATAAGAGGGTTAAGTAGAAGATCAAAGTTTGTATGGAAATCTGTATTAAGGAGAAAAATCTATAAAAAAATGTATTTAGGGTTACGGTTAAAAAAATATGAAAGACGTATTTCAAGAATTTTGCAAATCGCACCCTAAAATAGGTAAAACTATTGTGAAAGCTTAGAAACTGTCGGGAAGTTCGAAATCCACGCGAAAGAAGTTGCTGGCTAAGTGTTACGCCAGTATGAAATAAAAAGAAAAACAAAATGTTAAATAAATGTATTCTATCGTTACACTATGTTAAACGCATCGTTTGATTTGCTAATAAAAGCTAGTTTTACAACATTTTGATTTATTTCGTTTATAATATTTGCCATTTCATAAAGTTTTATTTGTCTAATGCCATCATTTTGCGTCAGAACAAGTTTTATACAGAACTGTGTTTATATATTAAGACTATTTACAGAAAATTATCATAAACCGTTTGAGTGATTTACAAATTATATACCGAGGATTAACGTAACAATGTTAGGTAAGCCCTGCCTGTTTGTCTGTAAAATAAGCAACACTCTGCTCTGCGTTCTGCGACTCATAGACAATTACTAATTTTATTGTCTTTTATTTGTATTCAGTGTAAATATTCAAATTCGGTAGCTGATAACCACAATCAAACTTTTTTTCGGGATACATTTCAATTAAATTTTATTCCTCAATTCTGTGGCTGTCATAAAACTTTAAAGTTTGACGAGTAAAGCCCATTGAGGAACTCCGAATTGATATTAATTCAAATAACTCGGGTTAAAAAGTCAGGGTTTTATGCGCGTTGTAAAAGTTTATTGTAGGGCTTTGTGGCGAGCCGGACGCGCCGATAGGCCTTGCGTTCGATGACGGAACCTCCGCCGCCATCAGCCGCCGCCTTTGTGCCTGCGCCCGCGCCGATCCGGCTACAATACCGCACGCGTCTTCACTCTATAAATCCCGTCATCAGGTGCTACCTAACGCCGCATAGTGCACCTTTTATAGCTGCAACTAAAACCCAAACTGGAGACGAGTACTGCACGGGCGAGATGGCGGCGATGTAATTAAGTTGCGAACCTCTACCATAAAATAAGAGAGGAAGAAATCGCCGACGTAATATAAATTGATGCGTCTTATTACAAAACTTTATTATACACGTCAACACCCTCTATATCACTTTGCGTTTTGCTAACGCGGAGCTTTTATAGATCTAGGTAATCCGAATCTGGTATCATAAATAAGTATGACTTAACGAATAAATTATACCACAAACTACTATAGTGTAAATATTTATATTTTGTTGATCACTAATGAGTAAAAGTAACGCAATTACATAAAAAGAGCAAGCAATCAAAGTAACCATGAAACTTAGCCACTAAACATCCTTCCAGTGGAGACACTTACGGCCTTTAGATGCACGAGTAGATGTGTCATCATCAGGTTAATGGACCATTACAGTTAACAGCAGAAAATAGTATCTTATGTCTTTATCCTCAATGTAAATATGTAAACAGGAATCTTAACGTGTTTACGAATACATTGTTACAGATACAAGTTTCAAGTTATTTTTACCCACCATATATAGAAGATCTGCATTGCATTTTAGTTTTGTAGTATTGATTAGATATGCGTATGATAAGCCACGTTAGAATCTCCCTTTTTAAGTCATTAATTGTATTTTATACAATTTCAATAACATAACATCGCGCCTGGGTTCCCCGAAGGGTTAGGAGAAGGTGTGATTTTAGTACACCCACATGTCACCAGTTATGTTGAAGTCCCGTGTAATAAGGGGCGAAACTATTGCCATCAACCGGCATACATCCAGGCTCCGGACTGCCACTGAGAAATTCCAGATGAATAAACCCTTTAACACTTTGTTCGACCCTTGAATTGAACCCAGGAACACATGCTCAGCACTTGCGACCACTAGACCAACAGAGCAGTTCAATAATGGAAGGAAAGGTTTTTGTTACAGCTGTATTTCGCGAGAAAAGTACATATTCTAAAGTTCGAAAGGCATTATGTACTTGCTTTCTCACAGTTTTCACCCAACTGCTCATTTACTACTAATCATCATTAGAATTTGAGAAACAACCAAATGCAGCAAACCAACTGGCTGCTAGCCCATAACAATATTAAGTCATGTCATTACGGACAGCAGCAGTTCGTTTAGACGGACATTGCTGCGGTAGCATGTTCATTGAAACTACAGTTCTTCATCTTCGGTTTACAACTAGCTTCTTTCTTACAGTGACCCAATACTCAGCCGAGAAATCGAAAAGCCAGTTCATGTTTCGAATGTTCCAAAAGAATGTCAAGATCAAATTGTAAACAAACCCTGTTCAAGTTAAATTCTTGCGCAATCACTCCCTAAAGGGAATACGTAACACATTCTTCTGTATTTAGAAGGGTATAATAACTCTGCAAACAATAATTGTTGGCAAAAGTGGCAACAATGATTGTTTGAATAACTTTATTAAATTGTAATTGAAATTGTAATAAAAATTGAGATTATAAATTTAACCTCAATTGTGAAATGACAGAATATCTTCCAAAACCGCGGGGCGCAGCTAGTTGTCTATAAGTCGAGAGTAAACCATATCAGCCAGTAACTAACTGTCCCACTGCAGGGCAAAGGCCTCTTCTCATACAGAGAAGGCATGAGCGTTGATCAACCTGACACGCTAGCTCAAGGCGGATTGGCTATTTCAGACTTATATCAATTATACCTAAGTCCAGGTTTCCTTACGATGTTTTCTATAATAAACTTGTTTGTCTATGATAAACTTAGAAAGCACATATGAATTGAAGAGTCACATTGGTACTTGCCCGTATTTCACCCCACAACGTCGTGCATAAAAGACGAAGTCTTTACCACTGACAAAGTCGTTGCTTATTTTACGGACAAACAGACAGGGTTTAACATTGTTACGTTACCAAGACCGTCGATTCAATGTGTTCTTCATTAACGGAACGAACAAGTACAGCTAAATGGTACCAAGTTTTTCTAACCATCTAGATTTCGATCTTTGCTTATGACATTCAGCAGCATCACCTCATACTGGCTTTTCATCACACCCCAAGCACGGTTCCTGCTTTTATTGTAAGTATTCCAATAGTAGCTGCAATAATTTAAAAGAACCTCAAAATTGTTAAGCACTTTTTAATGATATTTGGTGACAATCAATCGGGTAGCCCGCACCCGCACTGGGCCCGCGTGGTGGATTACGGCCCGCTCCCCGAGAGGAGGCCTGTGTCCCAGCAGTGGGAACATTATAGGCTGGTTATGCTTATGCTAATCAGGTATCTAGCCTGCCAGTAAGTGTATCTCCTACACCGCCTACAATCTTCTGGATCATCATAGATGCGTTGCCATCCAGTGATAAGGCGGAAACGTCTCATGCACATGAAATTACACTACACACTGAAAATCTGAACCCAGCTACACTGCTTGGCGACAGAAATACGAATGGTGGTAGTAGCATCATAGGTAGGTACTACCCTGGAAGAAAGCGTCCATAAAGTAGGATCAGCTCTTTGTGCAGGAGCTTGTGCTGTCTTCCGATTTTAAGGGGAAGGGGAAACCGCTGTAAGTAGGAACGTATACAACCTACTAAAAAAATATGTTCTTAAACGAAGTACGAGATGAAGAATTACAAATAGCGGAGATACCAATGTGGAAGATCAATAGCAGATAAGGAAGGTGGACCATAAAGTCAAAACTTCCTTTATCTTTTAGTTCGGCTGCCTTATGAGAATCTAGCGACCGTAAGCTGTTTGGTTTGGAAAAATTGTATAATACAGCTAGCGTTCACCCGTTCAGTTCCACTCTCTTGTAAACGAATAGGTTTTCCACATCCAGTAGGACTAATCAAGTCAGGCGGTCTGCGCGATTATCTAGGTGAATGAGAATAGCTAGGTGTGACGATGTTACTAATTACATACAATCCACGTCATACGATCATATCGACATAAAACTTAGGTATAAAAAAATCCAATAATGAGCTGAAACATGAAACACAAATCGTTCGATCTGAGCATCGAACCCAGAACAAATAATAATGTAACAGCGATCAGTCGGTTGATCCATGAGGTTCAACCGATAAAGGTAGACAAATCACAGGTATGAAAAACTAGATTTTCCTCCTACAGAAAAATATAAATGATGCAAATGTGTACGAGTGGTATACGAGTGGTATAAACGCTTTTCTTCCATCCGTTACACATTATCTTCTAACTTTAATTTATAAACTATAAGTATTGTCTCTTACCTGTTGTCACTGGTTATTTTTTCCTCAATTGCGACGGTTCATAAAACACATTTAAAATAATAAATAATCCTTTATACCACTCCAGTTCACAGTCCACGTTTTTTCACATTAACTCATACAAAAGACATTGTAATCAGAGCTCTATTTTTTCGACACAAAACAATTTAGTAGCTAGACAAGCTATCAAACAGATTTTTCAGTAATGGAAATGCTGAAAATAAGTTCCTATAATTGTCACAAATCACAAATCAATGGTGGCGTGCCAACTGCATGAGCAACTACCGCAAACTCGACCGCACTACACTTCATTAGCGCGTATACAGCACAACATACCCACTATAATTTAGACGCAGCATGCAATAACCACTCGTAAAGCCTTACTGTAGA
Source organism: Apamea epomidion (assembly GCA_947507525.1). Classification (NCBI taxonomy): domain Eukaryota; kingdom Metazoa; phylum Arthropoda; class Insecta; order Lepidoptera; family Noctuidae; genus Apamea; species Apamea epomidion. Next base: position 11,096,903 of record OX382228.1, on the reverse strand, counting down.
GCATTTTTTCCTGTAAAATGTTTAGATCTTCTACTGCAAGATGACAAGCGAGAAAACACTTTACGCCTATAACAATAGAGTTTAATATCACCTTGTGTTGGTAAAGATGACGCCAACAGGCTAACTGCGCGAAGCCCCGCCCCTGGCGTATTGACAAACAAAGCGATTGGCGGCGAGGTGAGCGCGCTAGCGAGGCAATCCTGCGCAGCATTGAGGCGGTCACTTAGATAACTCTCGTATTTCCATAAAATTTACCTCCAATTACATTTTATGAAATACCTACATTGAATTGTTGAAATTTTTAAAACATTTTTTGACATCTTACAAATAAGGCATTAAAGTCGCCACTGTGCGTCTATATTCAGCACTTACTTCTTTGATATCAAAAAGAATTTTAGATAGAAGCAAGGCACAAAAAAGTTAAAGATGAAAGCAATAAGAAAAAAAAACATAAAACACTAGGTACTATTTTTCGTGAAATGTTCCAATATTTAAGTTGAGTTGAATCATATGCAAAAACACTTTCCACAGTATAATCAGCCAATTATCATCCCACTGCTGGGACACAGGCCTCATGTCTATTAGAAGGACTGGCTCATAATCCACCACACGGGCCCAGTACAGGTTGTTGGATGTCACATGTCTTCGAATTTTCGAGAGCAGTGGTGATGAACTAAATTACACAAAGCAAAGCGCCTGCTTGGGTCCGAAACCACGACCTTTAACTAGAAGTTGGGTTGGATCAACACTGCTTTCGTCTTCCCACAATGCAATAGATAGATACTTAAAACAATCGTTATAAGGCTGAGAATCAACCCTTTTTCAAACCAGAAGCAACAAAAGACACAACACATAACTATTAAAAGTCAAAAAGCCAATATCTAAAATCTAAAATCTTGATCTCTCTGTAGTTTTCTATACTTATATTGATACTTACAGAAAATGCGAATGGAGAACAGCAGACGTTCAAATTCGATTTCGACGAAGATTTTACAGATTCAGAGCAGAAAAGGAACACTATAAACAATAACTTCACCTAAGTAAGTGGCAATAGGCTGGGCTGGGACCATTTGCAATAGGCTGGGCTGGGACCATTTGCAATAGGCTGGGCTGGGACCATTTGCAATAGGCTGGGCTGGGACCATTTGCAATAGGCTGGGCTGGGCACATTTGCAACAAATCGAATGAATTTTGGGAAGAAAATTGAAAACCCAGGCGGTGAAGATGGGATGAGCAACAATGTTTTAATACATTCGGTCTGCAACCTATCTGCTGATATATGAAAGAAACGCCTTTGCCCATTGATGGAATGACAAAGGGACGTTTCCTATTTCGCTACAGCGAAACAACATAGATTAAATACTGTTGAATAAATCCGAATGTTAGAAATGACTTCATCAATGTGGACTAACAGCTCATTGATAGCATTACTTATTAGTACTAATATGTTACTATTAAACATACATAGGTAGACACCGTGGAGACAATATACAAATAAATATTCAAATAATTCATTAACTCGCATGTTCATTATATTATCATCAGATTTGTGCTAATTGGTTTCTTCAACTCATTTCCGCTTACTGATGATGTGCCCTCTGCTATCCTCCTGCATGTTTATAAATTGTGAGACAAGCTTAAAAGTAGTAAATTAGGTTAACATAGGATTATTCCATGCAAAGGAGGCCTCTATGTATCATTCAAATGAAATCTTCAAGCAAGTAGTCACTGAGTTGCCATCAGCCATAATATTATACAGTAATAGTCAGCCTATAACGTTCCCTCTGCTGGGACAGAGACCTCCTCTCGGTGAGAGGGAGTGGGCCGTAATCCACCACGCGGGCCCAATACGTGTTGGTAGAGGTCACATGTCTTCGAATTTTTCGGTTCTAGGACATGCCGGTTTCCTCACGATGATTTCCTTCACCGTTTTGAGAGCAGTGGTGATAAAATTTTACAAAAAGTAAAGAACCTGTCTAGGTTTGAACCTACGACCTACAATTCGTAAGCCGGGGCTGTTACCATTGGGCCACCACTGCTCTCATTACTTTACTCGGGAATGACTAAGGTTAGCCAACATACATGTCGTGATGGCTTGACGATTTCTCAATTTCAAACTGCCTGCGTTGTAAGATTCGCAGGCAGTTTGAAACTAAGATTGAGGAAGCCAAATACGCACTTAGCCAAATTCTATTTTGTTAGCCTAAGTTTCTGTTAGTTATTGTTTTTCTAACTGAACTGCTGTACTACTCGGGAGTTTGTTTCGACAAGTTTTTGTTAATTCTCGCCCTAGTTTGGATAAATGGATTTTGGTTATGTTATTTTGGATAAGCAGTAACATCAGCTTACACATGGGAACAGATTTTCTCTTATCAGTAACGGGATCAGGCTTTCAGAAAGTTGGGGTAACATTACGCGCCTATAATGTGTTATTACTTTATTTCTCACAAGTCAGCACATCACTCATGAGTCGTGCGTGCATTTCCAGTCATATTGTGTAGGTATATGTTGTGTAAGAGATATTCACCTCTTGACCTGAAAGAGGATATACTGCAAAAAAATATACTATTTCTGTTTAATGATTTTATCTAATAAAATTAAGATTATATTGATTTGTCGAATCACTATCTAATAAAAATAAAACAGACTACAAGCTTTGGCTATCAGTCGCCAAATTAAACAATAGAACTCCATAGTTCGATAATTTAACAATAAAATAATTTCCGTAAAAACTGAGTAGGTATAATAAAAGCTATTACAAACAAAAAACTCGCCGATAAAACCCATTAGTCATCATAGTAATCGAAGATAGGAGATTTGAAAACTCATTTCAATTTACCTTTGGTCTTGTGTTGTTGTAGAACTGTAAACGAACCAACTCCTAACTATGTACCTACCTACATTCAAGAAGATCGGTCATTTTCACGCATTCGGACGTACTCATTAGAAAACTAGAATACCTCCTTTTGTAGTTGCGAAAACTTTCGACTTTTCGGGCGGAATCGCAAAATATGAATTGGACATAGTATAAACTTTCATAATTATAATGATTTACTGTAAAGCTCTTATATTCCGTTTACAGAAGATTCTATAGGACTAAAATAGTATAAATTCACATGGATGCTTTATTCAGCGAATCGAACAAGCAGACATTTCATAACCCTAAAATACCAATCGATGAAATCTAAAACAGCTTTCACAAGCTACACGATAGTTGCACATCATATGTAGGTACGAAGATAAATGTACCTCCCGCGAGGAACTGCTGTAGGCACCTAGTCAGCATTCCAATGCATCGGGCCCGCCTCACCCAGTTACGGTCTGCCGGCCGACCAAGTGCTAATTGGAAAAGGAAACCTCAAACAACGAGCCAGCTCAATGCTCTCCACAGAAATGTTTCATTTTTAAACATCTCAGTGACCGTTATAAGTGTTATAACCGATAGATAGGTACACTCATTGCACTTCTCAGAGGTGGCTGGTCGATGACCAATGATCATGCATGAGATCTATGTAGGTTAGTTGGGAACACGAATATTCCTATTCAACTGTCTAGTCTTAGAACATAATAAGTAGAGTAGTCAGGTGAGTCTGTAGGTAGTATACAAAAGAATGGAATATGTCAAAATTCAAGTTTATTGTTTGTAAAATTGTATTTAGACAAAAAGGCTTCGAGTGACGAAGCCTTTTTGTCTAATTACAATTTTATCACAAAATGAAGACTCATTATCTGAATTAAATATTATCAGGGTCTTTTGAACTTTCTTCTCAGTGGGTAACTTTTTGTACAGGTATGAGGTACGAGGTTAATATCTCGTACATACCTTTATGTATCTCAACCACGTTGTTCTGCTTTTTTTAGCTTATGCTTACTATGAAAAACTGGCCGTGGCTGGTTAGTTTTAACCCTGTCCCTTCTTAGAAACTACTGAACCGAAATTCTCTGGTCCGTTTGTTTACACAGCGATACAAAGTGGACAATTTCGGAACATTAGTGGCAGTTAGGTGTAATAAAATCACTACACATGCTAAGATTTTCGTTTATTAGATTATGAATAGAATCTTTAAATAATCTCTAAATATAGGATTCGTAGATAACACAACAGCCTGAATATTGGTAAATTCTATTACCCAGCACAATAAATATAATTTTATATGTTAAGCTAACAAAGTCCTTTCTTTGCGCCGTTCGATTATCCTCCAGTAGTTCCTTGGGTGACAGTTGTGACGTGGACGTTCAGTAAAGTTACAGTAGATTACAGTAGTCAAGTATCTTGATTCAATACCATCCGATTCAAGATTCTTGAATCGGATAATAATAGGGGTTAAAGTATGAAATTGCCGTTTTATTGTAATAGCTACTTCGAATTGACATAGAACCTTCATGGTTTGAGATTTTTGAGTGAAACTTTTTTCACATGGTATGTACCTATGAAGTTCTTCTTTTAAAAAATGTGCAACATTCGATTATCGACTTTCAGTTGTTTTTTTTTAATCAGCTTAGACAAGAAAGATGGATACTTCGAAAATTCGAGTTATTTTTGAATACGAGCTCCGACGCGGAACTAACGCGGCAGAAACAGCTCGCAATATCAATTTTGCGTTTGGAGAGGGGACTGCTAATGAACGCACCGTGCAATTTTGGTTTAAACGCTTTCGTGATGGAAACTTTGATTTGAAGAACGAACCACGTGAAAGACCGCCCACACAGGTGAATAACAATGAATTGAAAGAGATGGTGGAAGCCGATTCGGGCCAAACTACCCAGGAATTAGCGGCATGGTTTAACGTTACCTTACCAACAATATTGACTCATTTGCGTCAAATCAATAAAATAAAAAAATATGAGAAATGGGTGCCTCATGATTTGACTGATCTGCATAAGGAAACGCGTGTTGAAACTTGTGTTGCCTTATTGAATCGATACAGAAATGAAGGAATATTGGATCGAATTGTGACATGTGATGAAAAGTGGATTCTATACGATAACCGTAAGCGAAAAATGCAATGGCTGACCCCAGGTCAAACGCCGCAACAGTGTCCTAAAGCAAAGCTTACCAATAAAAAGGTAATGGTAACTGTTTGGTGGTCTCAGCATGGTGTTATTCACTGTAGCTTTCTCCAATCTGTCAAGCAATAACGGCAGATGTCTACTGTGCCGAACCCCGAACAATGATAGCAAAACTAGCAGTGAAACAGCCCCGACTCATGAATCGATCTTCACCATTATTGCTCCATGATAACGCGAGACCTCATACAGCACAAGAAACCGTTTTAACTCTACAGGAACTGCAATTAGAAACCACTCGTCACCCTCCGTATTCGCCAGACCTTGCTCCAACGGACTACCATTTTTTTCATGATTTGGACAATTTTCTACGTGATAAAAAGTTTTCTTCTCAGGAAGTACAAAATGCTTTCACACAGTTTGTCGAATCTAGATCACGAGAGTTCTATCGCAAAGGCATAAATGACCTTCCTATTACATGGCAGCAATGTATAGATAATAATGGTAATTATTTTGATTAAATAAAAATGTTAAATAAAAAAAAAAACTAATTTCAATTTTTCAGTACAAATCGGCAATTTCATACTTTAACCCCTAATATAAGTGGCTTGCCATGCAGTATTAGTGAATTAGAACGAAAGTTATTTTTAACAACTTAAAAGATTTTCATGGTTTTCGTAGCACTAGCTACGAAAACTATGAACGAAGCAGTTAGCAGCGTAGCTGAGCGTAGCAATTTACTTTTTTCAATTAAAACAGATATTGATGGTGAATTACAACTTCATTCGAATATCCGATCCGATATGATTCGTACCTGTTATGTCTACCAGACATCCGCATTAGAAAAAATCCCATTACCTATTCAAGATTTTCTGGTGGTAAATATTTTGGACAGTGATATATTACTACGCGGAGATTTTATTGTACTATAATAGCCGATATTCTAAGTTATTATAAATAGTACACAAACAATATTACCGAAGGATTCGATAGATCTGTAGGAGTAGCGTGGACATCGCACGCGCATACCGCGGCTGCACGTAAACTCAGGCGCAGTGTTTATTCGGAGCCCCATGCTAACTCCGCCGTTTAAACACTACTTGCTAGCAGGGCATGAATTAACTTTTCATATAAATAAAATTCACGCTACTCTAACCTCCTGAAATTAACACCTTGGCGTAAATAGTATTTAGTCTCGTCATCTCGTGCCAAGTGAGGCCAAGTTGTCTTCTGTGGATTGTTGAATGGCCGTGTCGTTTATGGTTCACGAGATTACGTTGGCGGTCGTGTTTAATTGCCAGCAAATACGTATAAGACCAATTAGACACCTATTCGACAAGCGTAGCTGTGACCGCGCGAGCTACTTAATTATTTTGTTGTCGTTATCGGTTTTTAAATTAATTAACAGGATTCATTTGCTTTATTTTAATTGGTTTATGTAAAGTAAGTGACTGCCTTTAGTTAGAAACAGTTTTAGTTGTTATACCTACTTAGTTTAGGTAAGTACTCAAATTAAAGGTCCATCAACGCTGCAGATAGAGACAAGCTAAGTTTGTGTGTGAATATTAAAACAATGTTTTAATAGTTACACACGCTTACCAAAAGTATTAGGTACTGGTCTACTACATAGACCTTAGGAGGCCTAGAAAAGAGAAATTTAAAATGTTTGCTTTGTGGAAAACCTTTCACTAAAATATACTTTTGCTCAATGTGTCTTATTGTTGTCTTTGGTCCCCATCGGTACTTATGTACCGACGGGGACCAAAGAAGCGGACAGGGCATAAATAGGTAGGCATCTTTATATTTACATGTCTATTGTCATTCGTTCCTACTTAGGTACTTTTATGTGGAAGCAGAGAGAAGCCGAGAATATTAACTTAAGCAAAATCGCTTTCCGTTATGGTAAATACTAAAATACCTATGTAAGTCTCTTCGGTTATATAAATACGAATAATACGATCTGAAAACATATAAAATATTTTTTATATTTGCTCGCTTAACTCTAGAAACACCTAATATTTTAATGTCATTTAAAGCGTTAACAAAACGCTAAAGATAGCAGTTTCGGACTGTCATGATAGAAAATCAACATTTACATACCTCCATTTTGAATTCTCAACTTCCCAGATGTGTCTACATACAACACATAGATACATACAGTCTGTACTTAGGGTTCCGCAGAAAATGCCTTCAAGACCACTATATGTTTTTTTCAGAGACGATGAGTATGTAAGGACCTTTGACTACTTTTAAGATGGTAATAATTTACCATATTCTGACAAATAGATAATTATGATTAAGGATATATTAACCATACATGAAAAAAGATAGGCAAGTCGAACTTTAGAAAAGATAGGCAAGTCAAACTTTAGAAAAGATAGGCAAGTCGAACTTTAGAAAAGATAGGCAAGTCGAACTTTAGAAAAGATAGGCAAGTCGAACTTTAGAAAGTTTTAATTCAGTCTCTTCTTCATGTTTACTTAAACATTGTGTTAGGATTTGAAATGTCAACAAAACATTATTGTTATGTACGTAGTACCTACTACAAATAATGACTTATGTGCTTATTTAGTTAGTTTTTAGCTCTTAGAGACTACAATTACTAATACCTAACAACGTGTTTGTGGTAACTTATTATCGAGTCAATTAGAAAACGTACAGGCCCTCGTAAAGAAACACCATTCGCTAAGTTTATTGAACCAAACACGTCGCTCTCACTGTCTCAGATTTTCTGTTAGCTCTACCTACTGCCTGCCTCTACTTTACGATTCCGTGCGTAAACTTACAAACAACGGCCCGGCAAGTATCCGCCATACTCGTCCACTTTAGTGTTTGTCCATGGTGACATGAAACGTGTTCGATAATTATTGGAAGGATCAATAACGCTACGCCAACTATTCGTCTCTCTGTCAACATGTTTTATGAGCGACGCGTCCGACGCTGGACCTACGTTTCTATTTGAATGTTAATTTCAAACTCGGTTTATTTTAACTAACTCGATAATACTGACATGAGGGAACGTAAAAGTTATCACGTAATCGTAAAAATAATAAGTTGGTAAGTTCTTACGTTGTTGGTAAGTTTATGGTAGGGAAAACTGCTGAAGTTTTAAGTTTTTTTAACCTTTTTTTTTAGTTCAAACTTCTTTCTGAACTAAATAGGTTTTATTATAGTTACCTACCCTGCTAGATATGGATACTGTTGTCGAAACTTGATTATTTTTCTGAATTGAAATAATTCTCTTATAAATATGTATTAATTAGGTACCCACATCGAATACAATTTCGCCTTACCTCAACTATGTTTCCAAGAAATTAAATTAGTTAGTATTAACCAATTAAATAAAATCGATATCAACTTACTTACATTGTTTACAGAAAAATTACATATATCCATTTTTCTGGCTGCCGACAAACTGTCACGCAGTTGGGCAGGTATATGAAATGGGTACAATTGTTTGGTCCAAAATAAATTATTTATTTTTATTATACTAGCTGCGCCCCTCGGTTTCACCCGCATAAGTTTCGATCCCGTGGGAATATCAGGATAAAAAGTATCCTATATGTTAATCCTGGTTATAAACCATCTGTGTGCCAAATTTCTTCTAAATCCGGTCAGTAGTTTTTGCGTGAAAGAGTAACAAACATCCATCTATCCATCCATCCACTATCTATCCATCCATCCATACAAACTTTCACGTTCATAATATTAGTAGGATTAGGCACTGCGGTGTCTACGCGGCTTAGGTACCAAGAAGAACATGCAAGGTATACTTAACCGTAGGTAAGTATGTGCATTTAGCAAAAACCAAGAGCCATTCGCCCTTTACTACTTGCCAGCTAAAGCATAATTTTATTAAAGCAAAAAATCACCGTGGGAGGTATTATGCAAATTATTTTACCTGTAACCCTAGCAACATCCAAGACAAATAGAAATATGCCTTATCCTGGTTTACTTAGGTTTACGATGCGTGTGTAAAACGCGATTATTTCTTTGACCATTCTTTGCCGAATGACCAAAGCGTCTAGCTACAAAATGCCGACGCGCTTTGTTTAAATAATTACGAATGAAATAATCACCTGCCTGTCTGTGGTGGACGTTTTCAAACTAATATGCAAAGTAACGTTATCAAACTAATAGTAAGTAGGGGATAGGATACTTTCTTTGTTGTTATTGTCAAGGGTCAATGTGGTCGACATTTTATTGATGGTCGACAGATATTTTTTTAAGTTACCTACAGGCTAGGTAGGTACTGCAGTGCCCGCGAATCATCAACATCCTACAGTTCAAATTATTCGGAAGGTACCTACTTATAGTTGAGGGTCGACGATTTCAACAATGTCATATAGCAGCAAAAACTTATTCGAAAAGGGTAGAAAGTCAGTAGAAGTTAGAGGCCAATGCAATACTTCCTAAGTTTAGACCAACGACAGTTTCTCGGGCCCGACGGCGACGAGCCGCGGCGGAGGCGACGGCGACAGCGACCGGCGCCGCCGCGCCACGGCTCAATGTGGGAGAAATAAGAGTTGTCCCAACTTAAGAAATTCTCAACCCGAACCGCACCTAATTTTTTTTTTTCAGCATTTAAGGACTGCAACCTTTTTAGACATTGAATGATAGAACGATGCAACCTCTATGATTTTATAGATTCTAGCAATTAGCGCTAAAAATATCAAAATGCCATAAGATATTACTTTTTTGTAAACAAGTTTTATGGCATCGCATTTTTTTTCTACTATTTTGGCCTGGCTTTTTTAATTTCAATTACGGAAACTTTTTAAAGGATCTTAACGAAAAGTTATGGCCGCCCAGCCATGTCCCAGACCAAACACATAACAGAGAACAATATTCTGTCAGCCCCAAAATCCACCTTTAATGTCTGGTTCTGCTGCATACAAACGCAATCGCTCGATGGAAGGTGGGGTTCAATTTCAGCATACCTAAACCATTAGCTTTTTCACTAACCGCACTGAAGTTTCCTTATGTAGGTTTCCTGGGGTAAATAATGTATGAAAAAACCCCCAAATAATGCCTCGGGCATCTTAGGAATAATTATTGTTTTGATTAGGACCTAGGTACTTTACATATATCATTGTCATTCACCTCCTTTACATATATCCAAATATAGCTCGTATAAGTAACATTTGGGGTCGGCATAGCATGGCTTCTTCTCCCGTTTCCCTTTGAGTCGTCATCTTAGTAGTCACCACCCCCTTCCTAACCATACCCATCATCTTTCACACGTGGACTACGTGTACGTGATCAATCGTTTAAAAAAACCAGCAACTTCAGCAGTTTTCCCTACCATAACTACATAATTATGTTACCATAGATCCGGTACATGATCCTAAATGCGTAGGTTTTCGTCAGTTATTAAAAAAAAATGCTATTCAGTACATTTTGACCACGTAGGTATTGCACTTTTCTATGAAACAGCATTGCATGCATTTTTTTTTATAACAGACAAAAGTTTTCTGCGCCAGAGGGTCTAGAATTATGTACTGAATTCATGGTTACAGTCGATGTCCCTGTCACCCTGTATATTTCGAAATTATTATAACCGACGAAAAATTTCGACGCTATGAGGTCTAAACTCATGTGCTGAAGAATCCATGGTTACAGTTTGCGCGTCGATGTCCCTGTCACCCTGTATATTTCGAAATTATTATAACCGACGAAAAATTTCGACGCTATGAGGTCTAAACTCATGTGCTGAAGAATCCATGGTTACAGTTTGCGCGTCGATGTCCCTGTCACCCTGTATATTTCGAAATTATTATAACCGACGAAAAATTTCGACGCTATGAGGTCTAAACTCATGTGCTGAAGAATCCATGGTTACAGTTTGCGCGTCGATGTCCCTGTCACCCTGTATATTTCGAAATTATTATAACCGACGAAAAATTTCGACGCTATGAGGTCTAAACTCATGTGCTGAAGAATCCATGGTTACAGTTTGCGCGTCGATGTCCCTGTCACCCTGTATATTTCGAAATTATTATAACCGACGAAAAATTTCGACGCTATGAGGTCTAAACTCATGTGCTGAAGAATCCATGGTTACAGTTTGCGCGTCGATGTCCCTGTCACCCTGTATATTTCGAAATTATTATAACCGACGAAAAATTTCGACGCTATGAGGTCTAAACTCATGTGCTGAAGAATCCATGGTTACAGTTTGCGCGTCGATGTCCCTGTCACCCTGTATATTTCGAAATTATTATAACCGACGAAAAATTTCGACGCTATGAGGTCTAAACTCATGTGCTGAAGAATCCATGGTTACAGTTTGCGCGTCGATGTCCCTGTCACCCTGTATATTTCGAAATTATTATAACCGACGAAAAATTTCGACGCTATGAGGTCTAAACTCATGTGCTGAAGAATCCATGGTTACAGTTTGCGCGTCGATGTCCCTGTCACCCTGTATATTTCGAAATTATTATAACCGACGAAAAATTTCGACGCTATGAGGTCTAAACTCATGTGCTGAAGAATCCATGGTTACAGTTTGCGCGTCGATGTCCCTGTCACCCTGTATATTTCGAAATTATTATAACCGACGAAAAATTTCGACGCTATGAGGTCTAAACTCATGTGCTGAAGAATCCATGGTTACAGTTTGCGCGTCGATGTCCCTGTCACCCTGTATATTTCGAAATTATTATAACCGACGAAAAATTTCGACGCTATGAGGTCTAAACTCATGTGCTGAAGAATCCATGGTTACAGTTTGCGCGTCGATGTCCCTGTCACCCTGTATATTTCGAAATTATTATAACCGACGAAAAATTTCGACGCTATGAGGTCTAAACTCATGTGCTGAAGAATCCATGGTTACAGTTTGCGCGTCGATGTCCCTGCCACCCTGTATATTTCAACCTCTTTAGACTTGTAACGTCTATTTTATTTAATGGATCCTGGCAACTAGTCGTAAAAAAATTACGAAATGCCATTAGACATGTCTTTTTTTCTTCAGAAATATGGCTTCTCAATTTTTTTTTTTGTGTTTCAGCCTGGCTTATTTATTAGTCCCTGTGTAGGATAATGTAAACTTTTTACAGTTAACTATATTCAGCACACCGCTCTGACCCGGGGTGGCTTTAATGTTTAGTAGCTTCGTGGTTAGTAGGTATGAAAAGTGACAAGTAAAGTAATACCTACATATTCTGGGGTCAATTTTATTAAGCTGGCGAAACTATATACTATACTAGCTTTTGCCCGCGACTTCGTCCGCGTGAAATTTTGGCCCATCGCGTCGCGTCCCATCGCTCGCCCGTGCTACTACTTCGTTATCGCTTAGTGTTCGATCCGACTTTTTTTATTTTGCTCGGCTCCTAAGAGTCGTAGCGTGCTGATAAATAACCTATTACCTTCCTTAAGAATCGGCTATCAAACGCAAAAAGATTTTTTCAAATCCGACTGGTAGTTCCGGAGATTACCCCTACATATAGGTACCTATACATTTAAACAAACAAACAAATTTTACCTCTTTATAATAGGTATTAATATAGATAGGTAACTATAGACGTTATGAGTTTCGATAAAACACGATAAATCTTAAAAAAAAACACCCATCCTTACTACACTACTTGTGGAAGTGACCCTGTATGTGTAGTTTCGCCAGCTATTATATTTTGACCCAAGATCTTTAATTTATTTTTCAACTACAGCGCCGCGGTCTACGAGCCAGATGGTCTTCAAAGTCAAAGTCAAATCATTTATTTCAAATAGGCACATAAAAGGCACTTTTGAACGTCAAAAATAAAATATAATTGATTCTAATCGCCCCTTCCAAAAGGTAGTTTTCGTATGGAGAAGAATGGGCAAGAAACTCCACCGTTACTCTTTTAAAATGTTTTACAATATTTTGCATACATTATTTATATAATTATATGTGAAGACGATGCACCTAAAAATAAAATTACTATACCACAATAGGTAAAAGAATTAAAATGGATAAATGAAACCATGACATATAGATCAACTATGTGATAGATACATGGTGCTCACATATTCACAAACATTCCAAAAGTAGACGATTTTTATAAATAAATAAGGAGTAATAAGCCCGGGTGTGACCCAAGTAATTACAGAATGTAAATCAATGTAAAGGGAAAAAAAAAAAAAAAAAAATTATACAATTACATTAGCAACCAGTTTGATTTTGTCTAGACTCTAGAGATTGTCCTATGGAGCAGGACCACCATGTTTCCAAGCATTCTTATCTTGGATATAATCCTCTAATTTGTAATATCCTTGCTTACAAAGTGTAATTTTAATATAAGTTTTAAATTTTCATTCATTTAATTGCAATATTTCACAAGGTATTTTGTTGTAACATTTAACACAGTACCCCATAAAAGATGTATGTACTTTAGATAATCTGAAAAAAGGTTGATCTAATTTATCTTTATTTCTAGTATTAAAATTATATCTATCACTTATTTTATTAAAAAGATGTTGATTTTTTTAAGTGTTTCATGGTTTACGCAATCGAACGCCTTCGAGAGATCGCGAAAGATTCCAATAGCATCTTGTGCTTCTTCCGAGGCGTTAAAAATGTTCTTCATTAGGGTAACACCGGCGTCAGTGGTACAACGCCCTTTGGTGAAGCCGTACTGGTGTTCATGAAAGATGTAATTTTTATTAAAGTGACGTAACATTTGATTGAGCATCAACTTTTCAAACACCTTACTGAGAACTGGCAGAATCGACACAGGCCTATAATTGTTGGGATCTTTACTATCACCGGATTTGAACAATGGTAGTACTTTACTATGTTTCATAAGATCCGGAAAGACTCCTTGGTCAACACTGGTGTTAAATATGAAAGCTAAATAGGGCGCAATGGTTTCGATGAGAGATCTACATACTTTTACAGACATACCCCAGAGATCTTCTGTTGATTTAATTTTAAGATCTTTAAAAGCTCTTATAACAGCCTGGGGGTTTGTATGCTGAAACCTAAGCTCCGAAGGGCATGCCTTTACATTCCTTTTAAGTAAGGCAGCAGAAAGCGTGGGGGAAGAATTTAAAGCTTCAGTAGTTTTAAGGGGAATATTAGCAAAGAAGTTTTCAAATTCCTGAGCTATTTCTACATCTGAATTGATGGGGCCATGTGCAGTCTCTAAATTAAGTTCACTATTTCGCTGTTTCTTCCTACCTGTTTCATTATTTATTATTTGCCAGGTAGTTTTTATTTTATCATCAGCTGATTTTATTTTATTGCTTATATAAAGAGCTTTAGCTCTTTGGCACACCCTTTTAAAAGTTTTTGAATATTTTGCAACATACTGATGAAAGTTTGTATTTTTCATATGTTGCTTTAAGCCATAAAGTTCAAAAAGTTTTTCCCTGGTTTTACGAATACCTGGAGTAGCCCAGTCACTGAATAAAAACTTTGTGTAAATACTTTTAGTTTTCAGTGGAAAAGTGTCATAAAATTGCGAGTTTAATAGTGAAAAGAACTCGGCGTAGAACTCATTGGGGTCATCTATATTATTAAAACTCTGATCACATAATTTACTGGCCAAAGAATTATTTAATTTCTCTAAATTTTTACATGTAATTGGCCTAAACCTTATTTCAATTTTTTGTAAAGGCATATAGGAGCTAAATGTTATTATTTGTCCACTGTGATCAGATGGCAACTTATCTACAATTCGTTTGTGTATGTAATCGCAATTACAAAAAATATTATCTATACAAGTGGCAGAAGAAGCTGTCACTCGGGTTGGTTCCATAAACACTTTTGACAAATCAAATGACCCAAAAAGACTCAATAATCTGACAGTATTCGAGTTATGTTCCAATGAATTAATATTAAAATCGCCACATACGATTATTAACTTACTACTAGTACTAAGCTTCTTTAACACATCTTCCATTACAGAATCAAACACCGATAGATTCTGGTAACTAGGAGGTCTGTATACGCATACTATAACATGCTTATCGAGCTCAACACAGGACAATTCAATGATGTGTTCAACAGACAGCCCGATGATGTCTTTACGTTCTTTAGATTTAATCGATTTTTTAAGTAATATTAATGACCCGCCAAGTATCATACGTTTTCGGCTGAAATGGCTAATTACACGATAATTTTCATAATTAATTGACATTACTTGATAATCTTTCAACCAATGCTCTGTTAAACAAATGACATCAAACTTGGTGTCTTCCAAAAACAATTATATTTCCAGTAACTTGGAAGCGCAACCTTGGATATTTTGATTAAATAATTTTAAAATATGTTGCACACCCTTTAGTTTCTTAGTATTATTAATTATATTGCCAGAAGATACCTTCTTATTATTCTGTATTAATAATCGGTTATTTGAAGGGGTAACTTCTGTTGTCTCACTGACTAGTTTAAATTATTATCAGGAGATACCTCCACAACTACAACTGGAGAGTCTAGATTACCCGTATAAGTTCCAGCAGGAGGGAAATACCCTATCTGGCCTCCAAGGATGTTGTCATTGTAGGTGGATCCTCCTTCGTACAATATGATGATTCACAATCAATCACAATGTTGTTAGTAAAACTATGCAACACAGATTTGTCCCTAATACTAGAGTTTGTTATATTAGCTATAACCTTGTTAATATTATATGCTATCAACATACTGCAGAGAGTAACTTATAAATATCTAAAGGTAATATGTGCGTGCGTGTACCTATTTGTATGGTAATAATGTAATAAGTAATTAACATTACGAAACAGAAAACATTAAATTAAATTATTAACCAAATGTCAGCCAGCACACGTCGATATAGCAACAAAAACATTAACAACTATCCTCAAGCAGAAATTTAAAAAAATGAAATGTATACAGTATTTAATACCTAAATAAAAGCCTCCAGGCATAAAGGGCGTGACCGCTTGCATATGCAATGCTGAATTATGTTCATATAGCTGTTACTTGAAGTCACAAATGATAAGCTAGGACCTTCGAAGTAAAATAAATAAACAGATCTACTAACGAACAGAGACTAATAACGAAACCATGGTAAGCACAGGCGCGGTCCGGGGGGGGGGGTGTCATGCCCCCCCCCCCCCCCCCCCGGACCGCTCCCCCCAATCATTCAAGCTATCGAGAGTCTGAATGATTTACTTGTCTTACTAACTTAAAACTATACTTGAGCCACAGAGACCCCGATGGGCATATACAAAAACATTAAGAACATAGGAGACATGGGGACCGCCGACAGAAGTGAAAACTTTAACTATGAAATGACAGTGGGTTTTTTAACGCGCCTAAAAAAGTTTTTACTTATAGAATGTAGGATGCATGAGCGAGCGAAGCAATTGGGCACTCTACTTGTACGTAAGGTTCGAAAGGCTTAGATTAAGGCCTGATTCCAAAACCTAAACTGCTGTAAAACGAGTTTAAGATTTATGTCATAATTCGATAAAGTAAGTTCTCTTTCTGTATAATGGTCAACGAACCTATTTCAAAAAATTTCAGGCTCGCTTCGCTCGCTCACATTTTGTTGATTCTTGAGCTTTTCTTCATAACTCATAACTTTACAAAACAAGTAATTACTACTCCTTTTGGTATGATCAAAAGAAAATCGAACCTGTACGAGAGTGTGCAAAATTTTCGAGCTCGCTTCGCTCGCTCTTGCATTCTACATTCTCGTAGTTGCTTGGGCTTGTTGGATAAGTCGACAATGAAACCCCTATTTCTGCTTGAAAATATAAAACCAAACCGAGGCGGGTTGTTAAAACTTTCGAGCTCGCTTCGCTCGCTCTTCCCTCCCTTACGTAGGGTGGGCTAGCTTCGCTCGCTCACATTCTATTGATTCTTGAGCTTTTCTTCATAAGTTGACAAAGCAAGTAATTCCTACTCCTTTTGGAATGATCGAAAGAAAATCAAACCTATCTGAGTGTGCAAAATTTTCGAGCTCGCTTCGCTCGCTCTTGAATTCTACATTCTCGTAGTTGCTTGGGCTTGCCTGGATAAGTCGACAATGTTACTCTTAGTATAGTGTTAATAATAAAGAGTGTCATACTTAAGGCACTTACATCATTAGACTTGGCTAAAGGAGCTGGTCCGGACGGCCTGCCCCCTTCCCTCTTTATAAACACTGCACATACCATCTGTGCCCCGTTACACATAATATTTAACAAATGTATCAGGGAAGGGATTTTCCCTTGCGTTTGGAAGAGGGCTTTCATCACGCCCATTCACAAAAGCGGTGACAAAAGAAACGTTGAGAATTATCGACCCATATCTATCTTGTCCACCTTGTCTAACCTTTTTGAGAGTCTAGTGCACAGTCACTTATTTCCACAGTTAAATCACCTTATTATACCCGAGCAACATGGCTTCGTTAAATCCAAATCCACTACCACAAACTTAATCATTTTTACACAATTTTTGTTTGAAAACATGGACATGTGCACGCAGGTTGATGCTGTATACACTGATTTCCTGAAGGTTTTTGACAAGGTGGACCACAAATTCCTTCTCGATAAAATCGCTTTCAATGGCATAAGAGGCAACTTACTCAGGTGGTTTGCTTCATATATATTTCAGAGGACTCAAAAGGTCGTTATCAATGGATTCGAGTATGACTGGGTGGTCGTCGAATGAAGTGTGCCTCAAGGATCTGTCTTAGGCCCATTGCTTTTTATCTTGTTTATAAACGACATAAAATCCTGCATAGTCAACTCTAAATTCCTAATGTATGCCGATGACATTAAAATCTATAAGGCTTGCGCGAACTCTCAGGATTGTTTGCTACTACAAGAAGACTTATGCAGGCTTTCACAATACTGTCTAGTTAATAAACTTCATCATAGTCTTCGAAAACGTCACTTTATTTCTTTTACTAAAAACAAAAATACTAATAACTTCCCATATACCTTGAACGACATACGATTGAAAAAAACTGAGTGCACACGTGATCTTGGCGTGCTACTTGATTGCAAATTACATTTAGAAGCCCATATCGACAACATAATTGACAAAGCCTTTCAGATGTATGGTTTTGTCATGCGGTCTTGTAAAGACTTCAAAAAGCCTTATCCTTTTCTTTTCCTATATAGAACACTAGTCCGTTCTCAGTTGGAATACGCGGTACCCATCTGATACCCGTACTATGATAAATATAAGCAAGCAATAGAAATGGTTCAGAAAAAAATTCTTCGTGCCACGCATTACAAGTGCTTCCGTACAAGAATTCCCTATGCAGATCTGCTAAGGCATTATAGAGTATTGACCTTGGATTCCAGACGTTCACTGATCATGGTTGTGATGCTGTACGGTATATGCAATAACAAATTTAATTAATTGTACTGATCTCTCGAATAGATTGTGTTACATTGTACCTAGAACTGTTATTCGGCGAGAGATGCGCGCACCTCGACTATTCTACACTGCGCGATGCAGAACGAAGGCCGGGGTGCGAGCCCCTCTCCGCCAGCTTTTAGAAACCTATAACTCACAATTCACTGATTCTGATATTTTCGCGGGGTCGCAATCTAAATTTAAAAGAATGGTTTCACAATCTCTTGCAAGTCGACCTTAAGTCGGATGCTCTTGTCATCCGCTTCCTTCAATTCTTCGATATATGTATAATGTTTTTCTTTTAAATATGTTCTCTTAATTTTTTCTTTCATTTAACACGCGTTCGTTATCATACTCCGATGTCACTTTGTGGACAATAGTGTGGGTTATACGTTTTCTCGACTGTAATATAACTACTTTTTGTAAATGCTGTAATGTATAACTGTTTTTTGTCCCAAATAAATAAAATAAAACATAAAATAAAATATTATGAATATCACTGTTTTTATTGTATAAATGTATATTTTGCCTAATACCTTCACAAGATGATGGCGATGATGAATTGTGATGCTACCGTGAGAATACCAATATCTTTAAAAAAATCTCTCAGAGAAACTCTAGCACCAAGCTGGCTAATTTGCTCGAACACAAAAACATTAAATTATTTGTTTATTGAACAGCTCGTTTTGGTAGAACAATTAATATATTTTGAATATCAGCGGCTTTGCCCCCCAGCAGAATGCCGTAGGACATAACGCTATGAAAATAAATAAAATAGACTAACCGAGCTGTATCACTGATAAAACCTACACATAAGAAAAATTATAAAACGGACCCTAATAACTATCGCCCTATCGCGCTTTTACCAACTGCATCTAAAATCTTTGAGAAGCCTATGTGTGACCGCGTATACTCTTTCTGTGAAAAATATAAAATACTTGACGACTGTCAAAACGGTTTCCGTAAAAACAAGTCTACAACGTTAGCAGTCTACAAATACGTACAAGAGGCACTAACCATGATTAATAATAAAAACTACGCCATAGGTATGCTGCTCGATATGACCAAAGCCTATGTTATGGTACAATTTAAAATACTGTTAGACAAGTTAGATGGCATAGGAATACGAGGAAAAGCTCATGAGTGGTTTGCATCATACCTAAAGGATGGAGTACAACTAGTAATAATTGAATATTTTGATGACAACACAAATGAAATAATTAAAATGAGATCCGATAGTAAAGCAGTTAACACGTCAATTCCCCAAGGGAGTGTAATAGGCTGCCTTTTGCTCCTTATCTATATAAACGACCTTCCTAAAATCATAAACGGACCATGTGTTCTATTTACGGACGATAATATCTCGCTGCTCACGCCATGCCAGAACGATGACGATATAAACGCCAAATTAAACTCCCTTCTTTCTACAGCTGTAAACTGGATGGATAACCATAATCTAGAAATTAACTTCACCAAAACCAAATTAATTACTTTTCATCCCCATCAAAAACTACCATTAAAATTAAATTTCATTTTTAATAATGCAAAACTGGAACAAGTAAACGAATTTACTCTCCTCGGTTTGTCTATAGATACCCACATAAATTGGAAATCCCATATACAAAAATTAAGAGCAAAACTGTCAAAATGTTCATACGCCCTACGCGAAATTAAAAAAACTACCAACCTGCAAACTGCACTTGTCACTTACTATGCATTTGCCCAGGCATGGCTCAGCTATGGGGTCATGCTGTGGGGTAACAGTACAGATTCACAAACCATATTTATTCTACAAAAGAAGTTAATTCGAATAATAACCAACATAGAACAAACAGATAGATTGCAAACCACACTTACAAAAACACAAAATACTCACACTTCCCTGTTTATATATCTTAGAATTATGCAAATTTGTCAGAAAACACCCAGATTTGTACACCACTTGCGAAGAAACGCAAGCAAGATACACCTGTAGAATCAACAAAAACAAAATAAATATACGTCAATCCCGACTCAAAATGCACTCAATCAGCACTTTAGTTATGTCCATAAAAATTTATAATACATTGCCATGTCATTAGAGAAGTAAACAAAACAAATACATTTATTAATAAATTGAAACAATTTCTGGAATCCAAGTCATACTACTCAGTAAAGGAGTTTTTAGATGACAAATCGATTGCAAAATAAAATTATCTATATATCTCGTATATACCAAACATTATGAAATATATATAATATAATATGGAATATAGAAAATCTAATATATGAAAATATGAATACATAATAATTACCTGCATATTCTTACGCAATACATAAAATAACTAATATACTGTTGCGCGCCACAATTAATGCCTGATGATGGTGACATTAGTTACCACTAGCGCCATCTAGTTTCTAGTAGAAGAACTTATTAGTTCTTCACTAGCGCCATCTATTATCGATTGGCTGAACTTACTAGAACTATCGACATCTGGTCAGTCGGGGCCGGTATGTACTCGAACATTCTAGATGTTTCTACAATAGAAGATTCTGGAATTATCTGCGGCACTATATAAGGCCGGGACTAGCCGCGACCAATCAGACTTGGTTCTGCGATAGAAGCGAATACATCGAAAGCGATCTTCAAGTGCGACTTAAGAGCGATTGTGTTTTATAATTAGTGTGTTTGAGTTGTTATTAGTGTTGTTTAATAAAAGTGTAACTTTTGGTAATTTATATCGGCAGTTTTTATTGTCACGAACCCGAAGCTCGTAACAATTGGTGTCAGAAGCAAGGATTAAAATCATGCCGATTTTACCTAAAGACGACACGGAGGGTATCCGTACCCGGAGTCAACGTCAACAGCAGACGGATCAGAGACGTTTTAGTGGAGCTATGCCGCAGAGGTCGGAGGGCCAGCTACCAACCACGGAGGCCGAAACGTCCGCAACAGCTCCAGCATCAGCAGCACCAGACTTTGCTGCCCTGATGATGATGCTGCAGGAGCAGTCCCGCCGACAGGAGGAACAGGCCCGCCGACAGGAGGAACAGGCTCGTCGGTTGGAAGAACAGCTCCAGCGGGACAAGGAGGAACAGGCTCGCCGACAGGAGGAACAGGCTCGTCGGTTGGAAGAACAGCTCCAACGTGATAAGGAGGAGCAAACGCGCCGCCAGGAAGAGCAGATGCTCCTTATGAAGGACCTTCACGCTACCTTCGGGAAAGACATGAAGGAGGTGAAGGATAAGGTTGATCAACATGACAACCGCCTGTCGGAAGCTGAAATCCGGATCGACCAAGTGTATAATCGGGTTGACAACGTGGTGGCTGACGTAAAGAAAACCGTGATGGCTGATGTAAAGAAAACGCTGGATTACCTTAAACTTGGGGATGGAATCGCAGCTCCCGTAGCTACAACACCTTCGCTACGTGGATTCAAAGTGCCACCGTTCGACGGAACTTCTTCCTGGTCGGCCTACAAAATCCAGTTTGAGGCTGTCATG
Organism: Apamea epomidion; assembly: GCA_947507525.1. Lineage (NCBI taxonomy): Eukaryota > Metazoa > Arthropoda > Insecta > Lepidoptera > Noctuidae > Apamea > Apamea epomidion. The sequence goes on along the minus strand of OX382228.1, from coordinate 11,075,110 downwards.
AAGGCGAACGCTTGGAGTAAAAGTCAGGCCATGACTGCCCTCACCCTAGGCCTGCGCGACCAGGCCTTAACTGTTCTGGAAGCTTTCGGTAAGGAAGTGACTTACGAGCAGCTCCTTGAGGCATTGGAGGCTCGGTATGGCGACGCTCACCTGGAACACGTGTTTCGTGCGCAGCTCAAGGATCGCGTGCAACGCAGTAATGAAAACCTGCAGCAGTGGGCCCTTGAAGTGGAGAAGCTGGTGCGTAAAGCTTACCAGTCCGTACCTGCGCTTATTGATGGGAACCTGGTGCAGGCATTCATCGACGGCATCCGCGACCTTGAAGTTAGAGCTGCTGTGAGGCTCGGGCACCACGGGACGCTTAAGGACGCCTTGGCCCATGCACTGGAGGTGGAAGCCGTGCGACAGGATCATCGCTCCCATCGCGTCAGGGAGGTTGCAGCGGCTACATTTCGCGACCGCAATAAAGGGTACAGCCCTAGGTGCTACGGCTGTGGGGAAAGGGGCCACCTTCGATCCAGTTGCCCCAAGCGAACTGCAGAAAGAGAAGACGGCCGATCTCCAGAGGGCAGTGCAGCTAACAGCACCGCCCAGCTTTCTACAGCTGTAAACTGGATGGATAACCATAATCTAGAAATTAACTTCACCAAAACAAAATTAATTACTTTTCATCCCCATCAAAAACTACCATTAAAATTAAATTTCATTTTTAATAATGCAAAACTGGAACAAGTAAACGAATTTACTCTCCTCGGTTTGTCTATAGATACCCACATAAATTGGAAATCCCATATACAAAAATTAAGAGCAAAACTGTCAAAATGTTCATACGCCCTACGCGAAATTAAAAAAACTACCAACCTGCAAACTGCACTTGTCACTTACTATGCATTTGCCCAGGCATGGCTCAGCTATGGGGTCATGCTGTGGGGTAACAGTACAGATTCACAAACCATATTTATTCTACAAAAGAAGTTAATTCGAATAATAACCAACATAGAACAAACAGATAGATTGCAAACCACACTTACAAAAACACAAAATACTCACACTTCCCTGTTTATATATCTTAGAATTATGCAAATTTGTCAGAAAACACCCAGATTTGTACACCACTTGCGAAGAAACGCAAGCAAGATACACCTGTAGAATCAACAAAAACAAAATAAATATACGTCAATCCCGACTCAAAATGCACTCAATCAGCACTTTAGTTATGTCCATAAAAATTTATAATACATTGCCATGTCATTAGAGAAGTAAACAAAACAAATACATTTATTAATAAATTGAAACAATTTCTGGAATCCAAGTCATACTACTCAGTAAAGGAGTTTTTAGATGACAAATCGATTGCAAAATAAAATTATCTATATATCTCGTATATACCAAACATTATGAAATATATATAATATAATATGGAATATAGAAAATCTAATATATGAAAATATGAATACATAATAATTACCTGCATATTCTTACGCAATACATAAAATAACTAATATACTGTTGCGCGCCACAATTAATGCCTGATGATGGTGACATTAGTTACCACTAGCGCCATCTAGTTTCTAGTAGAAGAACTTATTAGTTCTTCACTAGCGCCATCTATTATCGATTGGCTGAACTTACTAGAACTATCGACATCTGGTCAGTCGGGGCCGGTATGTACTCGAACATTCTAGATGTTTCTACAATAGAAGATTCTGGAATTATCTGCGGCACTATATAAGGCCGGGACTAGCCGCGACCAATCAGACTTGGTTCTGCGATAGAAGCGAATACATCGAAAGCGATCTTCAAGTGCGACTTAAGAGCGATTGTGTTTTATAATTAGTGTGTTTGAGTTGTTATTAGTGTTGTTTAATAAAAGTGTAACTTTTGGTAATTTATATCGGCAGTTTTTATTGTCACGAACCCGAAGCTCGTAACAATTGGTGTCAGAAGCAAGGATTAAAATCATGCCGATTTTACCTAAAGACGACACGGAGGGTATCCGTACCCGGAGTCAACGTCAACAGCAGACGGATCAGAGACGTTTTAGTGGAGCTATGCCGCAGAGGTCGGAGGGCCAGCTACCAACCACGGAGGCCGAAACGTCCGCAACAGCTCCAGCATCAGCAGCACCAGACTTTGCTGCCCTGATGATGATGCTGCAGGAGCAGTCCCGCCGACAGGAGGAACAGGCCCGCCGACAGGAGGAACAGGCTCGTCGGTTGGAAGAACAGCTCCAGCGGGACAAGGAGGAACAGGCTCGCCGACAGGAGGAACAGGCTCGTCGGTTGGAAGAACAGCTCCAACGTGATAAGGAGGAGCAAACGCGCCGCCAGGAAGAGCAGATGCTCCTTATGAAGGACCTTCACGCTACCTTCGGGAAAGACATGAAGGAGGTGAAGGATAAGGTTGATCAACATGACAACCGCCTGTCGGAAGCTGAAATCCGGATCGACCAAGTGTATAATCGGGTTGACAACGTGGTGGCTGACGTAAAGAAAACCGTGATGGCTGATGTAAAGAAAACGCTGGATTACCTTAAACTTGGGGATGGAATCGCAGCTCCCGTAGCTACAACACCTTCGCTACGTGGATTCAAAGTGCCACCGTTCGACGGAACTTCTTCCTGGTCGGCCTACAAAATCCAGTTTGAGGCTGTCATGAAGGCGAACGCTTGGAGTAAAAGTCAGGCCATGACTGCCCTCACCCTAGGCCTGCGCGACCAGGCCTTAACTGTTCTGGAAGCTCTCGGTAAGGAAGTGACTTACGAGCAGCTCCTTGAGGCATTGGAGGCTCGGTATGGCGACGCTCACCTGGAACACGTGTTTCGTGCGCAGCTCAAGGATCGCGTGCAACGCAGTAATGAAAACCTGCAGCAGTGGGCCCTTGAAGTGGAGAAGCTGGTGCGTAAAGCTTACCAGTCCGTACCTGCGCTTATTGATGGGAACCTGGTGCAGGCATTCATCGACGGCATCCGCGACCTTGAAGTTAGAGCTGCTGTGAGGCTCGGGCACCACGGGACGCTTAAGGACGCCTTGGCCCATGCACTGGAGGTGGAAGCCGTGCGACAGGATCATCGCTCCCATCGCGTCAGGGAGGTTGCAGCGGCTACATTTCGCGACCGCAATAAAGGGTACAGCCCTAGGTGCTACGGCTGTGGGGAAAGGGGCCACCTTCGATCCAGTTGCCCCAAGCGAACTGCAGAAAGAGAAGACGGCCGATCTCCAGAGGGCAGTGCAGCTAACAGCACCGCCCAGCACCAGCAGCAGGGAAACGAGTAATAGCCAGGACTGCGGGGCGGGTGCTGGCTAATGTTCAAAGAGCCCCAAGGGTTTCGATCACACAAACCCAAGACGGGAACAGCCTAATCATCAAGGGCGAGGTCAACGGAACGCCGTGTAAGCTGACCATAGACACTGGAGCCACTCGCACGGTTGTCAGTTCCCAACTCATAAGACGGTCCCTTGGGGACTCCGCATACAACCGGGAACACATTAATTTGGTAACAGCCACCGGTCAGCGCATACCCGTCCATGGAGAGAAGAAGATGGGGTTGAAGCTAGGCAACAGAATCTACCTGCATAATGTCATCGTGGCTGATATAATGGACGATTGCATCCTGGGCCTTGACTTTATGAGGAAGAATTGTTGTGAAATTGACGTCAAGCAGGGTGTTTTGAAATGTGGACAAGAGGAACTTTTCGTGGAAGGAGCGTTACCAGGGAACGTGTACAGCCTTAAGAAGATTGTTCTTCCGCCGAGATCGGAAACGATTGTGCCGGTTAGTCTTCCTCGGAATCCTGGGCAAACTCATCGTTGTGTACTCGTGGAAAGGGTAGACAATGACCTACCATGGAAAGTGGCACGAACTTTGGTCAGAACCACCGACATCTCAGGGGTACGTGTGCTGAACCTTTGTGATCAGGAACAGGTTATAGAAAAAGGCACACTAGTTGGTACTTGCGAGGAAGTGGATTGATTTTGTGATCAGGAACAGGTTATAGAAAAAGGCACACTAGTTGGTACTTGCGAGGAAGTGGATTGGTTGCGTCGATGCCAATATCTATCGACTGGGACCCTCAGCAAGGATGCACAAACGAGAGTGACCACACTTCTAGAAGCCTGCCGCAGCGCTCTGTCCCAAAATGAAATGGTCAAGGCGAAGAAAATGTTACTTAAGTATGCCGATGTTTTCTCGTCAAACGATGCTGACATCGGGAGGACTGGCTTAGTTCAACACAAAATAAACACAGGAGAAGAATTGCCTATCCGTCAGCGGCCAAGGAGATTGCCGGTAGCACGCGAAAAGGAAGTGGAAAGCATGATTGAGGGAATGGTGAAGGATGGTGTTATTGAACCTTCATCTAGTCCATGGTCCTGTAGTGCTGGTAAGAAAGAAGGACGGCAGCATGAGGTTTTGTGTTGACTATCGTCGTCTGAACGACGTTACGAAGAAGGACAGCTATCCTTTGCCAAGAATTGATGACACGCTGGACATGCTTACTGGAGTAAAGTGGTTTAGCACACTGGACCTGAAAAGTGGCTACTGGCAAGTTGAAATTGATCCTAAGGACAAGGAGAAAACTGCATTCTCGACAGGAAAGGGTCTGTGGCAATTTAAAGTTATGCCGTTTGGATTATGCAATGCTCCGGCAACGTTTGAAAGGTTGATGGAACTTGTACTTACCGGGCTTATTGGCGATGCTTGCCTGGTCTACTTGGATGACATCATCATCGTAGGCCGTACGTTTGAAGAACATCTTCAAAACCTGGAACGCGTGCTCATGAAGATCCAGAGTGCCAACCTCAAGTTAAGTCCGAAGAAGTGTTCACTATTCAAACGACAAGTTAGCTTTTTGGGATATGTAGTGTCTGAAGAAGGTATCCGCACGGATCCAGAGAAAATCGCCGCTGTCAAGGATTGGCCAATTCCAAAAGACAAGACGCAGGTCAGAGCATTTCTGGGTTTGTGCTCCTATTATCGGCGATTTGTCAAGAACTTTGCAGATATAGCCAAACCCCTGCATAGGCTAACCGAGGAGAAGCGACATTTCTGCTGGGATGGAAGTTGTGACATCGCATTCCAGGAGCTAAAGGACCGTCTGTGCAAAACACCTATTTTGGGGTACCCTGATGCGGGCAAGGAATTTATAGTTGATACAGACGCAAGCGACATAGGACTTGGCGGTGTGTTGTCCCAGCGGAATGGCGATCATGAATTTGTGATAGCGTACTTCAGCAAGTCATTGTCGAAACCTGAAAGGAACTATTGTGTTACGAGACGGGAACTGCTTGCTGTGGTAAAGTCATTGCAGCACTTTAGCAAATATCTTCTGGGACGGAAATTCCACATACGAACGGACCATGCTGCACTGAAATGGCTATTGCAGTTCAAAAATCCAGAAGGTCAAGTTGCGAGATGGATTGAACTACTGCAGGAATACGACTTCGTGGTCGAACATCGCAGCGGAAAATCTCATGGCAACGCAGATGCGTTGTCAAGAAGACCTTGTCCTGAAGACTGCAAGCATTGTACTAGGCAAGAAAGTAAAGAAGTCGTACCTGTGAGGATGCTCAAGACAGACCTCAGCAACGAGTGGAAGGAAAGCCTACAACGTGCACAGCAGGAAGATTCGGACATCAAGCCGATTCTGGAGTGGATGAAGGCCAGAGCTCCTAAGCCCAGATGGAGCGACGTCTCAGCAATGAGTTCGATCACAAAAAGCTATTGGGCCCAATGGGACAGCTTGGTGATTCAGGATGGAGTCCTGTGCCGTAAATGGGAAAATGCTCGGGGAGACAGCTGTCATTTGCAAATGGTTGTCCCTAAAGCTCAAGTACCGGATGTTCTACAGCTGTACCATAATGGTTGTTCAGGAGGTCATATGGGAGTAAAACGGACACTACTGAAGATACGAGAACGGTTTTACTGGGTCCACTGTCGAGACGATGTCGAGGACTGGTGTCGCAAGTGTACAAGTTGTGCAGCTGTAAAGGGACCTCAGACTCGTAGTAGAGGTGCACTGAAATTGTACAATGTTGGCGCACCATGGGAGAGGATAGCCCTTGACGTAGCGGGGCCGTTTCCGGAAAGTGAAAGTGGTAACAAGTATTTCATGGTTGTGATGGATTACTTTACTAAGTGGCCGGAAGTCTTCGCCATCCCAAATCAAGAAGCTTCGACAGTTGCAGATAAATTAGTTTATGAAGTCTTCTGTCGGTTTGGAGTACCTTTAGAGATTCACAGTGATCAAGGAAGGAATTTTGAGTCCCAAATATTCCAGGAAACTTGTCGAGTTATGGGTACTCATAAAACAAGAACAACTTCTTACCACCCACAATCGGATGGAATGGTGGAACGATTCAATCAGACATTGGAGAGGTACCTAGCAAAAGTTGTGGAAAATCGGCAACGAGATTGGGACAAGCACATACAACCGTTTTTGTTGTCATATAGAAGCGCTGTTCACGAAAGTACATCGGTGACACCAGCTTTCGCAAACTTCGGAAGAGAATTACGGCTGCCTGCAGACCTGATCACCGGAATACCACCTGATGCCCCACGCACTATAACCGATTATGCGAATAACTTGCGGAACAAAATGAATGACATTTATGAGCACGTCAGACAATCGGGCCAGCAAATGTCTGAAAAGATGAAAACCCGTTATGACCGCAAAATGAACAGTAAAGGGTTCGACGAAGGTTCACTAGTGTGGTTGCACAATCCAGTCCGCAGCAAAGGGAAATCTCCTAAGCTTCAAGCTAAATGGGATGGACCGTACCGGATTGTGACAAAGATCAATGACGTAACCTACCGGATACAGAAAGGTGCAAGAGGTACTCCTAAGATCGTCCATGTGGATCGATTGGCGCGTTATTATGGAGCCGATAATGCTCGGGACGAGCATGTCTTAGGAGGGGGCAGTGTTGCGCGCCACAATTAATGCCTGATGATGGTGACATTAGTTACCACTAGCGCCATCTAGTTTCTAGTAGAAGAACTTATTAGTTCTTCACTAGCGCCATCTATTATCGATTGGCTGAACTTACTAGAACTATCGACATCTGGTCAGTCGGGGCCGGTATGTACTCGAACATTCTAGATGTTTCTACAATAGAAGATTCTGGAATTATCTGCGGCACTATATAAGGCCGGGACTAGCCGCGACCAATCAGACTTGGTTCTGCGATAGAAGCGAATACATCGAAAGCGATCTTCAAGTGCGACTTAAGAGCGATTGTGTTTTATAATTAGTGTGTTTGAGTTGTTATTAGTGTTGTTTAATAAAAGTGTAACTTTTGGTAATTTATATCGGCAGTTTTTATTGTCACGAACCCGAAGCTCGTAACAATACTATACCTATATACACAAAACTAAATATATATATACGTAAATATACACCCAATTAAGCACATCGAATAATATTTAATTGTTTGAATTGCCGCTTAGCTCTCTTCCTCTCGTAAATGTTGCTGTGCCTGCCAGGGTGCATATTGATCTTTTACCTTTTATATACCATCTATGTAACACATATGGAATGCAATAAAGATTTGAGTTTGAGTTAGGTACTTTCCTGACGGCGTAGGCGGCGAACTGAGACATCCCGCTAGGCTTGATATTATGTGCTGAAGTTTGGTATCTACCGTTATGCCCAGAAAAACTGTCAACTTTACAGTTTCAAGCACCCTTTGTCTACTATAGATAAAAAGGTATCATCAGCAAACAGTACAAATACAACGTCACAGATAATATTTAAATACATTTCTTACTTTTTTAATCCAGTTAAGTATACACACTTACATAGATTCAATCAACAGCTTTCCACAATAGTCATCTGAGAAGAGTGCGTGTGAGTACGTATCATAAGCACGTCAGTGTTCTTGTAGGCGCCGGAGCTTTAGTAAATGTACAGAAACCTCGTCGAATGCATAAACTAAACCTTTTTTTAAGTCAGTCGATATGGTAGAATAAACGTTCAAATAAAAGGCTTCATAATAGTAATGCATATATTTTGTTTTATTATAACATGAAAAAAAAATTATGTGACAATTTGCATAATTGAATTGAGTCCGAGGACAATAACTCACTACTCCTACGAGCATATATCGAACACAACAATTTGCCCTGAGGGCACAACACAACATTCGTAACATATATTACATTCCTTCACAAAAACATTGCGTAGGAGTAGTATTGCTAGACCCCGAGTGTGATATATCAAATAGCTTACAATCTTTATCTCCTTCTCCTTTACTAACTTTACTCACAAGTGAATTTTATACACAGCCTTATAATAAATAAAACCCACTGCCGCAAAATTTAAGCCCGGATATATTTCCAAAATTGATTTTTAATCAGAACTAGCTATTACTATCCTAATCAAAAGTTACAACGTCGCGTCGTCGTTACATCTCTCCTCCTCATTAACATTTTCGATAAACGTGAATACAATCGAACTCCATAATCTCGTTCACTACCAATTTTATCAGTAAATGAATCACGACCGAGCAGAAATAAGAATGTAATTCTAGGAGCGTGCCGAGTCGACAGGGCAGTGAGCAGAGTGCAGTAGGTTTACATAAGATCAAACAATAGCATTGCCAGAATCAGTCGCGATTCAATGTGTCTGCACTTCATAACAGATCGAAGATGGATAGCTTGCCGTCAAAACATCACGACTGCACCCGACAGTTATTATTGAATCTTACAGCTTCGAATGCACACCGACGTAAGGGCAAATTCACGGAATCCCAGTATAATTTAATTCGATGATGCAGCTGCAACACGCTATACATATTGTGCAGCCGCCGTACACGCCACTTCACCCTAGTCCTGTTTTTTTTATTACATACATAACCTGAAACGAAGGTTCACGACGATACAGGGCCTTCGCGAGCCGGTGAACTGCCCTTACGTCGCGGTGTGATCAAGGGACGGCGACCGAACTTAGTCCTTGGACGACGTGTCCATAGGGCTGGCGGGCTGCATGATGGCGGGGTTGGGCATGGGCGCGGCCGACAGCGGGGCCAGCGGGGCCGGCGGGGCCGGCGGGGCCAGCGGGGCCAGCGGGGGCTCCAATGGGCCCGGCCGCGCACCCAGCCCTGCACCGCCCGGGATCGCCGGCTTCACGAACCTGTCGCTTGCGCGACGAGTCTGTCAACCGAAAACAACGTATTTATTTGGCAGATGAAGAATTCACGCTATAAAGGGTCAAATTATTTAAGTTATCAAAACTCCAGTAAGCTATGTGATATGCATCAATATCTAATGACCATAAAACAAATTAAGAAAAGATTTTAAAATCAAAATTTCATTGTAACTTCCAGCGTCCGTTGATCCCGTAGTCATTAATTAATTGTTTTTACTGTAATTAGGTACTCAAAATTAAGAGTTTATTTTTATGTCATTAGATATTGATACCTATCACGTCTGTGGAGTTTCGCTTGCTAATTTAATTTGATAGGTGTTCACACGCAACACCTTTTTATATTATACAATATGTAAAATGACTTAAAGGTCATTTGTTAGGCAAAATCTTAGATTATCTAGCAATAAGTTAGGAAAAATATCAGATTTTCTTGCAACAATTAGTCACGTTTTTAGGCACATATTGCCATTCATTTCTGTTACCTGAGAATTAAGATGCAGTGAAGGCCGAGACAGCGGAATCCCGGCGGCGTTAGGCAACAATGGTGACGCGTATGGTGAGAGAGGCCGTGACCCGCCCGGCGACGACACACTCCGCGATCGTGCCTGCAAATTGGAGATTACAAATCATTTACATTGGTTAGGTACTGTCTTACGTAACTGGTAATGGTCGGTACTGTTTTTCAAACTGTTAATAAAACCGCTTTTCACTCTCATGGCAACACCGTGCCCCCGCGGGTTCATTGCAAAAGGAGCCTAATAATCATCTCTCAGTTCCTTCTCAACAGTGGTGATTTTTTATGCCACCTATGCATAACACATTTATTTTTAGAAACATATGTTATTACATAGTATAACATCATAACATCGCACCTGTAATCCCCGAAAGGTTAGGCAGAGGTGTGCCTATATTGCAATGTTTGTATAGGTGTTTGTGTGGTGTTTGTGTTTGGATAGAAAAATACATAAAGTAACGTACACTCAAAGCTTCGTTGAACTGCCTCTCCTCCTCCATTTCAAGCGAGGACTCACTCTCGGACAGATGCCTGCACAGCGCTTCGCGACGCTCCACCTCCTGCTGCAGTTTCCGCTGCAAGCGAACATTCTCCTCCCGAATGTGCTTCTCTTCGAGCGCGAAGCGGTGCATCTTCTCCTTGTTCTCGTTTTGAGACACTGCCAGCTGATTTCTGTTGCAAATTGTTTTGTGTTAATATTATGGTGTAAAGGAAAACAAAGATCTATAATTATCAATATAATATCAATACTTTATTTTCCTGTAGATGAAATTATAGTCATTATTTACTTAATTAAACTAGTATTGATGAGATATGATATGGCCATATTTTTTACGAGTCATCTAATGCCATTTCTAAAGTGTTGACTAAATTAGCATCTGAAAAAACACACAACACCATTTTTAGCTAAAGCAAAGTTAGTGTGTCAAGGCCTTGTATAAATGAATAATATTGACAAGTAACTTACTCACTCCATCAGTTTTAATAATTACGGAGTCCAGAAAATGGTTTTATGTATATCAGTTTAAAATGGATATTTTGCGCTTCGTTAGTGGATCCGAGACTTAACGCAAATACGACACATGCCTGTCACTGTACAACAGTATGTAAAAAACATCATGTATTAAATGAAATTATATGTTATTGACTCACCTTAACTTTACAACCTCAGAACGCAGGGTCTGAATGTGATTGCTTAAATTGGATGCTGTATCACCATTACTAATGTCCCTAGCAAGAAAAAACTCCATTAATAATAAAACAATGAAAATATAGCAAGATGCTTGAAGAATTATTTAAAAATTAAGTGAGTACCATGCCCTAAAAACTATTATTTATCATGCATTTAACATAGAAAATATGACATAATTTCAGGACTGGGTTCTTTAAAAATGAATGTAATCCTGAAATTAAATTATTTTACTAAAGGAGTTTCAAATCACTATGCCCCTAAGTAAAATTTTGAAGAACTTGTGTTATGGTTTACACCCCAAAAATAGTAACAAAATATTAGAAGAATAAATAAACCAAGATCAAAACAACACAATGTATGGTAAATTATAAGATTTTCACCTAGGACTAGCTGGGTCGGACACTGGTTGATCAAGCCTGATCTGCAGTGATCTCTTCTCTGCCTCCAACTTGTCCATTCGCTTCCAGAGCCTGTTCACTAGAGCTTCCTGCTCCTGTTCCAATGTGTTTTCAAGTTCCACCTGAGAAAATGTATTTTTATTACTATTAAATCTATCATAATTACCTATACACCTTATTATCATACACCTATGCTTGACACAATTTAATTTTTCAACAACACAATAATATAATTTGCAAAGACCCATTATCTTTTTCGGATCAATAGTTTTCAAACAATGTCTACAATAATCAGATAGAACTTTCACCAACTCCTTGAAGCTTATTATACCAAATAAATTAAAACTCCAAGACATGAACAAGAAGGTTACTCGAAATGTAAAAATGACCAGTCTTACCTTTTCCCTACGAAGCCTCTCCAAATTCATTTGCTTGGCAAGTGTCTCAGCTTCAAGTTTTTCTATTTTTCTCATTAATTTGTTCACCAGACATTCTTGTTCTTGCTCTAGAGTTTGCTCCAACCGGCATTTCTCTTGGCGTAACTGAAATAAAATGCATATTTTCTAAATCTGTAGAAACTTATAAGATCAAATAAGGAAGTATGTACTTTTCTAGCCCTTTCTAGGATTTTTTAAATGAAAGGTCGCTTTTATTTTATTTTAATAAGTTTTTGTATTACCGTAATAAAAATCCTTTTCATTGTAATACTCATTCTAGACATAATAACTTAGTTATTGAATCTTAAGCACACAACAAAGATATCACAAAGATAAGATATCATTTTAACTTCTATTTAATTTTATTGTATTGACAGCCTTTGTGTTGGTAATAAAACATTATGTACAGCTGTCTCAAAAATATGCTCTAATGATTATGTGTTTAATCATCAATAGTCAAAAACAAGTTTTTTTATAGTTTGATACTATAAAAAATGCTATGATTATGCTAGCACATCTTATCACTATGGCATTGCTATAATCCTCATAATTGTGTCCCAGTTTTTAAAGGAATCATCATTTCAGCTGAAAGACATCCACTGCTGAACATAGGCCTACCCCAAGCACCTCCACTTCAACCGGTTCTGTGCTTCTTGCATCCAGCAGTATAAAGGAATATTCCATACAATTTCTAATACATTTAATGTTTATTTATCATACCTGATTTAGTTTTCTGGAGAGATCATTAGTAAGACATTCTTCTTCACGTTCATAATGATGTGCCAATGTTTCTTTTTCTTTCTTGAGTGCTTGAATTTTTTTCAATAGTGTGTTAGAAATATATTCTTCTTCTTGCTCAGCCTTAGCTTGCTGTGAACAGATAATCATAAATTATTAGTCATTAATTCATTATTGTGGGAGCTAGAAGATATTTAAAGGTAATTATATAAAAAGTGACTTTATTAAAATCATCTGCATTCGTTCTGGAAGAGCTAGCAGTTACTAACAATTGATACTGATGCTTGTCTCAAGGCACGATTCTCTTCTTGGAGAGCCTTCACCCGAAGCTTGTAAGTATCCAGCTCCACTTTGAGAACCCTGAAAAATATATATTGTCTCATTAGTTTTTTGGATATTTTATTCTTTTATTTTATGATTTGGCAGACTAGACAGCATGATATGGCTTAGAATACAATAAATTTTCCATAAAAAGACATTACGTTTGAGATGTGATGCAGTGATAGGCTATATAATTATGTACGTACAGTATACAATATAAAATACTTACTAACTAAGCACATAACTACATACCTACCATACATTTAGTAAAACACAATAGATAAAGTTATAAAACCTTCAAATAATCAGAATCTCATGAGAATCCTATTTAAGCACGACCAAAACATACCTATTTTGTTGCTGCAGAGATTCAATTCTTTTCTGTAGCTGATCACGAGAAACTGTGCTTGGAGGCAACATAGCTCCGCCATCCAATGAGCTGGAGTCGCTTTCAGACGCTGAATCTCCCATCTTATTACCTATAATGGATATGGTTAGTTATAAGAAAGTAAATATCAAAGATATAAACTTTTTACGTGTTTTGTCTGCAGTGTACCTGGCGAAATCACTGTATCATCCATTTGCACGAGTGATGAGGACGGCAACAAAATGTCATAAAAGTTGAAATTTACTACGTGCTTCTAATTTTATACTAAGACAATACTTTTTTAAAGATTCTCATCAAAGTATTGGAGTAAAAACCAAAGGAAAACGAATTAAAGTGCAATGTAATAAATTAAAACACACGAAAACCGTCTCGTTGTTGCAGGCTCAACTAGAGATGTGCGAAGTCTATTTTGTTTTTAAATATAAATATTTTATTTCCTAAAAGTTGCGGTTTTTTTATATTCTCAATTTAATTTATGTATGAGAAGATACAATAAAATATTCTGCAATTTGTTATTCTTTTTTGGTGATAGTGGAACACAGAGAAGAGTTTTCTCCTCCATGCAATTTATCCTTGGGTCAATCCAATTTTTGGGGGATATTATTGCTACTATCGAGAATACCCATCACATTTCATGATATTTTTTAAAGAGTAGTAACCCCAGGCGAAAAAAAAAACATTTATAAAAAAGTGACACACACGCCATAATGTAAATTGCTTCTCGATTTGGCGTTTGAGTTAAAAAATTACATTTTGATGTTAAAAATTCGTTAATAATGTATAAATAAGACATATAAAATGTCCTTAGTTAATATTGGTAAGAAGTAAATCTCTAGCCTAGATGTAATCTGTGTTAAACATTCTCCTTTCAAAGTATTTAGGTTGGATCAAAGGAATCGAAGCCATTTCGTTCTTTTCGTGTAAACGGTATTGAAGTTAAATTTCTTATTGTTCTTAATGTTAAAATCGCAAGTGGTGATGTTTAAAAGACGGACAAAAAGTTTAATTGAAAAGGTGATGGCTGAGCCGTCGCCATAGTTGAGGTGTTGGTACGATTTCAGAAGTCATTGCTGCTGTTATTGCACCGTATGTAGTGTTCAGGGAGTATGGCATAATAACTGTCATCGTGAAATAGGTGTCTCTCGCAATGTTTTAGCTCTTATTTCGATATTATGTGTTAATCATGAAAAATACGAGTGCATTGTAGTTAATACTGCAGTTCTATGCTAGCTACTATGGTTTTTTTTTTACCTGATATACTTGTAAACAAATCCTACAGTGCATGTTGTAATGTCTTGAGAAGCTGATGAATCCTAATTTCTCTGCAGAAATGTTAAAGTATGGGGTAGTATTATCATTTAGTGTACATTTTGAACAGTTTGTAGTGAACTATTTAGTTTTTGTTGTTATTGGTAAAGAAATATCAAATTATGACACTATTGTTGATAAATATATCACTTGAAATTGAAATGTTAGCACAGTATGAAATTATTGAATTAGTGAAGAATGTAGATAAAAAGTATATTTTATATTCGAAATCACTGGAATTTCAGTCAGTCCCATCTTAGGGATTTCATCTTGCTCCCTTTTTTTGCTATTGATATTTTGAACCATGTAATGAAGTGTAATTTTGTGTTCTTTCTAAGGCAACATAAAAGTGTCAATTATTAATCTTAAAATTTAAATTGAATAACAATGAGGAATTGTTTAAAAATAAGAACAATACGAAAAAAGATAGTACCATTATTAGTGCCATAGAATAGTAAAAATGGAAAATATACCAGTGAACCAAATAGAAGAAGATATCAAAAAGTTTTGTTTCATATTTTTATTTCTTTGCAAGCAAGTATTTAGTACACTCATGGTGAAAACAAAAACATAATCAACAATATGTCATCAAGTGTTACTAAATCTTTTTTTCTTTTAAAACTACATGAGTGAATCATAAGAATGAAATAATTATTTTCATGATGGGTAGGGTATCTACCAATTACCTACTTTACACTTAAAAATCAAGCTGTTTCTTCATTTAGTTCGTGACATTCATATTTTTTTTTAGGTTTTTGTACTCTGTATTTCATAGTAAATGAAGAGATCATAGAATAACTAAAATCTTTGGGGTTATGATGGCCTACCTAGGACTACCTAGGATTCCATTAATAAACTTGGGATTGTTGATTACAAGTCCTAACAATATCAGTGCTCACAAAACACAAATTTAACAATCACATTCTGATAGCAATCTCTGCATTTTAATACCTTTTTTATCCAAAGAATTTGTTATTGATAGGCATTTCAAATTAGTTTATAAATAGAGTTTTGATCTAGCATTATGTTTTCTTGGACAACCTGAAATTTAAGTTTTTCTTGACATTTGCTTCTAAGGACAAAATCTAAGCACTCAGTCTAGTGGACATATAAAACATGCTGAAGCTAGAAAAAGTTCTGGTCCATCACATGAAAACATGCAGGAGTTTATTTATAAACATTGCTTAAAGTTAAGAGACATTTAAACATCAAAAATGTATGGTTAAACAGTTGCTAATCATTACTTAACTGTAAGCAACATTTATAAATAAACTGGCAATATTTATATCCACAATTTGCTGTTGTACATAACAATTTGGAGATAATGCTGGCATCCAGGTATTCATTAAAGCTTGCACTAGACACTGCTCTGACTGGTCCTGTTGCTATGCAGGTAACAATAAACTAACTTATAGATTTATTGTGTCAATGGAAAGAAAACAATAACTATCTACATTGATAGTTCTGGTTCATAGAGGGAAAATATTTTTAGTTCCTTCTGTAGTTTATTTTTAAGGTTTTCATTCAATTGTAAATCAATTTACTACCTTATTTTATATTAAGAAAGGATTACACACTGTAAAATAAATGTCCATTTTAGGGTTCCGTACCCAAAGGGTAAAAACGGGACCCTATGACTAAGACTTCGCTGTCTGTCCGTCCGTCTGTCTGTCACCAGGCTGTATCTCAAGAACCGCAATAGCTAGACTGTTGAAATTTCCACAAATTAAGTATGTCTGTTGCCGCTATAACAACAAATACTAAAAACAAAATAAAATAAATATTTAAGGGGGGCCCTCATACAACAGACGTGATTTTTATAGATAATGGTACGGAACCCTTTTACAATAAGTATCTAACTTGTGAATTCTTCTAGGCTAAGCACTTGCAATGGCTCAATATTACCAGATAGTTGGACAAGGACAACAGTTGACTCTTGAAGATCTACAAAGATACTGTCCAAACCTATGCTTGGATAGAATAATAGTGAACCAAGATGAACAGCAATATGGACAACAGCAGGTAAGAGAAAACTTACTCTGAAAATACATCAACACAAAATAAAATTTTATTTGTATTTTTCACATTTATTCTCTTGAAAACGTATTCTGCCAACCCCAAGTAACATGAGACAAGCTCAGAACAATGATGATGATTTGTCATGCTTTTTATAATTATTTAAGATGTTAGTACAACACCAATTTGTTTATTTCTTTGCCAGGTGGTGGTACAGCAAGCAGATCCACAAAATGATATTATAGTAAGTGAAGGTGTGCAGTCTCAGCTGGTTGTGAGTGATGGCTTGCAGTACCAACCCCAGTATATTATCAGACATGAAGCGCCTCCACCTCCACCACCAACGCGTGCCGACTTTCAACAACAACAACAGCAGCAACAACAGCAACAACAACAGCAGCAGGCTTTACATAGGCACCAAGTGGGTATTGCTCAAATTACCATAGCTGTAAACAAACAGAGTACGGAATCGCTGCGGCGGCAGTGTCTGGAGACGGCAGTACTAATAAAAATGTTGGCGCCGAAAGTGCATTGAGCGCACACGTCCAGCCACGGACCGCCTTATACGTCTTTTTTGTTGTGGTGCGAGTAACCGGTGACTAGCAGCGGCCGCCGGGGGCGTCTTCATGCTCTGTGTGTAAACACAATAAAAATGTGATATATTGATTCATAGGATCCAACTAAAAAAAGTAGTCTAGCCCATTAAATTTTGGGCAATATAATGTCAACTCAAGGTTGCCATTAAAATGTATATGATATATTTAGTTCATAACAAGTGTGGCATAAGTTATGATGTGTAATTTATTTGTAGGTTTACTACACATCTGATTTACCTGTGGATGCTCAGGTTGTGTTACAACAGGCCCAACAGATCATTGATGCATCTTTGATGCAACAGGCATCTCCACAACGCCCGCAACATGTATGTCTCCTGACTAGATCATTGTGTACTAAATTTTATGCACTAAAACGAAACTATTGCATTATGGTTTTAGAACTCCTTCATATAATATGCTTAGCATGTTACTTTTTCATTTGGTTAAATGATTTAATTTCATTTGTTTAGTCAGTACATAGAATGTCAATTGAATTATGTTATTCAATAATTTAATTACTTATTATTTCTGGGGGTAGATCATAAAGATTAACATTGGGTAAAGTTTAATTGGCACCCATGCCATACAAATTACACTGACTTTTCATATTAAGTGTGAATAATTGTCAATATCCTTGGCAATCCTCTATCCTTTTGGGATGAAAAGCATTTACCTAGTAAATGGTACTTGATCATGTAACTCTTCTGTACTATCTTACCAGATAGTAGAAAGAGAGAAAAAACAACTCATTCTTTCAATCTATTTAACCTTTTCTGCTATTTGCCAATATATTTCATAATGGTGCAAGGGTTTAACATTCCTAATGCAATACATTTATGTAACACATTAACAGGGATTTTCATTTAAGCTTTCACTGTAGAGAGGTAGGGATATATTAAATAGATAGGAAGAAGTATATGTTCTTTTACATAGAGGTTAACAATTTCTATATATATTTTTGTTATTCTAATGCCACATTTATAATTAGGTAACAGCTTCATAGTGTTGGTGCATTTTTTACCTTTTTTTTCTGTATACCTAGACAATTATTATTTTAATGTCTATTTATTGTGGATGTGGTTTCTTAGATGTAAATAATATTTATCTCTACTAATGACTTTAAACAATGAATGCTATGCTTCTTGATAATGGATGGTGTATCTAATATTTTGTCCATCATGAATTTTATGCAATAATAACAATTAGGTTCTAAGTCTAGTCTTTGTTCATGTAACATTTCATAATGTTATGGATTGGTGCATTAAAAGGCTTATTTTAAAAGATAAAAAATCACATCTACTATTGCCATAATCATTGTTTTATCAGCATCTTGGGCCTTATTCTCTATGACACAATGAACGAAACCGCGCAAAACGAACGCGAGATTGGCGGGATTAGGTAAGGAATTGACGTGGTTTCGAGTAAGGAATTGTTAAGTGTGCGGTTTTCGCTCCACAAAAAATAGGACAGAGTACCATTATTATTTTATTATTTAAATTCAACGATTATATAAATATCTATCAATCAATACTAATAATAATGCTGAAAAGTTCGTTTGTTTTTTTGTTTGAACGCTTTAATCTCTGAAACTGCCAGTCGGATTTGAAAAAATATTTTTGCATTTGATAGCTAATTCCCGAGGAAGGCTATTTAGCATCACGCTGCGACCCTTAGAAGCCGAATAAAGGAAAATAAAAAGTCAGAAAAAACGCTAAGCGAAAACGAAGTACAACAATTTCCATGCGAACGAAGTCGCGGGCAGAAGCTAGTTTTAGATAAAAACGAGAAGCTCGACTTGTTTACAATAATCACTAATCTCGATGGTTTCAATACAAAGAGCTAAAATGTACAAAACACATACCACAAAGAGGAATGGGAGCACAGTAGTTATATTTCATTGTACAAAATATATTATACTGTAATTATAAAACTGGGTAGGTGATGCAATTTACAGGATGGAAATATAGTTGTTCTTATGTATAACTCTTGGAATGATTCATGCTTGTGCTAACGGTCCATATTTCCGTAGACACTAAAGCATGAGTTACTTACCCCTGGTTTTTGAAAGCCTTTTCAAATCAATCGGTTGGCAAAGTTTTTTAAAAGTAAGTTCTTCTGTTTGATTGATTGGCTTTTGTTATTTTTGACAACCAATCACAACAGGCAACCAGAGATTAGACATAGACGTGGCTGGCTTTTCAGAAAACAGGTGTTGAACTCTTATCTCTGAGTTCACATGCTGTCAATGTTGATATGATCTAAAGCTTGTTGTTGACGTCAGCAGCTAGTAAGTCCGGCACACGTGCTGTCGCAACCAACTGTGATACACCCCGCGCAGCCACCGCCGCCGCAGCCCCCGCCCCCGCCTCCCCCGCCACAACATGCTGCCCAACCTGTGGTATGAAACTTATCCAATAGATATTTTGTATGACTTTTCCATATTTACAAACAATAAAAAAAAAAAAAAAACTATTCTTTTGTTTTTAGCAAACGCAACAACAGCAACAGTTGTCGCGAGCGTCACCTCAACTCATACAGCACTTCCAACAGCACCAACAACAGATTCATCTGCAACAGCTGCAACAACAGCAGTTGCAGCACCAACACCAGCTGCAACAACAACAACAGCAGGCACAACACCAACAACACTTGCAGTCACAACAACTACCACATCAGCAGGTTGTTATGCATGCAGCATACATAAATCAAGCTGTAAGTTTGATGTTTCATTTGGTCGTAGGTCGTGAATTTGGGTTAGACTAACTTATTCTACTCCGAAGTAGAAGTGTTACCCGGGCGTAAATATGAGACATCGATCATTAGAAAGACACCGTCACACTGGTATGACAGAAATGTCACTTAAAAAAGTCGTAATTTTTCTAAATTTTCTATACCATCTTTGCGGCCGGGTAAACCGGAATATTCTTCCGATACGTATGTAGAATTAGTCGGACTAACCCACTAATTCGATACAGGATCTGATTAAGTCACGGTGAAGCGAATCTAGAGCGTCAATGTGGTGTACAGGGAGCCGGCCGCGGCGCGGCCCCGCGCCTGCTGAGCCCCGCGCTGGGCGGCGCGGGCGTGGCGCTGGTGCGCGCGCCCGCGCGGCCCGGCCACGCGCCCGCGCGGCCCGTGCACGCGCCCGCGCGGCCCGTGCACGCGCCCGCGCGGCCCGTGCGCGCGCGCCGGCCCGCGCAGCGCTCGCCCGCCGCGCCGCCGCGCATGCTCACCGCCATGCAGCCGGTAAGTCGCCGCACATTTCAATCGTAGACTATTCCCCCTACCGCGTCAAAAGATGGTAACGTTTCTCTTTCGGTTTAACACCTCTGACGCACGATGCCGCAGAGACTAGACTTGATTGTCGTGGAAACGCCACTAAACAGCATATTATTAATGCAGCACTACATTTTAATTTAGCTGTTCTTACTATATTTGCTATCTTCAGCTAGAAGTGCATCTTTCATCATCAAACAGTCACAACCATTCGACAGGTTTCCGAGTCGAAAATGAGTAATTTCCGGATACCTGAATTGCCCAGTCCCCGAGACCAAATAGCTGTCGGAAGAACGAACATAGGTCGTCTATTTAGTTTACACTGTTAAAAATTGTGAATTTGTGAACAGCGTTTAGAGGACTATAATTGTCATAATGGCAGAGACGCTGGAACAGTTAGACCAGATACTGCAGACTGAGTGACTCTGCACTGAACCCACCGAAGCTAGGAAAGACGACAAAACGAAAGTCATGTACTGTGTATATCGGTTTTCAAAATCGTGGAGGAAATGAAATAATCCGGAAGTTACCGACATAGCTTGCAGAATAAGCAAACTGAAGTAGCAGTGGAATGGCAATGTTTGTCGAAGGACCGATGGCCGGTGGAGTAAACGAGTCCTGGAGTGGAGACCGCGTAACGACATGCATAGCGTAGGACCCCAGCTAGATGGTACGACGTCCTTAAAACAGTGGCTAAGACAAACTGAATACGGAAGGCGGAGGACAGGGTGTGGTGGCGCAGCCTGGAATAAAGTTCGATTCGGCACGGAAGGGTATCGAATGATTGTAAATGCAACACTGACTATCGTTAGAGCCAGCCGCACAATAGAAAAAAAACTATGAAAGTGCTCAATACTTCCTTAGTATGGAAACCAGTGTCACCAAACTCACACACTTGTGAATTAAATTGTGCAGCGTACACATAAAACATGCAGTTACATAATTTACCACAAATTGTAAATGCGGCTGTCGAAAAGCTTATTTATTGTAGTCCAAAATTAAACATGTGAAAGTTGTTTATATTTTATCTAACAAACTAAGTTCGAGCTATCTACAAAGAGTTCAGCTACTAAACTTTAGAGGGAGGATATACCGGTGATACGGACACCTCTACGAGATACATCTTTTTACACTTTAAAATTTCACAATAAGACATAATTCTAATATTTCGTGTATGATTTCGATACACCGGTACGATACACGTAGCTAATCGCGACTGAGGCAAAGTTGACCATCACCGCCTATTTGTGACACTCACGCACTAGCTGCTTGTCACTTTCACTGTCTTTTCTTTTCCGTGGTTAGAGCGTTAATAGTCGGTGTGCACGTGTAATTGAACTTTGAGTGCTGTGAAAATTCCTTTACTTATGTTATAAGTTTATAACGCTAAAAAGAACATGATTTTAATAAACCACATTATTCGCTATAAGAGTGTCCCACAATCCAACACGCGTATACACGGACCGACAGGGCCAGGCATCTTCGCCGGGCGTGCCGGGTGTGACCAGCAGCGCGAGCGCGGGCAGCGGGGCGGGGACGCCCAGCGCGGCGCGCGCGCCCACGCCCCGCGTGCTCAACCCGCAGGCGTCCCACGCGCAGCACCGCCCGCCCCGCCCGCGAACCCCCCTGCATCACTCGCTACAGGTGCCCGCATGGACCAAACCTATTTACGATAGCTGACCAACAGATTATATTTCTGGACTGTTCTTTTTCTATCTCCGAATTTGGTAGTTAGTGCATGCGAGACCTATATTTGTACGCGCCCTCGATACTCCTCCGATTTTCCGAAGCTTATTCCTTATTTGTGTGTCGTTTTAGCAGCACCAACACGCCCAACAACACCAGCAGCATCAACTCGCACAACACGTCTTAGGACAACAGGTTCATCCGCAACAACTGAATCAACTCAAGCTCTCCACTCATCAAGTGAGACAAGTTTATCGCTTTATAATAGCCAATACGTCGTACCAAACTCTCAAATCACCACAAACTATCATTTGATTGATATTTTTGAGTAGTAAGTGGATCGAAGTTGCCTCGCCCCCTCTGTCCACAATCTTTTAATGGATCTTTTTATTTCGTTCACTCAATGGAATCTGTACTTCCAATAGACCAAAATTTGCACATTTTTAATTATAAGTTTTATATTTCATTGTGCATATTTCTTCTTTTCCAGCTTCTGAATCAACAAAACCAGCCGCATGCACAGACCACTCGAATAATAACACCACAGGGGACAATAGTGACGCAAAATGTACCTACACAAGTGGCCCAACACTCAGTAGTTACGGCGAATCAGAGCAATGGACCTTTACCTCAACAGAACACTGTCACCATTCCGCAAAGATCTTCACCCCATCCACAACAGGTGCAGCAGCAAATCAAAAAGGTTGTAGTTCAACCTAATAACGCCAACGACATGGACGATCTCGAAGAGAGTATTACAGCCGCCATACTTACCAAACACACGGTCAGTGAAAATATGAATCAATCACCGCAGCAGTTCCACACGCCGCCGCCGGCGATGCGGCCCAACCACGTCGCCGGCAACGTCGCGCAACAACACCAACAACTGAGCTTTAACTCGCAACACGGCTTCCAGTCACAGCAACTGTCATTTGAACAACCACATGTGCAACAACATCCCCAAACCCTCACACAGCTATTGATGGACCCAGACATGGAGGAGGAACGACAAGTATTAACCCTAACTAATGGTCAGAGAATAACTCTCGCCGACTATAAACGGATGCAACAACCGCCGCGTACGCCTATACAACAACAACAACAAGCAAGGTATGCTTTGTTCATCTAGTGCTGTAAAATAATGTCGATGGAATCATGGTGACAACTTTGCTGACTAGCCAAATACTATAGCACAGTTCCTTATTTCATTACAGAGACGCCGGAAGACAAACCTTAGTGAGAAGTAAAGAGCTGCAAAGGCCTGTACAAAGAGTACCGCCGATGCAAGTTCAACACCTCAACTCGATAGTAACCCCTCATCACGGTATTTATCTATACAATTATATTTTTTAACACCTAATAAGTTGCATTAAGTATTGATCCATAGCGGCTTGCGTCCAGATGGAACATTTCAACAACGATTATGAGTAATGTCTCGAAACCTTTATTCGAATTAGGCTGAGAAACAGCACTTTTCCAATGTAAAAATTCCATAAAACAGCCCAAACCAAATGCCGCCCTCCCTGCACCACTTCCTAGTGTTTTAGCTGGGACGAAGTGACGCTACAAACTCTACAGTCCCTAGCAACAAAACTGTCTGTTATGTTATCACAATCTGATCTTTGTTGTGGTGTATTTCAATATCAATAAAAAAATATGTAAAAGCAGTAGAACTTACAACTAAAATTTATTTATATTCTAAACTTATGTTTGAAGCGCCGTTTCCTAATGTGAAGTAGCCCTCTTTTTAGAAAACAACGAAAACGTGTCTGGACCATCAGAGCTATTTTCGGAGACGCAATCTGCAAAAATGTTAATATTCCTCCAGAATGGTGAACAGAGATTGATCACTTTCACGCTGCCTAAAGAAAGCTGTACACTTCAAGAAGTTCTTGAACAGGTATGCAGCTCATTGTATCATCGTTACAGTTGCATTATTAACTTTATTTTTGCCCCTTCTGCCTTTGTTAGAAGTTGCTGTGCCTAGAAATTATTGTTTTTTTTTAACACAAAATGAGAATACTGCTTACAAGGCCAACAACTAAATTTAAATGTAATACAATGCCTAATAACCTTATTCCTGGTAAACCATAATCTCTGCCTAATCTTTTGACATATTTGTTATATAAAAGTATGATTTCTCACCGGTGTAATGTGTATTTCAGGTTAATGTTCCCTTTTCGGAAGACACCCACATACAATGTATGCAAAACACGAGCAGTGAGATAGACTACTTTGTGTCTGTGGGCTCAACAATTAGAATCGAGGATATGCTTGAAAATCACCCGGTTTGTAAAACTATACCTTTTTTTATATAATACAAAAATAATGCTTATTTATTTATTTTATATAAGGTAGCTGGTTACTTTATTTAAAGTAATAGATATCATGATTAAACAGGGTCAAATTAAATTAACTGGCGAAACTTCCAATATCTAAATATTATAAAATAAAAAGATTTTATATTATTTTTGGGTCAATAATTGCTGGTAATGTTGCTACTTAGTATGAGTTGAGAAAATCTGTTTTCTTTTGTTATATCGTGTTTAGATATCGATAACAAGCAAGTCTGAAGTTTACACAAAAAAAAAACTAATATTTCAATTGTCTACGCTAACTGGGGTCGATGAGCCCACAAAAAAACTCGTCAAATTTATATTTTTTGCTTAATCGTGTTTAGATATCGATACCTATCACGACTGCGGAGTTTATCTAGCTAATTTATATTTGATCCTGTATATGGAACCTTTCGCCAGCTTATTTAAAATGTCTTTACAATTTTATAACATTAATGTTTCAGATGTTAATAGGAGCAGATATGAGTAGTAGAACTTCCCCCACAATGATGTTACACTTACAACCACAGAGTGGTGAAATGTCTACACCCGAAAAATCCCAGTGTCCCGATAATGGTATGTTTTTTCACTCACTATAAATACGATGAGTTACAGATTATAAATATTTATATAAGCGACCAGCCTCGACATTTGGCATGGGTGCATTTTTAGAACCTGTTTTAAAAAAATCGTTAAAATTATCATGTAAACCGTATCAAAATCGAAGTATTAAGGTAATAACACAGACGTTTTTACTTGAGAGTTTTAGAGATGCACTTGTCACAAGCAATCTAGACATTTTCTCGTTTAGTTTTGTAGCTCATGACTTCATGAGCGACCACATTATAATTATTATGACAGTAATTGTTATATTTCCAGTAAACAACAGTCCAGAATCTCCAGGGCCGCGGTCTCCGCCGCCACGACTAGTGGACGGCATGCTAGCTGTTTGTAAATCATGTGGATACACAGGATACGACTTTAGCCGCTGTGAACGGTATGCATAATATCTACATTGACATATTTTATAAATCGATCGACCCAGTATATGGCAGTGTACTACGGGACAATGACTAAGCTCAAGCAGCGCTTCAGCAGCCAGCCTGCCGGCGCCGCCATGTCGCCGTGAGGCCGTGACTAGCTGAGCGTACACTACGGTTGTCAATTTGTGGTCCCCACTCAAGAATATTTTATAAATGGCTCCGTTTTCTAGATATTTACCTCTTTATTCATATACGTTGCTTAAAGTTAAGTAGTGATTAGCAACTGTTTAACCATACAATGATTATAAATAAACCCCATGGTATTTACGGGTTATATTATTTTTTAAGGTGTAAACGAGTATTCACAGAAGAGCCTAAAGGTGTACCAAGTAAAAAAGTAGAACAGAAAAAGAAAGAACCAGAAACATCAGTAGCAGTCATAGAAAAACAGAGGTATGTTCTTTGTTGATTGTTTAGATATATTTTGATACTATTATACTGTTTATTTATTTTCTTACATATCAAAAATGTAAAGTGTAAAAAGTGTAGAAATAATAGTGGCAATGACACACATAATAACACATGAATTTATATCATCATATCAGACTAAGAAAGTGGAACGGACTTGTGTAAAGTACAATAAACACTATTCTAAGTTTTAAAATAACTTATCACATAATAAATTAAGTTAGAGTAAAATTGCTTATTAGTCCTATAGGTTAGATTGTAATTAATTAATAAGAACCTGGGTCTTTTTAATACGGGATATTAAAAAAATATATATATATCAAAAATGTTTTTATAAAAAACATTATAAAATATAAAAAATAGTGTCCGTCTGTGTCTGGAGCAGGGTCCACACTACCGGTGGTTAGGGCGTCAGATACAGGAACCTCATCACGATACGAGCCGTATTGAGGAGTTTGATCCGAGTCCATTTGAGTATGCCGAAAGAGTACATCGAAACCGGCATGACCCAACTGAAAGGCGCGTACCTTCTTTCCACCTGAAAGAAGACCCTTCGGGCGACCAAAGAAGTGCTCCTTCAACGACTGCTTATGTCAGCAATGACATTATTGTTTTTAATAGTAAAAATCTAATCCATATTTGATTGGAATTTAAAACTTCTAAATTCTTGCCAGACTTCACGAGTAATGTTTTTACATAAAGAAAGAAAAGAAAAAAAAATAGGTTTATGTCACAGAAACAGGTGCATACAAAGAGATAATTAATTCTAATAATAAGGAAAAATAAAAACAAAATATAAGTATAATCACGAGCACAAAGCAGAAAAAGTCGACAAAAAAAAAGACCAATTACTTGTTAAAGACTTACTTGTAGCCTCTAATATATTTCTCTTGTTACAGCACATGTGCGGAAGGAATTAAATTAAACTTACTAAAGACTTCAGTGAAGATGCTAAACAATAAAACAGTAAGTATGATCATGTCAAAACATTAACAATACCATTCTATAAACCCTATCGAATTTTAGTTCAATCATTGTTTTCTGTGCAGCCTGTACAAGAAAAGAAGCCGCCTAGAGTAAGAAAGCCACGTGGGAAACAACCAGATCCAGAACCTGTTATATTAACTTTAAGTTCAGATGAAGAGGACTCTAATAGTTCTATGTTGAGTCAGGTAATTAATTAACTGTTTTAACATACACACAATGAAATATATAAAAAAAAACAATAGGGATTAGGGCGAAGATAAAGACTCGTAAAATAGTGCAATACACTTTCGGTGCGCAGCCCAGTTGACAGACGTCACGGACACTTGTCAAAAAGGGGTGCGCGCTGAATGTTTTTAAAGGAAGCTTCTAGAATGTTCTAGAAGCTTCGACTCGCTCTCATTGGCCGAGCGGGAATTAGAGGCGTTTGCGCCAGAAGCGCGTGGATTATGGCGGGAGCGGTTAGAAATAGCTTCGCGTTATATCGTCATATTATTTAGTATGACGAATTTGTCATAGAATATCAAAAGATGTAAAAAAAACACTCAAAAGTCAATTGTAAAGCTAGGCGAGTCAGGAAGGCAAGAACCGTTCTGACTAGCACATTAGGCTCGTAAAAAAGTCTGTCTTTACTCTTTTCGCGCTCCCTTTATAACCTTTCCAAAATACTCACGAGTAGCTTATCAATTCAATTTTGTTCCACGAATAAAATTGACGTTTGACAGTTTTTGCATGAATTGTCAAAATTTCAAAATTATTCCTCGAATTAAGTTATCAGATCAGACACAGCTCAGTTGCCAAAGAAGAAAAAAAAAGTTATCAAATGATTGAAAAATCAGGCCTAAAACGATAGGTAAACGTAACTAATAATGTCTTCCAATTACTAATGAAAGAAGAAATAAATCTGTATTCTATTATCTAGTTCCATACACAAAAAAATCTGCTCTGTTCCAGTCTTTTAGAACCTAATGATATTCATAACACCTTTCTACGCAAAATACGTGCTTTGACTTGGAGTGGACCCGTTATACCATACTACTATACTAACAGCTTAATCAATATCCTGTAATGTTATTGAAAGTCAAATCATTTATTTCAAATAGGCACAATAAAATATACTTTTGAACGTCAAAAAATACAACAAAAAAAAAAAATTCTAGTTGCCCCTTCCAAAAGGTAGTTTCGTATGGGGAAAAAACTCCACCATTAAATGTTCTCTTAAAATGTTTTACAATATTTTGTAAACATTAATTATATAATTGTATGTGAAGACGATGCGCCTAGAATAATATTACTATACTACAATAGGTAAAATTATACCTTTGTTTCTAGCATGAACATTCAATTAGTATGAAGGAGCCATCGCTGAGTGAAATAGAAGGTGGGACCCCAGACAGCGGCATTGGTATTGACGCCATGGACGGTAAGTTTGCATGTTCATTTTTTCTTAGTGACCTACACGCCACCTGTGGGTGATTATAAGCAAAAACCTAATATTGTTAATTGTAAGTTTAGAAAACGTAAGATACGTATACCTTGAATGTATGTTCCACAAATTAGCTCCCCTTGGTCTGACCAAGAATGGTTGCCCAATATTTAGATGTTAAATAATAAAATGGTAGGTGAAGGCAAGACAGTTATTAAGTAAATTGCGTTGTTGAACAACTCTTTTTTTTTTTTGCTCTTGTGATACAGGACCTCCTAGTACAAGATCCAGGGCTACACTGATGTTTGTGTCTTGAAGTGAAAATAAATAAATTATTGTATTATATAGTTTAAAGCGAGCTCATTCGAGACAATTGCCAAATTACGCCCAACTGTATCTTATCACAAAATACTAGAGTTTTCACGCGGCTTCGCTTCTGTATGGGCTAGGCTATTTTTCCGGAATAACAATAAACAGTGGTGGACACCTAATTAGGGTTACTGTGTACCAAATATATAAGATGGTTGTTCTAGGTACTTTTTTGCCTACTTTTATTATATCAACTTAGTATTACGAGGTGCATTCAATAAGTACCTAGCCTCATCGCCAGAGGGCGCTGTAGTTTCAAAAGAGTTTTACCACAGTGTAGCACATTCTTTTTTAATTCTTTTTTCAAATTTTCATTCCAATCCCTTCATTTGTTTTAATTTGACAACTTATGGAAGCGAACGTATCGATCGGTTTTACAAAAATGGAAAAAGAGCAATATCGTTCGGTGATTCGATTCCTATTTTTGGAAGGGAAAACGCGCATCGAAATCAAAGAGCGCTTGGATGCTGTGTACGGTGACTCTTCTCCATCGATGGCCACCGTCAAGAATTGGTTCAACGAGTTTGCACGTGGCCGTACGTCGGTTTTTGATGAACCACGTCCAGGTGCACCGAAAACAGCTGCTACGGAGGAAAACGTTAAAAAAATCCATGATCTCGTATTGGCAGATCGCCGATTGAAGGTTCGGGAGCTAGCTGAGACTGTAGGCATTTCAGAAGGAACAGTGCATCATATTGTTCACGAGGAACTCGGCATGAGAAAGCTGTCGGCGCGATGGGTGCCGCGTTTACTCACACCGGAAAACAAGTGCAACCGTGAGACCACATCGGAGACGTGTTTGGCGCTGTTTAAGCGGAATCCAGCGGAGTTTTTGCGTCGTTTTGTGACCGTCGATGAAACCTGGATCCACTGGTACACACCAGAGACCAAGGAGCAATCAAAACAATGGATCCAGACCGGGGAACGTGCTCCAAAGAAGGCGAAAACTGTAAAATCGGCCGGAAAAGTTATGGCTACCGTTTTCTGGGATTCACAAGGTGTGATCTACATCGGTTACCTCGAGAAGGGTAAAACAATTACAGGGCTTTACTATGCCGATTTATTGGGCCGATTCGACGCCGAATTAAAGAAAAAACGACCCCATCTGGCGAAGAAAAAAGTGCTGTTTCACCACAACAACGCACCGGTTCACACGTCTGCCGTTGCCATGGCCAAATTGGTCAAATTACGCTACGAATTGCTGCCCCATCCACCGTATTCTCCAGATTTGGCCCCATGTGACTTCTTTCGGTTTCCTAATCTGAAAAAATCTCTCGCCGGGAATAGATATGGATCAAATGAGGAGGTCATCGCCGCCACGGAGACTTATTTTGCAGAGTTTGACAAAAACTATTTTTCGGACGGGTTAAAAAAGTTGGAGCATCGCTGGGCTAAGTGTATCGAACTAAAAGGAGACTATGTTGAAAAATAAATTGCCACTTTTCCAAAATTTTCGTTTACTTTTTGTAGGCTAAATATTTATTGAATGACCCTCGTATATCAAAAGAATTATTATCTTTAGCCCATAATTGTCTTTATGAAAAAAAATCACGTCGATCCGATGCTTCACGCGTTGCCGCGTGAAATTAAAAAATCAAAATTTCAACATGCAATAGTTATGAGTCAAGTAGGATTTTATTCCTAGTTCGGAAAACCCATTCGATAAAGATTCTGGTTCCTTACCTTTTCGAAGTGAAGTCTCTTCAGCAGTGTCCCACAGTGTACACGAAACGAAGTTGATAGATGGCGCCATCAGCACAAGTAGTAAACAAAAAGTTTTTTGCAAGATATTTTAAACACCCGAACTAAAAAATGTAGAGGTTTACTCGCTTTAAAAAAAAAATTGAATTGCTATTAGAAATCAAGTTGGTTTGCGGCTTCTGTTGCAAGTGCCTCTTCTAGTGAAAAAAACAATGGCCATTTTGGAGGAAAAAACTGAATAAATAAAAATGGTGTGATAATTACCAAAATAAAGTAGGTATACATTGTTAATGTTATCATTGGATATCACTAATTTATTTTTCAAAGCAGGGAAATAATAGATAATCTTCTTCAAAAATACAATACTACATATTACCGGACCTGTCTAAAGAACATCACCAATCAGGTCAGAGTATGTGTCCTTCCCAGCGTTTCCATTCATCCTTTCAACATGACCAAGCCAAACCAATTTATGAAATAAAATCTTGATTTAACTTTTAAAACTGGTACTGACGTAAATAGAGAATAGATGATAATTATTATCCTCCCTATTTTTGACAAGTTAAAGTAAACAAAAGATTGATAATTTGCAGGTCAGTGTCAGGTTGATTGAACAAAATATGTTTCGCGAGCATTATACAGTGCAACCTCGATATAACCAATCGGAAGGGAACAAGTAAATATTCGTTATATCAAGCAATTCAATAATCGAATAAAATAATCAACTTACAACCTGACATTGACCTGCAAATTGCAAAAAATGTAAGAAAATTTGCATTTCGCGGGCTACCTAGCGCATCCCCACTAAATTTAATATGCCACAGATTAAAAATATATCACGTAACCCCAAAAATATTTTGAGTTATTACTTTATTCTTCATACTTTTAAAATTATATTGAATGTCGTACTCGTAACGTATAAATAAATAGTCAAATGAAACTACATAAGCTTCGTTTTTTATGATTTTTCTAGTCCAAGAACGTTAGGAACAGTAATAAAGAACAATTATTTATATACCACTGTTCCGAACAATTGAAAATAGTACCATTGAATAATTTAGGGATTTAATCCGATATTATTTGTATCAGATGCTCTCGCTGGCGATTGCAAATCTCACGTTTATACACAGATTTTGACATCGCTAGTGACACATGTTTGGATTAAATTGAAACCGCACCGTCGAACAAAGTCGCGGCTGTGTGTGTACCTGGCATAATGCCCGGTTATTTTTTTTTAACAATTAGAGAAAAAAACCGTAAAGTAATGAAAACCGATATCTTTGAAATTAACGTTTTTACTCTGGCAACATTCCTCAGTCAGTCCGTCGAGAATACCAAAACATTCTGTGCAAAAAGACTTGCCACAAGCTCGATCAGTCATTGTGTTGTAAAATATTTTGTATCTGTGAAAATTGTGGATGGGTCGCAATGCGTCTTGACTTGAACTTTAATAAATCTTTGTGATTATTTTTCACTGAATTTACGAAATGTTCAGGGATAACTTCAAACACGATACAGGTACATATATTAGTATTCGAGCTTCAGGGTTATTTTTAGTAAAACAGTCGCTGCTTTGTTTTATAAACGCGAACATGAGAAGTAGACTTACCGTCGATATCTGCCTTAGTACACTGATTTATAATCAATACTTATTAGTACTGACGGTATTAGATGAAATTTATAAAATCCTAAACTATATATCCCTATTCCCTGCTATTACGCATTGCTGCCACTAAAACCTTTCGTATCTATAGCTATATGTACATCAGAACGATCAAGATACTAAACATGTGAGGCACCTTAAGGTGTATGCTACATAATAATTATATTTATCTAAAATCTAGCATATTGCTTAAATAGAATATGAATTATAGAAGATGGTGAAACTTATAAAAGGTGATGAATATTCTCTTGTATTTTATAATGTATCACACAAAAGCAATAATAATTATACAGGGTGGCAGTAACAAATTCAAAACAGTAAATTGAATATTTTAGCAGAAAAAAAAGTACCTAATTGCTGTGGTGTGGGAACGAGTCTGATGCCAAAAATATAGTTTTTGTCCATTTGTGTTTGTGTGGATGTATGTTCCGGATTGCCGCAAAAACGGCTGAATGGGTTTGGATGAAATTTGCACAGAAATAGTTTATAACCTGGATTAACACTTAAGGTACTTTTAATCCCAGTAGTATGTTCCGAGAGAAATTTTCTGACATCCATGCGGTAGAAGCCGTAGCCAAAAGCTAGCATATCCATAGTAATATTTTGTAAGTAAGGAAAGAAAATACTCATATCTGAAAGAAGTGTGTGTGACAACTAAATAATTTAGGTACAGATACCACCTTGACTAATCAGGTGTTCACTAATTGAGTGCTCAATAATACAGTTGCAACAATTATTTTTATCAGGCTCTGTGCTAAAATCACACATTTTTCAATTTCTTATCTAAAAACATGAAGTCTCTGTGATGATTATAAAAGTACAGTTTTTGTGGCGCTAAACCATTTGTGTCAGTCACAGCAAGTTTATAGTTTATTTGGCCTTTGATTTACTTGTATTATCATAAGATAAAATTTAGATTTTATTTCAAGGATAACTGAAGATTTCTTAAAATGGTTTGCTTATTAATAGGAAAAATACATTATTGACTGGGGTTTTTTTTTTTAATCAAATTTTTTCAACATTTTTTTTCTGCTATATTTTGTATTGAAGTTGAAAAAAGTGGATCTTTCTATAGTAATCTATATCTATGCTAATATTATAAAGACGAAAGATTTGTATTTTTGTGTGTATGTTTGTAATGAATAAACTCAAAAACTACTGTGCCGATTTTAAAAATTCTTTCACTTTTGGAAAGCTACATTCACCACGAGTGACATAGGCTATATTTATTGCTAGAAAAGATTAGGGATCCTTACTAAAACTTAACCACCCGTGCGAATCGAATCCGAGACAGGATGCTACAATTTAAAAATTTTAAAAAAAATTTAAAAACTTTCAATTGTAGCAACCTGTTCAATTGAAATCATTAAAATGTTTTAATTCAATATTAGAGTACATATAGAAAGCGAAAACTAATTAATCAATTTAAGATGATTATATGTAGACAAAAAATAATCAAGAACTTAGGTAATTCCTTCCTAAAATTATAAAAATAAAATCTATAATCTAGTAAAAATGAGAAATTAATGTTTCCTTACACTTTCCAAAACTATGGTAGCTTTGGAAATAGCAATAAGACTGAAATTTGAAGAAAAAATTAACCATTTTAATGACATTTGTTACTTTATTTTGGAGATTTAGTGACTTTGGCTCTTTGAGAATAGAATAAAAAGTGCTTATTTGTTGTGAATGAACAATAGATAATTTATTGTCTCATTAGCCAGGGATCTGTAGGTTAATATTAATAATTAAATGGGCCTGGTCATCTAAGTTTTAAAATTAATATTCTTTCAACAGATGGCAGCAGAGAAGAAATCACTCAAAGTTCTTCACAAGTTACATCACTCAACTGTCGAACCATTAGAATCGGGTCATACAGATACACACCGAAAGAAAAGGTACAATATTTTATATAAGTTGTAACAAATTAATCTTTTACACTAATACACTCACGCACGGAAACTTAGCCACATGTAACTTTCACGATATTTCGCATTTAAATGTATTTTTGACACTGAAATAAGGGTAGATGCACTCAGTAAGTATTTCTTATTCTTTTAGAACGTGAAATTGAAAACGTCACTGCACCAATAAGTTTATTTATTAAATTGGGCACTGTTGCAGAAAAAAAAGAATTTAACACTATTAATTTTAAAAACACCATAGAATTTAAAAAAAAAACCTAAATTGGTTTATTTTCTCTATGTTTTAGTATTGGGTGTTTCCTCCTCTAACCCTAATAACGGCCTACATTCGATCTGACATGCTTTGAATGATGTTTCTGACGTCAACTTGTGGTATGCTTTCTCAAGCAGTCAGTGCTGCGTTTCGAAGTTATCTAAGAGTTTCTGGCGGGTCGAAGGTGGACTTTATCTTTCTTTTGAGCATGTCCCAGATATGCTTAATCGGGTTTAAGTCCGCACTACGAGCTGGTCGCAGCAATTTTTGAATAGCAACTTCTTGAAGGTATTCTTCAACGCAATGTGCAACGTGTGGGCGTGCATTATCGTGCATTAGGAGGAAATGATCGTGCCCAATGTATCCCGAATATACCAAAACATGTCCCTGGAGGACGTCCTCGATGTATCGGGCTGCATTTAGCCGGTTATCGACGATAACCAACTCCGTACGTCCATCGGAACTTATTCCTCCCCAAACCATTATAGAGCCTCCATGGAAACTCACAGTTTGTGTGGTGATAATGGGTAGAAATCTCTCTCTCTTCTCCACACTCGCTGCCGACCGTCTGGATCACGCAAAGCTATTCGACACTCATCTGTGAACAGCACTCGAGCCCATTGCTCGTGGGTCCAGCTGGCGTGTTAACGTGCAGATTGAGGTAGAGCTACTCGGTGATGTCTGAGTTCTGGACCGCGTGCTGGTCTACGGGTATTTAAATTCACTTCCTCCATTCGTCTTCTCACCGTACGCTCACTAACATTCACGCCTCTTGCAATTTGGAGTCGCTGGCATATCTCAACAGCGGTCAGGTAGCGATTTCTTAAAATTTTCAGGACAATAAAACGGTCGTCCCGGGCCGATGTGCGCCTGACGCATCCATTGCCTGGTCTACGTGAATAGTGGCCTGTCTTCTGGTATCGTTTTAGGGCAAACTGCATCGACAAACGTGGTACATTAAGCACAACAGCCACTACACGCTGTGTCAACCCTTGGTCGATTAATGCTACAGCCTGTGCAATATGTGCCGGTGTTAATGGCATTTTTATTGGTGTTAAAGCTCCTTCAGTTAATCAATAAAAAGCACAAAACCACAATAATTCGATAAGCTAACCGTAAACTTTTACAACACACAAATTGAAACTTGCAACTTAGTCGCTCAAGAGACGCGATTTAACTAAAAATTAATAGTTGCGCCATAGTGCACTTAAACATAATGAATTACCCTCTTGAACTAAGATTAGACATTTTTTTGACCTGCCCTCATAAGAAACCATCATTGGAATTACTTAAAGTTTTTGTTATAGCGAATATTTGCGAGATAAGCGCTTGGCCAAGATTCCGTGCCGCTGAGTGTATAATAGAAACTATTTTTTTTTTTCTAATAATGTGGGTACTAATTATAATTTAAGTAAGTAGTCCTAGGACAGTTTATGGCATGCAAATAATATCTGACTATTTTGAATAACAAGTAATTCATATTATTTTTTTTTTTTTTAATATATTTTATCAACTACTAGGTTATATTAGGTAGGTAATGAAAAACTTAACCTAATCCAAACAAATGAGGAGCAATTCCTATGTTTTTTAAGAATATGCATTCTAATTGGAATCTCAATCTGGCAAAAATACAGACATACATAGACTGCTAGAAATATAACCCTTTCTTTTCGCTTTGTCGTAGTCGGGTAGAAATACAATCAATTAATGAATATTTTTGACGAGTTTGTAAACATTGGTTGTCCACTTGAATTTGAGTGTGTTTTAAGCATGAGAATTGATCTTCAGATGTCTCTAAAAAATTATGTTTTCGTAATATTGTATGTGTTCTTGTGATATGTGGAGTTTTCTTTTTATGAGCTACAAAATTACTAACTCCTGATGATGAACTTTATTGACTCGGAACAGAAAATTCAAGCATCCTTGTGCTGCTGGAACTTCCTGCATATTATAAATGAGACAGTTCTGACTGTGTGTGAATGAGCAATAAACTTTGGAATCCAATTGAATCTTTAAACCAGAAGCTTGAATTGTTGAGTTGTTCATAATAAATATTTGAAATTCAGTTCAATGTTTTGTTTTGCAGGTTTACATATCAGCAAAAGGTATAAAAATTGTGGCACCCTCACTCAAAAATGAATCAAGAGATGTGGCTCTACAAATACAACTCAAAGAAGTTGTCAGAATCTTGGTACATTTTGGTAAAGGGTTACCTGTCATTTTTTTATACACTATGAGCAAATGTGGTGGCTATATTAGGAAAGCATTGGATATGACAGAGGAATCAGGTAATTTCATTCACAAACATTTTATATACCTTTTTTATTTTTTTTATTAAAGTAATTTTTGTAATTTTTTTTTTTTTTTTGTTATTTACAGGTCCTTATTATAATCCAATGTCAAAGATAGACCCTTTCAAGAGGATAACATTGCTACCAGAAACTATATCAGATGAAGCAAAAATTACGTTAAAAGTTTTATTTGGTAAAGTGATGGACGAATTGAATGCTCGTGAAGCCAATGATATTTTAGTGAGAACCTGTCCTAAAGAAAGCAATAATGTTGCAAGAATGGCAACAAGATTGTCAAGTGCCGCCATTGCATCTGGAGCTAAGAGGTGTGTGGCCCAGCTATTTAAATACAATTTTATGGTCAGCTTATCTATCCCTCTCATGGGCAAATACCCAGTTATTAATTTCATTACTTTTAGTATTCAATTCAAGGGGTAGATTTTGACATGTATTTTGTGTATTTACAGTTCTAACCCTGCAGAAATAAGGCAAATCTTAATTTATCCACCTGGGAAAGGTGGTATACCTATAAACACTGAAGACTACATGTGCCTAGCCCAAGATCAGTTTTTAAACGATGTTATCATAGATTTTTATTTGAAACATTTAGTTCATGATGTTTTAACACCTCGTCAGAGAGAAAAGACTCATATTTTTAGCACATTTTTCTACAAAAGGCTTACTACTAAACCATGCAAAGTGAACAGAAGTTCGAATCCTCATGAATGGGATAGTAATTTGACTCCCGCGCAAAAGCGACATGCAAGAGTCAAGACTTGGACGAAGAATGTCAACATTTTTGAAAAAGATTTTATTGTAGTTCCTATTAAT
Organism: Apamea epomidion; assembly: GCA_947507525.1. Taxonomy (NCBI): domain Eukaryota; kingdom Metazoa; phylum Arthropoda; class Insecta; order Lepidoptera; family Noctuidae; genus Apamea; species Apamea epomidion. The sequence goes on along the minus strand of OX382228.1, from coordinate 11,037,864 downwards.
GAAAATTGTCACTGGTTTGTTGCAATTATCTGCTACCCAAGCTTAGACGGCTGCCGGAGTACGATAGATAACAGACTTGTTACCCCGCAGGAGATCAAAAGAAAAGGTGAGATGCAACATATTATTGATGTTTTAACTTACAAATACTCTTTTTGTCATACTTTTACCTTAAACAACTTTCTTACAATTTCAGAACGCAGATCGTCAATGCAAATAGGTAACACAACTATCACACCATTAAATAAACAAGAACAGCTTACATTAAGTTGTGATTCGGACAATCTTAGTGAACGAGATGAGGCTGAAGCTGAGGTAGCCTAAGTTTAATCATTCGCAATTCATATTCCTACTTATAAAATACAGTTTCTTGACACAAAATCACAAATTTATTACAGGAAAGCGATTTGGACATGCAGTGTGATTCAGATGAAGAAGAAACAGAAAAAAGTCCTGTCGAAAAGAAAGTTGAAGTTCAACCATATAGAAAAACGGAACCTATTAAACAGTATGTATCTATCTATAGCAATCGTCGAGAACAGTGTAGTTATCATTTCTGACCAATATAATAATTCTGTATCTGCTTTTACTATGGATTTAATACTGCCACTTCTATAGCATTATAAAGCAGCTGTTATAGTCTTATTTTCTTTCATTCTCAGATCAGCATTGGAAACATCTGTAAATCAGCATGGAAAAGATTCTATTATTAGGTGTGTTTTAACACCTATCATAACCATTATAATCTGGGTCGTCTCTAGTTCTTAAGACCTTTATGTACTAAATTATGCTCAAGAATACTTTTCATTTCAGGCCATGTATACTTATATTTGATTCGTTAGCTGGGGCATCTAGATCCAGAGTTGTAGCCACATTAAGAGATTACCTCACTTGTGAATATCAAGCTAAAGTATGTATATTTGTCCAACAAGTAACACAAGCAGGTGATGTCTATTACATCTTTTTAACAAATGCGTTATGTTGCAGGTCTCTCAAAATAAAATTTTCAATAAGGATAACATCAAAGGAAGTTGTCCTAAAATACCGCAACAAAACAATTTTACAGATTGTGGGTTGTATTTGCTGCAGTATGTTGAACAATTTTTTAAAGTGAGTATCAAAACTACAATCACACGGTGTAAAACGACCCATCACATAGCCGTCGTCTACACATTCTGTACATCAAACTAAGTAATACTTTACAACAACAATAATTGTTGGGAAACGATTTTTTGGTGTGAAAAATCGCTGTTTACGGCAGCGCGCAATGTAACGCACGCAAAACATTGTGCTTACGGGTGCAAGCAAAGGTTAAAGGGGTCGTGGGGTATTTAAAGTCAACATTAAAAACTTGTTAGTTTTGACCTTCTATATCTACATAACCAGAAGCTTTCCAGGTATGGTCCAGTACAAAAAAAAATCATTATAACTGGAAGAACAAGTGACTCTCTGCTTCGTTCAGGGTATTTTTACACCCATTATAAATATTGCAAGTCTATTGATAAGATTGTCAAACTAAATGCTGATTTTGTTTTCAGGATCCTGTATTAGACTACTCGTTGCCCATAAAACAACTAGCCGGTTGGTTCGACGAAATAGTCGTAACTCGGAAACGTGAAGAGATCTCAAATTTATTAAAAATACTGATGCACAAATATAACCCAGATTCGCATTTGGCTTTGCCTGATATTACATTCCCTACTTTAAATGGTATGTATTAAGAATGAGAATTAGCATGTAGTATTTATTGTATTCGAGGCAGTATTAAAGTTAGAAATAATATATATTTCTAAATTAATATATTATGTATTTCTAATTTATTTACTTACTTAAAACTCACCATTATAAGATGCACAAGCATAACTTGAAAAGTGATTGCTTGAAGTTAATACGAAAGTATGAACGGGTTTGTACCTTGCATCAAGCTCATTCGATGCTTGGCAAAACTGCTCACTAAAAATACCCGACCGCTACATTTTTTCCCTGGCGGTGTATGTGTTAATATTCTGTTCTACTTTTTAGGTAAATTAATTGAAACTGAAGACCAACAAGAAGAAGGCTCTGACGGTGACAAAGGCAGTTCAAGCAAATCACAAAAAACGGAAGGAAAGGAGTCTGAAGCACCAACTCTCACATTAGTAAAACAAATGCCAACAGGTGACATAGTAGTGAAGCGAAACTATGCTGACTCTTCCGACACTATTCACTTGCGAAAAACTATAAGACTTTCAAGTGATGCTGAAAATAGATCTATGGTCCAAATAAAGCAAGAATTTATCAAGAAAGGTGATAGCGAAAATCAAATCTTGATTCCTATTAAGTTACATACACATACCAGTGACTTAGTTAAAGACATTCAAAATACTTTAATAGTTAATAAGAATAATAAAACTTTGGGTGATAAAAAGCATGGTGTACATAATCAGAATGTATCAAATATGAACTGTATTCGACAAAACATTGGTGAAAGTGACAGCCATCATTCATTCCTGAAATCGAGAAGGGTAAACAAACTCGACGATGCGAATGAAACGTGTAAAAAATTCAAAAAGAATGAATGTTGAAACTTGTTGCCTGTCCATGTACCATGTCTATTAAATTATTAATAATTTAATAAAGTGTATAGTTGTTTTATGGACTTGTAAATATTAGTAATTAATACTATTAACAATATGTATTTAATACTGTACCTATTTTATAATATAAAGATAATTGTAAAGATTTAAAATTTTACTTGTGTATCATATTAGCTTCCACGAAATACAAAACCGAAAGAAAATTAAAATGTGACTATCTTTCGTTTTGTGATTTTTTTTTATTTAAATAAAGTATTTAATAAGCTCTTAGACGAAAAAATTAAACGAAATGAATTAAATGTTGCTATGATTATTAGTATTTCCTCTTGTAAGACTTGACCCATAATCCTTAAGCGCAGGCCACACCGCCAGCTGGCGGGCGGGCAGGCGAGCCGAGCGAGGCATCGTTTCACATCTTTTCATACTTGGGTTCACACCGCGAACTACAGAGATAAGCTACCGAAGTATGAAACGATGCCTCGCTCGGCTCGCCCGCCCGACCGCCAGCTGGCGGTGTGGCCTGCGCTAAGTCCTAAAAACCTTTCGAGAAGGGCGAACTCTACACTCTCTCGTTGTACAGCGAAACGTCGAGCGATGTGTAGTTCGCGTTATCGTGACGAGATATAAGCATTACATGTGGCAACACGAGTCCGCCGTTCAGCAGTCTTAGATTTCCAAGTGTTTCTTCGACTGCTATTAATAAATCACCCCAATCCCCTGATTGCGGCGGCCGTCCGATACACTCCTGCATAAGTAGCAGAGGCATACTCTTACTATACCCCGACGCGACGCCCTCCTCCAGGAGAGTAGTAAAGCCACCAGTACTCTTAGGAAATAGTCCCGACCATCATCCTCGCCGCGACGCCCCATTCCATGTCCGCCCCGATCCTTGCTCGAGCCAGCGACGCCCTAAGCCGAGGTCCGTGCCCTTAGCGTGTAGTCGCTTAGTTTTTTACGCCCTGGCTGGAGGTGTATGCTCCAAGGTAGCCCGCGAAATTCAAATTTTCTTACGTTTTTTGCAATTTGCTGATCAGTAATAAGTTGTACGTTGATTAAAATATGATTCGCGGCCGTAACATATGTATTTACAGAATTATAATCATTAAAGTCTTCAACACAACTCTCTAAGATCAAGTATATCCTACTGAATGACTATTTCATGAAATCTTGACATTTTAGGATTATGCTAAGTTAACCCTTAGAAGCCTGATTTTCTAAATTAAATTAAAATAAATATCAATGTATTTATTGCAGTAGCCAGATAAAGGGAAAAATTTAAAAAAAAATCACTACATATTTTAAGTACTTACATATTTATTTCGAAAAAAAAAACGGGTTTCGATTTTGATACTTTAGGCATTTAGGCCATAAATTATGTCGTATGTAGTTATATATTGTGTATGTGAAGTAGATTTCATACAGCCTGGAATGCCTGAAGTATCAAAGTTGATACTCACAAAAAAGCTGGATTTTCTTCAAACAAAACAGACCCCTACTAAAAATAATTATATTATAGTAAAAATAAGATACTCACCTAGCTCAAAAGTATTTTTATTTTTCGGATAAATGAAATGCGTCACAGATTTATTCCGCTAAACTTTTTCTAAAATTACGTCATTCGTTCAATGCGGCGGGAAAACAAAATGTCATATTATTTCAAAAATTTTGACAGGTGACGTTTATTTTTTTAACTTTTGTTCGAAAGAACACTGCAATGGTAATATACATACAGCCAAATATTAAAAACAAACTAATTGCAAATGTACAATTCGATTTAAAAGTCCGGTATCTTTGAAACTTAGGGTATTTAAGGGTTAAGTTGTATTACTGATTCTAATGATTATAATTCTGTAAATACATATTTGTTACGGCCGCGAATCATATTTTAATCAACGTATAACTTAGTACAGTAAAACGGGGTGAATAGGAATGCAGGGGTAAAGCGGGCCGAAACTTTAAAATGGATTTGTACTTTAAAATAATATAGTTTGCTGCAAACAAGGACACTTAATCTTTAATTAAGAAACAGTAAACACATTACAGTCTTTTCTGGCAACAAACTATAATAATTCAACGTTGAAATCCATTTTAAATTTTCGGCCCGATTCACCCATGCAACCCGATTCACCCCGTTTTACGGTACTGACCAGTAAATTGCAAAAAACGTAATAAAATTTGAATTTCGCGGGCTACCTTGGAGCATCCACCTTAATTTATTGAGGCAAGTCCGGTTAAGCAGACTACAACCTCCTAGGGTTGAGCTGCGAGATACCAATCGTAAAAAAGTGCCAGCCCAAAATATGGTTACATCGAACATCACTATCTGACGAGACACCGACAATGTAGAATGCTGCATCTGCTTCTAAAAGATGAAAATTATAGCGATCAACACAGAAAAAATGCTTGGGAAGAGAAAAGCGTTTCAGCGGAGATAACACGCTTTCGAGCTGTGCCGCTCATATTGCAAAAAAAATGTGACCACTGTTTTTGTAAACTATTAGGCGTTGAACATAGTGTGCACTATAGATTAGTACCAATATTGTCCTTTTCCGTACCTACGCTATAAACAGATTCGAAAAATTAATTACTTTAAAAATTAAAGCCTTGTGTTGGTTAGCTAGAACAAGAGCTATTATGCGTTTACCCGGGCATAGTAGGTATACACTAACGAATTGAACGCATTTTGTACTACCCACCAAAACGTTATAATATTACGGAAAGCTGTAATAAGTACATGTACCTACTAGATGTGACCTCCAATTTAGAATTAGGTACTTGAATTACCTCGGTGGGATGGTTGCATAGAAGGGCGAGAAATAAGCAACACAATACGAATCTTTGTGCATAACAAGAAAAATTACCTTCAGAAGATAAGAACTTGGTAGGCTTTTTAACGGACTTCAAAAAAGGAGGAGGTTCTTAATTCGACTGTATTTTTTTTTATGTACAGGTGTCCCAGAAGTCGACGTCAAACCGAATCGGGTGATAGGACAAGTCATAATAGTAACCAGAAAAATATTTAAAAAAATCTTTGTCATATATTTTTTTAAATTACAGTAATTTCTTTTGTTTTCGAAAAATGTATGTACACCCTGTGATGGTTTGTATCTCCTTTAGCTACAAATCTTTACTTTTTTCGTTTTTTTTTTGTGTTATATTAAGTAGTGTTTGTGTAACCTGTTGTTTTAAATTCTTAGCTAACTGCTCCAACTTAGAAGAAAATGTCACATTTATCCGAACCAAGAATGAAAAATTAATACTTCGCCCAACTTTAACTGACTGTACTGAAAAAATAATGTAGTACTACGCCAGTTTGGCAAGTAACCTTAAAATTGACGCATTTAATAAGGATTCTAAAATGGTATAGCACTAGCAAGTGCTATACCATTTTAGAATCCTTATTAAATGCGTTACATTATTTCTTAAATTACAGAAAAAAAAAAATCTTCAAGAAGCCCAGTTTTGAAAAAATCTTTATATCTACTAAAAATGATTTTAGTGTAACCAAAGCTTGCCTTGAGCGTGACTAAGTTTCTAGTTTTAGCGAGAGATAGAATCATTCCATAAAGTGTGAGTGAGACAGATAGTGACGCTTTCGAGTCATACTTTTTCTTAAATTTAGGATACTTTCTCTTTCACTGCTCTCCAGTAAAAACCATCTTGCTGATACCCCACACCTCAGAACTCCGTTATTTAAAAGCCGATTGGCAAAATTCTTTTTTTATTTGTAAGGATATATTTTCCGATTGGTCCCATAGATATTTCATCAAAAACTGTTCATTAAACTGGTTTTTAAACTAAAATTACTGCTAAAAATTACAACTTAAAAGTAAAAAATAAAAACTATTTTACAAAAAAAAAAACAACCGACTTCCAAAACAGACACTACAAAGTGAAAAATAACTTTAATTTCGGAAGTCGGTGGCAAACAACGAAATGAAAATTAAAGTTATTTTTCACTTTGTAGTGTCTTTTTTGGAAGTCATTTGTTTTTTTTTTTGCAAAAAAGTTTTTTTGTTAGCTACGGTCAGCAACGAAAATCATCAACACTGTTACTTTTACGTGTCAATAATTATGATTTCAAAAACTGAAATGTTGATTTACTTCGTCTTTGACCCTACCTATATTATTATGTAATTTATAAAGTTTAGGTACTTAACGAACCTATGATAAAAACAACATTGTAGCGCTAGCTATAAGTCTGAACATTGGCCTCCAAAAGTTAATTGACATTTTTCTACTTCAGCTGTGATACCTACCACATTATGGTTTTCTGTAGCATCTACTCGTTTAGTATCCTTGAGTAAGGATTGATGAAGAACAGCCTTACGGCCTGGCCACGACTTTTGGCTAAGCGGGTAGCGGCGCGGTGTCGGCAGGCGGGCCGCTTGTCCATGCCACGTAGTAGTGTTCAAAGTTGCTATATGGCAATCTCTTATTAAAATTTTCGAAAATGCGTACCTAAAGTGATTAGTGCGGTATTAGACTATGGAATTAGTATGTACTACATAGAGGTGGCTTAACGTTATGACTCAGTAACACCGTGCTACCCGCCACCCGTTATCATTTGACAATTTTGACAGTGACAAGTGACAACGGCAAGTCAGGACTCAGGACATCAGTCATCAAATATCCAATATCCATACTTTATTGTCGAGGCGGAAAGCCGGAAATCACTGGCATTATTTTTAAATAAAAATAATTTTTGAATCATATTATCCACATGGCTTCCAATGACAAAGTGGATATCGGGTTCTTAGAGGAAAAGAACAGTTGGCTATTACACCCAAAGTTCTTTCCAAGCAAAGTAGGAGGAAAACCAGCATGGTTAGATTTAAAAGACTTGCCAAGCCCAAATGAACTACTTTGCAAAAAATGCAACGACCCATTTTTGTTCCTGTGTCAGGTATATTTTTAAAATGTAACATTATTATGGTCACCAATGTTTTGATTCTACAAAACAAACAATGTAAATATCTAAGGTTATAATAAAATTATTCTTTGCTTTTTTTAACATTTCAGATTTATGCCCCATACGAAGACAACAATACAGCTTTCCACAGGACAATATTCTTATTTGTATGCAGAAATGGATCATGTTGTCAAACCAACAGTTCGGATAGTTTCATTGTGTTGCGCTGTCAGCTTCCAAGGAAGAATGATTTTTATTCTTTTGAACCATATGGAGAAATAGAAACTGAAGTATGGTTTGCAATATACTTGTTTTACCACCTCCGGATAACTTGTGCTCATGTTAGCTGGCAGACTATTTCATAAAAATTTTGTTGCTATCTGGACGGTAGGAAGCAAATTATTATTCATTATTGAGTACCCATGTATCTTTATTTCCTTTGTATTATTGCAGGATTTCCCAATGGATGAGTGGCCCAATTTATGTAACCTCTGTGGTTGTAAAGGACCTTCACATTGTTCAAAATGTAAGAAGACTTATTATTGCAGTCGTAAACATCAAATCCTAGACTGGCAAAAAGGTCACAAGCAAATGTGTCCAAAATTACAGGTGTGACATCTTCAGATCTCTAATGTATCTATCATTATTCAGTAGAAAAAACTGAAATGAACTAGTGTTAGTATTATTATCAGTACCGTAAAACGGGGTGAAAAGAGATACAAGGGTGAATTGGGACAAAACTTTAAAATGGATTTTAACGTTGAAATAATATAGTTTATTGCCAGAAAAGACTCTAATGTGTTTACTGTTTTTTAATTAAAGATTAAAGTGTCCTTGTTAGCAACCAACTATATTATTTTAAAGTACAAATCCATTTTAAAGTTTCGTCCCGATTCACCCCGTTTTATGGTAATCTATATGTTGCAGACAGCTGACAGCAAACCTAACAATTTTATAGTCACAGATGCAGGCAAATCTGTTCTGTTTAAGGAATGGGAACTTATAGTAGATGAAGAAGATGAGGTACTATTATTTATTCATTAAACTAATTAGTTAATTAATTTTACCAGTGGAATAGAAGTACATATTTCAAAATTACGATTTTTCAGGTGGATTCCAAAGATGTGGATGTTGGTGAAGAAATGGATAAGTTGAGAAAACTGATGGAAGAGAAAAAAGCTGGTACATTAAGTAATGTTAGTGAAGATGAATTGGAACAGTATACGAAGACAACGCCTGAAGACAAAGTCTTTAATAAATTCAACAAAAGGGTAGCTAGGCATCCAGACCAAGTATTGAGGTATGATAGAGGAGGTCAACCTCTCTGGATTACTGGAAACTCTGGTGACAGTATTGTGAATGTGCCTAACTGTCAATACTGTAATGGGGAAAGGCAATTTGAATTCCAAGTAAGTGTAAAACATTTTGAAAGAGTAACGGTTGAGTTTCTTGCCTATTCTTCTCCATACGAAAACTACCTTTTGGAAGGGGCCACTAGAATCAAATCAATTTTTTTTTTGTGAATTTTGACATTCAAAAATGCCTTTTATGTCCCTATTTAAAATAAATGCTTTGACTTTGTTGCAACCACCCCACTTTTAGGGGCCAAAATTAACAAAGGTCAAAGTTCAAAACATTGTGATTATTTTCTTCCTTTAGATTAATTGGATGTGTTGTGTTTTGTATGTGTTTAATAACTAGCAAGTTCTGTTTTAGATAATGCCACAACTTCTCAACTTCATTGGTGTTGGTATAGAGCTCAATAGCATTGACTGGGGAGTACTTGTTGTGTACACTTGTAAATCAAGTTGTGATCAAGGACCAGCATACAAAGAAGAAGTCATTATAAAACAAGATTTGTCGAGTTAAATATTATATACTTAAATAAAGTTAAAGCTACACATTATTATTTTCCCTTCACAGGCGGCTTCCCATAGTCCTCTGATAAGTAGGTCATTAGGTCATTCAGTCCCGTGAACTCTGTTCTTGATGTTGGTGGGTTATTCTTTGGTAAAACAGGTAACATTTTACCCATTTTTATTCTAAACTCCTTCAGCTACAAATAAAAATAAATAATTAATCAACTATTGGAGTAAGTAGGTAGTTAATAAAAACAACAATCAAAACAAGAAAATAAAATAAACCATTCAACATATGATTCAACACAAAACTAAAAACAAAAATCAAAACATGAAATAAAATAAAATTAACATACAATAGTTATGATAATTTAATAATTTATGGTCACTTACATTTTTAGCACCAGATAGTTTCCATATCCCATAGCATATTAATGTAGTGCCTGTTATAGCGTAAACAGTGCCCCAGCCAAGAGCCCTTAACGCAAGAATAGCACCAGCATCTGCTAACTCAGGACTGCCATGTAAGCCTTGAATAAATAAAAAGATTATAAAAAAACAAACAAAATCAAGATTATAGGATGGAAGTAAAATAAAAAAGATGAACCATTATTACCCCTGTTAAAGTATTTTGGATCTGTTTTCTTGGCAGTAGCTACTGTTGCACCGAAGCCCACGAAAGCGGAAATCCCAGCAACTGTTGCTAAAAATGAGCCAGCTGTAAATTGCAATGATTATAATTCAACATCATGATTTTGTTCAAAGCTCTTTACAATCTAACAATTTTTTTTCTCTGATTTTTTGTAAAGAATATATGTTTTAAATTAGACTTGATTTGCATCTGCTTCTGTAAGCAAAAGCTTCACTATAAAGAAGCAGTTGGTGAGAAGCATGTAGTATGTACCTATTTACAGACGTTCGTTTGTGGAATGCATTTCCAGTTGAAATAAAACGCGCGCAGTCGTTACAGGTGTTCAAAAGACTTTTAAAAGAGCACTACTTGTCGTTGTGATCTTGTTGTCCTAACTGCAATCATCTAGTCTTCTTTTATTTTTCGTTGCTTGTATATGTATATACTATGTATGTATTTATGTATCTATAATTTTGGATATGTATATATTTGTGTATCTATTTTATTGTATTGTATAATTCATATTTGCACCAACGACAGTCCCATTTTATGTCAAGAAAAGTCACTGTCCATTCTAAGGTTGCCTGGAAGAGATCGCAGTAATGCGATAAGGCCGCCCTTTGTATATTTTGTAGTGTGTCATGTATTTTTTGTGTTATGTATTTTTGTGGTGTACATTAAAGTATATATAAATAAATAAATACAGACTAAAGGTTATACTAAAACTGTTACATAATTCGTGCAAATTGTTGAGGTCTACTTAACTTTTATTCGGTGGAGGCGTTCTTCTTTCTCCACGGTATCCATTGTTTTACTTATTATTACTTTTTATTTATATTTTCTTTTTACCGCGATCGTCGAAGTTCCCATAAGTCATTCCGTCACGGATTTAGGATTATGTCATTGTCATTTGGTATGTCAAATGTTAAGTTTAATGTCAACCACTATGGAATTAGTATGTACAGATGAGACAGCACATCAAGCTACTACAATCTGCCAATTTTCTTTAATAGATTTTCAAGTTTATTACAGAAATAAATATCAAAAATATGTTTATAAAGGGGGTGAGTACAGAGATGACGAATAATAGAGAAGTATGGAAGAAAACTGTCTGCCTCATTGGTTTAGTGGTCGCAAGCGCTACTGCTGAGCATGAAGTCCTAGGTTCGATTTCCGGGTTGGGCAAAGTGTTATTGGGTCTCGGCTTCCAATTTAACTGGATGTAGCTGAATGCCAGTATTTTACCTCCGGAGCGACTGGCTATCTGACTGCCAGAAGTTACTGGTAATACTTGGTGTCAGACTTTCGGGTTTCTGACGACCCATAACGACTCAAAGCTCCACGAATGACAGCTGAGACCAACGGCCTAACGTGCTTTCCGAGGCACGGAGGGGTCTCGGTATGTTAAGATGATCACCCATCCACGGACCTACCGCGGCAAGCGTAGCTTAACTTTCAATCGACTCGTGCGGCTGTTATTATTTAGCCACGGGCCCCTCACCTTCTAAGTCAGTATGCTATATTCTTTATTTTGCAAAAACAATACCCTCTGTTACTTCACAATTGGGTAAAAAGGGCCCCCAAAAAAATTGAGACAGGGCATTAGGATCAGCTACGCCACTGCGCCATAGTACTGTATAACTGCGCCATAGTATTAAGTTCTATTCAGAAAAAGGTGGACGACGTGTATAGGAAATAGAAAGCAATTCTGAACGTTCTAGGGTTGTGTCGGCGTCTGTATAGGAACTTGGTAGTTTTATTTAGAAACAGCGGAAGGTGTGACTTGTGACAAAAAAAAAGAAAAAACCCGAAAAGTTCGAGAATTAAGAAAACGTAGGGCGCAATCTAAGAGCGAGCGCAGTGAGCTTGAAAATTTTTGCACCCACGGGCTTATTTTATAAAGATGATTAAAGTGACGTCTACACGTCCAAAATGTATGGTTAAACAGTCCGTCGCTGATCATTACTTTAAGCAACGTTTATGAATGATGGGGTTAGTCTCAGTTAGGTAAAATTTTCTTTTGTAAAGGACAATGAGTAATGGTGGGCCCACCTCTCAATAGACATAAAATACTCATGAATGATTAGGTATTTTTATGCAGAATAAAACTTGGTATTACGAATAAGGTTAAAAGTCAGTATTTTCGGAGTTATACTACCTATTATTATACTGCCGTAAAAGTGATTCCAAACTAAAAGCAATTAATGATCGTAGTTTACTTATAAGATAAACATTTAAACATTACCCAAACTCAAACAAGACGGAACGGTTGGCGCAGTGATTAAGTGATTGACTGCTGCACTGTGTGTAGCAGATTCGATTCCCGCATGGAACAAATATTTGTATGACCTACAAATAATTGTTCCGGGTCTGGCTGTTTGTGTATGTGAGTTTAAATGTTTTTAAACGCACCCACAACACAGGACAAATTCCTAGTATAAAGCAGTCTTAAAAAAAAACTGTATCGTGTATAGTCATTGCATAAGTCCCTACCTGCTCCCCTCTCTGCCTGAATTCAACTAATTCCGGGACGAATAATAATTCTTTTTTGTTTTAAAATGAAATACATGTATTATTAGTATTACTACCTTATAAATATCCATAAAAAACATGTTAGACTGAGACAACTTTAAGATGTCGTATCTTTGAAAGTTCTAACATTTGACCATAGTTTTATTAGCAACTAATGTTCCACTTAAAAAGCCCTATGCAATGGTATATCAAATGTTACTATTGAAAGGTGGGCCCATACCCCATACATTTATTTCCCACTGTCCTTTAGGAAAAATATGAGTTATTTTGTCAGTCTATGTAGAACAGTTTAAAAATGAAGAAAATGTATGATGGAAGAGCGAGCGAAGCGAGCTCGGAAATTCCAGCTTTTACGTTTATATTTTGCAGACGTGCGCCCTCCCCCCTTTCACTAATGCCTTCAACTACGAACTGCGTCTTCTGTTCTCTTTAAGATTTGATTAAAAAGTACATACTTCTCGAGATTTGGGGGCTGACCACCAGCTCTTATAGCAGGGCAGAAGTTGAATTGCACTGCTTTTTTGTTCTATAACTAATAAGTACAAAAAAGCAGTGAAGTTCAACTTCTGCCCTGCTATAAGAGCTGGTGGTAAGCCCCTTGGGGTCCCCTAGGTCTGGGGGAAGGGGCAGGGGGCAAATAAATACGAATAACTAAACTTTTAATAACTTTTATACGATATTTTTGCCTTCAACATGCTAAGAGGAATAACTTGTAAAGCTTTTTTGCAAGGCCCCCTCAGACGCGAGGCCGTCGGCAGTCACCGACGCCTCGCCCACTCCTAACGCCACCACTGGACTTATGCCTAGATCATTAATATCCTACTAAGCACTGGATTGTGGGACATGGTATTAGTAAGTACTTAATTTTGAGCATTGAGCTACGTTAATGTTCTTGTGAAATTGTCACTGACAGTTACTGTCAGTGTCAAGCGTTATCAATGTTTACCTACCTTTATTTCTATTATTTTGATATTTTCTAGGTTAGGTTTTCGTGACCACTGTACCAGAAACCAGGCTTTTTAAAACACGCACAAATTATTATAAAAATGAAGAATAAAACAAATATCATGGACTTATTTGGCGAGGCCGAGTTTAATCAGAGCTATGTTAAAGTTTGTGCACCAATGGTCAGATATAGTAAAGTACAATTCAGAACTCTTGTGAAAAAGTAAGTTATTTGTGTAGAACGTGTGTGAATAAATTCAATTATTTTGAATATATAGATAGCAGAAATGCATGTTAAGTTATGAAAAAAGGAAAGTCGCAATATATCTATATGCTATTTGTTTCAGCTATGGGGTAGACCTATGCTTCTCGCCTATGATATTAGCGGATTCGTTCTGTCAAAATTCAAAGGCTCGTTTCAGTGAGTTTGCAACTACAGTCAATGATACTCCTTTGATTGTACAGTTTGCAGCTAATAATCGTGATGACTTTATAGATGCCTCCAAACTGGTTTATACATATGCAGATGGTGTGGATTTGAACTGTGGTTGTCCACAAAAATGGGCTATGAAGGATGGTTATGGGTGTGCACTTTTATCAAAACCTGAAATAATACATGACCTAGTAAAAGGTATTAGAAACAGTTTGCCCAATAACTTTAGTGTATCTGTTAAAATAAGGATACTGAAAGAATTAAACCGGACCATTGAAATGTGTCAGCAGTTAGAAAAGTGTGGTGTAAGTTTCTTGACAGTTCATGGAAGGACACCATCACAGAAAAGTGGTGACAAAGTAAATGCCGTTGCTTTACATGATGTAGTTGATTCAGTACAAATACCCATAATTGCAAATGGTGGCATAAAGTCACTGGAGGATGCAGATGATTTGCACAACCAAGTGAAATGTAGTGGTGTGATGGCTGCCAGTGGCCTTCTTACAAACCCTGGACTGTTCAGTGGCACAGCAAGCACTCCATTAAGTTGTGTAAAAATGTGGATGGACATGAAAGATAAAGAAAGTGATAAAATAACATTTCAGTGTTATCATCATCATTTAGTTTTTATGTTAGAAAAAGTGTTGACAAAACAAGAAAAACTAGTGTTTAATCATCTAAGTACATTTGAAACTGTTGATAAGTTTTTACATGAATATTTAATGAATTCTGTAGATGATAGTATAAAGTTTAAGTTTAATCTAGATGAATTTATTGATTGTGAATTTGCAGATGAAATAACACTTAAACATTCCAGTAAATGTAGGGGTTGTGGAAAAAGTGTGTGTTATTGCATTTGTTATAAATATGATTCTAGTACAACAGATGGGAATTATTTTGTATCTTGTGTAAAAGATGATGATTCACTTGACTTAAATATTTTTGATGAAACTTGTTAAATAGTAGTGTATTTTGATAATATATATTCAAATATTTATTTTATTGAACAAATATTTGATTTATTTTATCTTTTTCATTTACTAAAAGAAGTATGTATTTGGAATCTATCTGGCTAATTAAATCATCATCATCGCCTGCCTAGCCTTTTCCTAAATATGTTGGGGTCAGCTTCCAGTCTAATCGGATGCAGCTGAATACCAGCATTTTACATGGAGCGACTGCCCATCTGACCACAATCCCAGTTACTCGGTTATACAATACCCCTTGGTAAGACTGGTTGTCAGACTTTTGGGCTTCTGATTACCTGTAACATCTGTCAAAGATCCACAAATGACAGCCGGGACCAACGACTTAACATGCTTTCCGAGGCACGGAGGGGTTTCGGTATGTAAAGATGGTCACCCATCCACAGACCAACCGCGGCAAGCGTAGCTTAACCTAATCGATCGATCTGTGCCGCTGTTATTATTTAGCCAGAATTCCTCAGGGCATTACTCTTGTTCCCATTTTGCTTACATGACACATCATACTGGTGTGTTCGGTATTACAAAAATTTATCATTTTCTGTTTTTACATACTCAATTATTTAAACTTTCGTTTGGTCTATTCTCTGTAAGTGTCTTGCTACTATAAATACATGTAACGGTTTGATCAACAAACATAACTATTCCGATTTGTATTATTATTTAAAGTTTTAAATGGTCATAGTGTAAAATCAGCCTTTTGGACTTATCATGTATGTCGCCGCCAAGTAGCTTAATTAGCCTTTCAGTTAACAGTAACACCCTAAGCCTTCTTACCTTACGGCTCCGAGCAACCAGCGGCCTGAATGATATTCAGCCAATGCGTCTATAGTGACTGGCCGATGCTTAAACCTTTAATACAATTGGGTGCTTATGTGACGAAAATGTTGATATAAGCAGTTAGGTAAATAGTTTGGCAGCTCATAGGGTACGTTATAACTGCGACCAACCATATATACCAGACACCACAAATATATCTCTTTACAACTTAGAAGTTTTGCATACCTTCCTATACAGCAATTAAGTAGGTACTTAGTTCGCTTAAATTCGACCAATTTCTGAATCGAAAATACAAATCCTTTACCATTTTGGTTAATTTTTAAAGGACATATCAATCTCAATCTGAATTATTTTGAAGGATATTGCTAATCCATTGATGTACGAAAAATTTGTCTGCTCAACAACGTAATTAGCGCAATTAATATTGTTAAACTGTCAAAATTAAAGCTGCATACCGCGGTAAATTAAGTAGGATGTGTTCCGACGAAGAAAAGGCAACATACAACTTTAAAACGATACTACGGTTAACTATTCGTTATGGCTAGGAAATATTGATCATAAAGGGTCATATGTAAGTATTACCTATATCACAAGATCAGGAAACGGTTAGTGGAAGCCGATCTCAAATATAGAAGTACTTAAATATTAAAAAACCGTTCTTCACCGAGACACTATAAAACACTTTTTTATTTATAAAAAACTAGCTTTTCCCCGTGACTTCGTCCGCGTGTAATAACATGTCCTTAATCATAATTTTTAAATCGGATGAGTAATTTCAGAAATTACCTGCTAGATCCAAACTTACACAACTTAACCTCTTTTTAATATTACGGTGAAAAAAAAATATTTGAAAGTAGGTACTAAACGGTGTAAGCAGAGTGGAGTTTGAATTTTTTTTTGTACCTACTCGATAAATGGCATTATGCATATGACGCGATTTTCTGAATCGCGATATCACCTGGGTTAGGCCATAGGATACTTTTTATCCCGGTAGTACGTTCCGTTACGTTGCGTTTTTTCCATGGGATAGTTTCAGACATCCACGCAGGCGAAACGGCGCGCAAAAGCTAGTCTGGAATAAATCTAGTCGATGGAGGTAAAGGTTTGTAATTATTACAGGAAAACAAAACGATGTCACTAACCAGCACAGTTTTTGGAAATCAGCAAAATCGTAAAAACTTTAAAGACGAATGGCATTTCTGATGTCTTCTCAAGTTTGAACATGGAAAAATAATCGTACAGCGAGTCCGACTCACTCATTGTCGGGTTTTCTTTTAAACTTTGTCCTAGGTACACTAGAAATTTCTCCTGCGTCGTGGATGCGTTTATAGTCAATCAAGACAATTTGTTTGCTTACCATCTCAGATCCCACGTTCGTTCATAGGGTCAAATCGCATATCAGTACACCCTTACTGCGACGAAATAAAATACGCTATCAAAGTTAAATAGAATCACACCAAAGACGAGCAGCTGCGAACTGTACATATATATCGTTTACAGATACGTCATCGGTCGTCATCATGTGTGTGTGACGACACGACTGACAGTTATTTATCTAATTAACTTGGTCGTCTTTGGTAGTAACACAAGTCTCACTTATAAACACAACTAGAAAATTTATAGAAGAGTCCAACTTAAATCGCAAGCTCTGTCAATCCTTGAGCCATTGCGCCAGCACCTTAATTGCGTAACACACGATCAATCTATACATATTGTAGTCTTTGCGATCAATCATAATCTGAATGATTTTGAAGGATATTGCTAATGCATTGCTTCATATGTCCAAAAAATTGGTCTGCTCAACAATGTAAATAATGAAATGAATGTTGTAGAACTGTCAAAACGAAAGCAATTACTAGTGTTAGGGCCGATTATAGGTATACGTGGAATAAAATTGGCGTCTGACAGTTGTAGTAATGGTATCAGTTCTAGACTGTTTTTAGTAAAAAAAATAATCTCAGGATACCAGACTTCTTCTAGGTATAAAGTTTGGTGAGATTCGTCCATAGTGTGTTACGCAATTACCCCGCAGGTCCGACTTATCTTTGCTTACAATAACTTTATCAATACCTACCATTTTATCCTACCCAAAAAAGGAGAGTTATGTTTTAGACGTTCAAATTGATGAACCTCTTTGTAGATTTACACCCCCGTTAGGTACTTTACATTTATGATAAGGCGGAGAGTGACAAACAGGCCGTCAAAATATTTTATTTTCCAAAGTTTAATAATTATATTTACCTACCCATGTTATGTGAAAAAGGTAGACCGGTCAGGCGGGTCACAGTTAGTTGGAATAGCCTTTCTAATTTAGATTTTATCTTCCCTCCTACTTAATCAGACGAAAAATAATTCCGAGAATTAGTGTAGGTAAGTTACTTCGGGCTTTAATTGCTGAGTTAAGTTACAATTACAAGTTTACGTGTAACACTGAGTGTGTAAACCGCCTATTAGAGAGCACATTAAGTCAAACATTACTACACTTATAAAAAGAAACTGACAATGAGAATATTAGATGAGCGTGACTTTAAGTTAAACATAATTATTATACCACTTTTAGGCATTATTCACGTTACAAGTATTAATACTTGCTAGATTGAGAGCAGTGGTGGCCGTCAGGCCACGACTTACGACTTGTAGGTCGTAGGTTCGAACCCAGACAGGCGCTTTACTTTGCGTACGTTATTTCATCACCACTACTCTCAAAACAGTGAAGGAAAGCATCGTGAGGAAACCGGCATAGCTAGAACCAAAAATTCGAAGACGTGACATCTACCAACCCGCACTGGGCCCGCGTGGTGGATTACGGCCCACTCCCTCTCACCGAGAGGAGGCCTGTGTCTCAGCAGTGGGAACATTATAGGTTGATTGTTATTACCAATATTTTTAAACTTTGGCCCACATTAGGAAATCCGCCTACTTGCCTGTCGTGGGTGCGTACTTAAACAAATAGGTAGGTAGGAGCTACCTATCTAAATCTCACATTTTTATTTACTATCATCCAGACCGCTGTGGTCTTTGTTGGGCCACTTATTCGTAGCTAAAGCACTAAGTGGTGAAGGGCAGGCACAGGCTTAAGTAATTTTGACGTTCATAAAGTGCTGATTTGAGCCTAGGTAATTAGAATAAAGACTTCTAATTTTGAGAGCCAGAAGAAAGCTATATGAATACATAATTGTATCTGATTCGAGGTGGCGCAGGAAAATAGTAGACATCTGCCTGAAACTTAGGTGAAGACTTTGCCCAGGTTCCCACTTGAAATGGAATGACGTTTGATCGAATAACAAATGCTTGAAAACTTAATAGGTAGGTACTTGAAATTTATAAATTATGAGCGTGACAGTTCACTACTTCAATGAATCAAAGTCTCAAATATCTTAAGTTAGAAACATCATTTTTCGAACAACTATTAAATCGAATATCCAGAACCCCCGTGCCTTTTTTTTTTTTTTGAGGATGGGAAATCATCAAATGACCCCTCCCGCTCTGGGTGGAGCAGAAGGGAGTGTCAGACTCTTACTGACTAAAACCCACCCGTTTTCCTTCCTTAGCCCTTTATATACCAGGGCAGCGGTAACCCTTTCGGACAATCCCGCTACCCCGGCAGGCTTCGGCCCTGTCGGGCCCCGTCAACTATGCTGACATCTCTTTGAGGCGCGCGTGGAACACATACGCGCCGTCCGGCACAGGCCTGGTCCTGATCGGACGGAGAGCTACCCATTGCTCTCCGCCCGCAGGCCCGCGCCTACGGTGGCCGGGAGTCGTCACGCGGCTCCCGACGCCCAGAGCGTCTCCCTCGGCGGCTGAGGCGTGAGGATCTCTCCCTCGCCCATCCCGCCACCTCCATCGCTAGCATGACTGCTTCGCAGAAGGAGGTGACCGCCTCCCACTCCCTCTCGCCCCAGACCATGGCGAACCAGGGCCGGACGCGAGAGGTCGCCGCCGCTGCCGATCGCCTCTACGAGGACACGGCGGTGCTCTACCCAAGCGGGCCCTCCCCCCGTGCCTTGCAGTAGGATAGAAAAGATTAAATAAAATTCCCTTGTTCATAAACTAAACTAAATTTAAGTTCAGTGTATCTTTTTCTTTCTATTTCATTAAGAAAAGGACAGAAGATAAATATTAGTTTAGTCCTGTCAAATTAAGATACTCCATAGACAGTTTAGACGTGATTAAAAACATGACTACTAAAAATACGACAATTTACGTCAGGCGCTAACTCATTTGACAGGACTAAACTAATATTTATCATCTGTCCTTTTCTTAATGAAATAGAAAGAAAAAGATGCACTGAACTTAAATTTAGTTTAGTTTGTGAACAAGGGAATCGACGCCAATGCCAGTTTAACCTATCCAAATCATGATGCTCCAATTTTCTATCTCGCTTAACTCGCTCTTGCATTCTCTTAGTGAAATCACACTGAAAACAATAAATTCCCGCCCAGAGTGTTTCAATTTTCGAGCTCGCTTCGCTTGCTTATCAATAAAACTTCACGTGTCCGATTTGTTAATATCTAAGCTCCAATTTTCTAGCTTGCATCACTCGTTCTTGCATTCTCTTAGTAAGGTCACAATGACTACCAGGACCTGCCGACTCAGAATGTAATTTTATTTACTTTGTAAAAAACAATACCCTCCTTTTTAGCTTCGCCGCAGTCGGGTAAAAAGGGCTCCTAATATATTTTGATACAGGCCTTTTAGTACGTCTACTAGCTATGTCACCGACCTGGGGATAGAACCCAGAACCCCATGCTCAGCTTTTGCGCTTGCTGCCACTAGAAGATCGAGGCGATTAGGGTAATTATTGCCCTGAGCAAGAAATAAACGATTACAATAAGTACTTAGTAATTATTTAAAAAACTTAAAAAATGAAACTCAAGATGCAGCCTTTTGGCTCCATTATATTTCAAGAGTATCTATAGTGGGTGGTGCAGTCTGGTGTACCTAGGTACTTACCTAGTGGGTTTATACATTGCGGGATTATTTTACTTGCATTTTTTGGCCTTGCAATGTATGCAGAAAGCATTAGACGTCGTAAAAAATAAAACAGCATGGGTTAAAACCGTGAAAGGAAGGCTAAGTTCTAAAGGTAGGTTCTTACCTACTTCTCGATGGGTGTCAAAGAAAAATATACCTGTGCACTTAATAACACCGCGTATTGTATAAATGACAAAGTAACAACTAAATCTGTATGATTAATATCTATAACTGTATGTTCCATGAGTGTCTCGCACATTTGCACGAATTTGCATAACGAGTTTTGAATAAAAACTGAAAAGCTCTTGCTGGAAATATTCACAAACAAGAATCTAACTATTATTTAGTTAGTAGGCAATCGAATATTTTTGTTGAAAGTCCATTATACGGGTTTTGTTGGCACACGTAAAGTATGGAATAACGCATGCCATTAAAAGAGGCAGCAGTATGGTCAGCGGTAAGACACATTGGAGCATGCGTGTTGGATACCGTCAGTGTGGAGGACTCACGCGCAGACATTGGTTCGGTCCCCTGTCGGTGAATTTCCCGCGCTTTTGGACGAAAATATTTATGTGTACATAAGTGGAAATTAAATGTTGGAGATTTTAAATCGCTAGAGTAAGTCTAATGGAACTTTTTTAAATCGCAGCGAACAATTATAAGATTTTTTCAACTTTTTCCGAAAGTTTTATAAGATTTTTTTTTGTATATAAATTCGTGTACATAATTAACTATTCTATTTATACGTAGAAGTGGACAATTTATAACTTGGGTACTTTCCTAGTTTATTTATTTTTTAAAGAAAGGGTTTTTCAGTAACCGTCATTTTCAGTTTTTTCTGGTCATGGATAATTAACGAACCTAACCTATTCTACTTAATTATTAGAATCAAGTAAAAACTAAAACACAAAAAAAAAACTTTTAAGAATTTTTTACTAAAACAATGCTCCATGTTTGTAGAAATCCGGTAAATTTCATGTTGTCTGTAATTATGTATGGTAAAGCTATAATTTTCTGACTTAGTATCTAAAGTTACTTAAGTGTCTACAGTGGAATGCGTTTATTATGAATCTACCTTATATTGACCAACAGCTTAATTCGTACTAATTGCAGTGCGAAGTCTGGTTTTCATATAAAATTTATAATAACAAAGTTTAATGACTTCGCTTATATGTCGCAGATGAATTATTTTTAAGAAATGGGTCATAATAATCGAAATCTACGTGACACACTAAGGGTTGATTTTTCAATCATCTGATAACTTTATAATACGAGGAAACTTTTTTAAAATTGACAGTTATTTCATACAAAAACTGTCAAACGTCAATTTTTTTCCTCGAATAAAAGTTATCTGGCGATGGAAAAATCAGCCCTAAGAAGAAATAAAACATATCGAATGTATCTCTGTATTAAATATCGAATGTATCTCTGTATTAAAATTTTTATTCTGTTTGTTTTGTGTCAGCTCATGTTTCTTTTTCATGTTTTAACATACAATTTGTAGTTCAAGAAATATAGCAAATTGTTTATTTCCGAAGACTATGCTTTGTATGACGTGTTAGTCACTTCCTTTCTATGTCATTAGATGCGGATTCTACTGTACCTACTATAGACAAGTTAAACGATTTCATTTTCATTCTTGTACTACATGTGTGATAGTAGGTTTAATTTGCTCCGACCTTCTATTTCATTACGTGTCAATATTGGCTTTAAGCTATTTAAAGCTCTCTACCATAGAATCTGACCATTTCCTTAGTTCTGTGGTCCTACATGTCGGTTTTAATTTTATGTGATAATGTGGGACGCATATCCATCATTTTTGGAAGTTCTTTTAAAGCACAAAGCATTGATGTCTCCAACTTTTTTATTGACCGTTTACATTGTGTAATGTTTATCTACAATATTTTTCTCTACCGTAGGCCTAGGCAGTAGAAATTATTATCTACTAGCTTTTGCCCGCGACTTCGTCCGCGTGAAGCAAATTACTTGATTTTTTCCCGTAAGAACCTTCTACAAAGTATTAGAAAACTTAAAAAAAAAAGATGGATGAAATCGGTAAAGTCGTTCTCAAGTTATGACGTGACCAAGGGAAATAGGCATTCATTTTTTTATATAGGTATATTATATAGATAATAATTTGATCCGTCGCTGTGGTACGGGTTATTAATTTTTTGCGTCCCACAAAATTAACCGAAATTGCTTTATTTTGATGTTTCGCCCCTAACCGAATAATAAGTTTTTAATTTGTACTTTAAAAACATTACCCTCGAGAGGCTTGTTGCTAATTAGCAACAAGCCTCTCGAGGGTAATGAGAGCTAATATAATAATAACAGCCGCACGGGTCGATCGATCAGGTTAAGCTACGCTTGCCGCGGTTGGTCCGTGGATGGGTAACCATCTTCATGACATACCAAGACCCCTCCGTGCCTCAAAAAGCACGTTAAGCCGTTGGTCCAGGCTGTCATTCGTGGATCTTTGACAGTCGTTACGGGTCTCAGTTGATCGAAAGTCTGACAACCAGTCTTACCAAGGGGCATCGTTTTACCCAGTAATTGGGTTGTGAAGGTCAGATAGGTAGTCGCTCCATGTAAAATACTGGTATTCAGCTACATCCGGTTAGACTGGATGCCAACCCCAACATAGTTGCGAAAAGGCTAGGCAGATAATGACTTTAAAACCATTACTCTCCTTTTGGCCTTTGCCACAGTCGGATATAAAACCAAGTGTATTATTCTTTTTGCGACCGAACCATTCATTGTGACGTTCATTCCGATTTTTCAGCTTTCCAGCAGAGCAAGTATACCAGCTAAAATGGCGAAAAAGCGATTCGATATCTATTTCCGTTAGAATTGTAAAAGTCAACGAAGTAAGAATTTTGTAGATGTGAAGTCTGATGGGCTGAGTGAACAGGGAGTGCTGTAGATGAAATTTAAGATCAAATATAAATAAATCAATGTTTGTTTTTGAGTCCAATAACTTCTATAGTGTTTGCAGTAACAAGAGGGAAGTAAGAACTAGAATGTAAGAACCATAAAAACAAGGCTGTCTCACTCTGAGCCTATGTTATTACAAAACTATACTTTTACGTTTGGAAAAATCAAAAAAGTGTTTAGGTTCTAATTGGTATTTGGTACCAATTCACCAATTAAACACACTTAGGGGAAAAAAAACAACAACATTAAATAAAACAATAATCTTTATAAGTTAGGCTTAAACTTAGCTTTTACATTTACTTTTAAAGACTATAATGAAACGTTTTCTTTTTTACTAACCGTAGCATGGTAATGCGCATGAGTATCGGTCATCCTTGCATTTCTCTTCTGTGAGATATTATACTCTTACTGTCCAGTTACCTACCTACAGCAAACAGTAATATACAGTTGTAAATATTGGAAATTGCCTGAAATATTAGCCATAGATATCCGCTAGGTAAACAATAGACAATAGTCTCCATTACAAGTAGGACAAGAAAGAGGCTGCCAATGTTTCATGGATCACGGGTTATTAATCTTAATCTTAAAATACCTTCACGAGTTAATTGATATCGACGAATCGGTAATTAACGTTACAATACGACAGCATCGATAGCATGTGTATTCTGGTTACTGGAATATGCTGTAGATAATTGATAATGTACTAGAAACTAATCAGACCTTAGCTTTCTACTTTTAGTAGTAGGCAAGCATTGTTGGAAAAAGCTTTTTCACGCCATTTATTTTTACTCAGGTATTTTTACAAAGACATTAATTTTTAGCAATGCTTAGGTCTTGTACTCGATGTTGTGGTTTTTACTCTATGAAAACATGAAGGAGCTTCGCATCAATCATGTTTAGTATTTGAAGTGAAGCGCTATACATTTTATCCCCTTACTGTGGACTTGATCTCGGCAGCAATGTGATAAACCAATAAATCGGCGAGGTCACACCTACTTCATTTGGCATTAAATACTCGGACAATTATGTGCTTCATGCACGTTAATTGATCTTGTAAATCTGGTATAATTGATACAAAACTTAAATTAAGCGCAGTACAAATAGGCACTGCTAATGAATAGGCTTTCATACAAATATAACATTGCAAACCAATTCCATTTGCTCACTTAAATTATCGACGTTTTGGGTTAAGTATAACTGTCAAGTCAGACGTAGGTAGTAGGAAGTGTATAGGTCGGCGAGATGATGCATCTAATTTTCTTCTTGTTTGATTAGACCTATTTGCTCTACACTTTCACGAGTGGTGCTACTTTAAAAACGTTGACCTGGTCGGGTGTGTTTGGATAATTTAGCCTTTACTGGCATGTGAGACATCGGGCGTGCATGTCACTGCTACAGCACAGATACCGAGCAGAGGCATCTATTTGCACGATCGGCGAGGAATTAAAAGTGTGTCACAAACATAGCGTGTTTACAGACGTCCGAGTTTGGTTCCGTGCTCTCCGGATCGCTGTTGAAGCCCCATCCAAATTACTCGAGAATTGCGTGAAAGAAATTTTTAAATTATTTCTCTAATTCATTTTGTAACGGTGTGTTTTCACAGGCTATTATCAAGTGTGTTATGGTTATTTTATTGTAAATGTTTAAAGTACTGTTCATGATCACTGCTTTTCCACAACTTTTTATGTTAAACGTATTCAAACCTTTTTAAAATCTTTAACTTATAGGTAACTAAACTACGAGTAAAACGAGAAAATTATCACCAAAGAAAAGTAACTGACAAGGGATAAAATATAATAGTTAATACATTTCTCTTTCATTAATATTTCAGATGTGTGAATGGCTATCGCACGGGGAGTGGTGCGATGTGAAACTCCTGTGCGGCGGGCGCGCATTCAGCGCACATCGCGCCGTGCTCGCTAGTGTTAGCACTTTTCTCAGAGTAAGTAAACACTTCCCTCTGTCATGTTCTTCAAAGCTTTTATCAACTCTATACATGATTGTACAATGACTAATTAGCAAAATTCTCTTACAGCGTCTTCTCCTTTCTTGTCCCACAGATGAGTCGCCGACTTTTATCGTTTTGCCAGATTTTGACCTCGACGCTATGTCATCTGTGCTTTATTACATTTATAATGGAGAAGTCATTGTACAAAAAGAAAAAATTGAAATGTTTCTAGACATTATAAAAGCCATGCAAATATTTGTCGACTGTCAATATTTGCGGCAAATGTCGGATACACTGGAGTACAACAATTTCGACTCAAGTTTTCACTATGAAACTGATTTGTCAAAAAGAAATATATTTACTTTAGGATTTGAAGGCTGCAGAGACCAACGATACATTAATATAAAGAAAGGCAAGGAAATCCAGGATGTATTACAGTATTCAGTTAGCAACTCAGATTGCAAAGATACGCTGGTACGTAGTCAGAATCCAAGAGGAGAGCGTCAGTCTTCTTTAGGAAATCTGAAATCGCCGTATGGAGACCGACAAAGGAACTCTTTTCTACGTGATTTATTTATCGAGACATATCCTCGAAACGGTAATGTTAACGGTCTGACGGCAGGCGTGCTAGCAATATCAAATGAATGCTATCGTGCTCCGGCATCTGTGCTCTTGACGAATGCAAATGGCAAACATCTCAGCGCCGACGGTTCACTCTTAGAACCATATAAAAAAACGAACGAGCACATCAGTCATTCGCCTACAGTATTTCACCTTCGTAAGCAGCAGCGATGCACTCGAGATGAACCAGATTACAGTGAAACTAACAAAACATTGTATGACCAATCTTATCTACAAGTTTGTTCGGCTGAGAAAAGTAACAAGACACATGTTTATGCCACTAAAACAAGTAATTTACCGATGAATATATTAATGAACCATGCCCCTATGTCAGCTAATCCGTTTCTTCAGTTGGGGATGCAGAAACAGATTCTGTCAGGATTTTATGTTCCTTCCTTGGACTTTAGTATCGCACCATCAGTGTTTGATTCGATAAAACCGATGTCAGTTCATAGAAATAGATCCGTCATTGCCAATGCTAGTGATGCAAGCAATAAAGAAATAGACGTGACAACGTCTGCTAAAGTAACTATTTTAAATCATGTATTAGAGAGTCCATGGAGCCCTCGGATTCCTAACAACTATAAACCGTTCCGTAGAAAAACTGAACACTTGTTGCAGTCGCAATCGTCTAAACAAAAAGTATGTATGTCCAGACGCCATCAGCACATCAAGCTACTACAATCTGTCAAATTCATTTAATAGATTTTCAACTTTATCGCTAAAGCGTTAGTTTCAAAGTTGATTGAGGAAATTTGACAATTTCGGGTAGCTTGATGTGCTGGCGTCTGTACCTTAGGTTTTTTTTTGTCATATTTAATGTTGGTCAGGTACATCCGTTTGACGATAATCTAACATTACTTTTCCAGACAAACGAAAATAGCATAGTAAACGATAGCAATAACAATGTTCCCAAACCTAATCTATCATCAAGTTCGGATGCGGTTAGCGAAACCGAGCCTGCAGGGGACGTGAGCAAAATCACAACAGTGGCATGTCTACCAAATACCCGGAGAGATGACTTCAAGTGCACTATTTGCAATCAGGTATACTTAACTTATTAGCTATATGGTTATAGGTCAAAATTAGACAACATTCTTGTATGGTGTTGCCCTCGTTCTGTCAAAATATGACCACCCCATTTTTATCTTTAGAAACTACTAATTGTGTATGTGGGAGAGATGATCAGGGTTGCAAAATCCCAGTATTAAGTTTAGCAAGAAAATAGGCAATGAACGGATTACCGTTGAGCACAGCATCAGCTGTACAACCTTGTGGTGGATCTAGTTCCTAGGATTCTGGCGACAGGCCAAACTGCACTCACGTACGTAGCAACTATGAAAACCGGCGTAGCATATTATGAATGGAATAATACCATGCATGCATCGGAATAATACCTATTATTAAAGTGGAATTGACAATATCTTGAGGGTTGTTTTAAATCAAACACGTCTTCTTGAAGCAATACCGATAGCGTTTCCTTAATACCTAGGTTTGCTTTCACCGCGCTGAGTGGAAATGTTTTACGCTAAAATGCATTTATATTCATGTAGTCGTTTGCATTCGCGGTTGAAATGCTACGTCCACTAAGCTGTTATTTCTTGGTCTATAGTAAAGTGCCTGAAGTTGGGATGCCTGTATAAACAATATATTTACATGTTATGTATTATTTTATAGTCATTTTATGTTATTTGTTATATGTGAAGTCACGTAACTAACTTGTAATGTTTCTTCGTAAGCACATAAATTATTGAAATTCCCATTATTCTGAAGAAAACGGTTTACTTGAACAAGCCAAAGTTATGAACTATAACTTACACATAAATTAATATAAATAGTGAATTTGCGTAGGTCCTGTATATTATCTTCCGCTCTGTAACTGTAAAGTGTAAGTCTATCAACATCAACAAATTAGAAGTATTAAGCTGTCGGAACTAGAACCACATAAGTAATTGCATAATAATATGCACTCAAGTTTAGAGCTCCATCAAATCTGCGAAGTAAATACAGTAAAATAACAATGCAATGATTCCAGCTTTGGGCGACCACGCCCACTTTTCTCAGCTTTTATTCCATTCGATGACTTACATTTCACTCATAATGATTATTAATCGTTTTCCAATATGTACTATTTCCAGGTGTTCACGAGTAGCGAGTCGCTCGCGGTGCACATGCGGCGTCACTCGGCGATCGCGCGGTACTCCTGCGGCGAGTGTTGCAAAACGTTCTCCCAGTTGCGCAACTTCAAGTACCACATGTCCATACACCGAGGGACCAGGGAGTTCGCAGCCACCTGCACCGTGTGCGGCAAGTACTTCAATGACAGAGGATATCTCAGCAGCCATATGAAAATCCATCGGTGAGAGATTATTGTACCTTACTGTTTTTGGAAAAACTTGTATGCAAGATAATTTCAAGCTACGTAATAAGTTCTTAATTAAACAGAAGCATGTAAAGCATTGATTTATTAATAACTAGCTGTTGCCCGTGACTTCATCTGCGATCCAGGATGAAAAGTAGCCTATGTTCTTCCCCAGGTCATGGTCTAGCCATGTGCCAAATGTTATCCAAATCCGTTCAGTCGTTTTAGCGTGAACAATAAAAAATACAAACATTCAAAAAGTCAAATGTTTTCCCTTTCCGTTTTCAGGAACCGGAAAGAGTACAAGTGCACACTCTGCCCCAAGTCCTTCAATCAACGCGTTGCTTACAACATGCATGTGAGGATCCACACAGGTAAATTGATAATATATCACATAACGCTTGTAATCCCCAAATGGGAAGGCAGAAGTGTCCCTATAGTGCGCCCAAATTTCACCAGTTAGGTTTCAGTCCCGTGTAGTAAGGGGCCTATTACCATCAATCAGGTACAAAGTCAGACTCCGAGCTGCTACTGACAAATTCCTGGTGGAAAACTCAATAGCACTTTTCCAGACCCGGGAATCGAAAGTGGGGCCTCAGCAGTAGCGCTTGCGACCACTACACCAACGAGGCAGTTCATAGATATCCTGTTGATAATATTGCAGAAGTTATAATATCTTTGGTCGTCTTTGTTGCCACCTGTGGATCTGCCACAAATCATTGTTATGGGACTAAAAGAGTGTTTACTTACTCGTTGTTTAATTGGTTTACCACATTGCTATAGGCCAAAGATTGCATAAAGAAGAACAAAAGGATGCTTGATAACAATGAAAACCCTAAATGATCTACAATTTTTTTTTAAGAAGCATACAATATATTAGTACCTACATATAATAGCGCCAATGTTATGAACCAAAATGGTGTGTCAGTCTTTATAATACTATTTATAATACTAATCACCGGTGTCGAGCCCAAGTACACCTTAAATTAGTTACGTAGTGCTAATTTGGCACTTTCCCCAACGTGCACGATTTCTAGATCCTTCAAATAGATCTACAGTTTCTTAGAGAGGTTGTCATAGAAATCTGATAATGTTTCTTTCATTGTAAACATTATTCTTAATATCACTTTTTCGATGATCAAAATATGTTTCTTATTGACATGGAGTATTTATCAATATACTACATATGTACACAGTAAAAAACGTAGTTGCTTTTCGTGTCTGTCTATGTGACCGCTTAGTTCTTTTATGCTAGGTACACAATGGATTTTGATGCAGTTCTAGTATTTAGAGAATTTATTCCGATAGGTTTATGTGTATCTTTACATGTGGCCTTTCCACTATAGTAAGAAGCAGGGGAAAGTCGCTAGTTACCTTATAATTTTACATATTTTTATAAGGTGTAAGAATTGCGATGGTAGCCCACGTAGGTCGCGGTTGATCTTGCACCTGAGTTCTAAGTTTTTCACGCCAAAAATAAAAAATCTGTAACGAACCTCAACGTTGCTAGATTCGACAGTACCTTCTAAGTATTCTAGCATGTATAGACTGCCTTGCTTTATTCCTTGTATTAAGGCTACCTCTGTTTTTGTGGTTTCAGGTGTAAAGCCCCACGTGTGCGAGGAGTGCGGCAAGGCTTTCTCCCGCAAGATGCTACTGAAGCAGCACCAGCGCACGCATTCGGGCGAGCGCCCGTACGCGTGCCCGCACTGTGACAAGCGGTTCGCAGACCGCTCCAACATGACGCTACACTTGCGACTACACACAGGTCAGTCAAACAAAGAAGAGAGAGGTGATAATATATGGTTGACATTATTATTTGCTGTTGTTGGCTGGATGCAGGTAGTATCTCCCTAGTCGTAGGTACCACTACCACCGATGCTCTGCCTTTTAGCAGACTAACACCAACATCAGATTTACCTTTGACGATCTGGTTGATTTGATTTTTCTGGTTGACTTACATTTATAACGTTTCAACGGAGGCAAATGTTCCGTAGATTTACCGAATAATAATCGGTTAGTTACATATTATGTAAAATATATCGAGAAATGAAATTCAAAATGCAAATCTAGATTTACAATGTAACTAAGACTTTCGACTTCTAGTATAGATAACGCATAATTACTTCCAGTGATGTGACCTTGTGCTCGACATTCATGATCAAAGCTAAATGAAATTAATTAGATACCGTTATCACGTCATTAGGTACTCAATACATATATTCTAGACTAGATTGGAAAGTGCATCACACGGAAATTCACACAATAAATATATGACAATTAAATGATATTTTATTCAAATAATAATAATACAACTCTATTACTGTCTTCTTCGTGTCTTCTCATACAGAGAAGGTAATATATTATCTTCTCTGTATGAAAATGTATTATAATCTTTTTTTAAATGCTAACTTACTGTAGCTTATGACGTTTTTGGCACAGGTACAAAGTTTAATAGAAAAATCCTTTCCAGCTCACTACGCTCTCTTAAGTTAATAAACAGACGGTGCGTTTCTGGTTTTTTAACTGATACCAGTTAAAAATCAATTATTTTGTGTTATAGGGGTGAAGCCGTTTTCCTGCACGCTGTGCCCGAAGTCTTTTACAAAGAAGCATCACTTGAAGTCACACCTGAATTTCCACACTGGCTCCAAGCCGTACTCGTGTCCTCGCTGCAAGCTGGCCTTCACCCAGTCCTCGAACATGAGGACGCATCTCAAGAAGTGTCGAGCGCCTGAAACAGTCAGCAGTGACACTCCTCAGACTGGAGAAACGACAGTGCAGCTGCACACGTAGTGAAGTGACGAGCTTGAAACGAAACGAACGATTGAAACGTAACTTGCGTGTATTTTTATTTTATTTAACCTTATTTTGCTCCTTGTTATACATACCACTTAAATAAATGAAGAAAATATAATTGCTCTATGATACTTTAATATTGGTATTTTGGGACGACAGTGTCAACAAGAAATCCAGACAGTACATATTTCAGTCATGGCGGTCAATCTCAACTGAGACTAGCTTCCGGTGCGAGAGATATTATAGTGCACAAGTGTGTGCGCAGACACAGATAATATATACTCTCTCTTCCTTCACTCGCATACTCCGATGAGTCCGAAAGAGATCAGAGGGGCAATTCTCGTAATTTTAAGACCGTTCACAGTCTGATCTCAGTCTCAATCTGTCAAAAAATACTTCTAATTTCCCTACATTTTGACAAGTTTTTGACATTTGTTTGTCGCTGATATGAGACTGCGACTAGATTTTGAACATTTTAAATTACGAGAATTGGCCTTCTGGTGCAGGACTAACGGCTTAATAACGCCCTTTTCGAGCCATGGGATTATCACACTGCTAATTTCCAAACCCCGGACTGTTAGTAAGAAGTTCCTATTGGAAAAATACAATAACACTTCAACAAGTACCAGGTACTTAACAAAATAGGAAACTAAAAAAGAAATCGAAGCATCTATGAGTCTACAAGATCTTCAAAGTTCTTATGTTCACAAAATGGAAAAGAATCTACATAAAATGGAAATAAAATAATAACAGTAAAACAATAACCAAATGAAATTATTGTCATTACAACTGTAAGAAATCTGAGGGGCACGTCCCGTAATTTTATGAACGTTCACAGTCTGATCTCAGTCTCAATCTGTCAAAAATACCACTAATTTCCCTACATTTTTTACATGTTTTTGACATTGATTGTCGCTGAGATGAGATTGCGACTAAATTTTGAACGTTTTTAATTACGAGAATTGCCCCTCTGTAGTTAATCTGTCCACAAAATCTCATCTTCTGAGACGAGTATATGTCAAATGTCAAATAATTGTAAGACTATTTCACTAGTTCGCCCCCTGTTACATGGGACAAACATAAAAAACAAGGCGTGATGTTATGTTATGTATAATCTGGGCACTCGACTTCTTACACGACTCTTTTCTTACAAAATAAACTTTGCCCTTAATAAGAAGCCTTTAAAAAGAAAACATATTGCCGTTTCCCAAATTCTCCGAACAAAACAAAAATAACGCCAATAATGAAATATGTGGTTAGGAAAACTATACGCTATACAACGTGGCAATGCTACCAGGCTTTTGGGCACCTTTCCTGTTGATTGCGATGCGGACGAATTTTTTGATGTTCTATGATTCTTTTCCTTCTTTTTTTATATACATGTACTTACATATTATTAATGTTATTTCAAGTCTCTTAGCTTATATTATGTAAATATTATCTTGTTTGAAAATAAAACTTCTAGGAAAACTATTGAAATTGGTGAAAAGAGATCGAATTCTTTAACTCAAAAGGCTGCTATAATTTTGTCAACGACTGGTTGACAGTTGTAATAAAACAAATAAATAAACGTGTAATTAATAAACACATCCTCCTGCTTAGTGAGAGCAATCCTATCCACTTTCACGTAATCATAAACCAATTAAACTGTAGGTAGGTATGCAGTTTTAACTTAATTGGATTACGGTCAAATCTTAGAAGGTACTCCCAATAGATACGAATACCTGTACATCAATCGAGACATACTGTATCAATAAGATCCTTACATTAAGGGCTGATTTTTCCAAAAGGAATAATTATGATTTTTTGACAAGAACTGTCAAAAATTCAAAATTATTCCTTACAAAAACGTAGGTACCATACAAGACGTCAATTTTATTCCACGAATAAAAATTATCTGTCGATTGAAAAATCACCCCGTAACCATTTAACTCAACATGAAGGTAGATGCTAATTTACATTTCTTAAATTATTTATCTGGTGTAAGTGAGGAACCAATTTCAAAGAATACTACCAAGTTCAGCGCTATATAATGAAACTGAAATTGGATCCGTAGCTGTATCTCGAGTTGCGTTGTAAAGTCCGATAGAGTTTTATTTACCAACGAGAGAGATAGAAAGTGAAAGTCATACTTACGATATTATATACTTACTCTTTTATGACACTGATGTTGTTATGAATTATGTAATTTTTCTGCTATAGTACTTCTAGGCTTCTTTGATTTACTATGCCTTTTAAAATTACGAACCCAGTTGTCAGCGGGATTGTGTTGTCATACAAACGTCTTTTTTTATTTTAAATAAAGATATTCAATACAATGAATAAGGTACGTGTTGTTAATTTTATTGATAGTGTTAGGGGTACTAAAATATAATAAAACCATGATATATATTTTTACTCCCGTTTTAATGAATTTGGTGTTGTAAAATAATTATTATCGATCAAGGTGTACAAAATTACAGGCCTTTACAGTATGTAGGTAAGTTTCTGGCGCATTAAGTAGTTACAATATTACCTATACTCCTTACGAGGTGTATGCGAGTACATTATATTTATTTTATACATAATAGTAGCAAAAGGTATTAAATACATACAGTGATAATATTGCTTACCTTGTAGTACCACAAGTAACGTATTGTACTTACATTATTTATTATGACCATCAATCTCTCTTAGGTGTCAATTTTATACATTATTGAAATATAGTTACAATGACGTAGGTAGTGACTGATATATCATTAAATATAAATAATTTAAAAATATACCACATTATTTTATAATTCATCGGAATTATTTACAGTGTATTTAGTTGCTAAGTACCTGTTCGCGCTTTACAAAAACTGTGAAAATAGCCAAAATCCAATTAAGAAATAAAATAACATGGTTTATTGTACCTACGTACCTACTGTTCAGCATACTTAACATTCTTTAGTTTTGTCTTAGTGCGAGAATTGTGCGATGTTTACTTATTTTGTTTCCATATTTTGGACACTGTTCGAGGTCTACTATATTATTTTCAGTTATCAAACCAATATAATTTTTTTTCATAGAAAACAAATGAGTGTCTCAAATGAAGGCTTTAAGAAATTAATGATTGTTAAGTTCTTAGACAGCACTGTGATACGACGTGAAAGATAAATAAATATACTATAATTAAATCTAACAAAATACTATAACTATAATATTCAATATAAGGAATGGCGAGAAGTCAACGAGTTTATATATGTAACAATATCGTAGTCAACATGCTGTGCTCAAGTCACTCAACAATAGTTAATTTCCATATTCAATAATTAAATTAATTACATGTTTACTACAAAAAGTGTAGATGTTGAGATGATTATCGACAAAAGATGATTTCGACGTTTAAAAGAGATTTAGTAAAAGATTGTGAAACAAGTAAGAAAAGTCAAACAAGTGGTCAAGTAGGTAATTGGGACATTACATTTGTAGTATTTCCCACGTAATTCTGTAAATCGGTTACTTATTGTGATAGGTCCACAATATTAAGAACCCTGTAGTTATACTTTTCTTAGAATGTATAAATAGGTACTATTTAGGATGTATATTTAAAATAGATAATAAAGTTTTAAATCAAGGAGGATACACATGTCACTGTACAGGTGATACACATGTCAGTGTACAGGTGATACACATGTCAGTGTACAGGTGATACACATGTCAGTGTACAGGTGATACACATGTCAGTGTACAGGTGATAATATTACGGATTAGGTTTAATTTCCAAGATGTAAAGATACCTATGGTACTTATTAAGGTTTTAACGTATTTAATAAAATCACCCTTATACATATTACGTGCACAAGAACGTTTAAATTAATTACAATTCTTTTAACTTTAAAAGTTTGCTTACGATTAGTAATGTCCTTAACGTTAAGTATGAATAAAAGGTTTATTTTAAAGAGTTACCGATTTTAGTCAAATATAAATTAAGAAGTGAGAAGAGAGAAAATGTACTAACATTATACATATTTATGTCTTCAAGATAAAAGAATTGTAACTTTAAACTGTAATAACAAACGTTAACGTCGAAACCAGCGAAAATTTTAACATGATTGTGGACACGATATTCTAAGCCATACACGATAGTGGCATTAGTACAAATTCTTTTGCCCTGTAAACAGTAGAAAATATACAGTTAATAAATCTACTAAGGATTGCGTGTAAAAATCTTATTCGTATGAACAATAGAAATATACAAAACGCTATCGTTTGGTTTGACATCACGTATAAGCTGTGAATATATAACATTACACATAAACTTTTACTTCCAAGCCACGTTCACACAAGTTACACATCATGTAAACCAATACTTACTTACGTTTAATATTTGCCAAACATTACATTACATTTAATTATCTCAGCCTTTTCGAATAGGAGAATCATAATTACTTGGGAATATAAAATAGTAACTAGTAGACTCGGTGAATTAACATTACAATTTAGTACATGTCCATCGCCGCGCGCGCAGGCGGCGCGTGCGATACCAGCGACCACTACTCTACGATGTGAAGCACCATTTGTTCTAGCGTAGGGATAATGTACACAATTTGACAATTTTAGTCTAAATAACATTAGAATTACGTTGTTGCACATATCATGTGCTTACTTTCCGATTATTCATTAGGAACAACAATTTAAAAATACTATACGCTCATCTCTTTAATTTTAACTTAAAAATAAACGTGCTTTTGGCACTTACCGCTAATCAGTTGTTTAATAATGTGTTTCGGGACTGATTTGAAACAATTTCACAAAACAGTATTCGCTCGGCACTTTATTGCTGTTCAGATATTCGCTCGGCACTTTATTGCTGTTCAGATATTCTTTGGTGAAATTTAAATATAGTAACACTTTTATGTACGTGCTGATGTTTGACACTACTTGTAATTGAACAACAAATTATTAAGGATTATCTTCAATCACGATAACACTGTTATGAAGACTTTTATATCTGGAAGAAGGTACATACATCTGTAATCGAGTAAAAAATTAAATAAGTCGATGTCTCAAATCCTATTTACAATAGAATTCTAATTATACATATAAAATTGAGCATTAGTATAAACAGAGGCTGCTGAAATCTTGGATGTAATATTTAAATCCTTAACTAAATATGATACACTTCCCGAAGGGACTAACATTACTCAAGTACTTAGTACTTATTAATATCGCATCGCATTTACAAGTAATATTCTTACAAATGTACAACTTAAAGTTTATATCGTAATCTCATAGCCACTGCAAGGGACGAAATCCTCGTCCAAATGTTTTTACGAAATACTTTCGTTTGATCACAAGACTGGAATCACATGATGCGGCGGGGAAACACGCGTCCGGCGAGTGCGTGCTGCACCGGAGGGCTCAGGTGCACTCGATGATGAGTGGCTGGCTGGACTCGATGACGGAGGCGCGTGGCTCCGCGGGCGCGGCGTAGTGCTCGTGCTCGGGCAGCGCGCGGTAGGCGTGCGGCGAGTGCGCGCCGTGCGTGGCCAGGTGCGGCGTGGTGGAGTGGGCCTGCGCCAGCAGCTCGCCGTGCGACAGCGGAACGCGCGCCCCGCCGGCTCCCACCAGCCCTCCCTGTGATGGAGAGTGCACCTCGTATGCCTCGTGCCCCTCTCTTTCGTGGCAGTCTTTGTCGACGTTACCTGCAAAGTGCACGCGAAAATGAAATCGGCCGCGTTCAGCGAGAGCGCAAGTGAAAGTTGTGGTTCACCTACGAAGAGAAAGTGCAGCGCGCTGCAGTTGCTCTCGCGACTGCGGTCGCGTTAATTCTCTTTCATTTGATTTAATATTGGTTTAAATTCAAATTTTGTTAATAATTTATTTTTATTCAAAAAGTGATGAAAGAATTAGTTCATCAGTGATAAAGTTAACTTACCAATGCATTCAGTGTTTGCTGCATTTGTTATTGCTAACACTTCTTCAATGTTGTTTGGCTTACAGCTAGTAGTTTTCCAGTGAGTGCGTAGCCCGGAAGCACTGATGTACTTCTTGTCGCATCCTTGGCAAACGTATGGTCTGTCATTCGTATGTAGCCGCTTGTGAAGTTTTAAATGTACAAATTGTGTGAATTTCTGCATACACAAATCACATGCGTATGGTTTTTGTCCTGAATGCAGACGTAAATGTGTTTTTAAATTCGACGTTGAGGAGAACCGTTTTTTACAAATATCACATTGGTGCGGTTTCTCCCCGGTATGTACTAGGTGATGTTTCTGTAGATGTGCAAGTTGCGTGAACGATTTACTGCATACATTGCATTTGAAAGGCCGCTCACCAGAATGTGTTCTCAAGTGAACCTTCAGATTCGAAAGTTGTCCGAACGTCTTACAGCAAACATTGCACTCGTAGTGCATTTTCCCGTCCTTTTTCTTTAGTGGGTAAGGCAAGCTCCTGTATCCCCGTGAGGATTGCGAGCCAGGACTCATCGGTGCCCCCATGAGTCCACACGAGCCGTCGGGGCTGACGCTGCCGTGTTGAGGAACCATTTGACTGTTCACATTTGTATTTTGTATTAAACTTAACTGTGAACAGTTTTTGAGCGTAATCACACTAGTCGACGATGGATAATGGTGGTTACTTTGAACATTCTGTGATCTCTCGTACTGATGAGATGAAGTCACCGTTGGTGAGTAATTACTGGGTGGAGACCCTAGTTGAGTGATTATGGTAGAATTTGGAGGAGAGTATAAGTTATAAGAGTAGTTGGGGTAGTGACTTTCATATCGTGTTTCGCGGATCTCTCTTATTTCTCTGATTTCCCGGATTTCAGTTGTGTGTGGAATCGTGTGTGGTGGTGATGATGAATAAATTGAGGCAGCGCTGGGTGTAGGTAGCTGCTGTGGCAATGGCAGTAGCGATGGTAGCGGGGTCAGGTTAGAGCTGGAGTCTGGACTGCAAACATTGCCGTACCTCTGACTCTTCTTATATGAGTAAGCCATTTCAGTTGGAGATGAGGGCGGCGGTGTGGCATTTGGTTGACGGCGGTTAGGATCATTATTATTTGTATCAATTCTGTTACCAGTTAAAATTGTTTCCAGTATTCTAGTATCTGGTGGAGAATATCTTATAAAAGCCGGTTGTGGCGGAGGTGAAATCGCACCGTCTTCATAGTATGGTTTGTTTAGAGGCACCACCGTATTTTGAGATGATTCCAACACTATGACAGTCGATGTAGCTGGATCACGTCTTGGTGGTGATAAATTTTGTGGAGTGTTGGGAATTTCTTCAGCTATTACTAATTCCTTTTCACTTTCACAGTCCATATCTTTGTGATTTTGATACTGGTATGCTCTTGGCATTTTTATTTTCACTTTCCTGTATTCATTGCGATGCATGTCTTGGTCATTTTTTTGGACTATAACTGTCTCTTTGGGTTCATTGGTTTTATTGGAACAGTCGAGAACATAATTTTCTACATCGGAATCACTTGAATCTTCAGGAGGTGTGAATTCATCGTGGTAGCCGTTACTATGGTATCCTTCATCTGATCGCACCGATCCATCATTAGGTGTCAGTTGATGTTCGTAGTGTGGTCCTACACAATGAGTGAGGATTGGAGATTTATTTCCCAGCTTTTCTTGATTACTTTGTGCCATTGGAGATGGTCCACGCATATCTCTCACGTTTTGGCACTGGGCAGGTGACCTATTGCTCTGCATTCTTGGATTCTCAAGTTGGTGTATAACCACTTGAGATGTGCTCTCTTTGTGTTGATGGATTATTAAAGTAGGGTTTTCTCTATGCATTTTTACCGGTGAGGGTGAAGGCATTAGGGTGGTCGGCGATAATGATCTTTGTTCACAAACAAGTGAGCTTTCCGTTTTGTTATGAATGATGTTGGTAGAAATATCGGCCCTCAGAACCACCCTATCATTTTTGTTCGTACATCTCGGGTCCTCACGAAGTATGGTTGTTGAATTTTCATGAAAAGGCTTATCAGTTGCTTCTCGTTTTCGCCGTCGGCTTGGGATCTCAGCTTCTAGCAGTTCCTTGGTGTTTGTTAATCCAAGAACATATTTCATGTGATTGAAGGCAATTTCAGGGTGCACTGGTGCAGGTGGCAAGCCATAAGCTTTTTTGATCGTTTCTTCTTTGCCTATAATAGAAATATTCCGATTATTAAAATTTTTCTTTAAGAAACTTGATATCTCTTAAAGTAAAAAGTGGCTATAACATACTAATACTTACAGATAGAGTAAGTAGCTCTTTCCGGATCGATATCATAGCCCAACCTCGTTGCAAAATCTTTGCAATACCATACCATCAACTCTTCGTTTGGCATAATGTCTCTGAAACGACAAAATTTTAAGATTATTAACTTGAAGTTAAAAAATGGAAAGTGATCATGAGTGTACGTGTGGTTGTTATGAAGTGAAGTTACCTGATCGTGTAGAAGTATATGTGTTCCTGATGTTGACAAGCCACGAGGTTCATCACGGAGAGCGAGTAGGCAGACGCGACGTATCGCATCCAGTTCGCCACGCTCGTGTCGGACCCGTCCAGGTAATAATAGTCACTGTCCTTGAATATCTGTAATAAATTAACAACAATTATAACACTTGCGTTCAGTATACATATAAACATATTTGAATACGGAACTATCAATTAAGACAAAGTATTTTTTTTTACTTCATAGTTTTTACAATGCGACTGATTTGTATGAATATTCATTTGAATGTAAGTTACTTTGACTAAACGCCTTGTTAGTTACTCTTGTAAAAGTAATTACTTGCTGTTTGTAATCATTCACTAACAATACCACTTACGGTCTGAGAATTTTCTCAATTAAATTATAATGCAATCAATTGTTTATTTGCTTATATTATTATGTATGTTTGAAATCAAACTTATATTAATGAGCTAAACACATGTTATTTGTGCACGTGGCACGTGCAGGATATTTACAGTGCGCGTGCAACTGATAGCGACACGCTTACATTATAGTAGTGTAGTGGGGAGTCAAGGACGAGATGCAATGTCACTCGAGAGGTAATATAGGACGCGGAAGATAACGCGCATTTCAACAATGGTTTATATTTGAACAATACAAGTGGGTTCATCTAGTGCTGTGAACAGGGATATCAGCAACATGCATTGTGATAGGATCATGACATGGCCTACTACTAGTAATTTTCACTTTTGTTCAAATATTTGTACTAGCTAGGTTGAGAGTGACAGTAAGCTATGTATTCGGATCAGTTTCTTCATCATACACACTTTTATGACATGAATGATCATGTGTGTTATAAGAATTACAGAAAACAATTTTGAATCCACCACCATTGCTATTGAATTTATAGCCCAATCTCACCTTAATATTTCCGTAAGTATGATGTCTCACAGTTTCCTGTACCTGGCCCAAAGAGAGAGTTCGGTTAATTGAAGAAGAAAATAATAGTGCATTGTAAACAGATAAATTATAAAATACGCTAGAGATATTAGTCTAGGAGTTTGCTTAGTTGAGGATAGTCCGAATTGCGGTCTATAAGGTTGTGCTGTTGAATATACAGATACAAGCCTCAACCAAATTAAAATAATAAAAGCCAAGCGGGTTGCGATTACTGGGTCATATGATTTGATTATTATGGATCTATAGTTACACTTACCCTCCAGTAATATCTCCAGGAGACTTTGTCGTTAGGTTTGTTCGGTGTTCGGGTGCCTTCGAAGGGCCCGAAGCGTGTTCCACGTGGTATTACACCTATACTCCACACACCCTCAGTCTGGAATAATTGGAATATGTTATGATGTGATACACTCGCTGATCTGTCTGTTATGATTAAGTTCGTCGTTCGACTTCAGTGAAATTTTGCGATAGTATAACATGGAGTTGGAATGGTTACGTACCGGTGTATTTGGAGTGGATAATACTGCAGATGGTCTGAGCGCGAGGCTGCGCGGGAGCGTCCTCTCGGCGCGGTTAGGCGTGCCACGCTCGCTCGGCACGTCGGGCACGATGTACACTGTTAGCCTCTCGAACTCCTCCTCGCGCATGCGCGTCACATCGTATGCGCCCGCGCTGGACACGCCGCTCGCCACATCTGCGCCACCGGGACTCCCGGTGCGACCCACTACCGTTGTGCTTGGAACTTCCTCGCTTGTTGACTGTTGACAATACGTTCCAGGTTAAACTAAGTCCCGCTCCATAACACTCAACTTATTATCAAACTGAGTTCACTTTAAAATATTTCTCAACAGTAACAAGAAATGTACCTACAGCCAAAATGGTTTCGTTAGACTGTAGATTTAGCACTGTTAGTCCGCAAGTCGGTCATTTTCAGACCCCAAAAATATGCAAACAACGTCGTAACGAAATGCATTTTCCCTCTTTACAGCCGTGTGCATTTCTCGCCGTGTCGTCTAACTTTGAGTGTTATTTTCGTCGAGAAAGAGTTTAGTTTCCTAAGTGAGAGGCGAGAAGCGACGTTCGATAAAGGGGCGGCGCCACTACTGACCCAGTTTTGTGATAAGTGCGCACTTTCCACTGCGCACCGACACTTCCCCTTTGCCTATTTATATTTTCAACAAAATTCAATTGAATACTTAGATATTTCGTGGCGGAATCAGCCTCCAGTGACATTAACATGCAACTCAATTTGGCGACAAATTAATTATACATTTTACTTACCAGTCTCATTTTGATTGATTTCTATGATGTCCTTTAAATGAGTATTCTCATAATTACTTTCTGCGTATTGAAGTAACTTGTACCTGGAACAAAATTAAAACATTTTATTTTGTATTTACACGTTTAACTAGAACATAGAGTGCAGGACTTCAAATGTGTTTTTACAAGAGCTGATGGAAAAGTAATGGGAAAAGTTTGTCGAGTTTTTAAGACTTTTTTGAGTAATGCTATAAATAATATACTCATTATTAAAAATAGCTAAAATTAAAGAGTAAACAGAAACACAGATGATTTACGACCACTCTATAACGAATTAACTTTTTTAATATAATAACGAAAAACTTTTTAATATAAAAGAAAATTTGTGATTTAAAAAAAATCCTGATTATTTCTTAGAAATAATTAACTATATTCTTAGATTTATCAAAGAGATGCAATTAATGATTGAAACTGCAGATGTGCCGCGTCTAGAAACAGCTTTTCATTAATTATATTAAACCTGAAGATGTTATCAACATAAATAATTATGTCAAAGGAGAAGATGATTTAGGTGTTTAGGAATTACCATGGCAACGGTAAAGCAAATTTATATTGCTCTCTTGCCGGTAGATGCATTGAATATTTGCCAAATTGGCACTACTCATGTGGAATACGGAACAGTGAATTGGTCACAAAATTGAAATTCTTTGTATTTCTAGCAATCGTTACTTTTAAAATAAACCTGCAAGTATGTTTCAGCCAAAATGAAACTAAGTATCAGTGGAAACAGACTGTGAGAAAATGTCAATTTCCTTTCGTTATGGTTTGATTAGTTTTTTTAAAATTCATTACACATGCAGTTTACTGTGAAATAAAGTACAATTTATTTTCAAAAAATAAATTGTTACGTAATAGCGACATAAGTAAACAACCGTGACTCGTAGCGAAGTGTTTTAAATATGGACAGGTTCGTAGAAGAATGCATTCCCATGTTGGTGCAGTGAGGCAACATTGAAGTTCAACATTTCATTGCATAATTGCGGAAGCGAGGCGGCTTGCGGCCGACGACTCCTCTCGATGAGAACGAAAATTTTGTTTTCCAAACCGGCCCCATTTGACATTCAAATAGTTGCGCAAGCGCCAGCCCAGCTCCGTATTGTAAACATTATGCGCTGCATTTGTAATGGTTTTATGTATGAGTTTTGTAACCAATGTAGTGCATCACTAAGTATTTATTGTACTTATGTACATAAGTTAATATATATTATTATTTAATTTTGTCATGCCTAGAATAATACAGGGTAGCAGGAAGGTCGACGCGCATCCTGTTACCATGGATTCAGTACATGATTCTGAAACACCAGCGTTGAAATGTTTTGTCGGTTATTTAAAAAAAAATAGTTTGTCATTGAATATTAACATCTCCATAAAATAATTTGAGAAAACGATGCATGCAAATATTACAACAGTTTTAATCAAATGTAATATCTAATTCAATATCAACAAAAATAAAAATAATGATGTTAAAATGAAAGCAAATAAAGTAATTATGAATGGGGCGATCACTTTCTCTGATTTGGCCTGAAGTCTGAAAAGTATCAACGATAGCGAACGAATCATATATTATATGTTAATTGTTAATTGCATAAGGGCTGATGTTTACAAAGTAACGTCAGTAATGGCGGCGGTACCGTGTGAAGAAGTGGGGGC
This sequence comes from Apamea epomidion, assembly GCA_947507525.1. Classification (NCBI taxonomy): domain Eukaryota; kingdom Metazoa; phylum Arthropoda; class Insecta; order Lepidoptera; family Noctuidae; genus Apamea; species Apamea epomidion. The sequence continues at coordinate 10,994,232 of OX382228.1, read as the reverse complement.
TGTGGGGAAGGGGGGGTATGCACGTGACCGTGAGTGCAAGTTGCGCAATGCGTCCGCGCAATGTCACACTCGCACGCACCCCCGCCCGGTAACCACTAGGTACTTATTGCTGATACTTCTCGTGATAACACTGACACGCGTATAGGAACTGGATTCGATGTTGTTCTATTTATTTATTTTATTCTAAGTAAACATTATGTGATTATTTGCTTTTCACTCATAGAATTACGTAAACCGTTCGGTGAAAGTTATAGATAATGATTTTATGTTCTAACAATCTAAAGTCCTATGGTTATTAGTATTGAATATTGATTTTTATTCGAAATGGTAAGACTTATTTTCCAAATTCACTCAAGTCAAGACAAATCAGTTCTCCCATATACTCTATAATTCATTTGATAAGATAACAAGGAAATATGGAAGTTTTTCATGTTCGTTTGATATAGGCACTCCATGAAAAATAAATCAGTATATTTTATGTTATAAAAAATGCATTTTGGGCAGTAGCAGCAAAATCACCCACAATTTCTGAAAAAATATAATGTTACTTTTAGATGGAAACCATCCGTCCCGCTCGCGGCGCACAGCGCATAGCTATCGCACGGTAGCGCACGGCCGCGCATCGTCGCGCGCGCACCAGGAAGCAACCTTGGGCACGCGCATGATGCGTTCGCTCTTGAACTTGCCCTTTACGCTAGCACGTTGCAACCACGCTAGGGCTACCAGCGTTAACTTTTTTTTATTTATTTATGAAAATGGTTTGAGTAGATGCAGTAGCACTTCTTCATTTTTTTTATTTTCTGATGTTAATCTAATATGCATGATTAAATTAAAGCTTGTGCATCCTCTAGAATACCACTTATTAGAATTTCTGAAGCAATGAAATATTCGAAATATCGTTTAATATTTGTATAACATTATCATCAAATTTTAAGTGTTTTTAACAATATTTTAAAATATGTGTTTGGCGTTGGTATGAACTAAAAAGTTTGTTAGACGTACACATTTGTACTTGATTGTTTTATGGACACATTGACGATTGTAGTAAAAAATTAATATGGTAAACGAAAATGAGATTTTCCGGCGCGATGTTTGTGTTAGGATTGGATAGTAATTTATAGGATCATGCGGAAGCGTTGTGCATCTCTTATGAGGCGCATGCGGGCCAGCTCGAACAGCTTGCTGAGCGTGTTTGTGGGCCGCTGGGACTCGCCGATGTGGAGGCACTGGATGTGACTACACACTGTGGGTGGTCGCATCCAGGGTTTGCCATAAACTGGCACTCCTGGGCGGTGCCACTTTGTGATGTTGATTTTTTATTTTTTTCTGTGGATTTGTTGTTGTATGTGCTAACAGTAGTTTTTTAAGGTTTTTTGTGTTACTAACAGTATATGGTCTTCGTCTGAAATAAATTTCTTATATTATTGTAGGGATTTTGAAGACACGCTACACACGAGATCAAACTTAAAATTAGGAAGCATAATCTACTTTGTAGAAAACGGTTGGGAATGATTCGATGCCAATAAGAAATTAAAAATATTTACCTGTAAATCCGGATCATTGAAATATTATTTATGATCGTGAGAGTGCGGAACCCTACCAGCTAGTGATGCGCGTTGACGCTGAACGTTATTATTCAGTGATTAATTTGATATGAAGAATCGATTGTTTTGATCTATTCGGACTGTACAAGGTCCCTTTATCTATATTCTTATTTCCCGATTGAGTTTGTAATGATGATAAGTACGCGGGTGAAGTACTTCACAAACGCGGAAGTTATTAACTTCGTTTGTTTGACGTTATTGAATCGAACACTTTTTCTGATAGATAAGGTTGATAATTACCAAATAACGTAACGCACACATTGTAAGTACATGGTTTTCGATTTCTATGAAAGAAAACGTCTGTATTGTAATTGTCCAAGCCAAGAGCGCAAGGTCGCGAATTGAAAAGTGTCACTAATAAGAGTGATGTTGTAAAATAGCGATGAAGACTGCAACACATATGTTACACAGCCATGCGAGAGTGCAGCGGGAACACTAACCTTGCACGCTAATAATACATTTAATACGTAGATATTTCCACTACCAATAGCCGCGAGTACCTATCGGCTAGATAAAGCATAATATGTTAGGCATATGTTATATAAATGCGGAATTGAATTCACAAAATGTAAGAAATCTGCCAATTTTATAATTACAATTTTTAACACGGAATTAGCCATATTTAAAATTTCCTCAATTAGCCCTTTAGTACATAAGTATTCTTAGTAACGTTATCAACCGACTTAACAAGCGTTAATAAACTGAACTCAGATTCTTCGATACTCAGATTCTTAAAATTACTTTTTACAACTTCCGGTATAACAATATATTTACACGTATATTACTTCACCAACTGTTTAGATTTCACATAACTTAAACGTTTTAGAGTAAACTTCGATAAATAGGAGAGTTTATAGAAATGAACCAAAATATAGCAATACTTACAATCACAAATATTCATCGTTCATGACATTCTTGAGGTACTGGTTATAGTTTGCGCGTTTAATGTTAGTACTACCGCGAATAAACAAAGAGTATTATCGTCTTTGGTGCATAAATAGTGTGATGATGGGGTGCCTATGAGGCGGGCGCGAGGTGCAGCGACTTGAGGTACTCGAGCAGGATGCGCAGCGCCAGCAGAGGGACGAGAGGCCGCAGCCGGCGCGCCGCTCTCATGTCGGGGGGGGCTCAGCGGGCGCGCGCGGTCGCCGCGGGCTGCCGTGCGAGCCGGCGGAGCGCAGCGCGCATTATGCAACGCGGAGGCCGCCGTGCCGACCTGCCTCACGTCTAGCCGGCAAGCGCCGAGCACTAACCCGACAGCCGCGCCGCTATGCCCACCGACCTAGATGCACTTTTACGACGCCGAGAATGCAATCGACACACATATTCGCGTCTCGTTCCGATAAACGCATCGACGACGAAAGCGGCCTGTGACGGAGAATGCGGACGAATTTGACAGCAAATGCAGTGAGTACGTCACGTTCGCGCCTCCTATTCTCTTATTAGAGGAGAGCGGGACGGCACAGCGCATTGCGACCGCGGACTGCATTCAAGTTCATTACTTCCGTAGTGTGGCGACCGCGGCGCGCGCCGTGACCGTGCTCTCGATCCCACGAACACAGCGAGCGGAGCCGCGGGAAATGCTTACTGTATGCCACCAACAAATACTGAACTAATATTGCTATCAAGCAAAAACTCTTAGAAATATATCGATGATAAAACAAAATCTAAGATAAAATAAATTTGAATAAAATTTACCATCACACTGCTCTGATAGTTTAGCATCACGCAGGGAATAAATCACTGAAATGAGTACTCAACTCAACACGTTTTCAATAAATATTGAATCACACTACAATACAATCTATCAATACGTTAATTCATAATCACAGCTCATAGAGCGCTAATTAATACAAGTTGAAAACAACGTGGCCGCGGGTGTCGTGAGAACGGCAGCGAAAGCCATGCAGGGCGGGCGGCGGCCTGCGCGCCTCCCCGGAACACGCTTTCACTCTCACGGGTCGTCGACACAGCCTGCACACGCACCCCAACCTCTGATTCTCGATTGCACCCTTAATAAAGCAACGGTTCAACCACTTTTGATCGACTTACTTTTAAAGTTTGAACAGAGTGTATATTTTCTTTTAGATTTGAGAGTTTTTCGTCGCATTATCGAGTGTAAAATCCATGGTAAGGGTGCATCTCACTCTCCGCCACCACCGCACCCTGCCACCTACCATTATCCAATATTGATTTCACTATTTACAGCCTGTAATCTATTAACAGCTGCAAACTGCTGGGGCTGGTATAAAAGAGCAGGCGGTTGACTGTCGACACACCAACACTGCCTTTTCAATTAGTTTGAATGAATCGCGGCGTACATTGTACATTTTTATTCAGCTTAGTTTTGCTTTTCAGTGTGAGCATCTGAAAATACGAGTACATACATTTTCGTCCACGTTCTTCGTGGAACCCATTCGTGGGTTTATGCTTGATTTTTAAAGTACTGTGCTATGAGTTCACTGTTATATAGATACTTATATAATTTACTACGTTCTATTATTAGTAATAGATGTTCAATTAAAAGTAAGCAAGACAAAACACGAAACGACACATCCACGAATACTCTTCGTAAATGGTATTTTTCCGACTTTGAATGTGATTTAAAACACCCTTTATTAGGTGTTTGCAGTGGCACGGCACCCCTCCAGCAGCTATATTTACGCGGATATGCCCTTTACAATGGCGACCTACGGTAACGTCTGACAATTTCCGATCATTCGTGATCTACCCCAAAGCGTTACGTTTTTCAGGCTCGTTGACTCACTGAATGTCTGTGTCTACACTTTACACTCTGCACGCACTCGTCACAACCTCTATCGATTCAGACAATTCTAGCATGTAATAGATACTGTAGCGAGATAAATATAGGTTTTATGTTAGTGTAACTTCTTTTGTAGGATCGTTGATAGTACTCGTAACTTATTTAATATACTTTTGGTATTAGAATTGGTTCTTAGAATTATTTACGAATTTTATCAAGTTATAATACTTGGCATTGCGTACATAAATTTAATTAAAAAAAAATATGTATATAATAAAATATATTTTAAATGACAAAAATTGATAACTAGATCTTTTAATCAAACCAAGTATGTAAAAATAGTCATTTCATTTCGAAGTTTATTTATGTAAAATAAAAAAACACACATCATTAGTACATTTTCTAAGCCTAATAAAAACCCATGAGACAAATCGTTCATTTAAAAAACGAAATTATCCAATTGTCGGTCAATTAGAGCGTGAAAAGCGAAGCGCATCAAAGAAAATGCAGTTTTCCAGCGGCGGCGGAGGCTTGAGCGGTATCAAAACACTGAATCTTCCGGGGTGAACGGCCGCGGCGCCTCGTCCCACTGCGAGCGCCCGCCGCCCGCGCGAGCGAGACGCCGCGCACCGCACGCCGCCCGCACCCGCCGCGCGAATAAATCGCACGCTGCGCTCGTGTGCGCCGGGAAATGCGTTTTCTGTACGAGTATTGGGCTCACGGTCGTTGACATCACATCACAAATTTTCTTTGGGCTTGTAATAGAAACTTAAACGGCTTGTTATTACGTAACTCCGTAAAAGGGTTTTTGAGATAAGGAAATACTTCATTTATATTGTTAATTGGTTTTCTCGTAGATGCATTTTCTGCAGTTAATGAAGTCCATTATTTCAAGAAAGGCTTTTGCTTTTCATGGTCACTCTTCATAATAATAATTACTCTATTTACTCTCTTTTAAAACAAATTAACGGCAGCAATTGCTTATTTTATTTTTTGGATTTACCATTTATAAAGTTCAAATAAGTATTTATTGAAAGTACAAAAAACTGAGTATGTCCATTGATGTTTGTCTAATTGGTAAATTATTCTGTGTTTCTGTATGGGGATAGAGCAGGAGCATAACACGTTTCCTCTAACTATATGTTGTGTGATTAACGACCCCGTGCATCCTGAATTGTTGTGTTTGACTGTTATATGGCTGCGGCTAGGTTCAGCATGATAGATAACAATATTATAAAGTTGATAGGAGTTTATGATTTTTGTTGACTCATTAAAACCTAGAGACGCTATACTTTAGTTTGTAAGATTTGTTGAGTGCTTTTATGAACATAGTGTATAGTGTCGTTCTTAAGTAAGTTTCTTATTTATGTATACTACTTACGAAGATTAAAAGTTCTTGCCGGTTCCGTGGTTGCGTTAAATGTGTTGATGGTAAAGCACTATTGATCCTATTTAGTATAATGCATAGGGCTTGTCTATATCTGTGTAAGTACTTGTGCCCGCAGTGCAAACTCGATTTCCCCCTTCTTGGGGTAGGCTTCAATACTCATTCATGCGTTTTTCCCGCTCTGGCTGCGAGCGGGCGCATAGCGCGTTCCCGCTCGCCGCGCTTCCGCGTTGGTACCGCTACATACGCGCATGCACTAGACCTAGCCCAATGCAGCGAATTTTGCGTAGGGTCGTTGTCCTCTCGTACATCTCTATCGGTATAGCTAGATGTACTAAATGTCCCGATAAGTCTGGCTAAATTTCTAATCCCCCGACACCCGCTACCGCCTCCCTTCTCCTTCGAAGTTTTTACGATTTGTGAATAATATTCACTTTTAGCACAAACTGTGCAATTCCTTTGTCGGCCCATTTGAGGGATTGTTCAATACAATAATGAAGGTCCCTGAGATAGGAAAGGTATTTAAGAAACAAGAAACTGTCGAGTTTTATGGGCAATTACGTCAGTAATATAATAGGATGCACTAAAAAGTACCTTTTGCACAAATTGCATTTCTTGCTTTTAGCAAATTGAATAGTGCGTGCTTTTTAAGCAAAACATAAAGTGGCAACAACAATGCGTCTGTGCCGTTAAAAAAACGCAAGTCTAGGAAGGACGAGAAACGCAAGTCTAGGAAGGACGAGAAACAGTTTGAAGACAATCATTCGCAATAAATAAAGCTGTGTTTTTTATTTACATATTTATGTTTTGACGAAAGGATATTCCAAGGTTGGTGGACTACATTTTTACCCACAATTATTATTGTCTGCACCGTAGTAGGCTGTAATTGCAAAAACTTATTCATCATTTGTTCAAACCTGATGAGGTTTGAACAAATGATAAATATGTTTTTGGAATGAAAGGTAACATACATTTTATGGGAAAAAGTTTTTCAATGTTGCGCTTGAGTGAATTATTTGTAACAGTGCACAGAATAATAGTGAGGTACCTAGATGAATCGGTGCTCAGAGGTGTTGAAGTACTAGACTAGAATGTGGCTAGGGTCAAAAGCCGCGCAGTATGTCAGCGTTTAGTATTCCGTGAGCCCGAGCTCGGGCCGGCTAACGGGACTGCTCGGCCGTCTACTCAGGCCTTTACTTTCATCGATCGAACAAACCGCATCGACGGTTTACTTTCCTTTGTTAGTTTTGGGTTCCGCAGACTACCAAATCTACATGCTTTATTTTATGTCATGTAAATCGTTATGTAGATTACATTAACCACAAATTCGTAATAATTTGGAAGGCATGTATGCCAAAAAAATCAAATAGGCTCTTAAAACGGGAATTTTTAATAGGGACACGTTATAAAGAGATTATCTATGGTAACTACCTAGGAGAAAAAAAACGAAAGGGCCGTCAAGTGTATGGTTAAATCGCAGGTAGGCCCCGCATCCGAAAAAAAAAATAAGACGGGACCGCAGAGCCTTTGTATAGGGAAGTACCGTTAGATCTGTTTGAGACTACTATCAACAGAATATGAAATATGATCATGTATTTATTGTTGCTCGGTGTTTAGTTCACCTGCAGCATTATTTGCTAAAATATTAGACATATCCTGTTATACTCGCCTAACAAAATTTACGGCCACAATGATTCATAGGTTGTGAATCAACACGCATAGGAATATACCGCTATGCAAAAACAATATGCTGATCAACAGGACTCGGATTACAGAACTGCATAATATGTGTGCAGTTGTGTTATCCTAGTTTCCCAGAATGTAGAGGTAAAATGTGTAACTGGCTGGTAAAGTGTGAGGAAAGCTTGTGTTGGTCATAAATAAGTAGGTAACTGATACGGGAAAGAAAAAATTCACCCTGACATGTAGATGTTTATCTTTACACGTAAATGGAAAGAGCTAAGTAAAGGAATAATTTATTGTCATGGAGGCAGGCGATGGACATGCAATCTGTTACTCTTGCATTCTTTACAATACCTTGTTGATAACAGTTTACAATTTATCTATTACAATGTAGCAGGCCGTCTCCATACATATGCATTTACATACTTCGATAGACATGTACATATGTAGTGGCAATCCGTCACAGTATAAGGTTTAAAACACATGCTTTTATTCATGCAGCACCTATTGCATCCCACTACCGTTAGGTCGAGTCGATAAAAAATAAAAATAGGAGGGTGAAATCAGAGCCCGGGACGCACCGTCGCCTGCAGGCTTAATTCCGACGAGGTGTAAAGAAAAACATTCTCTAGACGAAAATATTAACTGCGTTTTTCAGTTTACATTTCTGATAATCGCTTTAAGTAGAGTTTTTTTCATTTCGATGATACTATTTTAAACGGTTTTATAACAGTATAGCTATGTTGTAACGAATGAGAATGCTTGTTGGTTCGGAAAAGTCTTGCCTTTGGAACACATCTCCAGGGAAATCTATCGAAGTGTAAATCGATCCACTTTATACGTTTCCAAAAAGCCTCGTGATGTAGGATGAATTTAGTCCGACTTGTAATTTTGTGAATAATTGCAATTATTGTAATCTCGCAAGGGCGGGGCGGGGGGTCCAGTCTCAACGCACGGGGGTCCAGAATCATGTACTGAATCTATGGTAACAGGTTGTGCGTCAATGTCCCTGCCAGCCTGTATAGGTAACTTGGCTATTTTCTGATCAGTGATATAAATAGATGATGAATAAAGCTCACTTGTTTTCAATGTAAGAATGTGACACAGAATTTTTGCTAGTAAGGAATATTCTGAAAATCTCTTGAAACCCGTCTCGATACTCGAATATCGAGTGCCCGTAGCAGTGACGAATAAGAGATGGACAATGCACTATGTAAGTCTATTTGCTACGAATTATGGTGCGGTAACCGTTGCTTGGCTGCCACCGGAAGGCTGCTGGCATACATATTATAGCTACTCATATGCATGTGGGACACACTGTCATCGATATTTTTATAAACACGTGCTGTTGCACTTCCTGCAACTTTACTTTCATAAGTTATACAGAATAATAAATAGTTTATTACGTTAAGCGGCTGGGAACACTTGCATTGCATTGCAGCAGGGCTTAAATAAATGCAAGCTTCGCCTGCTTTGCATGTACACTTGTACGTTGATATCTCTTTTTCTCGGTAGTTAAAGCTGTTCGTTTCTATTGGCTTACTTTGATGCTAGGAACAAGTGAATCATTTACTATTCAGGCGTTTAACAGCGCATTTTATCTAAATGAAGACTTTGATTAGTAAGCAATACTGTTTAATTAAAGTTTTATTGATGGAAGGTTTATTCTGCAACAATGTAAACCTGAGTCACTACCGACAAAATTGACATAGTAAGAATAAGGCATTCAATGAAAAAGCTACCATAACGAAGAACTAAAAAAAAGGCATCTTGTGTGCATGGAATCGGGTTCCCCTATGTTTAATAAAAACAAACAAATCGCTATTGAAAGTTAAGGTCACATGTTGAAGGGACGAGTCAGTCGAGCGAGAAAAAGGTTATTACTTATTACATAATGGGTGCGTGTGCGCCCGGGGCACGATACGGAGGTACCGTTGTTCGAACAGGTTCCACGCATTACATCGCCCTCCCCCCCCCCCCCCCCCGCCCCGACCTCCTGGCGCCCGCGCACTCCCCGCCGGCCACGCGCGTGTGCTGCACTCAACATTTACTTTCTACCCATCAAGGACCTTCCTGGCTCACCCATGTCAACACTAACTAAATCGAAATGATGGCGGTGACCTTGCGGCTTCGAGTTTTCTGTCCATCCTGATTAGGGTTACTAATATGCAATGCATTCGTAGAATACAATATCACACTTTTTGTTATTGAACCACGTCATAGGTTTCTTTCAGCTGTCTATGTCATCATAATAGGGTTGTACTGGAATCAGTGTCACCTACTTTAATTACAAGTTGCTCTTTCCAAATAATAACGAAGCATAAATAAATGAAGATCAAGAACATCACATTTATGCAATCCTCAAAATCCAGAAAATACGTTCTATTTTTGAGGACTAGAGCAGTGCCATTGGTTTTAAAAAATGTGTCATTTTTCCAAACCTTCATTGTTTATGTAATTAGGTTTAACTCCTTTAAATTATATGAAGGAGAACATTAACATATACTTCCGTCACGAATTTTCAGTCTAAATCTTAACTGTATATATCTTCAGATTATTGTCAAATCAAAATTAACTTTATGTTCAGCAGCGTAAATATAAAAATCGCATGAGCGAAAGCGTCAAGAAGTGGGGCTGAGTCGCAAGCGCGCGGTTCAATGACCGAGTTTTCACGGGTTTGACAGCCTTCTGTTATATCATCGGTCGTTGTCATTGTCATTGCCGAAACCGCGGCGGGTGGCCCGCATGCTAATTTGTAACTTTTGCGCTTGCGATTGGGACCACTTTTGCTTGTCGTTGTGCTTGTTTAAATTATTATTTTTACGCTTCCATCTACATAAGTGTGCGTGTTTCATGTAATACACTAATACTTATTTATACATGGCTGCGATAATTTGTTCTTCCATTCAGTATATATGCTTAAAATAAAATAACTTCGATGCATTCTTGTTTCGAAGGTCAATTGAGATGAACATTATATAATAATATGACCTAAGTTTAAGAATGCGATTCAATGCTTTCATAATAAGTAAGTAACAGTATTTAGATTATTTTGATGTAATAAAGTTTGCGTAGTGCATATTTGGTACTTGTACCTATGGGGTTACTAATTTGAACATGATAAAGTTTGTAGAGTTTCGCTTTAGGAAAAAATATTTATTTTTACGTTTCGTATAAATGGCGTACCTGTTAAGATAGGATTATATAATGTGTTTTTTCGTCGAAAGGACTTTAACTGCTAGCAAAATTTATAAATCAGATAATAATCTCAACATACAGAAATGATTTCAGAATTGCTGTCAATAAACAAATAAATCGTTCGGCTGCATTACATAAATCGCTGCACGGATTACGTAATTTTGGCGTAGGAGGTAGACCACGTCACGTGTGCCCAATGTTCGCCTTGAAGTTGAACCTGACAAGTTCAAGGCTTTGTTTTTGCGCAGCCAACAACAAAACGCGCGCATGTGTGCGTGATAGCTGCGCATGTTATGATTTCTGTAATTGCCGCCTAAAAATCATGGACACTTCTTGAAAATTACCTCGGCCATCGTGGATTTATTCATTATTGTGTAATAATTCCAAGGTTTTAGGGATACATATAAAATCTTTTGAGGAATAACATTGTTTCAATTTAGTTTGGTGTTAGTACCTATATTTATTTCGCGTCATAACCAATTAATTAGCATACCACATTAAGGTTATTTATGACTGGAAAATGAATCTACAAAGGTTAATTTCAATATGTTAGTATAAGCGTTAGTAAGTAGTTTCAATTTTAAAATGTGCAATATCAAAAATTATAGAATCAAACAAAATACTAATATTTACTAAATTGGATCAATTTGGTTCTATTTCAAATTTTGAATATTTTTTATATCGTTATCGTCATTTAAATAAGTTCTATTTCAGTGTATCAGTGAGTATATTAGTATACAAGGTTACCGTAATTAACAACTAAGTACGTTAGCAAAGCCTTGAAAAAGTTAATTTATTATTTGATCTAGTAACTAAGACGCGCGTTGATGTCTTTTGATGGCGCGAAGAAATTCGTAAGTAACATGATTAGTAATGATTAAAAAACTTAATTCTATGTTAAGTCTTAACTTACAATTAAATGTTTGTGTACTAACCATTAGGCTTACAGTCCTGATGTGATGAAGAATTAGAAGAAAATCCAAATTGTAAAATCCTAATGGGAAATGTTTGTTTATGTTTTCACTAACACTTAAAAATAAATCCACACCTCACATAAAACCGTCACTTAAAAATAAAGAAATTTATAAAAATAAGTCTTATCTTGAGATCTAAGTTGCTTTCAGTCTAGTTATAAATGCAAAACGTCACTGAGTATCGTAATATTAGAGGGTCATGTTGGAGCGTACTGCGACGCGGCGTGGCGCACCGACACCTCCGGATAACTGATAAAATATAGCTCGGTTCATGGTCGGAGACGTCCTTCCTGCGCGACTACCCGTGTACAGCGTCCGCCCGCCTCGGTACCTGCGCCCGCGCAACGCTGCTCTTCCGCACTCGCCGCGCGGGCGGGTGAATGAACTGCTGCGCAAGAGTGAGACAGAACACCATACCTCACCTCCTCCCGCACACTTCATCACCCCCCGCACACTCCAATGCCATGGTCGAAGCTGACAGTGAATCTTACTCCTGTATCGACAAGATAATCTAGCACAAGTGTCAAAATAATTTTTTGCCTAATTCACACTTCGATTTCGCTGAAACTGAAATCAGTCCAGAACGCTCAAAAACATAGCCACCGCAAGGCGCTAATTGAATTCTGTGCTCATATGACTGCAAGAATTCAAGAAGTCAGTTCTGTAGCTTGCCCATCAACTGTTCTCGTTACACTTTACTACATATGAAAAACTATAATATATATATGAAGTATGCAGTTGCCGCAAACAAAACTAAAAGGAAATAAAGCAATTTAGATTTTCCGATCAAATCCCATGATTAGAAAACTTACTCGTGAGATGGACATAATAGAGTTACTAAGAGGAAAAAAAGACAACATGTGGGGGTATCTGGATTCATGATGTTCTTATAACTCAACTTCACACAGATTTATCAAACAGAGATTCAAAATCACTGCACACGATGACACTATAAGCATTTCCTTTAAGGCTGAAGTAGATCTCTTCACAATACTGTAATACTTCAAAATTAGACGTTATGTATAACGTCTAATTTTTAAGAGTCACACACCCATTCGTTGTCATAATATTTAAGTATTTATAAAAACATTCAAGCGAAACAAAACAGGTATACTATCTAGATTTAAGAAGTAAAACACTCACATCCGATACAGGCATGTTATACAAGCTGATCTAGTGTCAACGACAGGACACACACGATACCTCTGAGGGTGTGTGGTGTGACAGTCATCCTACGCCCATGAGTACTGCCGTGACAAGACATGTGTCTCGACACTTTCAAAACATTCATGTAAGCTTCGAGAAAAATTTACATTGTACCATCAGTTACTTGAATGCGTTCTTCGGATTATTTATGACACTATGTTTTCATATCTGGAACTAATTAAAATTATTATCGAATGACTTCTGTTTTATAATTGCTCGATCGCCTCTTTGCATCTTCATCATACCATGTCTACCACTATTCAGCATCTTTACTGCAAAATTCTCTGAAGATGGTAAAGCGCGGTGTCTTCTGAAGATAGCGATTTATAATCTATCAGAAACCACATGAAATCTTAAAATTTTTCCTTTTAATTCATATCAGGCATGTGTTCGAGATTATACTAGACGTAGCCACTACCACCTGTTGGCTGATGACATCATAATGCCAAAATTCAGCTCCACGCCAAATATGGTTCCATTCCTTTATTTTATTGATTTAAAAAACATATAGAGCATTGACAGCATGAAATGTAAAACATAATATTAAGCAAAATTACAACTGAGGATCTTATTATTACTAATGATTCACTTGACCCTGAATTAAAATTAATAAGGCATAATATGCTCGGCCACATATCGTAGGACTTTATATAATTGGCAAAATGTGGGTAGTCGGCTACATATGTGTGTATGATACTTATTATTTGTATTTCTACGAAACTTAATATATTGTATTAAAAGTTTAGCTTGGCAAGCTCAAAGTTTAAAATTCATCGCATAAAATAATTGGGTACATCATTCTTAAACGTTGAGTAGAAGATTAGTTGATTACCAATATTGACGTAGAAATAAATTTAGAATAAAGAACAGACTGCTTAAGGTCTTTTTTCCTTTTGTGTTTTGCGTCACCTTTTCCACCGTATCCAGATGTGTCTAGCTAATTTGTTCTAAGTTGAATGTTTGGGCAGATCAGCAGCCATCCACGTCACATCCACATCCGCATACATGTTGTTAATATTCAGTATTCAGTATGCAAAATTAAGAATGTGATCTTTTGAATTTTTTGATAAGGAAAATTTTCGTTGCTTTTCCCGAGTTTTTCCCACTAAAAAAAGTCATGATGGTGAGCAACGATGTTACATCATGCAAGTAGAATTATAAGGATCTTCACGGCAAACCGTTCGAGGCTGCTGAAGGTAGTCGAGCGGTAAAGAGCAACGATCTCTACACGGATTTTCTAGTTCTCAACAATTTCATACTTTTTCTGTAAGAGAACGTCTTTCGTAGATTATATTTTCAGGATCTATACCATTATTTGGTAATCATCATGCATCACTTCTATATTCAAACGGTGTCGAAGAGCAAATTCGCGATGATTTACTATTGAAACAAATGAATTCGTTTTCGAATAGGGTCCGGTCATTTCAGTGAGAATCGAAGTGAACTTTATAGAATGCACTATAGAAAGTACCTTCTTATGATGATTTAGGTTTTGCTTGTTTCACGTTTGCTGGACTGAGGTTCAATTATCAATAGAAAATAACTTATACGATCTAATTACCTTCTATTGCTCACCCATACCAGCAGTTACGGCTTAAACCTTTTCAAAATCAATTTATCTTAAAAGCCTCGGTCAGTTCATAGGTACTATAGTGCACTATGTCACACTTAAGGATATTTTTTTTTTAATCAATTGTTTTGCACATAGTTAATTTTGAATATTCTTTACTTTTGGGTTATCCATTCACCTGAATGTGAAATTAAAACATAGAGAAAACTGTATCTGCTGCCGAAAAAGAAGGACTAAGTCACGGTGGAGAATTGTAGTACCTATTTGTAAATTTTTCCTTGGGCCATTATTATACAGATTATATTATATAGTGCAGTCGTGGCCTAGTGCTATCGGCTCTGGATTACGACTTGTAGGTCGTGAGTTCGAACCCAGCTAGGCACTTTACTTTGTGTATTTAATTTCATCACCACTGCTCTCAGAACGGCGAAGGAAAACATCGTGAGGAAACCGGCATGTCCTAGAACGAAAAATTTGAAGACATCTGACATCCACCAAACCGCACTGGGACCGCGTGGTGGATTACGGACCGCTCGCTCTCGCAAACAGGAGGCCTGTGTCCCAGCAGTGAGAACATTATAGGCTGATTATGCTATGCATTATAATTAATGTTATCTTATACAATCAGCTATATTTGTAACATTTTTCAATGTTTTAGCAAACATACGGGAGCCAGTCATCTGACATTTTATTTGAAGTTGATTTTGCTGTATGTTATCATGGTTTTCAGTAAAGGCATGTAACAAGGGTCCCACCATGACTGATTCCTAAAGCCCAGGTTATCCCTTAACTTAAATTACTAGCTTGCTATAGCTATTTTGTGTAGCTTGAAGGATAAAACACTTACAAGCGGTGAGTTGGTAAAAGCCAGGTCGTTTATTTCCCTTTACTGAGCGAAGCTGTTAGCAGCACCGACCGCCTGGCAGGTCTCCAAGCCACGTGTAGCAGTTACTGCTAGGATAAAGATTAAAATACTATACGCGTCCTTGTCACTGGTACATGGCCAATCTTCTACGATCACTACATCATTTTACAAAACAGTGAAAGAATTTTCTAGCCTTTTCTTGTAAAACGCGATAATTTTCTGAATTTTTATATGAACAGCAATGTGCTTTCGTAACAGGGATGATGGGATTCGTAGCAGGGATGATGTAAATGGTAAACAATATTTGAGATTGATCCACCGATTGTTGATAAGTAAATTAGCTTAGGGCACCACCTAGAGTTGGTTATTTATTTTGTTTTCATAAACTGAGCAGTACGTTTTATACTCAAAAATACAGAAGTTATAAAACTAAAAACCAGTTTCGGTCCTAGTTTGTAACCGGAAAATTGTCAAGACAATTTTGCCAAGCAGTCGATATTGTAGCGTGATATGTATAATCCTCTTTTTTTATTTCCGAAGTCAAAATAAAATACAGTATCGCACATATGCATCAACAATAAAATGTTGCATATGCCTTCCGCCGCACAGCTATCAGGCGCAATCAAAGAAACGACAAAGAGGTAAATGTTTGGATTTATGAAATGGGACTTTACAGTTACGTAAGGGTCCATTACAGAAATTTGGAACATCTGAACAATAAAAAGTCTACATTATATATGCTCAATCGCAGCGTTAATCGCAGGCTTCGATCAAAAGATTTGCTCTACCTGCTGAACCCTTAAGTTTTTTTAAAGGGTGGCCGTTATAATGGCGGAGTCAAAAAAATCTAACGGTCCCTTTCCACCCAAACACACATTGCAATGACAAAAACACAATGACATAGAAACTTTTATGTTTCCTGCGACAAAAATACTTGCAAAATGTAAAAAATATGTTTCGTATTCATCTTGTTTTAAAAAGTATGGAACGGCTTATTTGTTTGTTTAGAGATTTTTTGAAAGTGATTTATTGGTGTTCTTCGTTTTTGAATTGCAAAAAATCTTGGGGATTGTTAGTAATTAGTGTCATACTTGCGGCTCTAATTAAACACATTTTCAGTTTCATTTTAATAGTATAGAGGGAATCATAAAGCCAGCTGCCGCTGTTCGGTTTACTGTTGGCGGCTTTTCCCGAGTTAAATTAAATTAAGCTCTCTTTAGAAAAAGGATTTAACATAGGCTTAAAACTAGCAATGTCAAAACCCGCATATTCACTAGTTTTTATGAAAAAAAAGTTAAGAAAGAGTTTTATTACGCAGTAGCCGATCGTAAAAGAAAGGGGTGCGCTCTCGATTCATGTCATTGTTTAGCTACTAACCACCCTGAGGGCGGAGAATGTAGTTGTAAATTGTCAGATGACTTTCTCATTGATTTATTATACTACGACAGTAGCCGTTAAGCACAAAAGACCTTCCTCTTCTAGTGCGACTAATTGTTACAGTTTTTGTGTTAAAATCTGTAAAGAGAAGTCATTCACACATAGATTTTTGTATAAAACTCGAATAAAATTAGCATTTCTATTCTTTGTTCTGGACAAAAACTTGATAAACATCTAGGAACGTAATTAAAATTCCGAATCGCATTTAACTTCAACGAACACCGAACTATACGATTCCTTGTGTGTTATGTAAAAACCTGACCAAAGTACCTAACATAGTGTATAATAGACGGTATTAGGAAAAAAAGAAGTGAACGCCCAAACTGGCCAGTTGGAGGCTCCCCTCCACCGGCCGGCAGGACGCCATCAGCGATTTGGGAGCAATGTCCTCGACCTTGAAAATAGATGAACTTATGTAACCGCCGCCGCCCGAGGGCACGGAGCCTCCTCCACCAAATATTCCTTGAGTTTTTGCACGTCCCGCCAGATTACATCAACCTATGCATAAAAACTTTACCATCCTAATAATTATGATGCCTTACTTCCAGACTTGTGACTTGTGACTGTTGACCAGCACGCTAGGTTGTTGGTATATCTTGCCTTTGGCAATTAACTCGGGACGACGAGTTTGGGTTTTCTAAAACTTCACCATTGGGTTTTGTTTAGCGTATTTACTGGACAATCCACTGCGTCATTTTCTTATGAAAGAGCCAAATTTCAGATCTTTTTTTATTAACCAGATGTAAATTTAAGCGAATTCATGTTCAATGATTATGTTGGAGGTAAGAGCCACGTGGTTTAGCCGCGTGAGCCTGTAGGCTAATCGGAAGCTGGATATTTCAATGATCGTTTGCAATGTATTATTGACTTGAAATAGATCACACGTAATAACTAATATGGGATAAACAAGATGCTTATTAAAAGGAATCTTAACCGTAGTCACCAAGAGGCCAAGTGCAAGTTTCATAAATATTTCTTTGTGTTGTTCATATTAGAGCATTTATAGTTTCAGCCTCTTGGTTGACAGCTTGACGGGACTCGTAAGAGCCTATAATTTAAAGATAACCAAATAATGAATACCATAGTTTGAATGGTATTCAATATATTTGGTACTGAAACAAAGACCTGAGGATTTTTTTACTAACAATGAATGGAAGTTTAAGCATAAAATCTTTTTTCTTGAATGTATTATATTTGGTTACTATGGCGATGAAGTCATCGCCCGCCATTTAATATGTAAATTGTCTGTTATCTGGAAGTGTTAAATATAAAGGTATCTATGAAAAATGTAATCTAATATGCGTAAAGACAGTAGCAGATATAAAACAATACTCCGCCGATCATTAATATGCAATTTTTTCGTAGCGATTCGCTAATTAATCAAACTTTTTGTTAACTGAATACTCAAAAAAAAACAAAAACTGATTGACTGAGCCATAAAGTCAGATAATTTATAAATTAACCTGTGTTTATGTTATCAATCAGGTTTCTAAAATAATAATTAAATTTATTTAGGTATGCTTTATTTTTTAATAAGTACACGGGTGTACCACATCTCTATAACGACTAGGAAGATATTCGATAAAAAAACATTTTCAAAACGATGGTTGGGTTCTGCATCATTTAGTTAAGTATCGGCATTTTGTCCGCAGTTAAATAACAGTCGTTCTTTGAAATTGTGTAACCAAGGATAAATAAGCACAATGAGTAATAAAATAATAAATGTTTAAGAACCACTGCTTACTGTTATTGTTTTTATGATGTTGTTATTATTCTTCGACTGTGCACCGGTAAGTTTTAAATTTCTCAAGATTAAGTGATTTGTAAACTTTTGCGAATAAGAGATAGTTTTTTGTAACCCAAAATATTTTATAAGTCTTCTTCGATTCAGAGTTAAATAAGTGCATTTGAAACACTTATTTAACTTATACAAGGTACAACTACATGGTATTATGAGTTATGCTGTTCTTTGTTCTTGAAATAATACTTATATACAATATAAATACTTAAATAATACTTGTATAGGTTCACGAAAAAAAAAAACGAATTTTCCAACATTAAAAAAGAAATGAAGTCACAAAGTAAAATCATGTTACACACATTAAAAGCCCTGGAAAGTGTGTCTAGAGAAACGGTTTCAGCAGTTTCAAGTTTTTGTGCAGTAACTTAGAATAGCTTTTATTACATGTGTCATTACATTGTGAAGCGCGCACATAAGGTACCACATAGTTACTTTGGTTTGGTGTGTTTTAAGTCCATACAATATTCTTCTACAAATATTTGGTTACTTTTAATATTCATTACGTAATTGAAAAGAAAATACGTGAAAACAAGTTCCTATGGTGAAGGCTGTATAAACAGACATATTACTACATATAGCACATGATTATAACTTGTACCTAAAGTAGCGTCAAGTTGCTAGTCAGGGTGATGTCATAACCAAAAGCAAGAATGCACAAAAAAGCCATTGTGTAAAGAGTCGTGAGACTAGCTAGCTCAAGTCCACGAGCGTTGAACTCTTTTGAGTGCCGAACAGAGTCAATGCCTGCTATTAGCCAATTTATATGACGAACTAACGACGTTTGAATTGCTTACAAACTCCTTATAACATCCTACAGTAAATGTGAGCGGATATTTTTGACAACCCACTCGTACTGACATGAAACAAACTTCTTCAAAGGGAGGACAAAGCGTTCAAGTTATTTTCCACACTTGTAGCCAATCTGTTATGTATTGTTTCAAGAAAACGTGCATGTAACCCGCATAACTAGAGGTTTTTGACACTGGTGACAAAGACCATGAAAAAAATGGCATGTTTAAACACAAATAACATTTATTTTTGTATGTACTATAGAAATTAGTATTGATTTTTCAGTGAGCACAGTTGTTACATACACTTAAGTACATAGTGATGCCATTGTCTAATGAAAAGCAACCAATTTGTTTGAACTCTTTGTTCGGCTGTAATATTATGTTGAAAATTAATAAATTGATTTATGAATTAAATAATGCGTCATTCCATTAATACATTTATATCCAGTAGTTTTTCATATTACCTATACAGATGGCTATCACATAATAAATATCAAAATTTGATGTTTTTCTAGCTGTGATGAAGTTTTGTTGTAAAAGGTCTTAAATTATATATCCAAGAAGTAGTGTATTTGCTTATTTTTATGAAATGTTTATTATAAATACTTAGACAAGTTATGATATGGATTCGTGAAACACCTATTTGTATAAAGTTTATTTTTATTCAATATGTTTATTAGGAAAGTTGTACTCACTTATACTCGTAATTATAATTCATCCTACAACGGAGCCAACTTACTGAAAATAAAGTAAAGCTTCTGTTTTAGTTATCTATTAATACGAATAATCAAATGTAGGTGGTGCAGATAAAATGTAAGTTCTTCTTTTCTGCCCATTATGCACATTCCAGAGTTAGAACGAGGCGATTGACAGAGCTATCCTGTAGCTTCTTACTGGTCAGACAAAAATTGAGTAGTAGTCAATTGACATAAAAAGAAGCAGAAGAAGATTGGCCAAAGACTTAAATGTGTGTAATGTAGTTATGAATGTAGCGGTAGGATCCATTGTATGCACACTGAAATATACATATAATAAATAAGAATTATAACTTAAAATGATAGTCACGTAGAGTTTTTTAACAATACCGCTGAAAACACTGTAGGTCTTTATATGATTTCGACAGAAACCAAAATTATACTTGAGGTTGTGTTTTTTTAAGTTTCAGTAAAGAATAAAAAAGAGTTGCCTAAAATAAATAAATTATTATAACTTTACGAAGAGACCAATTATTAATAGTAATATAGCTTTTATTTGAGGAATAAATATTGCGGATTGACATCTTTTATACAAAAAATATAGTAAGTAGGTCAAACTATCATATTTATTCTTCAGATGAAAGTTATCTGGCTATTGAATTAGCCCTAAATCACGGTAACATTGATTATCCTGTAGTTTAAGACAGTCAAACGTAACCTATTTATCCTTCAGCACCTGAAGAATGAGAATAAAAATTGGGTGGTGCCTCTCATATTCATGATAGCTACTGCTCAAAGGAGATATGTAATGTTAAAAAACTGCATTCGATCGTTCTCGATTGATGGTGATACTGTTGGGAAATAATAGATGAAGTGCAAATTCAAATACTTGAACTACAACAGCAACGAGCGAATGTTGGGAGTACAACCACATTAACAACAACAATACATATGAGTCGTTTTATTTGTAGATCAGATTTACATAATTTAAAAGCTAACAGTCTAAAAATTATAATAGTGAAATGTACAAGTTTAGTATAAAAGGGAATAGAATTAGTTAGAAATAGTTTAGTTAGTTGTTTTTTTTAGTTTAGAATCATAGGACATTAAAAAAAATCGTCCGCATCGCTGTCAACAGGAAAAGTGTAAGTTCTTCTTTTCTGCTCATCATGCACCTTCCAGAATTACAACGAGGGGATTGACAGAACTGTCCTGTAGCTTCTTACTGGTCAAACAAAAATTAAATAGTAGTCAATCGACTGGTAGCAGTAGACTAATAGTGTCCAAAGACTTAAATGATTAAATTAGCTGATTAAATACAAATAAATTGACTGCAACAATTTTAAAATATAGGTATTATGTAGCTTAATTTTCATGATACAGATTGTTCATTCACGGTTCACGGTTTTTGTCACGTCCCTGTTTCGGGAATTACCCGACTAGGTACTACGCACTGGAACTAGGTACTGGTTACTGTAATGCCCATGCATTACAGTAGTTTGGCGTTCCCAAAAAAAAGGGGAGTGCATATATTGGAAACGATAATGTTGTGTTTACCCAGATGAGATAGTTAACTGAAACAGTCCATAATATGTATGTTCCATATTTTTGTAGGAAATGTGAGCTAAAAATTCTGTCAGCACTAAAATTTTCATTTTAAAAATCTAGAATTTTCGATGACTCATTTTTGCAGCGAGCTTGCGTGTATCTAAATGACTTAACATTTATTCAATGCTTGTTGGCCTACATATAGATATGCTAATATTAAAGTCAACAAGACTGAACTAAGTGGATTGAAGTTTGAAAAATATGGCGTGGTTTATTAATCTGGAGTATATTATCATTTTTTGTGCACTTTTATAATGTTTTAAACTGCCAACAACCCATTATAACATGTTTCAAAGATTTCTAACACTTGCATAAAACTGTCCAAAATGGAAGTCATAAATTTTAAGCTTGCACATTTACTTGAAATTAAGTACTAAGCTGTTAATTACTAAATATATTTTGAAAACGAAAAAGTAAGAATTTATATTAAAGGTTTGACTCACTCAACTTCAGACAACATGAAAAAATACGTCAGTTTCATATTCATGTATATACAATCAAAATAATTCTGTTCTTTTTTTAATATTCTAGCTGCTGGTAAAGTAATTATTATAAATCCTGGCAGACATAATTGGAAGAAGCTTGGAACTTCTTCTCAGTCTCTATCGCCATTTACATTTACTTATTGTTGACTTATCAGTTCTAGGTAGTTTTTTCATAATATGAGCATCTTAAATGATCCGATGATGCAGTCTAAAAAGAAGAAAGTATTATGTGACTACTGGCTATGTATTGCGACCGCACGTAGAGACGCGAGGTTAACGCTTTTCGACTCAAGATTAATGTTTTGATAAGACTAAGTGGATCAAACAGCGCTACGTAATTGTCTTATTATGATGTTGCATTTGCAAAATGATATGGTTGAGGATGTTTGCATTAGAAGTTTAAACCTCTTTATTTTGTTACAGATTTGATCTCAAGGCAAACTGCCATAATATGAACTACCCGTGTGGCCGAGGATGCATGTCTGAGGTAGGTTGCTTTTGTTTTAACATAGGTAATACAGAGAATGACATGTTGTCACGTAGTTTCGTCTCACGTCAATTCCACGTCGCTTTTAGGGTTGAGACTTTTTGTTTAGCGTAATATCAGATGAAGTCTCGCCTTTATAAATAAAACCTTTTGACTGAATTCCGTCCTGGATTGAAGTTTATGTAAATAAAGTCCTTTCTCAAATATCTAGGATTGAGTTTAAGAACCCAATGCTCAATAATATTCTAAGTCAATATCAGACGAGAATGAAGGCTATTCGCAATACAAAGTAGATCTGATGTCATAGATCGTTCTCGGTAATCTCGTCAAACCAGCTAGACAATACAGTACTGGACGTACGGTTTGCGCATACAATTAAGCTCCGACCCCCTTTGTATATTTTTCAATATAAAATGTGGAGTGTGTCGAATCATCGAGTGCATGTAACTATTGGTGGATAAGATATGCAGTAATGATGATTAATACATTGTATAGTGAAATGAGAAAAGTAATTGTATTGCTTTCAATATTTTTTATAAGAATTCTGGTCATAATTATGATCCAATTCCTAAAAATAATTAATACATTTCAGTATTTTTATTTTATTTTGGACGCAGTTATTTCGACTTTTTGTTGAAATGCAGAATTATGCGCTTTACGACCAACAATACTTTTGGGGGTAGTTAAGACATGCTCAAAAAGCCAAAGGCCTTTGCTTTTCCGACGTTAAACCAAATATTACTTATGGTATGGATTTGTACAGTAGCCATCTTTCTACCAAAAATCGTACGTGAGACAGACGCAACGACCGTTACATTAAAATAATTGCAAGAAAATGTCGGACGAGGTATTGCCTAGTTTTCTATGCGTCGAAGTTGAACGCACGGCGGCTGTGCCGGCGGTGGTGGCGGCGGCAGCGGAGCTGTGCGTCGAGTCAAGGTAAGTGTGCCGACGGCCGGGTATGACCTAGTGCGGCTCCCCCACCCTGCTACTCAGTTCTGCACTCGCGAAAGTTCAACGAACCTCCAGCAGAATTCTTACAGGCATACGCGACGGTTACATTACCGGAAAGCAGTTGCAATCACCTACATGCCCGCAGTATCGGCCACTCCGCACAATAGGGTTTGACTCTGTCTTGAGGCAAACGAAATCGCGGCCAATTTTTCGCTAGGCATAGTTGGATAGTGAGGATTCTGGTTTGTCTGCATAATATGAATATAATTAAGTTATTAAATAAAACGGCGTTAAAATTATTTGTATTCGACAGTATTTATGTAAGACTTTGAAAATAACATGATTTGCCTTTACCTATTTTTCTAGACCGAACACATATTTGTCAGGTAATAATAAAATATAACTAAAATATAGTAGTGTTAAAGACGCATTCAAAACAGCTTCTAATTGATACGTGAGCTACATTTACAACAATAGAGCTGAAAAACGTAAAAAGAATATTTTAGCAGAACACTTTATTTACCTACCTATTTCACGTATCAAAATTATTATAGCACGATTGCCTATTGCCTATACAATCAGCGTACCAGATTGACCTTTGCTGAGAGCTTGCACTTGACAAATAGAACAGCGCTAGAACAAGTTTCCTTAAGTTAGATAAACCAATGACTCGTGCAGTAAACAGTATGAGTAAGAGTGAAGGAAAGGCTTTAGCAGAAATTCGCAGCAGAAATATGTTAATTTGGCGTCTTATGTCACCGAGCGGGCAAGTTTCGTGAATCATGCGCTCACGCACGACACGTATTATACATACACCGTTATTACTTTCTACGAAGCTGATGAATTTTCTTGATATCCTGTTTCATGCTCGAGTTTTATTGCTAGCAGTTCTCATGTTTAAATCATCTTGGAGTACTAAATTGAAGATTTTATTACATTTTTTGTTTCATAATTCACTTCTTCAACCCAAAGCTATGAGATGTAAGAGTTTTCCAGAGAATTCAACTGACATTTATTTGAAATGCAATTTTACTTCTAAATGAAAATGCAGGCAGGAAAAGTTTTATCTACAATATGTCTAGTTGCATATTTTTATATGATGTTAGTATGAGGCTTGCAGTGGAGAGTGTCGTGGTCGGTCCGGCAGTCCACGCTGTAACGGCGCGATCGGGGCCGATGAACGCCGCTGGCCTTATTCCGGCAAACTATCGCAAGCGAGAAACGCGACGTGTACTTTCATTGTCACCTCGCTGTACGCACACCACCGCTCAACATTTAAACCAGCCTCTATCAGTGAAGGTTGCACTGATAAAAAAACATGATAAACTTGTTAAAGGTAATTAACGTCACGTAAAATTTGACGTCATCATTCTATTAGTAGTCTAGACGTAGCGAAACGTTTTCGATTAATTGTTAAATAACTAGTAAATAACGTTTCCTCACCTAGTTACTTATAGAGATAGCTTTCTTAATGTTTCTTGGTTGATAAACTGTTGCTGATCTGGTGGAATTTGAGTCATTGGCAGCATAAATGGTAGGTACGTATGAATACAGTCATGTTATCGGAGAAGCAGATCTGTCTGGAGAGGTCAGCTACGGTATACGATTGTACGTTTCGGCGGCGCTCGGCGGCGGCGGTAACAATGGCGCAACAGTCGCGCGCTACGTCACTCAGTGTCAAGTGCATCGAGCTCAGATAATACTTTGAGCTTTGATCTTGAATACAATTTTACTGAAAATGTATGAATTTTCCATATGAATATTATACGCACAAAAGTTTTAGATAAGTAATAGAACTACACTACTCTTGCTGTGGGTGTCCTTCAGTATGATGTTGACAGAATCACAGGCAGTGTCATTCGATTTGTTTGATCATCTTTATTTCCATTGCCAAGTATGCGTTATTGTAGCTATTGAACGAAGCTGGTATTTCTGGGCCTCAGGTTTCAGCTGTGACTGATAATAATATGATAAATTATACCGAGTAAACGAGCAAAATGTTACAAATATCTGCAACCGTATTGGATTTACGCTGATAATGACCTGCTCTACATTAGTTCGTATTGATGTCAGTGTTGATGTTTACGTTTGGGTGACGATAATCGATTTCAGTTTTTCTTTCTCTGTTACGCCTTTTTACGTGTTTCAGAGTGGAGATCTCTTTAGACAGGGGTGGTCACCTTATGATCGATGCTTTAAGAAAATTGAGATGTACAGTAGAATGTACGTGGCGTCATGCCTTTGAGCTGGCCTAGTGTAGTGAAGAGTTGAAATAGAATGCGAGGCCAGCTTATACTAATTTTGTTACCTGACGTGCAGCCTACTGCGCCCAAGAGGATTCGCTGTAAACTTTATTCCAATGTAGAGCCAGCTCCAGTCATTCAACCGAGCAATCAGACATGTCAGTCCTCTCTTAATAAAATCTTCTTGTCTCCTTCTAGAACGCGTATTTACAATTATTGATTAATTGCTTAATTGTCTCTCCCCTTCATGTTGTTCGGTAATATATTGTATTTAGGAACTACAGTCACAGTAGTTGAGAATATTGAGATTTCCCAAAATTAGTCAGTCTGTGCAGTAGTACCTTAAACTACAATTAGGAACCAATTTATATATCCTAAAACTTGATAACCCCTCTTCATCCCACTTACGAGTTGATTTTTAAGAAATCCAAAACTATGACATCATTTTTCTAAAATCATTAATAGTAGTTTTAACATAATCAAACCATGCGTTGAGATTCTCCTAGACAAGCTTTAACGACCCCTTCTAAACAAAACGCACCTTTCGAAGGTAGTTTTATAAAACTAAAAATGTCAAGCCTTATAATTTATTTAAGTATAAATTTCAAGGTAACAAGATTTTTCGTACAAACGAAATCCCCTTTTCCACCACTGTATAATTTCAAAAAATCCTTTCTTAATCAATCAAATCAAAATCAAAGGTCATTTATTCAAATTAGGCTGAGAATCAGCACTTTTCGAACGTCAAAATTACAAAAGACAGTCCCCCAAAAATTCCCGTCCTTCACCACTTCCTAGTGCTATCGCTGGGAAGAAGAAGTGGCGCAACAAACTCCCCAGCAGCTCAGCTGTCTGTTCAGTTAGAAAATAGTTGATTGTATACAATACTAGGAACCTATGTTCATAATTAACATTACAAGACCAGAACATAAAATTAAATTATTTGCCATATGTCAGCTAGCCACGCCAATATACCTACCAACAAATATAATAAAAACTATACGTATTCAAGCTAAAAAATAATTAATTAAAATTAAAATGTAAATAAAAACTTACTACCCAAATAAAAGCCTCCAGGTAATAGAGGGCGTGACAGTTTACATATTATGCATTGCTGAGTTCTGTTCACATAGCTGTCACTTGAAGTCACAAATGATAAACTAAGACCATTGAAGTAAAATAAATAAATAGTTTAATAACAATAACCTGTCAGTAAGCTAATTCTGGAGAAAGAACATAAACATTGTCTTGAGTTAATTAGGGTGACCAACTATTCTTACCGTGTAAGTAGTCGTTGAAGGAATAGTATGCCTTTGAACAAAAGCTGGATTTTACTTGAGCTTTAAACGCATTAAAAGGCAAGTCTAGCAAAGAAGAGGGTATCTTGTTATAAAAGGTTATACCAAGCCCAACAAATGAGTTATCATTTTATGAACCTTATGAAGCCGGTGAAAAGGGGCACGTAGTTTATCCTTATTTCTAGTGTTAACACTATGAATATCACTGTTTTTAGGGTACAAGTGTAAATTTTGCCTAATATATAAGATGTTGGCAAAGATGAATTGTGATGCAAAAAGAACCTACGTATTGCCTGGGCGATGTGTCAGTCGGGACACTTGCCTTTATATGTAGATAGAAGATAGGGTAATTTGAAGATTAATTAAATAAATAAAAAATATATACATGATTTATTTTCTTAAAATAATTTTAATTTGTATTTTTACGTAGGTACTTAAATGTTATTTAACATATTTTTAATTCACCGGCATCATGTAAAATGTTACTAATCGTTTATAGTGTCATTACAATCCTATGTCAGTTTATTAAAGAGGTCTTTTGTAAGCACCAGCATTACGACTAATGAAGTCAATAAATATATAGCGGATATAGTGTAATTCATTTTATGTAAGTCAGATCTTTCGTCAACTAAATATAATACTTTTTTTTTTAATTATTCATATTTATATTTTAAATTGTCTGAGGAAAATATCGTGAGGAAAGTTTTAAGTATGATTGGCTATGAGAGTAGGGGTAGATCAACAAAACGATGGATGGACTGTGTGAAAGATGATTTAGCTAGGGGGTGACTACTGAGATGAAGACTAATAGAGAAGTATGGAAGAAGAAAACTGGTAATGGTTTTACATTGTCTGAATTTACGTTTTATATTTTTGATTACTTTTTTATGTTATGTGTAATCTATTTTTGCTTATCTTTTCGTCTTTAATGATTGCATGTCTTTGGTTTTCTTCAGCAGGTGTCGTGCTCATTATACGCAAGGTGACACAACTCCATAAACCGTTGAGTTTGAAATATGCTTGGACTGCAAACTTCCAACTGGCATAGTTATCTCTTCCAACTAGTCTGTCGATATGAAATGGATTGTAACCTGAATTTGACATCTTCTATGCGTATTTATGATTTTAACGTGATTTCTGACCGAGCACGCCGCCCCGGTTAACCTCAAAATGTATGACGGACAAAACACGCCGCTAGGTTTTTTTAGTTTTTACTGCGTTTACTTTTACTTTTATTTCCACAAGTAGCAATCAGCCAGGCTCTGCTACCATGTTGATATTTAGGTGGAAATAAATAAATGATTACTATGAAAATGCAACGAACGTATATTGTTAGCACAAATCAAAATCAAAAGTCATTTATTCAAATTAGGCTGAGAAACAGCACTTTTCGAACGTCAAAATTACAAAAGACAGTCCCCCAAAAACGCCCGCCCTTCACCACTTCCTAGTGCTATCGCTGGGAAGAAGAAGTGGCGCAACAAACTCCCCAGCAGCACAGCTGTCTGTTCAGTTAGAAAACACTTGATTGTATACAATACTAGGTACCTTTGTTCAGTAATTAACATTACAAGACCAGAACATAAAATTAAATTATTTGCCATATGTCAGCTAGCCACGCCAATATACCTACCAACAAATATAATAAAAACTACTATACGTACTCAAGCTAAAAATAATTATTTAAATTAAAATGTAAATAAAAAATTACTACCCAAATAAAAGCCTCCAGGCATAAAGGGCGTGACAGCTTAAATATTTATGCATTGCTGGGTTCTGTTCACATAGCTGTCACTTGAAGTCACAAATGATAAACTAAGACCATCGAAGTAAAATAAATAAATAAGTTAATAACAATAACCTGTCAGTAAGCTAATCCTGGAGAAAGAACATAAACATTGTCTTGCGTTAAATTAGGGCGACCAGCTATTCTTATCGTGTAAGTAGTCGTTGATAGAATAGTATGCCTTTGAACAAAGGTTGGATTTTACTTGAGCTTTAAACGCATTAAAAGGCAAGTCTAGCAAAGAAGAGGGTATCTTGTTATAAAACGTTATACCAAGCCCAACAAATGAGTTACGAAGCCGGTGAAAGGGGGCACGTAGTTAGTCTTTATTTCTTGTGTTAACACTATGAATATCACTGTTTTTAGTGTACAAGTGTAAATTTTGCCTAATATATAAGATGTTGGCAAAGATGAATTGTGATGCAACCGTGGGAATACCAATATCTTTAAAAAAATCTCTTACGGAAACTCTGGCACCCAGCTGGTAAATTGCTCGAACAGCTCGTTTTTGAAGGACAAATATATTTTGTATATCCTGCTGTGGGGCAAAATACCGTAGGACATGACGCTGTGAAAATAACTAAAATAGACTAAACGAGCTGTATCAACGTTAGTGTATTGTCTTACTTTCCTGACGGCGTAGGCAGCCGAACTGAGCCTTCTTGCTAGACTTGATATATGAGGTCCCCACTGAAGTTTGGCATCTACTATTAGTCCTAGAAAAATTGCCGAGCCTACAGTTTCAAGCACCTCTTTATCTAAGACGATGTTGGGTCCTAGATTTCTAACATTAAAATAAATAAATAAATATTCCACAACTATCACACAACGCCATCTAGTCCCAAGCTAAGCAGAGCTTGTGTTATGGGTACTAGACAACTGATAAACATACTTATATATTTCTAAATACATAAATATTATAGATAAACATTCGGTAAGTCAAACTTTACACAGCTGATATCGCATGTCAAATCTAAAAACCAGCTTAAAAATGTTCTTAAAAAACATTACCTGTCATTGTGTCCATAGCTGATTTTGTATCTGTGCACAATAGTAATTTTCCATAGGTGTAAAATGTATTTATTTCTGTAACTCACTTCCTTTTTTTTTTTCTTAATTTTATATGTTAGTTTATAGTAAAAATCTAAATTTGTTATAATGATATTGTGAAACGAGAACAACTGCCGACAAACTGTTTTGCAGTTTGGCAGATTTTTTATTTATTATTTTTATACAGATTTTGAATAAATAAAAAAAAAAAAAAACATATTTTGTTTTCTTGGCGTTGAGAACTAGGTTATTTGACGTAAACCAATCTGTAATTATTGCGAGTGCACTGTTTACGTCGTCAAAATCTTGTCTATTCCTGTCTACTTTAAAAATAAGAAAGGTATCATCTGCAAACAGTACAACGTCACAGATGCCCTTCGATATAATATTCAATTTCAGTTAAATTGAATATAATAATATATCATAGGTTACAAGCTTACGAGCAAATGTACTCTGTGCTTACGAGTCAAACACAGATTTAGACAGATTAAAGATAACAATGTTGCCAACTTAAGATAAATATGGTTGCGTTCTTATTTGCCAACAAAATTAACCCACTAGTTACTACATAAGAACACATCATCGACCCATTTCCCACAACCGATACACTATGTTTTTCTTCAATTCCCAGATCAATATAAAAACAGAAAAATATTGAGAAAGTGGCATACTTTCGGGGAAAATTCAGAGTGCAAATATTACATATTTTCAGTACCCACTCAATCTAGGTAATAGGTAATACGGGCTGGTGTCCGCAACTCCACGACAATGCGCGTATTTTGCACACTCCCACTCTATCTTATGCTAGGAACATATTTCCTTACTAGATAAATGTGCTACCGATTATGAGGTATCTTCAAGGAACCAGGAACCTAAAGCTATGCTATGTCAAAGATGATTCAAACGAAATAACTGGATATTGTGATGCTGACTGGGCGAGCGACCCAGTGGATAGACGATAGTGCACGGGTTATAATTTTCAGTTTCAGAATGCTTGTTTATCTTGGAATTCGTGTAAACACCAAACTGTGGCACTCTCTACGGCGGAGGCCGAAGACATGGCGATGGCGGCGGCGACCCAGGAGGCCCTATGGCTGCGGCAACTGCAGGCCGAGCTCAGTCAAGGCGAGGACAGCGCGCTACTCATCCACTGTGACAACCAAAGTGCAATAAGACTGGCATCAACAGACTGTTATAAACCAAAAACAAAACATATAGATATTTATTTACATTTTCTTAGAGAAAACATTGTTAATTCTAAAGTTAAATTTAAATTTGTAAATGGTTGCAACATGGTAGCTGATAACTTGACTAAAGATATGTACTACTTTAGAAAAACATTTGTTCTGTATCAGTAAAATGGGCCTGCGTACATGCCATATGTCATGCAACCATATTTATCTTAAGTTGGCAACATTGTTTTCTTTAAATCCTGTCCTGTCTAAATCTTTGATTGACTAGTAAGCTTGTAACCTATGTGCTAACAATATACTTTCGTTGTATTTTCATAGTAATCATTTATTTATTTTCACCTAAATATCAACAAATTTGTACCTACTGATTGATGATCATATTCTAACAGGCTGCCATTATTTACGTGCAAGGCGACACCTTGTTACTAAGTGGGCCTTAGAGCGGTGCTAAATACTAAAGGCACAGACTGTTAGTGATAATGTTCAGTACTAACTATTACTTATTATTGTTCTAGCACGGAGATAAAGAAACGTTGTTAGGGCAAAAGTGTTGGTACAGTCATACTTACTGCTTATTCAGAATGAGAATCTTTTGGCCGTGGAAATATAAAGGATTTTCCTCGATGACTGTGTCAGTTGTAGTATGGAAGTAGAAGTGAGTCTTGTGAGTTTATTTGATGGTGGTAACACATTTACATTATATTACTTTTAGGTGAAGGTTGGAAGCGGGTCAAGAAAAAAAAATCTAAATGTTTAAAAAAAATATTTTAAAATTGTTAACTACTTGCATTTGCAGTAATACATTACACAATACATTCTAATGTTTACAATATAACTTCATATGACAACGATGGTTCTGTAGGTGATACAAACCTTAGCTTTTTTCTTACAATCTGTTTAAAGCTGGCCTTGTTTCTCACAAGCCTATATAAAATTAACACGTTTTTCCATTTCTCTCTAAGTTCGTGTTGGTGAGTGAAAACCGCATGGCCCCGCGGACGTCATTCCACTTTTCCGAGGCGTCGTCGGTGATTTATAAGGCAACCGGTGTTACTTGAGCTCCGTCATTGAAGCGAGTTTTCCTTTTGTTATGTGACGATGAGAGAGTGCGAGGCATCGCGGGAGTTCTAATGACGCTGGCTAGTCTAGACGTATCCGCAGAAGCGACGACGCG
Organism: Apamea epomidion; assembly: GCA_947507525.1. Taxonomy (NCBI): domain Eukaryota; kingdom Metazoa; phylum Arthropoda; class Insecta; order Lepidoptera; family Noctuidae; genus Apamea; species Apamea epomidion. The sequence goes on along the minus strand of OX382228.1, from coordinate 10,961,979 downwards.
CCGCCGATGCATTTCGCCGCTGCAGTGTGCAGTAGGTAAGTGTGTCAATGCACTCTAATCCCCCCCATCCTTCTCTCTGCAATCACTCATGACAAGTTCAACTCGTCTGGTCTCCCCGAGCCCTATTTGGAACAAACTTACCTCGCAAAAACTCTTGCTACTCACAGGTATTAAAGCACTAATGATTGATAATAGACATTGCTTTCAGCATAACGTTCTCAAATTGAACTCAAATAATAATAGATAACGTAATGTGAAATATGTAGGTATAAGGTTTTAATTCAAAATAAAGAAACACGTTTTTACGCTTTAAAAACCCTTGATTCTCTATGAATAAGGACACTATGTTAGAAAGTGTGACACTTAATTTTCTTGTAAACTAAACAGTGATTTTCCAACAAAGTACTTACAGTGAAATAAGACTATTTTAGTAACTGCCAAATTGCGTGGCTGATACACCTAAATAGTTTTGTTTCGCTAAAAATCTTGAAACTTTGAAAACGTTCCGAAGAAAGTTGGAAAACTATCTAAAACCAGTTTTCTGTATTTATATTTATGCTCGTAAGTTTTAACAATAAGAGAAAATTAATGACCAAAGTGTTGCAAATAAAGTAGTTAAGTGATAGGCGTCAGACATTGGGAGATGCAATAAACGGGTTCGTTAGCCTGTCTCGTTTTCATTAGCGTGCGCTACCGCGCCACCGCGCCACCGCGCCACGGACGCTGGTTACGACTGAAAAACTTTCATGTTACATCGCACACGTCTTTATCAGCCAACTAACGAATGCATACTTGGGATGAGATCAATATTTTAGAAATTCTTGGGACGACAAGAACTATTTGTGGTATTTTATGGCTGTATCAAATTCTGTAGGTGCAGTGCACTCTCTACATCGTTTTATAAGATGAATATCCTGTCTGAAATCATTTAATGTCTTCAAATTCACTAACCTACTTATTTTTTTAGTATGCAATGCTTTAGTGGTAATTGGACAAAGCCCACTTTTTGCTCAATGCTCGATAAAGTTTCAAAGTAGCATAAAAATTACATTAAATTTTAACAAGGCTTAGGTATTTCTTTTGTCTTCACTCAGTGTAGTAAATCATGGTGTTGAGGGTTACACGGACAGGTGGGTGCGAGCGCAGTGCGCCGAGTTTCCTATCCGTATCTAGGCGAGTGACAGTAGCGGCTTGCGAAAGTGCACATAATTGGATCGGCGCTTTAGAAAGGGGGTTATGAGTTTGTAAGTGCAACGAACTCGCGTGCAATTCATCGGGAAGATGCAGTTCAGTCAGCGTGTGTGGAAAGCGCGCGCTTCCAGGAATCGGCAGCTCGTCGACTCGTCGTCGCGCGCTCGTCTCGCGCTCTCGCGCGCGCTCCATAAGGCGAAAAGTGAAAATAATTATACTAAACACCAACACCTCGACAAACACATAACTCTTTTCGCACTCTCATATACTTATATTGTTATCTCATTTATAAGATTATCTAAGCACACATGACTTATCAAAATATGTAAGCGTTATCTACGTCTATGCCAAATAAGTAGAACACATTGTGGACGTTGTGTAAAAACACATCACCTGGCGCATATTGTTGTTCTTCATCGTTACCTGTAAAAAACGTCAGCTATTATAATCATTATGCAACTGTTAAACAAACGCGATATAACGGGGCCAAAGGGTTACGCGACCATATGGCCTGGTGCCGGATATGGGTTAAGTAATCACAGGCGTTTTTTTGCATCCTCTCTATTAAACCCCTTTCTATTGTTAATGCCATAACAGTACAGTTTATACAAAAAGTCGGCGTTTGCACGTATGGGCGGTATGTTAATTGAATCGGTTAGAATCGATGCCATCCCAGTTTGGTTCGTGCTAATGTCATTTTTTGCTCATCACTATAGATCAACAGATGCTTTTTTCGTTAATTATATATTTACTCTTCCAACGAACGGATACATTTGCATCTGTTAGTAGTTTCTAAATATGTAATTTATGTTAAAACAAAACGAGTGATTCGCAAGAGATCTAGAGCATTCGCAGTTTTCATATAGCAACTATAATATCTTCCAGAAAGATACATAAAACGAAATAGAATATATGTACAATTATCCATCAGATAAATCAATCAGTATTTATCCGGAGGTGGACAAACAGGCTTTAAGAGTTTAGTTCTGAGGCGTGAGGAGTTGATGTGCTGCAAGATTTGATGGATTTGCAACTGGACTTGTCATATAATAATATTAATACTGTCGCGTTGTTCAAAATACAAAAAGAATGGACGAGAACAAGTAAACTGAAATTTACCAGCATCTGGTTATCTACATCCACTGTAAGCAGATGCATTTGAATACCGTTATACTTACCCGTAATGATAAAAAGATAGAAAAAAAAAAATACCGATACTTTCCTAATTCAAGTGTCACTCATAATCAGAAGCTTACAAAAAAAAACTTGAAGCTTTTCGTTAACTTTCATTTGTTTATGCTAAATTAACAGTGTGGAAAAAACACAACGCTTAGATATTTGTATATATAATTTATAAACAATATTTTGTATGTGTATATAATTTATAAACAATATTTTGTATGTCCTTAACCACAAATACTACCTGAGTGGCGAACATAAACAAAAAGTGTACCACGTGGTCCAAAGATAATAGTATTTAAACCTCAAATTGGTCACAGACCGGAGGAAAAATGAGCGGTCATATATCTTCCTAATCTTTTGTACTTAAGGGTCCGTTGGTTCTGAGAAACAGCTATTACTATAGATCCCGGTTCACAAGAGGAACTGTTACTTTGTAGCGGGCACTGCATGACGGCAAAAGTGCATTTTTGTTGGAAATGCAGGCAGTGACGTCACAGAGAGTACGTCACAGGTGGGTTGGCTCCCGTTACTCGCACAAAGGGCTCGTAAACAAAGGACCTCTAGTTGGACCACAAAGTAGCTGCTCACTGCACATTGTTTTGAGCGTAAAGCTATAAATCAATCGGTAACGGGAAATCTTGTTTGTTTGTTAACATCCATATGTAACAGACTGGTTTGTATGTTAAATAAGTACAGTACATTATTTAAAAGTTATGTTTCTTTAATTCATTACCAACGTTTTGTTAGTCAGAGTATTATGTGTTAGATAGATTATTATGTGTAAGAAAACTTAATACTCCTGTATTATCCTTATCTACAAACATGAAACTTTCAGACTCTGTAATTTACGTGATTCAGAATTGCTACAAAAACTAAAATAAGTCAATAAAGATTAACGCTCTTCCTGTTACAAAGAATTAAACCAAAATATCATAATTAACGCGAACCGAAAAATGTCAGTGAAGCTTCATTAAAAGTGAACGCATGCCGATGGGCCGAGGTTCTAAAAAAAGTAAAAAGAACGTACGAGTCCCGTTAGAGGCCGGTATCCCTCGGCATGCGGCAGTGGATGCACCGATAGATAGGTCGGAGGCTCGCTGCGCTTCGAGTTATTACCTGATGGGCCGCCTTCTATTACGTAATGAAATATACAGTAACATCGCCGACGTGTGCTCAGATTTTGTTGATAGGATCCATTACTTTACTATATTATGTGACCATAAAGCACAGAAAAGTTCCATTAAGTATTTTATACTTTTCCACTTCTTTGGGATAACTTTTGAGCCGTGGGAACATTTACAAAAACAATCATGGTCACAAAACCCAGTCCCAGAACAACTAACTTCTCTAAGCAATTCACATGTTCTGTATGGAATCAAACTAGAAACTCGTGGCGGAAACGCCAATCGCTCAACTACTGCACCAATCGATTAATAATCTATAATATTAATACCAGCCTATAACTGTCCCCTTGCAGGACAAAGGCCTTTTCCCATACAGGAAGATGATGATGTACTGATTGGACCACGCTTACTGGGATACCGATTTCAGACTTATTATTAATTGTATGTCTAGGTTTCCTCACGATATTTTTCTACACAGATGTATGTCCAAGATAAACTTAGAAAGTCCATATGAATTGATAATGTTACACAGGGTGGCTCAACCAATTGTTACAATGGATTCAGTACATGATTCTAAACCAGAGGGGCAATTCTGGTAAATTTAAGAACGTTCACAGTCTGATCTCAGTCTCAATTAGTCAAAAATACGTCAATTTTTTTTCCAAATTTCCCTACATTTTGACAAGTTTTTGACATTTCTTTGTCGCTGAGATGAGACTGCGACTAGATTTTGATCGTTTTAAATTACGAGAATTGGCCTGCTGCTGTGTTGAAAGGTTTCATCGGTTATTAAAGAAAACAAAAATGCTATTCCACACATGTAAGTATTGCACTTTTCTATGAAACAGCTTTTTTTTTGGATCTCAGATCATATGTGCTGAACTCAATGTCCCCGCCACCCTGTATTGGTACTTGGCCGGACTTGAACCCACAACCATCTATGTATGATATTGAATGGGCCATATTGCAGGCCTAGACCAGAGTAGATCCAATAAACTATCGTAGCTCGGATCGGTAAAAAATTAGATAAAAACCACCACCCTTTTAACCAGTTAAAGAGGCTCAAGAAAATAATCATTTTGAGCGCTATAATGAATCAAATTAATACATAGATTAACGACCCTGATCGATGTTTTCATCTGACAACCACTTCGTTTTACATATTTTATAGTAGCATAATTCAGAATTTAGTTGTATTTGTGACATGTTATATTTATGGCATTTTATTTATTACATTAGGCACCTATCCAAAATAAACAACAATAACGTTCCCAATATATGTATGAATTTCCATCTTCCATTAAAATCTTCGTATCGCTATTCCACTACACAGAGTTCTGCAACTTCGCACGATGCTGGACGTAGGACTCTTTTCGATCACAGCGATGACAGCTACGCTGCACCATAGGGCAGAAGACACAGACCATTATCGACTAGTAGATATAAAACTTAATGATGAAGATTGAATTGTACAACATAATTGATGATTGCAAGATATATTTCCAAAAGAAAGCGATCTTACGTTTACTAACATTAAAGTTTTATCATAATAAAATTCCCTGTATAATGAATGAAGTGACACTTCATCATCGAGATAGGTAACTACTTAACAAATGAATAGTCGAGAGGACTATTCATTTGTTAAGTAGTTACCTAACACATAAATAGATATAATCATACTCACACTATTCATTTGCTCAGTTGTAATTATACCTTTATGATTTGAGTAAGCTTAAAAATATAATCAATGTTCCATCTTTACGAACAATATATACATAAAAGCCTTACAAATTGAATTGCACTAAAAGTACCTGTCTAAATGGAATTTTGAAGTATACAACGTCCATTAAATTCCAATTTGAGTAGAGGGACTAAGTGGTTGGATGGCAACGGCCTGTTAATGTGGGATACCACGGACGCGTTTCCTGGACCACCTTCGTTTATACTTAAGACAATAAACGGATTACAGATTATCATGATCTGATTTCGTCCTTCATGAGCTCATAATTATATTAGTTATAACGTAGATCATTAATGCAGTCATGCATAATATTTCTGTCTAAAACTAGAGTATATAAATCTCTCAATATTGTGGAAATTGCAGCGCAGACAAGACACATTTGCAGCGCAGACAAGACACATTTGCAGCGCAGACAAGACACATTTGCAGCGCAGACAAGACACATTTGCAGCGCAGACAAGAAACATTTGCAGCGCAGACAAGACACATTTGCAGCGCAGACAAGACACATTTGCAGCGCAGACAAGACACATTTGCAGCGCAGACAAGACACATTTGCAGCGCGGACAAGACACATTTGCAGCGCAGACAAGACACATTTGCCCATCATCAAATAAGTTTTAACAAGGAGTAGATTTGACGTATTCTGGGATTTTCTATACACCAGGTTATAGAATGGATAAACCTCTTCCTGGTGGAAGTTAAATGTGAAATATTAAATTATTAGGTATATGAATAAATATCTCAAAATAAATTAAAATAATGTGTTAAGGGAAACTTATTATTTATTGATAAATCTGCGACAACTTTCGTATTTTCATTGCAACAAAAAAAACTTGTAGGTATCTAAAAAGGCATTTGTTTAGCTTTGATACTTAATCATTTCCAAAATATTTACATCGTCTCCAGGATGAGATAAATTCTCACAATCTCCAAAGGGAAATGTGTCATAACACGCTATAAGTTCATAATCCATCCTTGTGAATTCTGTTGTACTAAAGTTGTGTTATAACACACAACACACCTCAACGTAACATCGCGCCTGTAATCTCCGAAGGGTTTAGCAAAGGTGTTTCTGTTTCACACGCTCATTTAAATTGAAAATCAACCATCCAACTTATTACAAAGATTTAAAAACTTTTTAAATAAAAAAGTTGCAAAAATCTGTGACAAAATCTTAGCATTGAGCTTGTAGTGGGTGTATTCCAAATAGAATAGGTCTAGTTTTTATGCAGCGTGAGGTAACAATTTCTAGGTTACCGGCTCATAGTCTGAATTCTTATAGGTCTAATAGGTTTCGATGCTACTGACCTGACCAAACAAGATTAGAAATGGATCAGCTCAATGCTTTCACCTGCCAGATATTTTCAGCCATCAGCAATTAATAGTGTGCGAAGCAATGTAAAGAAAAGTCATAGACGTAGTATAAATTAATTATTTTTCTAGAAAAGTGGCGCACAATAATTCTCGTGGGCGGCGTGCGCGACGCGTGGCGCTGGCGTCGCAGCGCTCGCGCATTGCTAGTAGGAAAGTTGTTTATGACGTCGGAAAGTGTCACGTTGAACCATGGTGAACCGCGACCGGTGTCTTCCGCGGTGCCTGGCCTACTCACCAAATTGTCATTCTATCAATCCGTCACCATGACTTTATCTTCGCCATCTGAAGAGTACATTTGCAGAGATCCAAGACGTGTCGTGCTCTTACCGTTGAACGATATTACCTGTCACATTCACCGTAACTCTTCTTTGTCCTAATGAGATTTGGCAAATGTAATGGTACTGTTTCGTGTCTTCGTTTCGAGTTCGTAAAGCTTAGCCTTATCCTACTTATTACAGCATCGACATTTCGACAAGATAACGCAGGAATATCTTTAGGAAGCTTATTATCAATGTCCATCAGAATTATAGTTTACTGTTATAGTTGCAATTATGCATGCAGGTTTTGTATTTCTAAATGGGTGTCTTTAATATGTCTACAAAAAATTTGTTGTAATTAATAATACATAAATATTAAATTATTCGTGTTATGCTCCTTAAAATCAACAAAAAGTTTGCAATCGCATTTAAGTAGGTATCATACTTTTTTATAAGCTTTTATAGTAGGTATTTAAAGTTGTCACCATCTCGGTTATTTACCTCTTCCTTACATTATACATATATTTTTTTAAACATATTTATCGAACAAAAACACTATGTATAATATTTTAATATAGCCATATAAAATGTTATAAAAGTGATGATGGCCGTGGGCCGTGATAGTTTAGTTGGAAGTGCTACTTTGGACGCGCTGCCGCCGCGGCAGGCGTGACGCGAATCATCGACCTCTCTCGCCATTTGTAACGTTTGGTGGCGAAATAGAGGTCATTGACAAGGCCTAGCTCGCACCACCATTATACCATTTTAATCAACAATGCTTATTCAACGCTCTGTTCCCGCTACATCAGTTTTCTTTCTAATGCAGAGTAATGGAAACATAATACGTGTTAATAAAATCCTTCTTATGATGTTTTTGCATTACATCCGGCTTTTGCAAAACTGACAAGTATACCATCCATTGTCATCATTTTAGTTTTGTTCTTTCCACAAGAAGGGTGTAATTTATATCCTGAATTTCATCAATATTTGGAATTCTTTCTGACACGATCGTGATTGACGCTGTCTAAGAAATATGAGTTTAGCTGACATGTTGTCGAGGCATTGAATTTTTTGTGTGTCTATGAACAATGACTTGTATAGCTAGTCGTGATCTAAGTTGGCGGAATGGGGGGCTTCGCTCGCAGGAGGTAGAGGGAGGGGGGAGGCGGCACGCACACTACGCCGACGAAACGAAAATTTGTGAGGTGAACGAACGCAAGTGGCCGCGCAACCAAACGTCAGGTTGATTCACTTTTCATCTACGTTCACTCTGTTATGGATATTGTAAACTTCTTTATTTTTGATATAAAAAAACTCACTTTTTACATCTTAGCTGTTTTCATTTGTTTTTTGTTTTGACGCACTGCTGCACTTCGTCTCTATTGCTTTGGTGAGCTTACCTGTGTTAACGAGGAACGCATCGTTATACTATTTTAAGCTTAAATTAATTATAGATTCAGGTGTAACTAAGCCATACGAATTAAAAAATGTCAGCATATTCCAATGGTAGGTTATTCAAGTAGCAGAAATTATAAATTTTCGAAGAAAATGGGAAGTTTCTAAGTCGTCACTCCCTTCTGGCGGAGACTTATAGTTGCTATGTGCAGTAGCGCACCGCAAAACTGAGACAAGCTGTTGATAAATGTATCATATGCATGTGGTTGCACTAGCAGGGAGCCTTCCAGTTATCCAAACATAAAATAAAACACAAAACTGGGTAGGGTACAGTACGAAACCTGAATTTCTGCCTTTATAGAAAAACCAAACAGAAAGAAATTGTTCTTTAGGGAAAAGTAAACAGGAAGGTGCTGGTTTCGAACCCACTAAATAAACGTTGATTGTAAATAATTCATCCTGTAATCTGCACTCGCGCACTGGATGAACATTTAACATTTTGTAATAACGCGCAAAGTATGAGTTTTTACTTTTATCGAGCATGTGAGTGGCGGTCACCGACCCCGCGGTGTCCGCATTTGGCGGGAATCCACAGTTCGCGAGCGCGCACTTTTCTGACCAGCCACGTGACGAAGGCTGATGACGACTTTAATCAGGACTACTTACCTGGGTTTTTACTTCTTGTTATTTCACATGTGTGATTCATCGTTAAAAACAATGACGAAGGAACTTTTGCATTTCACCGAAAAATAACTATGAACCACCAAAAATAATGCCAGTTATAAGTACATGCAATAACAATAAATATGTATTGTTTGCTAATTGAGTAAATTTACTTTAGATAATTTCCTTATAACGGCAGGTGCATGCAAATAATTATTCACGCATTCATTATACATGTAAATCTTGATTAGCGTTAATAAAACATTATAAATAAACGTAGCACAAAGCGTGCAATAAAAATATTCGCACTGTGAGAAAAGCGCTAAGTAGATAGCAGTTAATGACGAGGTGAAGTCAATGACTGCAGGATCATAGAATGAGCGAGGAAGTGGCGTATATTATACACTTATTAATTATGAGTGATAGCAACATTTAACTGTTGAGGTAATCAGGCGCAAGCGCGGGCGCAGAGCAGTGTGCTCCGCGCACGTTGATGTCGTTTGTTCTAGCGTTTGCTTCGGCGCGTATTGTGCGACTTGCGTCTTTGTTTAAAACTATTTTTCATCTTACTCATAGCCTATTACCACAGTTTTATGCTATCACAAGGCCTACAAAAAATTGTTTAAAGCTGATGATCCAAAAGTTTTTTATTGAAATATTAATCTATTTTTAATCAACGTTAATGAATAGTTCGACGAGCAGTTATCAATTTATCATAATCAATCCCTCGATACGGAAGTAAGCACACATAATGTAGAAACATGGCTGAACTACATTAAGAGCTTATCAGTAAGCTTGGTGGATATAATAACGTATATAATTACTGTGTTTAGTTGGATACAGCCTCTTGGAGACATTAGAAATATGTTATGGTGTGGGATGACGCTATATATAAAACTAATCCACAGGTGACTATGTAAGATTTATAGGTTCATCCATTACGTATATTAATTCACTTCACTTTGTAGGATGAGCTACATTTTAAATAGGCGCTCATAAAAAGAACAACGACCCTGTAGTCAACATTATTCTCTGTCCATTCATGGTTTTCGTAAGCCCAAGAGATTGTTTCAACGGATGGTCAGCAGTTTGACTTTCTATATGCTAAAGTGTTCACGACAAGCTGAAATCACCATAAATAAAGAAGCGATCATATTATTACTGTGACCACTAATTCATTTACCTGCTTATTAGGGATGGTCTTACTTTTAACAGTTAATGTTTACTGATAGATATGGAAAGCAGTACATTATATTTTAATTTTCCGTGATAGTAAGGCAGGATTAATAAACGTCTTCTGACTTCAAGTCTTTCTCACAAGGGAATTAACCTCTAACAGTTACTTTTCCGAGACGAGTTTCTTCGTGAAAAACAAACGCATCTCAGGGTTTGGTATATTTTATTTTTACTTGAAAACTAACAAAGTTACAGTGTTGGTTGTGTTTAGTGGGCGATTTTGGTAAGATAGCTAGAACATTGCATTTTCATCTGGTCTAACTTTAAGCTCTAGAGTAAGAAACCTCTGTCAACTTTCTTTGCCATAATAAAGTGATGAGCAAGTGCAACTTGACGTTAGATACTTTTTATTTTAATTGATAGCCGATGCCGCTGTGGTGGTGAGCGCCGGCGCAGCAAAAAGCTGAGTTTCCGCATTGCGCACGCAGATCGCCGCCCGCGCCGCTGCAGCCTGCGGGGAACATTTCCGCGCCCGTTGTCGAGCCGCCTGCAACACGAGCGGAGGGAAACCTCAACATTTTTTGTTAGTTACCAACAAAGAAAGCATAGTTACTCTATTGACGACAGTCTAGAATGGTTATAAACATGTAAGATTCACTTTGAAGAGGTTTTCGCAAACATTGATAATTTTTAAAAACATTCTGAGATCCTGATTAATTTTACAGTTCAGTTAAGGTACAGAAAAATTGTAAAACAAACTGAAACTAAACATTTCTGTTAGGTATTTAGCCCATAATGTCCCACTGCTAGGCAAATAGCAAATTTGCCTAGCAGTGGGACATTATGGGCTAAATACATAGACAGATAGAACCTAACCTAACCCACCGTGGGTTAGGAGTAATTCCGCTTCAATTACCATGCGAGTGTAAGTACTTTATGATAAACTCGACCTTGTGATCTTGTGTGCCAATTTCGTAGAATGGACAAGTTTGTTCAAAATAAGAATCAAATGCATAAGATTTTATATTTTAGTGGTAATACAAGGTAGGTTCAAAGTTTACCATCACTGGTTGAATTACAAGTTGAAAAAAAAAAGAAGAGTATGATGCAACGGACAAATACAAATGCAAATTGTCTGTTGTTCTATTTTTCTACAAGCGTTTATCATAATAATAAAAAAAACATAACAAATCAACATAATTACTATGTTTGGTTTTGTACGCTTAGGTCGTAAGTATGGAATCAAATAAGACCATAAATGGTGATGTTGCATTTCAAATATCTGAACTTTTTTTATTCACATTAATTTATTTAACTGTTACTGAATTATTGAAGCTGAAACGGCGATGAAATAGCGGTACATGTATTATATTGAAAAAAAAAAGCCAATTTTCAAAACGTGTTTGCAAACCGCAGGAACGTTTTAGTTCTCGGTAGACCTATAAATAGCGTTCGATTTTACGACACGTGTGGTTGACGATGAATAACAATAAAGTGCATTGCGTGGTGCCGCAGGTTGACGACGCCTGTTGCCATCGGCGGCTAGCGGTTCGCAAGGTTTAGGTTCACTCGGGTTCATTGCCATAGTTTTGTAACCCTTCTTGTGTAACTCGCTCTCGGCCCTTCTCGCGCACCTCTCACTTGGACTCATTATTGAACTTATTTACTTTTCTCGAAATGCCCATTCTATGTCTCACAGTAGGCACCCTGTCAGAACATCTTATGGTTCAATCTTGATGTTAAATAATATAATTAGTAACTCGAGTAAGACGTGTGACAGAACAATTCAATCTGTAGGTTAATCGCGTAGGTTTGGTCACCATTTGTTTAATTATATGCCTCCGTTTATTGTGAGCTATTATTCATATTTTGCAACATTCATTATATTTCTGTACAGTTACTACGACGTTACAGAATACACAGACAAATTATCTTTGCCACTCATAAGGAAGTGACATCACAATTGTGCGGTTCTTGACCTTATAATTGTTTAAATATTTCACATGTTTAATTTTTTATAAAATCTAAATAGCAATACTTACAGGGAAATATTGACATTATAACAATATGCATATTGAACATAATTCCTTGCATTTATTAGCAGGTCTTTGACTTATGGAATTAAGTTACATTCGTCACGTGAGACTGTGACAGTGTCAATATAAAGTGTGAACAGTGATGTATTATATCAATATGATTGTTTGAACGTGATGATGTTCCATGGTGTGGGTATGGGTATAATGTACATGCGGAATGTTTAATTGAGCAGTCGTGTAGGCTGCGGTTCCGCGTCTAGCGGCCGTCGACCCCGCAGCCTTTCGAGAGTATCGAACCGCATGGATTACGTCACCGCGCAAGCCTCCCCCCCATGCCGGCCTGATCACCGCGCCGCGACGCCTAGTGCCAACTGACGAACGACCCATGGAATATTCCTACACTTCTCTATTGCCCAAAAAAATGATCGTTAAACTTTTTGCCGAAGGACTCAAGTTCAAAATCGATAGCTCAAATTCAAGGTTGATTTTTTTAAGGCATGGAGATTTAAAACTATCATGTATTTTTTGTGTTTAGAAATTAATAAGTATCAATATAAGTATTTTTTGGGAAGTTTTTTGTTGGCGACCGCAATTAAACTCGGATAGACAATGTAATCGTAGCAAAGTAATGAGCGTGCTACGCCGTAGTCGTTCAAACTCACGCAATAAAGCTGTAGCGCTTTAAAAATTTTGGGCACAAAATTTGGCGCTAAAGCTTTCGTTGGTTACGCTCACTCAGTCGATAAGGTAAACATCATCCAGTCAGCAGTCATCGACCCGCGCGCTCGCAAGGCCACTCGCTTACACAACTCGCTACAAAATTTTTATTGACTTACTTCTTTTGGATCCCTTTAATTTGTTTAACTTAACCGATTTGATCGACTTTTATGCGCATTGCGTAAGATAGTTGACTTGACGAGTGTTAAAGCGATGATAAATTATGCAAATGGAGTTGAAAGATATAACTGTACGAGTAACTGAACTTAACATTCTCCTTACAGAGCCATTTTATTTTGAAAAGCTCTTTGTTTTGAGCGAACTCATACTAAACAACGACGTTGTTCTCAATACAGTGAACTCGAGCGCTCGCTCGTGTGGCGCGGTTGGCGCGACTCGGAGCAACCAACAAAAGTACTTTCGGCCGAGTAACGGTACCGCGCGGAGAAATGCTCTACGAAATCGAAACACGCGGTGCCGTTAGCCGGCCCTCGCCCTCAGAGCCTGCGGGATAATCTTGGTAAATCACAGCCGACGATCCGCCGTTACCTCGTATTAGTGCTCGTAATATCCGCTGTACTGGTTTAGTGCATAGTTTTCGTAGTTGGCAGTAATTTTGCCAAGTAGTTAAAGTCAATTTTAGCTTTGTTCAATTTGTTTGTGTAACTAGATGCACGTTACGGTACAGGTGAGGTTAAATGATGATAATGATGAGGGCTATTACATCCGTTCCTATAAGATCACCAACACTTTGAATTTACCGTTACTTTGAAAGTTTGTAAAGAACCTGAAATGCATTGTCATGTAATAGAGCATTTCTAAAACTCCTGTACGCATCTCTTTACAGTAAGAAAGTTAATAAGATTCGCCTGACATAATTGGTTCGCTCAACTTCAATTAAAGCACGTTATATATACGAAAGTATTCTGAAAACATAAAAAACTCAAATAACTTTCAATCGTGAACTCTACATAGGTTGCCGGACGGAACTCTCCATGTTGCCATCTAGTGGCGCTTACAAAAACTACTACTCGAGTCTCCCCCTTCATAGTCGAGTGTTCGTGACTAGTGGTAGAGCTGCTGTACACTATACAGTAGCTTAGCAGTTCTCGTTATATTCACCAGATGGCGGCACTTCTAGTTTTATAAAAAAATGCTTGTTTTACATATATTAAGGTATCTGAAATATTCAATTTTGTAATACCCATAAGTATCATAATGTGTACTGAATATAACAGAATACTTCTTCTTACTAATTAATAAAGCGATCAATTGTTGATGTTTTGATATTAATTATTTTGTGTGAACACTAATATTATGTACAGTCAAAGAATAGAAAAATGATGCACTGTTTGGCAAAGAAATTATGTAATGGACACAGGTCCACATAATTTCTTTATACACAACAGATGCATAGTTCTCGAAGTATGGTTATGAAAAAGCAACAGTAAAATATTAAGCAGGTACATTATACCGTTCTTTGGTTGCACCATCATCCATGGCATTTGGATGGAGATCGATTATATTTTTTTGTTATGCTGATAACATGTCCTAAATATTCTTCAACATCCGTAATTCCGAATATTATGTAATTGTGAAGTATGCATTTTCTTATTAGTTCTGTTGTTTTGGTTGGTATTGATCGTATTTTTCTCTGGAACATTTAGTTACATGTAGACTATCAAATATCTCTGATTTCTTGAAAGTAGGTATTTTCTTGTTTTATAATATCTAATAAATTAAGGGGCTTGTGGCTAAGTAATAACAACCACACGGGTCGATCGATCAGGTTAAGGTACGCTTGCCGCGGTTGTTCCGTGGATGGGTGACCATCTTTACATACCAAGACCCCTCCGTGCCTCGGAAAGCACGTTAAGCCGTTGGTCCCGGTTTTCATTCGTGGATTCGACAGTCGTGACGGATCGTCAGAAGCCCGAAAGTCTGACAACCAGTCTTACCAAGGGGTTTCTTATTACCCAGTAACTGAGTTGTAGAGGTCAGATAGGCGACTGCCTATCTGACCTCCACAACCCAGTTACTGGGTTTTACATGGAGCGACTGCTCCATGTAAAATACTGGTACTCAGCTGCACCCAGCTAGACTGGAAGCTGACCCCAACATAATTGGGAAAAGGCTAGGCAGATGATAATGAATTATTAAAATAATTTAGACATTAGCAGAATTGTTAGTAAATGTGTAGTCTCTCGTTCACTTAATTTAAAAAAAGACTCAAGTAAAGGATAAATATCTCTGCCAACATTAGATAATCTAGCTCTTCAGTCCTACATAACATTTATAACAGTATAAAAAACCAGTAAAACTTACCTATTCACGTAAACGGCGACAAAACAATATGTTTCCATATTGTCCTAAACCTAGTTTGATACAAATAAAGTGTAATTAAGGCATTTATTATAATCGTACCTTGGGCATGAACTATTTCTTACCATGTACGGTGAAGAATCTTATATCCGTTTTCACTAACACTAGGAAGCTTCTATATGACATACATAAAAAAACTCACACCTTTTTAAGCAGAAACCACAGAATGCCACCTGCCGATCGATTCTGTAAAAATCTCACCGTGAAAAGTTAGGTGAAGTGAGCTTAGATGGAGCTGTCAATAGTGTCAATCCCTTAGCATTAATTGGAATGACCGCTCACTCCACGCTCACTTCACCTAAGTTTTCACGGCGAGATGGTTACAGAATCGCACTGCTGACCTGCAATGTCATTTTGCTTTGTTTACCTCCATACATTGCACGCCGGCTGCGAGTACTGCACTCGTGACTTTAAACCAATAATGTCTTTCCAGCCGTATTGTAACGAGCAATATTGTCTTATAACAAAAGTTTATATCTCGAAAACATTCCGTTAAAGTTATATAAAAACGTTAAGCTTGATGGTTTAGATCTGTAAGCGTGTAGGACAGAAATGTGTTTTCGTGATATATTAGGGGTTAAAGTATGAAATTGCCGATTTGTACTGAAAAATTAAAATTAGTTTTTTTTTAATTTAACATATTTATTTAATCAAAATAATTACCATTATTATCTATACATTGCTGCCATCTAATAGGAAGGTCATTTATGCCTTTGCGATAGAACTCTCGTGATCTAGATTCGACAAACTGTGTGAAAGCATTTTGTACTGCCTCCTGAGAAGAAAACTTTTTATCACGTAGAAAATTATCCAAATCACGAAAAACATGGTAGTCCGTTGGAGCAAGGTCTGGCGAATACGGAGGGTGACGAATGGTTTCTAATTGTAGTTCCTGTAGAGTTAAAACGGTTTCTCGTGCTGTATGAGGTCTCGCGTTATCATGGAGCAATAATGGTGAAGATCGATTCATGAGTCGGGGCTGTTTCACTGCTAGTTTTGCTATCATTGTTCGGTGCGTTCATTAGCAGTCCCCTCTCCAAACGCAACATTAATATTGCGAGCTGTTTCTGCCGCGTTAGTTTCGCGTCGGAACTCGTATTGAAAAATAACTCGAATTTTCGAAGTATCCATCTTTCTTGTCTAAGCTGAATAAAAAAAAACAACTGAAAGTCGATAATCGAATGTTGCACATTTTTCAAAAGAAGAACTTCATAGGTACCATGTGAAAAAAGCTTCACTCAAAAATCTCAAACCATGAAGGTTCTATGTCAATTCGAAATACCTATTACAATAAAACGGCAATTTCATACTTTAACCCCTATTATAAACGTTTATATCAGCACTTTATACAACCGTTATAGTCAAGTACTATATCGGACTTAACTATGGCTCCACAATAAAGATTCCACAGTGACTGCTATAACCTTGGCGTTAGAAGCGCTTGGCGCGAAGAGATCAGTGGCGCATGGCGGCCCAGTGGTACCGGCCCCTACTTGTTGTTGTGTTGTGGCAACCTACACCACGTTGTAGGTCGTGGTTCGAACCCTGCCAGGCGCTTTACCTTGCGTAAATAATTTAATCAGCATTGCTATCTCCAAACGGTGAGGAGAAACATCGTGTGGTAAGCGACATGTCCCAGAAACAAAAAATCAAAGATATTATGTGAAAATATGACATCATTATAGGATCTGCCAACGCGCACTGTGCCCGCGTGGTAAATTACAGACCATACTTCCTCTCGAAGAGAGGAGGCCTGTGTCCCAGCAGTGGGAACATTATATGCTGAATTCGAGGGTGATTTCGTAATAATAGGGGTTAAAGTATGAAATTGCCGTTTCATTGTAATAGGTATTTCGAATGGACATAGAACCTTCATGGTTTGATATTTTTGAGTGAAACTTTTTTCACATGGTACCTATGAAATTCTTCTTTTAAAAATTGTGCAACATTCGATTATCGACTTTCAGTTGTTTTTTTTATTCAGCTTAGACAAGAAAGATGGATACTTCGAAAATTCGAGTTATTTTTGAATACGAGTTCCGACGCGGAACTAACGCGGCAGAAACAGCTCGCAATATCAATGTTGCGTTTGGAGAGGGGACTGCTAATGAACGCACCGTGCGATTATGGTTTAAACGCTTTCGTGATGGAAAAGCAAAGCTTACCAATAAAAAGGTAATGGTAACTGTTTGGTGGTCTCAGCATGGTGTTATTCACTACAGCTTGCTCCGATCTGGTCAAGCAATAACGGCAGATGTCTACTGTGCCGAACTCCGAACAATGATAGCAAAACTAGCAGTGAAACTGCCCCGACTCATGAATCGATCTTCACCATTATTGCTCTATGATAACGCGAGACCTCATACACACGAGAAACCGTTTTAACTCTACAGGAACTGCAGTTAAAAAAAAACCCTTCTTCACCCTCCGTATTCGCCAGACCTTGCTCCAACGGACTACCATTTTTTCGTGATTTGGATAATTTTCTACGTGATAAAAAGTTTTCTTCTCAGGAGGCAGTACAAAATGCTTTCACACAGTTTGTCGAATCTAGATTACGAGAGTTCTATCGCAAAGGCATAAATGACCTTCCTATTAGATGGCAGCAATGTATAGATAATATTGGTAATTATTTTGATTAAATAAATATTGTTAAATTAAAAAAAAAACAATTTTTCAGTACAAATCGGCAATTTCATACTTTAACCCCTAATATATTGACGGTTTTCGTGTTGCTGCTAAAGTTGTGTTTTGTGTGTGTTAGTGTTTTAGTGGTCACAGGGACTACAAAGTCTACAATTTAACGATTTTCTTGATACATATCTCCTAGTTGTATTCTATTGCACGCTATTAAACTATAATAGTTCTCTCCTTATATATCTTTAATATTAGTTTGTTTCTAATTTGTATCTTTAATATTTATCTTATAATAAATAAATAAATATCTGTATACATAATTTTATAGTATCCTTGATATAGCGTTCACGGAGACACTTTTTTAGTGTAAAATAATTGTGTAAAAGGTTTTTATAGTACATATTATACAGTCGTCTTGTATTAGAACTTTTGTCTCGTCTAAAACACAATAATGTCATTAATGACACATAACTGTAGACAAAGGGTACAATTAAATATACAAATTGTCCTACAATCTACTATTATATTTGCTTTATAAACTGACCCCAAGGAAAATTGTGATGTTGTGGTACGAACCTAAATCCCTATACAAGGCTCGGCGCCTTACTTTAAGAACTAGTACAATTTTTGTCCTGTAGTGGTTATTTATAGGACAATGCTATGGTCGTAAGGCTATGATCGTAATTTAACACCCATGTTAATAAATAAAATTGTGGTGGCAAATAAACACTGGTCAATTTGAGCATACACTTATTATTTACGAGCTTCTGCCCACGACTTCGTTCGCGTGTTATTTTTCGAGTTGGAAACATAGTAGTTGTATCGACGAAACATAAAATAGAATTGCAATGTCTGTGCCCTGATGTAATCCAACCAAAAATGAATGAACGATTAATGAACAGAAATTGTATACCCATGTGTTTTACACTACATTACGATGCGTAATTCTTCTTGTTTTTGAGTTTTATAATATGACATTTAATTTTAATCGTATTGCATGTGGTTTCCATGGAGATTAAGTTTATTGATTGACGAAAACGTCAGACAAGGAAAAAATATGATTCAGTTTTTTTTATAATTTTTGTTGATTTTGAAATTAATTCATGAATATGTTGCCTGCTGACCAAACTGTACCAAATTTAAGTGAAAATTTGGTACAGTTTGGTCAGCAGGCTACAACAGACTACAACGTCGAACAATATAAAACAGTTATCAGCGGTACTTCATAACGTCAATTTATTTTGACGTTACTAACACAGAGTTTAGTGACTTAACTCTCCCACATCGGTGGGTTAAATATTTAAAAGTTTAACCCTAGGTTTACCTCTAACTCTTGGTGGCGCAAGATGAAATATTTGATTAACCCTAAGTTAGCTGTTAAAATTTTTAAGAGTTATTTAAGATATCCCATGAACGCGCAAGTGTGCCTTAAAAGGTTAAATCTGTAATTATCTGCTATATTCATTCCCTATTCAGCCCAGTGAAGTAATGTATTAATTATTACTGAGGACATACACTGATATATTGTGTGCTATCTCATTTCCTACGAAATGGTAGGGATTTTTTTTGCGATATCTGACTTTCCTAGTATTCAAACCTCAGTTGGCTCGATAGCTTTTTTATCCTTATAAGAAACAGGATCCATTGCATATACGATTGCAGACAGGATCATAGCAAATAGCGTGATAATTTACAGACTGACCAGAATTAAAGGAAATATATATGCAAATTTTGAACAATTACAAAATAAAAAAAACACAAAACAGCAATCAGGACAAAAATACAAAAAAAAATCGGCATTATAATTGTTCGCAGACCTCGTAAAAACTAAATAAAAAAAAAACAATGTACAGTTTTGACTTCGCTACAATTTTATTTTAAATATAGATATTACCTACATAATAGAACATTAAATTTGATACATTTATTTACTGCTTACTATTTTTCTTGTTTTCTTAGGTATAAAATAATCCGAATGTGGAACGAACAACGATGCATGACTTGAGGGTAATGGAACCACGATCTAGAAAAAGTACAAAAAAGGCATTGTGGCGAACATAATATCACCGCTTGGTGATATGCTTCACTGTTACTACACCAATAACAAAATATAGGTGAAAAATGTCACATTTAAAGCCACTGTAGAAATATTATATCGCCGATTGGTGATGTATACATATCTGCGCCAAATCTTAGTGCTGTTAAGGTTCTTTAGCCGTTTGTAGTACGGTTTTCTAATACCAAAATGGTTTTTGAGAGACATTCTATGAAGCGTTAGGCCGTTTGTACACGGCACGGTTTCATTACTGCACGACGTATAAACCGTGTCGTAGTGCAACGTGTCCGTCAACAAGCTTCCATAGTGATCTATAAGACACTGACGAACCGTGCCTACACACGGCGTATAAACCGCACAGTAGAAAAAACGTGTCCGTCAACAAGTTTCCATGGTGATCCATAAGACACTGACGAACCGTGCGTACGTCGGGCCAATAAGGTCACCTATATAGGCTGATTTTTTAAAGACCAGCCAAATTTAAGGATGTGGTACAGACCATCAAACTGAACAACTTTCTCCATGGGACCAACATCGTAATCGCGAATAAAAATTCAGCCGTCCCATACATTTAGGTCGAGTAGGTATTGAAGTTTTCTATGGGACAGTTGATAAAATTTTCGCGATTACGCTATTTGTCCCATGGAGAAAGTTGTTCAGTTTGATGGTCTGTACCACATCCTTAAATTTAGCTGGTCTTTAAAAAATCAGCCTGTATAAATGCCTAAAAAAAGCGCACTGTTGAATTTTCAACTCTCGGCGCCGTGGCAAGCGCTGAAAATCCAATAGTGCAATTATATTGGGACATTTATTATTTAGGTGTCCACTAGTGATAGTCAAAATGGACAGTATTCTCTCTATTAGGATAGTTCCTACTGTTCCTAGCGACTTGATACAAAAGATAATTTAGAGCGGAACAAAATAATCAATATATCAGCATTTTAAAATGGATAAGTGAACAAAACTTCTAGTCTTATATTAACTTCCCAATTTCTGTTTGATATTGATTAATCTGCAAATATTTTGAAGCATATCCAACATAGACAAAAAATATTAAATGTTTTGGTGTAGATATAATTTTATTGGGAGCAGAGACCGTCCGTACTGGTTCAACTTAGGGGGTAAATCTGACAAAATATGTGTTTATCGAGAATATTAAAAAAATAAGATAAAATGTATGAGTAGGTAGTATAGTCAGGGTTACCATACGAGCAGATTTGTCCGGACATGTCCGGCATTTTGGCCCTCCGTCCGAACTTTTCGGATTTTTTTAAGAAAACAAAAAGTATGATTACCTACTTACAACAGAACGATTAAAAGTACTTTAAAAGTCCGATGATTTATGTAAATGTCCGGCTTTTTATAAGGACTTTTCAAATTTCGAAATGGTAATCCTAAGTATAGAACCACAGTTTTTAGAAAGAATGGCTTAGTTGAAAGACAATTGTTGTTCGTGGTTTTTATTTTTATTTAGATCAATTTTGTAAAAATATGAAAGAGGTGCGAAAGATGAAAAGTAATGTTTAAACATAATGAAAACAATTATGTTGCATTTAAGAAATATCGTTATAACATTCATTAAAATAAATAATACCAAAACGCCCATCCCATAATTGACCTCATACCTGTAGTCTAAAAAACAGTGAGTACCTACGTAGCCGTATCATCAATCACATATTACATAAGGGTACATACAACGAGTGGTTCGTAAAACGCGGACGTTTTTTATTATTTTTGTTCTTTATTTAAAAAATAAGCGAATTGATTGGCTGCGCGGGTCTCGCAGCGAGCTCGCGCTGCGCGCAGCGTCCCTCCGCACACCGACCAATGGCGGCAAAGGACCTCGCGAGGGTGCTCGCCCTTTATCATTATACAAAAAATAATTTTGTTCTTCTGGCTAAATTTTGGCAACGAAACAAATTGACAGGATTAATCGATATTTTCGGTGTAATTTTATACTTTATATGTCTGCAAGGCTAACTTTGACCAGTTAGCTAGGTAGTCCACATAATGAATGGTAATTTCATAAAATTGGGACACAATTGGGACCCAAATATTATTCATGCATAGGTATAAAAAAGCCAAACCTTTCAGCCCTGATTAAAGAACCATAATCAAAACCTTTTAGTTACAAACAACTTCCTAGCTTAACAACTAGTTCCAAGTTGTGGGAAGCTTTAGAAAAGCCATTCATAAAAGCTAGTCTAACTGCGTTTAGAAATTAATCTCTTCAAATTGATAGCTTTAGTAAAAAGGATAGGTATTATATGATCCTTTTAAACTATAGCTAGTTTTTGAATCTGTCTGTTTGAATATGACTACTTATTAGGTAAGACAAGGATTCTAGTTAATGCATGTAATAATCTTGTACAAACTAAGTGTTACTTTTGAACTTTTTACACGAACATAATATTATTACCTAAGTTTATAGCTATATATACCTAGAAGTGTTTTAATTTGATCCAAGCCAAGTTTTAGTAACAGTTTTTTTTTAAATAAAACATACACGGTATGTAATTTAGCTCATGAATCTACAGGAATTCAAATAGGTTATATTGTTATGACTCTGCAATTTTTTTATAATAACTTTATTCCATACCATCAGCCACTCAAACGTCTCTATTGAAAACACGAAAAACACCCTAAGTATTATCAAATATTAGTGTTAAACCTACCAATAAACAAACTCACCATGACTTAAACATGTCACATTTTGATTCAGTCATTGTTTGCAAGAGTTTGTTTCGCGAATATGTAAACTGTGGATGCGACGCGATGATTGAGCGAATGAGCTATATTGTGTGTGTGGGCAAAAAGTTGTTAGTACGAGGGTGCACAGTGCACACCCCCGCAGCCCTCGGGATGAAGAGCTCGCGAGTGTGACTCTACGAGATGATGACTTGTCAAAAATACTATGTAATAATGTAAAACTGGAATTACATGCTTGATAGCTTTATTTTCGTAAAATTTAATAATTGAATAAGTGACTGTTTTCGGTCAATAAACAGTGCAAACGTGAAACTAGACAAAAATTTTATTTACAGAATGCACATGGGATTCAGTATGCTACAAGTAGTATTTACAAGTACTAATTGTTGAGGTACATAAGAAAACAAATGAAACACGATCAATTCTTAACAATCATGCTTTAGTTGTAGCGGACGTTTATAATTATTGTTTCGGATATAACGTGTGTCAAAAGACGCCTAACGAAACCGAGAGTCACTGATACTCCCCGTCAATGTGATAATTGTTTTGTATAGGGCCGTAACTGCGAACCTTCTGGTTACGGAGATATTGAACCCTTATTTAAGTTTTTGTACGAAAACAAGTTTTATTATTATATCTTAACTTTAAATACCCACACAGCTCCTGTACCGTTGCGTGTCATAAACAGGGTTTTTTCAAACCAAAAATAATGGTTGTTTCCTTTTTGCTCAATGTTACTTGGTTTATCATACAAAATGCGCGGCTATGTGATGCATCTTCAACGCCCTGTACAATCGTAGAGCTTACAAGGATGTGATCAGCACTATTAGTATCATACATGAATATGGATGGACTATTAAGAATTGTTTAACTACATAGACTGTGTTTCACACAGATTATGTAAAACTTTTACAAATCTTATTTTGCACATTTTACATTGCATAGTTTATAATAGCCTTTTAAAAGTTTAAACTGTACCTATGAATGTGTAGTCTCTTTACCAGAAATGGATAAGATCTGATAGTGTTCACATTTTTCGTAAAAGTAGGAGACTTTAAACTAATAAAAGGGCCTAGGTTGTTTGTTAACTATTTTTGTCGCTGTTGTAATTGTTGTTGCTATTAATTACTTTGATGACTTTTAATAACTAATACGATATTTAGTTGAATTTATTTAGTTCTAAAACCTATCACAACTTTATTACAAAAAAAAAATGTGGTCAACATAAATCAGTGGTCGAATCCGACATTTGCTAATTTTAAAATATATCACTTTTTATTGGCATGAGGGCTGGCACGCGACTCAATCCTAGAGAAAAGTCCTTCCTTTAATATGAGGGTTTATTCGCAATTCTCAATTTGGTTTTTTGGGACCATTGTGATTTTTTTTTGGCTTTTTTGGACGGTCAATGAGGGGTCAGTTTTTTAGATGGGTCCCTGCCTCGTTGAGATTGATTGACAGGCAACGGTCACTCGCAAATTGCCATCTGCATTTACGTCAAAATAATAAAAATAATTCCTAGTGATATCAGGAAAGGGGCTTTTTTTTAATGCAGGAATCGTATTTCAATGTTGAATTAAGTCAGAATTAAAGCCCTAAACATGCGCATTTTGATTGTATTTGCTGAATTTTTTTATGCAGATGTCCACTTGCAAACAATATTGCTTGTCTGTGCTCTGGACTTATGTATGATGTTAACGCACTTCAAAAGTTATTCAGAAACAAACCAATCTATCTCAGAATAAAAACTTTATACAAAAGTAATTTCACGTTGATATGGATTTATTATTTATTTATATTTCTAATTCATTGTATACGGTCTCATTATCGCGCACAGTGTGTCCATTGTCCACGCCGACACGCGTCCGATCTCTATTTTTTGTCACATTCACTTTTTCACAGCTAATATTTTTGCATTAATGGATAAAAAACCTCCCCTATTTACAAATAACAGGGACCTTTAATCCGAACGCTTATTAAATGTAAATATTTCATGAAATATTATCGTGATGGATTTTTATGGCGTTTTTAGTATTGTTATTCAATTATCATTTTCTGGTACAAAAACATCGATTGTACCGGGTTCTTGAATGGCCACAAGTTAGCAATCAGTTGGCGTTCATTCATTGATAGGATAGAATGTCCTGCCATTTTCAAACAAGTTATTGTTATTATTAAAAATCTTAACGCGGCTTTACTATTCTTCTTCGTGTCGTGGTACATTTAGTCAAGTTGATAGCGAGGTTGACCAGTGAATCTGACTTTGAGTGCAAAACAATGCTCAGTACCATTGCTTCGCACTCAGACTCTATCTTATCGACAGTTTTTTCTTTAACCTTTTATTGCCCGGATGACTGATTGCCGGCAGATTTGGATTGTATATAAACAATACATCAAATACTTTAATTTTGACTATAGAAAGAAAGTTATATAGCTATGAGAAAGTTGAAATGTGCAAATGATCGAAATGTGCATATCAAATCGCATAACATTGGTTTTGGCAAACTGGTGATAGAAAAAATTGGAGCATTGACGTACGCGCGCCTAGCGTCGCATGGGTCAGGTAATTGTACTGTGTCCCGGATTTTGTATAATAAGAGACATTCTTGTATCGGCTGCCATTGTGTGTAGTTATTTTGGGAATATGAAACTTATTACTTTTGTAAGTAACGTTCCTAACACCCTAATTTAAAAAAATAGAAAATAAAAGGAAAGCTAATTTGATACACTTTAAATAATAAAGATTCCAGATAAATACTAGAGTGTAGGTTTAGAATTAAAATGATCATAGTGGTTGGTCTGTATTCTCGTTCGAATTTTCTCAAGTACAAAAGACTTAAACGCATGAAATATAAACTTTCCCTCGATCGATTAATCTATAAAAAAAATGTGTTTTTAAATGTGTCTCTGATTTATTTTAGCATGGTGATTGTAGTCGGCATTGTGTCCACGAGCTGACCAGCAGATGTGCGGCCGGCTGTTTGTATTCAGTCGTCGCTCTGCGCATGCGTGCCCTCCACGAACTTTCGCAAATATGGCCGCCGACCAACATACTCATTTCATTAATTTTTTTTTTAAATAATAATAAACTAAATGACTTATCGTAAGGCATCTGTAGCGTTAGTATTATGTATAATAAAATGTTAGATATATTTTTTATTCACATTCGAGTTCAACATACTTTTAAAAACGTTTAGGTTCAAAATTTTTATTATTTTTGGCAAAAGGGACTGAGGAAACGAAACTCGCTTCAAATATCTGTGATCTAAGGATCTATGTGGGGCTAAGGAAGGAACACGGGTGGGTTTTAGTCAGTAAGAGTCTGACACTCCCTTCTGCTCCACCCAGAGCGGGAGGGGTCATTTGATGATTTCCCATCTTCAAAAAAAAAAAAATATCTGTGATTAATATGAGTAGGTCTTCTTCTTCAATATTAGTAGGTTCCTATACATTTAAAATGTTCACTTTGTAATTGTATTCTATTTTCCTTGGTTCAGTCAAATGTGAAAGTAACACTCGTATACCGTATGGAATAGATCGAGCCTGTCATAGAAAAATAACAACCTATGTATGAAAGTACATCTCTACACATATAAGCACATTTTTTATTTATTCATTTTATTATTTATGTACACACAGTAAAATACAGTAGTAAGTACAGTACAGTACAGTAATTTTTTCTTAGTAAAAAAATTAATTATCTCATCATTATTGAAGAAAATTATTTAACTAATAGGAATTGAACTCGTTAATAACAGCACAATTTATTTGGTAAGCGACACTGTCATTTTCTTCAAGAGACACAAACAAACATCGTACGTAACCTTGTTTATTAACCGAAGGTGTTATTGTACCACCTTTGAATAAATAGGGTTTAAATTAATTTATATTATCATTTATCCACTAATAAACAGTTTTTTAACACTTTTGTAAAAAAAAGCCGCGCCTGAAACGCACCAAACAGCTTGCAAGTTATTCAGGTCTTGATCACCGCTAGGATAGATTTAGGTTTTGGGAAAGTTTTTGTATTTTAAACCACAAATGATTAATTCTGAAGCAATATATTTGGCTCGTATCAACGAACTGTTACTATTGTATTTACTTGTAGTAAATGTAGACAGCATCCCCCGTCCATGCGCGTCACCCCAAATCAAAACGCACCACGCAGTCTTTCGGTAATCGCCACGCGGGCCGCAGCTCGAGCATGTATACCACTCTCGTTTCACAATTACGATACTATAAAAAACCTAATAAATATTTCTTACAATCAATCAATAGGGTCTAAAGAACATCGCCACGCGAATTTCATATCCTTCCCTTTCGGCTTTTGTCGCCAAGTAACAAGTGCGGTGTTATTGTGTGTTTTTTATTGAATTATGTTCGACAATATAAGAAGGCCTATGTATCAATATTTTTAAGTAGTAGTTCGTATGTGATACGCTCGTTGGGGTTTCTCTTTCGAGGGGCAGCTCGCGGCGTACATGAAGGGTGAGATACTTGTATATACCTACTTGCTTGAGAACGATGAAATCTAAAAGTGTAAATCATAAATACGAGCATTGAGTTTGTTGGAACTGTAATGTCTACTGATTGTCATTATTTATTTGGACTAAAATATATGTACAAATATGGATGCCCCAGAAAATGGATAAACAATACTGATAAAAACTATCCTAATATAATTCCAAAATATCATTGCGCTTATTCATTTAACCCAAAAAAATACTGAACCTATGTACATCATATGCGATAACCTAGGTATAAAGTGCATACTGATATCTATTAACCTAAAGAAGACGTAGGTTTGTCGCAATAACCTTTTACCAAGATGCATTGCATACGTTGACCCCAAACTAAAGACATAGATAAATATATAGACACGTTATTTTTTATATTATTATGATAATTTGAATTTCCAATACTGTTAATGATTCATGTTTAACGTTCGGTTTGTTTTTTTAGATTTCAAATAGCTTGCTGTTTTGTAAACGCTAAATCCTAACAAGATCAACTCAAAACTCTTTGGAGCAAAGTAGAGATAACAAATAGCCTTATGATAATATTTATAAAAACGAAAAAATCTGTTATCGCCTTTTAAAAACAATCGTAAATCACTTATTAGACATAACAACATTTTATCAATTTTGCAAACCATCATGTATTATTTTTAGGTACATGACCTTCAATGTTCTTTGTCTTGATATTTTGATTAGGGTAGGTCTGGAGATGTTATTAATAAAATATCTATTTCCAATTTATTTTTTCCTAATTGTATTTAGTATTTCCATATTATGTTTTCTTAAATAATTACTTGGCTTCTTTATGAAGAATACTGTGTATATCTAATAGGTATAATATACACCAGTACTGTTATTTTGTTACTGTTCTCAGTTTTTATATATACTGTACCAAAAATAAATATATATAAAGAAAAATAAATGTGAACCGTTATGTTTTTAATAATATTTACTTTCTGTACTTTTGTGTATGAACTTAAACTGTCTTTTAACTGTTACGTTTTAAATTAAAATAAATTATTGTGAGGTCTATAACTAGAACTCAACGAGACAGCCTCAAACGTTAAGATGTAAAAATACTTAAAAGTTTTAAATTATTGGTGAAAATTACTCTATCTCGCTTTTAAAAATCCACATAAAGAATAGATCGAAGCCGCATAAATATAACTACAAACAGAGTTTTATTTATATCTAGGTACTTTATTGTCAACCAGAAAATACATTGAACACTACAAAACTTATGTACAGTGGGCGGCCTTATCGCTTTTTGACTATATTAGTGTCAGAGAGCTCCTACATTGACTTGAAATTAATCAAAAGCAATATGAAACAATCAATCAACCCATGCTACGAGATTATCCGCTGTATGGCTTAAAAACATTTCTTTTCTTATTTTACTACGTCAAAAGTTGGCACAAACCACTAAGTATAGGGTAGATATCCCTAAATAAACATTGTGTATCTTTTAAATACGCATATTCTTATTAGAATGGACAACATATTATGACAGCCATCAAGAGTGGCAACAGACTAATTTATTGAATCTCCGTTGGCTTCTTTGAGCTAATTTCTAAACACACTCTGAACCCTTTTTAAGTGCAGTTTCTAACTGCGTTAATTACTAGATAATTCTTATTAGTTATAAGATTCTGTTTATGTGTCTACCGGCTGTCACTGAAATGATGTAATGTTGTATTGCAGAGTGCAGCGTATGCGCAGCGGCTGCGGCCGCAGCCGCAGCAGCAGCAGCGGCGGCAGCGTCGTGGGCAGCCAATCACGCAGCAGAAATAAGCAAGTCTTCGACACCCATCATCATCGCCAACGGCAACGTCAACGGAACTGCACAGTATAATGGAAACTGTAAGATTACAAAACTTAACGTAATAAATCATTAGAAATAAGATTATTTATTTAGATAAATCGTGAGCAATACCCTATAATCAACAAAAAAATTAGATATGTGACATCCACCAACCCGTATTGGACGCGCGTGGTGAATCAAGACCCACTCTCTATCACAGAGAGGAGACCAGCCGGTCAATTCTGTAACCATCTCACCGTGAAACCGTAGGTGAAGTGAGCGTGGAGTGAGCTGTGAGATTTCAACGAATGCTAAGGATTGACACTTCACCTAACTTTTCACGGTGAGATTTTTACAGAATCGATTGACTGTGTTGTGACCGCGGAAACATTATAGGCAGATTAAAATTTAGATAAATTGTCATATTTCTAACTCCCGACCCGCTCCTTATTCGCACGGGTTTTACGACTTGTCAAACATAAAGATTACTTTATTATATTTCAATATTAATATGTTATGAACCTAAACCTTCCGAATTATTTAATTCGGAAGGTTTAGGATTTTCACCATCACTTATAGAATTTTCTATAAGTGATGGTGAAAATCGTATCAAAATCCGGTGAGTTATTTAGAAAAACAACGCAGTCAGACAGAAAAAAAAAAAACTATAATTTATAACATGTATGATTTGTTCAAAAAAACTGCAGAATATCTCGTGCTTCTTTGCGTTTCCTGAAACTGGTCAATTGCGCGTAGCGTAGCACACCTAGTGTCTAAAAGCGAACTTTGAATGTATATTATAATATAGTTTAAGTAGGTCACTGTACAAACACCTAATTTGATTGACATACTATGTTTTAATTAAATCGTAAACCTTTTACCCAGTTCAACCCACTTCTGAGTAAAGTTTACTCGTGGCATTTGAATGTAAGTTACTTTTATTAAAATATTTAACTTTTGTTCCTAATGTACAAAACTTAAAGTAACCTAATCTAACCAAACCAAACAAGGTGGGCGTGGCTCAATTGTAATTAGATCAAAAATCTTTTCCTTCAAAAATATACTTGTGTTAGCTATATAGCTAAATAATGCAATTGTTACACAAGTCAGAACACTATCGAGGATCGCCCAGAGGACACGGTGGAGCATACGGTGGAGGTCTGCCCCGCTTGGGCAGAGCACCGCCGTGTCCTCGTAGAGGCGATCGGCAGCGGCGGCGACCTCTCGCGCCCGGCCCTGGTGCAAGCCATGGTCCGGGGCGAGAGGGAGTGGAAGGCGGTCACCTCCTTCTGCGAAGCAGTCATGCTAGCGAAGGAGGTGGCGGGATGGGCGAGGGAGAGATCCTCACGCCTCAGCCGCCGAGGGAGACGCTCCGGGCGTCGGGAGCCGCGTGACGACTCCCGGCCACCGTAGGCGCGGGCCTGCGGGCGGAGAGCAATGGGTAGCTCTCCGTCCGATCAGGACCAGGCCAGTGCCGGCCGGCGCGTAAGTGTTCCACGTGCGCCTCAAAGAGATGTCAGCATAGATGACGGGGCCCGACAGGGCCGAAGCCTGCCGGGGTAGCGGGATCGTCCGAAAGGGTTACCGCTGCCCTGGTACATAAAGGGCTAAGGAAGGAACACGGGTGGGTTTTAGTCAGTAAGAGTCTGACACTCCCTTCTGCTCCACCCAGAGCGGGAGGAGTCATTTGATGATTTCCCGTCCACAAAAAAAAAAAAAAAAAAGTCAGAACAATATTAGTAAAAAATATAATGAAAGGTAATGCGCCACTTGGAAAACGCTTTTTAAGTTTTCTAATTGGTAAATGTATAATTTAGGTAGAGTCTTACTAGTGCAGTAGTTTAATTAATTCGTTTAGAAATAAAATTCAACTGTAGCTGTTGAAACTTGTACATAATAATAAGTCAATCAATGTATGATTGACTTTTAGTACCAGTAATAAGTTTGTGTCCTTTTGGCAGCCATAAACATATTGATGACTTGGCCAACTGACTAGGAATACCGAACCATCTTATTTTGCTAGCATTTAAAAAACGTTTTACAAATTTGCAACAGCGTCGTAGGCCCGACGAAGCTCTAGACTTCTACAGATTTTTCCATCTTTCAAAAAAGTTAAAAGTAAAAACAGTAAACAGGGAGACAAAACGATCCTTTTGCCAATTATCTCTTAAAATTCGCAATTTTTTGCGATTCGTAGCAGCGGCGTAGACCTGGCGTAGCACTGCGTGCAATGCTTTATAATTTTCAAGCGTTACGTCTACGATAGACAAATTTTTACATTACATAGCTTTCTTGAAGAGAGATTACAAGTCCAATACGTAGCAATAATGCTAGATCATTGCTAAGCGATCACTAATTAAATATTTGTTGAACTATATTGTTAATATCCTATATCTAGTTATTAAAGGATAGTTAAAATAAAACAACTGAGTTACTATTGAAAGTGACACATCGATTCCCTTTGCTAATCTGATTTTACATCGCAATCCAAATTAGAAACAGGTAATTTCTTTGTACAACTGAACCTTTCTTTGAACTAGCTACCTGAGTCAAGACCATTTTTTTTTCATCTCACTTGATCTGTAGTTGCAGTACAAAATAGTTTGTTGATATAAGTATGAACTCTTGCATTTAGAAGAATAGTTATTAATTTTGCAGTGCTTTTGCTACAAATTAATAAAATACAATAGGGGAGCAAAGTCGATTCAGTTAATAAAACCACTTGTATTATTGAACTGCGTCCTCTTAAATACGCTTCAGATTTAATTTGAACGTAAAACGAGAAAAGTAAAGGAACCCAAACATACCTATTTTTAATTTTAGGGTGCCAGTAAGCACCACCCCTCATAGGGCACGCCTTTAAAGCAAAATTAACATAACACATTGGGGTCGATTTTGGGACCACTGTAACTTCCGTTCCGGCGTAACTCTCGTTTTAAAGTTCCACGGTACCAATACAGATGGCGGTACGATTGACAAAGGCAATGCCATCTGCACCTAACTTGACGAACTACCAAATTGGGAAGCACACCACGAAATATTTTCGTACAAGCGTTTAACACATACTTATTAATTCCGTGGATTAACACTAGAGGACACTTTCAGACATGTTTGAACGATGTCGTGTTAACTGTACGTATTTTTTCACAAATTGAAATAGTTTTGCTAATAAAATTCTCATCTTTGTAGTGTTCGAAAAAAATATCTGAGAAATGCCTTTTAAAGCTAACATAAGGAAATGGTCTACGAGTACGTGTTACTTGGATCATCACTCAATAGTCCAAGTGCCCCTTACAAATGCTAGTGCCATTTGAATTATTAATATTTCCTCCAAGTTTATACATTGTATTTGATTGACCTTTTTTGTAGGCAGAATGATCAGAAGTAGCTGAAGTTATTATTTGAAGGTCATCAAACGATTTCTTTAACCCTTACGATCTACGAATGTGTTACTCATCTTGTTTTTTAACATTTCCGATACAATATGAATCACATTTCGAAGAAGGGAAGTCTAACAATCGATTAATCAGTTGGTTTTAATTTACATTGAGTCATAGAAATTAAAAAAACTTTAACTAGCTTTTGGTTGGGGTGAAAAGATCAGAGAAAGTGAATACGACAATTGGTCGAGTTTCATTATTTCCAAAACGTGTTTTTCCTGTGAGACGACTATTGTCAAATATTGTTGATGCATAATCATACGTGGATTAGATCAGTAACAATGGGTCCGGTCGGCCAGGTCGGCAGCATGTGACGTGTCCGAAGGGGACTCCCTCTAACGGTTGGGGAGGATACGCTCTAAATTTCGCAACCGAAATTCAGAAATACAAACGTGAAATTGTCACACTTTTAACAATGAACATCAAGCTTAGTAACGAATTTAATAAGTATTCGGAGGGGATCACGGATTTAAATAACCAAGTGAATAGTTATTCATTGATTTATTTATTCAACTTTCTGACAAAAAATTCTCCCTTAAGAAGCACTTTCTAATGGGGTTTGTCCGTTATTTGCAGCCTAGGAATGGGCTTCAAATACTTTGATGCAATTTAGCTGAATAAATTGAGACGTTTTACGAAAAACTCAAGAAAACTGAACAGAATTAGGCTGCAATATTTGGAATTTACATCGTTCACAACACGACCTAGGTATTTTGTTTAATTGTTTCAGCTTGGTCCTTATGTGCATTTAGTTTATGAAAGTAGCCTTAATGAACTTAATGCGATAATAATGATTTAAATAAGGAAAAGTACTCTTGCTTGAATGAATTTTCAGTAAGTTTTATTCATAACTCTTTTTACAATGATCGGGTCATTCCTTTCTGCAACAGTTAATTGTAAACTTTATTGTGAACTGCACCATATGAGGTCAAAATATTAAAACTTATACCTATTAGAGATAGTTAGAGGGCTCTTTCAATAAAACTAATTTCGTTCAGTCTCAGTATCGACAGGACCGGGTATCTCGATTTAATGCATGCCATAAACTTGGACGCGAACTCTGCATTCCGATCAAAGTTGTCTCTCAGAAGCTACGGTGACACGCACGTTTTGATACACGTTTGAATTCTTTTGATATCAAATAGTTTCGGAATTGGAAATACTTTGCACAACTACTTCACTTTGTTTTACCTAAGTCGTCAATAAAAATCGGGTTCTCACTCTTTTATAAGCGAGTCGGTGTAATTTCGTGTTACAAAAATTACGAAGATAAGGTTTCAATCTTTTTTTAATGAATTAATCAAGTCTTAGTCCACCCTTTCATTATGTATATTTCTTGAGAGGACATTTGTACCATGTGAAGTCGTAAAATTTTAACAATATTCGAGTAATCTGATCCACGTTTAAAGTATCCATGTCAGAATAATTCTTCAATATCCGTTGAAACGATAGCGAAGACATTTTCTACTGCATTTTCACTTCGGTACTCCTAAATATCTAAAATTAATTTAATTCAGGTCAATATAATCGATATATTATTTTTACATAAACATAAATCTTTGTGAATGGTATGGAAACAACGGTGCGTTTGATCATACATATTACAACTGAATAAAATATGAATGATTCAGCACGAGATGTCCACTAAACATCGAAACCCGAAACCAAACAATTCATACCTTTAATTTAGTCTAAAATCTTGATAAAATTCCATCATATGAAGGTAGAACCTCGAACCTCCTCATAAATTTAATTGTAGTTATAAAACCAGCAAAAGCTCATTCAATGGTTTTTCAGCGCGAACTTTTTAGTACTTA
Organism: Apamea epomidion; assembly: GCA_947507525.1. NCBI lineage: Eukaryota > Metazoa > Arthropoda > Insecta > Lepidoptera > Noctuidae > Apamea > Apamea epomidion. Next base: position 10,927,761 of record OX382228.1, on the reverse strand, counting down.
CACCGGAAATCGCAAGTTACACTTTACGTAACACGGTTTATTTCGGTACAATTCTGAAAATAGTGTTACGAAAACCATTTATCGTTTTTGGAAACTAAAACAAAAAGACTTGAAAAGTTGGTCATTCCCAAAAGATCCCTTTTGCGGTCGGTCGTACGCGGCTTCTATTGAGTATATTTTTTGTGAGGTTTGAAGATGTTGTTGGGTGTTTGTAAGCAATATGTGAGGTAGGTAGTAGAAGCCGTTCACCCTGCAGCGTGCTCGTGTCTGTTGGGAACGTTCGTGCTCCTCGCTGCGCGCTGCGCCGCCGCCGCGCCAACAAGTGACACAATTTGGTTTGGGGTAAAGCGGCCGGCGCTTTCGGGCGGTGTACACGTTTCGTTAGCTTCTCTATTTTAAAAACTACTTGCTTGACGATATCCGGGAAGGGACCGACCGCATCACCGCGGCGTCGACTCTACACCACTGTCACTCATTTTCGATGCAGTCGACCTGCGTACGCGTCGTTGGTCGCTTCGCGCGCACGCGCGTCCGCCTTTATGCACTTAACACATTTGATAGTTAATAAGTTTTAAACGTGCAAAGGTAAATGAACTTATTATAAACAAAGTGCCTTTTTTCAATCAGAGGATGTATGTTACGAAGAGGTGATATTTGTGGTGCCAGTTCATAATTTTTAGTTACCATGACCGGGAGGGAAGGCGGAAATGCAGTTCCCTCTTCAAGTAAGTAGATACTTAAGATTATTTTTTCATAGTGTTTAATAAAATATTTTTTCTATTGTCTTGTTGTTTACGCCACTTTTAGATAAAACGGAAAATATAGCGGGAACACAATCGAGTCACGTCAAAAAGCTGTTTCATGTGTTGGAACTTGACATGGCCCTTATCGAACGGATGTGTTGTACGCAGTGCCCAGGGAGGCAATCACAAACAGTTCATCATTGAAATTATTCAAATTGAGATTAATAGAGTCTCGTTTTACTGATGTCACACATATGTGTGCCATGTTTACTGGGTATCAAGTTGATCAACAACAAGATATACTAATTATAAATTCGTACTTCCTAATTAGAGAATGTCTTGTATGGTATGACGTCACGTTATACGCAATAATTTGTATTTTTTTGTGATAAAATCATTTGTGTATATTTTAAGGACTACGGATTTTAAAAACATAACAGTTGAATTTAGTTTGATATGAATTGAAAACGAAGTACGTATATTCATGAATGGACGTACCAGCAGTCCTTGTATAACACGAGTATCAAGTATTGAATTGGAAACATGTGACGTGAACATTTTATCAAACAAGGTCTACGCATCGAGCAGTTAATTGTTTACTATTCCTACGATACCGTTTTAGTTGCTCGCATGCGTGCTGCCTGCGACTTGGCGCCGCTGCTGCGCTGTTTTCGACTCTAACAACACTCTTATAAGTTTTATACTACCAAAATACTTTCTATTTATACTTATCTGTGTGAGTGATAAAAGCTTGAATGTGTTTAGGTAAGCCGACTGCATTTTAGAAGGACCTTAATCTCGCTCCCCACTACTCTTGCACTACGTGTTTTTGTCGTCGACATACCAGAGTTGTAGTGAAGAACGCACTATCGATATTTTTATGCTGATTAGAATATTGTTTACATTCTTACGCAACAACATTATACAGACCGAGGTGTTGTAGTACATCCTCAATATGCGTAAACCTTTTGGGCTTGTATCTACTACGTTTTGCGTCGTAGTAGTTCGAAACAGGAAATGGTTTTTTTAATAGAAAACGATACAAAGTTTTGCTTGATTTGTTAAATTAATAAAATTCGTTTGTACAAATCATATACACAAACATGGCGAGATCATTCTTCAAAACAGGAATTATCATAGAGAGTTATTGAAGTACCATCCGGAATTTTTAGAAAGTCGATGTAAAGTGAGGTGCCGTCCCTACGGCAGGGTCCGAGTTCGTAACCAGTCAATTAAATCCGAATGGTGGTACATTCGGCTGTCTCTTTCCCTCCTAGTTCAAGATACCCAAGCACAAGCGCCACTTGAAGATGATTCACGTTCAAATTCCGTTCCTACGATTGATAACAGCAAAAAGTGGTGAATGGCACAATGTTTTAGGTCATTTCATTTGCTTGCTGGTCCTACAATCATATTGGTATGCGTTTTGTTTACTACACGTGTGACTCGTTCCATTCAAATAATGAATGAGCATTTGAACTATGATAAATATGTATATGTATATGTATGTATTTATATCCTAAATATGTATAACCTACATCAAGTTTGTGTCATTGAGGCACACTACACTATTTAGATTTTTATACAGTAAAAATAAAAACAAAATATCTGTAAATAAAGTCGATTTTAAGTAAACAAAACCTCATACAGATAAATAATTTTGTCGACGTTCGTGACGTAGTGTAGTACCATTTAATTAAAATATCACGGTTTGTTATTGATAGGCGTTTAATTATTTGGAGAAAGACAATTTGTTTAAATTAAAGTATAATAAATAGTAATAAATAAACGTAAGTGTCGGCTTAGTCCCACGCGCGGCAGCAGCCGTTGCATCACTTGCATCTGATCGCTGATGTGTCGCTCTCCGCGTGTGATACGAATCATCGCCCGCATCTCGGCACACTGCCACCACCATATGAAAGCATACTGGAATGAATACATATTTCGTATATTAAATGGCCATTATACTATCCTATAGCTACCATATAATATCAAATCCCGCACAAAAGCTCTCATAAACTTCGTAGTGCACTTTCAAGGCAGGTCCCACTTTTCCCACATTTCTGAGAATATTTCCAAAAGATAAGACGATTGAGCTCATACGAGTATGAAAATACCATTTAGAAATATAATGTCAAACACGCAATACTCAGAGACTGAGACAACAGATGCGAGAGTCAACACGTGTTCGTTTATTGACTAAACTTTATTTTCATTCATGGAAGTGATCCTTTGCCTCGTGACGTAGATTGATGAAAAGGTTTTTAAAACATGTCTTTTTCTAACTTTGATGATTGCTGAAGTAAACAACATTGGTGAAAACTCATCTAGATAATTTAGGTTTTATTTAATAAACTTCTTGCCCCCCGGTGGTGATCCTAAGTTACAACGTCTATACGTAAATTAACGTACCAAGACATCGGGGTGCGTGCGAGCAGCAAATGTTTCACTCAAAATATGCGTAGAACTTCCCCTTCCTGCTTTTAAAATACCACGTGCTTAAATTTAAATTCCAGTTTAAAAATAGTGCACCTAATCACTTTAGGAACTGACAATAAACCAGAAACGTCACGATTTCTGCCTCGTGTTTTGTTATTAACGCAGAGGAGCTAAACATTTCTGTTATATTTAGTTGAAACTGGGACATTTTAATCTGCACCACAACAGTTCGTTGCACAACAGTTGTGGTAATTTGATACGAAGTAGAAGACGCAAAGTTATGGTTAAATATTTGAAGAGTCGCGTCAGTGTTGCATTAGATGTATACCGTGTAATGCATCTGTTGCATAGAAATTCCGGCGCATGTTGAGGTGTAGCGTGGAATGTGCGTAGTTGCGGGTAGAGCGCGGGCGCGGGCGGCGCGCACGCACCATGCTGAGTAAACAAAACTACAAAACAGGCACATAGTACAGCAGTCGGATGCGCCGGAGTGCTACCTCACTCGGTTCATATACGTATATAAATAACGTACTGCTACCGCACTAATACCATGTATTGTAATGAGCGAACACCCCGCTACATTTTAATCCAACACGATAACAAGCTATAGAGCTTTAAGCACCGTGTTATTAATAAACGCGTAATAAACTTATGCCAAACGTAAACCTCAAAAATAGTGCATATGAAGTTTGTACTGGTTGTCACTTTACTCCGCGTTTTTATTATTAAAGGGGGCTTGAGATTAAGCCAACTGACAACATAAAATATAGGAAACTTATAAAGTATTAAAATCTCCTAAGGCTCTACCGTATACAATCATTTAATTTCAGGGATGGAATCCAAATTGGATTGATAGTTTAGCCGTAAAATCATAACAAACAGATTTACGCATTTGTATGAATGAACAAACTACGCGGTGCGGCCTCTACTTTCACTGATTGTAAGCTTTTCAAAATGTTTTCATGGTATTAATGAAAATCGTAAGTTCTCTAATGAGTACCTACTATGGTTATCGCTCAAAATCTCTAAGAATTTACTCGTTTCTCATGTAAACACTGAGTTCACTTTAATAAATATTTAAATACTAAGAAAACAAGTCTCTACAAAGAAAAAACATATTTTTTGTAACGGCAAATAGTTAAGATACAAGTTGATTTTGGTATACATATAAAAACTAAGCGTCCGATAGAATTAGTTATATGAAACATGTTCAAATGGATCCCACGTTATTTAGAAACAAGTCTAAAAGCTTTCTCGTTAATATGGGATAGGGAATAATAAATATTGAGTATGGTGAGCAAGGTAGTACGGCGGCGACGAGGCCGGCTAGGTGCAGTGTTACGGCAATGAATGAAAAAGGTACCACAAACTTAACCTAAATACCGAACATTCTTCCAGTCCCCACCGCCCGTCGAGTCCCCACCGCCCGGCGCCTCGCCACGTGTGCTGCGACCACGCTTTTACCGCTGCCGCCGCCCGAAATAATATGCTTAGCTTACATACCAACACATGGAAATGTATATCGAATTAGCAAACCCACCAATAAATTCTCATATAACTAACATTTGAGTAAGCCTCCGCGATTCTAACGCTCGATTGATGAGAGAGCGTCGTGAGAACTTTTAGCTTGTTTTATTTAAATGTCGGTTTGTTATGGTCTAGATTGGACTCACTTTATACATATTTATAACACTCGACCGCTTATAAAATACTTTAGCTATTTTGTTTATTATAATTCTAGATAATAAATTGAAGATATTATTTTAATTAAAATAAATTGCAAAGACTTAACATTAAGAGAAATTATAGCCGTGTTTTGAATGATGAACAAAAAACACAACTAGGTATTTGGAGATAAGTCATTCACTACGAAGAAATAAAAAATACTTGGTGCTAATCAGTGTGAGTATGAGAATCGCTGTTTGTCATCTAAAGTATTTCCGGATTTTTCTAGTAAACATGTTAGTCACTACTTACTTATATTTTTTTCATAGAAGTAACATTACATTAACATTAGTCATCGCTACATTATTGATGTTTTCGATAGCTTATTTACTACCACCATTCAAAGTTATACTCTCTTATAATTTGGTTGAAACTTAATATGCTTAAATACACATGGAATTAATAGCTATAGTGTAAAAGGAGTTGTCTTTTATTTCATTCCGTTCCCACGTTATTTGTTGTCTCGGTGCCCGATAAGGGGAACAGTATACCCTTTCTTCGTCCAGTATACGATTGTAGGCCCTTATTTAATGCTAATAGATTTCCGAACGATGAAATGTCTATGCATGCGTTTAGAAGGAAGGGACTACGACCCACTTAATGCAATTTGATTATTAGTGAATTCTTTATGACCTTTCTATTCAATAAAAACATGTTAATGCAGTGCCGGTATTACTTATTTTTATTTTCGTACAATGCTTCTTGAGAAAAGAATGATAGAAATACCATCCGAATACAACATGTTGTCGTACGTTTGGAATACTATTTGCCACGACTGTAACTTCGTCAACTACGTCCTTTTTTAATGCATCCTACCCTTCTTCTACCATTACCTATCTTCCTACCCTTGAACGCTATAACAAGTATAGTCTTTAATAAGATAGCCGTTAATTAAAGCATACAAGTAAAAGCCTGTTAATATCGGTCGTTGTAAAAGCTTTGTACCGGAAACGCAGGCTTTATGTGTGAAGGAACTAAGTTGTAAAAAAAACTCAATTAGATGGTAGATTCCGTAACAGGTAAGAAGGGGAGCGTTGCGCGGGCGCACGGGACTGTAAAGACTCGCAGGAGTGACGGGAGCGGGCGGCGGGCGCGGCGCTGGTGGAGCGATACTTACAAACTGAACTGTATATTATTTGCAGGTGCAGCGGGCGCGAGCGGCAGTGCCGTCACAGGGGTGACGCGCCGCGGACGATGTAAGTGGTTCAACGTCGCGAAGGGCTGGGGGTTCATTACCCCTGACGATGGCGGGCAAGATGTTTTTGTGCACCAGGTGATTGTTATCATTTTATTTCACGAAGCATGCACGCAACGAAAACAATTTAAAAATTAGATGTGACGCAAAATGTTAGACGCATACCTACGTAGTTGATTGAATCGCTCCGTTCTCTACAATAGTTAAAATAGGAAAATCAATCCATTCAAAAAAATATTGTGGCGTATCTAGCGGTTGACCCGATAGTGCGCTTATTTGTTTGCTCGGCTTATCAAGGCCGGATGTTTTTTCTATACATTTGCGCCACCAAACTTGTACTTCGTTCGGTTGCAGCGACGCTAGCGGTAAAACTTATATTAGGTCAAGATTATGTTAGTGGATGCCGATAACGTTGATTTTTTATTAATAGATAAGTAAATTTATAGCCCAATGAAGGGACCCACAGTCAATAATAATAGTTAGCAAAAAATTGTTATTTTTATACTGAACTAGCGAGCGCCTCGTGCGCCGCTGTCATGCGCACAAATATTATTACAACTTTGTGACTGCTCCACCGATATTATTTACTTTTACAATTCTCAATACGTTTTTGAACTTGTGGTTCTGGTTTTACACTTGAAACCAGATTATGAACTAGAAAACGTTCATTATGGGTATTAAATAATGATGATTGTCCACGAAACGTACTACATAATTCCAGTTATTTTCTCAACAATATCGTTGGTTTCGTTGCGTTTTTATATACAGGCTGATTTTTTAAAGACCAGCCAAATGTGGTACAGACCATCAAACTGAACAACTTTCTCCATGGGACAAATAGCGTAATCGCGAAAATTTTATCAACTGTCCCATAGGAAACTTCAATACCTACTCGACCTAAATGTATGGGACGGCTGAATTTTTATTCGCGATTACGATGTTGGTCCCATGGAGAAAGTGGTTCAGTTTGATGGTCTGTACCACATCCTTAAATTTGGCTGGTCTTTAAAAAATCAGCCTGTATATCTATCGTAGTTTTTGTTGTCAGGACCAAAGACGCCCAAGAAGGTAAATTGACACATTCATTCGTTTCTTTCCAGAGCGTGATCCAGATGCCAGGATTCCGGTCACTAGGAGACGAAGAGGAGGTGGAGTTCGAGTGCAAGGAGTCAGACAAGGGGCTGGAGGCGACACGCGTTTCCGGACCCTCGTCCGTGGACTGCCAGGGATCGCACCGGCGCCCACTCTCCAAGAAACGGTTCAGAAAGATACGGTAATCTTCGCTAAGTAGAATAGGAGGAAGTATCTTAACGCCTGTTTGTATTATAGACGATACTTCCTAGCTTGCGGTTTGAATTTGCTGAACATAGAACCGTTCAAAAGCTGTTAGCAGAGTAGCAGTAGGTTGCATCTCAGGGCAAAGCTTAACAATATTACCAAGATTTGTAGGCTGGTTCTCGTTTTCCCGAGGTTTCGATAGGAAATGCAATAGTTAATAGCTGATTATGTAATTGATGAGCTAGAAAATGCAGAATGATAGTGCAATGCTGCTTTCATTTTGATAGATGCAGAATGGACCAACGGAAAACAATCTGCGAAGGGCAAACCCTTCGCATATTCTTTTCCATGACGTTACTTACGTAACGGAACTTTATCTATTTTCGTACTAAACTGATCTACCATAGCCAGTAAAACACCTACTATATTGTACTGCAATCAAGTTATAGCAAAAAAGTAGGTACACGTGTTATTTTAGAGAACAAAAAAACGAGTTGAAATGTTTTGTTAACTACTAAAATATTACTATTAACTAACAAACACAGACTACAAATCTAGTTGGTATGCCTCCTCTATTAAATCATGTCAAACGTTTATAGTTAAAAGGCAAACATTCAGTTATCAAACTATTAAACAATTTCATGAAGTAATAGGCAAACGATAACCTATTGAAATTAATATCGTACGATTACGACATGATTTGACTATTTCAATGATATTGTATATTTGTATTTGCTATATTGAATGGTTAACAACAGCCGGATATGAATACATAGGTACAATAAAATATGATAACGTAAAACTGCTATTGCAGTTTCAAAGTGTGTCTCACTTCAAAGGTGCACGTGGTGTCACATTTCATATAAATATGAATATCATATTAGATTTATTCTATCTGCTTACTTGTTGCCGAGTCAAACACTTAATCGAAGGGTTATCGCATTATCTAACCATGAGAAAATATCGAACCTACGAAGCTACCAAGCCATATTAACTTTCTTGGAAATACAGTTGAAATCTTTTTACTACACGGCATAGGCAGATGCTAGATAAAATTCTATTTTGAGCAGTGTTAAATAGATAAGGATTGATCGTAATGTGTTAATTGGGTTTAAAATGTATTAGAACAGAAATGTGTCTATTATCTACTAGAAGTTTAGTCAGTTTGATTTTAAAAGAAAACATAATTCTTGTCGCGGGATAACACAATGTGCAGATTTAGGGTTGAACTTTACATTAAGATACAAATAAATATAAATTCATGTTAATGGTAAGTAGGGAGCTTAGTACGGCCAGTCTCATAAGGAAAATCCATGGAAAATCCAAGAGGTTTTGGTGGTCTAATCCGATTTATATTGTAGAATCTTTTATGTTAAATTCTTTACACCGGCGGCTTCTCAATAGTTTCAGGACACGATGGAATTCGGTTATAAGTTATTACAGTTATAAGTCATGCAATTGACACAATTCAGTATGTATAGTTTTATCTAACAAGCATCACAAACATTTAATTAATTTTTAGGTGCCAAACCAAACAGGTCATAAAATAAACCCTGAAAACCCCATGTAAACGCCTTAGAAAAATGCACGTCGTAAATTGTAAATGAAAGTATTACCAACTGTCTGTGTGTTAATGTTTCTTAGTGAGGTTTTTTTACATATAATTTTAGCTAATGTTGATGTCAACCTTAGTAGGTCCACATAACACATTATAATAGTATCGGTAAATTAGATACTTATTGGTTTTGCTTAAATTTTTTGGAGCTAGTTGCATGTTACTTTTCAATTTCAATAATCGAATGAATCTTTTCAAAGTCCAAGTTTATTACAATTTTTGAAACTAAAAAGTTTGTTTTGGTTATGGTGGTTATTATGGCAAATATCCTAATGATAATGTTTGCTTCTTTCCAGTTGCTATAATTGCGGTGAGTTCGCCAACCACATAGCCGCTAAATGCAGCATTGGCCCACAACCAAAGAGATGTCACAACTGCAAGAGCGAGGATCACCTCATCGCCGACTGCCCAGTAAAGTTTTATTTTAAATACGAGTGTATTCCTTCTCTTCATCTGCTTTTTCTTAAGTATACTCAAGGACATCTGGTATATCCTGGTCCGTAAGCCTATTAACTTTGCTGATTATGGTAGTCTATTGAATATGATTGTTATAAACTATTTCCGTTGTAGTTGACTATTTGTTATTTTATACCAGTACAACTAATTCTTCTTCTCTCTAGCGATTTGCTGGTATCTTATTGCTATCAACTCCTTTGCTAGATGAAATTGGAGATAAATATAATCACTACCCCAGCAGTCTAAATTATGATTACAAGATACTAAGGCCACCAGGGCACATGCATTATTTGTCTCAAACAGAGGAAAGTTTCTATAACAGTTCATGGTGGTGGTGCTAATCAAGGGCCATCTCGATAAAGAGGATAATGATAGTGTAAGTTATCGCCAGGCAAACATATTGGCGATCGCCGTATCTGGTTACAAGAACAAAGACGCTGCCAAAGCTCTAGATGAAATATCTAGTGCCCTTTAAAATTATCTTGAATATAAATGGGGACTAAGACTTAGCACACTCTGACCTCTTGATGACGCTTGCGTGACATTTACTTATTTTACATTAGTATCTAATGCTAGCAGTCCTGGCCTTAGGATACCACGTTAATATAGCCAGAGAGCATAGAGGAGATTCAGCTCTTAGCATTTAATCGGCAGCCCGCACCCGGCCAATACCAATGGGAAATGGGTTTCAGGTTGCCATCTGATATTACATCTTCAGTTGTATGCTTCAGCCCATAATCACTGGTAGGAACACGTGCTTACCTGAAACCTGATAGACCGACATATGAATATCTTTGCAGATTCGTCTCTCTGCAAATATATTCAAATAGTTATTGTAACATTGCGTAATTGATTGAGCGGAATCATTGAACACCAAATTTTACGCGCTGATAAGATGATTAAATAAAACTTTCAATTTGTAGGTTGAAAAGAAGAAAGACGATACAAGCAAGAGTAGTTCGAGCAGCTCGCAGGGAGGGCAGCAGGACAGCCCGCCAGACGCGTAACTCCGTCAACACACAAACTGTATTCCAAAACCCGACGAAACTTGTAGACTTTCTAATGGCATTTCTTCACTCTTACTTTGACAATGTTATAACGTTTTATAAGTTTACATAAAGCTTATTTCCGTCTAGATACTCCATTCCAAATTTAAATGACTTAATAGACTTCAAGAAATACATATTTTCTCCACGACCAGCTATCATCAAAAACTTAACATTGTAAGAACGCATCTACCTCAATATAGTTACAGATAAACTATACAAATAAGTACAAGACTGATCGGTACAAATCCATAATTCTAGTACAAACTATACAATATACTTTTTACATAATAATTTTAATGATAGTAATATTACAACCTAAGTTTGCAAACGTAACGTAAGTACAAATTTTATGTGTTCGAGTGACCTTAATTATTTTACGTATATTGGTGTTTATCCAAAGTTAAGTGTGTGTTTATATTATTATTATTTTGTTGCTATATTATATTATGACAAACTTTATGTTAATTTTAGCTCATAATCAACGAGAAGTTAGAAGTATTATACCTGGCTATGAGACAAAATGAAAATTGAGAGGGTTTACAATATACGCTTACCAATAAACGTGAAAAAGTAAAATGATACTTCACAGATCAAAACAAATTAATAATATGTAATACCTATATCGTAACTTAAAGTACAAAACCTTTAAGGTAAGAGTACATCCTGTATGTACTTTGCTGAAATAGAAATAAATGTAAGCCTCTAATATAATATTAGACGGTTAACTTAGGAAAGAAAATAATATCAATTTTGTTTGAATATTTTTCAGATGCTTAATACAATGTAAACGTTGAAGTTAATGTGCCAAAGTCAAATTAACATTGTTGCAATAATTGTAAAAATATTTTTAATTAAGTGTAGATTCAGTACGAATTATATTTCTATTACTTGCCGTAGCATACTAGAGTGCTATTCTTTATACGGATAACAGACAAGAATATTTCGAAGAATATTTTTAGATTAACTTTGCCATGTATAACATTTGCGATTTATGTTTGCTCAAGAGCCTAATCATAATTAAGTAGAACAAGTTGTGAGTATAGTGTGGGTACTTATTCAATCCTGCAATAAGAGTATACCATTTTTTTCCCAGTTGGTTGATTGCATTGTTTGCGTTTGCAGTTTAATCTAATGCAAACTAAACTTGGATCGAGATATATCGAATCATGTAGAGCGTAATTAGCGCATTTTAACGATGGGACAGTCTCCTGCAGTGTAGGTAACTGACATGTTATTGCTGTCATTTGTCAGTAATGTACAGCTATATGAATCACCTAATGGTAGGAAGCCACGAAAGTAAAAAGTCGCAGTTGCTTAACTTTTGCTGCATTTATTATAAATTAACACCCATGATCGATTATTATTCACCTTTAGAAATTCAATTAAAATGCTGATAAACATTAAGAATAGCGAAACTAAATGCACATGTGTGTCCCTACTACCACTAATTATATTTAAACAATCTATCGAATTAAGGGGTAGCTAACTTTTAGGGTGCAGTACCCATGTTCTAAAAGTATCCTATTACTAAGCTCACATAAATTCATCATTTGAAACAATGAGAATGTCTTCTGAATTTTTTAATGTTTTTATGCTATTGCAGAATGTTCATCTACCCATCGATGTTAATTTAAGACTTTGTTTTTTACACACAAAATCTTTTAAGGTAGTTTAGATTCAAATAATAAGGAGTAATAATCTACCTCAATATTTATATGAATATGACTTAGTTATTGTAGTTAAGATATTTTACTGTACTTGTTTTTAAGTTATAAAACTGACTGTCGTAACGCCAACAAGTTATTAGGATCATTACTCACAGGCCCACTGAAACTGTCTCTTAAACTTTTTTATTATAAACTGTAATATATTTGGCATACTTGTTCTATGATTGTAATATTAAGAAACAAAATACCTAGACGACACATACACGAGGTTATGTACAATTGATCTAGTTAAGGAATAATTAATGAGTAACGTCCGCCTGCGTTAGATACCAATGAATTTAAGATTTTGTTTTAAGAACCTAAAGCTTTCAACGTTGTATAAACAATCACTAAGAGTTGTTTTAATTATTATTAATAAAGTCACGTTTTAACATAATACAGTAGATAATGGCTCAGTTTACAGTGGTGCCCACACATTTCATATTGAAATTAAAATGGTTTGATGTGTTTAATTGGTTACGTTCTCTTTCAAATATTTGGCACAAATATAATTGTGTTGTTGTAAAATTCAGTAGTCATACCTATAAGTAAGTCAGTTATTTTATTTGTATTTCAGGTACAGTTAACATCAGAAGCCGATCAATTATCATAGTTCTAATTTTTGTTCAACAGTAGAATTAACATTTACAAATTTAAAATTTGTTAATTGAACTTTTAAAACTTTAGTCACTTACATTAATTTGATGTTGGCTGTACGTTGTAAAACGTAATAAAAATGAAGGTTATCAAATTCTACAGGCAGTTGGAACACTCGCATGCGTGTTAAACTTGACCTACTTATTCCCAATAGCAACTGAAATTTAAAATTCTATCTTGACTTTAAATAATTCACTGAACAAGTAAATAACATAATATTATGTAGTAAGTTTAGTCATGTGACATCACGGTAGAGGCAGATCGGTTTAGAGATATTATACACTACGGGTCTTTTTGCATTTCATTTTATATAGCAGTAGTTGTAATGTAGTTTTAATTTATAAGATTTTAATGAAAGACTATTTGCAAACATCTACCTCATAAATTAATTACGTTAAATAGAGTTTATTGATAAGTTAATTAACATTTATAAATTCTAGCAATTATTTTTTTTTTCCATAATTATATCTTTGCTGAATGCCGAATTTCTTTCTTAGAGTTTAAATTTTGTTTTTTATTATTATTCAAAGAGAAATAAATCATTAAAAAATGTTGTAATTTTTTTCCTACCCCATTTATACCTATAAACAATTACAGGTTAAATAATATTATGTGGGGCCCATATACTGCAGTAGAACTTTAAGCTTTTCTATACAATACCTACTATAACCTTGAAAATGGTCTAATGATTCACGGCATGGATTTGTTTCAGAATGTTATAAAAGTTACCAAAAACAAGCGTTACAATAACAACGAATTCTGACACTGATTTTACCAATCATAGAACTTTTTTGTGAATAAAGTAAACTTTTTCCTAAGCTAACTCGTGTGTAAATTGAAAAATTCATGCCTCATTATAAGTAAATAAACTAATATAATGGGAACCATACCAGTAATTGCATCTACGTAATGAGTTTCTACACAAAATGACCACGAGTGAGTGATGATAAGGTCCTTGGAGAGAGATGGAGCGGTGCGGGGCCTGGGGGCGCGCGGGGAGCGGTCGGCGCGGAGCAGAGATGTCACGTTTTTCAGCGAAGCCGGGCGAAGATGGGCGCCCGGAGGATGCAGTAGTGCGGGGCTCCCGCCCCCTGCCCCGCCGCGGCCCCGCGCTGACGTAACGCTGCCGTGTCCGCCGCCCGCCCTAGTGTGTGCCGCGCCGCGCTCCGACCGGGCCATCACGCACGCCGCGCCCAAACGACATCAGTGCTAATCACTTGACGTTTCCCATTTTTGCGCTCAGGTTCTGAGCTTTAATAGTGAATGAGGTGCATAACGAGGTTGTGCATACGCTTATGTACGTCCCCTAGTTTTTACCCTAATTTGTAATTGCCGTAAACACTCGACACCGCCCTTAAAGGCCGGATGCATCGGTGTCATTCTCAAATGAGTTATCGCGTTGCAAAATCTCGGTTCTTTAATTTTTCTAAGGCGTTGATTTAAGTTACAGAAAATTGGGTGCTAATGTAAATAATAATTAACTTACTGTATTGCTTTTAAAAATAAATGACAGGATTTAAACAGTTTCTTAAGTTGAAGCGTAGTAGGGAAATGAAATGCATAGGAGTATTGATGTTATTTTTTGTAACGAGATTTAGACCGTGAAACAGACCCTTAAAATTATTGTCGAATTACAGAAACATAGTATGTTTACAAAAAACAAAGTATCAAAATTAAGTAAAAAGATCAATTTAATTTCGGACTTTTAGGAGCAAAAGAGATAACTACACGACATTTTCTTCTAGGTCTCATGATATCCGAAGTTGTGTAACATTAAACAACTTAGCGGGTAATAATATCTGATCGACTGTGTTGTCAGCAGCAATGTGTATCACATAGACCAGCAGTCAGCTCATACACAGTATTGATAGTTGGATAATAGTTCCGATTGATATGATCATACGGTAAGTTAGATGTGATCGATCCTGACAAGCGTATGTAGTGTAAACATTAAGCTTTTTAGTGATTAGAAGCATCATTTACTGCATTTTATATCTTCGAGCTTCCCAGAACGAGTCATCTGGTGACTGCCTCGTGCATACCATCATCCATCTTCATTGTAGTTTTATTTATTCCAGCAGCATCGATGGCCTTGAATTTAGATGAATGTATTCGTTATTTTTACAAATGTATATGCAGCAGTAACTCAGCCACTCGATCTGTTACTTCAAGTGGAATACGTTGTAATATAGGTGTAGTTACAACGACATTTGGAGTTAAAATGCAGCGGTGAATACGTTGAGAGCATCGAAATTGCTAACATAATATCGATCTGTATATAATTAAAACCAACTATCTATTTACTAGTCAAAGGAGAATAGGAACATCGTTTGTGGTAGCTACCTAATGGTTTTGAAGTACATCACGACTTGTTGCACTGACTACTGCCATGGTAAGCTCATTGGGATCATCGATTACTGGTTCATCATCTTTAATGTACTTTTACCTAATACATAGTTATTACGTCAAATATAAAAGCATTTACTAAAAACGAACACACAATTTTCGTTTTTAGTAAATGCGGTTATATTTTTGTTTTATATCTAAGCTTTTTTGTCTAAAGGCTGATTTCTCCATCGCCAGATAAGTTTTATTTGAGGAATAAAGTTGACGTTTGACTGTTTTTGTATGAAATAACTGTCAAAATTTAAAAATTATTCCACGAATAAAGTTATCAGATGATTGAAAAATTAGCCCTTAATTGAGCTTTTGACCATCATTTTATTTTACAACAAATTAACTTTATTAGTCACAATTAAACATATATACTACCCACAAATATCGATAAAACATATCGTTTACTTTAACATTGTATTGAAAAATACCAATTAAAATAATATTACGTTACTAAAACATTGTGCAAAAGAAAATGTAATCAAGTAATACTTGCATTCCACTTACGGAATTGGTTGGCAAAGGTCTAGAAGTTCTCGAAGCTTTGGCTGCGCTTCACTCTTGATAATTAGACTTAGATGCACTCTGTGGGGAACTAAATGTAAGAACTTACGCTGAAAGGGGAAAATATTTTTCCTGAACCAAACTTTCAGTCAATTGTCTAGAATCATTAACATTCGTGGTAAGGTTTTTAGATTTGTTCCTGAGAGTATATTTTTAGTGCGCCATCTGCCAGTTAACGATGTAACTGATGTCGTTTTGTTTATGATTTCGAAGGTAGAGGTCGCTACTAGCAATTACCAATGACTTTTAATTCATAACTCGCTCGTGGATAGCATTTGTTTTCGTTTCGTTATTATATTTTAACCTTACTTGCTTACTCAATACGATTACTGGTAAACAGATTTTAAATCATCTTTTTGTATTTTTTAACAACAGACGAATGAAATAGTTAGGTATCTACCTAAAAAGAACAATATTTTAATTAATTATGATCATTGTGTTTAATGAGTTTTCAAGTTAGTGGGACTTAATAATTGTTTATATAATTTTATTTATTCCTGTAAACAGTTTCAACAATTTGTTTCTCACTTTTTTTGATGAGATTTTGGACGTAAAACAAAAGCAATAGAGATTTACGAGCACCTAAACAAACAATCACAACAAACTGAAATATTATTTAGCTTTACATTTTAAAGCCTATTAGCATATGGCTAATCGTTTCAGTTTCAGTAAATAAAGAGTAACACAATTCTGGGATCTTCAGATCCATATCAGCTGTAATTATGAAAAATATGGCACATCAGAAGGTGTTTTATATAAATTCCATAAAAACGCTCGGAACCACACAAACCTATACACCTATACATTTTACTTCCTATTGGACCAACTGTACTGTGCTTTTGAAAGAAGCAAAGTTACTACACATTAGGTATCTCTAAAATAATCGCAAACGTTTTTCTACTCAAGAGGATAGATCACATACCTACATACGCATTCAGTATTATAATCAAATTCTTAAATTTAAATATAGAGCTCATTAGACGCTTCAAAATTACTACAACTGCAACGACCGACGTCTTGTGTTGTAAAGGTTTATAGTCAAGAGCAAAAATGTGTGTATATCTTTAGCTAAATTAAAATACTATTTCCCCAAAAGATTGCACCAAAAAAGATGGTTAAAGGGAAGATACCGTTTGATAAATAATTTGAATGCCCAAGTGCACATGCTATTCTTGAGTTACATATCACAATTATTTGCATTCATTTCCTAAAATTAAAGCCTTATTAAATGACTAATATAGCATACAATGGCCAGTCATAACAAAACCACCACACTTGGGACTAATGAAAACTATACCAAATTCTGCTCTATATTAGTTCAGACTTCAAAGATAAATACCAAAATAATGCCTCATAAGTTTCATATTCAAAGGCATTATTTTGGGATTTATCTATAAAGAATGAAAACCATGCCTCATTGTTTAAGTTTAGTTTTTAAAAACTAAACTATAACAATGAGGCATGGTTTTCATGCGGGATAAAATCCGCCCATGGGCTCCCCCGCTGACGCAGAGTCTCCGGCCCCAGCTCGTGGAGGACGTGGTGAGCGCTCTGTTCCCTTCGCGAGGGGAACATACTCCCCCGTCCATGGCTCCGCCTCCTGCGATGCCAGATGCGGACCACACCGACGACGACGACGATGCTCCGGAGGTGACCGAGGTAGAGTTGAGAGTGGCGGTACGTAGGCTGAATGCCAGGAACACCGCCCAAGGACCCGACGGCTTACCTGGAAAAGCCTGGGTCCTGGCCTTGGAGGCTCTCGGGCCTCGACTAAGGGGGCTACTAAGCGCATGCTTAGACAGGGGCCGGTTTCCACTTCTTTGGAAGACAGGGAAACTGGTCCTCATCAAAAAGCCGGGGCGCCCTGCGGACTCTCCGTCCGCTTACCGGCCCATCGTGCTGCTCGACGAGGTGGGCAAGCTTTTTGAAAGAGTAATTGCAGACCGCCTTGCTGGGCAGCTGGTGCGGGTGGGGCCGGATTTGGCGGACAGCCAGTTTGGTTTCCGCAGGGGGCGCTCTACGGTGGATGCCATCATGCGCGTCCTAGCTCTCACGACGGGGGATGCTGTGGCCCGGGGTGGGGTTCTCTTGGCGGTGTCTCTAGACATCGCCAATGCCTTCAATACCCTGCCCTGGAGTTGCATCAGGGAGGCACTCGGGTATCACCGGATGCCGACCTACCTCCGTCGCATTGTCGAGGCCTATTTGACGGACAGGGCCGTCATCTACCCCGGTCACCGGGGAGAGTGCAACCGGCGAGAGATGTCGTGCGGTGTCCCACAGGGATCGGTCCTAGGGCCGCATCTGTGGGATATCGGGTACGACTGGGTGCTGCGCACCGACCTCCCTGATGGCGTCAGCGTAGTTTGCTACGCTGTCGACACGCTGGTCCTGGCGCAGGGGAGGTCGCACCAGGTGGCGGCCAAAGCAGCGACACGCGGGGTTGCGACAATCGTCGAGAGGATCCGGCAATTGGGACTCGAGGTGGCATTGCACAAATCTGAGGCCATGTGTTTTCATGGTCCTCGCGACGTGCCACCGTCGGGTTCACAAATAACGGCGGGAGCGGTTCACATCGGCGTCGAGCTGACGATGAAGTACCTGGGACTCGTCCTCGACAGCCGGTGGAATTTCGTGGAGCACTTCCGACGTTTGGCTCCCAGACTGGAGCGGGCCGGGGCTGCCTTGAGGCGGCTCCTTCCCAATCTGGGGGGACCAAACGCCTCCTGCCGGAGGCTCTATGCGGGGGTCGTGCGGTCCATGGCCCTTTACGGGGCACCGGTATGGGCGCGATCCTTGAGGCGGCGACCAGCCCGCCGGTTGATCGCGTCCCAAAGGGTCATGGCTGTCCGGCTCATTAGAGGATACCGCACGGTCTCCGCTGAGGCGACGAGCCTCCTTGCCGGATTGCCGCCATGGGATCTGGAGGCCAAAGTCCTCGCCCACATATGGGAGTGGCGAGAGGAGGCAAAACGCCGGGGCGTTGCTCCGCTGCCGCGAGAAATCACGGCACAGCGGACAGAGCACCGGCGGGATCTCATAGCGGCATGGAGAGTGCGATTGTCGCAACCCAGCGCTGGGCACGCCACAATTGCGGCGATAAGTCCCCTCTTTGAGGAGTGGCTAGAGAGGCGCCACGGCGCCCTCACCTTCCGCCTGACGCAGGTCCTCACCGGACACGGTTGTTTCGGGAGGTTCCTGTTCAGGATAAAGCGGGAGGAAACGCCAGGGTGTCACCACTGTGGGTATCGCCCGGAGGACACGGTGGAGCATACGGTGGAGGTCTGCCCGGCTTGGGCGGGGCCCCGCCGTGTCCTCTTGGCGGCGATCGGCGGCGGCGACCTCTTGCGTCCGGCCCTCATACAGGCCATGGTCCGGAGCGAGAGTGAATGGGAGGCCGTCACCTCCTTCTGCGAAGCAGAAATGCTCGCGAAGGAGGAGGAGGAGCGCGCGAGGGAGAGGCAATCGCTGCACCCTCACGCTCCTAGCCGCCGCAGGAGACGCCCTGGACGGGAGTCAACAGCCGACTCCCGGCCACTGCAGGCGCGGGCTTGCGGGTGGCGAGCTATGGGCAGCTCGCCGCCCGGTAAGGACCAGGCCCGGGTCGACGGCGCGTTGTGTTCCACGCGCGCCTCAAAGAGCTGTCAGCACGAACTGACGGGGTCCGCTAGGGCCGATGCCACCGGGGCTGCGGGTTGTTCGAAAGAGATACCGTGGCCCCTGGCACAGGCAACTGAAGGAACACGGGTGGGTTTTAGTCAGTAAAAGTCTGACACTCCCTTCTGCTCCGCCCAGAGCGGGAAGAGTCATTTGATGATTTCCCACCCAGGAAAAAAAAAAAGGTATGGTTTTCATTAGTGTCAAGTTCCATGGTGGTTTTGTTAGGGCTGTATTTTATACATAACCATTGGCTAGCTGTAAATTCATTAACAATTTTTATGGTATTTATTTTTAAAGACTAAATTAAAAGAATGAGGCATAGTTTTCATGAGTGCCAAGTGCCATGGTGGTGTTGTTATGGTTGTATTTTAGACACAACCACTAAAAAAAATTAAAATACTATAAAAGTAGTAACGTAATGTTAAGATAAAATACTATAAAAATGTCATTGAATAAGTAACATTAAAAGACAAAAGAAACATTGTAAGTGGCCAGTGGTTGTCTTAAAAATATTGTTGAAGAAAGTTGAGGATGAATCAGTCTTCAAAACTAATCAGTCTTCATCAAATATGGACTTGCAGTTCGTTGAAGTAAAGTGAGATTGAGGATCGCAAGTTATTGATGAATCCCAATTTTAAAAGTGAAGTCAGTTTCCCTTGACTTAAATGTGTTTTTGATTGCAAGCTGGTGGTATGAAAAAAAATAGATTTGTAACCTTGGTTTAATTACCTAGGTACTATGAAATGAAATAAACATTTATCTAATAGAAAGCATTGCTTAAACAACAATGTTTTCAAGATATTTTTTTTATACTAAGTGTTGGCCCAGTGATAACGGGCCCGACTTATGAGTTGTAGGTCGTGGGTTCGAACCCAGGCAGGTGTTTTACTTTATGCAAATAATTTCATCACCACTGCAACGGTGAAGAAAAACATCGTGAGAAAACCGGCATGTCCTAATTCCGAAAATTCCAATACATGAAAACCGCACTGGGCCCGCGTAGAAGATTTTAGCCCACTCCCTCTCGACAAAGAGGAGGCCTTCGTCCCCAGTGGGAACATTATAGGCTGATTATGCTCATGCAAGATAATTTATGTACCTTATTGGCTTTAGGTATTTGTGTTTATTTATTAAACTTCTAGCTCTCAGCTTCTAGCTTCAAGAGATAACTCTTGTGTTGGAATCACACTGAAGTAAATATTATTCAGTAAAAATAATTCATTCAAATAAATAATGTTGTATTGAATTGTCCTCAGAAACCATTTCTGTAAATTTAAAAGAATGATTATAAAGAGCAACCTACAGCACAGTTAATCTGGATCTCAATCAATAATTAATAAACACAGAATGCAATCGAGAATGACTATGTAGCTGTGCCATACTGTATGAATCTGTATTGTTATTAAACATAACCATTAGCCATCGATCTGAAACTGATCTTTCTATGTTGATGATTTAGTTTTGCTTTAGGAATTTGCATAGAAATTCAGACTCATGTGAATTCAAATACCTAATAGTATTCTAGTAGCTGGTAGTTATTATAGAAAATATTCAGTAGCTAACTACATCTTCAATGCAGTAACTAGATTTGTAATTGGAGGTAATTACGAAACCAATGTAGAGAGAGAGTGTGTCCTAAAAACGTTGGTACTGCAACGTTTTTGTCGTGAGGTTTTAGATGAGCACATGAGTAGAATGATAGGGACATCTGAGCTAAGCCTTGCGGAAATCGATACTAGTAGCCAGACCTGCAACTCACACATATTTTTATCTCCTCGTATAAGCGAAGAAATTTGAAAGGCTGCCTCGTAAAATGTATCCACCTCTGTCTACGTAGGTATTCATAATACTCGGTCATATTTTGTAGTATTGCCAATAAAATAAAGTAGTCGTATTTTCAATAAGCATTCATATGACATTATTCCTTTGGCCTGCTGTTTTTTTTATAACCTTTCTCGAAACATTAATACCTATTTAATATGGTTCATCAGATGACTTATTATTCGTCCTACGTTTAATTCATATTTTTTTCGAACAAAGTGGCAAAATTCAGTAATTTTAAGTATTACTGATACTTAAAATGACTGAGTTTGTTCTGAATGAGGTACATAATATTAGATAACCATATATCTGTAACTAATCAAATGAATAGTTCAGCAGCGGTATGTATATTTGACATAGTTTTATTTAGAGATAGGTAGACATTCAATTAGACAGACATTACCAATTTACGGTTAACTATGATAGACTGAAGATCGATGGACGCTACAGATATGACAAAACTTAACATCGTCAACGTTGATCGATCTGATCTTCTATTCTATATTTCTTGATTTTTAAGATTCCGATCTTGAAAGGAAACACGACACCTTTACAAGATTAGTTTTGTCCGTCTGTCACAGAGGTTTTTCTTGAGATCTATGCAACGTAGGAATTTGAATTTTGGCATAATGTTAGGTCTCGATGACGCACACGGATCGCTAAAGGATAAAAAATATGCCTTTTTTAGATTTTATTTATCATGTTTTCTAATAATCTTCTACCTGATAGCCACACCATGCCACTAACTTCACGGAGTTAAATTTTGTTTGTTGCTTATTTTGCTTCACATAAGAAGGGCTAATCCAATTCATGTGTCGGCTTCGGTATCCGATGGCCTAGTGTCCAGATTATGATAAGGTACTTTTAAACTCCGTGGGAACCACAAAAACTACCAACTAGGTAAGTTAGCAGCCGTTTATAATAGTATTGAAATATCGGGAAATCATTTTAACAATACATATATCGCGGAAGATATCCCGTAACTGACAATTTATTTATATACTGTGAAAGTTCTAAGTGCGGTGTTTTAGTACCTATAGTATAAACAACCCACACCTAATTTTCCATGTAGTGTTTCGATTGTTGCCAAAACACTGCCAACCTCATTCGATACAAATGTTGTGGGTTAATAGTTGACATATTGGAATATGAAGTGATATGTCGCCAACCCATCGTCTAACGACACATTAATGCAATTACAAACCCCTTCCCTCGTGTCTCTTCAACATGTCTAAATAATGAACAGCTGTGTTTTTTTATTTCATGGATTTTCGTCATTTCTTCAATATCAATCAATCGAATTATTGGGTTGAAAATCTTGCAAACGACGTTGACATTTGTTTTGGTTTCTAATAAGATCTTTAAAATAGGTGACTATTTTTACTTTTACTTTATTTGAATAAAGTAAGCAAATAAAATGAGAAAAGCTTGCTTTTTCTTATGTAATTGTATCTGTATCCAGTAACTATAGTACATAATGTTTCCGTATTGTGTTGTACGAGTAGGTAATAACAAGACTTTTAGTTGAAGTGAAGCGTCATATACAATTGTTAGACGGTTGGAGTGGCCGCGGCGTTCACTTATAACTTCATTACACTACATAGCGTTACTTAATGGAGAAGTTGGAAATTAAATTCTGCAGGTGTAGGTATATTAGGTAAATTAGTAATTGATGTAAGATCAAGTTCATCCCAGTAGAATTAATTACTTACCACGAATTAGCACAAGTAGGTAGATACCGACATTTCTCTAAACAACTTTATACCGTGAATAATAAGTATGTTTGTTAGTAAAGCGTTCATGTATGTTTTTCCACAATGATTATAACTCGGTACACAGAGCATGACAGTAGCTACAGCACATCAAGCTACTACAATCTGTCAAATTTCTTTAATAGATTTTCAACTTTATCGCTAAAGTATTAAGGTTCAAGGTTGACAGGGAAAATTACACAGTGTTGGGTAGCTTAATGTGCTGGCGTCTATACATACCGTTCGGAAGACGTCCTTACATGGGTGGATCCGTTGCCTGATTCCTCTAGAATAGAATAGTTCTTTATTTGCACAGAAAGTAGGTACAAGTTACAGATGTTAAGTTTAAAATGATCCTTATACTAACTACCTTAACCACCACCATTAAACATTTATTAATCTTACACATAAACATCTAAAACGTTATGCAGGTATCACATTTTCTATAAAAAATAGTACCTATATGACGAAACACGCAAATAATTAAAACGTACTCAGTTATTTCTCGTTTCATGCACTTTCCTGCTTCCATGTAATGTGAGAATCCGAGAACAATAATTGCTTTACAAGTTTGTGTTCTAATTATTTAAAGTCTAAATTAAATGTTTGTGAAATAAATGAAAGGAAATTAAAGTCTTTGGCACAAATTAACGTAGAATAAAAGCCGCATAATATTGTGAATTATGTAGTTTTGTATGCAAGAAGTGCAATAATACATATGGGTAATTCTACATAGCAAAGAGAACTATGCCCGTTTATATTTCTGCAAAAACAAATAAAAAAGAGTAATGGAGTTCATTATTTAAAAAAAAAAACATATCAACGAAGTGCGTTTGATTAACGTATGAATGAGTATAGACTGAAAATCTGTTCTTTTAAATATTCACAATTGAAACGATTTCATTAAAATATTTTTTTTATTAGTTACATAGCTGTTACCCACGACTTCTCTTGCGATACAGGATGAAAGAAGAAGAAAAGAAGCCTATGTCCTACTTTAGATTATAGTCTACCCATGTGCCAAATTTCATCGAAATCCGTTCAACCGTTTTAGCGTGAAAGCATAACAAACGAACAAACTCACTTTCACATTTATCATTTTAATTAGGATAATGCATTGGGCTTGGTGGCACCTGCAACCTCGAAAGTATTACAACGAATTTAAGCTTTGGGTATATTCAGATACCTTAGGTTTAGTGGCCGAATTACAGGAGACTACCTCTTGCTCAATGGTCAACTCAAGCACTGCTTTTATGTCTTGTGTAGTTTGTCAGTTCCTTAGCGGCCTCCTCATACTTCAAGGTCCTTCTTGCGTCAATGAAGCTCTGCCTCAGTGTACCCATTCTGGAAAACAATCAATCTGCCTAGCCGTTTCCCAACTATGTTGAAATGGGCTTCCAGTGAGTTTGCAGCTATTTTATACATGGAGTGACTGCCTATCTGACCTCCACAAGCCAGTTACTGGGTAACGTGATACCCCTTGGTTAGATTGGTGCTGGCGGGTAGTACGGTACTCATTACGGGTAGTCAGAAGCCCCTTCTGGGCTTCCGACTACCCGTAATGACTGCCAACTGGGCGCTAGTATTTTAAATAAATGTATCTTAATATTGTACCGGTAATAGGTACTAGCACTGCATTGCCATATATTATCCTAATTTACTTATAGTTAGTTAATTGTACTAGTATTAGTACTAATTACAATCTGTCAATATACTACTAATTACGGGCTGTGAGTCGGTAGTTGTCGGGCCTATGGCAAACTAAAGATTTCCCAGAGCCTTGTTCACTCACTGCTGGGCATAGGGCTCTCTTTTCTTTTGTCATTGCTTCTGTGCCAGCCTTATCCAGGTTCTATCTGGGGGTTATATCTGGACTCTGGAGTTTTATTAAAGGACTTCACACTCTTCAACCTCGTTATTCCAATACCACATAATTTTTTGTTTACCTGATTTTTGTCCCACTGCTGGGCAAAGACCTTCCCTTTTTCTTTCCAAAGCTCCCTGCCTTGTGCGATATCTGGACATGTTGATTGTGATTGTAATTTAACATTTATTTTATTTATAAAAGGCTGACCAGCAGCTTCTATATACAATATATCTTATGTAAGTATAGGTAGCAATTAGCCTCAGACTTCATAGTCGCCAATTACAGGTGAAACCAGAATTGTCAGAGATAAGTGATAACACAAAATTATAAAAAAACTAGTGAGACTCAAGGCAAAGGAAAATACTTCTTAAGCTTAGGGTAATATCAATGTATTGATTCAATAGAAAGCAAATAATTGCAAACTATCTAATTAAGGCGCAGACGTAGGACATTATTAAAAGTAGAGAGAAAAATCAGATTTAAAAATGTAAAGATACTGACTAATATAATTATGAGGAAAAATATTTTATTATTACAAAAGTAAAGAGTTAAATAAAATACGTCCTAATATCCCTTCAAATCTTAAACGTTAAGCGGTTTTCTTCCTATTTGTTTTAAATCTATGTTTAAAAAAGTATCAAAGACAAACAAGGTAAAAAAACAAGGTTGCAAAATCCTTCAAATATTAAATACTTAAATATGACAAATATGTCACGTTATCACGTACTGTTGCTACAACGGAAGTGACGTAGTGATCATGTTATGTCTACGAAAGCGTAGCAGCGGCGTAGCAAATGTCTACGATTGCTACGATTGAATGAGTCACAAGTTTTTGTAATATAAATAGATGTACATCGTACAGTATTTCGTATAGCATAAGCATAATCATCCTCTAATTTTGCCACTGCTGGGACACGGGCCTCCCCTCGTCAAGAGGGAGTGGGCAGTAATCTACCACGCGGGCCCAGTGCGGGTTGGTAGATGTTACATGTCTTCGAATTTTTGGTTCTAAGACATTTTTGGGTCTAAGGCATTTGTCGCGATGTTTTCCTTCACCATTTTTGAGAGTAGTGGAGATGAAATTATTTACACAATGTAAAGAGCCTGCCTCGAACTCACGAGCTACAACTCGTAAGTTGGGGCCATTGCCACTGCGCCACCACTGCTCACTGTATTTCGTATGTGTTTGTTTAATTTGTAATTGCATTTTAGGAAATTGTAAGATTACAATTATTTAGAAAACGTATAAATAATCTTCGTCTAATTTCATTTTTATGAATATAATGTTTGCCATAGCGAAAAGATCACAATGGGAATAATTTTTCGCTGACCAACTTAAAAAGCTCAGATAGTTTATAAAAAGACCGACAATTAAAAAAGAAGCACAATCATTAAAAAGATTCTCATTGTTTGAAGTTCCAAAATGTTTTTGACGCGTATTTAATTAATTACGTAAAAAATCGCTGCTACGGCTTCTTTACCACCTATAGATCTCTTAAAATATTTCGCGTATGAAGTCAAAATAGTAAATTAAATATTTTTGAAAAAAAAAATTGTTTCGAGGTGTCAGGGAACGAGTCTGATAACGAAAATAAAGTTACGAAAATACAGTTTTTAGAATTTTTGTCTGTGTGTTTGTTATTTATTTTTATTTGTTTGGATGTATATTCCGGATTAGCGCAAAAAACGGCTGAACGGATTTGGATAAAATTTGGCACACAGATTGTTTATTACCTGGATTAACATATAGGGTACTGTAGTAGTACGTTTCCGAGGGATATATTTCATCCATGTTAAAAGTATAACGTGAAATCATTAGGCACAATACTTTTTCCTTCTACATTTTACGGCAGATATATCGACCTCTGCCGCTTTTATTTTCTAATAGTGTCGAATGCATGTTTTTGTGGTCTGAAAGAGTAACAGTAGTTATGGTATATCAAAAAGACTTATCATCATTGAAGCCGAAAAACGTCCACAGCTGGACATAGGCCCCCTTTACGGATCGCCACTTGGACCGGTTATGTGCTTCTTGCATCCAGCGGATTCCTGCGGTCTTCACAAGGTCGACTTGGTCCACTTTATAGGAGGCCATCCAACGCTACATCTTCCGGTACGCGGTCGCTACTCCAGAACCTCCCGTACTGCGAGCAACGTGCCTTGCCCACTGCCACTTAAGTTTGGCAATTATTGGGGTTACGACGGTTACCTTGGTTCTTCTAAGGATCTCTTCATTTCAGATTTGATCACGTAGGGAAACTCCAAGCATAGCCCTCACTTTTTGGGTGTCTTTCAGCTTTCTAATGAGGCCCATTGTGAGCATGTCAGTGCCATAAGTCATCACTGGCAACACGCACTGGTCAAAGACTTTCGTCTTGTGACACTGTGGTATGTGAGACGACATGATATTACGAAGCTTCCCGAACGCTGAGGAGAACGCTGAGTCGGATTCGACGATTGACCTCTTTCTCAAAGTTGGACCTACCTAACTGGACAGTTTTTCCTAGGTACAATCGTCCACAACTTCGATTGTAGAGACTCCCATATTCATGAGGGTGGGTGTTACATGGGTATTTGACATGACCTTTGTTTAGTCCATGTTCGGACCCACTCTTTCGGAAGCTCTACTGAGATCATCGAGCATTGTACTGCTGTCCTCCATAGTCTCAGCTAAGATTACTGTGTCGTCGGAAAACCGAAAGTGAGTGATGTAATCGCCATTGATGTTGATGCCAACTCCTTTCCAGTCCAGAACCTTGAAGACTTCGTCTAGTGCAGCGGTGAACAGTTTCGGAGAGATAACGTCTTCCTGTCTCATACCTCGAACTCGACCATGACTATCGGTAAATCGAGGTGCTGAAGTGTCTGTATGAAAACGCTACTATGTCAGTCCGACTCCACGATCAGATCTCAAAACCTATTTTTCTGCAGCTAGGTGTGAGATAGGGGACCAGAAAAAATGCAAAGTTACAATTTTTATATCCATATATTAGTATATTGAATGGGCCAAAATTTCAAGTTGGCTCTTTCAAAGCATTTACGGTTGGCTCTTTAAAATCTTTATAGTCACACAAAATAAAAAAGAAAGAGACCGGAGATTCGAAATTGGATTAGATGGTGAAAATCGCATCGGCTCTTTCGAAACCAGTCTGTTTCATGCTGGAAATTGGCAATTCTTCGGGCTATGTAGGTTACATTGGTTCTCTTGCGGAAGTCTTCATTTCTGATTCAATCACGTAAGGAAACTCATAGCACAGCCGTTTCCATTGCCCTTTGGGTGAGTTTGAGACTTCTAATAAAATACAAAATTAAAACATTTATCAATTTTAAAAAGTTTAATATTATTTAAAGACTAAAACATTTTATTTTTTTTATTTTTTAAACCTTTTAAATTATTAGGGTGCCATTGGTACTTTTCGAATTTCAAACAGTTCTAATGCTGTGGAAAAACTAGCCTGTTGGGAGATACCACTTGTTTGTCCTATTGGCCGTTCTGATTACTCGATATGTTTATTGATTTGATCTCCTGGCCTGGAAATCGTGGAACGCAACAACGGGATGTTATATAGTATTGTTTTAACCACTACAATGAGCACTACGTCTATTTAAGACGTCAGAAGCTTTCATTCTATTAGAACTTAGAAGTAAACCTTAGGCTGGTATCTTTAAGCTGCATGCTTTCTTACAATAAACCTATTTTTTTCATTTGAAGTTACATTGGCGTAGTGCAGATTCGATGTTAGAAGATTACTTATCTAAGAGACTGCTAGTATTTTGAGCAAGCAGTAGTAGAGCATGAGAGAGATGGCACCACTTTGATGAAATATTTTTTTATACACTGTTTTATACACTGTACCCATAGTTCTGTCATTAACCACTTCTAAATTTAGTTACATTTTTTTTTGAGATCTTGCCGTGAGATTCATTGGTTTGGAGGCGGCGGCGTCCACCACTGTTGCTGGTACCGCCAGCGAGGACCAACTTACTGGCGAAAACACCTTTAACCCGAGCAATACACACTATCAATAAAATTCACATACAAATTGACGTATTTACATGTACTAGGAGTGAACTCGCAAGGGTACTATTATTTATATTATGCTACACATAAGTTGTGATAGGCAAAATATGTTTTTGTATTCTAAATACATGTAGGTATAGTACTATGTATTAAATGTTACTAAGTTATATAATAGTTGTCCTGTGTTATTGTTATGTATGAGATTTATATAATTTAGGATAACCTAATCAGGAACCTCTATAACATACTATCTAGTATGTTATAGAAGTTCCTTATTAGGTTAATTTAATATTGTAAGTATATAAATACCACATCATCGCATTAGGTTAATCCTGTTATGATAGTTGTAAAGGTAATTATAAATAAAAATAAATAAATAAAAAGTTTTTCTCAAAGCACATTTTGAGTGATTATGACGCTTATCGTCATAATCACTCAAAATGTGCTTTGAGATTTGGGATGCTTCTCGAGGAATTTAGTAACGAAGAAGGCCCTTAGGCGACTTACTGCACCTTGATAATTTGGGAAATGGGGACAATTCTTTGATAGTTTCTATACTTTAGCAGTTTTGTCTTTTACAAGAGTAAAACAGATGAGCGAACACAGTGCAGTGCTATCCGAAATACCATTAGACTGGGTTGCAGATAATTGTTTCTATTAGAATTTTAAAGCATTTTCAATTTAACAATCAGCATCATCAAAAATCTTTTCAGTTTTCACATTACTTGAAAACCAAGCATTGGGAAAACTCGAAAAAAAATGTTACAACATGTTAAAATAGAGAACTAATTATACTGATCTGGAATATTTTGGTCACGGCTACGCTCGAATTGTGTTTATTAATAGCACCGCCATGTTATGATCATATTATAATGGTCACCTTAGATTAGATCATTAATTTGCGGGCTTCAATATTCAGGGTTGAAGAGTTGCCATTGTTTCCTGGTATACAGAGGGTTGGTTATGTGAAAATCATCATCATTTATCACGACTAAGTGCGTCGTAATTCCGGAAAAAGTGGTAAATGGAATGTGTTCCAATTCGTAGAAGTAGCTACTTTCTGAGGAAAGGCTATTGTGAAAGAATGGATTTGGTTCCAAAATTTATCTCTGTCTGAACCTATGAGTACATTCACAACCGATGCTGTTCATATTGAATGTACCTAAGGTGATCCCTCAAGTAGGTGGGTGTCTGCATTTTGTCATAAGTAGAGACTTATGACAAAATGCAGACACCATGAGAGAGCATGTATGTATGGTGAAAATAGTGGTACACTAAGAGTAGTGTACCACTATTTTCACCATACATACATGCTTGTAATACATTGAACTACAATTTTGATTTATACCGCACATATTTTGTCTATTTGATTGTCATTTATACATATTAACGGAAGGGGCTCGTGGCTCAGTAATAACAGCCGCACGGGTCGATCGATCAGGTTAAGCTACGCTTGCTGCGGTCGGTCAGTGGATGGGAGACCATCTTTACATAACGAGACCCCTTCGTGCCTCGGAAAGCACGTTAATTAAGCCCTTGGTCCCGGCTGTCATTATTTTATCTTTAATAGTCGTTAAGGGTCGCCAGAAGCCCGAAAGTCTGATAACCAATCTTACCAACGGATATCTTATTACCCAGTAACTGGGTTGTGGAGGTAAGATAGGCAGTCACTCCATGTAAAATACTCGTATTCAGCTGCACGCGGTTACGAGTATACAGGAAGCCAACCCCAACAAAATATGTTATTAAAATAGCAACAACGGAATTCGCAATTTTTTTATCCTATTATAAGTATCTGCAAGTCATACAAGATATTCGAGTGGCCAGCGAGTAAGTCAAAAATTTGCCCTATCTGGTAAAGTCCGAAATTATCTTAATATTTGACAGGCCTAACCGACACTACTGTCGTCTAGCGAGACAAATGACGTTTATACTGCTCATTTGCTACCCACGAGTTACTTGGCCAAGATAATACAAAGTTGCCTTACTGCTTTCAGTTATCATAGTTAATGTTTGACCTACTCGCGCGTCTGTGTGTATGGCGCGAGTGCCTTGAGTGCTGCCTCACGATATCATGAAAACAAAGGGGCGAACAGTTATGTGCTTGATATTATTACATCCTTGCTATGTCGATGCACTTGCAGGAGGAATGAAAATATTTGTAAATTCGGAAATTCGGAATCGTCCATGAAAATGGTTCTTTCAAACCTTGTTGATATTTATTTTATTCTAATATTTATGTACACACAGTAAAATACATAGGGATACGACATAATTATAATTTGAGTATTAAGGTACTGCTTATTTCTTAAGAAATTTCTTCCAACAGATTTGCGAAAGGAGAAGTGAAAGAGAAATGTAGAGAATGAATTAATCTTGTTATATTATTTCCATGTTCACAAAATATCCAAGGAAGAAAATAATTACAATAAAGTTTAGGCTCGCACTTTTTACACCTTTCTATCAAAATAAAACATTTACAAAGTAAGCCAAAATGGCTGTCAAGCTTAAAAAAACACAAAGTGAAGTGTAGTAGGTATGAAGGTCTCGTACATGTAGTGTAGGTATCCTAACTTTGTCCGCAAAAGATCGAGCTGCATCAAAGATGAGAAACCGATTTAGATTAAACATTCGAAATGTAGCCGACTCCTTTAACCGTCGTTACTTCATCATAAGAAAATCGTATACACCCGGTAGTTACCATGTATATTAGACAGTTGCTTTTTGTTCAGTAAATCGAGTATCACGTAAAGCCCCTTGGAGCCTGACATGCCTTAATCAAATCTGATTTTGTAGGTGAACAGACGGCATGAGCAGTATCAGAATTGAAAGGCAAAGAGGAGAATTCATACAGATCTTAACAATCTTCTTTTACTCTTTATTGAAGGAAATTCATAAATCAGTACAATGCATTTAGCATACTACCTATACATAATTCTCCATATTCTGAGGACAATTAAACAGGCCACTAAAACAGGAAAACACTTAAACTTTATTCGTTTAAATTGTATACATATCTGAAAGCTTCTTTATGAACTTTTGATTTCAAATTAAATAATATCCATAGCATTGATTAAATAATCCGGATAATGACTTTAAAAATATACACTCACAGTGTATTCGACATTGTTAAACAGTCACAATGAAAGATATTATGTACCAGTACGTTACGCAATAGGCTGTAATTTCTCCTTTCATTCGCGGAATCGACACCTGTAAAGGAAAAAATATCATAGTACAAACATACGGTGTGCTTTGAAGTTTATTAAATGCCTTTATCCTAATTTATTTGGGGTCGGCGCTACATGTCTTTTTCTTCCATACTTCTCTATTAGTCGTCATCTCGGTAGTCACCCCCTTTCTAATCCATCGTTTCTTTGGTTCTCCTCTACTCTTATAGCCGTCGACATTCATACTCAAAACATTCCTCATGATCTTTTCCTCATTCCTCCGTATCACACGCCCATACTATGACAACTGATTTCTACACAACTTTTCAGTTACCGGTGCCACTTTCAGACTTCGTCTTATGTACTGATTTCTTATTCTATCCATTCATGTAACACCGTACATCCCTCTTAGCATTCTCATCTCAGCCGTATGCAATTGCTTTTCATTCATCCCTTTTGTGTACCAACATTCTGATACATATTCTATAATTATATTCCATAATAATATGTCCTGTTAAACACACCCTCATATATCTTGTTTAGATTGGGCAGCTTGTGATGTTGTTGTTATTGTGTGTTTACATTAATTCCTCATGAGTTTTGCTCTGATAGATGGGGACGAATGCTGATAGTTAGTTTTTCTCACATTTCTTAAGTCTTCTTACTCAATCTGTACATTTTATTCTATTACTTGCATATTATACCGATCATATCATACACTTCCTTTAAGACACTAATTACCGAAAAAGATAACGGCAAGTTTCTTTGCGTTCAACTCTCTAAACCATAAAAAATCAACCGAGACAAAAGGGAATAAAAATCTCAATTAAAGTAATAATTTTTAACGTTTTTAACTAAGCATCAATTTGCGAACGCACACGAATTCAAAGTGAAAATAGCTGCTTTTTAAAATTGTTTTTATTAGCTTTTCTATTGAAAACTGTTGTATTTCACGACAAAATGAGAACCATTTACAATGTAATTATATACTTAACGACGTAATTTTTTTCAAAGTATCTGTGACGTAAGTATAACTAATGTATTTCACTTAGTAGCAATTAGGTAACCAATGTAGGAACATAATACCTTTTTGTTTAAATACCTAGATCTTATAATTTCATAGAGATATGCAACGGCCAGATGAGAATATTGGATATTCCGACCTAAATTTCATGTTTAATTGGGCGTCTTAACAAAATAACCAGCTGAGCACTAGCCTGACCCAATTTTGCAAAATTTTTGCTTTTCTCGCGAAACCTCCCCCGATTTCCGTACTCGTACCTAACAGCTGACTATCAAAACTGCTATCAGATAGTTTGCTGCATGAAATATTGTTACTTTACTGTTAAGAAATTATAGACATTATTAGGTCTCTTTATGTTTTTGGTATTATATTACCGTCCTTGCTTTGCTCATGTTTTCGTTACCTATAACATGAAACTAATCATTATTAGGTAACTTATGCTAAGACTGCATTGGCGATACCTATGTCTAAAAATCTGTGTTTATTATTTGTAATAAGATAATGATGGTTACAGACTAACTGCGCATTATGAGCGTCAACAAATTACATTGACTCCTAAACCATTCTTGAACTTTACCTGACATATCGAATTTGTATAGTAAAGCTAATGAACCAGTTGGTATGATTACTGACTTTATGTAATTTGATGTTAATGTGACATGTCGTGTGTTTCAGTGCATATGTAAGTAACAGGGGGGAAAGCTTACTGTGTGTTCTTATGATAGAAGGTTATTAGAATTAAGATTTTAAATGTAATAAGTTAAAATGATTAAATTGTCGTGTACTCGGTCGTAGCCTAGAATGAACTATTAAAGCCTTGGTTGGGCCACAGTAAGCATCCAACAGTCATGGACCAAAATCGAATGTTGTCTCGGGGAGAGTGCGCGCGCAACTCCCGCCCCACGCCGCACCGCTCCGAACGTCCATTGATGATCTTCTTAATCTCGATACATGTTATTAATACTATTCGTATGAAAACTCGTATAAGGCGTACATCTCCTCATTTTTTCACTAAAGATTGATTTTATTGAGGAAGTGAGCCGAGATAAAGTTACGAAAATACGGGGACGACACATCTCAGCGAGATGGAGGGCGCTGGCCACCGTATCGTTCGCTAGGTTTGGGCGTCGCTGCGTCTCGGCTGGCGGCGGCGGCGGTGCGCGGCGGCGGCGCGGCGTGCGCACACAGCGCGCCACGCACGCTTGTATCGCGACCCAGTCTGCTCTGACGTTTAGCCGAGCCGCCGGTGTCGCCCTGCCGCACCGTTCGCAAAAACGTATCACCGCACATTATATTCTGCGCACTTTAAGATACCCGGAGATAATCGAAAGTGTTAGGTGTTGCCGGTGTTAGTGAGGTCGCGCGTAGGGCAGTAGGGTCGCGGACGGTGCGGCCAGTGGCGAGGGTGCGGGCGAGCTGCCGGTCGCAGAGCGAGCGCGCCGCACAGCAGCTGGCGGTGTTTACACGCGGCGCCTGCATCCGCCGCCCCAGCGCCCCAGCGCCCCAGCGCCCTCAGCCTCCCAGCGCCCGAGCGCCCGAGCGCCCCGAGCTCTCGGTGGCTCGTGCGCGTCGTGTGCTCTGTGCGCTCTGTGCGCTCCGTGCGCTGCTCGCTGCAACATACAACACCCCTCATTTACTATTCAACGCTGTGAATTTTTAACTTTGCGAACGACCGAAGATAGAGGTATTTAAATGCTTATCAAAGCTGACTCTCACAGAGAGACCGGCCGTAGTGCACATTAGTGTCACGAGCTCAGAGCATTCGCATCGAAACAGAATTGTCATAGTTCATACGAGTGATTTCACAACTTCGTAAATATGGGTGCTAAAGAAAGCGTGGAGGCTGCTAAATTTTCTTCGCAAAATTGGAACAATTTCGAGGTTCGTAAATACCTTTAAATTGATTTGCACATGGAGTGTTTGTATTCCCCTACCTCCCTCGTGAATGTCTGTATTATGGGGCGTT
This sequence comes from Apamea epomidion, assembly GCA_947507525.1. Lineage (NCBI taxonomy): Eukaryota > Metazoa > Arthropoda > Insecta > Lepidoptera > Noctuidae > Apamea > Apamea epomidion. Next base: position 10,892,660 of record OX382228.1, on the reverse strand, counting down.
TTTGCCATTAAAATAATGATAAATTAACGTTATGTGAAATCATAATTAAAATTTCATGCACAGTAACTTTATATCGAGCAATCAGTATATGCATGTTCACACGTTATGTTTAAAATACCTATACGTAATATTTAAACTGTAATAACAAGCTAAGCCTATATAAATTAAGTAAGTATACCTAAATATAATATTGTGTGTATAAGTATATGTATTCAATTACGTTTTCGCTATATAATATGTAGTATATGCTCATTTTACTATACGTATGCTAGACGATCCTAAATATTTAATTAACGTGTAACACGTAATCTATACGCTGACGGCAGCGGTGCGCACCTATATGCCAGCTGGGGTCACGCAGATACATCTGGACATCGTGTGTACGATTAACCTAACGTTTATTACCTGAGATAATATTATATGTGAACAGATAGAGATAGACTGTATCATATTACATAGTGAGATGTAATTGACACCGTTAGAATAGTATCGTGCTAACTAACGCCTTCATGCGATACGATCGTCGCATAACATATAGTAAGATACGCTGCTGTAGCTAGAGCATTACAGTGTATACTTAGTAATAAAATCTATTATTTTATAGTAGTTTCTTACAGACGAACATAATAATAGAACCATTGTTGACGCTTATATTATCACTTATGAAGGTGAATTAGTAATCAGTCAACAAACACACGACATGAAACCAACAGTAGGCGGTCAGTTGACGAAATGTTTAATGAATACGAACAAGTTATCTACGAGTAGGTGGTATATATAGCCAGTTTTAAATAAGAAGCCAAACTAAGCTGACCCACATACAGTCGGTCTAATCTAACATGATTGAAGGCACTGCCGCGGAGATCGAAATGCGGCGTTAGAATTTTAATTACCATTTGATAGGATAGAGTTGGACTTGGACGTATCGATAACCCAGATACCAGATTTAATAGGAATCTTCTCAATTTAAGTAACTAGTATAATATTTATTTGAATTCTTTCAATACCGGCATGAATTCGGGTAAAGGTATCTCTCTCACTTTAGAAGGCAATGATTTATTATCATGATTCAGCCGAAAAAAATCAATTTCAGAAAATATGCCTCTCATATGCAGCTATACCTGTAGGTAAGTTAATAAACATGCACCTGCAAAAAAGGCAGTCTCAATAGATTTCAAGTATTATATCAATAGTATCTGTAACACATGGACATAAAGGATGCTCGTAAATTTTGACTCACGTGGCTTCTGTACCAGCTGTCAAAATATTTTTAACATCAACATGGAGAATTGAAATAGATATTTTATAATATTTTTCAATATCGTCCCACCTTTTGACCAAAAAAAATCAGAATTCCCCTCTGCTAGAATTTTTGACACCCCAGTAATACCACCTGATCCGTATCTAATGAAACTTGGTCCATGAAACTTGCATCTTAGTGAAAAGAGAGTGACGATGTATATCGACGTAGGTGGTCGAAAAGTTTTACTTCATCAAGAACAGATCAATATTTAAATTACTGGGTACTATTACTATATATTTACTATTACTATATATTATATATTAAGTCTACTTATAACTTTATGATTTTTTATATTTTATGATAAAGGATCTGATAGAGTAAAATAATGCATTCTAAATTAAAATGGCATAATATGAGATAATACCATCCATGTAAATTGTATTTAGCTAACTGTTCAAGGCTTGTTAGCTATAGGTGACTTAATATTATGACTCACATTGTCCTTGTACAACTTGGATAGAACTCAACGCTCTGTGTTGATTCAACGACACTTCGATTCCTACGTCTTGTGAAAACTAAGCATCTAACGTCTTTTTCTTGTTAGTAGAAATAGTGGGAGACGAAATGAACGAAACGAAGTTAACTATAGACAGATGAAACTTCAGAGTAAGTCAATTTTGACACTTAAGAAATCCCAGTGTGTACAAATATAATGTCATGATGCTAATGATCCCACAAATATAACATCGACTTATTAAATTAATATAAACGCTGTGTTGTGAAATTTTGTGGCCACGTTTCAATGTATAATAATATTTTTGTAGTTTGTATTTATATATTTTTGTTTTCATGCATGTCTTTCTATATCGCTTTAAATCCCATTCCTATCGAACTATATCATCTAAACTCATACCTAAATAAGCATAATATAAAATATATTATCCATTATATTCCTTAAATCAAAAACTTTCTAAAATATATTTACTAATATTGGTTGACAGGCTCGTATGTACACTTTCTATACATATATTTTGAATATGGTAAGTATGCAACGAAATTTTGGATTTTTGGGGATCAGGGTTGGGGGTGAAAGTGTCAAAAATGTAGATAATGTTGGAGAAGCTACCTGTGTGATGTGTGTTTAACGTAGTGGTAGTATGTGTATGAATGCAAGATGCTTGTGTTGTGGTTTGCAGCACGCCACTGTGAAGCACCCGTACCGACACGGCACGCAGCGGTCGCAAAGCCTGAACCGCGGCCACTCGCTGTCGCGCACCGATGGCACCTGGTGACATCACGGGACCGCGGGTGAGTGCACGCGCACTCATGTGCAGCACTATCTATGAGTATTTATTGAAGCGTACTCGACGCCTCTGAAGACTAGTTTACGTGGATGGAGTAGGTCGATACGGACCTACGGTACCTATGACGAGGAACTATCTAAACAATATTCTCAATTTAAATTCTTATCTGGATTTATAAGAACTTACAGTATGGTTACAACAGGAGCCTAATACTTAATCTAGTCCATTATGTCTATATTGGTATCGTATCAGTCCACTACTAAATGGTGCCTGCTGATTTCAAACTTATTTTAGATATATGGTCTTGGTATTTATTTACTTGGCAGTTTTTCTCAATTAGGCAATCAAGGCGAGCCTTGCATTCAAGAACAGTTTCAAATACACGAACGTACATATTGCCAAACCGTTTGCTATTTATATATACCTATATCTTGGCCAACAGAGTATTTTGGACTGTAAAGTAATTTATAGGGAAAAATAATATTAAATCATTTTATTATAAATATTGTCGATAGTTTGATGTGTAATCATAACATCTTTCATCAGTAATGTTTATTAGGTTAATGTTCTAAATATTTGACGTTCGGAGTCTGAAAAGTCTACATGACTGTTGTTCGAAATACATAATGAAAATTTTGTAAGGCAACAGAGTAGCCATTTTAGGATTTAGTGGCCTTGGAAATAATATATTGTATTTTTCACTTTCAATCTAGTAGTAAAGTTAACTGTCATGCAGAATTTAAAAAACCAAGGCAATTAAAGTAGATTTCGGGCTGATTTTTCAATAGTCAGATAACTTTTATCTGAGGAATAAATATTGCGGTTTGACAACTTTTGTATATAATAGAGAAAATGTCAAACTGTCATAATTATTCTTCAGATAAAAGTTATTGAAAAATCAGCCCTTAGACAGATAACATTATTTATGTAGTCCACAACTGATGTTATTTAATTTAAATGGAAATCGAAAGTATGACCCTCATCCTGCAGTGATTTATAAAAACTTCTTATAGGTTAGCACCGCATGCCCCATAAGTTAGAATCACCAATGCCGAACCTATGTAAAATTTTATTAATCAAATTACAATTTAATACCTAGAGTGGAAACGAAATACCTTTTCCTAGATATAAGACCTACGTGACCTAGTGAACACAGTCTCATACGTAAATACCTTCCTAAAATGGAAATATGAAATAGGAACTCATTAGGGCAGACAGCAGCCCGAAGAGTCTGAATGATAATTAGTCTAGCATTACAGAGTACATCGATATTCACTGGAAATTAGGTTGCAGAGGTCAGGTGGAAGTGTCTGAGTGATACTTTATTGTTTTGCTAGCTCCCGACACATCTAATTAAGCCGTGGGAACATATTTATGAGTGTGGTTTAAAAGTTCCGTCAATTTATGTGACTAGGTGTTTTCATAATTTTTGGTAGACATATACATGAAGATGTGTATTTTATAGTTCGTTAGATAGCCACTTCACAACATGTAGATCGTTTTAACTGTGACGTTTTACATTAGAATATGACTATCTTTTAAACCATTTCACGCGTTGGCTTTACTTTTTAAATCCATATTCGACAAAACTGATTAGGTTACAACTAAAATCATACCCTTGAAAATGATGTATTTTCAGAAATTACATAATTACTTAAAAAATTATGATCGGTCTCTTCAGACCATTTTCCTGAAGCTAGCCAGCCACCTTAAACCTTTCCTGCCCCATCTCAAATGACCTCCCTGTATGTAGTATGTACCTACCTTGGAACAGTTGTAACGAGTGTCTGTTTGCAGGCAGCATAGTGCAGTGCGCCGAGTGTGGCACGCGCACGATGGGCAACAAGCTGTCGTCGTGCTCGTGCGCGCCCATCCTGCGCAAGGCGTACCGCTATGAAGACAGCCCGTGGCAGAACTCACGACGAAGAGACGGACATTTGCTAAGGTGAACTGAAGGACATAATTTCATTCTGAGAAAAAAAAACCATGAAGATCTGTAGTCTGTTCCAAACTATCTGATTAAAATGTAAACAAATGGATCTGAAAACGTATTAATTAACGTATTTTGCAGTACAAATTGACTGCTTTAATTTGATTTTTGAATATTTAAACCCGAAATTCTAATATTAAATCCCTAAAAGATGTTTTTCATTTGCCAATAAATTGAGGTAAATTTTATAACCTCAATTTTCATCGATGATTTTCAATTACAGTTTATAAATGCTATTCAAAGAATAATTGTTGGAAAAAGTGATTAGGCATAAAGTTGAAACCTTCTGAATACACCTGAATGTGTTACAAAGTACCTCTAGTAAATGATTACGCAAGAATTTAACCTGGACAGAGATTTTTACACTTTCAACTTTTGGTACAGACAATAGACCAAGAGCCTCTATTAGAGATGGACTAAGCGTAACGGCGCACTCAGACCAGTCAGCCATGCTACCATAGTAAACTATGGCATGAGCTAATATTTACGTACTTATAACTCGTGCCATCGCGAGAAAAGAAGAAGTATACTTATTGATGCGATAAGTAGTCAATAATGGAATTAGGGAATGCATTACCTTGCTAGGTAATGTTTAGATTTGCTTCACTATCCGTTTGACAATAAACTTTAAGTGATGCATTTAATTAATAAAATATACCACACCACCTAAGTACACCACCTATAAACAATATTAAAATGTTAGGTACTTAACTGCATCAAAAACTAACTAAAAGTAGTGTTCAATAATTACTTACTTAAAACTAATCAACGCTAATGTTCATGTAGAACAGCACAAATATTGAGAAAAATTAAGTTTTAAATATTTATATTTATCGAACTGTTGTGAATATTAAATGTGGTGGAGTTCCAGTAATTTACACAAAGCAACTCTGTCGTTGGTCTCTTGTACATTCACAGTGTAAACACAATATATCACGTTTAGTTTATTGGTTGCATCAAAGCCACTCGTTCTAATTTTAGTTACTAACGTGTTTCTAAGTAAACTTTATGCAAGCAACCGGGGCGGCAGAAGTTTTAACGACATTTTATGTGAATGTTGCGACGGTACTTACCTACATGTTTATTTCAAAGCAAATGCTTTCTTTTTGTTACCTTCTTTTCGGTTTATTGTATCTAATGATGCACCCAAGACATGCATGAAGTTACCTAAAGAGATAAATAGAAGTGAGTGAGTGTGGGTGTGATATTGCTTAGTATCTTTTAACACTGTGGACACTAAACCCATGTAGATATTTGAAACCCTTCATCTAAATGATAGCCAAAAAAGTGTAATTCGAAATGACTACTACAACGCAGTCAGATTTATTTCAATAGAGTACCTACATACCTACTTGCACATGCTCAATTTTTTCATTGAGATTATTGTATTTACATACACACACATTATACATATATAAACTTACGCCTTCTTTCCATGACATGATGATGATGGGGTAGACAGAAACTACAGAACCCAACCTGCTACGATTTTGCATCGTTTATGTTTATATAATATCTGGCCATACACCCTCACCGGCGTTTCCACTCTCTCATTATTGTATTTCCGAAGTATGAATCGCTGCAGATTATGGGCGGAGGTGTTCCACGTGTCTGCGAGCGGCGCAGGCACGGTGAAGTGGCAGCAGGTGTCCGAGGACCTGGTGCCCGTCAACATCACCTGCATCCAGGACTCGCCCGAGTGCGTGTTCCACATCACCGCCTACAACTCGCAGGTCGACAAGATCCTCGACGTCAGACTATTACAACCTGGTACGTTATAAATAAACTTCCCTTTGCTGATAAGTAAATATGGGCAGATACACATACATTCGCCAACCCGCACTGGGCCCGCGTGGTGGCGCACTCTCTCTCTCACAGAGAGGAGGCCTGTGTCCCATCAGTGGGAACATTATAGGCTGATTATGTAGCCAATACGTAACAAAATATCTTGAAATATATGACAACTTTGATGATAAGAAAATATAAAGTTACTCCTGAAGGGACTACTAAATCAAAGCCAGGATAAAATTAGCTTATTGGGTTATTTTTAGTAGCACATACGTAGTAACGGATAAATAAGTATCCTAATTGTTTTAGGTTCAAAAATTGGCAAAATATAGGTTTTTTTTATGTATTTATTTCTACGCATTCTATCATGAGCGCCCTTTTTAATATGTTTCACGTATATATATGTAAACCAACGTCAATACTGACGTTCGTTGCTTTGTAACAGTCAGCTAAAAATAGTCGTACTAATGTAATATCGACATAAATCTCCTGTCTGATATATGGCTACAAATTGTGTACTAATAATACCACGTGTAGGCTGGCCGCCTACTGAACGGTTTAAATGTGAGCAGTGGGACGTTACAGCTGTCCGTGTCATAATGTTAGCTCTAAGTTATTAATCCATAACACTAGTAGGATCAACACAACAAATATTGTTGCTTGTGTTCTGAAGGTTTGGCAATTATGTTAAAAGTATAAAAAATGCATTAGGTTTAGGATTCTGGAGTAGTACCTATTCAATTAAATTGCTTATATGGAAATAATAATCAATCTTAATGTTTAGAGACGTAATAATGCACATTTAAAATGACAAACCCCTGTAGTGAAATCTACATATTTGGTTTCAAAATCAACTTCACTACACTATTCTGTTTTAACGCCGTATTTATGACTGACATACATCATCGTACATTATGGACGTAAAAAAATAGTTCCCGAAATAAACAGTTATGTAACAAACGTGGAGATCACTGACAGTGCAACACCTACATTTTACGGGGGCAATTCGGTAGACACGACGTGAGCGGCTCTAACCTAGTTTTAAATTTACACTGGATAGTTAGACGAGTTATCGGCCGAATTCACCAACACGTACAGATGTCCGGTACATTACTTCCTTCACAAGCTCACAGTATTAAAACTGTTGCTGAACCCTTATAAGAGTAATATGAAAACAACTTGCGTCTACATATCTATTGATTTTATTGCTAACTCTACTTCTGGTCATGCAACCACTATTTTATTTACGTTCATGGCAAATTCGATTTACATAATGCAACACCAGTTCTATATGGAGTTATTTGAAAACAACAACTGAATAAACAAGTTCTACCCGACACTGATTTTACGTCTTGCAGAGATCGAAAAATTTACCAATCATTTCATTGCTTAGTTTTACGAATACTAAATCTCTCAATCGTACCAATGATGGCGTTGAAAAGTGCTCTGGCCCTATTTGCTAATTTTTATATTTGTTTTCGAGATAAGGTAAGATAAGACACTGTCTTCGTGCCCTAATATCGGCAACTTTAGAATAAGTACCATAGATTAACTTCATCGAATATATCAATGAATTCTCGTTCCAGGCACTCGCATCGGGCAAGCGTCCGAATGTTTCGTGTACTGGAAGGATCCCATGACTAACGACACATGGGGACTGAATTTCACCTCTCCCATTGATGCCAAACAATTCAGAGAATGCTGTGTAAGTATCATAACTGTAAGTTGACAAAAAAAATACGGTCGTATAAATTAGAAGTATTTATTTAATGATAAAATTCACGAAATTCATGTAAATTAACGAATTCTTAAAAGTAGAAACCAATACATAACTGAAAACAAACCTTAATAGTCAAAGGATTCAATTTCATCATGCATGTTGTCAGTTTAATGACAGAACAATAGAATATACTCGTAAACGAGCTACAAAAAACTGAAGTGTAGATTCTTGTTTACTTGTAATCAATTATCAATTTTTATCATTATAGTCACCATCATTCAAATTCTCCCGCAAGGCTTCGTCGAGCTACAGCCTCAAGCTGGAACCGCCGGGCAACAAGCAAAAGTTCAAGGCTAAGAGGAAGCCGCTCTCTACACCCGCCAGCCCCAATCGATCTAGGTAATGCAAGTACAAGTAATTCGATCAATAAATACAAATAAATCGATAGGCTGAATTTCCACTAAAAATGTAATAAGTGCATTGCTAAATACACTATCTGCTTCCATCCACCACCAGACGCCAGAAAGATTCACTAATATAACATTTTGGATATTATCAGTGCTGTTCTTTATTTGAGTCTCGAAGCGAAGATTACTAAATTATTGGTACTCAGCCACATCTATTCCAACTGAACCTAAAGACCGGTATATTAATGTTGATCCCAACATAATTGGCAATAGGCTAAGCTAAACTTGTCGTGTGATTTAGAACAAGTGTGAGTTCATACTAGTACAATGCAACGCTGCACGCGACTATTGCATAAGCTTAGCTCTAACCATAAGTTCTGTTACTCACAGAATGCACCTTTGTGATTGTAGCCTGAACTACCGCGAGCCTCAGTGCACATGCATGTCGCAAGAACAGTACGCACGACTGAGAGCACAGGACCCTCGCTACCGTGAGTATATTTTGAACTATTGAATTTAAAAAATACAAATACTAGCTCATTAGTGCCCCCCTGCAGAGCAAAGGCCTCTTCTCATACAGAAAAGGCATGAGCGTTGATCACCACGTTTGCTATAATAATTATAAGTCTAGGTTTAATTAATAATAGAAAAGTAAGCAACACCCAGCACATTGAGTTTATCTTAAACCACATCTAGAGAACATAATATTAATGTAGTATTTTCCAACTATAGGACGATGTAGGTTTTTCAGAGAAAGGAGATTTTGAGAAACGTGAAGAGTGGAGTCAGATCATGAGAGATATTATGATTGCAGTTGGAGTATTCTCTTGTGGGATCGCACGGGACAAATACTGTATTTTTGCGCATTATAGGGACTGAGGATATTAGCGATCGCAATAAGGTTTCCAATCATAAGGTGCGTTGTTTTTGCGGTTACCAAGCATCATTTCATCATCATAGTTAAAACTCCACTCCAAAGACCCCCGCACCACCTGACCTCTTCATACGCCCCAAAAAAATACATGAAGTGAAGTGATCGCTCGGCGATACCATACTTCTCGTTTTTACCATTTAATGATACTAACTGGTATAGGTTCATCGACCCTGCCCCGAACCACGACTCGCGCAAACGAAACAGAGGGAGGCGCGGCAGCTGGTACTACTGGACGCTCCGAGAAGGTTGCTGCCGCTACATCGTCCACCTCGCTGTATGACAACGTGGCCAACGCGCAGCCCGCACACCAGCCGCCACCAAAACGTCAGTATATTTGATTTAAACTTATCTTTTAAAGCATTTTTAATAATGCATTGCTAAAATACATCATCTGCATGCAAGGATGGAGTATCATATACTTTTCTCTAGAAGCTAAGTTTTCTCACGGGCTAAAACCGTCAAAACTGTTTAGCCATGAAAGCTTTGCAAACAGGCAGTCAGACCTTCGTATTAATAATGTTAGTGTGGATCCTTGAGTAACACGATAATAACAGCTGCACGGGTCGATCGAAGGTTAAGTAGCGCTTGCCGCAGTTGGTTTGTGGATGCGTGACCATCCATTACATATCGAGGCCCCTCCGTGCCTCAGTAAGCACGCTAAATCGTTGGTCCCGGCGGTAATTCAAAGGTCTTTGTGAAGTCAGAAGCCTGAAAGTCTGACAACCTATCATGCCAAGGGGTATCATGTTACCCAGTAACTGGGCTGTGGTGCTCAGATTGGCAGTCATTCTATGTAATACTGGTATAAAGCCGCATCCCGCTAGGCAGATTGATTGGGTCCATGAGTGACACAATCATTGTATAATTAAAACACCTTATTTACTTACAAACATCATCGCTGATATAAGGAAGTGGTCCTGCGCCAATCTAATTGTTTTTTCTGCCAATTTCAGCGGCATCACGACAGGCTGACGCATCGCAGCCTCCGACACGACCTCCGAAGTCACAAGAGACGTCTACTATGACTACTAATACTTCCACTGCGCCCAAGACTGTCACTGCTTCAGTTGGAACACATGGCACAAACGTAAGACAAACATTATCAGATGATTACAAAATGCTAAACCTATTATTATTGTAAAAGAAGGAAGTCTTAAGTTTTTAAATTATTAACGGTTTTGGACGTCAATTTCTTGTAGACCTGCCTACATGCAAAAAGTTATGACATTCATCGTTGTTAGGCGGTGATCAACCAATGGTCATTAGTAAGATCTTTGAAAATATTCGGTCTCAGATACCAATTATGTGGCAACTATTCTGATGAAATTCTATATAGTTTGTGCTGGAGCAAGCCAAGAAGAATGTTGAGTTGTTCGAAACAACATAAAAGTACTCAAAAAATCCCAGGATACCTGATAATCATGTCCCTCTATCATCAGACAAACGAAGAATCACAGACAGGCGGTGCGGGTGCTGCAGCCCAAGCCCAGCACACTCAAGACCTGAAGTCGGAGGGAGTGCAGGCTGGCGGGACCCTTACGTCTTCCAAGTCCTCGGCCACATCCACGCGCTCCGGTAAAGAACACCTGCAGCACATGCCCAAGAGTGTTGACTACGGAGATGGCAATGAATCAGTACGTTTTACTTATTTAGAATTCTATTTATTTATTGTACAGCTGTGTTCAGTGTACACCTATAGTACACCTACATAAAAAGTACTGTGACCTGTATTAATAAACAGCTAAAATATTCAAGACTAATATTCTGGAAAACTTAAGGAAAATTGAATAAAGCAGGAATTGGACACGGCTACTTCTAGTTGAATTGAATCAGAACAAAAATTATGATATGTTAATAATCTCTTTGGAAACTCAACAGGACTGTATGAATTTTCAGTCCCGTGAATCGGACAGGCATGCTGCTCATCATCACAACGTGATCAATAATAACACATCGGGATCCCGACGCACAAAGTCCAAGAGCACTGAAGACATGAATATGGGTGAGAATATTATTTCTTCATCAAGCAACTTTGAAAACGAGTTTAACAGACTAGGCTGCTTTAACCGATTCCTAATTATGAGTATTAAATGAGAATTTAACGACAAAAGGTAGGAAAGCGTTCAGCAGCCCCTAAAAAACCCTCGGTGTACAAAAAATGTACACACAACACACCGTGCATTATTTTTTTTTTAAACTATGCTATTAATGATATCATTGCTTATTACAATTTAACTATTGAATATAGCAATGATAGTGAAAACCATAAGTTGCTTGATGCTTTAAACGAGTGGAAAAACCTACGATTCCAACATCTGACATACTCAGATTCAATACGCCTATATCATAAGATCATTTTTACCGTTTGTCTACCAACTACTCTTCTAGACCAATCCAACGGGGCTACGGTTTATAAGGCCGAGTTTCTTGACTTTCTGCTCCAAACATCATCCAAAAGTAATTTATCTAAAATAGGCTGAGCACTTTTCGAACGTCAAAATTACATAAGACAGTCCCACCCTTTACCACTTCCTAGTGCTGTCGCTGGAAAAAAGAAGTGGTGTGACAAACTCCCCAGCAGCACAGCTGGTTGTTCAGTTAGAAAAACTTGATTCTTTACAATAGTAGTCTATGTTCTTCATCTCTAATTCAACAAAGTATCAAGACCCGTTGAATGAGCCCAAACACGTTATTTTTGCTGTAAGTTGTTGCAGAGTTGGTTAATCCTCAGACTTTCCTTGCTGCAGAATCAGGTCAAACTATTACAGTAAATTTTAAGTCGATCGGACGAATGAAAGTTACATAAGTTACCTTTGTGTGGCTAAGATTCAATCAGAAAAGACCTGATTGTTTTCAAAATGACTGAACTGATCTTCATGAAACATAGCTAAGAACGACTCCGATTAAACCAGCCTTCCAAAACAAAAAATATTAATTGAAATCGGACTACCCCTTTAGGATTGACGATGCCATAGACATAAACGATACACAGAACGTCATAGCCGTAACTTATAACACGCCTTTTTAACGTCGGGGGTTAAAAAGTATTTCAATGACAATTTATCTAACCACTAAACATCCACTACTCGTAAAGCTAAAAACGTAAACAGTCGTAAATAGAATCCAAATTTGCCTACACGTTTTAAGTAAGGATCGCTGCTGATCCATACAATCATGTAGAAGTAATCTAAGAGTTATTTTAAACGTGTACGTAATAAAAGTACCTATTTATGAAACGGTTATATCCTTTATTTCATCTAAGTACTTATAAATTACATTTTAAATATTTTTATAAACAATATGATAAAAAAAACATAACAAAAACAAAAATAAAATAAAATAGTAGACCACCGCTATCGGGAACAGGGTCCAAGCTACCGGCAGTCAGGGCTCCTGAGAGAGGAACTTCCAGACAATGCGAGCTGTGTCCAGAAGTACCGCTTTCTGAATCAAGCCCTTGATCCAACTGCCCAACGAGAGCCTCCTGAGGTGTTGGTCGAGGCTCTTGGCTATTAAACCATTAGCTGTCACGACTATCGGCACAATGATCGCTGAGTCCACATCCCATATGTCGACCACCTCGTGAGCCAAGTCAAGATACTTGATTTGTTTATCTCGGCTTTCACGAGGTTCTCATCATGCGGGACGGTTTTGTCAACAATCATTGCGCGCCGCTCTGATCGATCCACCACCACTATATCAGGCTTATTGGCAACAATATTCCAAAACAGTTATATTCGTATATTATTACGTTTATTAAAACGCGAGTGTTACGGTACTATGTTTGATTTCATAATTAGAAACGATATGAGACTAGATAAAAAAGCTTTATTTTACAATTATCATCTTTCTTTCAGACGCCAACACTCTCAAACGTATGCTGAAGCCGATGCCATCAACAGAGAGTCCAGTAACATCGCCAGAGATGGGCAGGCGAAGGTACGGTGGCGCGCCCCCGTGCCCACCGTCCTGCGGGTCGCACGGCCACCGCCAACCGCAGCACATGCACCACGGACACTACTCGCACATCATCAACAACAACAGTCGCCAGAGCTCGCAGCGGTACGTACTGTAGCTAGGTTAGAAAAGTGGGTTTAATGAGTAGGATTCGGAGCTTTTCTGGTTACTACTACTGCTGTGTGCCTTTAAACGTGGTCACATCATGGTAAGGGTCTATATTAAAACAATTAGAAAGTTGGCTCCACCTAAGAATACGAAAATAGACTTAACTTTAAAAAAAAAACCAAGATAATCAACATAACATAGATACCATGCATATTTACAATACATATATTTTATCCGTAATAGTCGTGTCGGGTCTCTTTAACAAAAGTATACAGACTAACTTATCGTTTACTAAATTAAAGGCCCAACGTAGCACTCGCCGAGCTGGTTTTCTGATTTTACCAAAGAGTGGAATTAAGTATGGGAAAAAAGTTTTTAAAGAGCGCAAAATTCCCTCATCTATAAAAACAAATTACACTCATGATGCATTCAAGACTCAAATATTTGAATATTTAATCGCAATTATGTCCTTTTATGAAACTTCGCAAATAAGTCCTTTTCTGAAACGAAATGCATTGAATGGGTGTCATAATAATTGATGCAGTGATGGTTGTGACGAACTTCATATTTATAATTTAACTTAGAAGCATTGTCCTCATGTGGCTTTCTTTGTGTCTTGATAAAGAATAAAAATTTATTTAAACCAAAACCAAAGGTGCCCAGTACAGATGGGTGAAACGTAATATGCTATGTAAGACACGTTGAAACATATTCGCATAGTTATTGTGTTACGGTTCACGTTGCATTGCATACGTCTGGACGGCTCATTAGTGTTACATTTCATGTTATGTTTCATCAATCTGTACCGAGCATAAGGTACTTTGTCACCAACCAAGTACAGCGGGGTAATAGCGTAACACACTATTAGTATTATTGATGTGTAAAAGTGTTTGTACAAACCTACTTACAAAATAAAATCATTTATCATTTAGTATGGCTCAATGGCTTCCATTTTGACAGTTCTACAACATTCATTGCGTTATTTACATTGTTGACCAGACAAATTTTTCGAACATATTACGCAATGGATTAGCAATATCCTTCAAAATGATTTAGATTGAGATTAATAATGTGTTACGCATTTCCGGTGCAGATTGCTTTTGTTTCTTTCCTGTCCATCTCTACGAACGGTAAATGTTTTCCTCAAAACAACCCACTACAAGAAAATGTTTTGATCAGAAAGCTATACTTTACCAGATTTACTATAAGCACATCTTTTTCACAGTCGTGGCGTTGGGGTCGGCGCAGCGCCTAGCGGTTATCCTGGCCGTGGCTTATACCTAGAGCTGGGTGGAGGAGAGCGCGACATGTCTCCACCGTCTGATAATGTGATGTTCGACAACCAGTGCTATGCCACCACGCCATCTTCGTCAAATGGAAATTCAGACCAAGAACCCTGTCAACGCCGCGATTCGAGACAGCCGCACCATCATTCGGTGAGTATTGAAAGTTCTACTAGGTACACTGAAATACTGATAACGTTGATTTAAAAAACATAACAAATGTTCTCGCTTAGCTTCGTTTTAGTTGAGATCGAAAGTTAGTGGATCTCGTAAAAATATGGTCAAATATCAAATTGTATTGTAATGGCTAAGAACGTAGCTTTTTGTGCTAAGACTCTATTCATATAAATCTTTGTTACTTGTAAATATCTGCTTTAAAAAACGACGTGCATTTAAGAAAAAAACACAAGTCATTTAATCAAATTAGGTCGAGAATCAGCACTTTTTGAACGTCAAAATTATATAAAACAGTTCCTCAAAACGCCCATCTTTCACCACTTCCTAGTGCTTCAGGTGAAAAGAAAAAGTGGCGCAACAAACTCCACTGCAGTACAGCTGTTTGTTAAGTTAGAAGAATTGGATTCTATAGTTAATAATAAGTATATAATTTGGTTATTTATAGTATGCGAAGTAATTAACATTACTAAACAAAATACATTAAATTATTTGCTATATGTCAGCTAGCACAAGCCGGCCATATATACCAACAAAAACATTGAAAACTATACTCAAGCAGAAAGAAACACGTAGATAGAACTTAATACCTACATAAAAGCTTCCAGGCAAAAAGGGCGTTTTAAAAATTCTGGGCGGAGTTTTAAAAACTCAAAACATTTATTTCAATTAAACCAATTTACAGGCACTTTTGGCGTGCCTGCTTACATGTGCAATACTGGGTTATATTCTAATAGCTATAAAACAAAACGTCATTTTAAAACACAGAAATTTACTTTGCTGACTTACATGTTTTTGCATCAGAAGCCATGCTTGTCTCGTCAAGCTTCCCAGTCGAGTGCTACTCCAGCGCCAGGGTCGCCCACTTCCCGTCTGCTGCTGGAGTACGAGATGCATCTGAGGAACACCCTCGCCAAGGGCATGGATGCTGAGAGCTACAGCCTACATACTTTCGAGGCTCTGTTGAGCCAAAGCATGGAAGATTTAGGTAAGTTATTCATAAACGAGTATTGTATAAAGGGTCTTTATAAAAAAAGGCTTTAACCAATAAGTTGAGTTTGGCGTATTCTTATAGTCAGATAAAAAATACAAGATCTTGGGCTGCCTTTCTATGAATGTAAGATGGGTCTTCCTCCACCTTTATTATCCATTTCGGAAACACGAAATACCACTAATATTCTTGAAACGCTGTCAATCTGATTTGATGTGTTCTATTATCAGATTTCGATAAGGATACCCTTGGAATCCCGGTTTTCTACCCTTCACGAGTCCCTATAACCTGAACCTCTGCTTCCACACTCCAGATTATTAGAAGTGCGCAATGTAAAACTTGTATGTTATTGTTGTGCATTGAGGTAATGGCCATCGCGGTGTGAAGAAAGAAGCCGTTGTTTTCTGCAATTTAATATGAATTCATACTTATCAGACTGTTGACAGCAGTGGTGGCCCAGTGGTGGCTGCGACTTACGGGTTGTAGGTCGTAGGTTCGAACCTACCGAGGCGCTTTACTTTGTGTAAATAATTTCATCACCACTGCTCTCAAAACGGTGAAGGAAAACATCGTGAGGAAACCGGCTTGTCCTAGAACCAAAAATTGGAACATATGTGACCTCTACCAACCCGCACTGGGCCCGCGTGGTGGATTATGGCCTACTCCCTCTCACTTTGAGGAGACCTATGTCCCAGCAGTGGGAACGTTATAGGCTGATTATGTATGTTATATAGACTGTTGACTTATATTTTATCATAACGTGAGATAATGCCAAGCAGTTCGTGTCGACGTGAGATATATTCATATATTTATTATTTCATATTCGTTTTGAGACGTCAAAGTTTGGTTTTAATTTTCAAAACAAATACTAACGGATATATTGATGTTGACCTAGAATACAACGACAACGTGTCATCTTCCAATCAACGAAGTCCTTACCCACCGAGACGACGTAAGTATATACAATGAGTAAACAAGAATTTTACAATTACAAAACTTTGGCTTTTTGACACCTTTAAAATTTTCAAAACAGCATGCAACCAACTTTGATAAATCTGACTTTAACATTAAAATACATTTTTTACAACATATACTGCACACGATTTAACTTTGTTTGTATTTAATTTGAACCCTGTTTTTGTTTTGTTGAGGACCGACCCAAGAATCAATTCTACAGTCTTTGAGACACCTTAAGGAGGCAGCATTAAGAGACAGAGGTGATAAAAATTTATTATTTATTGTATGATTGGTATCATTGCATTATCGTGTGTATCTATGCAATATGTACCTATGTTGGAATGTTAATAACTATGTATTCTATTTACCTAACCCGTTAATTGTTTTGTTTGTTTTCTTTTTACCATGAACATTTCATTTTGTTCTTGTAAAAGGAATAGCATGTTACCCACATACCTATATTTTTCACATACTATAAATATTTTTTGCCAGCTATGGGATGAACCAATTAAACGTTATTCTTAGCACTTCATAATTTAAAAAAAATAATAACTTAATTGATTGATTTAGTCCATAGAATAATTATCTGAAAAACACACACTATATCTTAAACCCATAGTTATATTTTTAACCCATGTAGATATTTAAGTTACCACGTATCATTTATGTAGTCAGTCAAACAAAGAGATGTGTATACAGGCAGCTAACTTCCAACTAAGTAGATACTTTTAAATATTAAATTGCGTATGCTGAGCAGGTAGTCAAGTCTTTGTCATCACTCTTCAAGTGTGTCCTATTGTAAGCTTGTAATTCCCATAAGCATACCCTAAGACCTCAGGGTATGCATTGGTTAAAAAGTTATTACAGACGCAATAATAGTGAATATAGAACATGTAGTGGAAAGTTTTTTTTGCCTGTGTACCTAACTGTTTTGTTGACTCTACATATTAGTAACACCTCTCCTAGTATCTACTGATTATACAAATCACAGTCATATTATCATGTTCCTGTAAGAAAATGCAGCCATGAGTTAAGTACAACAACATTTACTTACAGTACAACAACTTTAAACTAAATTTTAAATAACATACAACCCTCTGTATACCATTGTGACGTTAACAGTGTAGGTATCACTTATTATTATACGGGTCTTCAAAAAAAAAAATGGTGAAAGTAAAGCAAGCTTCTTCTATTTGCCAATATGAATATCGGTGCGCGGTTGTTACAAAAAATACAACTAAGACCTATTTTTTTTTAATTCCCAACAAAATGTTGTGAATTTTATTTGACATTTACATGTATAGAATTAAGAAGGAAAAAAGAATCCAAAATAACACAAATAAAAAAATCTAAATGATAAAAAAGCATACCTACATAAAATAAAATAATATCTATAATTTAACAAATACTGAAAACCGTTTGTCACATTTGTCAATAAAAAGTTTTCATTCAATAGGTTGCATGATAAAAAAAAAGTTTCCTTTTAACTGGTTGCAAAATGAGTAAAAAATTGTATTGAGGCCAGAAAAGCACGGAAAAGAAACAAAAATATTCGTTTTTATTTTACTTAAACGGCTGCACGAGCAATGGAATGATCAATTATTTGAGTAGAAATCAGGTTTTATGCGAAATGTGTGCTTGAAATGTAATTTTTACTAATGAATAAATCTTGGTGTACGGAAAGAAGCAGCGTCACAGTGTTCGGGAGGAGGGAGCCGATCTTCAACATTACCGCTGCCGCATCGCCTTGGCGTCGAGAGACAGCATAGCGCGAGGTCTGACCGCGATGGATACTACAGGTTTATATTATTACCTACCTTATAGTTGACGTAAAATAAGTAGACACACAACCCCTAGTCGGGCAATATTAAGGGCATATCAGGGTATACCAGCTAGACCATTTTTAGACCTCTAGAAAAACTTTGATGAAATAAATATTAGTTCCACATGCAAATTGCAAGGGTGCAAGAGTTGAGTTTTCAATATTCAGATAATTTTATTTCAAGGAGCTTACATAAATCTATATAATACATACTAATTCCATGCTTTTCACTATGGAACTCGTGGGTTTTGAACTTTCTATCTATTTACTCATTATCAATTGCTGGCCATTTATAACGATGGCTATAAAACGAAAATAAAAATGACAATATTTTTCGCGCTCTAAATTCAGTACTTTATTTTTTTTCTTAGAATATTGTTCATTTTATTTTTAGATGGTAAAGAATTTGTGAAATGCAATGAATTTTAATGATAGTTGTATTTTTAGTGATCGCAATGAGCTGATGCGCGAACGAGAGCGGGAGCGAGAGCGGGGTTACTTGAGTGATCACAACACCAGGTTTGTTGAACTAATATTATGAGTTTATGAAGGAGTGCTTATCAGAATGAGAGCAACAATAAAAACAGCTCGGAAAATATTTGACTTATTGTATTTTCCCACATGTAAACCTAAATTGGTATTGGTCCGAACAAGCACATTAACTCAAAATAGGAATCTTTGAAGTGGGTACTAATAGTATGGTGTTTAAACAAGCAGTGCTTACAAACTTGCTCGTGCTGATTGAAAAAATATTCTGAGCATCGTTACTTTTTTTTTCTGTATGGAATCTCGCAGTTCTATCTATGATGTGGTCGTCTGCTTAACTGGGCTTGCCTGTGGATGCCTCAATAAATGAAAGCTTCCATTCAGGGCTTAAAAATACTTAAAAACTAAGCGACTACATGCTAAGGGCACCCGGACCCCGGACCTCGGCTTAGGGCGTCGCTGGGAGAGGGCAGGAAGGGGCAGGTTGGATCGGATTTAGGGCACCGTTACAATAATTCTCCATAATTTTAATTGTTTTTCTGTCGGTGCGGGCCATAAAGACTATTTATGACATAACAGTCCTAACAATCGATAAGAGTAACGAAAAGATATGCGGTGTGAACCATAAAAATATCTATAGATATTTCCTTTTCTGATCCATAAGCAATTAAGAATGGAATATTATTTCTATTCTTAATTACCTACTCCATTTTTTACTGTTTTTTCGTTTGTCAGGGTGGTTTCGAGTAAACAACCTTGACTCAGCATGACGAGGTGCTAACTCGCTGTATAGAACTACTAAGATTTTCTCTACAAAACAAAAACAACTTGCAAAGCCTTAAGCTTTAAAGCACCAAAAAACAAAGCAATATGGTTTAAACTTACTGTTATTTCGTTCTGTATACTCGTATAGGTAGAAGTTTTTCCAAATGTCCACCTGTTCACATAACAGCTAGTTATTTTTAACCTATATTGATTTCTCTCTCTGATGAGTGTTCTCTAAAAATTATTAACCTTATTCCAATTCAGCTTTACAGACTCATAGTCCTCAACGACATTGCTTCTCGTAGACTGTCGTATAGCGGTATTTCCGGTGTGTTTTGTGGGCAAAATTTCTAAAACAACACAACTAACACTACGTCTGATCACCCTTTGGTAAATCTTGAGTTAGGATACATAGTCAGCAGGACGAAATACGGTAGCATAGGCAAACATTTCGATTAGTTTGTGCTTTAGGGAGAAAATCACCATTCCTTAGCAGCTTTATGCATAGCAACCAATAGATTTTCCAGTAATTTTCAGTACCTAGTTAAATATAGATCGTGATAATAACACTTCGTTTCGTTTGTTTCAGGGACAGGGTTCGAGATCGTGATCAAGGATATCTAAGCGATCACCAATCAAGGTTAGTACCGACACAGTTTTAAGAAACATGACCCTCCTTTTGGTCTTCCCTGCAGTCGGGTAGACGGGTATTACACTACTGATTAATAATTCAGGTTTTATAAATTTGTTTAAAGACACCCTAAATCGGGTAGAAATGAAAGACTTTTCAAATATAATGACTTTTTAGAGATGAGGGTTTGTTTCAAGCCCAGCTTTATTTACAAGTGGTGTAAAACTTTGGTTAGTCACTTAAATATGGAAGTTTTAGAGTGCCTGTGAGTTATGGGATTAAATTAAATATCAAAAGAGATTTTGCAACAATTTTATCCGGTACCAATTACATTTTATTCTTAAATCAATACTTACTCAGAATATTTTGCAATATTGATTTTAATTAGTGCTTACCACACAAGGCATGACTTATGTACCTGTGTATACCAAGTGAAAGTAAAGACAACCTACTTTAGTTTAGGGCGGGGCTCAGAAACTTGATCAATCTTAAACTTCATCTATTTTGAACTTAACGTGTTTACTTATACCAAACTTAGCTCCTAGAAATACTTTAAAAGCAATAAGAAAGTACAAGCATAGTTAAAGATACTAAATGTTGAGTTCAATATATTGTTTTTATTTGTACAGTAAGTTATTTTGGGTCAGTTCCAGCGAGGTAGGTAGGTAGTTGTTACTTACTATAATATAGGTATTAACGCAATATAACTGTACTAATAAAATAGTAGGTACAGTCCTTCTCACCGTATACAGCGACAACGACCCAGGCTACTTTATTTCCTTTCGTGAGCCCTCTGATGACTAGCAATTGGGTCTTGAACAATGGATTAACAGTATCCTTCAAAATGATTCAGATTGAGATTGATAGTGTGTTACGCAATTAGGGTACCGGTCACACCGTGCACAGAAGCGCTGAACATTATCGTTATACGTGTGTAGGTATATGCAAAAGTTGCCACTATCTCGAAGACCTAGGTCTTCGAGATAATTTGTTTCAAAGCCTTCAGTTGCTTTGTGGATTTAAGTACGCCACGTTTCTCGGTTTCGAGCAAGCTGTTGCCACCTATCAACGGGTGTGCCACTAGTGGTAAGGTAACGTTAGAGAAGGTCTTTGACACGCAGGTATTGCCCGCCATATGCACGTTTTCCTTGGGCGAGCTCAGAATAGAAAGCGCTTTAGGGTACTGCTTTAGGGTTACTGGTATCCATGCATTGTACATGGTCACACCATCTGAGTTGGATTTTTACCAAAATCGCCTCCATGCACATTATTCTAATGCGCATTACCTACCTACAAGTTAAAAGCTATTAGTGTCCTTACCCTCGTCACTGCAGTTTGGGTCCTAATTTGAATTTTGAACCCTGTCTCGACCATAGAACTTCCAACTTTATTGCTATCTTAAGCTAATACTCTCATCAACATTACCAGCAAGACCACGTCACTTAGTTTTATAGCACGCAACTAGACGGCTGTATGCAAATTATCTACTAAGTTAGGTATGTAAATTATAAAGTTACTGTAAAAAATGTATCCCTCAGGTATAATTACATTAAATCGACGGCAGCAAAGTACCTACAAAGATTCAACTGCACTTTTTACATAATTTGACTCAGAATTCATTGTTTTATCATAGGATTTCTTTTTCTGTTTAATTCTCAATTTTAAAGACCACTACACCTATCTTGTAGTAGACACGGACGTATATTATGTAGGTGCCTACCATTAGTACGTGTTTACGTCGGACAATCGGCGCCATCAACTGTTGCAAACAACGATATCAGTCACATAGTCCTTTTCAATGTCAGTTTTTTAATGCAATACCAATAATAAGTCACGTCGCCGTTAGAAATAATAGTTGAATGAGGAAAATTTTTACATACCTTTAATTAGAAAGTCCCGCATAAAATCTGATTTTATCGGATATATTATGTTATGGGAGTTGACTCATTTAGTTTACATATTTTTTTGTACGAAGTAGATAAATACACCTACCGTGTTTTGGAAAAAAGATTATATTACAGAACCTAATAATTATTGGCCTTAATAATTTTCTTGGTAATGCCCTATTAGCTACATGCTGTAGAATAGAAGAAGATAGCTTTGTTTTTCTATTAATTATCAAAGCTTCACATTTAAAACGCTCTCTTGTAAAATAATCATTTTGTAGATAACCGTACCTATATTTATTTATTTGATTTTATATACTTTGCTGCGATCGATATTAAAGTCAAATGGAACCTTAATTTGTTAACAGATTAATAATATTTGAGTTAATATTTGAACTGAATGACTGATGCACGTTTCGATAACACAAACCGCAACCAATATAAATAGTGGTATCGGTATCCTTATTTTCAAAAGCAAACTACATTAATTCAATTGCATTCAATTAAACGTTAGTACAAATAGTTAGTACATCCACTAATGAATTGCCTGCGTTACAAAAATATACAACACAAAATGTTGGTTACAAAATTAATTGGTTTAATTAAAATGTCTCATTACAGATGCATTTGCAAAGACTAACCTGTAATATATTGGGATTATTGGATTCTGACTAATTTTGGTATTTCATTTATTTTCAGAGCATTTAAGCAACATAACTAGATACTAAATGAGTAATAGTTTACATATATGTTAGCTATGGCTATGGAAAACTTTTACCCATTTACCATACCCATTGTTTGACTACAAACTACGTAGGTTTTAGTCCGAATAAGGATTAAAAAATGGCCGGAAAGGATTTTGGTATCCCCAAAGCAGCTTCTCTCAGTTTTCCATATTTTGCAATATGAAGAACTAAAAAGAATCAGAACGGTAATGGTGGACTTTTTGTTCAATTTTAATCATATTATCCAATGAGCCAGATATGAATACGATTAAATAAAAACTTACATAATAATGTACCTATATCTTTGTGACCGCTCTGAAATTACCATTTAATTCATTGATTGCCATTGTCACGCATGATAAACGGATTGGTGATCGATTTTTGTAATGAGAGCAATAGCCCAAAGCGCGTGGATGAATTTATATTGTTATCTAAATGAGACATTGTTAAATAACATTGTAAAATGCTATTATTCTCTATGATAACTGGCCATAATGATTATTTTAACTGCATGTTATATTACAGCTCCTACTGATTTTCACTTAAATAATGTAGAGTGAAAAAAACAATTCATTTCAACTACTTAAGTATGCAAACGAATAAAAAGTAAATGGTGAAACGTAGGTGCACTGCCTAGACAGTGAAATTGACGGTGATAAGCGACAAAACAATAATTAACCCATGGAACTTATGTACTTAATACCTACCTATAATTAATTAGGAGAAATCTACTCAAAATGATAAAAAAGCAGATGAGAGTGTATTTAGTTTAATGAGTAAAAATTTAATATTAATTTCATGTTATTACGTAAGAGAAACAATGTTTGATGATGTATTCGGTGAATTAATTAATTGGCCAATTTATTATGTAACGTATTTCGAATTATTGAAGAAGGATTCAGTTGAACCATCCGCGTACTGAGAATTACTCGTAAAATAGGTCAATTAATGTTTTTCCCAAACGGATGGATCCACGAATTCATTGGAAACGGACAATGATAAAATTCGATTTTGAACAGAGCTCCAGTTGTCACATCTGATCTACGTGTACAAATGCACACGATTGAATGTGACAGCTGGTCCTCTGTTGCACATACGCATTAGTGCGAAAAAGCTTTTACGGAATTCCAGTGCATGAGCTTCGTCATCCCTGTCAAGTAGGTTTTTGTGTAGAGGTTTAAAGCTGAAAAAAACGTGACTACGGAAAGAACGTGTCGGTATTCAATCAACTTGTACGTCTATCACATAAATATATTAAAGTGAGACTATTGAATCTACAATTTAAATAGATTTAACTACATTCTGCAAAATCAACTAATTAGTAATGCGGGTTTAGAATGGAGCTATTTATGCAAGAACACTTACTTTATAATAAGGCGTTCTGATCTCATCGACTTTAAGGAAAATTTAAAAATAGCACTTGCTTTTTATATTTAAAAACATAATAATACCTACTTAAGTATGTTGTTTTCATAATAATTATATCTAATCACTAAACACAAGCGAAAGCACTAGGAAGTGGTGAAGGGCGGGCGTTTTGGGGGACTGTCTTTTGTAACTTTGACGTTCGAAAAGTGCTGATTCTCAGCCTAATTTGAATAAATGACTTTTGATTTTGATTAAATAATAACAAATACATTAAGATTAGCGAAACAAAGCGAATAACATCGTAATCTACTTGCAACAACCAACTGGTTAATCTTGGCTCAGTCTAGTCTTTGGCTCGTGTCATACGAGGTACGTAACCGGCTTGTTTGCGAAAAGAAAATTATTTTCGTAGAAAATATGCACATTGTTGTTATGCATATAGTTGCACATTGTGAGATTGCAAATATCGTAATGATAAAACGATTGGACTTACTACGGTATATTTTCGTTAGTGTTTTATAATTTAAGCCAGTAATTAGACACATAAATAATATTCTTAGATGTGTCAAATAATCTGACGGTTGGTAATCAAAGGATGAAAAGGATGGTGTCGGTAAAAGTGTAACTTGCTAAACTCGACAATTATGAGCAATCACTAAGACATGGGATCACAGTTTTTCTATGACGTTTCTGCTGATAGTCACTCTACATACAGTAGGTATCCTAAATATCTTTGAGTATTGACCCAAAACAAGGATAAAAATTGGTATTTTATAATTGACTCATTCATCTCGAAATATAACGTATAAGGCGAAAAAATTCCGAAATTTTTCGATTTTCGAACAAAGTAAGTAGGTACTCGAATGTGTGAAAATTCCGTCACCGACTTTTTCTCGCTCGAGGTATGGCCTATACTTACGATATTTAGGCGTCATCAGAATCAGAATTTTATTTGTCATACATAGGTACATGGGGTTCTTACAATACATATTTATATAGGTCGCCATGTTTTGCCATTACAGCATACAAATATTTCAACATAACGGTTGTTTAAAATAACAATCATACTCAATTTAATTACAACATAATTAGTCATATCAAATTAAATTAGGTTTTGAGAAATTATAAAAAAATACGACATGTCATAAAAAGTAAAATAAGTGGGTACATAAACAATCACAATCAATTTAAAAAGTCACATCAAATTGTTAAGTCATTTAGAAATTCGTCAACAGTATAATAACATTTTTCTATCACTAAAAAAGTCAGGTTTTGTTTTTAATTTTACATAAGTCATTTCCTTAAAACTATCTGGAATCTTATTAAAGATATGAGGTGCAATACCAAGAATACTTTTTTTCAATAATGCTGTTTTGCATTTCACAGTGCATAATTTATTTTTGTATTGGATACGAAGGGGAACTTCTCGTACTGTAAAGACTTTGTCAAACAACTTTACATTTTGTTTTATAAACAGTGCCACTTCCAAAATGTACAGTGATGGCAATGTTAACAGTTTATGCTCCTTGAAAACTGGTACACAGCTGTCTGTTGCTTTCAGACAATGCTTGTTCCCTACCAGTAGAATAGCCCCAGAAAATGATGCCAAACCTCAAAACCGAAAACCATACACTCAAAGCCATACAATAAGTTAACTACGCATAAATAGTTATAGTACCTATTTATGTTCTTAACCCATTACAATATTCCCGGTTCGCGTAAAGCAGTAATTCAATTCACACCTAACCATTGAATTGTATATGTCACCGTACAATTATGAAAATTGTTAGTTTTATAATATATCTCGCGAGATTATAAACTATCGAAGAATTGTAAACTGCAACAAACCATTTACAATTTAACGCATTATTTTTCGATAGTTTATAATCTGTCCATGGCAAATCGATAAATTGTGAAGTAGTATCAAACTTGCATGTGACGGATCGCACCTTGCGCTAATACTAAATAGCCAAGTAACTGCGACGAACTTGGTAGTAACGCTCGCCGGCCGCTGCCGCGGTATCGCTCGCTTCGCCCGCACAGCTCACGCGCGGTCACAGTTCTAACCTAACCTAACCCATTCTGTCGGGGTACCCTGGTTTAGTAACTGCGACCAATTTGGCTACCGCCAAGACCGACAAATCAGTGACGGTTATAATTTTACGGGTGATAAAATCGGACAGATTTTAAACCCTGCCGGTACGTGCAGGTTCGTCCGTTCGTTGACGGTTTGACATGGATAGATTATAAACTATCGAAATATCTGTCGTTATATTGGAATCCGTACGGTACAATTCACAATTTATCAACGGTTTACAATCTCGCGAGATATATTATAAAGTAAAGGTGTTCACAATATGGTGACATACTCGTATATGTACATTGTCGAATCAAATATGAACTCATGTTATTAAAAAGCGCATTCAACTTTTCAAATAAGTTGAAATACTTATCTACGATACTACTATATCGATTTAAGTTAATCAGAAAAATCCTAGCCTCCACATTGATTAATTTTGATGTGCCCTGCTTCACCGAGGCTATGGATGCCTGGAGACTCGCTTGCCCGAACTCAGATCTACCCGATAAACAATTTTCCCAGAGACGGTGGGATGAGCCGCTCTGCAGAGTAGTTCAGGATAATTTACTTAACACGTCTGTTACTACTGCAGAGCGTGCGCGCCTGCTGGCTGTGGGTAAATGGGAGTCGGGTCTGTGGCTTCATGCACTTCCGTCGTCGAACATAGGCACTTTGCTCGACGACAATACTTTCCGCCTTGCTGCTTCCTTACGACTAGGAGCACCATGTTGTTCTCCCCATCGTTGTCACTGTGGCGAAGTTGTCAACAGCCTCGGACACCACGGCCTGTCTTGCAGCCGAAGCGCAGGTCGCTTAGCGCGGCACGCAAACACAAACGACATCATCCGACGAGCTCTTGTCACCGTCGGCGTTCCAGCTGTATTAGAACCCAATGGATTGGCACGCGACGATGGCAAGAGACCGGACGGCATGTCTTTATTTCCTTGGAAGGTGGGTAGGCCTTTAGTGTGGGATGCAACTTGTGTCGATACTCTTGCGCCATCCCATCTTCCAGGGTCGGCGTGCTGCGCTGGTGCTGCTGCTGCGGCTGCAGAAAACCTCAAGCGGCGTAAATATAATAACCTTATTAATAATTATATTTTCGAGCCGTTTGGGGTTGAAACCCTCGGGCCGTGGGGTCCGAGTGCGCATAGTCTCTTTAAGGAAATTTCGAAAAGACTGGTTGACACTTCCCATGACCCAAGGGCTGGCTTTTACTTTGGCCAGAGGATAAGCATTGCCATACAACGTGGCAATGCCGCCATTGTCTTGGGTACATTACCAGTCGACAGCGATGTGGATGAATTTTTCGACGCTATTTTTTAGTTTGTAATTAGTTTTAGTTAATTTAGTATATTATTTTGTTATTTTAGTGTTATCTTATAAAATGGAAATAAATTCTCATCGGAAAAAAAAAATTATGTAAACTTTAAGTTAATTTTCGATATACCTGCTTAATAAAATGCTACGACTTATCCGTTTTAGCTTGAAAAAATAAAGTACCGTATTTTCTATTTCCCAGCTAAAAATAACAAGCCTGATATATGAGCCCGTATTAATAATCTATTATTAATTTCAAGAACCTTAATTCAGTACATGTAGATGATAATGCGTCAACATATTTTGTTAGACAGCATTCATCATTTCGCCATCGTAAAAATTGCTAACTGGTAGTGTACTATTGCAAAACCATAGTAGTGAAGCTGATATTTCCCCAGAGGGTTGTGTTCGCCTACAATGTGGAAAACGCAGTGTAACAATAAAGCCTATTCACAGAGGTTTAGTAATATGTCCTCATAAGCATTGAGGTATCTAAACGGATTAAGGAGATTCATTCCGAAAACAATAATGCCCAGACGCTCAGTAGAATACAAGGAATTCCCCTAATCGGTATACGAAATTGTACCTACGTGTTTACGATACATTTACAGAGATAACGATTTCGATTCATCCCTCGCTCAACCACTTAGTAAAGGGCTTTATTTGAAAAATAACAATAGTTAGCGCGAGGAAAAATATCTCTTACAAAGTGGTCAGCTTACTGGGTTCGGCGTGTTGGGCTTCCCTTTCACTCTCTCACATAAAAA
This sequence comes from Apamea epomidion, assembly GCA_947507525.1. Classification (NCBI taxonomy): domain Eukaryota; kingdom Metazoa; phylum Arthropoda; class Insecta; order Lepidoptera; family Noctuidae; genus Apamea; species Apamea epomidion. Next base: position 10,863,954 of record OX382228.1, on the reverse strand, counting down.
TAGATGACCAAAATAACACTCCTAGGTGTCCTATTGAACTGAAATAATGATATAGTATATAACTAAAAATAACTAGATATATAAAATAGAGAGGATTGAACAGTTGAGTTACGGTTTAAGACATGTATTTTCTTAAAAGATTACATTAATCACTTACAGAAAATCACTAAGGTCAATATTTTTGGACAATGTTATTTGTAAGTCAATATCCTTTGTTATATTTTTTCTAATTAGGATGCAGGTGTTGTATTTATGGCTTTGCAATAAATTCATTGGTCCAGTTTCCTTATAATTTTTTTTGGTCGGTGTTAGGTAATCATATCGAAATAACGTTTTAATTAAATTTATTTTGTGATCTCTGTAGTTTATTTAAGTTGCTTTTAGCTGCTGATCCCCTTACTTTAATTAGGTAATCCAGATGAGGCTTGACCAAAGAGTTATAGATTGTGTACCGCACATGTCTAGGCAAGCATCATGATATGGGCCGTAGGGCACCTGATAGGAATAATAGTTTGCTTTGTATTTTTTCTATATGCGGCTTCCATGTAAGTCCACTGTCAAGTAGTAGGCCCAGATATTTATTATCTGAGTTCGTTTTGTTTATTATTTCACCGTTAATTGTTAATGGACTATATATGGTAATATGGTACCACTTTTTTGTTTTTTTTATGTGAAAATAATATAATTTGTTTTTGAAGCATTTATGGTCAGCAAATTTGACTGGAGCCAAGTGTGTAGGATGTCCAAATCATGTTGTGCTTCATTCATAACTACATCTATCGAGTCGCCAAAATAGAACAGGCTAGTATCGCCAGTGTACAAAGTAATTTCTCTCTTTAGCCCAATTTCATATATACTATTTATATTAATTAAGAATAGTAATGGGCCCAAAATTGAGCCTTGGGGTACGCCACAGGCAATAAGTCTAGGTGTGCTTTGATGGTTACCGATTTTAGAAATTTGGTTCCTATTTGTAAGATATGATTTGAAAATATCGTATGCTGTATCTGTAACACCCAAATCTTTCAGTTTTTTAATAGTATTTCATGGTTGACGGTATCAAATGCCTTTTTTAGATCAATGAATATTCCTAGGCCTATTTTTCGATTATCGATATTGATCCTTATATTTGTCGCTAGGTCAACAGTCGCAGAGATAGTATTGGACTTTGGTCTGAAGCCGTATTGTTTTTTAAATAGAAAGTCAGTGACAGTTAGAAATTGGTTTAGACGGTTATATAGAACTTTTTCATAGACTTTAGATAGTACTGACAGCACGCTAATAGGTCTATAATTACTTTGATTCATTTTGTTTCCAGATTTAAATATGCGACTTACTTTCGCACGTTTAAGACAAGTAGGAAAATATCCTTCGCTCAAACATTTATTGATGCAATTTGCTAGGTATTTTGCTATTAAATCTTTAACACATTTTATAGTTTTTGTGTTAATCCCATCTAGACCAGAACTAGTGTTTGTTTTTAGCTGATTCAGTATTTTTATTACTTCATTTGTACTAGTTGAATTTAGTTTTGATAATTGATCATGGTTTGTTTTAAGTTTACTAATTGTTGGATTCCGCAATGCGTAGTTATTAGTTATTAGTAGTAGAGTTTTTTGGTATTTTGATAGCTAGATCGCTTCCAATTGTTGAGAAAAAATAACTAAAACACTCGCAAATTTCTCTGATGCCTGTAGTTTCACCCGAAACGGTATTAATTTTTGATAGCCCACTGCTAACTTCCGTTTTGTTTTTTGAGAGTCTGTTAATTAATTGCCACATTTTTAAAGGATCCCTCTTAGTCTTCGAAAGATTTACTATAGTACCTATTTTTGGCATTTTGGATGTTGATGAATATAGTATTTCTTTTATGTGTAAATTATTGTTTCAGTAGATTATTATCAGAGGGGCAATTCTCGTAATTTGAAGAACGTTCACAGTCTGATCTGTCTCAATCTGTCAAAAACACCTCTAATTTCCCTACATTTTGACAACTTTTTGACATTTGTTTGTCGCCGAGATGAGAATGCGACTAGATTTTGAACGTTTTAAATTACGAGGATTGGCCTTCTGGTGTTTGTTTTAGTGTTTGCCATAAGTAGTTTCTTTCATTTATCAGGGTAATGAGGTTGCTATTTATCCATTCCTTGCATGGTGTATTTAGCATCTTGGTTTTTGGTGTCTTGTTTATAGATATTGCACCCAGTAGTGTAGCTTCTAGGTCATTGTGGTCAAAGATATCCTTGGTTTCCATAATATCTCCTACAGTTGTGTATAATTTTGAATAATTTACCGACTCATACTGTACACGTTGTATGCATTCAGGCTCAGTCATATTTATCTCAAGATATATTTGTTTATGGTCAGAGCCTGAAGAATCAATAACTGTCATTTGAAATGTATTGTCGTGTAAGCTGGTAGCCACATCTATGATAGTTTTTGTAAAAGCTGTTTCACGTGTAGAATATTCTAAAGTGATTTTATTTAAGATTTTTATATTATTTTCCTGTAGCATTTGCTTATATTCTTTTACAGGTTTTTCAGTGCTGAGCAGGTTCAGGTTTAGGTCACCGAAAATTACAGTTCGTGTTCTTTTTGAAAGGTGATGATTGTAGTTCTCAAGAAATTTGGACGTATTTGCTGCTGGTTGTTTATATAATAGCCCCTATATCCAGAGCGAGGGGGTTTAGATTTACCCATAAGAAATGGTTTCCGTCTTCACAGTGTTCGTCTACAAACTCATGTTTTAAGTCAGCGCGGCGTGGATGTATATGGATACACCACCACCTCGCGAGTTTTTTCTGTAGTTGTAGTAGTGTTTATAGTGTGGTAATACGAGTCTTTGAGCTTCATCTTCGTCTTTTATCCAAGTCTCGGTTAACACAATCACATGAACTTTTGTTTGAAATTATTCTATAACACACCTTATTTCATCTACCTTGCCGGGCTTTACCAGACTCCGAATATTTGCATAGAGAAATTTCAGTGATTTGTTTTTAATAACTATATTATCGTATGACTTACAGACTTTATGGATTATAAACTGGTTTTTATAGGCACTATCTCTTGCATTTCCTCCTACTTCTAGATTTTTGGTGATTGTGGATGGTTCTGTTGTTTTACAATTTTAGGTATTCCTTTTTGATATTTTATGGTTAAATCTTTCTGTCCATTTTCTATACGTTGTCGCAGCTCCTCTAGTAATTTTAGCATCGCCTGCTTTTGATTTGGGGTCTGATCAGAATAAATTTTGATGTTGTTGTCCTTCAGATTTGCTTTTTTCTTAAGTATAATTTGTCCCGTTTCTTGAGTTGAGAAGGAAACTTCTACGGGACGTATTTTATTTTCGTTATATTTTCCTAAACGTATAATTTTTTCCGGTTCAGAGCAAACAGGGTCTATAGTTAATGTGATGTTTTTAACCTCGTTTATATCAACATCTTTTTTTTTCTCCATGTTATCCGAGTGTGGTTCTACAATGCCAAATATTACGATATTTTGGCTACGTTCGGTACGCTCCTGGATTTCAGTAATTATTTTGCCGCATAAACTAGATGCTGCGTTTTCCAACGATGTTGATCACGAGTTGACATTACATTGTAGGTTATGAACATCGTTATCTAGACATTTGATTTTTTCTTGAGTATTATCAACAGTAGTAGTTAAGCTTTTTATTTCCGATTTCAAATTCTTGTTTTCAGCTATTAATTGTTCCGTTGTTGACTTAATGTCCCTAAACTGTCCTTTAATAGAGGATATATCTTGCTTTATAGTGTCAAGACTATCAGCCTGGGATTTCCCAAAATTATTAAGTAATCCTATAATTTCCTTATGGAATTAGCCAATTGATATTCAAAATCATCATCTGGTGTTTTTCTCTTTCGTATTGATATAAGTATTTCTGGACTCAGACTCTGTAAACCCGAGAGTTGATAGGTCAGGCTGAGATCTACTAGTTCCAGCATTGGTACTAACGCCATCATTGTTCGTATTTGTATTTGTAAGCGAATGTAAGACATTCATGTTCTCAGATACTAAAACTGTATTTTCTGCTCCGCTTATTTAATACGTGTACAACTTTAATGAGTTTTTGATTTATTTTAAAATAGTATCCGAAGTAATAACATAAAGTAAAAGGGTTTCTTTGTAGTGTTGTAAAAAAAAAAGTACAATTAGTAGGATGGCACGTTGACCTTTCTAGTAATTCATCTGCCAGCAGGCGCACTCGTAGACCATTGATTTATTTACCGACTTTATTATTCCTCCGCCACACAAAATATAGGCGATATTTTGTCTGGCGGAGGGATATTAAAGTTGAACGCACTCCATGCCCGGTCACCGTTCATAGATTTGAATATATTTTTTTGAAGTTTTTGAATTGCTTTCTGATACAAAATATTGTTTTAAATTGTTGTTACGAAATAACTAAATCAAATCAAATTCAAAACCGTGTCTCATCGATTTGTGCATTATGTAGTCTGTTTAGTGACAGTGACTTTGTGGGAAAGTTATGTATGTTTATTTTCTGTCAATTCCAGTATCAGTGATACTAAACCTACGTTTCCTCTCTATCTCGCTCTACTTCCACTTGTCTGGCTGTTGTTTTTGTGAGGTTGTGAGAATCTTATTATTCGAATATAATTTTCAATCCCTAGACTTACCACCTAACATATCAATAACTCTGTAACCAGCCGCTAGTCCCTTGCGGTCGAGCAAAAAGTCAACGCGTACACTTTTATCAATTACATTTAGGTAACATATGTTATTTTGGTAAAGAAATGTTGATATTTCGTCCCACAAGACCCATTGTCGTGTAAGTAGGGTAGTAGTATCGATCGCACAACTCAGTTATTGTCGTAGTTATCGTTTTTCCTGAGTCACGTATGCTCCAGGGTATACTCTTGGGACAGAATTAGCCATTCGCGATCCAAGCAATTTTTGTAATACTAAAGGGCCGACAATAATTTATGATGCTTTTGATAATATTACACAATTTCACGATCTATAATCCTGTTCCTCGAGGTCTATGAGGATATTAAGGCTGGCAAGTCAGATCTTATTAGAAGATTGAATGATGGAAACGTTGAAGATGCTTTTGCAAATTATATGAAGTTATTTTGCTTTGTTGTGAGAGCGATGTTTAATGAAGTGCTTGACAAAAATTCGTTACAGTATTTTTTCATTGGTCGCGAGCACAATGATTGATTAGGTAAAAGAATCCCCCGTGCCCGTATGAAAGACGTAAGTGAAAAAGGTATATCATATTTATATCCTCCCCTGCCGACGTATTTAGAAAATAAAAGACCTGTGCCTACTGCTTTGAAAACAGCGGTACTTCAAAGAAAGGTATTTATGATCCCGTTATTACAAAATTGACTTTGTCTGGCTTATATTAAAGCTTTTTCTGCTGTGACTATGAATAAATACATCCAGGTAACTATTTGGTAGGATTCTTCAGGAAAACAGCATATTTTTCTTGTTGTAAAAGCTCTACTTAACCAGATCTACGAGCACCGCTTTATAAATTCAAATATTATGTATGCATGTCACATGACCAAACCTGATTTAAAAGAGTACCTTACATCTCCTTGCAAGAATAATACCCACTCTTGAAATGAATAAAGCCGGGTTTTATTTTACTTCATTCAACATGAATGTTTCCGCAAAAGGCCACAGTAGGAAATTGCCAAAGATTGTTCATCATGTCATTCAATTTCTTGGTTGCAGTTGTGAAAGGTTCATGTGTAGTTTTATTTTTGTAGACGTCCCCTTAGCGTACTGTTTGCCTTCTATTGAGCTTCTGTATGAAATGTGACATTTACTGTTTTCTTTAAAACCCCAAGCCAAAAGTCGAATCGCTATTAATTTTTGTACGATATCAACAATACGTATTCAAAACAACATCAAAAACAAGGAGCCGTTAATCTGACACGGAACAATGGCGTCCAATCCCATTGGTCGGTCCGTCCCAGTCGGGATACGTCCATTTCAAATTAGTTTAACTTTGGACGGTTTGTTTATTTTTCATTTATCTGAGGCACGGAAAATGGTACCTTTACTTTTTAAAGCTCAGTTGTTTCAATGTGAAATAACGGATAGATGCAATTTTTATACAAACATTTGTACCAGATTGAAAGTTACTTTTTAAAATTAGGTACTGTAAATTTTTCGATCATGTTTAGGTCGTTCGTAGAATAAGTCAAGTTAAGTAATTAAGTCATGAATTTGGTTGAGGCTTTAATAAATGTTCATAGATTTGATAACACAGATTATGTTTGCTTAACTTTAGTTTCGAACGTAGAAATATTATTTGAAACGAAGGTTACGTTTCACGTATTTCAGAGTACCGCCTGCGTTAATCTCAGCTACGAGTATTAAAGGCAGCACGACAATTATAATGTACGTTATGCACAGTTTCGTGAGCGCATCCCGGTGCGCTTCATGCATCGGTGAGTCGGCTCGCGCGGCGTGGTACCGCCACTCAGACGGGTGGCGCGGCGCCCCGCCCCCCGGCCCGCGCCGCTCCCCCTGGGACTCCCTCCCCAGCCTTCGCCATGAAGGCAGCCTTAACGACTCCGGCTACAGGAGCAACAGGGCTGACAGCTTCGAGCAAAGGTATTATATAGTTCTATGGTGGATCTTATTTCGAATGGTTTTACGGCACAAACATCACTTGACGACGGCGAGCAACATACCGTACAGAGTTTCTAAATATTTAAGTATTCTTACTTACTCCTTTCCTTACTTTTTTCCTTATACAGTAAACAAAGTAGAAATAATGCACTGTAAACATTATCTTCAGCATGTCATCCCTCACGTTTTATTTATTTACTTGCAAATTTCATGTAATAAATACGGCCCCAACCGAAACTCAATGTTCATTTTAACAATTTATGTCACTGAAGAAGATTGGCAGTGAAATCCGAGTCCAAATGAAGTTCTCATTACTTGCCTGTTCATCGGAACCCGGCCCGAAATGGAATGAACGGATTTTGATTCCCCTTGACAGGCCTATTTTTAATACTTTATTCATTAGGTGAAATGGAAAACGAAAAGTTTCCAATACGGCTAACTTTAACTTGTTCTGAAAGTAAAATTAATCGGTCGATTCCGTACTTACCTATGTGCCGGCGACATTTTTATGTTCGGTCTTTGCATTTGATTATAATACCGAATTTCTGAAGGACTATTTTTTTAATTTAATCTGCTGGAATCTTATGTCAAATTATATAATTGGTAACGTATGATTTGACTGAAGATTTACTTATACCTAGCATTCAAAGTTATTAATCAAATCGAAGCCTACAGATTTTTACAATTGGTATATATAAATTAAATACATAATAACTTTATTAAGTAATATAATAGGTATATCTGAACAAGTGTAGGAACCAAATTATTTACAAAATTCAAAGAATTACTCAGTATAAGTATCTCAACTCGCGACTCCAACAAAATGTTTCATTATTTTACAGGATCTGACGTTGACCTACAAACAAAATTAACTTTACTCCCATAGGAAGTAAATTTTGTTTATAGGTTTTCTCTACACAATAAAAAAGTTTTGTAATTGTACGCAAAATCACGATTACAATACCAAAATGTTTGTTTACTTTAAACTAGGCAGGCAAATATTACTGACGACCGATGTAACTATTCAAAAAACACTTTCTAATTCTCGCGGGAAGATGAAAATTGGAAAGTTGGCCCAAAACGTAAGCCAAAAGGTATTTCATGTTTTTTTTCAAGTAACGAGGGTCCCATGTGTCTTTATTTCCGCTGAGGATACATGAATATGTACATTTCCACATTCTATCAAGGCTGTCTTGCCAAGTAACGTGCTGTTGACTAACTAAAAGGTCGTTTTATCACTCGATAAAAGATAAATATTTGGCAAAAGTGTCAATCAAATCTGTTCTTTTTTTTCCATTTTAATTTAAAACCCCGCGCCAAAGTTCAACACAAATCCGTTAATCAAGTAAAGTTAAGAAAGGGTTAATATTAAGCTTCTGTTACAGGGGTGTTTTCGACCGCCAAGACAGCGTTCGTTCGGAATACACAAGCGATCGTGAATCTACCCGCTATGGGATTGTTCAGCAAGCTTCCATTGATAGCACCGACTCCAGGATTTGCTACTTGACATCGAGTGAGGTAAGTTACTCTATTGATTTCTCCCTCCTCCTCATCCTATTGTTCTTACTGTCTATAGCCAAGACAAGCTTATCTTAAGAAAATAAATTTATGTATGAAGTAAGTATCTGGTTTATTGCGGACATGCCATACGTTTTATTAAATTAATAGCATACATTTATACGTATTACGATCATTTGGTGAAGGAAACCAGATTTTAGTGTTATCTCTACATTCATCTACCATAGTTCACTTAACTTGCTAAAACTAAAGGTTTATCCTTATAAAGATTCTCCCAAGAATAAGAAAGAATAGGTACTTAAGACTATTTAGGTAGGTAACTCCATAGGCAAAGGATGAAGATCTCGGCACTCTAGCCTCTGTTTGTATTAATGGTATGGAATGGTGGTGGTGGTGGTAGTATATATAAATTTATTTGTTAAAATAAAGACTCTTGTATCTTTACCAATAAGGAAGCAAAGACTTCATAGCTTTGCATAGTAGACCCTCCCATATGAAAGTAGCACAGGGAAAATTAGCTTACGAATCTATTTATATGCCCCGTTTGGCATAAAAAAATGTTACCAATAGTAAGCAAAATGATTCGTTTTGTTTTATAGGAACCGAGCATTAGTTAATTAAGTCAAACTAATGTAAGCAATATATAATACACGTTGTGATTTTCATAAGATTATTGCGTAATCGTTCCGAAATTGTCTGAAATCTAATTGTGAATTCTAAGGGTTACCTACTCTAATACACATCTTACCAAATCTATTCACGTATTTTAAAGCCGAAAGCAAATCGATTTACTGAAGCAAATACAGTTATTCGTTTTGTTTTCACGTAGGCTAGAGGAAAGCATTATGAGAAATAATTAAAATGTATCGCTAACTTTATTAAGACCCCTCATTACCTTTATTAATTAGCCCTTATCGTCCCTCTGTTAAGCAGAGGCCTTTCACTAAGTCTTCCACAACGTATTAAAGGCGCCGAGGTTTTCTCTCTACCTTTTGCGACGTCTACATTACCACCCAAAGGTTTTCCTCGTTTATATTTTTGCCAACAGATTTTCCCGGTTTTCTTTCATTTTGATGCAATATCTAAAAATGACACAATTGTAATAAAGTAAATTCTTGATTAATTTCCGATTTATAGATACCTTCCTGTAAAATTTTCAGGAGCCTAGAAAAATTAAGTCTTAAGCCTCAAAAAACCGAAATTATTTTAGATTATGGTGACATTAACCTTCAAATCCTATAAATTATAGCTGAACGCACTTCCAAGCTTTAATAATCTCACATCAGTGGGCAATCTATATGTAAAGTAGGTACCTGGTCTACTGGTTTTTGAATTAATTTTATGTTTTTTGAGCCATTATGTACATAATGAAACAGTACTATCTCATTTGCCTATGCTGCCCTACCCTGATTGACGATCTCAATAAAGTTGAATTAATTTTTTTCATGGCAACCTTCACTACGACACAAAAAACTGGCCTTTTGATGAAACGCATTAGTCAAAATAATCTATGTACCAAAATTCTTTAACTGTATCAGTAACTTTACCAGTATCTGAATAAAAATAAAAAATATTTTTTTTTATTCAAGTATAAAGTAAAGTAAAAATATGATTTACGTTAATTACAATCGAGGAAAGTTAAATTCTAACTGTAATATCGACCTGCCTGATCTAGGTTTATGAAAAACCTGTGTTTCAGGCCATCAATTTACATCAAACATTTAAAAAGAAGACAACAATAAATGTATTAGAAGTTAAATTGAAAAGAAGGTATAATTTTTTTTTACTGACTTAAACAGTTACTATTTGGAAAACAAAAAACTAGATTATGTAAGATATACAGCAATGTTTAAATCAATTAACGAATAATATTAAAGTACATAAAGTGGAGACTATTATTAATTAGGTAAAGGAAGAGACTTAGAGTAGGTAGATAGATTTTATTTTAAAATTTCTAGTAGTTTTTCCGTGTCTGCATAATTGAGTTTTGCCAAATATTCCTGTACTAGTAAATTACACCTATTATAACTGAAACTATACATCTTTAGCACTCTGTTAAATTGGTTATGCAAATAGGGTCCTAAAAATAAATAAAATCGATTAGCAAAAGCATGTTTAGTCAGAGAGTTAGCACAAACCAAATCTTTTCTTCTCCTATCTGAAGGTACTGGGTTAAAATAAAGGTCAGTGTGTTGGAATAAAATTACTTTCAAAATAAATAATTGAGGTACTGTTAGCACCTTGCATGCCATATAAAGCTCCTGTGTAGGAAATCTAAATGGACGAAAAGTAGCAACCTTTAAAACTGCTCTTTGGGCGCGTTCTAGGTGCAGTAAAATTGATTTAGCGGCACCACCCCAGGACGTTATACAGTAGGTAATAATAGATTGACACAAAGCTAAATAAACCTGTCTAATTAATTTAAAGTCGGCAATGTTACGTAAGTTTTAAAAATGTACACACATCAACACCGTCTAGGGATATTTTGTATAAAGTTATTAAACTCAAAAAATACTGGCCAGTTTTAAATTCATTTGAAGAAAGCTTATTTTGTTAACCTTTTTGAACGATTCTAAATTTGAATTTGAAAAAATAAATTAAAAACAAAAGACTTACGCGGCATAATGGTAGCGAAGTCCGAAGGTTTCATTTACCTACAGTAGTTTTTGGCTGTTTTTTTGTGTCAAATTTAAGTTTTATAACAAGTTATCGGTTAATTTCGAATTAATGTTATTGTGTGCATCATGCAGCGGCGCCATTTAACGAGAGAGAAAATGTTAAGGGCAGTAGGCATGCTCCAAACTGGGGCTACTCAACGGAGTATTGCTGAGGAGATTGGAACAAGACAAAACGTGATATCAAGGTTATGGTCACGTTATCGTGCTACTGGTGATGTGGCTGAAAGACACCCAGGCGGGAAGCGTATAACCACTCAACGACAAGACTGATTTTTGCAAGTTGCCGCGAGAAGACAACCAAATGTTACGGCCATGCAGTTGGTTCAGAGGCTCCAGTCAGAGCACCAGTTGCTTGTGAGTGACCAAACTGTGAGGAGAAGGCTGCATGAAGCTAACCTTCATGCTCGCAGACCGCTTCGTACTCCAGCACTACGCCGAGGAAATCGTGGACGACGACTAGAGTGGGCTCGTGAACATTTGCTCTGGGAAGATAACCAGTGGTCTGTAGTGCTGTTTACCGATGAGTCCCGGTTCGGTTTCCATCCCGATACACGTAGAGTACGTGTTTGGCGAGTTCCTGGTCGTGAGAGCCTTCTGCAACATCCTCAGGAAGTCTATTCATACCACGGCGGGACAATTATGGTTTGGGCGGGAATTCGTGTTGGTGTAAGAACCGACCTCGTTTGGATCAGAAACACCATGACGGCTGAAAAATACAGTAACGAGATGCTAGTACCAATAATCTACCCCCATCGACTACAAATGGGCCAAGAATTCACGCTCATGCACGATAACGCCCGTCCGCACACAGCGAGAGTGGTGACGAGCTGGTTGCAGGAGCACGACGTATCGGTCTTAGGCTGGCCCGCTCAATCGCCTGACCTAAACCCGATAGAACACGCGTGGGACATGCTCCAAAGAAGGGCTTTGAGGAATTTCCCTGCAAACATTGCGACAGAAGAGCAACTTTTTTTGAATCTTAGCCGGACTTGGGACAATATACCGCAGAAGACTTGGATAACTTAATCCAAAGCATGAAAAACCGTTGCAGGACCGTTATTAACGTCATGGGTGGTTTTACTGACTACTGATTTTTCACATAACTGTTAAAAACAGATTAATTTTTCCTTATTTTTCACTTTTTCTTGAGAAACACATTCATTGTTAGTTTTACCATTATTTCACGTTTTTTCTTTATTTGAATAAAAAATTGTTTACGCAAAAAAAATAGTTTTCTTTTATTGTTGGAGTGTAGTCTGATAAATGGGCTTTATAAAAATATATGCATGTTGTATGTTATTTTTAATAAATTTTGAGTAAATTGAGTAAATCCAAAATATCCCTAGACAGTGTTGATGTGTGTATATTAGTTTGCGCACTCTGATGCATAATAAATCGATGTGTTTGCGGAAGTTCAAATTTGTGTCAATCGTTACGCCAATATATTTAATATGGTCGGTTTTAGCTAAAGTGGGAAAAGTGCACGCAATGTCAGCATAATGTAATTTGCAATTGTTATGCGCTTGAATGATTAGGTTAGTGAGCACCAACGCTTACTAACCTAATCATTCAAGCGCATAACAATTACATACTTACACTAATCCAAATTAGTCTTTCTCATTGTAAATAATAGGTACTTGGTTTTATCTGTATTTAATGTTAAGAGATTTTTGAGAAGCCAATTGGATACAGTATTAAAACCATTCTGTTCTACCTCATAGACTTCGGCCTTTGAATTAGCTGCGAACAGTAGAGCTGTGTCAACCGCATATGAGATAATTACACCTTTTTGGAGTGTCAAATTGCACAGGTCATTTATATAGATTAAGAACAAGGTAGGACCCAAAATACTGCCTTGTGGGATTCCATAACAGGTATTCTTTAGTTCAGAACTCATGCACTGACCTATTTTTACACACTGATGGCGGTCGGTAAGGTAATCAGATAATAGTTGCAATTGTACTCCCCGTATTCCCAGCATTTCCAGCTTGTTTAAAAGCAAGTACAAGAAATGGTGTCAAAAGCCTTGGCAAGGTCTAAAAATATCCAATATACATGCCGTTATCCAGGTTTATGCTTATAAAAGTTGTCAGTTGGCGAAATATGCAATGTGTTAATATGTTGTGTTGGTGAATATATGCAAAAAGGTGACGAAGTGTTATCTACTCAGTTAGGCGTGTAAAAGTAGCTTTTATTCGCAAGCGATTTAAATGTAGACATAAGATTCGCTAGTTATTTATAGCATAGTACACAAGCCAAACAAAATGTAAAATAGTGATGGTCGACAGTCCGGAGGAGCGAGATCTGGGATGTTCGCCCGAGTTCGGAAGCAATCGGCGGAGCCTGCGCGGCAGGCGCGCTGCGCACTCAACTCCTCCAATCGTATCCTGAACGTAGTATTAAAAATATTATTTTGAGGTTAACTTCTCTCTAGTATTATAATGAATTGAGGCTAATCGTGGGTTTCAAACACCTAAATTTGTTGCAAAATAGGCGTGTCGAATGTCGCGAAAGAGAACATTAAACCGAAAATTGAGACGTTTTGTGTGTGTAAATACAAAGCTTTTACTGTCAAGTGCACGGACAAAGAAGAGTTGCGTCGTCCTCGCTACGTTAAGCTGCGATACTCAGTTGTAATTTCATGGTTGTTATAGTTAAACTACAAATCGAATGAAACTATTGTGAAAATACGTAAATTATTTATAAACATATCCTACGTGTTAAAGTGAAGTCAATTCAAAGGCCTACCTACCTACGAGTGAATTGTTGACTTATACGAATGTTCCATTTGCATTAACAATAAGGAGATATTTAATATAATTAAATATATTACATGTTGCTAATCAAGTAGAGTTCCTGCCTGTATATCGCTTGATCCACCTGTGATATTTCGTCTTCGTAAATGTGAATGTTAACCTCTGTGTGTAGGTGTTTTCTAAAGCTGCCAATTCTAAGTAAATATTCTATTGTAACTCATAGAGTGTTCAATGTTATTTTGTTTATATTGTAAAAATCAGTCATAAATTTATATAAATAACTCAGACTCGTAAATATTTACTGTTGTTAGATGTAATATAAATATAAACAAACAAAAAGTAGACTTCCTTCAAGACAATTGCTAAGCGACATTGAATAATATATAATGTTTGTACTATAACTTGCATGGGGGCCATCAAATCTAAGAATGCTGTATTCTTGAAGGTATATTTTTTATTCATAATACATATTTTAGAAAAATCCATTTGAAACTCTCAGCATAATTCAACAAGATGCAATTTCAATTAACGTGTTCACATGTTTTAGAAACTGTCATAAGACTCCTGTGTTGTGAGCTAAGCATACAATTTCACTTGATAATAAGAAAACTGCTTGTCATAAAAATAACTATTGAACCAGCAACATTAGAATTGTCTAATTGGCTACTTGATTCGATTGTTATTTTTGTTGTTGTGCCTACTTATTTATCTCAAACAATTGAATACAACTTTACCATTAGATCCATAAATAAAAAGATGTACCTATGACCTTGCTTAAAAATGAAAATCCTGGCTCCTACACTTTCCTTGGGGAAAGGCAAGGTTTATTTTAGCTTGTTTGTTGAGCCACCCTCTCTATTTCACTGTAATGGGATACTGAAGGCCTAATGTTTATTCTTGAACGCGGCCGCGAAGGTACGGCCACTGTAAATTGTGTCAAGGTCGAGTTTCTATTGATCCCCTTCTTTCGTAGCGAGAGCCAGCCCGTCCCATGTGTTTTCCGGTTTATACATTCTGATGTGTATAATTATTTCAAGGTACCCAGCGGACAAATTGAATAAAAAAGGGTTGGATACTTGGAAGTGATTTTTTATTGTACAAGATCTTTTTTGTTCTTAATGTTCATTATACGTTTTTTATTTGGGTCCCCATTATTTTATTTTCCTTTTATTTTAAAAGCCTAGTCAATTTCTTTTCTGCTTTACTGTACCTACTTATAGATGGAGCCTTTTTGAAAATATTCGAAACGGCTGCATCTATAGGTGTAAGATTTGTTGCCTGTAAACAATCTGGTACCTAATAATCTAATAAACAGCAACAGAAATCTCTATAAATGACAAAGTAAGAAACAAAAACTTTTAATTTACAATCAGCTTCATGAAACAAAATATAACTTCTTGGTGTTAGAGTGGACTTACTTTCTTCATTAGTTATTTTTATGGTTGTCGCATTTTTTTTATATTTATGCGCTATGCACTTTTATTATACGGTATATTTTGGGTGGACCTTTCACAAAATAAATTGTACCACCCACATTTTTGGAGTTCTTAATGAAAGGTGTTCATTTTAACAGTCCCTTTGAACATTCTAAAAAGTTATGACTGGCCACTTGTGTTGCCCAATTTTAAGCGGTACACACGGAGTAATTATTTTGTTGAGCCATAATTAATCAACGGTTTTATAATTTTCACGAATTGTTGAAAATTAATTAAAATGCGAACTGTTATAATGGTCAATTTTGTTTCTTTATTTTCCAAAATAAACCTCTTATTTACCCAGTAATAAATATTCCAAGATTCTAATCCATTGCTCATAAAACAGCGTAGTTTCGCTTTTTCCTCTAGTCTAATCATAAAACAGTAGATATCATTATTCATGCAACATGAAAATAACACAAGAATGATAACAAAAACATTTATAAGTGTCAAATATGAAACATTTTTCGCTAGTGACTAAATAAATGGCTGAGAAAACAGCTCAACATGATGTATATCCGCAGGAAACATGTAATACGTTGAAGACAGGTTATATATCGTAGGTAACGCAAACCCCATTTGTTGTGAAAGCTTTTATAGGTGGCCATAAACCTACAGCGTTTATTCTTTTTACAAAAATTATATCAAGTTTAATATTTCCATAGGAAATTAACTCTCAAAGATGATTGTAAATGTAGAGTAATTTATTAATAATAACTTTTCTGTTACAGGTAAGTCACTTTTAATTTATTTCTTCAGTACTCAACATTACGGTAAGTACTTAGTTATAATAATTAGTTAGGAAAACGAGAATTTATGAAGATGAAAAAGTTTGATATTTTAATTGTCACGGCACCTTTCTGTTTAATTTTGGGATCACATGGCAGTTTCATACTGCATTTGTTTACAGTATCAACCACAAAATATCTATGGTATGAACAATGGGTTTTCGACGAGTGTGTGATGCCCACTTTTTCCGTAAAGTATCTTATTGACCACCACCGAGTGAACGGAGAGTTTCAGACTAACGAGGGGTAACGATTGCAAAGTATAATTTTGAGTTTCATAGCATGGATTGATGAAGAAAGGATTTAAAAAAAAACAGACATTTACGCAATTGCTTATTCAGAATGTTATATTATAAGAATGGTATTACAGCTTGATAAATTGACGGGATTGATTGTTTAACCGGGTTTCCTTTTTAGCTTTCTTGTTGGAAATGTTTATTAGGTCATAAAACCAGTGCTTATGTTAATAAGCAGGCCAAACCTTCGTAAAACTTTAAAAAAACAACCATTTTTATATATCAATTCATTCATGAACACAATTTACTAACATTCACAAAGTAATTTAATTACTAACATCGAAAACCAAATCAAAACACTGACCTAACTAACTCAATTTAGCAAGTAGAGCTCTGACCTGCAAAAACACAGGTCACTCATAACGTAATAGCTCAATAATGTTGTTATCATCATTTTAGGATATATACAAACATAAAATCAAGTTTAAAACCCTACTATAGGCATTATTCCTGTAAGCCTACCCTGTGGAGTAACTACGAACATTTCGGAAATTGCTTTCTCAGTGTAATTGCAGTGATAGATGAAAAAAAACATAGCTCTTTCCTTTCTCAAATACGGTCCGTATAAAAATACATTTCAGTGCCATTCCGCAAAAGTGGCCCGTCTCATATTGTTGCTATTTATTTTATACCTACCCCACGGCAACTACTGTAAAATACGTTCTCCCCTTTTTCTTGCCCGTAGGTTTCAAGTACGGTTAAAGCCAGTTTTTATAGAGTTGGAGCCATTAAAATTAAATCGTAAGTTACAATGTAAGTACTCTTCCTACCTACTCATATCTACATGTAGTAACTTAGTGCAGTAATTTTAACTTTAGTGATATCCGCTTGACGAAATATCGATGGAAATCTGACAAAGAGATTGTGATAAAAACTTAGCAATTTTACAAGGTTTACAGTCAAAATTATTTTGTACGAATATAAGAGTCGTGAAAAGTTAGGAATAAAAGAGTACCCACCATTTGATTGTTAAGTAGGTTTGTTCGGTAAAACTAGTTTAAATTCAGAAACGAAGCTCGTATACAAGAGATTATTGTATTGATCGTACTGGCCGTCATTATTCCGTAATTGCCTGGACAGTCTCTCAAAATCCTTGCGAAACGGACGTTTCGTTGGAAATCAAATTGAGAACACGTCGTGCACTGGCCATGTCAGGTCTTGTTGCAGGCCGATGGCCCTCGGTCGCTTCGGTCGCCTCGGTCGCTCGCATCGATGTCGCATCAAGCTCTGCTCCGCTTCGCTTGCTACGTGCATCGGCCAATGCACGTAGCAAGCGAAGTGGTAGCGGGACGCGCGCGGGGCGGACGCGTGACGCGCGGGGGACTGTAAAACCTTACGCCTGCGCCCTGCCGCCAGCGCCATTTATCCTCTTGTAACATACTCTTGGTTCGTTTGCTAGGTCAATTATCTTTAACGTATTGAAGCTAGGATGGAACGTATTATAGTTACAGGTTGCTATAAATAAATCTTGATTTAGCTACAGTTTCACATGAAAGGTAAGCTTCGTGCATGCAATAATCGTTTACCTTTTAATGGGATTAATAAATGTTGGTATGTACTTACGTCGTTAATCACATTTGTTCATGAAAGCTTACCAAGTCATTTATAATATCGTCCGATAAATTTTGAAAAGGTAGGAGTTTCATTAAATCGATTGCGATGCTCAGCCAGACAAGCAATCATAATTTATGATTAATTAACTTTGCTTGTTCACTGCGTGATTTTCCAACTTCCTCGAAAATACAGATAGACGATGGAAATGTTAGCTACCAATTATTCTAACTCATTAAGTTTAAATGTGTTTTGAAGCTGTTGCGTAATGGGGAAAGAAATTTAATTATTTTAACTTAACTACGTTTTTACGCAACTTCCCCAGAGCATTTCATTATGGAAAAAGATAACCCTAGTTAGTTACAATACCTACTCTTATAACAAAATACGTTCTCCCTTTAACACGTGTGAAACACATAAAAAATAATAGGGGGTGAGGTCCATGCGTCCAGGTTTCGGGGGGAGGTGCTCTGATGACATTTTGTTTACTAATGATTGATCGCTGGACAATTACGTGTGATGGAGGATATTTATATAGCAAACAAGCTCATGTCGACAAATAATTCTAAAATAAATCTACCACATTAAACAACAACAAAAGCTGTAATTTTTTATGAACTTTTTCTCTTTTTCTTCTAAGAAAATACTTAAGAAAACTTAGTATATAATACACTCATGACTCGGTAACGCCTAGATTGTTGTGCCGTAACGTTCACTTATTGCTAATGTTATTAGTTTCCCACCGCGTGTTTTACAATGAAAGGAACTCGTCTATATTACCGCGCATTTACCAATGTCTCACAAATTAATTAATAACCTACTTGCACGAAATAGGTGCGATATTTTCTTGCTCTCCAATACCAATGTAATATATTACTGGGAGAATACCTAATCAGTAGGATTATAGTACCCTTTTCAACCCAATACAGGTACAATGACTGTGAATATATGTATTAAAAGGTCGACCGTTTCCATGCCTCCGCTAAATAAAACAAAAAATATATTCAATAGGATTTCATGTAGGCACGAATTCCATTTACTGCTTATGAAGACCCACAGTTTGAATCTAAATGAAAGCGTTGAGCTGCTGAAAGATTGACGAGAAGAATCTGTAATCAATGCAGAGTGCAATATTCCCAAGAAAACTATCGACATTATTTAGGTAATCGATAGTATACCATTCACTTTGTTTCACAATTTAACAACCAGTTTTATTATACATATTCTTGAAAATATTTAATTATTACATCTTCAAATATTTTTATCGTTTTATAATAACATAATAAAAGACAAACGATATCTTAAACAATTATGCGACTTTGGCAGATCAGACCAAAACTTGCTTTCAAACTCGAGCAAGAAGTTAAATAGTATCGATTACGATAACTACTATAGATCTAACCCTAACCTACCTCCCACCGCATACCTCGGGTTTAAGTAGCATCATACTAAACCCCACTCATAATCTGAGCAGGTAAGTTGGTTTGGTGATAGCACTAAACCTTACCTCCAAGATTATGACATTAACCATTCCGTCGTCCCCTGGGTCGTTTGTTTTGCAAGTCTCCGAGTACGCTGAAGTTTGTAGAGTCAATGAGTGGCCGCTTACCGAGCAGGGATTATTATTAATGCTAATTTAGTCGATGTTTTATAACATGACATGTTTTCATACAGTTATTTGTTTGTGAGATTGTAATTACAACTCAGAACCAAATAATTTACGGCATAAGATCTCGTTTAGAGATGGTATGAAAATGTCAAGAAAAGGCAATGAAGTATAAGTATTTAGTATTATGTATTTCCTTGTCTTGTAAGGTTGGTCGGTTGTAAGTGAATATGTGAACAATCAAAGGTAACCTCTATTAAAAAGTAGTAAAGTTTCAAGATACCTATTTATTATAAGTAGCTACTTATTAGTATATAGATATTTAAACCTTACCATAGTCTTCCCATCATAACAAGGGTGTGTTAAACAAATGTTACAGTAAACTTCCTTATACGTAAGTCATATAAGATGTAAACAGTATCAAAACAACATGAATAAATGCTTAAAGTTGTGAATTAGGAAGAAGGCGCCGAGAGTCCCTCGCCGCGGTTCCCATCCCCAGACACATTATTATTTGCTTCAATACACAATCCGCTATCAAAACGTAAAAATTGCCTCGAGGTAACTTATTTTGGTAGTTTTACGCTCCGCTAACGAATATTAAAAATGATGGACGACTATCTATCACTAACGGACCGTACTTCGCTGTTGATATTAACGAAATATACGGGCGACATCAAAGCGGAAAAAAATGATATCAATCAATAATATCCCATGGCGTGCCCTACTAATCACACACAGAGTAAATAACCGCTGGAAGTGCATTCACCTCATGTACTAGATGTAGATATAAAGCGCACGTTTTATGTCTTTTTAATTCTTCAGTGTAACACGAAGATGGCAAGAATATTTTCCGCGTGGGAAAACTGGTAGCGAAGCGTGACAGGCGCGCGATAACGTTCTGCAATGTTGTACTCTAATTAGATTAAGCCGGCACTGAGCAAAACTTCGTCTGCATTATACTATTTACTTAGCCTATATCTTAGTCTATTTAAATAAGGAAATCTACATTTACAATGTTACTCACTTATACGCTTGTAAACTAAAATAATTTAATAAAGAGTATAGTAAGTGTACTATTTTGGATACCACACATAAATACGCATGAATCTTCCTTATCAATTTCTTTTTGTATAAAATGTCACAAATTGTACAAAATCCCAAAAACCTTTAAACTGGGTTTATGACCATGCTTATTATTGTTCTCTACAATAATTTAATTAATCTCTTTATCAATGTCAACACTTATCGAGAAATATCCGTTAATTCTAGTAGAAATAAATTTAAACAGTGGATTGTTATATCGTGTGGTAGGCGGGCAGAGCGGGGCACACGGGCGCCGCCCGCCCGCAGGCGCGCTTGCTCCGAGAGCGCCCGAGGACTTACGATCGTTTCATTCCGAATCGTAACGAAGTTCGACGATCGCGACCACCCTCCGTTGACGCGTGCTGGCTCCAGTCGCAGCGAGGGCCGCCAGGGCGTTGGAGCGGCTCTGTGTGTGCCTAGTGCTTGGTTATGTAACCCAAAAAGACTTATTTATTTATTAACTTAAACAAATCGACTCGTGACTTGACTGTAGGCGTGCCGATAAACAATGGTTAAATAAATAAATATTAATGTTCGTGCGCTCCATTTACGTATTCTGTGCAAAGTGATGTGTACGCCTATCCTCGAAGCGATTGAAAGTCTGTACAGGTTTATCGTTTGCTAAAAATATTCGATTGCAGCTAGTGCACACATGTTTTAAACAGAACACATAAAAAATGTTTAAACCATTGGTGATTATTTGAAGTGTGATATTTAAGGCAGTTGTTCTGAATTTTGTCAAAGAATAATATTGTTGTTGAAGGATTATAAATATGAAACGTGACGAACGTCAGGTGAATATTGGAACAGCGTAACTTATTGATACTTTAGTGAACAAGGCAACATAAATATAAATGGCAGGTCACGCTTGTCGTTGTTGTTCCAATTAAAAGAACAAATAGAATCAAACCAAACTGAATTTGGCGCAATGCAGGGCGCTTGGATGGAAACGTCCACGAGTTGCGGTGACTCATTCCGAATCCATAATTGCTTAGTGGATTCAACATTCAATGCAATC
Organism: Apamea epomidion; assembly: GCA_947507525.1. Classification (NCBI taxonomy): domain Eukaryota; kingdom Metazoa; phylum Arthropoda; class Insecta; order Lepidoptera; family Noctuidae; genus Apamea; species Apamea epomidion. The sequence continues at coordinate 10,842,549 of OX382228.1, read as the reverse complement.
TCAATCACACGCGAGTATTGTACACACGTCGATAGGACTGACTATTTCGGCAATATATCTAATTCCTCTCATACGATGTAACATTATATAGAAAAGCTTTTATTTTAGATTTGGTGTTTACCGATATTCCCGTCGGAACGGGGAGGAAAGAACTGCAATACTGTATATATTTGAATACGATACAAACAAAGCCGCTTATAATGTTTAATATGAGCTCATGTAGAAGCAAAAGAAGATTCAATAAAACATGACATTTTCCATTTTCAATATTTCATATCGCGCTCGGGTTGAAAGGTAATGCAAGCGAGATACGATTTGCGGTATTGTCAATGCCAAGTTGGTATTTCGACTTCTACTATTGTCCACGACAGAGGTTTAATATTGATATGTTTTTCTACTTAGCGATAGCTACTACCTGCTCGATATTTAATTGTTTCTCAGCTATATCGCTTGGAAATTAATTCTAAGTGTTGAAAATTAGTTTAAAAGAATCTATAATACATCGTTGAAAGATCTTATCATTGTTTATCTTGTTCAGTGACAAATACTAAATATTAATATCAGTCTGAAGCAAGATGTTCCTGCAGTCTATCAATTATTCAAAAACTTTTTTCCTAAATGGATTCGGTAATAACATAAATAGCAAACAGAAGGTAACGGCTTAACGAGGGCAATTGATCAGATCCAATTGGAGATTAAATTCCATTACTTTATCGCTTTATGTATTTTCAAGTGATTTGTTGCAATGGCTTTTACCGTTAGATGTACCAATGAATGCCGACCGATGTGTTGACTATCTGTCGTGTGAAAATCATTTCAATGATAAAACAGACTTTACCTTTGTCAGGTTTTTCAAATTTGATTCAGTAACTACTTTTCTATTTATTAGGTTTTAATCAAGAATCTAATATCGTATTTCATTTGCGTCTTTGGAGAGACTTACGGTCGCCAAAGTGTAATAGATAGAATAACACACACTAGTATTATCAGGTGTACGTAATGACCATACAGCTATCATTCGAAAAATCATCACAGATTTTTTTTCTATTTGTACATCAAAAAATTATCGTCAAGTTAAAGCAACGCTTGCCGAGCTAGGTCGGTGGATGAGTGATCCGTACATACCGAGGTTCCAAGTTAAGAATTTGGTCCCGGCTGCCAGTCGTTACGGACGGTCCAAAACCCGGCAGTTTGACAACCAGACTTGCCACGGGGTTTCGTTTTACCCAGTAACTGGGTTGTGGAGGTCAGATAGGCAGTCGCTCCATGTAAAATACTGGGACTCAGATGCATCCGGCTAGACTGGAAGACAATTAGTTGTTTTTTTTTTTTGACTTGACACTACCACTAGGTATATAATCATAATATATTAGTATATAACAAATAAATCATATAATAATATGTCATATTTTTAGTATTCAATTTATAAAATTGCCCAGTAGCCCATCGCCCAAACGGGATGTCGCTTTGCTGTGGTGTGTCACGCCCTACTTCACTTGGAAAAGTTCGCGCCAGCTATTAGCGTAATTAAAACGCTACCAAACTACAAAAAGATTCATCACTACCATGCCGTGAATACGTCCAACTTATATTTTGTTAAGAGAAAAACTTACAAATTCGCTGCCTCGAAAAATTTCGTCTTGGTTATTTAGCAAGTACAAAACTGAAGTTATAATTAAAAAGAAAGTTTTTGTTACTTAACGTGTACATTTTTTCTCTTCTAATATATCGCCTGACCAATGTTGGAATAAAACTAACTACGACAAGATTTCACAAAATGGTATAAAAATATCTGGTTAACAATTATTCTGACAGCTTGTTAACGTCTCTGCCGGGAACAAGCCACTTCAAACGCAGAACGTTTTATCGGATTTCTATTATAAACGCCTACCTATTTACTTATCATTCTATGCTTTCCATATTCTCTCATAAATCTGTCGTACCAACCGCGAGGACACTAAATCTTTTAGGTACTACCATCTACCTTTATTAAATCTTATTTAAGTAATGCAAATGCAGAAGTTTTAATGTTTGTTACTCAGTCAGTCCGTTAAGGTTGCACTTTAGGTGTTAGCCTGGACTTTCATTCATTGGAGAAAGGAGCTTTTTCTACATCTTGTGTATATCTATAAGACATGCATATGTAACATAAACTTATAGCTGTTTCACATGCAAACAACTTCAACTAGCCCAATTCTGTAGAATTACTGCCCTTCATATCACACTTCTTCTCATTAACACTCTTTCTATTACAAACTAAACCGAAAATGATATGAAATGATATGAATACAGACGATTGAAGATAGCATGACGTGTATCTGTAATATAAAATTTTTAACATAGTGCTTAGTGAAAATATTTGAAGTTTGAATCGTGAAGCGATTCCGATCAATCTTCAAAATGACTTTAAAAAGAATTAAAGTACATTAATAATGTTCGCAATAACATAATAGAAAAATTAAAAATTGTGGAGTAGGCGGACGCAGAGAATAGCGGAGTGTGGTGGACGCGTGATGAGGTGACGCTCGCGCGCCGGCCGCTGACGCCGCTCCTTGCCAATGATGGTGGAGACGCACCGCGCGCCGCCGGCTCGATGTGCGCGCGCGCTCGAGCCTCGCACCAAACCCGCCTCAGCCTCGGCGCCGCCTTCGCTGGCCGGCAGCGGAACTGTCATGCACTTGCGGAGACGCCGACACAAGACTGTTCACTTCGGCGAAAATTTGTTGATGCAAGTTTGCGCTGACCGCGCCCATCTAGCAGCGCTTGGAGCGAGGGTTCCGGATGTTTCGTTTTGCCACAAAGCACATACAGGACTTGGTAAAGGCGATGCCCGCTTTTGCTGTGTTGCCCATCATTGCTGTCTAGCCGCAGGAGCTCTTGTAGCGTTAACGTCGAGCGGTCGACCCAAACCACGCAGAGAGCGCAGTGTTGATTCGCACTCGAGCGGTGGTGAAACTGGGGATAGAGGGGACGGCGGTGGCAGCAGTTCAGTGACGAAGGAGCCAAAACGCAAATCTAAACATCATCACCACCACCACCACCACCATCACCATAAAATTCACAGCTGTCCCTATCACGACGTCGCGCCACCGCCCGAAGATGAGCCCGATGAAAAGGCCATTGTTCCAAAAAAAACCGTTTCGCCTTATCTCTATATACCTAGTAAGTTAGAGCCCAATGTGCAACAGTTATTTAGCTTTATAGAGAGCGTACTGAGTGCCTGGGCAGCTGAAGAGGGTCTCACGAGCACTGGTGAATATTCAGAGCCAGATGAAAGCATGGTGCGTAGGCGTAAGCTGAACAAGTACAAGAAACGCACTGATGTGCTCAACATAAGGCGCATCGTGTATGATGTATCAATTCTGCGCGGAACAAGACTGCTTGGCAATGTAAGATTTCGACATTATCATTGGAAAGGAACGGCACAAACCTGCAATGAAGCATTTCTCAGGAAGGTGAGGTATTAGGTCCATTTCAAAATTAACATCAAAATTACTTTTACCATAAAGATATTTATATAACGTATAATGGTTCGAATTGTAATAAATAACAACGTTGGAAGTAAGACGTAACAATAGAGCTGCGAAGAAAATACGGTGAAGATACCTAACATTTTGACCTTATTTTAGTTTCCTCTTAGTGGAAACTGCAATTTCCTTTTTGCTAATGAGGGCTTTTATTTTCTTTACTCTATTTGAGCTATAAGGCTTTGTGGGTATTGTTTCTTTTACATTAATTAGTATTTTTTGTTCTTTGTTCACACATATTCAGATTAAGTAAACTTTACACAATATAACAATAACTCTTAGATATCATAAAGAATATTTTTTAATATGAAATTTTAATGTGTTTACATAGAAAATCTTGAAGCAAGGAGTCCTGGCAAATCAATGGTCTATAATTGTTAATTTATTTTAAATAAAACGTTGCGCTTCTCTATTTATTGTCATTATTATAATTACGTTTTTAAAATATGTAGGTATTAAATTAATACTAATTGTAAAAATAACTTTTTATTCTGTTCTTGGGAAATGTGGGAGTTCAGCAACTACAGTCTTATTACTGAGTTACTTCTTACAATATTGCCCTACATATTTTGCTGTTTTTTTACTATGCCAAATAAAATATCTTTACGCGGTTAGTAATGTCTTGCTTTCATAATCGTAAAGTAAAAACGTCTATAATCACTTTAAAGGTTTTGCAGGCATTACTTCCTCTTGGTGTGAATTTATCTTTTGTCTTCAATATGCACTTCGTCTTCGAAAAGATCTGGGACAAAAACCATTCAAACGAAACGAAAGCTTTCGGACTTATTAAATGCGATGCTCAAGATTTTTATAGATAGCTAACATGCTTATGTTCAAACACGCTCCTGGTTGACCATCTAAATATCCTGACGTAGTAAACGCTCAAATAAGAAAAACTTACTGATCTATGTAACGTCATTATCTACCTTTAACGAGAAAGGCCGGACGGGCAGACGTATTATGAAACTATGTATGTAGGTATTATGCTAAACTATACCAAAGTTGAAGTTTGTTCCGGAGTTGCGATTCCTAGTTAACTAAACGAGGTGCAATTATGTATTATATCTAGGTAGAGCGGAGTTGCCCGGTACTAAGCTTTGAGGTGCCAAAAAGGAATTCATATTAAATGCAATTTCATTTAATACGGTTGTCCAACTCACAACATCTAACCTTGCAGTTTATTTATATCTGTAACAGGATTTTAAATTAATTTTAGACACCTTTTTGTAAAGCTGCAGAAGAACTAGATTTGTAAATAGTACTTGCTCTTAGGAGGTTCATCGTGCAGAAATTGTGAGCGTTTGAGGGAACATATCAAAGCGTAGGTCTGCTTCAAAGGAACATGACTCAATTATTGTATATTTTATAATATGTGGTGGCATATAGTCTTCTTTTTTTCGTGAAAGGCGGTGGCAAGGGCGCTGTGCGGCCTCAAGAGCCATCAAGCCGAGAGCGCGCTACCGCGGTCCGCATGCGCCTCAAAGCAACTCTTTTCTTGTATACTGTGTTGTGATCAAAAGCGCAAGACACAATATTACAAAATGTATTTTATAAAATTATAATGTCTCCTAAACCAAACTAATAAATAGGCTTTCGGCTAAATGAGAGAAGACAAATGTTGAAAAGTTTGTTACAGAAACTTAAAAGCTCGTTAATAATAAATGCAAGAATTATCAAACATATTATAAAACTTGTTATTGAATAGATTGGTGGTTGATTGTCTTGTCTAGATTTCAAAAGTAGGTATCTATAAAAATTAAATATACACCTATGTAATAACACTACATTACACAAAACTTTTTACCAGTCCTCTAAACAGAAGACGATTCTTACTTGGAAACTTGCATATGACATCTTAATACATACATATTTATCTCATACAATGCTACAATTTGAACATTCCACGAGTTTTTCGCTTGTTGTACACTATGTCATGCTAAACATCATTAAATCTTTCCTAAATCTCCTTCGTCATTACAGAAGAATAAGTCACCGTCTCTTTCATGATACTGTGATACACTGTATATTTAGTCAAATCTCTTTACAGTCAGTCACGTCCGTTTGAGTAAATATAAAGTACGAAAATTAAGTGGTCCAAGAGGCTTTTAAATATAACTGAATTAATAAATTTCATCCTAAAAGCAATCAATTTCACAAAAAGTTGATAACATCACTTTGAAGTTGTCTAATTAGTTATTAAAAAGTAGATTTCGTCTCAAAATAAATATATTCCAGGTAAAGTAATGAAAAAGTCTCGTTTAGCACTCGTTCTTGTGCTTTGCACCACTGTGCACCTAGCCTCGTACCTGAGAGGCGAGGTAACCATTTCAAAAGTGGAAACGAGGGTGGTCTGGGGGTGAAAACTGCGTTACACTGTAAAATGTTGAAAGTGTCCTAGCTTGAACTTATGTTGTTTGCGCGAGGTTTAAATGACGTCAGAGCTGACATTTCCACCATCTTATTTTAAAACTTTGCTTGGATTTCTATGTCGCGTACTATCTCGCGCTGTAAACTGAACGTCATTGTTGCGGTTTAGTCATAATCCGGTATCATTATTTCAAAAAAGCAATTCGCAATTCTCAATAAAGGACACGTATTCATTCAACTAATCGGCCTAGAACAGTCCTAGTGCCGTTTATTTATAAACACCATGATAATAATAACCTAGAATAAGATTTCAGTATTAATTAATTACACCTAAATAAAAATTAATCGTAATTAAATGTTTAATTTATGTATAGATATCGGATGATGATCGCATGTCGTTAACGACGGCGGTGTCTGACGAAGAGGACCCCGGCGAGAGCGCAATGAATTCTCCATACAAAGGAAAGCAGACGGGCGCTGCAGCCGCATCCTTTAACTGCACCGGAGCTGTCAGGAAAGCCGGGTAAGTACTTCTATAGCCTTACAAAGATCCAAATGCAATTTTCTACTTAGCGTTATTACGGTTGGAGCAAGAGCTCGCTTTTAGATTTGGTCTGTTTCACTCTAAATTGAATAAGAAAAAATAAGAGATTGAGATTTTACCTACCTTCCTAATCAATCTGAAATATTATTATTAAAATTACTCAATAAATTTGTTTGATGATTGTCTCTTATAAAAATTCACTAAAATATTAACCTATATCAAAATTAGTAGGGTCACCCAACTAATTTTGATATAGCTAATGAGATTCTTAATTATCTAACTTATGACTTCTCATAATTTCTGTGTCCCGTTTGGAATAAAGCAATTAATTAATTATGAGTTGTGATCCCATTTATATTTCGCGTGCCTAAATTAATAAAGTAAATGATCACCGTGGTACTCAGAGACTCAACTTATCTAATAATGATAATCCGAAAATTCTTAAAATTTAAATTTAGGAAATGTTTGGGTCGGTGTAAATTATATTCGAAAATATGAGGTTTTCGTATTTCTCTGTTTTAAGTTCGATGCTTCGTATCTTATTTGCAACTTGCAACTAATTTTCCTCTATGAAAAGAAATCATGCCATAATATATTGATTTTCACTTTACATAAACATCGTTAGCAATGTTAACATTTGCCTGACTGTAATAATAATTGAGACCAAGCTCTCTTCCATCAAACCAGGGTTCGCTAAAATAAAAAATGATATATTACGGTGAACGGAAGAGCGCAAGCTAAAATATTGTACATGCTAAATCTATACAAGTGAAATATAACCTTCGTCTTCGCGTTCCTCCGGCCAATAGGCCGGCTTGGCAATAGCTAAGGTCCTCCTTGCTCAACGGAAATTCGATATACATAATGTCCAATAAAATACTTATACGTATAGAATTTATGTAAATCTGCATAATATATTATGGGAGCGAAGTTATAGTTTGTGAGCGGTAATATTTCAAGACGGTGCCTGAGTTATTTGGTTAAGTCTAGGGATATTTATAATCCAATAAACAAGGTACATGCGAATAAACATGTTACATGATATATATTATGTGTGACTTAATGTATTACTTGGTAACTACGACTACCATACAGTAGTTACATTTAGGTGAACCGCAATTTCACGACTGACAGTTTTGGTTTGTACCTAATTGAAGTTGTGCGAGGTGTCTGTCTTTATTATAAATCTATCTAGTCAGAACTCAAATTAAACTCACGCATTTAGAACATATGACACTTTTTCAATAAAAAAATGTATTCATCTGAGTTTAGAGGTAACCTCGTAAAGAGATAAAAGGCATAGATTTCCCAAAGCTCTACTGTTACAATAATACCCACGAGACTACTAGTCAAATGGACCATTATCCTCATTATAGGTATTTGCTTCACTCTGCAGACAAAAGATATTTTGTCTTTTTTGTAACCGTTTTCTATCCACCTTTTCAACTGAAGTTTTTATTCAAAACCTACATAGACCTAACAACATCCTTGTATGCTACTTGATAAAATTATTTCCCCCAACGTACATAACTCACATGTACGAGTACTATGTATTCACCGTTCGCATCGTGTGTTTACATCGACACTTCATTGTGCACGGTAACGCCCATATGAACAAAACAAAGACTTAATATTAATACCTGTCCTTTGTGTCGTTTTCGAGAAGCCTTAATAAATGTAAGCGAGATGTGAAGCGAAGTAAAGGAAGATGACGTCGTGTGTCGGCGCCTTCTGTCGAGTGTCATAGTCTCTATTAGGAAAAGCCTACGGCGTCCTTTATGTTCCTTGAGGCTACAATTCCTCTTCCATGAATTCCAAATGACCGGAGGGAAATCTTAGCCATGACCTATTCAACGTCGTAAACGCGTATAGCGAGCAGACAAGACGGTGGTACTGCTTGCTAAGCATCCTTACAAATCCTACCAGGACATTGAGACAGCTTTTTGTTCTCACTTCCTATTCTCTTTCATTCGACTTATGATTAATATTCAAAATTCATTCGCAGTAAATAAAATCCAATTGTAATTAATTTTCAAAAGCATTCATTTATTTAGTAGTGTACAGCAATCGCAGTGACGCAAGCTCAGCATTTGGCTTTTAATGAACCAAGCTTATTTCGTAGCACTTTTATTCTATTTGCAATGAATACGAACTCAGTCTATAAATATTTATAAGAGGCAATAATTCTTGGGTACCTATCAAAATATGATGATTAATTTCCGAAGCTTTCCTTGATTGGTTTTTTTATTTGTTATTCGGAAATGAACCAGGATAACATTCCATGATTCGTTACCTATGTAATACAAAGACTTTTATTATTTTTGAATTAGTGAGTGGACCAGAGTTGTGATTACCTTATTTTCTACTGCGATCAATAACGAAGATATTTAGTCTATATAATAAAACTTACACACATTTACTAAACTGTAATTAAGTAAATATATAAAAGTTTAATTTCCTTATAATAATGATATATCAATTATTACAGGTTATCAGAGTACTTAAAGACTAATAACCATAATAATGTAATATTTCAAGCACAAGAGCTTCGATTCTTAGTTTAGGCCGTGCTTGAACCATAGGCACCACAAAGGCATATTCATAACATCAGAATTTGAGTACACACCGGCACGAGATTTGTCGTTTATATGAGACGAACCTGGAAGAAATCCATTGTCACTTCTAAACGATGTTACAATATATAATTACAGAGTTTGTTTTAGGTACCTACTGTAATACAAAGCGTTCATTAGTAATGAATTTTCTATGAAAACCAAATATTTTGACTCGAAAAGACTTTAACTAGTAAAACAATTTCCTCTACCACGTTACCCTGTTATTACGTTGTCACCCGTTTCTGGTAAACTTATTAACAAACTTTCTACCCGTAAGCCATGACTTAGTTACTGTAACGAAGCCCGACTACCCGTGTACCGATATTGGATAACATTTTGGTATACGCGTGCTTATAATATACTACACATTATCATAGTTATGAATAATTAACTACTATGGTATTTTTTCACAATCCTGGTTGAACAAAGCGCTTTTTTTAAAGAATAATAAAAAAGGTCATGTTTCTTTTTTCCATTCATCAATATTTATTAAACATTCATCCTGTTATCCGTATATACGTACTCCATAATCAATGACTAACAATAACTATATAATTTACAAATCTTTGTTGGTAATTCGTGTACCTGTAGTGCTATTCTATAAAATTCTCATTGTGAAAACTTGGTGAAATGAACTTAAAGTGAGCTGTCAATGTCATGTCCTGTCAATAGTAGCAATTCCTAGCATCAGGTGGAATGACAGCTCACTGCAAGCTCACTTCACCTAGGTTTTCACGGAGAGATTTTTACAGAATAGTGGCTCGATCGATTCTGCAAACCACAATGCAACTAACTAAGTTTAGAATGATGTATCAAATAGCAACTGGAATAAGGATTACGTTTTGTTTAGGTTTTTGAGTGTGAAGAAATGGTTACTCCGTAAGAAGCATCAAATTGAATTAGCACGCAAACGTGGCTGGAAAGGCTACTGGGTGTGCTTGAAGGGCACTACACTGCTTTTCTATCCTTGCGATTCCCGCGAAGGACGCTCCGTGGAGGCGGCTCCCAAGCATCTGATCATAGTCGATGGAGCCATCATGCAGCCGATTCCGGAGCACCCCAAACGCGACCACATATTTTGTCTGAGCACCGCTTTCGGTGACGCTTACTTGTTCCAAGCACCGTGCCAAGTAAGTGAAACATGGAAATACTGAAAATTACTTTCAGCATTTTTTCAATATAATTTATTTGATAATAATTATAAATAACCTCGTAGATTGAGCTCGAAAACTGGGTGAACAGCATACATAGTGCTTGTGCCGCTGCGTTCGCTCGTCACCGTGGCAAGACTGGGACGCTTCATTTACTCCAGGAAGAAATATACCGCCTTGAAAAGGCTATCGAATCTGTAAGTATATAAAATGCATATTCATTTACTAGGTTGTACGTCAATTTCAATGTAGATTTTAATATTACATAACTCAACTCACAAACACTTTTAGAACTTCGTTATAGAATAAATGTTTGATTAAAAGTTGATATTGTTCGAATAATATTGTTTAATCGTGCAAACTTTTATTCTAAACATACCTACAACAAACAATGTTTATGACTATTCATAGTTTTGATTTGTTTCGGGCAAAATTAAGCAGTTCAGCTAGCGGCGTAGGGCCGATTTTTCATCTTCAGATAACTTTTATCTGAGAAATAAAATTTGCCGTGTGGCCGCTTTTGTATCGGAAATAGGTCAAAATGCAATATTCATTCTTCAGATATTAGTTATCTGATGATTATAAAACGGTCGTCACTAATAAAGTTGAACGCTAAGTTAATATGGTTCGCAGCTGAACAAATTAAAATGTGCTGACGCACAAAGTGAACTCGCTGAGAAATTATGCACCGCTCGACCCAAACTGCGCATCGCATGACCTAAACCAACAGGCCATTGTTTGAATACCATGAATCTACTTTCGTCGAGCGATTTCACGCTCTGCCTATAACACACGTAGTCATAAAGACCAATTTCACGTGGCTCGTCACGCTTTTGTGTTGTGAATCCCGGATTAATCACAAATTCCGTGAATGAAACAACTCTGATCAACTCGTACCTATAGAGCGAGGTATAGTGCTGACGATGAAAAATAAAACTCTACACGCCGATCGGCATTATATAGGTAGGGGCAGGCAGGTGAGGGCAGGTGGTATACAATTTAAGTAAGACTAATATCTAAAAACTAACTGACATGTGTTATGTTAAAATTAGATAGAACATCAAAAGGATCAAAAGTAAGGAAAATTACCCCCTTTTTTTTAAACATATTTACAAAACCGTAGAGTGCGTGACTGAGGTTTTCTCATTAAAGTAGATACTTGTATGGTTTTTTTTTTAAAGTCATATAAAATGTAATATGGTTAGTAGCATTACATAACACTAGCTCAAAGGAAATTATTATTCAGCAGCATTTCAGTTGCAAGCTTCAGTTAGGTACTAGCGATATTATGTATTAGCTGAATACATATGTGGACTCCGGCCAGAGTAGCCGGCGTGCGGTTCGAAACGTCCCTCGTGTAAATCGCGCCAATTTCTGACCCGCACCGGGTGACCGCAGCACGCATCAAAGCCTTTGTGGCCACCTCACACTACTACATATTTACCACATGCGAATATGCTCTGTCAGACATGTTTTCGATTAACTGTAACGGAAATGAAGCAAATAGAATAGGCTAGTTTCCTAAAAAAATCTAATTAAAAATGATGAAGATATCGCCCGTTAAAGTTCCGCGTGACGTCACGCCTTGCTACACTTTTTAGCATGGCGTGACGTCACGACGCCTCACTCCCAAATTTTGACGCGCTTTATCTTTGTAATTTTTTGTTTAATTGACAAAAGAAAATGCATGTCCATTATTTTTCGATAATCTAACTGACGGACTAAATATAATAATTATTTTTATTACCCAGGAAACTACCCTATTGTCGGATTGCAGTGTTGGGAATGCATTGGCTAAGATGCAATCAAAGAGCACAGTATAATACAGTTTAAACTAAACTAGTTTCACAGTATATCTCAATATTATAAAGCTTAAATCGAACTGGTCTGAAAAATAATAACACCTAGCTGCAATTTGCCATCTTAATTACAAGCCACAAACTTTTACGACTTTATGAATTTCAAATGACGTCTTTTGTTGCAAAATATTCAAAATAGATACCGTAATTAAGATCGGAACACATGCTTGTAGTTGGAAACAATCTATTTTATCACCGTGATAGTTATCACGGGCAGGTGGAAGCACGCGCTCATTAATATTCATAGCACACGTCATCCTCACGCGAGTTCGAGGACCGCGTCCGGACTATTCGAAATATGTTACATGCATACTTAACTTTAAGCCCAGTTGCCTGTAAGTAACACATTTTTTGCATAAGTAACGCTCTTTACAATTTTAGGATCACAAGCTAAAGCATATGGCAGACCTGCAACAATCAGTAGTCTCTGATCCCGAAACTCGGGCACAACTGGCTGTCCAAATGCTCCAGTGGGAGGAAAATCTCGAACGTCTACATTGTGAACAATTCCGATTGCGTTGTTACATGGCAAGCCTTCAGAGCGGCGAACTCCCCAACCCCAAGGTAAATGTTCAACGAAATTGAGTTTTCCGTTTCTTCCTACAAAAGTGACCTTACCTAATGAAGTAAAATCTCCATAACTTTTTATTTGTTTATTTGGTGTTGGCCCACAACAACTTTGTTTGTAGCAGTAGGTTCAGTAGTCGCACTAGTTCGGATTCATTCTTGCGATTCGCAACTATTCTTTAGTGAATATAATAAGTTTGACAAAATTGACTTTATTTATTACTTTCGACGTTACGTAAACGTCACCTCGATAAATTATGTCTGTTGAATTTTATTTATGCTAACTCACCAGTCGTTCATAATCCTGTTTTCCAAATATTATAACGGTAAAACAACGCGCTGATCGTAATTTATCACCCAATAATAAGACAAGAGAGGGGTGTTGAAATTGTCAAGTGATTTCATCGAGGTGTCAGAGAAAGGAAATTTGTTGGCTTCGCTATCAAATTGACAGTTCCGTTGACCGGGAAACGGGGTTGGAATCTGTTACGCCACGACCCATGTCACGGGACGTCATAATGGTCCCCAACATGCGAATAATAAAAGTTGCTTACAATTTTGCACAGAAATGGGTTTGATTAACGGATATATCAATATCCTTTTGAGGATAAAAATGTCCATGTAAATATGTTATGAACAAAAGATACGAATTAAATGAAAAAATGGAACTTGTAACATAGACTATACGGCAGTTTTATACCCATTAAAGTATGTAACACTGTTTTGAAACAAGCCATTTTTATTTCCTATGCTTGAATTCAAGTGAGATACTCATAGAGATGTTTGTGACAGTCCCTGCTGACGCACGTGTCCCGTGGCACGAAGAGTACACTGAACAAGCTAGGTGTGTTCACCGTGTCGTCTTTCCACGCGTTCATCTGCGCGCGGTCACCATCGCTGCTGAACAACTTGCTGGCCGGGCGCGGCGCCACCAAGCGACGAGCGCCACAACTGTCGCGATCCAACTCTGGATCCAGCAGACGATCCATGCAGGTTAGTTTTTAAAAAAGTTAAAAAGTCCTAGAATATTTTACTAGGCCCATTCTTATAAAATATTGTGTTTTCTGAAGTGTTGCTTTTTAGGTTTTAATATCTCCATAATAATGTATTTAGGTGAATTAATCGGAGAGAATCTAATCGAAATACTCGATTAATCCTTACACTTCTTGTGTCGATGACTTGTGTTTGGTCCAACCAGTACATAGCAACCTAAGTATTAATAATAGTAATATTTTCAATTCACTACTACTTATATATAAATATACTATAAGTAAAGTTTGCCCAAATATTTCCACACTTGTTTGTCAATTCAACAAAGTAAGAATATCGCGCTTAAAGTTCATTATTCTTGAAAATCTGCTAACATGTAATATGTTGGTATTTCACCGACATACTACTTGCAGAAATTATATCAAATATCCTGGAAATAAAACGTTTCAATTCGTGAACTATTTCGTAGACTGTGCTGCGGCAGTTGCTACGGCTGCGTAGAGGGTCTGTAACTTACACATAAACAACTACCTACAAATGAATGTATTGTAGTCTAAAAATATCTTATTTTCTTTTTAAGTATAGGTACTTGGATATGCATTCTTGGTAATCATGACCCATGGATGATTTGACGCTTTAATTGTAAAACTATAACATAAAAGTTAGATATCCAGTACAGTTTTTCCACTAAAGATACTTATTTTGGTAATAAACTAAGCTTTGTGTGTGGCAAGAAAGAAACTAAGCGCTCCCTACGTTAAAGAGCTATAAAAGCAGTTGTATTACTGAATATGGCCGTACGTAATATACGTGAGCGCTTTCCCCTCAGGTAACTGAGTCATTTGGAAATGAACAAACGTGTTTCGTACAAAGCCACATGTATAGCGAATGTGCTTTCGTAATCATTTACTCTGTTTAATAGCTATAGGAGAGCACGGAACGAATAAAACGAATGGAAATGTCACCTGAATGTTTCAGTGCAAATTGTAAAACAGAAATATATCATCAAATGCAAGTTATTGATGTACAACCAAGAACAATTTAAAAAATCATCCATCTCCTCTGACTCGAATTTGTGCCATGTTAGTAACCACGATAATATACCCAATAATATAGTTCCCAAACGTTTTCTAATCGATGTACCCTCTATATTGTCTCATAAAGAAAGAACATAAAACCACAACAAAGCTTCCGAATTGGAAATGCCGATGTGGCGTGTCACCTAATCCTTGGCGAGGACGTAATACAGGACGTCACGAAAAAAGACTATTACTCGAAACAAACTGCTCGCCGCTTACTGCCTGTCATTACTTAATGTTGTTGTTTCAGCAATCCTAACGTAATAATTTAATTATTGATGAGCAGATTGGATATCGTTATTAATTTCCCGAAGATAGACTTATCGAAATCATGGGAAATACTTGATAAGTTCAGCAATAAGTTTTTGGAATGTTTTAATATTTATTTTACATTCGTACATTTAAATAAATTGAAATAAAAGTAATATCAATAACGGTAAATGGGTAAATTACCAATTTGCCTTCATCGATGACCTCGCAATACATTCTGGATTTATTCAGCCGTGAATATGGAGAGGTACCTATTAAATATTTCTGTTAATGCATCCCGGAATTCAGAAATAAAAAACAATGTAACTTTTGAGAATTTAAAATTGTTATTATCGTGTCTGAAATTCATGTTCTGAAAGTAACACAACACATTTGTATGTAAAAAACAGGAGTACAATTAAATGTTATACATACTATCTTACTAATACACAGGGTAATATGTTTTTTATTTAAGTATTTACACACATAATAAAACACTACCAGTCTTAAAATAATAATATGTACAAGTATATAAAAAGGAGGGGAAGTAATCAAAGGGCATCAAAAAATGACGTATGTTGTGTAAAGTTTATCGCAAAATAAATAATTTGCTTATTCAAATTTATATACGTAGGTACCTATCAAAACAAAACTCTTGTAGGTCCAATCTAACCCCAGCTCGGGGGTTATTTGAATAGAAGTGTCGGCACTAGTGAACAGAGCACGAGATTTGCTCTCCCTGACTCGCTATAATTTAATTTGAAATAGGGATTTGCTTCCAAGTGTTGATTCAGTTTAGTTATGTCGCTTGTTCTAAGTTGTCTTCGAATTTTCTGTTGAGAAACTATTTTAATATAGGAAAGAATAACTTTTTTACTGTAATGGAAGTTTCAGAAATAGGTTGTTTTCAGTGTAACATTGCAATGAAGTTTAGTTTTATCAACAAAATGGTTAAACGTCTACTCTATGTAGATAAATGAGACAAATGGCTGGTTGTCAGGTACCAGTCAATTGCAATTTGAACTTCAAAACCTCAATAATATGGTACTAGATGTCCCGCGAGGATGGCGAGGCCGCGGTGCGCGTGTCTCTTCCAGAGGGAACCACCGCGACGGTAGGCGTGCGCGAAGGCATGTCTGTCGAAGAATTCCTCGCCGCCGCATGTGCACGGCGCTCGCTGAACGCTCTCGAACACTTCGTCAGGGTGAAAAAGAGGCGCGACATGGAAGACCATAACTATTTCGTTCCCCATCGCAGCGATCTCATTGAAACTTACGTAAGTACTAAACCTTTTATATCACCCAATCTACGAGATTCAGCTACGTTAAAGTTTAGAAGAATTTGTCACAATAAGTAAATCTATTTTAGCAATACCAATAGTACTTCACATATATGTTTTCAAATTGGGACTCCCAGTTCGGTCCACCGGGATAACTTGTAGAATTTTCCAGTAGAATACATAAAAAAAACACATTATTTCAAAAACATTTTTATAAATACAGATCATCGTATTTACAGAATATTGACTATTGCTATTCAAGACGCGTTTCCTTTTCAAAACTTATGCTAAATTCTTTTCAAAGAGCACAGTTTTCTATATAACTAATACAATGTTAGTTCACGTTTTAGTCAAGTCTTCCTCTCAAAAGAAATTCTTAGAGCCACCATGTAATGTAATAGTTCTCTCATAAACACATTGCAAACTATAAGAACATTCAAACAAGCGAACCATCTCCGAAACAAAATCCTCCCCGCTTTAAATGTTCGTAGCCATTTCGTAGCGATTTCGTAGCCATTTCGTAGCGATTTCGTAGCCAACCTTATTTGTATTCATAAAATAATACAAGATACCATTTAAGATAACCAATGTTATTATTTAAAATCATGATAGTGTTAAACGTAAACGTGTATACGTGTGGTTACTTTAAAATTATACAAATATGCCACACATTCATGGAAGTGAAAATAAAAGTATAAATGTTTCGTGACCGAGGTTGACGTGAGTAGGGTCTGACAGGGCCCATTCCGTCACAGGCTTTGCGCGACACAGCGTGGAAAGGTTATCATAAAGTTATATTACTGTTACTTTAGGATCAACAAATGCGGAATGCATATGACGAAGTTAAATCCCATTTCGCTTGTTGTTCGACGAATTCCATTTGTGGAAAGATCTCGTAATCCTTTGAGTGGAAGGTGGAACTGAGCACAACAGAATTCGTAGAGACAGGAATTATTATTTCACATATCAACATTTCCAGACGAACTTTAGCTGTTTATTTATATTATTATTTTATGATAAAATAATAATTTTGTGAGTACAAAATAAGAAAGTGTGAAATTAAATACTTAATTTACTAAGTTCGTGCTTAATCCACCTAATTATATTTTAAACCAAAGCTTTTTAGTTGTGCGAGAAAGGCTTTGCCCTGATTGAGGTCCGACAGTATGAGGATTACATTTATTACTTACCATGTATGTAATTCTCCCCCATCATGTTTTAAACAAAAGGCCATTAAAAACTCTGTTACA
This sequence comes from Apamea epomidion, assembly GCA_947507525.1. Taxonomy (NCBI): domain Eukaryota; kingdom Metazoa; phylum Arthropoda; class Insecta; order Lepidoptera; family Noctuidae; genus Apamea; species Apamea epomidion. The sequence goes on along the minus strand of OX382228.1, from coordinate 10,825,072 downwards.
GACTACAGGGCTCAGAATAAAAATGAGTAAATTTCACGAGGTTTTTCGTTCATTACAAGCAATACCGGTTGGTGATATTTTGAAAAGATAATGACTTAATTACCAGTTCATAATGAAAACAGAACCACACAATGAAATACTTTTACGCAATAAATTACAATGCGCAGGTAGGCTTGTAGGTAAATTTGCTCTACAAACAAACAATGCAAATGCCACCAAATTTTGTAAAAGTTATTAAATGCCAAGAAAATGTAAATTTTCTCAAATGAATTAATATATTCGTTCTTTTCGTGTGCGAAAACAATGTAGGTACTCAAAGGTACATTTGTTGCATATACTCACACATTCTGCTAAGGAATACCTACGTCTAATTATCTCGTGTGTCCCACAAGGCCGTGTAAGCCCATCATCAATTTTCGGACCGTGCTCCATGTGGACGGGTTGTCACTTTGTCTTCAGAATAAACACAACTGTTCCTAAATATTATAACTACTGCTCTCACTATTTATTTAGTCCGCTTTGAGCTACTATAAAGTAGAGAAGCAATTTATAAGCCCGTGTTTGACACATGTTTTTAAACCGCCATCGTAATCCTTTGAATTGCAGTTTGAATAAAATGACGCAACAATCCACATTTCAAATAAAAATTGTTTGTAGCTACCAATTTTTACTTTGAGCAAAACTAATTTCGAAACACGATAGGAAATTATACATTAAGCACATATCTAATTACTAAAATTTAATTGTTATATAGTTGCATACCCACGAAGTAGTGGAAGTGTGTGCCAAGATCCTGTATCAAGTAGAATTACAACGCACAACGCTGGAGCAAATGTGGGGCTTCAGTGTGGAAGCCGAGCTCATTGAGAACGCGGAGCGGCAAGACGAGCTCTGCTGCTACGTGAGCCGGGTTGAAGACAAGAGCGTCGCCATGCAAAATGGTAATTTATCATCGTTCAACGTTATATTTCCATCTTTACCGCTTGCATTTCGCTGAAGTTTATAAGTAAAATACGTCATAATATTTTTTATGGTAAAAGTTCTACGAAATCTGTAGCTTGCATAATATATTTTTCAGACAACGCTGCCGCTAGCCGCATTCCGCTACGTATAAATCTCAAGTTCTTCACCAGTTCTCTCACTCTTTTTTTAACTAAATATATAAAATGCACATGCATTTTAAATGACGTCCGCTCCCAACTCGTAGCAATGCAAAAGATCAAAATGATATGGAGCTGGTATTGACATTTCAATCTACATTGTGTACTTGAAACCCTGATGTGAACAAAATAAGAACATTCATTCCGAGTACAGTCTTTTTCATTTTTCTGTCAGGTATAATCAAAGGCGACGAAATAATGGTAATCAACGGAGCGATCGTATCTGACCTAGATATGATGTACCTGGAGAGTGTTCTGCAAGAGGAACTGTCCCTCGTCATGATGATGAGGTATTTATGCACGTCGACGCCGTTTATTTTTACTTCTGTGGCCTTCACTGTGTGTTCATAAGCCCACCCATTTCGCCCTATTGTAGCCAGTACATTGATTAATTTTTTTGAAAATCTTTCAAATATCGATATAAACAGTTTGTGTTCATTAATCGACGAGCTCGGCTACGAGGGCTCGTTAAAATAGAATAATTCATAGCAGACAGCAGCGAGAATATTTCTTAATATAAAAAAGGTCGAACAGCGTTCCCATTTAGCGAGGTTCGAAGTACCACTGACAAACAGGAAAGTGGGCGCCTAGCACCTAATAAAACGGAAGTTAAAGAGCGCGCAGCCGGGGCAGGGTGGAAGGCCTGTTCATCGGCATTTCCCGCCCTCATACACCTGACCTTTCGCGGCCGCGACAAGTTTACTGAAGCGCTCGGTGCGACCTACATAGTCGGCCGCCTGCAGCCCTGCGCCGGCCTCCACCTGGCTCGCAGCCTCTCCGTCGCTCGTCATCGCGTCACCGCGCCACCGTGCCGCAGCCATTGTGAACGACCGCAATTGAGCCTCTCGACGTTACCGCACCCGCGTCGCGTGAAATAATGCTCGCCAACAAATTTCATCTCGAAACAAGCACTCGCGACACGATATTATTACTGTTGTGAGTTGTTTCATCTCCCCGTTCATATAAAGCCTTTCCGGCTTCAAGGCGCTCGGCTTTATTGTCTTGTTAAACCTGGTGAAGTTTATGCGAATAATTAAAGCATTATGTAACTTACATTATACACCTCGGTTCGCATGTTATCCATATTACCCTATTATGAAACATTTTCATCCGGAACTATTCCGGATGGAAATGTTTCATAATAGGGTTTGCAAAGGCAAAAAGTGGAAGGAATATTAAAATACAATTTACCTAATTTTTTTACTAGAAATTGTATATCACTATAAAAGGCTATTATCGATCCGGCTATTTTCATTTGGTGGTTGCGATGCCGTTGCCTTGATAATTGTTGAGCTTTTCATGTCTCCGTCAGAAGAAATAAATCGTTTTCGTTTCATTTTGATGATCGCGGCACTGGAAACGAGTGATTCGTATACTTTGATATTATCTTTTGTGCCAGCGTTCCTTTCCTTTCAAGTATCGAGGCGCTCATATAAAATCTAGAGTAAACACATCACGTGTTGTTTCTGTAAATCGAGTAATCCGTTTTATTGTTCGGAAGAAGATTGTTATTTAGATAGCGGTTTGAGCAGCGATTTATACCCAGGTCGTCTCGCACGGAGCCTCCGGAGCTGACGGGCGTGATGCGCGCGGCCACGGACGACATAATCGATTCCCTCGTGTGCCCGCCGCCGCCCAGCGAGCCGCCAGTCATCTCCGACGACATGATATCCGGTCTCATCGTGCCCGCACCCGCCTGGAGTGAGTACTCAACCACATACCTCTTCAGCTATTTTAAAACCATCAGTAAATACCTACTTTGTGCCTTTGTATGTTGTGCGTATCCACAGATCGTCAATCTTCGGCTTTTCACTTTTTTAATGATTATTATTAATATTAATCATCCATACACGAAATGGTTAATAGATGATTTAGTAAAACATTCAAATAAACTGTATGTAGACAAATAAGTAGGAACATGATATCGTGTATTTATGAACACTCCTAATGTTTTCATACGACCCACAGCCTATTTTTCGCTTTCGATGACGACGCAGATTGCTTAGCGAAACGTTTTTAGCTTACGTCCTGTATGGCTGGCTATTGAAAAGTAACCGCAACGTCATGATGATAATTTGAGTAATGCAGTATTTAACCTTTTGAACGGTGTATATCTAAAAACAGCAGTTCCCTTACTTGAATCATTCACATTACATTTACAATTTTAGTTTTTAATCAAATTTAATAAATGCACTGCTCCATCAATCGTTTATTTTTGTGAAAGCGTGGGCTACCCAATCAACATGACAAGTACTCATGGCAAATAATGTAATGAAAATATGGAATAAATTGACATGAGTACTTATTATTTATTTGTTGTACCATAGCGTCTCTTCAATATTTCCTTTTACGTAATACTTGGCATCGTTTCGGAACCACCCTGAATCTTCAGTTTCGAAATGTGGCTGTCAGCCAGTAATGCTTTGTGCATAACAACTACCTACTATCGCACGATGCGGATTATTTATCGATCATCGTTATAACTCCGGGTTCCCGCTTATTGTCGTTATTTATACCTTTGCTAGTTATGCGAAGGCTTTGTTTACCGTATACACAGTCATCAGATGCTCTGAAAGCCACAATCAGAATGCAATACGATAGCGATGTAGATGGAGCAAATAAACCTCTACAAGCCATAGTAAACGGAAGATATGCCAGTAGGTACTCTCATTGAACGTTTCGCTCGCTCGTCTGATTGTGTCTTATTAACTTTGTATCAATAGAACGTTTATATAGAGAACGTCTTCCGCTCGTGTTCGCAGTAAACACCTCATATACAAACACCTAATTGTGCCCGAATACATGTATTGTACATATTGAAAATATTAAATAGTCATAAAGATTGACCTATTTAACACAGGACGACCATTTTTAATCCCCGAAAAGGCAGTTAAAATCCGTTTGGGTCATATTTAAATATAATTCATTTCGAGAAAGTCAGCCTGGTTTTCCTTATGAAAGAAGTAGGTAAATTGAGAATTATTATTTCCTTACGAATTTTTTTCCACCCCTTTTTTCATCCTCGTTTCTGGCTGGAGGCATTTATGCGGTGCCCGGTCATTATTTAAACTTACCGATCCGAAATTACTGCCCTCTCTAAAGGTTTGCAGTAATTTATTTCCCGGCTCGTGCTCCAGCCGTACAAGAGGCAATTATGACGACATATTGACTCGACGTGTAGTTGTTGTTTGTTTTATGACGGCTATAGGAGTATCGGAGTGCGGCTTGACGCGGCCTGACTTCGAATCGCGGGTGGTCGTTACAATGGGAGGCTTTCACTATTGCAAACACATTCCACATAGAACATTCCCGACTAATGAAACTACTCTTCTGTCTTCTCACTTAATGGAAATGTGAACAGAAAAATACTTCATTATTTATAAGAAGGTTACGGAATATTGTTCATGACATACATGTATATTTCTGATTATTAGATTATATTACTATTTGTATGTAGGTAGGTGGTTTGTATATACCCAATATGTAAGTGTTGAAATGTAACTCATATTTTTATTCGTAACGTCAATTGAATCCTTTATCCCTTTTTTAGTTTTGAAATGTACCGAGATCTTCATTAAATCCACAATGACAGATAAAAATAGCAGCTTACAGTGTTGTGCTAATTCTGCAACTAAAATACCGGTTCTCTAAATAAAGGCCACGGCCTCGCCTAGGGCTATTTGCTTGCGCCTGATGTTGACTTACCGCGGCCAAAAACTCATTGTGTGACTTCTTGTCATAAAGCGGCCACAGAAAAAGTGAAAGTTTCATCACGAACAGTGTAATTTCCTCTCATGTTATTGAAATCTGAGCATCTCTTTTCAAACCAGTTTTATTGAACATTTTGATTTCACATTTCTTAATCTTTTCGTATTAAAAGAGGATTTGTGGAGAGATCGTTAGTATTATATTGACTGACATATATTCCTGTGTGAGTATGTGTGCCAAACGACATATTTTTACAGCTTAAATCTATATCGGGTGAGTGCAAATATCAAAGACATAAAGGATATGATTTAATATAGCAACGTTTATGAGTAAAAGGTAAAGTAAAGTAAGGGCAGGTCCTATGTACACAATGAGCTGTTCAATTTTGATTTCGCGGAAGCTCTTACAAATGTTAAAATTTTGGTTTAGAATATAATAAAACTCCGTCGGAGCGTCTCTATAATAACATCTTCTGTATTTATCATGCCGAACCAACATTGTATACCTGATGTTATCCGTCTACTTGAATGATGGATATTCATAAAACTTTTGCAATTTCTTCGTTTGTTATAGATACGTTTGCATACCGTGATTTACATACCTGGAACAATGAGTTTCACGGAATAAGAACATATTTTATCGTGATACTTGGTATATTTATGTCAATAAAAAATAGTTTTAATAATTACTTATAGTTGATCAGTTGATACTAGGGTTTGATATGTTTTATCTATGATCCGTAATTCAGAATTGAGAAAAACAATATCTACTTCAGATTTTACAACGGACAATGCCCATGGATGTATGGAATCCCGTACCATGCTGCATCATAGTCAAACTTTGGTTTTTATAGTTTACGCTTATCATATTAACTCATACAAAAGTTCTTGTTGTAAACAAAACCCGGGTATCAGAGATTTTCAAAAAAATCTAAATAACCTAAACACTAGGTACCTACTTTATTTTGTTTGACATATCATAAGCAAACGGTCATTATTGCTCTCAAAAAATTATAATCGTTTAAGTACAAATTCTATTCTATTATATTCTAGCTATTTTTAATTAAATCGGAAAAGTATCTTTTTTTTACATGTTTTTTGAAAGATAAAATCTTAACATGACGTTCCGTTTCAAACGATAATCATATCATTTGAAACGGAACGTCATGTTAAGAGAATAATACAATATCAACACTCTTTTACTTTAAATTAAATCCCTGTTCAAAAATCAAATCCCCGACGCGTAATGTCGTAAAAAATCATGAAAATGATTACTATAATATTTTAATCTTGATGCATGAGACTTTTTGGTACGACTTTTGGTCATTCTCCTTTAGGTGTGATTTGCATATCATGTAACATTAAATGCGGCACAGGTAAGGAGTTGTACAGCCCGGACACGGACGCCCACGGCGGCGACTCCATCAACACCGGCCCGCCCAAAGTCAGCTCCCGAACTAACTCGTTCGAGATCGAAAATCTACTAAAGGTATTTTACAAAATAACAAAAAATTACATTACTACGCTCGTCACATGCACGCCTCTGCGACTTAATCCCCGATTCAATTATCTAGCTCTTCGAGAATATTCCCGTTTTATTTCGTTAGCGTAACCGCATGGTAATGTCTCTCTCGAAAATAATAATCGTCTCTAGAGATTCAGCCAGCGTCCCCTATTATATCCCTTCCTCTACCTTTAAGAATTATAGATATCTATTGATTTTATCATTGCCGAAAGTGTCTCTTTGTTTAGTATCATAATCTTTCAAGTCCATTTACTTAGATGATGAGTCATTGATTAATTTATTTTGAAATTGGTATTTCTTGGTAGGTGAAATTGGTATTTCGTGGTTGGTAGTTCTACCAACTGTGGTATATACATACGTTTAGCGTACCTAACCTTATTTACATACCACATATACTTGTTCGTAAATTAGAACCAAATGATCATAATGACGTCATTAGCACAGTTTAGTAATGTGTGTGTACCTGTACAGAGCGCGGAGCAGGTGACGGGTTGGTGCCGGTCGCCGGCGGAGACCCGGCGCGGCAGCCCGACCGGCAGCGTGGCCAGCGCCGCGGCCGGCACGCCCTCGCGCCACCTCTCCGACGCCGATAAGCTGCGGAAGGTGCTGCTCGAGCTCGTCGACACTGAACGAGCCTATGTCAAGGTAATAAATCGTTTATTAACCAATAAAGAATACTTACATTTGCAAAAACAAATAAACTAAAATAAATAAAATGCTCGAAATCTAATCTCCAGCCGCACGATACGGACTAAGAGTCTAGGTTGGGGCTCACTGACAAATAATTCTTTGTAACCTAGCTGTAAGGAATATTTCAACTCATCGTATGTTTTACCTATGTCGCTACTTACTCTATTACCTGGATAATGAACTATTTTCTATTTCTACTCTTAAAATTATTGTTACAAAGGACACATAATTTTAATATTTTAACTTGTGGACTTCGAGCCTGTCCCGTGGATAAAGGGTAGCTACCAACGAGAACTAAATATAGATAAGTAGGTTCTCTTCACAACGTCAAATCGGATCCTAAGCATATTTACGGATGAAATTGAATAATATCAAGACAAATAATCTTTAACTATATTCTTGAATCTCAAGGTATAGGTACTTACTGCAATATTCAATTAGGATCTACTAATTAGTTATTTACTTACCTTAGCGCTTACTATGGGGCCGTCTCCACGGGCGAGAGAATCGCCGTATGGAGACACGTTCTAAGAGAGTGTATAGAAATACGTGGCACGACGATAATATCGCCGCGATTCTCACGCTCGTGGAGACGGCCCCTTAGTGTTGTTTTCAGCAATTCAGCCTCCATGTTTTTGATAATTATCCAGTAAATCACGTTAACATTTCATCGCTGCAACGTTTAGATGTATATTCTCAAGTTCCAATTCCAGCTAACTGCACTGACTCTACAACTAGTTATCCTTATAATATCTAGGAACCAACAAGTTCGAGACACATTCGCGAGTAGTTACTCGTAGTTCATTCGGAACTCATGAACTCAAATAACTTCAGCTGCGGGTAGGCTGCTTCCTAACTTAATAAACGCCGGCTGTTACGATTCCTGAATCAGATTTCTGCCGCACGATTCAATCTTCGGATTTAAATAGAATGAATGATAAAGCAATAGTAAAAGTCATCTTCTTCCATATAAATATTCAACACCGGCCTAAAGTTTTGATGGATTTATAAAACGTATTTAAAACTTGGTAAACCTGGTCGCACCTGCTGAGTGATATAACTACCTGTTCACGATTAAAAAGTTACTTTTAAAATAAATCCTAAATGGGGTTAATCCAAGATTTAGAGGTACATTGCGGTATTCATAAAAAACTTTTAACCGCAACCAAGGTGCTTATAAAAATAATAGATGGAGCAAATGAAGAAGTATACAGGCTGATTTTTTAAAGACCAGCCAAATTTAAGGATGTGGTACAGACCATCAAACTGAACAACTTTCTCCATGGGACCAACATCGTAATCGCGAATAAAAATTCAGCCGTCCCATACATTTACGTCGAGTTGAAGTTTTCAATGGGACAGTTGATAAAATTTTCGCGATTACGCTATTTGTCCCATGGAGAAAGTTGTTCAGTTTGATGGTCTGTACCACATCCTTAAATTTGGCTGGTCTTTAAAAAATCAGCCTGTATATTAAACCTCTCAAAATTTATTTTTATTTCCTGTTATATAAAATCGTCCTATCCATTTTGCGATAACTTGGTGTACTCTTTCTAACCTCAGCTTAAGGAAAGAGATGTATCTATCTTCTCGCATAGACTTCTTTGAATGATAGATTTTACAAACATGATGATAAACGGACAAGAGATTTAATGTTTCCTTAGCATAAACAAAGGCACCGTTCGAATACCTCTGCTTACTACACAAGGATATTAATAACAGAGCACTAAACTATCCCAAGAATACCTTTACGAAGTTTTAGGTATGAAACAAGCTCTCATTACTCGAGAGAATACATGGAAATTCTGGACAGTATGCAATAATACCACCGCAACGATGTAGTCCACTGCGAGCATATATAGGCTATACTTACTAATTGCTATATGAAACAGAGCTATCCAATGTCAAAGCACTAATTATTATAGGCAACCCTTTGTGCAGTATTAAGTCTCAAACAAGCTTTTGGTATCCGAGAAAATACATGGATACACTGGATAGTAAACTCATCGAACTTAAAACGTTTTTACAGGGTACACAACACAATAACGTTGTAATACTCGGTTGAATCGAGTTTGAAACAAAAAGTTTAAATGTTAATTCAGACACGCGTAGAATATAACACGGAGCGGTATTACTTCCAGCACCTGAACAACTTACTGGAAAACTACCTGGAGCCGCTCAAGAAGGAAACTTTTTTATCAAACGCCGAGATCAACGCTTTGTTCGGCAATATACAGGAGATAGTGACTTTCCAAAGACAATTCCTGCAAAACTTAGAGGAAGCGCTTGAGGCTGAACCTAACTTCCATCATTTTGAATTTTCAAACCAGTTTAAGGTACACAATAACCATTTCTTTTTTGTATTAACGTGTAATTCTTCTCAGTATTCTATAGCGCCTATATTTTTTGCAGAATGTGCTCTTCTCAGTAGGGAATGCTTTCCTGTACTACGTAAACCATTTCAAATTATACAGTTCTTTCTGTGCCAGTCACAGTAAAGCCCAGAAAGTGTTACACCCAAGTAAGTATCCGTATAGTATACGTATCTTCAGTACATATTATAACATCGAATGTTGTTTAATAATTTGTTTTGCCCTCGTAATATAGATGAAGGTAATCAAGCTTTACAAGAGTTTCTTGCGGCTCGAAATCCAAAACAGCAACATTCATCAACATTGGAGTCGTACTTAATAAAACCCATTCAGCGGATATTAAAATATCCGCTGTTACTCCAACAATTGAGAAATTTGACTGATGTAAATTCGGAGGAGCATCTCCATTTAGTGGGTAAGGAACTTGACATTTAGATTTATTATTTATTGTAAGAGTTTCTTAGGATATGAATTATGTCTCGAATATTTTTTATAATTTCAGAGGCTCTTAAAGGCATGGAAAAAGTTGCAGAGCACATCAATGAAATGCAACGAATACATGAAGAATATGGTGCTATATTTGATCACTTGTTTAGACAACATCAAAAGTCTTGCAAGCAACCTATAGATCTAAGTCCTGGTTTGTATCTGAAACGAAAACATTATGGAATAAATGTTAACCTCGACGGTGTACTGAACTCATCTTATTTTTCAGGCGATTTGTTATACTACGGTGGAGTAGAATGGTTAAATATTTCAGACTTTTTAGGAAAAATAAAAAAGGGATTGGAATTGCACGCGATGTGCTTTGTATTTAAATCGGCTGTTGTCTTCCTCTGTAAAGAAAGACTGAGGCAGAAGAAGAAACTTATGGTATGCAGTCCTTACCTTGATCTAACCGCAGGCAGTTTTTATAATGTTTACTCCTAAATACTAATTCTCAAAACCTTTTTAGGGTGTATCATCTAAGAATAGTTCCAACGAGGTAGAAATCATTAGGTACCAGGTACTGATACCAGTAACCGAGGTGCAAGTTCGGGCCTCCTCTGCCAAAGACATGGACAGTCACTTCCTGTGGGAGCTCATACATTTGCGGAGCCAACTGCAGCGCCGCTCCGAGAAAGTTTACGTACTGTCTAACAGGTGCGAGTTTGAAACTATGATTGATTCGATTACCATTCCAGTCGAACTTTAGTTTTGAAACTATTTAAATGTTAATGATGGATAGAGGCGTCGTGTTGTATAATCAATTTGAGTTAAAGTTGTTTAGTTCGTGTTTTTAATGTTCAAACTTTTATATTATATTCTTTTAAAATCGAGCTTCTGAAGGGTTGTTAAAATGGCACTCAAGAAACGAAAGTTATAAAAGTAGATCACCTTAAGCTTAGCAATCTTCACTAATTAACACGGGTTATAAAATCTCGCCAACTTCAACGTACCGTATCTTTCCTGCCGCGTATTTTCCTTTGCCTTTAGAAGGATCTGTAATAAAAAATCAAGATAGTATTTTATATTTACCACTGGTTATCTTCCAATAGCACGGCGGACTTCCGCAACGCGTTCCTGAAGACGATCCGTCAGATCATCCGCGAGTCGGTGCGCAACATGTCGCTGCCCACCACGCGGCCCGCGCCCGCGCCGCCGCGGGCCCCACACACACTTGATCGCGATAGACCCAAGCACCAGGTAACTTTGATATTCTTATTAAATGTTGCTTTGGTTTTTTTCTGTATCGTGATGAAAGGAGATAAAAAGATAAATTTTATTAACGTACTAGCTAATGCCTTGCAATACGTTGCAATGCCTTCTTTATTAATTATATTGTTAGGAACCTTCCCCGGCGCACTCATCAACATAACAAAGATTTATCCTAATCAGACGAGCCATATTAAAACTAACGAATCACAATAGATTTTTATACAGGTACAAGATTGGCTTCATTATATGATTGGCTCTGTATTTAAAAGATAACTATAGTACCCCGCGTTCATATAACACATCTGGGTTTAGAAAGATACTTACATAGGTATAATAATTACGAACTCTATAAAGCCGAACTTTTTCTAAAGCTCTTTGCCATACTAATAGCTGCGCACTGTGCCATGTACGAAGAAGGTCGTGATGATCCATGGCCTTTTTGACCATGCCATCTCGTCATCCGTCAGATGATCTACCTGACAGTTCAGCTTTCGTTTGGATGCTAATGTTTCGGTCCTAAAAAGACGTAATGTTTGCACAGGTGCAAGTGATGCAAGGATCACAAACCCTCGGCAAAACTAAGAAGCCTAAAATCACTGGACAACGACTCTCGGCTGGGAATATTGAGGTACGTATTTGATTCTCCCAAGTTTGTCTTAATTAATCTTAAAAGTTATGACTCGCTGATTTAATTGACATACTTTTAGTTAACAGTTTAAATGAAAGACATATTTTTATTTTTTTAAGTATCTACTATAGCGCGTATATTTCAGCTGAACCATCATCAATAACAAGAATAACTGCGAAACTCCAAAAACATTTCAATATCCTTAAATCAATTTGCGAAACTCATATAAATACACCCCTTGCAGGTGGGTGACCTATCACGCGAGAACTCGCAGGATGCTGAGGACCCGCCACCAGAGCCTCCGCCCGAAGAACCCACCTTCAGGCACCGCAGCAAGACGCTCGGCGATGCCACAGGTTAGTACCTACTAGCTTTTTATGAAGATACATTTTTAGTTATATTTTAACAAAGTAAAACTTGATTCCATAACTGATCGTTTTGTTAACCGCTTTTGAAGCAATACTTTTATGTAGCAATAATGGATTAACTAAGTACCTAAAATCATATTTTTTGTACATAATGATATCTTCAGCTTACGTTACCTTAAAATTATCTACCTGCTGATATATGCAGTAACGCCTTAGGTGTTTGGGATTAAAATAATCAGCCTCCCATCCGTGGCTTGTTCTAACAAAAGCATGTGGCACCACTAACAGAGAGCGTGCAGAAGCGCGCGCCGCCGCCGCCGCCGCCAGCGCGCGACGCCGACAAGTGCGACCCCGGCTGCAAGTCCGAGGGCGAGGACGAGCAGCCGCCGCCGCCCGCGCGCCGGGGCCTCGGCCGGACGCCCAACCATCTCACGCTCAGGTACGTACGCGTGGCCTACTGCACTATCTCAGGAACACTGACGAACATTATTGTCAACCGATGGCGGTTTCATTAAAATTGGTGATCCACTCGACAATTACCTACTCGTTTTTAGCGAAAGAGAAGTGAGAGTACTAAATAAAGTGCTTGTATTTTCCACAGCACGACGTCGACGCTGAGCGCAGGCAGCACGGGCAGCCAGGCCCGGCTCATCCAGTCGTCACATCAGCCCACCCAGTACCAACCCACTATGGTTAAGGAACTAGGTAAGCAAGAATCGCAGTCTCTCAAATCTTCTCCAGAAAGGAAAAGTTCCACCGTACCCGAGAAGAGGATCAAAGTCATACGATCCTGCAGCGGCAGTAGCATCAATAGAGATAGGTCGCCCAATCGTTCCGTCGACCACACCTCACCGGATCGGGATCGTGTCACAAAAGTGATCGTTTGCAAGTCTCCTAACAAATCGAGCCTGAAGCAAACCAAAACCTTGCATCGGTCCCCAAGAGGAAGCTTCGATCAAACCAAATCTCCCCGAGGATCCATCGACAAGTCGCGATCTCCGCAGCAGAGCTTTGACGGATGTCGATCACCGCGCGGTAGCATCATGAAATCACGTGAAAATAGCGTCGATCGTTCACGATCACCAAAACCTGCCCCAAAAAAAGGAATAATGCGAACCCCGCAGGCCAGTTTCGATAAATCGCCCTGCAAGTCACCAAATCTAAGCCGAAGATCTTCTAAAACCGGTGGAGAGAAATTAGCGCGACTTGGGACGAATTCGCTGGATAGAATGACTCACTATTCTCAACTAGCTAAAGCTGAAGATAAAGCAATCAAAATGGGCATCGTTGTCTCGAAATCAACAGAATCGATTGCTAAGGCTATTGAACACCCAACTTGTGTGCAATGTTACCTTTCCGGAAAAAAACAGAGCAAAACCTCCTAGCATAAGGGGAAGGGCAAGTCGCCCAAATCTCGACGGAAGTCAATGACTGCTCAATCGATTCAAACTTCATCAGACCGGAGCAGCGTCGAGACCCTGGACGACGTGTCCCAAGAGCGGGCGCGCTGCACGCCCACTCGCCACCACGAGAGATATGAGTATGATCAAATACATGTATAATCAAATTCTACAAGCTCCAAATAACATCAGGAAAATGAAAATCTCGGATGATACATTTTTTCTGAAAGTTTTCAATACAATTTCCATTCAATATCATACAATCCTGCTATATCTGAGGGGCAATTCCGGTAATTTTAAGAACATTCACGTATAGCGTTTACCTGCATTTTTGACATTTGGTTGTAGGCGATATGAGAATGGGACTAGATTTTGAACGTTTTTAATTACGGGAATTGGCGTTCAGGTTCTTCAGTAACATTTACTGCAAAAGACTTTCACATAATGGGATTTTCATTGAATGCTTTCAGAAATCAAGAATATTATAATGACAAATATATACACCACTTTACAAGACTGTTCTACCAATTTGTGACTATCAGACCACCAAAACGTTAAATCAATTGTAAACGTATAAGGCATGAATCACATTCTCTAGCCCCAAGACAAGATTCAATCAATTAGGCGTTCAAATAAATGTATACGTTAAAAAATTTAAATCATCGTAAATTCAATGTCACAGTTGTAGGAAACTGTACTAGACACATAGAGTAATTCCACGACTCTCAAAGTAGAAATAAATGTACCTCCGTAAAATATAAGTAGACACAATAATAATTACAATCGTATATTATAGCATAATATATTAAAGTTACTCAATCCTAATTCTAGATAAATCCAAGTGCTAAGTGTTACATAATAATGGCTGTGGTATCGTACTGATGTTAATCCTTTTATCATCTTCGTCATAGTATTCTTCTTGTTAATTTATACTGTTATTATACATCCCGATAGATTTAATGTATTATTGTGTAGATGGCCATGGATTTGTATCGTTAATTAAGTCTTCCAATTCTAAGTATGTATAAGTAATGATATTAATTTATTTTACCTCTCGCATCTCTTCAGTACCTGCTCAATTTAGTATTAAACTTATCAATTTATTAAGTATATTCCGTAAATATTTTACAATCCAAACAATATTTACATGCAATTGAACGCTATACGTAATCATTATAAATATTATTTATGGCATGATTATTTCGTTCGTTGGTGAATATATATATATTTAGATAGGTTATTTCCAAATATTTGCACTAACACATTTAAAAAATATTAATGTGGCCAACTTTCAAAGCTTCGTAGCATCATAGGCTGGTTGTGCATTGTATTATCGAAGCAAAATATACTTAGCAGCAATTATTATTGTTCATCTTACTCTAATAGTAAAATACTGAACTACTTTTATGGATACATTCTACAACTGAGGACTGGAACCTAATATCCTGGAACTGTTCCAGTAGCCAAAAAGTGTTTCAGATTTTTATGCATGTAGTCAATCATTGTAAACCGTTATATTTAAAGTACTCGTCGGACTACATAATATTATATGCATTAATAAACGATATTGACATATATGGTAAAATATAATGCTATACAATTTACTAATAAATAGGCTAGCTGTGTATCCAAATTATAATCTAACCAAATCAATGTAGGCAAATACACTCTCTTTGTTCACGTAGTGCTTTGCCTTACCTCTGTAGCGTTGCACAGATTCTCTGTCAAATTAGATGAAGCACCCACGAGCAGAAATGAATGTCATCGTATATAAGTACCTAATCAATAGTAAGTAAAGTAAATATATTCAATGCATAAATAATGGATCGGTGCACCGTAGATTCTATCGTCACTGTGTGTATCTAGGCTACCGCTTAAGTAAAGTAAGTAGATGTTCTATCTAAAATAGTGGACGCCGCCAAAGCTCTGGAAGCCCCCTTGAACCGCTTGAATGTTCGATGACACGCGACTCGGCGGCGCCCCCCGCCCCCCACACACTCATCAAACATTCAACTCTTTGCTCGCGCGCGCGACTTCCCGGTGATCGGTCCCATCCATCCAAATTCCGTTGGCGCCCCGAGCGCTCTCTGCCGCGAGATGATGTAAGCCTAGATCACACGGCACTTGTTTCCTTGATATTGCATACGCGGATGCCACAGTACAGTAAAACATATTAAAACGAATGGTTCTTACGGAGATGACTTTTACAAACTTTAATTACTTCATCGAATAATATGTTTATTTGCGTCTGGAAGTTCTGCTAATTGACGATACATACCACATTTTGTGACACGGTGAGAATCAGAGAATTATTTATGATCATTTTCAACTATCAAAATTCATTTACGGTACGACAGAGGTCGTTACTGTACAGTGGCATCCCCGCATACAATTATCTTTGGAGCAAGTGAGGTGTGACGTGGGCTTTCTAAAGAGTTCGGTGTTTGGTGTGTTGTAGGATCGCCCGTGTGGAAACCGCGCGACATGTCGAGCTCGGCGGGCGGGGGCGGGGGCGCGGGCGCGGGGGGCGCGGGCGCGGGCGGCGCGGCGCCCACCACGCTGCCGCGCTCCACGCGCGCGGCGCCGCGCCCGCACCACCTGTCGGCCAGCCGCAAGTCGCTGGCGCCCGACCACCGCCACTAGCGCGGCCAGCTGTACCTGCGACTGTCGCGACCCTCCGGCTGTCCGGACGGAGCCCGAGTTTTGTTACCCGCCGCCTACCGACCCCACAATAGTCTAATCACTTGACCGTTCGATGTTTGTGTACCTCTTACCGTCTTTCCTTCAAATTTCCCTCAGTTTTATACCTATTAGTTTGCCTAAAATTTCCCCTCTACTTACGTTTTTAAGCTCAAATATGACCTAACCTGTGTTTAAATCAGTCGACCGTTCATTATATTTTAATTGATTGAGCTCAAAGTATTTTTGTGTTAGGTGCATAATCCTGTGCCCGTAACGAATAAGACTGCGTGCGGCTCTTTTGTGAAGTATAGTGTACCTACCTAATTATATTAAAAATATTTTGACAATACCCTCATTAGTGCAACTCATAATTTCGTGAGATCCTTCTTTTGTAAAATAACAGCATTCTATTTAATGAGAACCAGACACTTCGTCTGAAAAACGAAAACTACCTGAGGGTTCTACTAGGTATTGTACATGTGCCCTGAAGATTCATTTGTAATTGATAAGACGTAAATATATCGCAATGCATTTGTTATGGGGTTTGAAATGTAAATCAACATGTTGACTCATAATGCGCTACAAAAGTGTCGCATCCTGTTATTGACTTCCACGTCGAATATAATTTGTTGTTTCAGAATATAAGTATCCACTGGATATGAAAGTAAACCTCATATTAATAGAAAATAAGTTTTATTTAAAATTGACCTACATGACACTGTTTATTTAGGTAGGTCTATTTTATAACTACAAATAAATGACAATATCAATAGAAAGTGGAAATAAATATTGAGTCACATTACATAATTAGTTTCAGTGATGAATTGTTATTGGACATGTTACTTTTTTATGGAAACTGATTGTAACCTTCGCGTAGAACGCAAACTCGTAATAGCGCCTACACCGTAAAACTGTCAACTGTACACTGAAGGTACTCAGCATGCCACCACTATACAGAGATATCTATCCTCGTAAAGACTTTCTACTTTAGCTTTATTTAAGGCATTCCTTTAATATCTACTTGTTTAAGCATGCGAATATCCTATAGATTCGTTTTATACGGACTGCTCTGTGCCAAATTAGGTACTCTCTACACCTCCTTGTGCTTGAATACTTATCGTGAAGATATTCCTGAATAAATAAATATATCGTGAGAGTAGTTAGCTGTAATGTATTTGCGTTTCATTTTCGTCACATTGGCAACTCACTACCCTATAGTTCAAAATGCACTAACCCAAAAGGAAATATACACTAGGTAGTTTTGATAATAATTTCTCTTCGTGATCAAATTCGAAAGTTCTATCATAGGCTAGGTGAATGATATAACATGTATCCACAAATTGAGTTTTACTATAATTGAATGTATTATAATAATTATAATATATATGATTGTTTTTTTGCTGTAATATATTGTAAATGTGTTGACTGCAGTCGCGGAAAACTATAAACTGGATCGACGAAATACTTTGAACCCGTGATATTTAGACCGGTACGACTTAGCCTTTCGTGATATATTATTACCGGAACTTAGCGCAGATGGACGGCAGTTTGAACCTTCTATAAATGTATTAATAACTACTGATCTATACTGGTAAGAGGAAATGTTGGTAAAAGATTCCGACTTGTAATAATATATTATGAAAATGGTGACGACTTCGACATCTCGTTGTTGTTAGGCGAAGTCGAGTGTCTCGTAGCACTTTGGTAGTTTTTCATGTCGGAACATATCAACGACGGTGGAGCTATCTCGTTCAGCTTATAAGTTTTCTCGTGATCTAGTAACTGTTTGTTG
Organism: Apamea epomidion; assembly: GCA_947507525.1. Lineage (NCBI taxonomy): Eukaryota > Metazoa > Arthropoda > Insecta > Lepidoptera > Noctuidae > Apamea > Apamea epomidion. Next base: position 10,807,050 of record OX382228.1, on the reverse strand, counting down.
TTTTAGTTATTTGCAGTTACCAGGAGTATGTATACACAGTATGCACTATGATGTTTAGGTAATACCTGTGTAATATGTATGTATATTATTGTGACCACTTTATATTTTGAACTTTAAATATTGTTTAAGTGTTTGTTTTGTGACTTATTGAAATAAAACAGTTTATTAATATACATATGTTAAAATATTCGAATTTAATAATTACGAACTTATACAATCAATTTATAGATTATTATTATACTAAGAAAATTATAATTAATAAAATGAATAAACAAATATGAGTGAAAATTAAATGAAGGATGAACTCATTAATTGCGATTGTATTTCATACTTCAATGACATTTGAAAGTAAAGTAGGAAAATGAATGAATATTTAGAAAGACTTATTGAAGTAAAATACGAAAGTAACTAATGTTATAATAAGTATTGAACTTTTATAATTTGTTGTTGACATGATTTGCTAATTCCGTTGTTTTGTCATTACTATCCGTCAGTGTATTATCGAGAATAATCTCACCTGTATACAATGTATGTATTACCGTTGTCGAACTACTTTACAGATTTTAAGTACGGACCTTCACATCTCAATGAATCACTTTTGTGCACTGTTAAGTATGCTTTCCCTATATGTATTACCGGAATGTATTCCTAACTAATCATATCTTCTTTCATTCTTAGTTCAGTTTCAAATAAACAAAACATTTATGTTGTAGTCACCACATCCCTAATGGTTTATATCTCTTGGACTGAATATATATATACTTAATCGCGTCACATTTCTAGGTAACCATTTTGTTCGATCACCTAAATTTAAAGTGCCTTCACATGTTTAAAAAAACGTGCACGTGTGTTTTAAGTTTCATAGATGAATATACTAAAATCTTTGAAGTAGTTTGGCAATGCCTACTAAATGGGAAATGGTATTAATTCTAGTATCCTTTAGTGGCTTCCAAAACAACTAGTCTAATTTACAATTTTAATGATGTATTTATTGTTTTCATAAGTATTTGATATGTTAAATTTTGTGACACGTATGGAAATTACTTTTTATTGCTTATGAATAAACATAAAATATGATATAATCTTTTTACTTATTTAACTACCCCGTAGCAATTTCTCAGTTGGTTCCTAGGTGTAATTAGTTCCTGGAGATTAGGTCCATCTTTTTCCTGTGTGGAGTTCGGCTTTCCTTTATCTATTCGCCGAGAAAATAGCAGTTTACAAGTGATTGTGAGGTGAAAATCACTATTTAATAACTTACGCTTGCCCAAAAGGAAATATATTTTCTATGACAATTAATAAAACGCATGCAAATAATCGGTACAATGTGTTTATTAAATCGTACATCGACGTCCCTAAATCAAACATTTCAGTGTTTCCGGATTCAAAACCTTACAATTTGCTAATAAAACAGATTTTCTAAATTGATATGAGTGAAACATTCAAAATATAATTAATGATGTATTTACAAGGTTAATAATAATTATAACTACATAGGTACACAATATTTTATCATAATATACTTTTGTTCAGTAATTTTAACTGCCTCAACAAATTTACTTAAAACTTACGCATCTAAATTTTGTTGGCCTAATATTTTTAACGAATCTTGAAGAAAACTTAGGGAACAATTCACTCATACCTGACCTCAACATTAGGTAAAAAACTATGGAGGTCTAATAACTACAATATTTTAAAACGATTTAAGTTCATTACACAGTCATGTTTATTATTTATTTATAAAGATTTTAGCTATTTGATTGTATAAGTAAAGGAAATATTTTTTGATAAACTTCTACGTGAAAAATGCTCTAGAATCTATTTGTGGCAAGTAGGTTAGATTAAAAAATATTATTTTAGCAATGATTTAGTTCTGAATCCTATGTAAATTCCATAAATAAGTGCAATAAAAAGAAATAGGTACACACTTACGGACAAAGGGGCCATTGACAGCTGAATTAGGAATTCTAAAACGTAAATGCACATGGTACATATGAAAGAATATTAATTCGAGAAGCGGTAGGTTCAAAGGTAATAGATTCAAGATTAGGTAACACAGAAAAACTTTCTTGGTAGACAAAACTGTGATTTACTCACTCGGGAAGCTCTATTTGTGAACACCTATATAATGTATATCGCTTTAACTTTATATTACGATCTTTACATCTCTCTACATTAGAAATTATATTCCTTTCTAATATTTAAACAATAACAATAGGACTATCTAAGGAAATGTATATATCATAAAATACATAATTTATGTGGCACTGGCTACATATGTAGGTATTATACTATCATAGTTCTGATGATTACCTCGCTGGGTATGTCTCAATGTTGTTGTTGACTTTCAAGACTGAAATGTACAACATTTGCTCATATTTAGTTTATTTAAATGTAAGCCTTGCAGTAATATATTATGTATGAAAGTATAACGCACCTTCTAAATAACGCTCGAAATCGGAAGAAATGGTGTACACCCTAATTACACAAAGTCATGCCTAAATTGATTGCACTATAAACAAATACAATCGGAATGAGTCTAGTAATTTAATCTTAGTAATAAACACTAGACGCTAAATCATACTTCGTTTCTTTCAACTACTAGAGTTATAAACAACAAAATATTTTAAAATTAATATACTTTGCAATAAAATAATTTAGTGCACACCACGATTATTTTAAATATTTAATAGATATTTATATTATTACATGTAAAGATAATCATTTAATAACTCTTATTAAGTTCATTACAATATCTATCAATTAATGAAATACTCGATCTAAAAGAAGTTTCATTACACTATTATATTTTATTATGGTGTTTCATCAAATTATGCTAGAATAAAATTCATCCATCCTAATTTCATATCATATTAAATACGTAAGGCACTCCATTTAATTTTGCTGTTTTTTTTTATCGAAAAAGACCAAAAATACTGTCACACAAGTTTCCTCTACAAAAATGAAGACCACTGGAAGTTACTGTTATTCATGCACCGCACATTATAAGATAAATTTATTTAAATATTAAGCTCGAAACAAAGAACTAACATCAACTTTAGCTTCTGCTATCAATCGAATAGATCTAACAACAAATTTGACAGGCGCTATACAAACGTAGTCACTTGTCCTGTTAGTGGAACAGCTGGATTCGTTGTGGGTTAAAAACGGGTATGAAAAAATTCGGAATATTTAGGTTTATCTACTCTTACATTAATTTAGTTTCCTCGTAGAGGTTCACGAAAGCTCTTCACCGATAAATAAAGAATCATCTGCAGGTGGATAATTTGATATCTAATAAATGACAAATATTTAACAAAAATACCAAATTTTAATTATGTAGGACAAAATTTACATAGCAACCTATACTAAACATATACATACACAAACAACTCTATCACAGTCACTAATCATTTACAAAACTCAATATAATTATATACTCATTTTCTAAACAAGAAACGACATTGGTTGCGACACCAGTCAACCATCTGATTAATTAAAAATAACAGATATTATGTTGAAACATCAAATCAGGTAGGTACTCAGTAATCGATGACCATTTATGATTATCTACACGATGTCCATATGCATTACTGCCATGTAGCTATGATTCTAAATGGGAAATTAAACTCACGACAAACTCTTTACATCAACGTTGTTGGACCCCTAAATATTCAATAAAAAGCCATTTTTATTCATAAGTAATCTCTTTAAAAATTTTATCAAATTTAACTACCTATATAAACCTACACACATGACTTGTTTCATTACTTCCTGAAATTTTTCGAATGTTTATAATAATTCCGCGCGGCGCCGGCGTCTTAAAGCCCCTTCAAATATTTATAATATGAATAGTTTTCTAACTTATATTATGTAAGTTAATGTGCCAATAACGGAATAAAAAAAGTATCGAATAGTCTCTACCTCAACACATGATAAACTTGTTTAATTTCAAAATGATTCAGGATAGCTTAAGAAAGTTAATATCGATTTAAGGGAACTGTTTGTTAGTATTGAAAGATCAAGATTTATTTATTTTATTTAGATAATGCTAATTACAAGCTATTAATTTGTCTTTATTGATTTTTTTATAATTTATAAGTTATTGTTGTTATAGTTTTCATTAAAATCCCAGAACATTCATAAAGTATTTCGTTGAGCTTATTGCGCATCAAGCGTGCACGCGACCGGGTCGTGTATATTTGTCTAAACGTTGGTCCCTATAATTGCTATTGTAATTTTATGTCGTACATAGCAACGCAGAACGGGGCGGACGACACCGCGCGAGTAGCGGCCGGGCTCTCCGAATAAAGGCACATTGAGTCATGATTCATTTGTTATCCTATATGCAGTACCTAACCATCCCACTTCCTCGTCATAATATTTCTCATTTTTTGAAGGTCGGCCTAGAACTAGTTAAAGGGAATAACTAATTAATATTCTACTTTATATATGAATTAAAAGTCACACCACTATTTTATCCGGTCGATTAAATTTTCGTACACTTTAGTAATTTTGACATCACATCATAATAGTCCTATGACATTCAACTCCTCATCTCAATTCTACTCATTTTGGCAACATGGTGGTGGAACTACAATTTCTCTAATTTAACTAAAAGGCATATTTGCCTACAAATTAGAACTAGGGCAAAGACCACTTAAAAGTTATCTTCGCATTTAATCTCCCGTGAGCTGGGCTGAGAGGCAGGCTGGGAGGACCACTGCGGCTCGGCCGGTCCATCCCAGTCGGGAAACGAGTCGTACATAAAGTTATCGGCGGGAGTATCATCAACCGCGATCTCAGTCCGACTAAACGCCTCGGCGAACTTCCCTATCTCTGTGGAGCCGAACGCTTGTTGGAAAGCGGGCAGCGGGACGACAGGCGGGCGCGGCGGACGTTTCTCTTCAGGCGGCGAGCGACGCGGCTCGGTGACGGGGAAGCGCTCGCGAGCAGTGCGGGTAGGATCGTTCTGCGTCACACTCGGCGGGAATTCAGGCGTATTTCTCTGTCTCGAACCAACCTCTCCGTTGAAAGGCGAGTCTTCATAAACAGGATAAGGCGTGGATCTCCCATCTTGTTGACATGCCTGATTCTGACTATGCAAATGAGCACCCTGTAAATATATAAGAAAAATAAAGTTTAAAATTTAGACACACTAGCTTAGTGCACAGCAGTCGTATGTCCAAGCAAACTAAAAAGGTTATAGATCGCGTGGAACAAACAAGTGCAACAAGAAAATATTGTGTATAATTTTTGTGTTTTTTTTTGTTCAAAGAAAACTTTATTTTACGCGGTAAGCGGGTATGTTATCGATTTCAACATATCCTTTTAATATTTTGAGTTAAGACATCACCGCACTACAAGTTTTAGAAAAAGTTCGATTTTGTAGAGCCTCGTCTTTGTCACTCCTAGTGTAGAAATATTTACATAACAAAAAGAGTATGTCCAGTAATAACCTTCATTGGTCGGCATTCAGCAGGATACCGCATGTGGTCACGCGAGCACGCACTGCGTGGGGCCCAGCCGGCGTTGGCTGCGTTAGCGCCACTCCATCCGCCGCTGCCCATAGCACCCATTTGCTAAAAAATAACAAAGACACGTATAAAAATGGAATAATTTACTGCTCGATAAGTTAAGCAAACGAGTCCAGAGTGTTTCCTAAATTAACGTAAGGTAAAACCTGAAATACCCTTTTAAATTTTTTCTAAGAGTTCTTCGGAGCAGACTTATGTTTAAAAAAGTAACAACATTGATATTTGTAAATAATAGAAGACGTATAACGATATTATACCTGATAATGTGGCCACATCTGCGGTTCGCAGTACGCGGGACCCCGACCGTTCATACCACATTCTAGCGGTGGCTGAAAATGAAAACAACAATATTATTTACCCCTTTTTCACTTCCAAAATCGGCAACTCGATAAATTAGACACATGAAAATTACTAGGGTTACAGAAAAAAGGTACACCATAAAATTAAAGAGGACTAGCAACGCCCCGTGGTTTCACCCGCATAAGTTTGGATTCCATGGGAATATTGGGATAAAAAGTATTCTATGTGTGTGTGTTAATCCGGGCTATAAACTATATGTGTGCCAAATTTCATCCTAATTCGTTCAGTAGTTTTGGCGTGATAGAGTAAGAAACATCCATCCATACATACAAACTTTCACGTTTATAATATTACTAGCTGCGCCCCGCGGTTACACCCGCATAAGTTTCGATTCCGTGCGAATATCGGGATAAAAAGACTATATGTTAATCCTGGTTATTAACCATCTGTGTGCCAAATTTTATCCAAATCCGTTCAGTAGTTTTAGCGTGAAAGAGTAACAAGCATCCATCCATCCATCCATCCATCCATCCATCCATACATCCATCCATCCATCCATACAAACTTTCACGTTTATTTATTATATTACGTTTATAACATTAGTAGGATTAGTAGGAACGGAATAGGATAATCCTTTTAATCCTCGGTCATAGTCATTATATTGGATATATCCTATTTTTTTAATTTTTAGGCGGATGTCGTCATCATGAAGTTCATAATGTCATAATGATCTTTATATTATGGCTGCACGTCACGTTTTTTAGCGGATCTTTATATTCTACTTTACAATTTGCCTTTAAATGTATCGCGACTCTTCAAACATCATGAAAGTATCGCTTCATTAATTAACAGTTGAAAAAGTTCGCCTATTATTTTACAAAAACAAAAAAGAGTTGGGCGTTATTGATTACTGACTAGGGGACCGTCTGTCCCACGCGTACTTATCGATTCAGACAGCTCGGTAACAGACAGCTTACAGCGAATTTGACGCTAAGATTGCTTCCGATACACCCTGACTTTACGGTCTGCAATGTATGTCTCCGTGTTATTAACTTTGTATGTTGCTTTTTAAATGAAAAGATATATTTTTGAAAAGTGATGGATAATTCTCGATACTTACGATGTCTAATAAGTTTATTTCATATGGCAAACTTTAAGTTTCAGAAGCCTTGGATTTTTTCAGATATGTAATATTAATTTTTATTTAGTCATGCAACATACATGAATTCCTTCCTGAACACCTTTCGAGTTCATTTCGTAAATAAACCATTTCTTCTCAGAATGTACATATACATTAGATATTTTTATTGAAAAATCAATCAACTTGAAAAAGTCCCCCTGTGTATATGATATGGTACACATACTCGCAGCACCCAGTGTGGCGTAGTCCTTGATATTGATACGACAAGGGGTTCTGCGCACGAAGCTTTCATTTATTTTTACGTGAAAAAAGCCATACGTATTTATATTCATACCTATTGTCTTTATTAAATAATATAATTGGCTGTTGGCTGTTTTGTCCAAAGTTAAATGAAATAAATCTCGAGCAGGTATATCACTTAACGTTTCTACAGAATCGTCTAATAAAAATCCAAGATGTTTTTAAGTTTCTACCTAACGGACCACAAAACGCGACGATTATAGTGGAGCGTGTCCACAGCATCTAAAACAGATTCGTTACAGTAACGTCTGATACAATTTCAGGTGGTTAGTACCGCGGCATCTGTATCACCGGAAGACGTCTCGCTGATAGTTTACATCAGACACTCAGACGTAAAGCAATCGCAGTACAAAAACGTTTTTAAAATAAACAAAAAACATTATTTCTGATAATACCTTTTAAAATTAAAATAAAGTAACTTGATTTGTCATAAAATATTATACAGTCATAGCAAAATTGTTGACGATATACCGCTACGGCGTTTTTGTTTGTAAATATTTACGTTTAGTGGTGAAATATGTGCACAGCCTGTACACGAGATAATGTTTAGTGTAGCGTGAGGGTGTGCGGGGGCGGCGCGCAGGGGGGAGGGGGGTCGCGCCACCGATCGATGTCCGTTACTCCCTGTGCAACGTAGCGTTGCACCAACTGCATTCATCATCACACATCACCACCTTGACGAATCACAACCACGACCATTTTACCTCATCTTTTTATTACAATTTGACGCTAATCCTAGTTTAATAATATTCCTAGTAATCATTTTCAAAGAATATTGAAATATCCGGAATTTTTAAAACTTCAAATAAATAGTGCTACGGTGCTACGTCGCCACTACGCGCTGCTACGCGGTTTCAACTTTAAAGAGTTATTTTTGCTCCTTTAAAGGATTTTGTTATTTTTTTTTTAGAATATTACTTTTAGTTTAAAATGTTGAGATTTCCTTTGCTTTTATAAGTTTTTATTTAACAAATCATTGATGGCGTGCTTTACTAAAAAAATCGAAATAATCTATTGTTAATTTATTTAATTTTATTATTTCGTCCTGAAACGATTTTAATTTAAACATATTTGGCATATGTAACTCAATTATAAAATACAAAAATAAGCCCTTATCAATGTGTTTTCGCTACTCTAAAGCACTACAAAGTACCGACATAAAATAATCCTTACGCTAGGTATTTCAATCGTTCAGACGTTATATAAACTGGTAACGGCCTGAAAACTGTTCATGTGTGGGGGAAGTAGAATAGTTACGGGAGATTTGCAGAGGCTAACTAACTATCGAGCGGCAAGCGGCGAGCGCGCGAACCACGTGACTTATCGATCAGCGCGGCGCCCACGACACTCGGAAAAATCAACCGCTGACAGCTTTCATAGGCCACCACCACCTCTCGACTCACGACCCCCTCTCCCCGAACATGGCGCGCCACCCCTCCCCGCCCTCATTAGCGCCTTTGTGACGCTCACTTGTCTCGTAATATGACGCCGTAATGATACCACTTACGACTCGATTATTCGTTAACATTCCTACTAGTTGACTGCCTAAATCAGAAATGACTTTTAATTTTAGTTGTCTAATTTTGACTTATTTTTATAATTTAAATATATCCACGCCAACCAAAAAAGAAAACTATTTCAAACTTCCTCTAAAACGGCCGTAACACATCCACAATAATATATGTTACCACGTTAAATATTTATAAACAACTCAGCTCATTTACCTATTTGAAACGTCTGAGTAGAAATGACAACAAACTTTTGTTTTCAATAAGCAGTCATTTCAGAATTTGCACAACAAACTTTCCCTGACTGAATTTTATAGTGTGTCGGTTGAATTTAAACTCTATCTGCTTTGCTTACGATTGATAATGTATATATAGCAACGCAGAGGAGTGAACGTTAGTAGCGAATGAGGATGTCAACTGTCCTCTGACACTGACCTACATAATTTTAACTAGTCTTTTTGTATGCCGATGACCTATTCCGCCGTAATTCAATAAGCAGTGGACAAACCATTATCAAGACAACTCATTTATTTAAAGTGTTAAGTAACTAATAAAGTCTTTGGATATTTTACTTATTTAAATTACCGTTGAATGCTTCTATTTTTATACAAGCGCAGATAATGTTTGTTTTGCATCATAAAACCATCGAACGGTATCGCTTAAGGTACGAGATAAGTCCTCATTTATTTCATGTAATATTAACATTCATAATTTCCATGGTTCATTGTAAGTAACAAAATATTAACATATTGCTCTAGACAGACTGGATAATAGATATGTATCAGTTGCTTGGCGTTCTTGAGCATATTGTAAAGATCAGCGGAGGGGAATAGGGCATTTTGTTGTATTCGTTGTTTGTAAGTCAAGTACCTTAGACACTTATGTTCTATTCTATTCAAATTCAATTATCTATGGCTATGCATTACTTCAAATGGCCTCGACACAATACAACAAAGACTTCTTATTGGTGTTGCTTACTCACGAGGAAGTTAACGTAACCAATATTATGTTTATACAGTTATACTTACTTGCATTGACAAGAGGAAAGTTTTGCATTTATTACGAGTTCATAAAATACTTATAAGCAGTTTTCTGAGCTGATACTATTACTTTTACTTGCGAACTATTAGGTATCCGCAAGATTGCCGCAAAGTACATTATCCTTGCGAATTAAGTGACATTGAAGTCACGCCGCGTCCCCGAAGAGTTCTGGAGTGGTTTTCTAAGAATCACGATACGCCCACGTCTACAGCATTGTTATAATATTTTATGAGCTGTTAGATAAACTTATCTTCATTTTCCAGATTAAATCAATTAAATTTTACCAGCTTTGAAATCGGACTTTTAACTAAAATCAAATCAAAGTTCGCATTTTTATTATGCTTACCTTTGGATTTCTGGATTTGTGCCGAGGTAATGGCAATAGTCTCCCATTTAAAATGATATGAGAATATAGGTACTGAACACTTTTGCCTACCACTTTAGTGAATACAGATTCGATATATTATTTATATCAAATAAAATAACAACGCAAAATGTCAAGTACAAGACTTAACCCCTTTATTCACCCCTAAAGGTTTTATAAATATAACAAAGGACTGTTATGTACGAATCCCTTTTTTACAGACTGGTAACACTTTCTGACAAATTGTTTGTGGTTGATATGGTTTCATCTGAATTATATAAAAGTCACATAAAGGCCTTACTTACCGTGGGCGGCAACGGCAGGTGTTGTGCGGGGGTGTGCGTGCGCTGCTCCCGCCGCGCCAGCGAGCGTCGCACGCGCGCCTCCTTCGACGCGTACCCGCCGTAATCTAAACACGCATTGTTTATCATTATCTCTCCAACTCATTATAATAGCATGCGTCAATATTGATCAACAACGTCATATCGTCTGACAAATTCCTTTCATCTCTACGCAATACAAAAGTCAACAGGTTGTACTGATGTTTTCAGCAAGTTACGCCATTTTTCGATTTTAAAATTATTGTTTTAATTACTTTTCCTCCACCACACTACTCCGTCCCAAAAAAACATTTAGGTATAAACACGGTTAACGAAAACCACAGAAAGGTCGAAAAACACTGGACTCATAACGTACAGACCTACTCTTAGTTTACGTTCGTACTGACTTTGCTGAAGTAGCACTCACGGCTCCTACGTCATAGTAGGTGCCATTCCATTTAAAAATCGATCATAGGTGTTTTATGTATGTAGCGATGCAGCTATAGCAATCGAAACCGTGACCCTGAACATAGAAGACGGCTATTTTGCTAGTTCGACATTTGTTCATTTTGCTGACTCAGACCGTCCTACATAATTATTATGACTTTGTAAATTAAGGTCGGACATTTTCGAAATAAGCAACGTTCACAGAAAGCTATAATAGGAAAAACTTTTATCTTATCGTAAATGAAATACGACATATTTACAAAAAAAAATGTTGGTCTATTTAACGATTTGCAATTTAAACTTTTCGGTATCCTACACCTACAAAATACTGTTGCTAAGCATGTCTGCCAAACGTTGTAATTATTTCCTTCGCACCGCATATAATATGCCTTGTCCTGTCACCATTGTAAATGCAGAGGTTATTAAACGATTCATGTTCAGTAAGTAAACATCTATGATGAGAGAGATTGACATACTTTCGAGTTTGTGGTTACCCTAAGCGTAACGATTTCCTTTACTTTAAAGAGTACGGGACCAACAGTAAGAATACTCCGGCCATCTAGAAAAGTGTCCCATCATAAAATGCAGCTTAATGAACTGTCAGAAATATCGATCTGAGCGATATCTACATCGCGATATCTATTTTTGTAAATCATCGCAAGAATCGAAATATTATAATTGAGAAAATAATATAATAAGATAATATATTAAAATTAATTATTTTATAGTTATTGTCTTACTCATTTCAATGTCTTCAGGAAACTCGTGAAAAACGAACACAACAATTTGCTATTTCATATGCTCATCTAGAAGCCAAAGAAAAAAAGGATTGACGCATAAAAATGCTATACAGGCCTCGGTATGATAAATGGTAAATCTACTAAAGTAACGTTATTATCGTCAGTAAAAAAGCAAACCGCATAAATGGTTGTAAATTGTCAGATCTGTAAATATCACATTATTGCTCCACGTAAGTTAAACTATCGCGACATAAATAATTTCATGATGACATAGCTCAACTTACTCCGTCCGTACTAGTAATAACTGAAACTCATTTTATTTTTACGGTATCGTTAACATCACTGAAACTCGCTATAAATTCAGGAATAGAGCAGTTATTCTACAAATAATTCGATAAAGTGTTACCAAAAATTAAGGTATCATTCAATTTCCCGAAAATATACTTGGCACCCTAACTTTTTATAAGTTTTATAAAAGTATACGCGTAACATTAATGTAAATGATAACTGTTACGCATAACTGTCAAATTGGAAAATTAATTTGACAAAATTAAAATACAAATTGTTTGTTGTCGGGTTAAATTGCGCAAAGAACTCCATCTGCATATTCATTAATCGCTGACCTGGGGATGACGACTTTTTTAATGATGAATGTATAAACTAGAATTGGTAAACAAGACCATTTCTGCTTGCACTGTACATTTGTAAGTAGGCTATATGCAAGTTATATTAAAATTGATGATCACCCCCTATCGTCGCGTCAGTGCGAAAGTCGTTTCATGTTTTACGTAGCATTTATAAGGAGTTGAGCGTGGATAGCGGCACGGGTGTTAGTACCCCGGTCAATATGTAGAGTGGCTGTGCTGTGCAGGCGATCAATCGCGTTGCGGCGTGGGGGCGGGCGGTCCGGGGCGAGGCGGGGCGGCGGGGGCGAGCGACCACCTGTAGCGCTCCCCGCGCTCCCCGCTCACCCCCGCGGCCTCTGACATCGACACGTGACGTAGACACCGAGAAATCCGCCCAAACGTAAACATTAATTCTTACTTCATTCTTCATTGTTCAGAATGTCGCTTCGCGCCACGCGCGCGGATTCCGATCTCTCTCGTATTGGTAAACAAATTCAGGTCGACGCACACTACGTGTAGTCGCCAGGCATGTTATTATGCTGACTAGCTCCACTGTTATACAATATACGTGAAATAGTTCAATACTTGTAATTCAATTACGTTCAAGGAATTAGTTACATATATTTTGCTGCAGCACGTGTATGCCTGAGTATTATGAGGGTTTATTTTCAAATTATTAACAACACGAAATTCTACATAAAACTTTTGTAAACTTTTAAACTAACAAGTAGGTTTCCGATTGACTCTTTATTGAGACTCAAAATGAACAAATTTTCTTTTTCATAATTAATACTTAGGTAGTACCTATGCGTGATGTTGACATTCAGTAAAGTTTCAATATCAATTAGAAGGAATCTCTAACTGGACGAGTTACAAGAGTAGGTTCTGCAAATGTACTTTCATGTACGTGACATCTTCGTGGAAATCTAATTTTCTGAGTGATTCGTATTGAGATTGGATTGAACTAGAATAGAAAAAGCATTTCCTATGCATTCGTTCAGTTAGTGTGTTTTGAGTCAACCAGATCCAAAATACAAACCAACGACACGAAGAAGAACAAGAGATCAATGAATATTATTAGGACTCGATACCTACGCAATAATAAAAAAATCTTTTCAGAAGTATTCGAACAACCATGCACTGTCATAAACGGTGATAAGGGATCAATATCCTTAGAGGCTGTACACAATCACCACTCGAAGAGGAACGGATTAATGATCCTCACTATGAACTCATGAATAGGGAAACCGATAATATTAAATTATTATAGGAAAATGTTACTCCGCCTTTACAATACATAGGTTTTAAACAAACATAATTTTCAGCCGCAATTTATACCCATCCCTATTTTCAAATTCAGTGGTTTATAAAAATTATTCTTGTGATTTTCACTTTACCCTATCGCGTGCAAACGTAACAAACTTTTCTCAAAACCCCAAAACAAAAAAGAGCATATAGGTACAGGTATAGGTACCTACTCCAATTTATTGATTTTGTAAAATGTTTGTTTATGGATCATCTTTTCTTGTTCTCTCAAAATTAAAATTAAATCGTTCAGCTCCTTATCATCCACTAGTAAACGTATGTAAGTCTTTCATAAACCATGCATTGTTATAAACTGCGATATGAGATCAATATACCCTAGTGGCTGTCCACAATCACCACTGTCAGAGAACGGATTGGTGATCACTATAAACTAATTACTACGGGAAACGATCAATAATTTAAAAAATATTGATGGAAAATTTAAACCTGTAACCCCAAGTTTAGTCAATACCTACATAGGGATTTAACATTATAACCACATCAACGTAGCAGACATTCAACGACGAAATTTTCAGGAGCAATTTATCCCATGATTTTCAATTCCAGTGGTCATAAAAATCTTTCAGTGATATTAATTTTAAAACGTCGCTCTGAAACGTAAGAAACTTTTCTCGCGAGTACGAAATTATAAGATAAAGAAGGACATAGAGACCAGTTTTACTGATTCACCCTTTTAAAGTTAAGTGATGATTAGCGACTGTTTAACCATACATTTTTGACGTTTAAACATTAGTTAACTTTAATCATCATTTATAAATAAACCCCCTAGTGGTGATTTTGTGATTATGAATTATTTATTTTGAATGTCAAATCTCTAGATTAGATTGTTATCGAAAGAGTTACTTGTGTACAAATATTAAAATCGCTTATGTCTAGATTTTCTTTAATAAGGCAGAGTATTGCACTTAATTGTGTCGTTAATCATAAATAAATTTACTATTCAACGTCATGAATGTACAGTTTACGTATTCGCTACTTCGGAATTTCCTACATAAAAGTGCACTGAAATATACTAGTGTTTTCTACCTGAAATATAGATATACCAACCCATGGGCATGACATGTTCATGGTGCATGTGGTGGCTGGGGTAGTCATAGCGGTAGTAGCGCGCGTAGGGATCGTGCGCGTGCGGCGCGTAGTACGCGTGTGCGTAGGGCGCGTAGGGCAGCGGCGCATACCCGTAGCCGTCCCATGCGCCCGCGCCGTACGCCGCGCCCCCGCGGTACTCGCCGTAGTTGCAGCAGTCCATGGCGCCGGCCCTACGCGCCCGCCAGCGCACGCGCAGGCCACGTCCGACATCCTCGCCCGGCTGCGCACCGCCACATCACCGCACTCTTACGCTCAACAGCCCTACCAACTATTCAACTAAACTCGACAAGTTCATGACTATAAACCCACTCTCCCAATAAACAAACAAAATATTACATTAAATCTACAACCGTTTAAATAAAAACTTGCAACCAAAATTTCTGTATAATAGTTTTGCTGAACTCTGAAAAATATTTCAGAGTGCGATGACTACGCGTAGAGATCGAGCGCAGTTTCGCGGCGGGAATCGGACGCGGGTGCGACGTTAGTTAGCGAAAAGAGGTCGTTCGAGTTTGCCGGCGACGACGAGAGATTCGATGGACGAGGGCGGTTGCGGGGCGCGGGCCGCGAGGAGGGGCGACGCCCGCTCGCCGGCGGCTCGGCGCAGCGCGGCGCTCGACGGACGCCGACTGAAGGCGCCGCGGAATCGATACGCCGCCGCCGCCCGCGGCCGCCCGCCGCGCGCCCTCCCGCCCGCACTACCTGCCTGCGCCCGTATTGCGCGCGAACTTTGTCTTCCCCGACGGAATTTTATATTTAGAACCATGGTGAAACGATTGATCGATACTTTGCACTATTAATTAGTACCTACACACTTTCACTAAATATTCCAGAGGGAAAATACCCACTCACTTTGTTGCTACTTTCTAATCACTTTATTCAAGTTTCGGTGTTGGAAGTCTTCCTGCACGTTGTTCGCTATAGTTATTGATGTCTGAAAGTGGTGTTTCAGCAGATTCATGCGGTACATTTTGAATTCGCTATCAAAAAAGTTTGGTTTAGTTTGAAATACTAGTGGTGCGAGAGTTGCGCTCTGTTTGTAGTCAGGTGGTGGATACTTGCAAAGTTTTATCGAATTGCGCGTAGGCGGCAGTGACCCACATCGCGACAATCATGTGGCGCATCACCCGCCCTTCGTCCTTCGCCTGCCACTGCCGCCGCCGGCACCACCGACCACTTTCAATAAAGATCGGACGTCATTGATGTACTTACTTCACTTAACATTGCAATCACATTCTTTTCAGCCAAATCATAGGCGCCTATTGCAAGCACCCCCACTGACTGCACAACATGCATTTTTTTTGTTCCTAATTATTGATCATGTTTTAAAGTGAGAACTTTTAACTGTAATCAAATTGTGATTACAGTTAAAAGTTGGTTTTAATTTAAGTATAAAAATAAATGATTTCTATACTTACATGAAAGCAAAATATAAAAACAAAATTCCTGCATGAACTAACCTGTATATTTATTTTCAATATACATATTTAATAGCTACACGAGCTAAATGCATTTATAATATTAAAATTAACTGAGCATTTTAATTAGGCCCCTAATCCTAAGGTTAAAACAATTTAGCATTCAAACTTAACTTGAAGAACATTAACTTTACAGTTAGCTTAGCAATCTTATGCCAAAGATAGCTAAACTTGTGAATCTATAGACGGCGGAAGTTACAAAAGTATGTAGACGCTATAACCTTTACGTTGGCGAAGAGTTTTCTGCGCTAACCCTGTAAATAAGCCACCGTGAAGATAAAAACAAAAATATGCTTTTAATAAATCATGAATCACATAGACAGATGATTTTTTGTGGATTATAATATGTTCAGTTTTATAAAATTTACACACACATTTTATTAAATGATTGTATCTACATTGGGCGGAAATCAATAGTTGTAAACAGATATTTTATAAATTTTGCAAAATATAACGTGTAAGCGTCAAAAAACTAATAAATGTCACCTAATAAACTATTATCCAGACAAAACTACCAAAAATCGTTTCAATCGACATATTTGAGTTCTGCGCAACTCCACGTTGAAAAAAGCGTGATAGTACGTAGGCCGGTCGCCTGTGTGATAGATCCTTCTAAAGCTATGTATACATAGTACCTATGTATCATGTTACTTACAGGAGTGAGTTCACTCCATGTGGCAACTACGCCGGCGCGAACATTCAAAATTCTCTTGCAGATCTTTAAGGCGCGTATTTACAGTTTTAAATTTGTTTTAATATGAATAAAAGGGTAGATTTATACGTTATTATGTATTTGCTAAACTCACCACATGATTTTCCTTCGGTATGTAAAGAATTTGACCTATATAACTGTAAGTACCGAATAATGTGTTCAGCGTAGCACTCTCGTAGCAAAAATTCGTAGACTTGCTACGCCTAACATTTTTAAACAGTGATTGTCCCTAAAATGTTAGTTTTATTAAAAAAACTATATTTATCGAATTAAAATCACTAATATATAACACAGAAAGCATGCTATTTGCTTCTCGATATGAACCATATCAAGTAATACGCTAAAATTGCTACGAGTAGGTGATGCAAAATGGGAAAAGTTGATTTTAAAACAAACTTCAGTGCAGACCTCTGTTCTTAGAAAAGTGATTTTAGTAGTGCGCCAACTGATATCAACGATGTGCACATTTGTCTCTATGAACCCCTTAGGTCAGCCAGACATCCCGTAGTTAGCAACAATATGAGAAAACAAAAGTTGTCATATCAGTACAAGTGCTTCGCTTCGATAACGTATCATGAATGTCGTCTGTAAATGTGTCTCGGTGATTGTGTTCTAATGTATGTTATGTAGTAACTGTAGAGAAGCCAGGCGCGGGTTATCATGCAGATTGCGGCGAATCAATAGGGGCGCCTCGGCCACTGACGGCGGATGACGATCAATAGCGTCCCAGTGGAGCTGTCTCCGCATTAAGGGGCTTCCTCGAACGCCCTTACACCTACCCACAGTCTACCTACACTTCGTACGTAACTTAGTGTTACAATACGACCAATGTGCCGACTGTTTGTGTCGAACGCGTGTGAATATTATAGATTTCAACGATAATTTATATTTTATGATTTAGGATTTGCGCGCTGAATCCTGAAACAGGTAGTTACTGAGTTTATTATCGAGTTCATTTCCCACTTTTATGGACATATTATGCTTTGTTTAAGTGGTCTTTAAGTAGTTTATAGCTCAATTTTTATCAAAGATCATAAATAAGCACCAATTAACACAGGTAATTTATACATAAGATAAAAAAAAACTTAATTTCATTTCGACCGACAATCGGGTTATAAAAAAAATTAGTAAACCTGAAATCTGAAGCGTTGATAACAACGCATGATCTTGAAATCCGATTAAGATTTACATAGTTAGGTACATAGATAAACATAGTTCCCAGGCTGATCAATAGAATTGGAATAAAAACATGGAGTGTGTGAGCAGAATCCCATCCCGCGGAAGTTGTAACGAACAGCTATGGGTTGTTGGAGTTGCTGCGATGAGCTAGCAAGCAGTCAATATCTACCTACTACACTGTTAAGGTATGCGCACATTACATGGGCGCATCAGCGGATTATTCAGTTACGGAATGTCATCATTGCGACTGTCTGTATTTTTGCGTGCCGATTCGAAAACCTCCCCTCCTAACCATTGTACCGTCGACTAGAGGGGCGGGCAGGATCCCACGCTTTGATACTTCACGCAATGTATACTACTACTATACTCGTACCTAAGTAGGTATTGTATGCGCATTCGTTTATATAAAATCGTAAAAAGTGAGAAAGTGATTCGTGTAGATTCCTGTGCCGCAACCGCAATGCGACCCTCTATAGGTTGGCATAAATGTGCACTCATCTTTTAGTAGGCATACTGGTTCTGCAAATCTTCTGTACCTGTCTTGTACTTTGTGGAAGTTACGAGTTTTTGGTGATTTGCTCATGCCGTATGAAAAATATTCTTACGAAAATAACAATCAAAATCTGTTTGTAGGTACTTACAACGTTAATACTCTTATCTATAAAACAAATTGTCAGTCAATTTTTGCTTGTTAGAGCCCTGGCTATTCCGTTTATTATATTATGTAGGTACCTACCCAATAATTATGTCGGTACCTATCCTAGTTGCCAATATTTACTCCTACAGCTAAATGGCCTTCTTACTTACGAGCCAACCCAGCCTCTTTGGGGTGTAGACAGAGAATCGAGCGGCTGAGTTTCCCATACCGGGTAGGTAGGTAGGTAGGTATGCATTCAGTTGTCTATCTCTACATCCATAATTCATTTTGTTCAGACTCGTCGGTTAACCTCGGTTCGTTTGCGTGATATTTCATATGAAAAACCTGGAATATGTTTTTCCTTCACAATCTACGATATCTGCGAGGCGTGAGTCTGAGTTCGCACTATCCGTAGACATTACATGTAGGTACGGGTAGGTACCTATGTATTTTATGTTAATTATTTATATTTTATATGCCATACCTATTATTCTACACTAGGTTCTGCCTGCGACTTCGTTCGCGTGGAATTACTTGTTCCCCCGACACCCCCGTCGCATCTCATCGTCAGCCCGCGCTGTTATTTACTTTTCACTTAGCGTTCTGTCTGACTTTTTGCTCGTCTTCTAAGGGTCGTAACGTGGAGTTAAATAGCCTATAGCTTTCCTCAAGATCAAATGCAAAAAGATCTTTTCAAATCCGACTTAGGTAGGTATAGGTCCAGAGATTAGCGCGTTCAAACAAACACACCCTTCAGCTTTATTATTAGTACTAGCGCGCCTTGTCCACGTGACATGTCTTGTTCCCCGCCTACCCTGTAGTATCACATCGCCTGCTCGTCCTATTACTTCGTCTTCGCTTAGCGTTCTTTCGGACTGTTTCTTTTTACTCTGCTCCTAATGGTCCTAGCGTGATATTAAGTAGCCTATAGCCGTCAAGAATTGGGCTATCAAATGCAAATGTAATTTTTCAAATTCGACCCGTGGTTCCATAGACTCAGCGCGTTCAAACAAACAAACAAACTTGTCAGCTTTATTATTAGTATAGATAGATATTCGTGTATGAATTTAAACACCTTATATTAAGCATTCGATTTTTTTTTCCAAGTGTTTTTGACCTTGAATACAAGAAGCATCTCACGATCTTTATGAATCTCCTTCAGGTCTCATGAGGTCATCATCACCTGCTTAGCAATTTACAAAATGGGGTTGGCTTCAAGTCTAACCGGATGCAGCTGAACACCAGTATATTATACATGTAGCATCTGCCTATCTAACCTTCACAACTCAGTTAGGTACTGCATAACAAGATACCCCTTGGTAAGACTGGTTGTCTCACGACGACGACCACAAACGATCCTAACGACCTTCAAAGATCTACGAATGACCGTAATCGACGTCTTAGCCGCTGACCAGGCGATGGACCATTTGTCTGCGACGATAAAATGTATGGATATCTATGCAATAACGCACTCGAAGGACAAAGCGACCGCGCCGCCGATGCTTACCGGATGAGCGCTCTCGCCGTCATTTTAAATGTCCGCCATCTACTGAGCCCCTTAACGTGGTATCCGAGACACGAAAAGGGGTTGATATAAAACGAATGGTCAACCGTCCAGAGACCAACCGTGGCGAGCGTAGCTTAGCCTTGATCGATCGACCCGTTCGACTTTTACTTGCACGACACGACCATGCCACGACACCCTCTCCTTCGACAGCACGTCCTTGATGATCTTACATTGATAGCGACTTAACGCCGTAGCAATAAGAGTAGCTTTCGTAGCCCCAAGACTTACCACTAATTAAAATAACTACTGAAAAATCATGATTGCCACAATAGTACCAGGAATATTTGTCTATTTCATTATCTTATTATTATGTTAGAAAACGGTTAGGAAAAATAGAAGAAATAATACATTTTGTGTATGAAGCATAGTTTTTATTTATAACATAATTTAAAATCATGTAAATCGTGTAAAATCTGAATAAAATATCCAACAATATTATATCAACGCAAATATAATATTTAATTTAACCTAACTATAAATATGTCTATAGCTATCTAGATTCGGTAAATCTATAGGTAATATTCCGTAAAATAATTAACAATTTTCACTAATGGCATTCGCAGGAGTAATTCAAATCAACAATAAAATTCATTCTATAAAAATATTTGAGATAATAGTAAGTAAGTAGAAATAAGGACTTGTCATAGCTACTTACGAACGTCAGTTAACTTTAACATTAACACTAACAAATAATAATATGAAACGACAGAGAATTACAGGTAACTTATTTCATTTCCAAATATAATCCTACTAATTTAATAACTTATTAAAAATAACATTTTGGCACAATAGACCAAAATAAAAGAAATTTCAAAATACTTATTACCTTATTTTTATATGATATACTTATCAATAGAACATCCACAGAGTATGTGGCCAAATTATATTCGAAAGTAATAACTTAATTAAACATTTATCAACAATAAAAGGACAACTTACAAAGTAGTAAAGGAATATCAATCTAGATTTCAAAACATTCTCTAACAATTTTTGTTTGGCATTATGGACTTCATTTACGGCTTCAATAACAATGAAATTCATATTAAGATTCAACCGATTGTAAGCACCTATTTATTTGTAACTGCAACTTTAACCCTTTTCTTAATAACAATAAAGATCACTGATAATTGTATCAGCTTTCAAACAATTACAATCTAAAAAAAATCTTCTATGCTAACATATTTGTAAATCAGCGTCAAAAATGTATTTTAACTGAAACTATAAAACTAAGATATTTGAATTATGAACTAGAGCATTCGTTAACTTGTCGCCTCTGTTGACCGATATGAGAATGCTGCCTTACAATTTATCCGGCTCTGGCTGTACTAAACAACCTTTCGTAATAAAATATCCTTAAACTAAATACAGCCAATTATATCTATAATATCACTTACTTCAATGAATCTAATAAACAGACGCTACTATATCAACATCTGCACCTCATAATACGCTGATAAATGACAAACACAACAGATTTTTGCCACCATTACACAGTACAGTTCAAGATAACTATTTATTTTCGAAATGTAAGTTTATTTTTCTTTTTATATTCTTCCATTTTCATGTAAATAGAGTTGCACTGGATCGATTAATTCTTAAAATACTGAACTGGGTGATACTACAAGGACGAAAATGGCCCTTTAAAATGTTATAAAAATTTCAATGTTTTAACAAGCAAAAGCTATCAGTCTCTTCCACTGCATAATTTGACCTAAAATATTTTAGCAAGGCATTGATTTTCGTTCAACAAGGCACATTAGCTTTCCATATCACCTATCCAATATCATACCATAATTGACAAAGAACCTAAGGCACATATTTGCAGGATAATAAATGAAAATTAATTCCTTTGACCATGGCTTGTCCACATATGCTCTTTGAATGTCTCACGCATAGTGAATGACCTTGGACATAAGTAGCAACACAGCCTATTGGTCAAGTCAGAGTGCATTAACCTGACGTGATATTTTAAGGCTGACTGGTTAGAATACTTCATGCCGCAGTGGGGGCAGTCGCCGCAGATGGCTGCGTGGTTCGACTGCTGGTGCGCGAGTCCCTGCGACGTCGACGCGCCGCCGCCCAGCACGGGCACGGTAGACATTCCTGCCAGCATCAGAAGAGCTTGAGATTGATCTTGATTATAAGTACTGTCAGAATCTGCACCATCTTGATGTTCTGACAGTAACACTTCTGGTTCATATTCCACATCAGACTTCGGTGACTGCTTTTCTGGTTTCAAATGCAGTTCTTCAGTAAATACAGTTTTAATAGGACTTTTAGATGGTGCATTGGTGAATGTAACTGTGTCCGTATTAATATCCTTTGCCCGTGTTGAACAATGCACATCCACCATGACATTTGACACTTTCTTGAGAGTTGAATTGTTGGCACTAGCTTCACTTTTTGATGGATTAATCCCTGCAATGAAAAAAATGTGGCAATTTGATTGGCTACAAAAATTCCTTAAAGCAGATTAGAACTAAATCTAGGTAAATTTTGGGAATAACATAAACAAACCTGAAAGCAGGGATCTGGCAAGCATACTGTTTTCATAATCAGGAAGACTATCGTCATTTTCAGAGTTGGCAGTTATTGCTAAAGGGGGTGAGTTGTTGTCATCTGTCCGTTCTGTTTTGATTGTTATCGGAATGTTATCTCCTTGAGCAGTCACCTGAAAATGGTTAAGAAGTAAAATTAATAGCAAATCAGAGAGCAAAACTAACTCAGAAAACATTTTTTTGTAATCATTGAAAATGACAAGCAACTATTACTCAGTGTAATTATATTGTAGCTATGTAGCAGTTCAACCAGATATTAATAAAACACTAATAAATATATTAGGTGTAAAAAGACACTTAACAAGGCCGAGAGTCACTTGTACTCATCATTATCATCAATCAACCTTTAGTGAAATTTTTGATAAAAACTTTTAAGCACGTCTTTAAATATCCCCATACCCCCACAACCCCTGTACCGTTGCAAGCAAAATATTTTGCACACTACTGCAAACAGAAAATTTTTACACTAAAAATAAAAGTTGTTTCCCAGCAATTATTATTTTAGTTTGATGTACAGAAAGAAAGCATAGTGGACGGATATGTGATGAGTCTTTCTACACTCTGTGTAATACACTACTATTAATATCATGTATAACTACATATAAATTTTACCTGAGATGATGCAGAACTTTTTCCATTAGCCGTTATTGTTGCCGGTTCAATCTTGCCCTCACATTTCTTGTCAATATTATTTTCTGGTAAGAACACTGGATTATCAAGTTTAGTTGTTTGCGAAAGATTACTTCTACTATAAATATCACAAGTTTCTAAAAGTTTACTTTTTTTGGGGGCCTCCCCAATAGTAACATCATTAGGTTTGTCAGAAGTACTACTTCGTCTCTTCTTCAAAGCGGGTAGTTTTGCTTCCTTATGAGCAGCACCAAAAAGTGGCTTTGATGAAATAGTCAGTTGTGTGTATAGTTTATTTGATGTGTTAGGAGATGAGAAATTTTCTTTCTGTAAAGAAGAACAAGGTAATTAGTAAAAATAAATATTTGCCAACATGCATTTCATTAATATAGCTAATTCTGCATGCTTTTAGTTGCAGTTCTTATGTATCTTCAAAGATATTTACCTGCTGTGTCACACCAGTTAATCCTTTCACTTGTAAAAGTGCCGCTGTGTGCAGGAATGAAGACAGCTTGCTCTCTTCAATGAAAACTTCTCCTTGGTACATGTATGAGAGCAGACTGACAATATCATCGGCTGACACATCTTTTAGTATTATTACTGGATGCTGGCAAGGATTCTCCTGAAATTGTAAGCCCTTCAATGAAATAACTGCTTCAAAATAGTACTTTCTTAATTACAATTTATAAGTTTTTTTTATGTTTCATTTAGAACATTTTCTTGTATGAAAAGGCTAAATAATAATAATGCAATAGTTACTATTTACATGTCAATGAATCAGTTTATTTAGAAGATTTTGTACTGATTGTAAGATCTAAATGTATAACATAATGTTGACATAACATTTGATGCATTTTAATGCAACAGCTTGACACTAATAGGGTCAAACAGAATAGAAAACTAAAAGTATGTGTACATGTTATGTTCATTGGTATAAATATGAAGGTTATTAATGTCCTAAGTCATTCACCTTGAACACATTCCTGAAGTACGGGCTGCACGCTGACAATATGACTTTGTGGGCCTTGATATTTCTGCCTTCACAGGTGAGCGTAACGTCGACCAAATCTTCTGAACACTTCAATGAATCCAAGGCACTCACTATGTTTGACTGGAAGTTGTTCCAACGTAAACAGAATTGATCAGCCATCCCTATGGTTTCTGTCTAATAATCTGCAAAACAAAATTATTTACGCTGACTTCTAGTTTTGACAAATGACAGTGTAACGAAACCGTTCAAACTACACGTTTGAGAAAATATTCACAAACCTGTGGTAGAACGATCATTACAGTAAAATAAAACATTAGTTTTAGTTAAATATTGCTGTTTCAAGATTCAATAACTTTGTAAAATGCATAAAAATGCAAGGCATGACCTCCATACGCTTGACACTGTCTTTTTCTTTCACTTTCTTGCAAAATGCTTGGTCTATGAAGCCCATAGACTAATTATTCTATTTCTATGGAATAGTGACATGGCAATCGACTTTCACCACATTAATGTAATCTACTGAGAATTAAAATCTTAGTCGACTTTATTTAGTAGGGGACCCTAGAGGGTTTTATAGCTAGCACACGCAGGGCGAAAAGTTGTTAGCTATGTCATTGCCGCATGAAGAGAGAACAATGAAAGTATATTCGAGAGTTTCAGATGTGAACCCCGCCCCATGTGAAACCCAATTTCAGATTTCCCGAATGGACAAAAAATTCTGTGATCTTGAGCGCCGTTAATTTTCGTATTCGAAGGATCCAGTACAACTTTCTCAAGTCTTCTCGTCGCCTATCTCACAGTGTTTGGAGACTAAGGTAAACCAGTGCCTGTCATGACGTCATTATCAGCTGATAATGTTTCCACTGCTGGGACAGAGGTCTCCTCAGGAGCGGGCCGTAATCTATCACGCGGGCCCAATGCAGGTTGATAGATGCCACATGTCTTCGAATTTTTGGTTCATGGACATGCCAGTTCCCTCACGATGTTTTACTTCACCGGTTTGAGAGCAGTGGTGATGAATTAGTTTACACAAATTAAAGCACCTGCCGGGGTTCGAAACTACGACCTACAACTCGTAAGTCGCGGCCGTTACCAATGGGCCAACATTGCTCTTTTAATACACTGCATCATGACATCGGCGCCGAAACGTGGACACTGACGGTCAGGCTGGTCCACAAATTCAAGGTCGCTCAGGAGCGAGCTATGGAGCGAGCTATGCTCGGAGTTTCTTTGAAGGATAAAATCAGGAATGAAATGTTGCGGAAAAAAACCCGAGTTACCGACATAGCTTGCAGATTATGCAAACTCAAGAGATAGTGGGCTGGCCATGTTTGTCGAAGGATCGAGGGCCGGTGGAGCATAAGGGTCCTGCCTAACTATTCGCCACCACTCGATAAGCTTTCGTAGGTACCGTATCGAACATCAATCAATGTTATCATAGGAGTCCTCAATGCTGTTCACTAGTCCAAATTTCCAAATTCCAAAAATTTCCGCTATTCTTCCGACAGCTATTCTGCTGTCATACGGTAGCCTGTCGGATTGTTGTGAATAGCTATGCTGGAGTGGACTAGTGGAGACCGCATATCGGCAAGCGTAGTGCGGGACGCCCCCCAGCTAGATGGATCGACGAACTAAAGAAGGTGGCTGGGACAGACTCGATGCGGGAGGCGGAGGACAGTTGTGGCACTGCCTGGGCGAGGCCAATGCTCAGCAGTGGACTGCGATAGGCTGAGTTGATTGATGTACAGGGCTTTTCTTCACGTCGGAAAACTATTGATTGAACTCAATGTAGTTAGGCTTGTGATATCTTGCAAGGCGTGGTGATGACACGTACAATTTGGGCGTGGATGAAGCAGAAGGATCGAACGTTCGGCGGCAAGATGGGTGGACGAAGTTGTTTGTTACCAGTGCGGGTAAGCCATGGATGAGGTGTGGACAGGAGCGTGGAGATTGTACGGGCACAAACACCGAAAGTCTCAGAGGCCAATGCTTAGAAGTGGGTGAAGATGGACTAGTGGAATGGATTATGTTGATTGTAATCTGTGGGCTGGTCTGACGATATTTTCACTATACTTCTGCAATGTCTCTACAAGAGAGATTGCACAAAAATCTCTGTGAGGTTGGAGAGTTTTCGTTCATTTCAAATAACCATAAACATTTCCGCGCAATGACAGATATTTCAGAAATGCAATAGTGTTAATTTCGTCATCTCTCTGATGTCAAAAAAAAGTCCTGGATGCCTCTTGCTCAAAGGGAGCCAAAAAAACGGATACGGTGCATCTCTCATCTCAATCACCCAATACCATCCAAACATATTTCATTTCCATGCACATAACCACAGAACACATATACTCGTATCGGAGCACATAACACACGAATGTCACCAACAGCAAGGCACTTTGTATTGTAAAAGTTACTGTCAATGTCAAATTCAAATGTCATCTTTTCGTCAAACTCAAACATCCGAAAATTTTGTTTGTTCGCGACGCCGTGACTCGTGTGAGTGAAGGCAAAAAGACAACAATATCTTTGTTTTCGTGAGGCTCTTTTGTCTGTTTTAAATCCTTAAAGAATCTTGATACTTAATATTGCTTAACAATGGCTAACGATCCTGAAAGATTCGATTCCATGCTGTTAGCGATGGCCCAGCAGCACGAAGGTGGTGTAAAGGATGTAAGTATGATAGTAATTTAGCAGTAAACCTTATTTCGTTTCTTTTTCCCTCGTTTAAAAGGCGCACTTTCAATATTCCAGTCCAGATTACCCCTAAAGTTAAAAGTAATTCAAGTTCTCGATTATTCTACGAAGTTCTCTTCGATTATTGATCACATGGTGACTCAACAGTCTGGTTTGCTAGGTTACCGGAACAATATTGAATAACACAGCAAAACACGCGGTCACAATAAAAAAAAACTGGTACAGTGGTTAGGAATTTCGTATTGACATAATTATATAAATATAAAAATACAAATTAAGTTTACTCTATATTGCCAGTGCCAGTAAATGATAAATTACCTGAGCAATAAAGTAAGAAATCCTTTTCAGAAATAATACATCCTAGCAACCACTTTTGCTAAGGATTTCTATTTACTCTTCCCCAGGAGTAGTACCCATCAAAAAACTGGTTAAACATAATATTAAGTCTTGCCCCTAGTGCTTCGTATATTGCTCTGTTTAGGTTTAGATGGTATTGGGCATTGCTTAAAGCAACTTACCAATACACAGTCCCTACTAAAGCCAATTACAATATACTTAATGCTTCATTTTTTTTTTTTTTTTCTGGGTGGGAAATCATCAAATGACTCCTCCCGCTCTGGGCGGAGCAGAAGGGAGTGTCAGACTTTTACTGACTAAAACCCACCCGTGTTCCTTCAGTTGCCTGTGCCAGGGGCCACGGTATCTCTTTCGAACAACCCGCAGCCCCGGCATCGGCCCTAGCGGACCCCGTCAGTTCATGCTGACAGCTGTTTGAGGCAATGCTTCATATCAGGGATAGGGATCTTTAAAAACTTTCTTATTTGCTATCAATATGCCTATTATTTACCAACCCGCACTGGGCCCCCATTGCGGATTGGTAAATAGTAAGCAAGCAGCGTGGTAAATGAGAGGTGTGGATTTCTGCCCACTCAGAGGGAGTGGATCTCCACACCTCTCATCCACCTCTACATAGAGAACTGTGTCGTAGCAGTGAGGCTGATTATGCATAAATATGCTAAGAAGAAGAAGGGATATAAAAATTCTAGAAGCATAATTTTTTTTTTAATAACTGACGAATAATTTCAACTCCAGGGGTCTAGAATCTTGTACTGAATCCATGCTAACAGGTTGTTCAACGATAGCCCTGCCACCCGGTATAGCAAAAGCATATACAATATTATGTATAATCAGCCTATAACTACCGGGACGTAAACCTTTGCGAGTAAAAACTAATAACAAAAATAAATTGGTGATTACAGTCAGTCGACAGCCTGCAACATTAAAAAACATTTATCAGCAATTCATCAGGGAACCGAAATATTATAAATTAAGTATTTAACTCAGAACATGGTAATTTAAATGATTTCACCTGAAAAGCAGAATGTTTGCGCAAATATCACATTATTATTTAACGTTTATTAAATAAAACATAGGTTGATTGAGTAATAAGTACTGTATTGAAAATTTTCCAATGTTTAATGCATTTGCAATAAAATTTTAATAAAAATCTTGTGGCGGGTTCTAAACTTGGCAGACCTCAATTTGTAGTTTGTATTGAACATTTTCCAATATTAATGCATAATATAATTTTAATGATGACTATGACCCAATAATATAAATAATATAAACCAGTTAATTAATTCGATTATCACATCATTTTAAAATATTTCAACAATTTGCAAATTCCACCTTTGCCAACATTATCGACTGTTTCATCGGCACCTTTAAACATTTATGAAACTTTTGTACCTCGTTGCATAGCTGATTAAATGAAGATGTCTTCCCTGTAATTTGTATGCTTAGTGTTATAGTAAAATTTTGAGATAACTGGTGTCAAAGTTCGTGTTTGTAGATGATTTTTGAAAATAGTTAATAAACTTCTTACTTTAACTTTTAACTGTTTGATATTTTTAGAAAATTTGGTTACATCAATAGATGTGTTAAAGTATTACGTAGCCAATGGAATAGCTATGAAAGCCACTCAATTAGAGAATTTACAGATAAGTGATATTTAGTGACGAATTCTGGAAAATTTTCAAAAAAACCTGAAAATCGGTTTTTCTCAGATTCCATGAATTTTCGCCTAGGCTTTATGGGGTGCTTACTTGTTGCAAATGGGTCACACTATCACGCCCTGGAAGGAACACGTCGAGTTTCCTTGTCACCCTGTATACAGCACATTTGCTTAAACCTGTGGAAATTACTTCATTGCAGTATTTTATTATTAAGAATTGGTTTCATGTCTATTTCAGTTGCTGGCTACAATAGTCAGCTTTCTTTCAAGGAAGACGGACTTCTTCACTGGGGGCAAAGGAGGTGAATGGGAGCAAGTAAGTCGTCATTGATATTCCCTAATCCCCATCTGCCTAGCTTTCTCCCAACTATGTTGGGCTCGACTTTCAGTCTAACCGGATGACACTAAATTCCAGTATATTACATGGGCTGCTTATTTGACCTTACTAGCTCCAACCCAACGAACATTGTCGTGTTCAAAATTCAATAGTTCATACAAAAATCCGAAACAAAATAGGAGGTGGACCAGTTTTTACTGAACATGAACTTTTACATTTTTCTTTTCATAATTTTTTTTTATACTCTATACCTATTACCTAGCTACCTATTGCATTCAAACTATTACAAACATTTTAAAATAAAAAATAGCCCTATTTGTCCAGTTGTGGTCAAGTGATGCACTGCATTTCATTTTTATTTTTAAACAATTCCTGTTTCTTTGCAATTCTAAGTACAATTATTTATTTTACAGGTGGTGAAAGATACATTTTATGCTCATGCCAAGAAAGCAAAGGAAGAGGCTGACAAAATTAAAAAAGAAAAAGAAGAGGCAGACAGGAGGTTGAAAGAAATCCAACAGAAGAAGGATCAGGAGAGAATGGCTCAGGACTTTGAACCTGCTTCTGTTACTGAATTAACGGAGCAGGAAGCTGCTAAAATACAAAAGGATATTGACCAAGAAAAGAAAACCAGTGAGTAACTAGTTAAATTAGTTTTGTAACACACATGTGTGTTGTTGCTTTTAAATATTTTCAAGGCACTTATTTTTTTCATTGAAATTGGTTGTCTTTACAAAATATCGCCACCAAGCAGTGATATTATAATAAAAGATATAGGTTACCTAACCAATTTTCGATCTTCAAAAAACGGCATAATGTCATTCTATTAGATGACACGTGGAAGTAGGATGTCGTTATTATCGGCAGCAAAAAGTGACAAGACAAAGAAAACTTGGCTTATTAGCCAAGTTTTGAAATGCCACTTGCGGAACGTGTATATTATACATACTCCGCAAGTGGCAATCCTCTTTGAACCTATCTACCTATTTTAATTTATAATATCATTGCCTTCAAGTATAATAATATTGTTCTAGCTGAAAATGGCATTTGCAATTAAATATGACAAGGTATTGCTTTGCAATAATTGCTTTGAATGTCTGGTATATTCATAAGGGGTAAGAAGGCACTAACACTGCATAAATTTCTGGCCCTGGCCTTGGTTTGGACAGTCCCTGAATTTTTCACAATGGCCTCTGTTGTGATTGAATCTTGCATGGAATGTTTTTATAATTTGCCTATACATAGCTATTCTTTGTCTGCTTGCTTGCGTTTGTGGAATAGTATTTTTCCTTGATATTAAAGAAAGCGGAGGATATTTACTTTTGCTTTTATTATTGTAAAGAATAGAATTTCTAAACAATCATATTTTTAATCAAATTTCTAATCAAATCATACAAGCCGTGTTTCCGACAGGATTTCTTATTGGCAAAAATTACGAAGTTCCATACAAACTTTCATCCCTTAATTAACCACTTTACCTCTTATGCAACATTTCATGCTTCTTGATCCAGCGGTTTTAGCTGTGCATTGTCTGACATTGAATGAACTATTATTGATTATTTTATGAATTTTATTAAGTAGACAAGCCGTGTACCCGATGGGAATTGCCATCGTCAAAAGTGCCGAACTTTCAAACAAAATTTCAAGTCCTATTTAATTCCTGTAGGCCTAGATTCTCAACCTTATTTTGCCCAACACCCACTTTGAGAACAATTTATTCCTAAAGCCCCCCATTTCTTTTTACTTACCATCTGTCGAAAATCTGATATGTATTGTCACGATCTTTAAACGTGTAACATGTATTTTTTCTGGATCTTCTACTGCCCTGAAAGTCAGAAACGCCCACGACGCATTGTCGCCCATGTTGAAGTCCTATGCTTTAGGGCAGTGTTTTTCAACGTGTGGGTCGCGACCCCCTAGGGGGTCGCCAAGCCTCTTTAATGGGGCCGCCGTTTCTTTAAAATTATAGGAGGTTCCAAATGGAATAAAACACTTCAAAGCTTCAGTGGTTGATTGTGGGAATTCTATTTTTCTGTTTCACCAAAAGGTACCCAAGGTGAAAGACTTGAATTCCAAGTTAGAAGCAGCGGAGGGAAGGGGGTCGCGAAATATTTTCCGTACTAAGGGGCCACGCCATGAAAAAGGTTGAAAAACACTGCTTTAGGGGATGAATATATAAAATTTTTCCTTAGTGCTCACATTTCCTAAATAAGGAACTATTGAGCAAATTTTCATGCATCTAAATTCAGCTGTGTTGCAAATCAGTGAATGAACAAAAAAATTAAGATTTTTACTAAATAGATTTTTTTTTTCAATTCAAACAGAAACTGAAGTGGGTAGTGGAGATGGTACCCCAGGTGACCCAGAGCCAGTACCTGAGGAGGAAGATGATCCCAAAGAGAAAGGCAAACTGAAGCCCAATGCTGGCAACGGTTGCGATCTTGAAAACTACAGATGGACCCAGACCCTAGAAGAAGTTGAGGTAAGTGTTGCCATCATTTTGGCGACGTTTATTGCATTTCAAAATCTGAAGCAGACTGCCAGCATCACCATCATTATATCAATGGGACTATATATTTGACGTGTGTGTGATCCCGTTTTTATACAACTGTCAAAAAATGGCAGTTGTAATTTGCATTTGCAGATAATTTTAAGTTGGTAGACAATTTGCTTTTACAATTAATTTGAACAAATGACTGCTAAGCGTCGCTACAGCAGCCGAACCGGCAATGCCCGCATCTAGCAGATTTTCTCGACCTTTACTAAGTCGTCGGTCCACCTTGTGAGAAGCTTACCCACGTAGACTGGACTAAGCCGAAATTAAAATTTGCGAATATGCATCCTGTGCGATTTTGCGACTGCATCGAGTGAAGCATAACTACAAAGCATTTCTCTCACGTGTCTGCATGAGTTATTCCTACGACTTAGCTCATGTCGCAGGATGTTGGTAGTGGTACTTCTTCTTAGCGTGTCGATGGCCATCTAATCAGTTCCTGTAACGTGCAGCTGACAGGATATGATGACATGATATTAAGTGTCCCATCGTTTGTAAAACAGCATCTCATTTAAACTCCAGGGCGGAGTCGTCTATGAATCTCCACCTGAACTGGTTTTCCTTGCAGCGGCCAACCTGGGTCCGGAGTCTGTTTAAAGACTTCGAGGTTATCCAAGGCAACTTATGTCCAGGTGGGGGATGATGGTCTGATAATCGCCACTCAAAGAGGATCTCATTGAATGATAATATAGGAAAGTACAGCAGAAACTGATATGGAAAAAATACATAGAACTTTTCGTTTTTGTCGTTTATTATCACAGTTTGTCGATAACAATTGAATTAATTTACTTTAAAAAAAACCAAATTAATTATGCCACTGCCTGATTACAAAATATCCCTATAACAAAAGTAATTATGTATAGGCAAATACTAAAGATGCAGATTTTCATGAGACCTACGAAAATTTGCAACTTGTACACATTCAATCCTGAAATCTAAATAATACTTAATTCATAAATTAATCACGTTATAATTTAAACTATTATTCTACAGAATTCACTTAAATCATTTAAATAATTTTAATTAATATGTATTCATGTTATTAATATTTCATACAATTTAGAGGAAACCAATTTAGCCTTCAGATTATTACAAAAATAATATGAACATCACAGCTTAATAGCTTATAAGACTTATCAAAAATAAATAGAGTGTTACTTATATTATTCTTAATTTTAAAGTACTGGGTAAGAAACATATTGCACTATTTTATTGTCTATTTGTCTAACTATTGGTATTCAATGTAGAACAAATTGCCTAACAATTTTAAATAACTGTATCTCGCTAAATTAATGTTTTGTTACTAACATAATAATTGATAAGTAACATTAAAAATTAATACTTATTCTTATCACATCTTCTGATTTTCTAGTTTCTATGAATATTTGTACATTCCGGTCTCCTTACGCATTCGCACTGAAACAAAAAAAGAATCGGTTAATATTTATAATTTTATAGCACTCAAATACGGAACACTGTGGTTCAATTATTTTTGGACAGTGTTATTTTTTATTTTATTAATTCTACTTTCGCTAATGGCACGTGTCCTTGTTTTCTTTTGGTACAAATCTCGACTGAAAGCAGCAATTTTGTATTTTATCATTAACGACACGTGACCTTAAAAAGACAAAAAACTTTCAAAAGGAATCCAATGGCGTTCGGGTTTTTCCTTAGTTCTGAGTTGTACAGTCACGAGCACCAATATGTCAACACCTGGCAACTTTCAACTGATTTTTTTTCGTTAAATAACGAATGCAACGTTGAAATACGACACATTACATAAACCTATGGGTTCGACAATCATGCTGTGTTCGTAACAACATAAAATTTCAATTAAAAATAAAGGAGTAAATCGGTTTTGGATAAAGCCGAGTGTATACATACTTTTGCTCGTGACTGTACTGTATTGGTGAATATCGAACTTCACGAATGAATGAATGAATACTCACTTTCAACGAAGCATATGGCTGCGAGTATGCATGCAGAAAACAGTATAGTCATTGATATAACCAGAACTGTTATCTGGTGCGAATGATTGCAGCAGCAGGATTTGGGTTCTTTGCCTGTGCGGTGCTTCGTGTATCCATTGACGACAGTGAAGTGGGTCGAGCTTGCCACTGACTGCGTGTCCTGCCCAGGACCCGAATTCCGCTTAACGCCATTCCAAACAGAATCCAAACCATCGTGCGTCTCTTCAGGAATGGCAACTACTGCCTCAGAATGTCCAGAATTGCGTCCATAGCTTCCTAATTTGGTGTGGTAGCTGCCAAGATCGTCTTGCTCTGAATTTCTGCCGTGCATGCGTGCTAAATGCGCCGCACTCAGTAGCAGCGAGCCGGATGATACACTCTGGAATTAAAATAAAGATATTAACTAATTTAAATCATAGAATAACTTGATATTCTTAACGACATGCCTACAATATAAAACATTGTGCGGTAACAACGCGTGCGTAGTAAAAGTAAATTCATTGTCTAATCGGTTTGAACTCGTCGACATTAAGTGCTATGGAGTGCTGCGTGGGACGTTGTTACCATGTGTTGGTTATGTCACGATTCTTCAACGAGAACTTTGAACTTATCATAGGAACGCGAAGTAGAGTCACTTCTTTCGTTTGAAATAATTTGGGTGTGACCAAGTTTCGTAATTTTGAGATAAAAACTCTGAAAGTTATATCAGGATTTAATTGGTTAGGCTTCAGGCTTCTACACTTGACACCCAACTCGTCAAGTTTCTGCGTATCGGAATCTACATTTTAAAATTAATACTTCGTGTTAAATTAAAACATAATTTTGTAATGGCGCTCATTAGTATTATATAATTCCAACCCATATAAATTCATAATCTCTGCATAAAATCACCCAGCAATAAATTAGCTAGCTAGCATCTCGCTTAATTTAATTAAAAGAAAACGCCACTAGATTATAAGATTTCTATGAGTCTCAAATTAAAGAACGCTAAATGACGACGAGACCTCTCATTGCAAAATTCAAAGCCTGCTTTAAAAAACTACCTACTTACATAAATTGAATACGTAGGGATTTTTTTGCAAATCAAAAATATCACGCAATGTCAAAAGTTTCAAAACGGTTGTGGCGCCAGTATGACTCAAAGTCTCCACACGACGAAATGTTTCGGCAAACGCGAAATATTACTCCATCGAATGAAATTCAAATTCTTCTGACCTACACATACCTATATCAAAAAGTATTATTATTGCTATTAACTAATTATTCACAGTGCACGCGGTGCGATTGTGGAATTCACTACCGCCTGACATTAGGGACTGCCAAACTATTGCGCTTTTTAAAAGAAGAGTGAAAGAACACTATCTGTCCACTTCATCATAGTTGTGTATGTATTTATTATTTTGAGTATGATATAATTATTATCATTCGTGTAATATTTATTTTAGAAGTATTTATGTATGTTTATTTGTATGTATGTTAATATATTCTCGTAATTCTTGTTTAGTTTTTAAGTGAATTGTTTTTTTTTTATTCTATGTATTATTTTTTGTCTCCTTTGCTCTATCACACGCTGTCTACATCTCTGTATCTATTGTCCTATCTCAGGTATGCTGAAAGAGATTTCTTATGAAATAAGCATCACCTCTGTACCTATTTTTTCTGTTCTGTTTTTCATTGTCTGTTTATATATGTGTGTACATAAATGGCAAAATAAAAAATAAATAAATTATTGCTACCAGAAAACTCATAATAATTTAATTGATATTTTAAATGTCCACTTATGCAGGGATTTAATGAAAAACGCGCATGAGAGCCTTTTTGCAAAACTAAACTTTACAAACGATTCTTGATACTTTTGTATCTAGCTAGAAAAAAATTATACGATTTTGATAAATTTTAGTTTTCCAGAATATAATGTTTCCATGGGTTTCCTTATAATATAGAAAATATCTCACCAATGCTACTGCTAAGCAATAACAAAATCTGGGCACTGCTAAATTGAATTGTTTCTTGAATAATTAAATAAATAAAAAAATATGGAACACTATCATTTCTGATGTGTTCCTACACTTTTTAGAGTGAAAGCTAATAATCAAATAAATGCAATTGATGTTCTGTTTCTTTGTAAAGAAGCAATTGGCTAACGTGATTAAAACAATGTTTGTGGTTGTGTTTTATCCGTGTGTGACAAAGCTGATGATATTTATTAACGTATTATGTTTGCATATTATTATATTGGATACTGATAACGTTAAATCATTATCGGTATCCAATATCCAAATACTTGATAACGATATTTTCGTGCGCCAGTCTTGCACCAGTTGTCAGCTCAAATTAAGCAATCTTTGGAATGCTGTATGAGAACGTACAAGTTTAGTGGATCCTGTACCGGACACGGCAATATCAACCAGTTTCTTGACCCCGTCGATTATTATCAAAATGTGTATCTAATTTGTATACAAAAACACCGTCAAATTAATTATTCTAATAAAAAAATACGTTTTTATTACTAAGGTGGTTGTTGACTCGTTTCTAAAGGTTACAATAATAACGAAGCTGCAAGGTGGATCGTGCATTTTTTGTGACAATTAACTGAATGTCATGAGGAGATTGAAAAAAGTCTAGGTGCATTAAATATTGAATCTGCTTCATCAACACAGCGTGATTCTTGACTTAATAATTGAAGCGGAAACTTTGTGTGTAATCGTTGTGACGCACGGTTTAGAAGGTCGCCTTACGTGGGTACTGTGGTTGCTTGCTGAGCCTTGGCTGGAGGCGGAGCCACCACGAGATCTCGAATCGCTTAAGCTCCCAGCAGCGCTGCTGCCCGACAGAGATGGCCGCGGTATGTGCCACTCTTGAGTTGAGATCTGAAATGTTCACATTAATAAACATGAGATCGTCATTTTCAACACACAAATCTGATTTAGATAAAGCGAAAACTAGGTCTGCTCAATCGAAATTTTAGACTTGTTTCTTACATGCATGTTTAAAAATATCTCCGACGCAACGACAACTAGTGCTGTGTCGATAAAAGTGGTCAATCAGCATAATACTTCTGAATATATTATAGACATTGATTTATGAAAGTACTTTCAGTTTGTTTTTAACTTTCATTATCTCCATGATAAGCTAGACATGTTTTTTTTATGATAAGTTCTGTTCAGTTCAAACACTACTACAGAAAGTATGTCGAGTGGTCACAAGTGTGTCATAGTATATTTAAAATATTCAAATCAATAGATGGTCTGAGTTTCTCTCTAGTCGTCTTGTCGAACAATGACGTGGCGTTCTTACTTAGTATTAAAATTAATCTTAATGTTCTGTACAGGTCCTTGCATACATATTCATATTACAGTAAAAGGACGACATGTTGGACATTCTCTTTCCTTCTATCTTGGCAAATACGTTCAAATGCATATTTAATTGGTAGCAAATCAACTTGATCAGCGCGTAAGTTATAAACATTCACATATTCTAACAATGGACAAGCATTTACTTAGACAGATTGTAAAAAAGGGCTTTTTATAAGCTTCGTAGAAGAATTGTATGACCCTGGTATATTGTATAGCTGTTGCAGCCGTCTGTGTATTTGAACATACCTATTTGGTAATTACATTTAAATAAATAATTAGGAAATTGTTTGCTGCAGTTAAATATGAACGTCAGTTACAACGTGGGTTACCAAATTATGTTTTTTTAGTACGCTTCTGTAGTCTGCTTCTTTTGTTCCGACAGCAGATTGATTCAGGCATACCAATTTAACAAATCAATCGATTTGTTAAATTAGATTAGCTTTTATTGACTTTTTTTTACTGACACCTTGTCACGTAATGATATTAAATTATTATTGACAGTAAATCCAATCAAAGAAAAATTTTCTAATAATCCGTTATGTTTCGTAATGGACATTGCATAAAGGCAAAAAGCACTGTTAACCTAATTGTTCAAAATTCATAACTCTTTTTAGTACAAAGCTGCAGCTGTCACGTTTTATAATTTTCATATTCTGGCTCTTGCAAAACTGCTTCATGCCTTGTTTCGTCGACTAAAGAGTCTGCTATTGATCATCAAACAAAGACGTCGACATAAAAGTAACAGGCACATACATCTACACATTCTGTAGTGTCGTTGTGTTGTGCAACTTTGTCTGGGTGTTACTGAATGCGTACGGAAATCATTGCAGCACTCTTCCTTGTCGCGTCTTTGGAGATTAGTTTCATCTTAAGATCGCCTTTCAATCCAATACATCTCTTTATGTAACTGCTATGAAGATGTTTTACGCAAATAGAGCTTTTTGAATTGCTGTTCGTTTTGTAGATTGATATATGCATCTGAGAATCTGCCTTACGTAATCGATATGAAACAAACTCTTCCTGTGATTGTTCTACAGATAGGATCTAATACAGTTCCATCAATTACATTTTAGGTCAAGTTTTGTTCGAAGTCCGATTGATTTTGTCAGATACGGTATTCAAGGTCCATGTTCTCTTTATTTGCGGTCTCGTTTCGTCGGCCTCTGATGCAATAAATCTTAGCTTTGCTTTCGGCTTCATGGTCCTCTTTGTTACTCTGATAACATGATGGATAAGCATTTTAGGTAGTCATATCATTAATTCGTTTTACTTTTTATTGTTATAAGGCAAGGTCGCGCCAATATTGTGATATTTTAACAATCTTTTGTTTATCCGAGGGTTACGAAGTGTCTGCTAAGGTATTTACTTTGTGCGGTTCAAAGATTTCATTGTTAAAACTTCAAGCAATATTGTTCAGTCAGCTGTCGGCACGAGAGCTTCGTCTCAGATCGGCGATAGAGGCGGTGGGCGATGTTGCAAAACGTTTCGCCAAATGCAAAGAACCGGTTCCGGGGTCTACGTCGATGTGGTTACACTGTAATGTTCAGCAATGTCTTGACAACGTGCAAAATGCATATACTTTCGCTCTTTGTGTGAGAATTAATCCTGCACTACAAAATAAAGTAGATTATGATAAGATGTAGCAAGTGGGAACTCGGTCGATTTGTTTAAGTTCCATTGTGTGTGCCTATGAGGAAACGGTATCTAATTAGAATGTTGCCAGGTATTAGTCAACGTGATAATTACTTACTTTATTTTAAATTAATTAAAGAATTTATGTAGAGTTAAATTTTAATATTCTTAGGAATGATGTAAAAAGTATTACTCCACGTGATGTGTGCATAAAGTAATATTGATTTAGTTCCTGTCGATGTCTTTTTATCTTAGTTCATTTGAATATAATGCATTTTGTATACATATCTATTAGCGTTCTGTGTTGCAGCGAGGGCACGTGCATACTTACGGATATGCTCACATGAATCAACTTTTAATTGCTATCAACACGTGGTAAGCACACGTTAAGAACCCCGTGAAAACAAGACAGTATTAATAAACGTTTATGTTAAAATGTTATTATGCGTACGTCTGCTCGTCCACGTGTATAGAAGCACGTGCTTACTGACATGTAGTGGGCTGTGTGCTCAAGTCTCAAGTCATAGCCATTATTTGTCATACCAATTACAAAATAACGTGTATTGATACGTCTAAGAAGGATTTGTTCATCTTTAGCAATGTTGGGATTATACGAATCATACATCTCTGTTTTGTGACATTCAACTATTAATTACCAGTATTTTTGTCGTTCTTGTTGTTGTTGTATTGTGATCAAACCCATTTAATGACGGTGGCTATACATTTCAAGCTCTTCATTAGTTCTGAAGTTAATGAAGACGTCAAACTTAATAATGTTAAAATTCGTTTCGGACACGACATTGTGTCCATATAAGCGATTGTTATGTTCAGTTGGGACGTTAATGTCATTACTATCCGTGAAGGTAAATCTGACTGCAAGTACACTTCTGTCCTATTTGGATACATCTCGTTATTTTTATCTTTACAATGTGCTTGACTTATCGTAGCATTCATCTTCAGAGTATCCAGCTTGGTTTTCTACATTTATACGGCGCTTATGTACTTATGCTTTATTAGTTTAAAAATATACGTCCCTGAAAACTATTGTGTTAAAGTTTTGCTAACTGAAATGTGTATAACATTTGTGTTATTATGTTCAGTGTAGAGTCTGTAATTGTGAATAATTAACGGTAACGAGCCAGTTAGTGCCAGAACTACAGGTGCATGTCGTAGAACATGTTCGGTCGGTACGTCGCGGTCGTTGACGAGGCGCTCTAGTTATGCAACATATAATCTTTACGAATCAACAGTCAATGCGTGCTCATGCTGCGTGCTCATAACGGTTCATGGTAATCGCGGAAATCATTAGACAGAACCCAACTTATGTCTTGTAACACTTAGATCTCATGACACTTTCCTGACAGCAAAGTACAGGCTGGCGGGACATCGACGCGCAAACTGTATCCATGAATTCAGTACAGGATTCTAGACGTAGACCTAGCGTGAAAATGTATAGTCGGTTGTAAAAAAAAACTGCTGTTTCATAGAAAAGCGCCAACACCTACGCGGTCAAAATGTATGGAACAGCAATTTTTATTTTATAACCGACGTAAAATTTTAGCTGGATCCATGGCAACATGGTTGCGCGTCGATGTCCTTGCCACCCTGTATGTATCGTGACATTTAAGTACGTTATCTGCCTATATCATCGTTAAACATTTCATTTTTTGCAGGAGGTAATTAAAATATAATTACTGACAAACATAATTGGTTTTACTAACAAGTTTTTCAATAACGGAACTTCTTGCTTT
Source organism: Apamea epomidion (assembly GCA_947507525.1). Lineage (NCBI taxonomy): Eukaryota > Metazoa > Arthropoda > Insecta > Lepidoptera > Noctuidae > Apamea > Apamea epomidion. The sequence goes on along the minus strand of OX382228.1, from coordinate 10,766,248 downwards.
AAGTGTTTTAAAGTCACGAGCTCAAAGAAAAAACAATGTTCTTGTTTTTTCTTAGAGATGGGCTTGAAGTCAGGAGTGACGCCTCCGACAACTTTCATAATCTCGAACAATAGTCGCTACACTTACTATGATAATCAGTTAAAGACTAACTAGACTGTTCCCCTTACAAGAGAAAGCGTACCTACATTCCTGATGGCTCTTCTTAGAATACTTTCGTTACTGCAAATGTCACAATGGATAACGGGTACGGTCCACGATTTCGATACTTTTAATTTCACGTCTCTCTGTGGTCAGGAGACTGAATTATGGCGTTGCAATATCGATCTCTATCAACGCTACCGGCGATACGGCCAGGTTGCAAACTGTGTTTAGTTTCTCCTGAAACACCTCTGTATGTACTTACTCAGCTTTGTGTAGTAATAAATGAGTAAGTAGTCAATTTACATGCATCGCTGTGTATCAGCAGTTATGCTAAAAAGCGGTATGGCCCTCGAAAATATGAGTCGTCTAATTGTCTTTGACAATGCGAAGTTCAGTTATGACTTTAGGTCGACTGAAGCAAGACGTTATTGAGCATCCAATTATCATATTTTATACGCGATTGCATGAGGACGCCGCAACATAACTCATTGTTCACGCTGGTCACAAACATTGGCATGATGCTTATGCTCGTCCTTGAACTCAATTGCAATTGCTTGTATTTATGAAGCTAACGGGATTTGTGTCAATGGAAACTGCGGAAGATTTTTAATTTCATATTTTACAAAACAAGTTAAAAACTGATTCAACGGTTTCGTGTAATGAGTACCTACTTATCGACAAAATATCCAATCAGCGATTATTAGAGTTTGTTTTATGTAAGACGTCGATATAACCAATCAGTCGTTAAAAAAAAAACATGCTAGGTTGATTGAACTTTGGCTTGAAATAGATTTTCCGGATTATATTTAAGATGATTATATAATTAATTAATGACTACGTTATTCTTCCCTGTATGTTAAGTAATTACTGCATTCTTTAAGTTGTTATGTATTAGATTGTTGTACGTATAAGTATGTAGTGTCTATACAAAGAGTAGGATGTTTTAATAGAAAAAGTGGCCATGAGTTAGGTTACTTAGCCGGATTCTCCTATTATTTAGGTACGTTACGATGACATCATTTGCTGACGTCCGTGATTTGCTGTTATCCTACGTAATTGGACATCCCCTACTCGCAATCATTACGCATCAATCCTTATTAATATACTGATGTACATACTTCTATCACCTCTTTTTTCAAGTAAGACAAATAGGACGTTAGATCGAATATGCACTTAATGTAATTGCACATTTTAATGCCAAAGCTTTTTACCTTGACAGATTGGACTTTATGAAAATATAGTAGCCACGAAATCGTTTCCTGTCTTTGATGTTAACTGTATGACAAATATAACATCGCACACTGTTACTTGTGTCAATTGAGTGTAAGGTCAGTATTGGTAAATATCGTAATCTGGTAACTGGTAACATTTTTATAAACACAACAAACGTGTATGAAGTGTTTGATTTGGACGGTAGCTTGCTATGATAAATTGATAAATGACTTTATTTCTGTAAGTAGGTTTGTACAAGCACTTTTAAACACCAATCATATTTAAAAAACTAGTTGAGGTCGTTGTTTCCTCTCCGACTACTCTGAGAAGATAGGCCGAAACAAAGTCGGAGGTCAGTCTCTTTTAAAGTCCTGAAAATGAGTATGACTATGTAAAATATTCATGCGATAAATATTCTACCCTTTACGTAAATACAGACAGACTGATGATCTATTGTGACTATCAATGACCGACATGCCTATAAAAAATAAAACCAATAAAAGTGGAAAATACCAAATCACAGCTATTGGGAATGAGGTCCGTTACTTATAAATTACAAAAATCCAACATTTCGTCCGTCTCTTGAATTTGAATACAACCGGTTGAAATTCCTCAGTTACTTTATATGGTGTATTTTTCAGAAGAGGCTTTTACCATTAACAATGCTGCTATCTGAACTTTGCTTTTAATAATAAGTTCATTGGTTATGATGACTGGTTTGCAGGCTGCACGATAAATTACCAAAATATTTCACGTTTCAGAAATCAAGCCAAGTAAATCGATCGACCTTAATTATTTGTTGTGTGAAGAACATTCAGCGGCGCGAAAAATTTTATTTACCAATTATTTCGTAATCCGAAACTTGTTCGGTACGATGTCGTCATTACACTTTACGAAGCACTGTGCGGAGATAAAAATATAAACATCATATTATTCAAAATCTACATACTTCTTTATAAAAAGAGCATTTATTTTACAAGTGTGCTTGGTACATAGAATATTAACAGTAATTCCTTAGAAGTGTTTATATAAGCCATATATTCGGGCTTCATGAAATACCTGTTATCAATTACATCATACAAGACTGTTGTTAGATCCGCTTGTAAGTGGGAAATCCTAAGTATACCCAGTATTACCCATTCCATTTGTGACTAGGATCTTATTTGAATAAAATGTCGTTGACTTTCGCACGATTCACAACTGCTTTATGAATATTACACATCTCGATGCAAAAACATAGTCCTTTTATCACGCGAAGGAAAAGACTAATGTGTCTTGTTGCTAGCCTGACCTACTCTTACAATAAACTTATGACATGTGGCCCAATGACGTTTTGAGCAATACGTTGCGTGTGACGTAATAGAGATATCTTACCTCCCATTGGGGGGCGTGGTGTTCAGAAACTACAAGAGGTCATGAAGACTTAAGTTTACTAGATGCTAAAAGCGATTTGAACCGTGCATAAACATTGAAAAGGCCGTTACAGGTTTATCTACTACGTTAAATTTTCTGTGCCTTATTTGATCCTTCCTCGCCTGTTTCTTGTTGTATCGGTTGTTTTCGTTTATTTCCGAAGTCGAGTTCATAAATTACCTCGTTGGTTCACGGATATGCCCCCCCCCCCCTTCAATCGAAGGTAAGTGAGGTGCAGGATATTCAGATTACAGCCAATTCGTCGTCTGCCTAGCTTTTCTCCAGTGGCAATTATTATTATTAGATTACAGGCAACTAAATGAGGAAAATGAATTATGTCTATAAGTCTGATACACTGCCATTTTCGAACGTTATTCTCGTTCTGGGCTTGTCGTGCTGTGCCAAATATTTCGGCTGTTGTGTTAAGACTTGACACTCGAATTAGACGTGTTATTTTGCCTTAAGGATATTTAAAATTAAGTTTTCAAGTACCGTTGATCTATGGACTTCAACATGACATGTGTGAATGTATACACGTATAATTTACTCACTACCAACGTTACCATGTAAATTGAAAATAATACAAAAGAACAAAAGATGTTCGTGGAGGCAATGAATATTAGAAATATTATAATGTTATCGGGTCATTATTCATTAGCTGTTGTGCAAACAGTTGACCATGAACTACTATAACACAGTGTGGCCAAGATTTCATTAATTTGCTGTGACACTGCTGACTTATAAAATTAGCATAACGGAAATTTCCGCCTTAAGGCATAATATAATCGTAAATATTTATTTGTATTATACTTAAAATGTGAGTATTTTTAGGCATCTCTCCTTGTAGTTCCGGTTGAAACTAAATTGAAACGTTACGAAAATCATCAGGTAACGTAGCCCATGGACTGTGGTTACTTTGCACGTAATAAATAATTATGTAAACCTAGAATATGTAAGTATCGTGAAAGAAAATTACCTAGATTGCCAGTAATATTAAAGTTAGCTCATAACTTTAATAAGCGACTGTTCAAGCGCCACCTGTCACGTTCGGCATGCACTACCAAAGTAATGCAAAAGCACGAACAGAAACATTAAAGCATTCACAGATCAACTCTCTAAGAATATGATCCTATTTGCTTCATAATTGTTCAAGTTATGCTAAACAATGAACTTCTCGAAATCCTTCAATCTGTTCAGAGATTTTGTATAAATGAATGCACGGCAACCGTTCGGACCGGCTGGATGTACACTAAGTCCGGGTGTTGTGAAATGTGAAGGCCGCGCGTCGAGGGCAATTTTAGTTGTCAGTCCCTGTGCCATTTACCTCGGACTAATAGAACTAGCCCTGGCGCACGTAGCCATCGAGACTCGATTCGGTTTTTACAGACGTCCATATTGAAAAGCCAAAGTGCTTAAGTACTTAAGTATTGCGATACTAATTGTCTGGGTTTTTTATCATTTTTAATATATTCCTGTAAAAAATATTAAATGCAATCTCTAGAATGAATGCTCAGTCGCTTTTCACGACATTTCAGTTCTTAGTTATTCTAACACGCGGAAAGGATGTATGAAGACTATTCTTCCGGGTTTTTAACCTTCAGTTTCATAATAGGATATACTATGTAAGAATATATTGTTGTCAATTCAATTGAAGTGATTCACAGAAGTTATTATATAATAGTAATTTACATATAAGCTTGTATTTGCCAAACAACTTTTAGCCGCTTGATGGCTAAGGAGGAAATGCTATTGCATTTTTATAGTTCAGAAGATACAGGCTCTACAACATATTTTTTGTCATTAATACGTCATTAGCATACGTCAATTCTATGTAGGTACCTACTTCCAAGTTGATTTTCTGATTTAGGTAATCAGGAGCTGCATTGATGTAATACGACATGCAAGTCAATTGATGTTAATGAGAATCTTATAAGGGTTTACATTCTTTCTACACACGGACCAAGACGCTTGAAAGAAAATCGCATACGTTTTCTGTTTAAAACATTTTGCTTAATTGCACTGACGGCGACCATCAAATAGTTTCGTTGCAAACGTAATTATGTACATACGAATGGTCAATCACATTCTAAAAATTATGTGGGTAGATATAATCATAGGATATGGGGACTGAAACAAACATGTCTGTTTTATAAAATTGCTTAGTCAAACAAACTTAGATAGTAGTAAAACATTTTATTGCTTGAGAGGCTGAATTCAGATAATTATTTATAATTATAATTACGTTCATAGATATATACAGTTTCAATTCAACTTGATTTAGAGGTTATACGTTCTTTAATGACTCTCGAAAGAGATAAATCTAATTTCGTAATATAAAATTATTAGATCATAGACCCGCCAACCACCTGTTGAATAAATGGTGGCGCTGTTGTCGCTAAAGGGATGGCAGTTAAAAACTGCTGGCTTTTTTAAGGGAAAACAATGATTCATTAATCAAAGAAGGTTTGGTGAGTCTGGATACATTAGTGCTGAGTGCAATATTGCATCAATCTTAAATTTGAATTTATTAAAATAAATAAATGTTTCAGTTACAAGCAGTGGAATTTATACTAGGCAGGAATATTAAATTAATATTACTAGATTCTGAATTTAATAAAAATAAAGTATACACATTAAGGAAATCCTTATCTTTAAATGGTTAAAGTAGTGTGTCAGAGTATTAACAGGTTTGGATTTAAGTTTAAGCTTTCTGCAAGAAATGTGTTTTTCCCCTTAGCTTTTTAGGATTTTTAATGATTTTTTTGCGTTCAACACGCTTGTAAACTATTGGCAGCCTACGATGCAATCAATATACAATGACTCCTCGCTAAAGTTCAAAGTCTAGCCAAAACATACCTACCTAGTCCATATCTTAGTTAAAGTTTGGTGTGTGTGCAGTATCCATGTATACTTCCTAACGAGAAAACACTAATAGTGTTATCAAAAGAATGATGTCCCTCCAGGGAGCATACTGTTACCAACATTTTTGTTAATAGGAAGAAAATTATTGCTGTCAATTTTTAATACATTATTTTCAAATAAAATTACAATGACGATCATAATCATTAAGGACCGAACTAATTATATCTGAGAGATCCTGTACACTTAACCGCGCATCAGTGGTGACACGTGCACTACGAAAATTCTTTTACATACGGTACTACCTACTGCGATACAAGAGGCACAGCTGCTGTCAATGTCAAATTGTTACCTCTGATGTCCGCTTGAATGTACATAGGATAATTATGAAACTTTCTGTTAGTACGTATACGTACATTTTTCACTAATTTTGTAAGTCTTCTTTCTGGGGCAAACAACTTAAAATGTGTGTGTGTAAATCAATCGATGTCTTCAGTCCCCATAGATACATATTTTATAGCAGCAGTTCGTAATCATGCATAATTTAGAGGTTGAATCAAGTAAAATGAGTTTCATAATAAATTATATTGGAAAAATAACGGCTTGTTATTGCACATGGTAGTAACCTTATGATCATCATTCTTCGAAGAAGTCTGATTCAGTAGTAGAAGAGACGCTTGATCATTCCATCACGCAAGATCAATGTGTGTTGACGATTGAAGACGAAGCCAATTTTCTCATGGCGTAGTCTGTGATGCCCCAGGTTAACTACGATGTCATGGCATATATGAATAAGGCAAATAGTAAAAAATTTGATGTCAAAGCAGCTCTAAGAAGTGGGTCTGTAACCTTTGGTACCAAGATCTGATTCAAGAATTTGTGAAACAAATCAAAATGTTACGCGCATCTAATGCGATTCTAAATATTTATACCAAAGTTTACGACAATCCAATTTTTTTTATTCAAGTCGATGAGCTGCTGAATTGGTTCCTGGTGACCTTCTGCACATTCATAACCGCTTTACTAAGTGTTGCTCCACCCATATTGGTAAGGAAAACTCATAAATTCACGCTATAAGTTTGCCTGATAAGCAAAAAGTAGTATCACACTTTGCACCAACACGTTTTGTTATGTTTGCTCTTGCTTGGATTTCAACATTTTAGTTTTTTTCTCATACATAGGCGTTGAATGTCAATTTTGGTTTTAGTGTTTACACGTACTGGCTACTGTGTGATCTTATAAACCTCTTAATTCAATATTCTATGTCAACAATAGTGTTCCTTGTTTTATAATTTGATTAAAGTATGATTTATCGAAATAAAGGTCACGGGCAGTATCTATTCTAGTTAGAATCTAGTCTATTTATAATAAGTACCTACAATAATGTCAACACTATTGATGTTAACCACAATAATCCATTTTCCGATAATGCTGTAGGTACATTTAAAGTTATTTCTTGTGCTTACAACCACAATTGATAAATTAGATAGGTATCCATGGATGAAGCGGTTCTGGGAAATGATCATTACTAAATATGCCTTAATTATTTATAATCGTTTATGCAAATATAATTAAGCTTATCATAATAATTCATTAGAAAAAACACTACGTAAAGTTCACTTGTTTGTTTTTATTATTGATTATAATTCAGGTTTTTTATTAACTGAACCACTTTAAAACTGATATGGTATATATAGTATAGTGATTAATTATTCATGAATGCGGATCTCAGTTGCCAAAAACAGTAGGTTTTTTTTTTGGGATTCTTTCGCGATAGTGGGTTATTTTTTTATGAATCCTACATCCTTTTTGGGAAATCTATACATATTTACTGCTTAACTTATAAAATTATAACTAACGCGGTAACACCAATAGTTGTGTCTTCTGATCCTTAAGTTCACTCATTTATTAAATAGAAAACCATTAGGCAATGAAACCGCTAAGGATTTGCAAAGAGCGAACCAGCTGACTAAATTTTTAACGTGACAGTAAGATTTATAACAAAAACTGCTTAGTTTTAGCCACTATTCTGACAAAAATCTACTGGCTTTATGGGATAATCGTCAAGATAAGTCATAGTTTAATTTAAAAAACTTTCATGCATCACTTACCGTGCTTTTGGTATCCATTGTTTACTATTGCCACCTCCACTGTATTATTGTTGTTCTCTTAAGAGCTGTTCACTAATGTTACGTCACTGAACACTGCATTCACTCGGTCCACATGTCTGTCAAAATTGCGTTAGGTTGTAGTTTCGAGTTAAACCTCTCTCGCCCTCTCCGTGTGGCCGGCGTCGTGTAACGCGCCTGCTCCAAGCGGCAAAGCGACTAGAGTCGTACTGAGAGTGTTGCAACAATCACCAAGGTTTATATATGAGGTTGCACGCTGCTAACTTGTATACAGATTTTTTCTCATAGTATTTTGATAAATATTACCTTTTTTATAATTTTGTAATCGTGCTAGGTCTCAAGACTACTTTCTTGTATTTCCAAAAATCATCGATCAAAGTATTTTTTTTTCTTATTTTGACATCGAATTTCTCATCTGCTCTAAATGTTTGCGGTGTTCAAGATGCTTTTTATTTACAAATAATGCATATTATTGCTAAATAATTGACGAATGTATTGTAAAGGATGATATCAAACGTTCATGGATTCAATAATAATAAAACAATCAATTTCGCCAGCAGTGAGTGTACAGAGGCTTATAGGTTTATAAGATCAAGGTAGATCTTCATCTCGGAGCGCCTACTATACAATAAAAAAATATATGTACTCGTAAGACTAAATTCTTTTTCCAAGAAACCTTAGTAAGTTTTCAACTTTGTAAGAATATATTTTTAATGATTTTAAATCATAACCAAACAATATTAAAAGTACAGTTAGTTTTCTAAGAATCTATCTCCTGTATAAAAACTTAACTAAATCAAATAAAAATGCAATCAAATACCTAACCACAACATTCACGAGTAATTTTGAAAAAGTAATTATAAAGACAAATAGCAATATTAGCCTGACTTTGTACGGCTGATGGGTGTCAATGTCCTTACCAGTGAAGGTGCCACTGCCATTTTACAATTGTAATTTTTTGCTTGCATTAATTTAACACATCAAATTAATTAAATAAAAAAAAACACAACACCAGTGGTCAGGATCAGGACAATTTTCGTGTGGGCATGTACGACGACTGTCGATAGCCTCTAGCCCACAGGAAAATAGTAAAGAAGCAATACGGTGGCTATGTCACGTTGTGTGCATCGGTTTGTGTCAAGTCAAGTCCGTATGACGTATCCATTGCCGAAGCCAGGAGTTGCGTAATCGGACGCGATCGCGAGGACGAACTCTCCGCTCATGGAATTTCATTACAGGACGCCGATGACTCGGCTACACCTATTCTGATCGCCAAAAAACTAATCACGATCACGACATCAACCGGACGTTGCGCTAAGCAACGAAATTCTTACAGGTTTTTTATTGGAAAACTGATTACACCGCCGCTAATGGTGATAGATCTCCCAATTTCATTTGTGTAATTTTTAGACAAACTGACCTTCGATTAACTTTGAAGAAGTCAATTATGGTATCAATCCTAAGCGATTAAGTTTTGTGAGGTTTTTTCTAATTATAGTTTTTTTCGCCACATACATATTTGTTCCGTATAGTTTAGATTTATGCTACTACTCTTTAGTACGTACACATGTTTTATAATTAAAGGGTTTTTGTCATCATTCGTCTTTTCTTCGATTTTATGATCTTTGTCTGGTTCAGTCTTGATTGGAGATACTCAAATTTAAAGCATTTATTTCAAATAAACCAAATACAGGTAAAATACTGGTACTCGGCTGCATCCGGTGACACTGGAAGCCGACCCCAACATAGTTGGGATAATACTAGGCAGATGATGATGATGATGAAACCAATTACAGGTACTTTTGAATTGTCAAGGGGTCGGTCAGTCAGAAAGATGAAGCTAGTTGCCCATTCCAAAGCGTAGTAGGTACCTATGGAGAAGAACGGGCAAGAAACTCCACGGACACTGTACTGTAGTCTTCATTATAATATCAGCCCTAGCTACTATTAGCATTATTACTACGGGAGGCTCATTTGATTTTTCGGGACTTCAATCGTATTTCAGAACTTAACTTTTAAGCATATTGTCAAGTCCTGTCAAATTTAGACATTCCATAGCAAGTTTAGACGTGATTATAAACATGGCCACTAAATATACGTCAATTTACGTCAGGTGCTGACTAATTTGATAGGACTAAACTAATCTTTATCTTCTGTCCTTTTCTTAATGAAATAGATAGAAAAAGATGCACTGAACTTAAATTTAGTTTAGCTTGTGAACAAGGGAATCGTCGTGAATATCATATTAATTTATTTATTTGCATGATATCATCAGACAGTTTATATTATACCACAATACTTAGGCGACTAGAATCGATTCTATTTAACTGTAATTTTTGACGTTCAAAAGTGCCTCTTATGTGCGTATTTGAAATAAATGCTTTGACTTAATATTCACACTAATGAAACGTCAGAAGCTAGGTGAACAACCGTTAACCTAGCTTCTGACGTTTCATAATTTGAATTTGTAATTTGATCACGTTGTAAAAGCCTAGCAAAGCAATTTTAAGAGAGTAACCGTGGAGTTTCTTGCCGGCTCTTCTCCTCAAATTGCTCTTCTTCTCTTAAAATTGCTTTGCTCGAAACGTTATCAACTTACAGTGTTACAAATTACATTAGGGACTGATTTCGCAGAAGACATCGTTTTTGTTACGGTGTAAAGATATTGCGAACAAGTTTCAAGATGACGACAATGACGTTAATGACGTTAGAGGAAACTGATGCACTTGCGCATAACAATGTCCGTATCGACGAATAACTTGACAACGATCTAGATTCTCCACTACTAGGAAGAAAATAAAATGCCTTAATAAGCCTACACGTCACGCCAGCATATTCCGGTCTTTATTCGTGTTGAATAAATTTGCTATATATTAGATTCTTTTATCTGGTAGGTACTAGTAGAAAAGATGATTTCGTCAATGCATTTACAAACCTACAGACTTAGCAAACTTCAATAGATTGAATTTATTTCTTTGCATAGGCTTGTTGGCTGCCGTTGTCTTTTATCAAAGGACGACTGCGCGGTTGAGGTGACCGTCAGTCACCGGTTTTAGAGTTTCGCAGCCAAATGGCAAAATCAGAACCTTTATAATTTTGTCATGTCCGTCCGTCCGAAGAAAATTGGATAAAAGGTATTCTGTGCAAACAATGTGCTAAACAATGGTGTAGTGAAATTGCAAAAAAATCAATTAGGGGTGGCTCTCCCCATACATGTAACCGAACGATAAAAAAGAGGAATAAAAGAACAATGCACAAAGGGTATATCATAATTAAAAAGATAAAGATTTCCAGAAACTTTTTTATTTACGCCAATAAATTTGTTTTACCACCGCATTGTTTTTCATAGTTTATATTGTGAAATACACACTCATTTTGACGGTCGATATAATCAATTGATACTGTGCATGCGTAAACATTCATCCCAACTACGGAACCCTTCACTAGGCCGACACGTCCGACACGCACTTACCGGATTTTATTTTTTACTTATTTGAACAAATTAAAACGCCGTAGCAGCTACGAGCTACGCGGCGTAGCAGGGCAACAAAAGCGCAATGCGGTCATTATTGATTTTAGAATTTACAATTATAACAATATAAAATTTCTCATACACGTTTGACACACACTTCACGCTGGTATTTTAGAAGGAAGGCAAAGTTTCCGTACAGTCAGCAACAATAGTAAACCACACTACCTATCTAAGGTTTTCAGAAAGGATTTATAAATAAAAACTAGCTATTTGTTTCTAACAAATGATTGTTATTGTGCTTTCCATATCTATGTGGGTTTGGACCATAACCCGCCCGCCGCGCTGGTATTGGACGGAGAAGGCACAGCACAAGGAAAGGTGGATGAATATGGAGGCCTTTGCCCAGCAGTGGGACAATATCGGCTAACTGAAAAAAAAAAAAAAAATTAATAGGAAGACATTGATTATTATATTATGCCGTCTACTGATTTGTTTGCTCAATTCTTCTGCTTATAGGTACCTAAGCCTTTCTTCGAGGTGATACTCAAAGCGGGCCGCTCCATGACTTGGTTTAGTTTGGTTTCCAAATCTGAAAAGAGCAAATATACTAATATGAGCATACACACGAGAATAAAGTGCTTATTTAATCTATGTTGGTAGTACTCACACGTACAGAAACGTGTGTGTAGTATAGTGATTTTGTAATTACCTTAGGTGTGAAGTTTATGCTTCTATGTAATGCCTTCCCATGACCATGACGTATTTGCAATAAATCTACTCGTGGATTCAAGAGTTCAATGATGTTACAACATGATAAATGATAATTGATTTTATTTCTGTAAGTAGATTTGTACAAACACTCTTACAAGTCAATTATATTTTAAAAGCTAGATGAGGTCGACTTTTTCTATCTGACTACTTGGAGAAGAAAGACCATAAAAAACTCAGAGGTCACAGTATCTTTTGAAGTCCAAACATAATCTTGGTCTGATTGAAATGCTATTTTGAGGAAAGAAACACTAAACACACAGATTGAGTGCACGCATTTGTTAGTAATCACGCAGCTCAACTCAGAACGTTAAGGAGCTTAACGATTCGACGAACAATATCAGAGAAAGGACATACGGTTAGGCCGCATAAATTACTCAAACTGCCAGACCATGATTTAAGTAAAAGAAAAAAAAAAAACTATACGATATTACTACAGAATCCAGTGCCTTTAAGCGTTTCATTGTCATGTTGTGTGGAATGATCGTTATCGCTCTATGTACGAAACTACCAATTAATATTTCAAGTCATTAGCACTCATGTACTGAGTATCATAAATGTAATGCTATTAATTCTGGAGGGGCTTGATTGACTGCTGAAGTATATCATACGTTTTGACCATGTATCGCTGCTTGCTTTCCCCTAATGTGCAGCTTGGTAACAGCAGTTGGCCTGTGCAATTATTTATTTCACAGTAAAATGCTAAAACGAACAAACCTAATATTTCATGGAGAGTGAACGATGTAATGAATATTTTGTAACAATATTTTGATTTAAAAGAGTGTCCGTGGAGTTTCGTCTATTCTTCGCCATAGGTCCTACTACGCTTTGGACTGGGCCACTAGCTTCATCTTCCTGACTGTCCGCCTCCTTGACAATTTAAAACTTGGTTTAATTGAAATAAATGCTTTGACTTTGACCCACTTTCAATATTATTCCTGTTTAATTATAATTGCCAAATCAAGTTAATCTCTAATAAATCATATTTTATGACTAAAAATCTAGGATATAACAGTTTTTAATGCAGGATGTTTCTTTCTTATTTAATTTGCATGAACTAGCTGGTTTTTATAATTTCGACCAGTTTTCTTAACATCCTGTTCTGTTAGTCTGATTATGTAGAACTTTAGCCATAATATGATATGCCACGCTAAAACACCCACATAATTACCTACAATTTAAGATTTGTTTCAGTTATTATTATAGTATTGCGTAAGACTATAAATATTCCAAATATGTATCATATCGATTGACTCAACGGACCGAAATGAAGACATATTTTATATTATGTCTAAGATGACCGCCGTTTAAATATCAAGTAGTAAAATTAAGGCGCGTTGATATCTAATCTACTGAGAATTTCGTGAGGCGACAACGAGGCGCCTAATTACGGTTCTGGTTGAATACTATTATCATGTGTTTGGTGCAGAGTCTCCGACCACTTCGGCTTCCATTAGAACGGAGCCGTAATCGGCGCGTAATCGTGTGAAGGTATTATAACACTACGCTATTGAGCGCAGTTACCACAAGGTTCTTATAAGAAGTTATTCGTTAAAGCAACAAAGGATTGAAGGCTTGCTTAATTTCTCAGTCGCACGCACGACTCGAGCTTAATTGGAATGCAATTATATCATTAAGTTAGCTGTATCGTTGCCCAATTATCAGTCGCTATGAGTTCTGCTAACTAACGCCCACTTCTTGACACATCAAAGGATAAAGGAGGACAGTTTTGCAAACATTGACCAATTTGTTCTAAGATATCGTATGTCAATATTTTGTATATGTTTAACATAATTTAAATTTACTGTAAGAACAAAAGTGTTCAACATTCCAAACAGTGGCATAAACATAATCTAACCAAATAAAACATGTTTTATTTGGTTAGGTTATGTCACTGTAAAGAAGCTTGTACCTACTACATCTTAATATGTAATAATACACGATTGACATTTTCAATTTGAGGATGCTGAAGATTTAGCAAAAAATTAGGAAAAGCCGTTGTGTAAATGGTTTATGGGGAAAACATATACAATTGATAATAATTAGTAGTACACAGAATTTCTAGATAAGGTTAACATTGAACCGGGTCGTATCAACTTCGCTTAATCATTTTATTATGCACCATCTTAGCATATCTGAATAATGATCATGGTCACGGATCACCTAAACATTATGTTGTTTATTTTAGATATTAATAGACCGAATTACTAATTACATATTTTGTGTCAACGCAATTTCATTATTCAAATTGTGAAGGCCAAGGTTAAAAATCGTACTTTGTTTACAATAAAAAAATAGTTCTATAGGTGGTTTCATTTAGCGCAATGTTATATTTTAACTGCTGGGTTGAAATGTATGTAGAGACACCAAAGAACTAAAATGCCTTTACACGATAATATTGAATGTCTAGTCCATTATAAATACAGACAGATAAACTTGTCTGAAGCCCAAGTAGGAAAATTAAAATTGCCATCCTCATTAAAACTTGTTTCGCAGCAGCTGGTCATCATTTCGGCATCTTAATTTCAACTGATGGTCACTATGGGGTCACGTTAATGATTCACAAAGAACGTACATTGTCCGGTGCGGTCCGGTTGTGCGCAGACGCTGGTATATTCATGCACATCGTCCTTGCCAGGAATGCGAGGTCATCACGCCTTCGTTCGAAGAACGCGTTCTGTCTTGGCGGTCCTCTTGTGAAACATAATTATTGTTGTTTTTAGACTTATTCATTCCGTATTCTATGCATGTCATTATGATGTCAGTTCGCGGCCAGCACCTTGTTACTTAGCGAGTTGTCCTGTTCAGCCTAGCAGCCTAGCTTGATAATTGTACTTAAACGGTTTACTGCGTGACTCGTACCTCTACATTATTTATAGTACCTATGGGGTTTGACTTTCATTGCATAATGTTCTATTTATATCCAAAGAAAAAAATTGAATGCTAAAGTTATTTTTAAAGCAATTAACTTGATAATGAGACGCTGTACCTATGACAGTTCTTCCAGCCGTCTCGAAACATTAAACTCGAATAACAAATTCGAGTCGGAATTTTCCGAAAAATAACTTGTTTTATTATTTTATAAGTTCACATTTATGATGATATAAAAATATTGATATTTAAAATATTCTTACATACCTAATATCTTGGATTCTCCCTAAATCAAGTTTGTTTATTAGACTACGAAATCAACAGGATGCTCAATGAGAATTTCCCACAGACGGAACTCCGATACATCCTGATAGGAAAATCACGACTTTGATTTTTACTTTGAATTTTGTTTTGTGCTGGCTTTGAATTTGTGACGCTTCATTATTAGACTCAAATAATACAGTTTTACCTACTTCAAAATCGCAGTTTCTTAATTTTGTATCCGATTCAGTACCAAACAGGACATAACGTTAAGTTTTAAAACAAGGTGAAATAAACGCGCAATCATGTGTAAAAGTATTAATTGGGTTAAACACTCGTAATTTAATTATTTTCTTGATAACAATTAATACGGTTACTTTTTGAGTATGACGTCACACATAATATTCGTAATTATGACGCAACGCAACGAATTGTCGTGTTACTTACATTTTCCAAGTGTTGAAATGTTAAGGTGTCAGTTTGACCTTTTACCTTTACTTTTGTACGTATACTGAATGAAAACCCCACTGATTTAATAATATTGTTTATATCCGTTTACGCAAATAACCAATTAAATGACAATTATGACAACGTGAGGTATGTCGTTTACATTAATTGTAGCAACTACTTCAATATCCTGCACCTGTAAGTCGAGTTTTGTTGCAACAACTAACTTGTTCGGTGCTTAGTCAGAACCTTACACTAGCTAACCCTAAACTGGCTGCCTTAGGTTTCCGCGTAGGACTGGCGGTCCGTTGGCGTGGAACTTAGTAACTGAATAATAAAGACATAACTTGTCTTAATGATACCTGTGTTCCTTCGTAGAATGTAATTTATGCCGAAGAACGATCATCTTAGCAACGACTTTATTAATAGTTCTAGGCTAGGCAGTTTTCTATGAATTTAAACATTTAATTATTTTTACCTATTTGTGATAAAATACTGCCTCATTAATTTAGAATAATTTAATTAATTATTGGACGCCGAGAATGTTGCATACCTTTTACTAATTCAAAGTATGCATTTTGAAACAACTGATTCAGGTGTTGCATGGCGGATAACATAATCATAAACAGGCTATAATGTTCCCACTGCTGGACACAGGCCTCCTCTCTGTGAGTGGGAGTGGGCCGTAATCCAACACGCGGGCCCAGTGTGGGTTGGTAGATATCATAATAACAAAGTTTTATTTATTCGCAGCTCCGAGTGCCACTGCGTCAAGTTCTGAGGCCACGTGACTTAACTGTGATCATCAGCAAGAAGCATCTTAAAGTCGGCATCAAAGGCCAGCCGCTTATCATCGACGGCGAACTGGATGCCGAAGTCAAGATTGAGGAGTCGACGTGGGTGTTGCAAGATGGACGCAACTTACTTATCAACATAGAAAAGGTGCGTAGCTCTACGTGCGCGTACTTTTAGACATAAGTAATATAAGTTTATCTTATTCAATCGTCTGACTCTTGGAAATGGTAATTTTAAGTCAATGTTATGTTGATTTTACCGTTCAAAAGCATTTTAAATCTATATTTGGCAATGTTGGTTCTTGCTGTCACACCAGGCTGTAATAAACAGATGAACATTGGCTTCCTAATGAATGGTTACAAGTAAAGTTTCTTACATTGGCTTAATCACCATGACTGGGATTGTACCATACTATTTTGTTGAGAGTAATAACAGGAAGAACCAGAAGAAATATAATCGGCAGACAGAAGTGTCAGCGGAGAAAAGGAAGGTAGTTTGATCTTTGTCGGTAACCAACCATTGCTCGTCTCTAGCTATATACCTGAGTAAATAAGTGAGCCAAACATTGTTAATGGTAATGCGTGAGTTTTTTTTTCTAAAATGTCATAAACAAACCTTGTAACACTTCTAAAATTGCTTTGTACAATTATTTAAACATTTTAATGAAGTTGTCATTATGTAACGTAAAACGGTGTTTGTTTTTTTTTTTTTGTAGAAACCAATTTAATGATGAGTTTTTTAGTGAATAATGTTGTAAATTTTTATTATATCTTGTAGGTCAATAAAATGAATTGGTGGGGAAGACTAGTCAGTACCGACCCGGAAATATCCACGAGGAAGATCAACCCAGGTAAACATTTTGGTGAAGTTAAAACATGTATTTATGGTAATTAATTGCTCACGCAGAACTTGCTCGGTACTTCGTGGTGTTTTATACGTCAGTTAAACTGTTAAATAGACAGTTGTTAAAATAATGGAGTCTATTTTATACTTATTGTTTTTTGAGTATTTCCGGAAACTGCATTCAATTTGCCAATTTAACGGTTATCTTGATATACATACGTAGGCATGGGTTTTATTGTGTGACCTTAAGATACGACTGCTTTGCAATTTAAATTACGCATTATTTTAAACTCAAAGTTTAAGCATTTAATTTAAAGGGGTGCCATTAGGTAATATTTATTTTTTCCAGACTAATTGGTAGGTAATAGGTAATACGGGCTGGTGTCCGCAACTCCACGACAATGCGCGTATTTTGCGTAGACTAATTAGACTTAACTTGCTTACTTTGGTCTTAACTTTTGACTTATTATTAATGTTTCAGAACCATCGAAACTGTCGGATTTGGATGGCGAGACTCGCGGCCTAGTTGAAAAAATGATGTACGATCAACGACAAAAGGAAATGGGTCTACCCACTAGCGATGAACAAAAGAAACAAGATGTGCTCAAAAAGTAAGTCTCATACGTACTCATAAAAATGCCTAATCCGGAAGTTGTGATTTGTGGTTATGGCAGAATGATGTCTTACAGTCGAAAAACTGTTTTAGTACAGGGGGCCTATTCTGCCAAAGTGGCCCTTTTAGGCTCCCAGATAGCAACGTGTCAGAAGTAGTGTAGCCAATAACAAAAATGTTTACTATAGAGTGTAGGTGGTTCCTATACGTAGTATGCAGACTGCATGCTTTATAAATGCAGATATGCATATTGGATAATCTGTAGGGTTGTTCCGTTTATCTTCCCCAAAGAATCCATAGACTGAATTGTCAGACATGCGTTTCCGCGAATCCACCTTAGGGTCTGAACAGGTCCACTAAAATCTGTATGGTTCTTTCCTCAAAATCAGACATTAATCTGCATTGTCCTCATGGGTTGACCAACATTATCTTTGGACTTTAAAGGAGATCGACCTCTGAGTTTCATTTGGTCTTTCTTCTCAGAGTAGTCAGTTAGGAAATACCGAACTCAACTAGTTTTAAAACATAATGTGATTTTAATGTGTAAAATGTTTTTTTTTTTAACCAATTTACTGAAATAAATATAATTTATCATTAATCTGTCAAAGTATCTATGTTGGAATCCTTTCAAGATTTGACGTTATAATTTTGTTATTGCATGATGTCTGTTCAAAAATATTTAAAATTTTACGGAGAACAGTAGGTAACCGAGTTCACAAAGTCGGTGGTTTATAAAATGTAATCTGTTTTCTCTCTATTCACAGGTTTATGGTACAGCATCCTGAAATGGACTTCTCAAAATGCAAATTCAACTAAACAAAATAGGAAATCCACTTACTTACTGTTACATTCTTACGTCAATAATTTGCGGTGTTAATGTCAAGTTTAATTTACCTACAGCAAAATAATTTAATTTTACAAGTCTTTTTCATTGCGCGTTCTTGTACCTAGATGGTGTATTTAAACGTAAGATTATTATAGGACTTGCGGTAGCTGCACGTATGATTTTTTTTAATTCTTAAGAGTGCGTAAATGTTGCACTGTAAGACAGATGGCGCTCTAAGCGACTAGGCCGGTGCGGCCAACTTAACGTACAGTACTCGGGCATAAATATGGCAAAGAGTTAAAAAAAAAAACGACTTTGTAATGCCCACTCTGTCACTCATACCTGGGTTTCAGACTTAATAAAGCTCTATGAATCAAACGCCCGGGTACTGTACCAAATGTGATTACTTTAGGCTTTGGGTGCCTTTTCCCGTTGGATTAACAAACGCATTCGTGACACGGTCTAGCTTCTTAATGCATTACCTGTCGTTTTAAGCGAACTTTAGTAAACTAGCATATTTACTATTGTATTCTTATTGAATAAACAACAATTGTGAGAAACGTATTTCTTTTGTATTTTATGTAAAACTTCCCGAAAAAAGGACTTAAGTAGCTCTTACGTGTAATTTCAATTGTAGGTAAAAGCGTCGTAAAAGAAAAGCTAATATCGATGTGTTTGTATGACACTGTGCGTTTTTTTTTAATTTTTAACATGATGGTATTATCGTGGACGTCCACTCACACGTCACGGTATTACGATAAGACACGGAAATAAAATGTATGAAAATATATGAAGAAGCTTTTAAATTCCCGTCTACCATAACGTGCACGTATTTCCATACATTTTATTGACGTGGACGTCCACGATAATAATATATCGTCACGTTAAAAATGATAAAAGCGCTCAATGTGTTTGGTGGTAGGTAGCGACACCAGCGATATATATCCGTATCTTTTTGCATCCGCATTGTTGGGTTTGCACCATAAAAACGAGGCTATTTGCAGCTGTTTACGGGTCATTGTGTTGTTAGTGAAATTATACGTAAATTGATTGCCCTGCACTAGGTTTGCCACCCGAACCATTTTAAACAGGTTGAAGTTGTTTAAAAAACCTACCAAGTCTTAGATACCTAACAAGTTATTAAACTTTTTCTCAAAAAGAATAACTATACGTATCGACTTGTGAACCTCCTTTTTTCGTCGGTTAAAAATACTGTAAAGAGACTACGATCTGCATCTGATATAGGAAAATCGTCGGCCTAAACTGGGGCTTGAACTGGCCTCTTGTGAAAAACGAAACCTTTGTTTTAACCATGCTGTTACGTGGCACTTACCGACAAGGTCATAAAGAACAATTTATGATTTCTTAATAACTTCAACTTTCTACGATTTCGATGAAACGCAACGAAATGTCTTGTCAAGAAAAGAACAAAGAAAACTGTCCAGCAATCACATTGGAGAAAACGAGCGGGCAGGCTGATGGAACAGTCAGCTATATCAATAAGTTTGCTGTCGAAAGAATATAATCTTAATTTACAACAACAACAACAATATTAGTTGTAGTTCATAACGAAGGTATGCAGACGCACGGCTACACATTAAGCTATATACATGAGCAGTATAAGCTGACTTCTGATTGTAAGAAAAACCTATACAATGTGAGACCAGCTAAAACTGAAAATGTATAGCTAAATGTGTCGTGTGTACTAAGAAAGGATTTTGCGTTAATCAACCCTTAGTTAAAAACCGGCCAAGTGCTTGTCAGGCCACGCACAGGATTTATAAGAATATCTTACATGTTTACTTATTATTCCTTTATTTTTTACGAAGTTATCCAATTAAGCGCATTTTACAAGTTAGGCCTCTGTAACTCCTGAACTAATAAAGTTATCTAAGCCATTTATATATTATAGTTTACCTTCAAAGTTCATCACATGGACTATCATCATGAATTTTTTCAGATTTTTCGAGCCAGCTATTTAGCTTTTAGACAGGGGGACGCACTATTTTAACAAAAAAATGCGCTTTAAAGTTGAATATCTCGCAAACGGATACCCCTAAATAAAAAATCGTCCTAGCAACTTCGCAATATTTTTAAAAGACCTATGTAATGATACCCCAGACTATGGGGTAGGCGCGAGTAAAAAAATCGACCCCACTTCACGTGTACGGGCGGTAACCCAAAAAAAATTTTGTTTCGTGATTTTATTTTAGCACTTTGTCAACGTGGTAAGTACACATATCCATGCAAAGTTTCATCTTTCTAGCACTAACCGTTTGGAAGGTAAGCGGAGGACGGACGGACATGACGAAACTATAAGGGTTACGAGACGTGAACTACGGAACCCTAAAAAGGGGTTACGATGGGTAAAAAATGTAAAACTCGTGTCAGGACACGTGACCTGATCGAAAATTCGTAAGATGGAGGGAGAGTAAACCGCATTCCAAAATATCAAAAATGCACAACGTTAATATTCAAGTTTTCACTTCTGCCAGCACTCCCGGAGTGCAACCCGTTTCTTTTTTTTACCATAGGTACCAACCATACCGCGATTCAGGGAATAAATGCACAACGCCATCTATCGAGTGTCGTTGTAAACTTTTTGAGCCCCTAATTTTATTTAACCTCTTTAGAGAATTCAAATTGAAATAAAATCGTGTCCAATAGATAATTGTTATGATTTAATTTTTAATACTTTACATGTTAACTTATTATTTCGTTATTTTTGTACGAACATTTCCAAGTAAGCGCATTTCACGAAACCATACCGCGAAGGTAAAGTAGAATTTTAATGGCAAACCTTGACTACGGAACCCTATTCTATGCGTGGCCTGACACGCACTTGGCCTTTTTTTTTATTAACGTCGACTCCTTTCGACTTATAAAAAAACACGTCTATTGTCTTTAGTACACCATAACCAATATTTTTTTGGCACTGACAGTAGTTAGTGACAGATTGGAGAGATGACAATGACAAGGCAGTAGAGAGAGAAGAGACATGTTGCAAATCTCAATTCCAATTCTATGACACGACAAAACAAAGCTTGCAATTCACTTTTATTCTTAAAATTAAGCTAATTAAACGGAAAATCTCAAACGTGTTGAGGCAGCATATGCAACCAGATCAATATAAATCGTAAAAGATGGTCCGGACAGTGTATTCTCCGGAATATTGCTTGCAATATTTAGAGCAATATGCTTCTAAAGAAATATTCGTAATAGGATTAATTCTTGGTCAGGTAAGCCATATTATCTTATTAAATATAATTGAACAAGTACTCTTACAATATTTCATGCCAGTGCATGTGGAAGTTGGATAGCCTATGAAAATTGGTTTATTTCACATGCTATATCAGTGTAAGTTTAGTAGGTACATAGCAGTCTGCCGCTTCTGTAAACACATTTAATAATCATAATCTTTACAAAGTCTTATCAATTAATTTATACAACTACTATGCACAAGTATAGGTACTCTCCAAAATACACCAATGAATACCATGACAAGCTTTTATCTATGATTATAATTTCAAGACAACTGGCGCTCGGGAGAATGTGATCCACCTGGCTCGGACACCCGACGAGAAAAGCTCAGAAAATGTATCAGAAGCAAGTTATGAGTTGGACAAAGAATCAAAGACACTATTGAATGTGTCTGAGGCATGGGTTGCCGACCACGCTAAACATGTTACTAGAATGCTTCCTGGAGGCATGTTTGTTCAAGG
Organism: Apamea epomidion; assembly: GCA_947507525.1. Lineage (NCBI taxonomy): Eukaryota > Metazoa > Arthropoda > Insecta > Lepidoptera > Noctuidae > Apamea > Apamea epomidion. The sequence continues at coordinate 10,743,876 of OX382228.1, read as the reverse complement.
TCAGACAGCATTTTTTAGATCCATTTTGAATAAATAGGTATCATGAACAAAGTTCACATAATATTACATCATGAGTGATTTGCATGCACATATGGATATGGATTTTTTATTATATTACATAACAAAATTAAGTCGCATAAATGAATGATAATCTTGTTTGGAGCTAACACCAACTTATTTAATTATTTCAGGCATCTTCATTACAAGCGATGAAGACATATTTGAGGACCCAAATAGTTTCAGTAAAGTGAAATCAGTTGTGAATCACATATACAAAGTTATGAGTGCCAATCAGTACATGTTTGGGAACTGTCCATATTCAAATGAAAGACTTATTTTACATATGTCCACAAGTACAAAAGTGCTTACTTGTAAGAGTATTGAAGTAGGCATCCCTGTGAAAGGCACAGTTATCAAGCCCGTTGAGTGGAAGTTCTTGCCCAAAGCCCAGCAGTGGCAGAGGTTAGACTGCTACTACGAGTTTGATGATGTCTACCCTGTGATAGTGAAGAAGAGTGGTATATCTGTTAAGCAACAGTTTCAGGTATCTAGTCTATGAATATTTTACATATAGATAATTTTCACTATCTAAATAAGTCAACAATTTGTATTCAATGTTGCTATTATCATCAGCATGTTGTTGTTATTATCTCAATTGATAAAAATGCTTGTATAGTCCATTTCAAATACAAAGACATTTATTCGTCAGATATGGTATTCCTGTGTTAACATATCCACTAATATGTTTTCAGCAAATCTTGGAGTCTGCTCACAAAACAATTGAATCCAGTATCATGTTCATAGATGGTGAACTGAAAGATAATGCAGAGGTCCTTGAACAACTCTTTAAAAAGAAGAAACCTAAGAGTAATATCAAAATGCAGCAACAAGAACTTCCTAAATCAATGAATATTTCTCTATTTGTGCCATTTGTAAGTGAAAACAATTCAGTACCTATTATTATCACATAGATCTCTCATCTGTCATGCATTGCATTATTTGCATGGCATTCAGAACTATAATAATTCCTTACATTGAAAGATGAATGTGTTGATACTTAGTTACGATGAATAGTAATGGAATTAGCTATTATGTTTTTAAATATTCACTAAAACTAAATTAGTCTCATCAGAACAAATGCCAACACAGATACATATACATTTCTTATAATTACAAACTTGTCTATACATTTCAGGAGAACTCTCTCCCTGAAACAGTAGAATACTTGGAATGTGATGGCAGCATACACTTCAGTGGGGTAGTATCGTCAAGCGTGTTCCTGTACCCCAAAGCAACAGTTGGCGAAACTATTGCGGCAGTGAAACAAGACATAATACGGTCACTAGCATCGAGGTTCACAATGCACTGTGATGCTTTGATTGATGACAATTTACTTCCAGAAGGTAAGAAATAATATAACAAGGGATTGATGAAAATAGTAATTATAGGCCAATTCAGTTAGAAAGTTTTTATTTATTTATTTAAAAAAGCACAGCCACATCACATACATTAAACTTAAGCTATAAATAATCTTCATAACTAAATTACTAATGTACTATCGCTAAAATCTATATCTCACCACCCCGTAAGGACTATTCCTGCTTGCAGCGGATATTATTAGTCGACCTAAAAAGGATCCTCTTTTGTTTTACTTACGGACGCGGCTGTGGTCATCATGTGCACGGGATTTTGTTTTCAAAATGGTCAGATATAGGTTTTGGCAATAGTACATGACAATTACGGCGTTTACAGTCTTTAGCACACAAGCCTATTGCATGTTATTCAATTAATATTTCATACCAGCGCAACCTGCCAGAAAGCTGATATCGACATTTTCAATACTAGTGTTGTTAAATTGAAGAAAATTTTATCTAACTGCTTCTTCGAGCGTAAATAGTCATTTTTCTGTTTTTTCTGGGTTTTTTTTTCTGTTTTCTGTCTCATATGATTTATACTACAATAGTGGAAACTTGTAATTTTCCATGTTTTGTATAAACTATTATTTACTGTATCTGTTTAGCTGTAAGTTTTCCTAAAATAAATAAAAACCAATGCACCAACATTCCATGTTCTATGATACGGGTTTGGTTTCCGCACTTAGTCCTTCAGGTGGACCATTGTGCGTGGGCCATGGCGGCCGTCGGTGGTTACTCCAACCAGCCCACCTCCCTCCAGAAGCCTATTAAGTCTCCTGGTCTGTTGAGAACATCTGTGTAAGATCTGGTTGTTCCGAGGGTTTCAGACCTTATCTGGGTGACGCCTGTGCACTCAAAGAGCACATGCGCGACGGTCCCATCAGCCTCTATGCAAGCGCTGCACAAGGGGCTGTCCGTTATGCCTATCGTGTGGAAGTGTTTGTTTAGTGAGCAGTGTCCCGTGATGGTCCCCGTCATCAGGCGCAGACCTTTCCTGTCCAGGTGTAGTAATCTTTTGGTTAGCTTGCCATCTAGTGATGGCATGGCTTCCTTGGACTGCCTGCAGCCTGGTGACGAGGACCACTAGTTCTCTGCTTGTGTGTGGGTGTGCTTCTGTAGCCACCTGCGTAGTTGGTTGAAAGGGATGGGCACGACTGGTTCCGGTCCATAGACTGACGTGCTGGATGCCCTTCTGGCCAGCTCGTCAGCCGCGTCGTTACCTAGTGATCCACTGTGTCCTTTTCTCCATTGTAGTGTCACTGTGTTGCGGTTCGATACAGTTACCTGTTCAAGCGCCTTGTGACATTCTAGTATTAGATTTGATGTGATGCATCCCTTCTTTAGGGATTGGAGGACTGAGGCGCTGTCAGAGAGTATGCGAACATGAGTGTCCGTAACTCTCCTGGCTGCTATGGCATGGGCCGCTTGTATTATACCCACACACTCTGCTTAGACCGTGTTGAGCATTCCTAGCGGGCTGGATATGTTGATGTTGAGGTCGTGTGAGAAAACTCCGACTCCAGTTCCGCAGTCGGTCTTTGATCTGTCAGTGTATACTCTCAGCTCTTTCGGGCCTGAGTAGTCGCACTGCTCCTCTTTAAGCACTATGTTGTAATGCTTTTGGAAGCAGTATTGCTTAGGGGCTTTGTCGCAGGGTGATGCCATCATTAGCTACCGTTTGTTCGCCTCGTCCTTTAGGCGTATGTGCTTGATCCTCGAGTCATTGCTTAGGATTCCTGATATATGGAGTCTGAAGGAGGACAGGGCCGCCTCCTCCCGCACGATAAGGTGTAGGGGGGGGCAGCCCAAGCATAGTAGGGCAGCGGTGGGTGCCGTTCTCATGCAGCTAGTGATTGCCACGCAAGCAAATCGCTGCAGCTTTTTGAGATCTCTTTGGGCTGTGCTCAGGTCTGTTCTGGGCCACCAGACTAGTGAGCCGTATGTGATAATTGGTCGGGTAACTGTGGTGTAAAGCCAGTAGGTGACCTTAGGGCTAATCCCCCAGTTTTTCCCAAGCATTTTCTTGCATTGCCACAGGGATATGCTAGCCTTTGTGGTGATGTAGTTGGTGTGCTTTGCCCAATTCAGCTGTTTGTCCAAAAAGATGCCCAGGTATTTGGTTTCAGTTGATAGGCTTAGGGTAGAAAAGCCAAAGAATCGTGGAAGTTTTAATGTAGCAAGTTTCCTCTTTTTTTGTGAAGAGGATCAATTCGGTTTTTGTTGGGTTCACTGATAGTTGGTGTGTACTGCACCAGTTCTTTACTATCTTCAGGGCCTGGTGCATTAGGTTGCACAGGGTGTTTTCGTGGGTGCCATTTATTATTATGGTTAGATCATCGGCGTAGCCTACGGTAAAGTAGCCTTTATCGTTTAGTGCCTTTATCAGGCTGTCTACAACCAGATTCCATAGAAGTAGCGAAAGGACGCCCCCTTGCGGGTAGCCCTTTGCCACAATGGTCCTTGTGGTGTCGTTTATGGTCACTTGTACAGCTCTCTGTTCGAGCATATTGGTAATCCAGCCGCTCAGAGACAGATCTATACCGTGTCTTGTCTAAGGCCGTGCTGATACTTTTGAATGTGGTTTTGTCAAAGGCGGCCAGTGCTGAGCATTTGTGGTCCACTGCGCATTCAATCTTGGATTCCACGCTGTGCAGCGCGGATTCTGTTGATTTGCCTGTGGAGTACGCATGCTGTTGTTTGTGGAGTGGTTTTGCCTTAAGGGGACCGTCTCGGATGTGTCGATCACATAGTCTCTCCAGGGTCTTTAGTAGAAAGGATGTGAGGCTTATGGGTCTGTACGCCTTGGGTTGCGTGTAGTCGGCTTTACCAGGTTTGGGTATGAAGATGACTTTCACTTTCCGCCAGGCTAGGGGTATGTGTCTGAGTGCTATACAGGCCCGGTAGATCTCCATCAGGCATGATGTAACGTAGTCGAGCCCCCATTGCAGTGGGGCTGGGAAGATGCCATCCAGTCCCGCGGACTTGTATGGCTAGAAGGTGTTCATAGCCCATTTTAACCGGTCCTCCGTTACTAGCCTGTGGGCACTGGTTCAGTCCCGTTCCGTTGAGGTCCAAACTGGTACGTCTTCCCAGGTCCTGTCCTCTAGGAGTTTGCAGTCTGGGAAGTGGGTTTCGAGAAGAACCTTGCTGGTCTCATGGTCCGTTAGTGTGTATGTGTCGTCGGGTTTTTTTAGCGCGCCGAGGGTTCGGTCCTGGTCGGTTGATAGGATCTTCCTTACCCTTGCTTCATTGTTGGTTTCTATGGATTTGCAGAATTTCCGCCATACTGTCCTTCTGGCGGTTCTGATTTGCTTTTTGTATGTGTATCAGGTTTGTGTGTATATCTCCGTTTTCCGGGAGTCTGGTGTTTTTAGCTCTGTTGAATTGCTTCCGTAGGGCATGTCTGAGTTTACCAAGTTCGGCGTTCCACCAGGGATTTCTCTCGCTGTTGGCTCGTGGCGTCCTTAGTTTACAACATGCATGGTAAGCCTCGGTAAGGTATTGTGATAGCTTTGTCACAGTGTATTCCACAGTGGTTCTCTTATCGTTATTTTTGATAGGTGCCTAGCTAGAAGGGCGGCCAGGAGGGGCTTGTACCCGGGCACATCGGTGCGCCGCGGATTTCTTCTCGGTGCGGGTTTCTTGGTGTTGGTGGTTAGTGTGAAGCGGATTCTTCTGTGGTCCGAGCAAGAAGGTTCGCCCGATACGTGCCAGTTGGTGATGAGGTTTTTCGCGTTTTCTGTAACAAGTGTTAGGTCTATGATCGTTTCTCCTCGGACTGTGACCCAAGTGGGTTCGGAGCCTCGGTTAATAATGTTAGTTAAGGTTAGTAGAGAATAAATAGGTGGATAGTACCTGTCCTCTCTGGTTTGATGTGTCGCTGCCCCAGAGCGGGTGATGGGCATTGGAGTCGGTGCAGATGATCAGGTCCTGACCAGTGACCTCACAGTGCTGCACTAGATCGGCCATTTCTTGCGGCGGGCAGTTTGTGTCCTCGCCCGGCATGTACACCGAAGCTAGTACTACGTCTGGGAGGTCATCCTCGGTCCGGAACCTGACAGCTGTCAAGTCTCTGGAACAGAATTGAGTGAGCAGTGTGGTAGGGATGTTTTTGGGTATATACACACAGGATCTAGGTTTGTCTGAGCTCTGTGTGTTGAGGAGTAGCTTACCTCCGATGTTACTAAGGCCGCATACTCTGTTGTTCCTGATCCACGGCTCCTGGATCAGTGCGATGGTTCGGGGGTTAACCTCTAGCGCCCTGCGTAAGCTAGCCGTGGCAGTCTGGCTATGCTGGAGGTTTGCTTGGATGATGTTGAGTGTGGGTGACGTCAATTGGTTAGTCGGTGGTGGATCCATCGGACAATCCCTCCACCGCCTCCTCCCAGTACGGGCCGTCGTGTTGGTCTCCCGGTGACGATGCCAAAAGCTGCTCGCTCCAGCCGGGAGATGTGGGCAGAATTGTCAAAGTCAAAGTCAAAGTATTTATTAGTGTGATTTTTGGTGATACAGTAGGTCTTAAAGTTAGGTTATGGTAACTCAAAAAACTACCCATTAAGGCATACACTATTTAACTATATAAGAATTTTAAATCGATATTACATACAAATGAAAAATTTCAATAATTATAATACATAATATTATTTAAAGTTATTATACATTAGTCAATTTATAAATTATTCAAATTATACATTAAAAAATATTATACATGTCAAATTTTACTACATAAACATAAAAAGTCATAATTACATTGCATTCATTACTCAAGTTATACATTAATAATATTATAAATGTCAAATTATGCATAAAAATAAAGAAGTCATAATAACATTAGGTACATTCAATAGTCACTATAAAAAAGGAAAAAACAAAATAGAGCTAACCCAATTTTTTGTCGTTAAAAAACTCGTTTATAGAGTAGTTCGCTTTGTTTAACAAAAAATCCTTTAACTTATGTTTAAAACTATTGATCGCTGAAATACTTTTCACATATTTTGGTAATTTATTATAAATTTTTACACCCATTCCAAATATACTAGACTTAAATTTAACAGTTCTGCATCTAATACCCGATAACTCATTTTTGTGTCGTGCACTTCTAAGTGTTTCATATTTACTAATATCACCTTTTATCATTACAGCCGCCTCATAAATATATAACGAAGGCAGAGTTAAAATTTTTAACCTCCGAAACACTTCTAGGCATGAGTCTGTAGGTTTGAGTCCAGTTATGCTTCTCAAACATTTTTTTTGGGCTCTAAAGGCATATTCTCTGTCAGAGGAGTTTCCCCAGAACAGAAGGCCATATCTCAGAGTGGAGCCCACATATGCATAGTATGCGTTTAATAGTGCACTCTCATTCACCACTTTCCTTAGCATGTACAGGGCGTATGAATATTGGTTCAATTTTTTGCAAACGTGATCAATATGATATTTCCAGTTCAGACCACGGTCAATGTACATACCCAAGAATTTTGTTACATCGACTTCATTTATTGTTTCAACTTTGTAACTTACGTGAAGTTTTTTTGGTTTTGTGTTTTTATTTGCAAATGTCATGTAATTTGTTTTGTCAAGATTAATTTTAAGATTATTTCGATTTAACCAGGTTATAATAGCATCTAATGATTTATTAATATTTGTCTCATATTCATTTTTGTCAATGTCAGTAAAAATGGCCGTGCTATCGTCCGCAAATAATATCATTTGCTGGTTTATAACTTTTGGGAGATCATTTATATAAATTATAAACAAAAGAGGTCCAAGGATGCTTCCTTGGGGCACTCCATACTGAACAATTTTTGGATCTGATATAAAAGTCTGTTCAAACCTTGTATTCTTTGTTAACCGTGTTATTTGTGTCGTTTGAAATCTATTTGTGAGGTATAATCTTATAAGATTTAGTGCATTGCCTCTTACTCCATATTTCTCAAGCTTAGTCACAAGTATCTGATGATCGACGTGATCAAAAGCCTTGGACATGTCCATGAAAATCGCGGTTAAGTGTTGTTTGTTATCCAGCCCTGTCATTACTGTCTTTAGAAAATTAAACAATGCATCACCTGTAGATCTACCTTTTCTAAAACCAAATTGTTCGTTAGCAAATATGTTGTTATATTCGCAGTATCTATACAAGTTATTATAAATAACTCTCTCAAAGATTTTGGCAAAGACTGGTATTAAAGCAATTGGTCTGTAATATTTCATCTCATCTTTGTTTTCTTTTTTAAATAAGGGATTTATAATTGTAAGTTTTAGCTTTGAAGGAAACACTCCCTGTTCAAGGCAAAGATTGATAATATGGCTAAGTACGGGTGCGATTAGATGAGAAACCCTTTTAATTATCTTTGTATTTATGTTATCATAACCTGTACTGTTTGTGTTATTAAATTAAGCATTTTGATTATCTGGTCAATGTCATGTGGATTTGTCGGTCCTAAAAATATTGAATTATAGTTATTATATGTCAGTGTGTTTACAAAAGAGTTATTCTCGTTTGGCGTCGGCTTAATATCGTCAATAAAGTAATTGTTAAATGCTTGGGCTATTTCTTTCGGCGTTGTTACTAATTTATCAGCTACTTTTATTTGGCTAATATTCTCCTTTGGTGTTACTGTTTTGTAGTTGTTTATAATTTTCCATGTCGCTTTGCTTTTATTAGTAGATGAGCTTATAAAGTAGTTATTTTGTGATCTTTGGGTTTTTTTAATAATTGTCCTCAGTCTTTTCGAATATTCTTTAAAGTACATTTTATCCTTAGGATTTGAATTTACACGGTACTTCCACAGTAGTTGACGTTTACGTTTAGAGCCTGACCTAATACCTTTACTTAACCATACAGGTCTCTTAGTAATAGGTATTTTAATTTTAATGTTAGGAAAGCACAAGTCGTAAAATAGCTCAAACAAATCATGAAAGGTATTATACGCCGTTTCAGGGTTGTTTTCTATGAAGCATTCCGTAAAACTAAGACTTTTAATACAATTGGTAAACTTTATAATATTATTCTCACAATAGTCTCGTTTTATTTTAAACCAGTGTGTAATAAGGTAACTTTCCTTTACTGGGCACCGTAACACTTGTGCAGTGTGATCAGAAAGCGAAAGTTCCAGAACACTAGATTTAGACCCTCTTATATTATGGGCTATATTGTCAATACAAGTCATGCTGCTTAATCTCGTCGGTTGATTTATACTTAATTTTAAGTTGTAACTTGCTAGCAATTGTTCAAACTGTTGCGATACATTATTACATTCTAATCTATTAATATTAAAATCACCACATATTATAACATTTTTATTTGAGTAGCATATTTTGTTCAGTAAATTTGTTAATGCCGTAAAAAATAAGTCCATGTAGTCTTTTTTGTTCTTAGGTGGTCTATAAACACATAATATTATAATTTTGTGGTCTATTATTTCGATACCACTACATTCAAAAATACCTTTGATACTGAAGGTTTTGGTTTCAGCTATTGTTTTGAATTTATGGCTTGATTTTAATAATATGCAGGACCCCCCATGTCTTTTATTTCGTGTGAAAATGCCTCCTAATACAAAGTTTGGTAGTTTAAGTAGTTTACTGTCTTCAATTGTCATGTTATGTTCAGTTATACATAGAATGTCGACTGGGTTGTGGTTATTATTTTTACCTAGCGAGTGTAAATGTACTGTTAGCTCATCTAATTTAATGATTAAACCGTTTATGTTTTGATGTAGTATGTTTAAGTGTTTATACACGAAAAAAGTCATTATTTGAGGGAGAATTTTCATTTTCGTCATAATTGAGTTCTGTCTGGGTAAATTTGTCGTAACAATTAGTAGTAGCAATGTCAGGGTTAAGCTTTTCCTTCGTATATTTGTCATAGTTTCGTTTATAAACGTTTCTTAGTATTTCTTTCAGAATTAATTGAGATATATGTAATGGTAGAAAGCGATACTTTGGCACATATGTTGAGTAATTCATGTCTACGTAAGTTGAATGATTGTAGTGAGAACATATAAATTTAAGTCTATAATTTAAACATTTTTCATTTAAATGGGCGTTAAAAAGTACTTCAGAGACCATAACATTAGTATGTCTTGTATTGCTTAAAAAGTTACTAAGGCATAATTGAGTCAGCACTGGGTTGGTATCATTTACACCTCCCAAGACCATTACGTAGTCCTCTTTATTTAACAAATTTATTTCTGATTTTTCCGTCATCAAGATTTCTTGCAGGCATGCTCCCGGTTTCCAGAAACATCTTACTGAGAAATCTTCGCCTATGAGTTTTTGAAGGATTCTCTGTGTATAGCGCCCCTGTTGATCAGCTATGACAATAACTTTCTTTTTGCGTAGTTCCGGTTTTGTCGCGTGTTTGGATATTGTTATTAAAGTACTCTTGGTAGTATGCTTCAATTCTGTGTTTGTTTGTGAGCTACAGTCTAACATATTTGTTGAAGTATTTTGGTCTGAATTTTTAGCTGGTAGGTCAGCCCGATTGACATTGTGGATAGGCGTTGAGTTCAATTTAGAGGTTGGTGTGGAGCTACAATCCAATATATTTGCAGATTTGGTGATTTTTGTCCTAATGAACTCAGTTGATTCCTCACATTTTTCATTTTGCATCGGTGTGATTGTTTGCTTCTTTTTTCTTATAGGCGTTCCTTTATTTCGATTTGATTTTCGTTTACGTTCCGAGCACGGAGTCAAATTATTTATATCAATATCATTTATTTCCTTGTACACACTAATCGTTTTAATATATTTTTGGACGTCAGCTTTCAGTCTGAAGTTTTCTGAATTTAAGTTTTCAATTTCCAGATGGGCGCTTTGTAGATCACTAGACAATTGCTTAACTTTTTCTTGAAGATCTAATATTGTTTGACTCATGTTTAGGGACGTATTCGGTAAACTCGCCATGGTTTGATCAAAAAGATCCGAATTATCTGCAGTAATATCGGGCAAAGAGTTTGATCTGAATAGGTTATTATTACGGTATGTTATGTTTTCATCCATGTTTACTTAATTTATAGTTTTTAAAAATAATAATTTTCCACCAAATACAATTTTATTTTTGCATTGGTATCACTATTCACGCCCTCTGGCGGCGAGTAGAAGTATTTATAGTTAGTCTATTCACCGCTTGTAGTGTTGCTGGCGCTAGTTGTCGTGCAATATGCGGAGTCCAAAGGTCATACTTTGAATATTTTTTCAAAACGGTATTTTTTGTTTTGATTTCTTCAAAGTTATTCACTAACCTTGATGTAAACTTTGTGTTATTAGACTGTACTTTTGAAGCAGAACGTTGCAAATGTTATTATGGGCACTGATTTCTTGATTATAAATCGTTTTTGCATAAATTTAGATATTTCTGAGAAAACTTGTCATAATGTTTATCACACTTTAAGTAAATAGTCACAATCAATATCACTTGTCAATCAGAATAGTTATAGTCTATTGCACCACTATTTATAGTAATTTAGTTGTGATATTATTTATTTACGTTATTTAGATACACGGGTGAAGTAAACAGCGCAAGTGTTGCCACTCGATTGTGGACTCGTCGTCAGCCATCGCCGCACGGGCCATGACCTCTTCCAGTTGGGCGATGTCCGTGTCTCTGTCAGTATCGTCGTCGGGTCGATGGAGGTACGATATCCGTCGCTCCCGGTCCAGAACCTTTTGCACTTCCTCTGGTGGCACACCCAGGGTCAAAAAAGTCCCATAGTTGTCACCACCGACGGTAGTTGCCCTGTACAGTGACCTGGCAATGTCATACCACATATTCTGACGGATCAGAATACTGTGGAGCCTCTGTACGTCACCTCTATACCGAGGGACGAAAAGCGAGGCTCTGACACGGGTGGGCACGTCTGACTGCCTTTTTTTTTGGGTGGGAAATCATCAAATGACCTCTCCCGCTCTGGGCTGAGCGGAAGGGCGTGTCAGACTTTTACTGACTAAAACCCACCCGTGTTCCTTCAGTTGCCTGTGCCAGGGGCCACGGTATCTCTTTCGAACAACCCGCGGCCCTGGCAGGCAACGGCTCTAGCGGACCCCGTCAGTTTGTGCTGACATCTCTTTGAGGGGCGCGTGGAACACAACGCACCGTCGACCTGGGCCTGGTCCTTACCGGGCGGCGAGCTGCCCATTGCTCGCCGCCCGCAAGCCGGCGCCTACGGTGGCTTCGCGCTGTGTTGCCCCCTCGCGTATTTGTCCCTGCACGCGTGGTTCCGCGTCCGGCCTCTTTCCGCTCTGGGTTGCCCCATCGCGTACTGGCTGCTGGTCGCGTAGTCCCACGTTTGGCCGCTTTTCGCGCTGGGTTGCCCCCACGCGTACTTGCGGCCGTTCTCTGTCTTCCGCGTCCGGCCCTTTTTCGCGCTCGGTTGCAAGTGTTGCGCTTTCGGTCGCCTACTTTCCTCCCCCGGCCTGCGATTTTTCCGCGCTTCTTCAACTGTCGTCCTCCATCTACCGGGAGAGTGGTAAGGCCGCCGGGCTCGTCAACTTTCCCCGCCTCGGTCTGTCCGTGTCTAGGTCCGTGATGCTGTTCCGCACCATACTCTGTTGCCAGAGGCTCGCGTAAGGCATACATGTCGTAGCGGGTTTTGGCGCTTAGTCGCTGCCGGAGTTGTGTTTGTGTCCATGGGCGCGTTTGTCGCTGCCTGTGTAATGGGCGCTAAGTCAGCAGCCGGCTGCCCCCCCCCCCCCCAGAATACGTTGGGGGCTGACCGCCTTAGCGGTATGGTGTTATTGACTTCCTGCATTTTCATTTGTTGGGTGGTGGGCTATTTGGAATCGAGGTTACCCGTCCTCATGGACCGACAGGATGTAGGGATGGGAGGGAGGGTGTTTGGTAGTAGGGTGTGTGTTACTTGGGGCATCACCCTAGGTCGGGGATTTGGCCTAGGGATTTTGCGGATTGACAGGATTTATGGATAAGGAAGGGTTGTGTTTAGTTAGGACAGTGAGGTACATGGGATAAGGTGTATTGGTTACCCTAAACCTGGGACTTGGTGTTCGGGCACTTCTCTTGTCCAGGATCTCTTTCGAGATGCTCCGGGTGCGGGATCGGCTGTAGGCAGCCGGTCCCGCAGCCGGAGTTGGGCTTTCCACAACCTGCCCACCCGCTCGGTTGCAAGAGAAGAAGTGCCCGGCAGTCTGGGTCTCACCACCATGGATGTACGTATACATTTGCGTTGGTACAAGCCAGCTAGCCCTGAGTATTTAATGCACCAACTTGCAACAAAATAATTGTCTGAAATTTACCAAACAAGACGTTTTTACCTGATTGCCGAATTTCGTAATATATAATTTTAACTTCTTAAATGAATGTTCCAGAAAATATTATTATTCTAAATATTCGATAACTCTGTTAACTGCAGAAAAAGTTTGCTTCAACGAGCCACCACGCCGAGTGCTAGTCCCTGTGGGAGCCCTGTACCTATGTGATTACCTGTTTCCTGGCGAAGCACCCGCCGAGGCCCTCCTCTCAGTGCGGGAGTTGTTAGACCTTCAGATTACGGAGGCCGATGTCGTCTGCGATGTGGAAACTCCTGCTGGTAAATATTGACGCTTCTGTTTATAGTTTTTGTAGAAACAAGAAATAATTAGCCATTATTTTGACTTAACCAAGTATTTTATAAATCTTTCACTTTTTCTGTTCACTGGTGTAAGGCAAAAGATGCAGTTATTAATGAGTTAATCCTAGCAAACTATTGTTATACAAAACATGATACTCAAGAGTGTCTTTGGTAGCGTACTTTATTATTTTGTAGTAACAATTTATTTAAACCGCCATTTCTTCCCCAGATACTTCTGAATTCGATGCGTTAGACAGGGATGCGAGCAGCGAAGAGCTACTGGCGACACCTCAAGAAGCAAGCCAGTTTATGTATATCACAGGGATTTGTTTTGCCATGTTCGTTCTAATTGTCTCCATCATCATTCACTACTACGACGGCATCGCCGAAGTTTTCAGTAAAGTCTTCTCTAAATCTAGTTTGAAATAATATTTTTATTTTTGTACAAGACCGATTCAAACTTTAAGGTGGCTCTGAAGTGCGCTACTCGCTGCGCAGTACCTCACCCGAATTTGTTACTGCGCAGCGACTCGCCTCATGTTCCGAGCCGCCATAAAGTTTGAATCGGTCCGTAACTGTTAAAGCCTAAAAGACTTATTATTGTTGTGAAAGACTTGTGTAAGGTTCGTTGTTTTAATTTCTTTTGCGTAACAGATTATAATTTTGATTTATTATGAGAAATAATTATTTAACACTTATTTTTATGTACAGACTCATCGTGTAATTTGAACTGTCGCATTTTAATAAAAAACATTTTTTTACTCTATCTCAAGTGTTTTATTATTATGTCAAACTGCTTTATATTGGGACCAGCTTTTGCCTGCGGCTTCGCCCGCGCGGATGTTGGAAAATGTCCCACAGAAACGTACTACCGGTAGTATTAAAAATATCTTAAGTGTCAATCGTAAGTACTTACTGGTCGAAGTGGCTGTGCTTGGGAGGCCTATGTCTAGTAGTGGATCTCTTTCGGCTGAAATGATGATGATGTCACGTAAAATTTCGGTCGCCGACCCGCTCACTCGCATCGCGTCACCTGCCCACGCTATTAATAATTCCTTTTCGCTTAGCGTTCTTTCCGACTTTTCTTTCTGCTTGGCTCCCAGAGGTCATAGCGTGATATTAAGCAGCCTATAGCCTTCCTCAAGAATTGGGCTATCCAATGCATAAATAATTTTTCAATTCCACCTGGTAGCTTCAGAGATTAGCGCGTTCAAACAAACAAACTCTTTAGCTTTATTATAAGTATAGATAGATAAAGTCAAAGATATAGATTAAATAGTAGGAACAACACTACACAACCAAACAAAACATAAGTAATGAAATGTGGGTGTAACATACAACTTTGCCTAACCGTTGGGGAATACACGCATAAGTTTACGTTATCCGTCAAAAGTTGAATCTAAGTTACAAAGATAGATAACTCATTGTACAATTTCGCTGCTAGTTGCGATAAGACATCTTAGCACCCTAGTCCCTGCTCTATTCACTTCCTATGGGTTGGTAAAATACACAGACTGCGGGTTCAAAACTTAGGGGTGAATGTTGCTTGTAACTAGGTACAATATACTATTGCTCTTTAGGGAGCAAAAAATTTTGCTTACCCACATGGGAAGGAGGAGTGAGTTTTTGTCTTCCCTGCCCTCCTATGCTATTAACTCTATCCAGTGAATATTAAACTATTTGCATACATACTAAATTAATTTTAAAAATGTTTACCAGCAGGACTAAGCTAGTATTTATCTTCTGTCCTTTTCTTAATGAAATAGAAAGAAAAAGATGCACTGAACTTTTTAGTATAGTTTGTGAACAAGGGAGTTGGCGTCAATGTTTATCGATTTAGTTGCGCCATCTGTTGTAACAAAGTAATAAAACTACGTCCACTAACAGATGGCACTGTTACCACACAGCATTAAAGGGTTAGCACATTCATGTCTCTTTTTTGTGGCGCTAGTGTAACGGCAGAATACTAATGTTAGAAAGAGAGATCCGATTGTTTCCAAGGCAAATGAATGCATCATTCATACAAGTACATTTTGACAGTGGGACCAGTGACACTATCTACGGTGAGTATGCGCTCAACGCTCATCGTAAGTCAGTCATACTCATACATAGCTACAGAGTTGTATGGGTTTACTTTGAGTCAGTTTTATTATTGTCGTGCAATGGTGTCCTAAACTCATGGTGTTGTGTTGTGTTTATTATATTCTGACGACTTCATAAGTGACAGCGAGTAGTTGTGATCGTGAAACGATGAGGTCGTACGATATCGATCGTATTGCGTGATTAATTATTCAGTAAAACCGGTTTAGTGCGAGTGTGATACGTGATAGTTAGCAACGAGAAGACTTTGTTTACAATGGCATTTTCACTTAATAAACTGAAGAACATTTTGAATACGAATCGGGACAGCCAGCTGGCCGGCAGTGGTAGTTTGGAACCGGAGATAGGTTTCAAGTTGGCCTTGCATCCAATCAGTAAAAATTTATATGTGACCGTTATCGGCGCCCGGCACCTTCCGTCCTTGTTTGGGTTGAGTCGCGCCCATGGATACCTTGCTAAGGTAACTTTCAACCATTGTTTACACTTAATTATAAAATACTAACAAAATAATACGACTTCAACAATTGATTCGCTACTGTAAAATTATCAAAGAGACAAAGACAATTTGTAATTGTAAACTTCCGAATTTTATTAAAGAAACTTAGGTAGTTAAGTATCTAAACTACTTTGACTGTAAACAAATATTAAGTTTTGCTTATGGACAGGGTAATCAATTTAGAATAATAGAGATAAGTACGTCTGCCTACTGCCTACCTACTTACCCTACCTATCTATTAGATCTACCAAATAAATCACTTTAATATCGTTGATGTCGAGTTAATTTGTTAACAGATTATACAAATAGGTAAATCGCTAGGTTCGTAACTAATAGAAGCAGGTGACATGACAACATAGATCTCACAAACCTGTCAGGCTCACATGCTATCATCTTATTGGGGTTGATCTGTTACTTAATGAATCTTGCAATAATATAAGAAGATTGTTTATAAAAGATAGTGTGTTACGCAATTATTGAGCTGGTCTTTGATGCCGGGACAACGGTAACCATAAATATTATTTATTTCTTTATAGGTTCATAATTAAATATGGCTACGTTGAAATGTTGCATTAGAAGCTACACAGGTCCTAGCACTGAGTCCAGCAAATTCGTTTTTGAATAGGTACCTAGTTCCAAATATAGTGAAGACACAGAATAGGGACGAAAAGATAGACTTGCACTAAGGATAGTGTAAGTCTATCTACTTATTTGTCCCAAAAGCAATGTTAATCTTTATACATTTTTGTCCACCCTCCTTTATTTAACAACCCAGCATTGCGTTTCCTGGTTATTATAAATTTTGTATAAAAGTTATGATCTGAAGTGTCTGAATCGGCGTAGGTACACATGCTACGTTAATTGATCAAGCAGTGAGAACGTCGGTACCTACCTACATAGGGACATTCTTTGTTAATCTTGCAATTAACAACACTATCTTCATCAGTGCGTCATACGAGCGCTGGTCGCTGACACTGCGTCTACCTACATTACATCTACTATTTAACATCCGTTTAATTGTTTTTCTAATTGAGGCCAACCCGGCGTTACCGCGGCTGACTCGTTCGTTTATCTGCACTAAATTGATATTGAGGCGAAAACTGCAGCTAAGTAAGCATAGAGTTCGGAGGTGTCGTGTAAATAGTGTTTAACCGCTGTCGTTTCCCATGAAGGTTTCTAAGTACCTACTTACCTAAATTGCGAAGAAAATAGGAAACTGGGAACATTACGGCATAAGTAGGTAACAAGATAGATGATCTCATATACTTACACAATTTGAAATAACTGAAAACCTCTTTAGGGGTCATTGTGCTCTTTATGAACAGCTTTTAGGTACTTTGAGGTTTCAGTTTTTTCGATTACAGGTTGTACTTACCTATCACACAGTACACGATATTTAGGGCCCGATATTTAGGTGATGTGTTTTTTTAATAGGGACCTTTCCTCCCTTTCTCTTATTACAACATTCCGTTTTAAGGGAAAGGGTCCCTGAATATTGCGTCGTGTAATATGTGGCTTTTAGGTTGGATAGGCACATCTAAAAATCGCGCGTGTCAATACTCTCAACTTACCTGAGCCAATAGATAACATTACCGTGCCTGACTTGCGGGGTAATTCTAATTACGTAACACTCAGTAACAATGGGTTTCATTTTGACAGTTCAACAACATTCATTGCGTTGTTTACGATGTTGAGCAGTCACATTTTTATATAGAATATATGAAGCAATGGATTAGCCATATCTTTCCAAATGATGTATATTGGGAAAGATAGTGTGTTACGCAATTATTGAGCTGGTCTTTGATGCCGGGACAACGGTAACCATTCATATGGATATTGTCTAAGTCTACCTATATAGGGTAGCGGGATCGTCCGAAAGGATTACCGCTGCCCTGGAACATAAAGGGCTAAGGAAGGAACACGGTTAGGTTTTAGTCAGTAAGAGTCTGACACTCCCTTCCGTTCCACCCAGAGCGGGAGGGGTCATTTGATGATTTCCCATCTACAAAAAAAAAAAGTCTAGTATACATATATTGTTAGGTACGCATCAAACCTTCGACATAACAGTGTCGGCACATGTTTCTAGTTTCCCAAGGGTCTCCGGTCTTCAAGACTTGCCTAAGTTTGTAGTAAAGGCAATCCATCAATTTGATATAAATTGTTGATGAAATAGCTCTGCATTAGTGATAGATCAATCCCTCCTGAAATCGCTAATGGACCCACGCGAACACGATAGTATTGTTTTATCCTGACGGGACCTTTCCGTATTACAATCCTGACCTTTATAAATATACTTACAGACGTGTCAACTTTATTTTTCAAATTGATGTTATTTTAAGTTAAACAAATATCAACTTTATTTCAATAGGAATTAAGTTGATTTCAGAGTGACTAGCACTCTTGAAAAAGTTATAAAAATGAAGTTGTAGCGTAAACTGGACTTTATCGTGTAGAAATTAAAGTTATTTTTCTATAAAATTAGATTTTTTTACATGTTTGGCAAATAAGTCCGATTTCAGAATAGGTAAGTATATTTATATATAGGTCAGGTCAGGAGAGAAGAGGTCTTCTCTCTTCTATGTCGTCCATGTTCATACAGTCATGCGTTTATTCTTTTAGCACGCGACTTCGTCCGCGTGTTTCTTGATCCCCGACCCCCGTTGCATCGCATCGCATCGCCTGCCCGCGCTATTACTTTATGTTCGCTTAGCGTTCTTTTACGATGACGTTTTTATGCTTTTTTTTGCTAGGCTCCTAAGGGTCATAGCATGATGTTTTAAGTACCTAGCCTATACCCTTCCTCAAGAATTGGGCTATCAAATGAAACAATTTTTCCTATCCGACTGGTAGCTCGAGAGATTAGCGCGTTCAAACAAACAAACAAAAAAAACAATGAAAAGCTTTATCTATACTTATATTATAAAGAGATCTTTGGTTGTTTGTTTATATGTATGTAGAGGGCAATATCCCGAGCTAATAATCCGATTCTAAAAAAAAAAATCACTAGTAGCAAGCTTATATATAGCCTGCTACCAGTGATTTTTTTTATGATTTATATTTATATCTTGCATTTTAGCTGAGTTATCACAATTATTACTATATTTATAGATTAGTATAGATATAAAGATTAAACGTATTTTAAGACTGACTGTGCTAAAATAAATAAATTACCTACCAATGGACATCGTGTCAATAAATATCAAATTGATGTTGTAAGCCAGCCATATGCCTGTCTTTTTTAATGGGTGCGTAGGTATACATATATTTTACTTTTTGGCACGCACCAAATAGTTTGCAAGATGAATATGTCTGTTAAAATGATTAATGGGTCCAGATAAAACGCCTGCCTATTTATTTTGTACAGTTGATCATAGTAATCACAACAAACAGCAAACTATACTGGTGGTTAACGGAGAAAATGTTTGAATTTATGCGAAGCGGGGGTACGATGCCCGATTTCGGTCATTAATTTCGCATAATTTCCGAAAATATCTTAATTAAGGCTCACATATATGCGTCCGGTGCATTAAAGAAGCAGCGCATGTTAAAAATCACAAGAGTTTCTAAACCTATTTATACGTTGATAAAAAATTGTTAAGTAAATAATTTAATGTCTAAAAAATAACCTAGTTGTTTCTGTAACATTGTTAATTGTGGTGGATGTTTATCAGTTACTTCCTGCAAGTATGGTCAGCATTTTATTTATACTTAAAATTAATCAAGCACCAATTGTCCCGTTCGTGAATTAACAATGTAGTAGAACGGATTAGCCACTTATAAAACGTATAAGGAACATGTCGTCCAACGTGTACAAAAAAATCACTTTTTCACCAATCTGCAATGTAATCAGTGTTAACTCAGCCTGAATGCAAAATTCAGGAAGAATGCAGATACACAAAAAAAAAAATACGCGAAACTGCGAAGTGCGGCGAAATGTTATAACATTTAGAAATGGAATCATCAATACGAAGAGGAAGAAGCCTGTCATAGTACCAGCAGACCAGTTGATATGCCGCTCGAATCCTGATCATCTGCATCCAAGAACTTTTATGCTCTCACTCTAGAAACCTTCTGCACCAATAAATACACTATCAATCTCAATCTGAATGATTTTGAAGTATATTACTAATCCATTGCTTCATATGTTCGAAAAAAATTGTCTGCGCAAGAACGTAAATAAACCACTCTGGCCATCAGTCCTACACTACCTACAACGTATCATTTACAACACTGTCATCATTTCAGGCTCCCAATTCTGCAAGCTATTAGGCACTAATGGGCGTATCTAGTCAGCCTAGTTACCTAAGTGTTATCATTCTAAATGTTTAAGGAAAAGTCAATGACACTCATACATAACGCTATCGCCGATAAGTGCGACCTCAAACTCAAATCATTTATTTCAACTAAACCAATTACAGGCACTTTTGAATTGTCGAAGGGTCGGTCAGTCAGAAAATTGAAGCTAGTGGCCCATTCCAAAGCGTAGGTACCTATGGAGAAGAACGGGCTAGAAACTCCACGGACACTCTTTTAAATCATTAAATTGTTACAAAATATTTGATTACATCACCTCTGTTTTTATCAACGAAAGTCACCAGTTCTTGTTATGGCATGGTTATCGTCCATGTTATCTTTCTGCTATGCACCTGAAATCATTTGTATGTATACTTATAAACTTCAACAGCTATGCTATTTCTTTTTATAAATTCAAACAAATCAATTTGCCTAACCTGCCGAATGCTGCTGAATACCAGTATTTTACATGGAGCGACTGCCTATCTGACATCCGCAACCCAGTTACTGAGTAACACGTTAACCAATCATGTTATGGTTGGTAGTCAGACTTTCGGGTTCCTGACTACCCGTAACGACTCAAAGATCTACAAATGACAGCCGCGACCAACGGCTTAAGGTGCTATGCGAGGCACGGAAGAGTCTCGATACGTAATGAATGTTCACCTATCCACGGACCGGCCTCGGCAAGCGTAGCTTAACCGTCGATCGACCCGTGTGGACGGCTAAATAACAGTATTATATAGTCACGAGCCCCTACCGAAAGCAAATGAACTTGATCAAAGTTTATTTCAGTGTCTATGCATAGCTAGGGTATTCAATGGAGGTTCGATCACACTGGTCATACTTAAGTACATAAAAAAGGTTGTCTGTTCTTAAATGGCTCGGATCGAAAGTATTTCTTAAATGGCTCATAGGACCGAAATTCGCCCACGAAGAAATAAGTTAAATTGGTAAAAGACCTTTGACAAATTGTCCAATTTTATGAGGATTATTGAATCACAGCCAAATTTTCCTATCATACTTATTATATTACCCTAAAGGGCAATAAGAAAATGTTGAGAATTTTATGGGACAGTGACTCCAAATTTTCTTTTGGGCATATCGAATTACATTAGGTACCTTCATGATACAGAAATGATTTTTGACATGTATTAAGTAGGCACCTTATGTGCTACAAGATCTAATGTTACTATTTCTACAAAATCATTCATTTTGTAGAAATTGTGCAAACAGGATAAAACGCAAAACTTACGTTTATCAATTGATCAATCAGAGCTTTCATTCATGCTTTCATGATTATGGTTTCCGACTAGTACTCTGATTGATCATAGGTAAATCTGTCACCGAAATAAATTACATTCTTTTAATTATTAAACTGGGCCCGCGTGGTGTATTACGGTACGCCCCCCCCCCCCTCACAGTGAGGAGGCCGGTGTCCCAGTGCTATAGGCTTATTATGTAATTAATAAATAGGTAAGTTGACATCACAATACACGTGTAGGTAGTTCAGCAAATATAAAAATGTAAATATTAATTAATTTGGATATTACAGTAACACTGATAGCCAACACGTATTGATGGAGGGTTTAATATTAGTTTTCAGCCAATAATTTGAACCATCTCATTGATTGTAACAATGTGTTAATGATTAAGTAATTATTAACTTCCTCGTTGGTCTAGTAATCGCAAGCGTGACTGATGAGCGTGGGGTCCTATGGGTTCGATTTGATGCCGAGGACGACCAAAGTTTGTTTCCACTGGGTAATTCTCAGCAGTAGTATTTCTACTAAGGCATATATTTGTGGCCGCTTTTTGGCAGAAAACTCGACTCTCAGCTCTGTTAAAAATGAACTTTTACTATAGGTTTATATGTGAATACTAATCTTGCCTAATACTTCAGCACATTCAAGGGTGATGTTATGTATATGTATATGTATACAGACCTACGACGAGGTTTGCTCCCTCTCACAGAGAGGAAGCTTGTGTCCCAGCAGTGGGAACGTTATAGGCTGATTATGCTATACGGACCCAGTTATTGAAGATAGATATATTAAATATTTACACAAGAAGGTACCCAATCTGATGTTAATTATTTATTTGAAGAAAACGATTTCCCAAAATAAAATCCTATTCAAACAGAGGACCCGCGCGGAGTATTGTTGGTACAACTATACAGAGATGGGCCATTAATTTAAATTCAATTTGCTGCTAAAATGAGCGGGGTCAAATGGTCTGACTCCGAATTCCGGAATGGCTTGTGTGCCAAAGGCAATCAATAGGTTTCTATTTGTATTGCTAGAGTTTAAAGCGATGTTTATAGGTACCTATATAAAGGTATTTTCACTAACATCGAACCGCAATGAGTTATGGGGACTTGATTGATGATTCTTGTTTTCTGCTGACAGTTTCGGTCGTTATAACCCTTGTATGTAAAACTATAAATATTCAATGTGGGTGAATGGACGAAGTATCCCCGAAACTATCAGAATCGGAGACTCGGGTTCCATAATATTGAAGATAATAAATTGCTACCATATGGCTTAAAACAAAAACCCCTAACATTCAAATAACTTGTCCTGTCCTGCCTAAACGGCTTGTTTTTGCGCTCAGGATGAAAAGTTATGTGCGTATCACTTTTTGAGGCTTAACCGCCTAATAGCCACTAACAATGTTCACGGATACTTTTTATCCTGGACTGATCCGGGCCTTTTTATTATATGGCTGGCTAGCTTTGACAATTTGCCGTTACCTATTTATCTGCCCAACCCCAAAGTTATATCGTAAACGAAAAAAGGTATTTTGCGTTGGTACGAGTACTTACGTTGTAGAGACTTTAATAATAGTTGAATGTGATACCTACATTCTGAAATATCGTAGACACAATTGACGTCATTAGTATTTACTTACCCAATTCAAACTAGTTGTGAAGTCATTTATATTATGGTTGAAATAACGACATTTTAATCTTTTCAGGTCAAAGTATTTCCCGGAGATAGCAGATTTGAGACATCATTACAGGAGAGTTCGTGGCCCGTGTGGAACGAAGATTTTAAATTCCAATTGAAACAAAAAGATGCGAAGAAGGGATCAGAAAAAACCGACCTTCAAAGTTTGCTCGCCGGTCATTTTTTGTCGCTTACCATTTATGCTATTTTAGAACCTCCAAAACTAGATTCAGATAAACGAAAAAATAGCAAAACATTAGACCCGAAAAAAACCGCCAAGGTGGCCGAACAGGAAGAACCAAGACCTAAGACTGGATTTTTCGAAAAGACATTTAGCAGTTTTAAGTCGACGAAAGCCGAAGCGATCGCACAAAAGTCAATTTTGGAGAAACGAAGAACAGTCGGAGCTGCAACGTGGAACTTCGACTCAAAGTTGTTTCAAAACGACCTCAAGAACGGTTTGACGGGGACTCCTGACATTTGGCGGCCAATCACTGCAATCACGAGTGGTATCACTGCCGCTGACTCACGGGTACGTACACACTATTCAAGTGTAGGGTAATTAACAGCAACATTATAAGTCACTGTCACGACCGATGCTAATCACTGGATGATAAAAATAGTCGTAAATGCGCAAGTAAAATATAACAGTCGCTTTATGGTAAACCTATTTCTGTTCATAATAAACTTGATCTTGATAATGATAACTGCCGATTGCCGACAGAGGAATGATTATTTATAAATGTAGTTTCAACTTCATCATTCGCAAAATATTTTTCTATCTATAAATGAGATCATTATTTCGTGTTGAGGCTTTATTTCTGTTAAGTATTAGGTAAGTAGCAAATAATGATGACTTCAAAGACTTCAGTAAATATAGTTCATAACGAGAGCAAGCTTCATTTTCTTTTAATTAATTACCTAATGTCGTAGTCTTGGCTACGTATAAGACCGCCCCATAATTTTCCCTGGTGTCGTAAAAAGGGGCTCAAAGTGGCATATTTTGTGAGTGGGTAAAATAAATAACAAGCGATGAATACCGTGGGATGACCATCATTGTTATTATGAAAAGTGTCTCTCGATTGGAAGCTATAGAAAATTTCTATGTTGAAGATAACGATATCAATTAATGTATGAGTCATACTACGTATGATTAATACGCGAAGAGCGTCCGTGTGAATAAAATCTTATACTGAACAGTACAATAGAATAGTTTTGACCTCGGCCAGTCCCCATCTGATCGTCTACCTACGTTTATTGCGATGATGTAAGGCCTTAAGCATGCTTCATCTTCGTGCACAGATATTCGGAATAATTATGTTTTATAGATGTTAATATACCTACCTACTGATAAATCTTTGATTTCTCTTGCTAATTGCTTATGTGTATAGTTACTTTACATACCGAACTTTTTATAACAACAATGATGAGGAACTTTGAATTGGGCCAATTAGCAAACATAAAACTTGTACTAATTAGTGGCGGCTAACCCCGGTAACAGTGGCCATAGTCATTTTCTTGATACTTAAGAGCTTTCTTGTAAAAGTCCAGCTAACTGTTAAAGTGTTTTATGTAGGTGTCTCTGTGTTAAGGCTTTCAAGATTACTTTGTGGTAATGCGTATACCTACTGATAAAGACCAGCACTCTAATTGCGTAACACTCTATCAATTTCAATCTGAATAATTTTGAAGGATATTGCTAATCTATTGCTTCATATGTTCGAAAAATTTGTCTGCTCAACAACGTATATAATGCAATGAATGCTGTTGAAATGTCCAAATTTAAACTATTGCTACTAGTGTGTTATGCAATTACCCCGCTGACCCTAAATCGTCAGTCCTTCCTAATGTGTTTTGTATTAAACTATAGGTTAGAAACTAAACATCAGACAATCTTGTTAAAGGGTCCATTTAGTGGTGGTCGGGTAGACCTTAGTCCTGAGTACAATACGAGGCACTAATCGCGTCACAATAATTTACATACGTATGACGTTACTAGGTTTTTCTGAACAGTTTTACATGAAACGAAGATGAAATGCAATAAAAATACACTGCCGAGCGTTATCAGTGTCTTATCTTGTAAGAAGAAAAACTGAACAAAATTGGTTTCTGAGCTTACATGCACACGGCTTAAAGCCTTGGCTTTATTTAAATAACAACTGAGGAAAAACGATCTAGCCACGTAATAGTTCTCAAATAGGATAATTAAATTCGTTGTTTGAATCGCACAAGCATGAAGTCATGCAGTTTTTTTACCATTTCACTAATATTATTACTACTAGTAATACAACGCCTCCATTTATTCATACTCGTTTTACTTGTTTTGTTTGGAGCTCTGCCCAGTTTCCTTCCTCAATGGTCTAGTAAAATACATCTTACATATATCTCGGTACATTACAGTACATTCCAAGGCAGTTCAGATATGGTTGATTGTGTACAAATTGCCCATGCGGGCCTCTAATCTGTGGCAATTAGCATGAAAACCGTGTAATTTGTGTCTACAGCGGGAAAACAAGAAGGGCCAGTTGGAAGTGACGTTACTGTACACGGCGAGCGAAGATGGGCTGAACGATATAGTGCAGCTGACGGTCAGCAGGCTGCGCTGCAGTGTGCAGACGATGCAGCAGCAAGAACAGTATAAAGGTAATTACTAACTATGAAAAAACATTTTACGATTTTTTGCAGTAATCAAATGGTAATGAAGAAACACTTTTTGATAATATAGCTCTTGAAGAACTCGAGGTTAACTAAAGTTGTAACCAGTTACCCTGACTGAAGGCCAATTTTTGTAATTAAAATCTAGTTGCAATCTCATCTCGGCGACAATCAATGTCAAAAACTTGTCAAAAATGTTGGGAAATTAGATGTATTTTTGACATATTGAGACTGAGATCAGACTGTGAACGTTCTTAAAATTACGAGAATTGCTCCTTTGTTATTATTAATATTTGTCATTGCTAGTCAATTTTTATTACTCAGCGTGGACTTGAAGTACCTAACAAGCTACGTCTTTCAAATTCAACACCAAAACGAAGAGAGCCAGTTGTTTTGACTCCGCCCATTTTATAACAGAAAATACTCCGAGGTTAGACGCGTATCCGTATCACAACATGATCTCTTAAATAGCACTAACACATTACACCGATACACATTGTTCGATAACACGGCTCTAATTAGACACATTTCGTTCAGTACCCGATACGACCGGCGTTTTATGTTAACCGGCATTATGTTGTATTTATCGTGTTATTTGTAACTACAGGAAAAATGGCAAAATAACTGCCGCTTCGACTCGAATCAATTTCGCACGGGTGTAGTAGTGCCTTAATATGCCATGTATCTTGTACCCTCGCCTAATAATATAGAGGGTAGGGATCTACCGTTAGTCCTTAAGATATATGGTTACGCTATACGGTTACACCACATCCCTCTTACGAACTATTTACTGAAACAATGTACTTGAGTTAAGGGTTGAATTGAAGGAAACGTTCGTTACGTACGGTTACGTTCTGAATACATTTACAGGCACAGGATGTTGATATATCTACTCGTAGATAGGCGTTTGAAACGTGTTTCATACGGTAGCTTTTAAATATTCAATGGGAATGGACCTGACAGGATCCTCAACAAAAATAAAGTCACCGAAAATATTGTCATGTAGGGGAAGTGCTGCCATACAGTCATATTGGTGTCACGGTAAAAAAGGATACGATATGGTTAAGATGTGGTTATTCTTTGTAGTAGTTTATATCAAGAATAATGGAAACATT
Source organism: Apamea epomidion (assembly GCA_947507525.1). NCBI lineage: Eukaryota > Metazoa > Arthropoda > Insecta > Lepidoptera > Noctuidae > Apamea > Apamea epomidion. The sequence continues at coordinate 10,717,290 of OX382228.1, read as the reverse complement.
TTCCGTCCATAGTAACGTAGGTAAATATGTGGATATCTTCTAGAGATATACAATACAACATATGAGGGAACCCCAGTTGCACAATGTTTACACGAAAAAGGTGTAATATTTACAAAATATTACAAAAATATACCATCTTCTGTTTGTTCTACGAAAATATAGTGACCCGTGACCCGAATAACTGAAACAACGAACGATGTTATTATTTGGGACACTTATCAAGTGGTCTTAAGTTAAGACTTCTCCATAATATATTGCTGGGTCATCTAGGTGTCAACTTTAGACAGTCTCGACACCACTACACTGAGAATGGACCTACTTTCTGTCAGCCAAGCAAGAACTAGAATGAGTAATGAACCATTTGCTGACGTGCGAGAGCGAACAAAAAATGTCCCCCTAACGGGATGTAAGGACCAATTTTTTGTTGGGTCATCCTACTTCGATTAGTATCCAGGTATATTTCATGAATATTTGATCAGTTGAACTTGGAACTGTTTAGAGATTCATCAGGCCGCGTCCGTAACTAAAATTCATTCATAATATTATTTATCTATAGAGACAGCCACTCGAGGCGACGCGGTGGCCCACGCAATGCTGTTTGCTTATTAAAGAGGAGAGAGTTACGCTCAAGACGAATGTGCGTTGAATCACAACTCAAATAGCTAAGGCCACGTTTACAGTGTAAGGTTCTAAAATCTGACGTTTTCTACGCAGATTTTTAGCATTTTTATCCGTACTTAGATCACATACGCCACGCATGACCAAGTAACGGTTGATTCATATAAGGTTCATTTTGCAGTTGAACGGAGCCCAACCTTACCGGCTTTTGTCCGGCCACCAGTAGGTGCTATCCTATAGCGCTGCTATATAATATGACCCATCTGTATACGTTGGATAGCTTCCGCATGCTTCCATACCGCGCGTGTCCGCTAGCACATGTGTTTTCACGCTATAAAAGTTATGTATAGACACGTACGCAAGCCCTACATTCACGTCTTTATGTCAACAAATAAACAGAAGACAATCGACTCAAGATTAGTAAACATAGTGGTAAATAATCCTTCAGAACAAGACGCTAATACTCTAAACAGATTGTCGGTATTCCGTCATTCCTGATTTTCCACAATCGCTTTGTATACATTGAGACTATCAATTAATTGACGGAACTAATTGCACAGGGAAGCGGATTACCTGCCTCATTTTAACAAAGTCAGGTTGATCTACACCACAAGCTACACAGGACTCGATCCTCGTCATGATCAGACGTCAGTATCAGTAACATATAACATCAATGGAAGTGGGGATAATCTGATAAGAGGACTAATGCGCCTGTTAAAAGGTACTATCGATGCATCACGTGTAGATAACAATAAAGTAACAATGGGCCAGTGGTTGGAAGCGCTACTCCTAAGCATGAGGTCCTGGGTTCGATTCCCGGGTCGGAAAAAGTGTTATTGGGTTTTTCCATTTGGTATTTCTCAGTACCAGCCCGGAGTCTAGATTTGTGCCCGGTTGATGGCAGTAGGCTCGCCCCCTACTACAACGGAAAATATAACTAGCGAAATGCTTCTGCCTAATCCTACGAGGAATACAGGCGTGATGATATGTTATGGATTAAATAAGTCAAATCAAATCAAAATATTTTATTTCATATAAACCAACATGGGCACTTATGAAACGTCAGAAGCTAGGTGCACGGTTCCAATTGGTCGTTTCCTATGGAGAAGAGCCGGCAAGAAGCTCCACGTTTACTCTTTTAAAAATAATTGGCTTTTACAATGTTTTCAAATTACAGTAGGTATGGGAGGATAGCGTAGGTGTCAACAAGTACCAGGTACTTGATAAAATAAAAAATGGTCTACAGATCTAGTCTACAAGGCCTACAAAGTCCTCACATTTACAAAATATAGAAGAATGCATCAAAAGGACAGATAAAATATAAAAACCTATTAAAACCAAGTGACATCTTGGTTTTTATATTTTGCTGCCATTACAACTACTAATAAAGAGTTGAAACTAGAATTGTCTGTATATAATGTTAAAAAATAAACATCGTAATTTGAGAGCAGTTAATATATATTTACGTAGTTATGCCGTTAATGAGGTGCCAGGGAAGTCACACGTGCAGAAGAAATCATTGCCAAACTACCATGAGAGAATATACTAGGTAACTACTAGATTTACTAGTTAGGTAAAAAAATAGTTCATTCACATTGATAACGGGATTTGCAAATTTACTTTCCTTGTTCAATAACTAACAGAATTTCCTTATTCGGCTACTATGTTGATATTATTGTTGAGCTGAGTGGTTTTATTCCATATTTTAGGAAATCCCTAGATTCAAATCTTTTATTTATTTATTTTACCATTTATGTACACACATATACAGGTTGTCCCGAAACTCAACGATAACCTGGTACCGGGCGAGAGGCCAAGGTATACCAGTTATGAAAAAAATAAGAAAAAAAATCCATGTCACTTAGTTAAGCAGTAATAGACATTTTTAAGTAGTGTGATCACAATTTTTTATAATTTTACAGTGATTTTTCTAATAATGTAATCTCAAATAACAGTGCTATTAATCGCAACCACAAATCAAAGTAATAAACATTGTTAACTAAGTTAAATAAATTAAGTTTTGACGGGTTATGGTTTACAAAATTATTGTCAGTTAACTGTGACACTCCACGCTGGAAAAAAAAATTTTTTTCTTATGTTTTTCATAACTGGCATACCTTGGCCTGTCGCCCGGTACCAGGTTATCGTTGAGTTTCGGGACACCCTGTATAATCAGACAAGAAAAAAAACAGAACAGAAAAATAGGTACAAAGGTGATGCTTATTTTATAAGAATTCCCTTCCAGCATATTTGCGACTGGACAATAGATAGAGAGATGTATCGTGTGAAAGACTAGTCTTTTCCTTAGTTAGGAACGTGATTCAGGGGTATATTTATGAAAGTTACTGTAAACGTTAAAAATGTAAACAGCCGCTAATCCTTACTTAACTTTAAGTAACGTTTAAAAATAAACCCCTCATTGTTGAGTTTTAACTTTACTAGAAACTTGACTTGTCGAAGTCTAGTTTGTCTCCACCTCTAAGCGATTTAAAAAAATGGAATATAAATATTCACTTTCCTTGTTCAGAAACTAAACAGAATTTCCTCATTCAGCTCGTATAAACTGGAGTGTGTTTGTAGAACATCCCAAAGAATCTAGATCTTTATCTATGCGTGATTCATCTGAAGTTTGACACCTCTATTGGGTTTTTCGTTTTACTTTATCTAGGACTGATTTAAGATAAGTTTTTCATGGTTATAGTATAAGCTCATCAGTATGCCAGAGATGCGACTTCTGCACATCTAGCATGGAATTACATCCATAATATAATTCTTAACCCTTCTTTATAAGGGCGGCCTTCAACCATCAATACGAACGTGCCATGAATTACGTGATACGCCATATGAAAGTATGCTTAGATATTACATCATAATATGGGTTCTCGTCCAGTACATAAAGGCTAAAATATAACTAGTGTAGGTATACCTACTAAGCATAATCAATCTAGTCTATAATATTCCCACTGCTGGGACCACAGAAATATAAAACTTTCTTATATCTATGGCATGGGACACAGGCCTCCTCTCGGTGAGAGGGAGTGGGCCGTAATCCACCACGCGGGACCAGTGCGGGTTGGTAGATGTCACATGTCTTCGAATTTTTTTGTTCTAGGACATGCCGGTTTCCTCACGATGTTTTTTTCATTCACTAGTCTAGAGAGCAGTGGTGATGAAATAATTTACACAAAGTAAAGCGCCTGCATAGGTTCGAACCCCTTTTAAGGATTAAAACGATCAAAATTTAACGGTGTATACTAAACTAGGTAAATCTCTGCCTACTTCTACGAAAAATACAAGCTTGATAAAGTGTATAGGTACTCGCTATTATATAGTAGACAGCGGAGTCTAATTACAAAACAATTTTAAAATCCGATGCTCATTAAAAGATCGTCGGCAACTTTTTGATAGGAACGTTCTCAACAAAAAATTCGAGTAGAAGTTACAAACAATAGGACGTTAATCACAGCCGAGTGAAAGTATGGTTTTACGAGCCTTTTTACATAAAATATTATGTTCCAATTCATTAACCGATAAAGTAAATTAATAACAAGGATTTCCAACGGTAATCATCTAATCATACCTTGTCCATAGACCGTTTTCGGTTTTATTATAATACATATTCTTCTATCCTAAATCGGTACATAACTTCCATGCTACTTTGAGTATCCTACTTATATTATATTCGTGAAAGTTTGTATGGATGGGTGGATGTTTGTTACTCTTTCACGCCAAAACTACTTAACGGATTTGGATGAAATTTGGCACACAGATAGTTTTTAACTAGGATTAACACATAGGATATTTTTATTCGATATTCCCACGGGATCGAAACTTATGCGGGTGAAACCGCGGGGTGCAGCTAGTCTATTATAATTGTAACTGCAACTGCCCGTTGGTCTCGTGGTTGCAAACACGACTGCTGAGCGTGGGGCCCTGGGTTCTATTCCCAGGTCGGACAAAATGTTATTGGGTTTCCCATTAGGAATTTCTTAGTAATAGTCTGGAGTTTGGAAGTTGGCGGTGTGATACTCCCGTGCCTTGGAAAGCACGTTCAGCCGTTGGTCCTGCGACTGATCTCTCCCCGGTCGTGTTGAATTGCCGTCCCATCGGACTATGAGAGTAAAGGAACAGAGAGTGCAACTGTGTATATGCACACACTTGTGCAGTATAATATCTCTTGCCTACTTAGCTATTCTTCGTTGAGATTGGCCACCGTGACCGAAATCGGTCGGGAGGCAATTATAATTGTAAAAAATTGCTTAAGCCCAGGTCCGCACGGGCGTGTTTTTCCTGCGGCGATTTTTTTTCAAGTACTGCATTTTCATCGCACTGCTCAACACCGAGAGTTGAAAATCCAATGCGCGATAAAATCCCGCCGATCGTGGACTAAGTTAGCTATTTATCGTCAAGAGTTCATGTATCACAACGAACATATTTTGGTAAATATGTGCGTTTGTAGACAAATAATCCCATACGGGTAGCTTTAACTAATAAACTCTCTAAATACTTTGTTGTGTTTGCTGAAACTTTAAAACATAAAGTTTCAGCAAATACAACAAGTGGACCTGTATCCACTTCGGGCCCCATGATACAGACTAACTGTCTAGTTTGGGGTTCACTACACTACCAAATAATATATTGTAATGTCTACACCTGCGTATTGTATTGTGGACAATAAATATTATCTATTTCTATTTGAACCAATTAACAGTTTATCGTATCTCTGTTTTCAGCCCCGCTGTACCTGAAAGCAACGATATTAGAGGCGAACAAAGCCGAATGCTATTGGAAAAGCGATAGATTTGCCCCCGCAATATCCGCCAGATGGGACCCAAAATCTGCTACAGTGAAACTGACAGTTTACAAGGCTAGTTTGAATAAAGTCAGTATTTATATTAGCCTCGGCTGTAAGACAAAGATGGCGAAGAAGGAAATCTTGGGAAAAGCGACGATAGACGAAAAATCCGCCTACGCAGACAGTTGGAACGAGTGTCTCCGCCAACCAGGGATACCAAAAAGTTTTTGGGTCAATTTCGAATAATGGTCTCATTTTTTTTGAAGAGCAACTATGACGAACTTAGATTAAGTCGAGGGAAAAACTTGTTTGTGAATATTTTTCGTTTTGTTCAAACTAATGACTACACACGTTGTGAATTTTTGTTATGCTTAAATATTTTATGACAACAATTTAATTTTAAATAATAATAATTTAATGTATTACTTTTTATATCACAAAGCTTAATGGATAATACACTGTACTGATATTGTTTTATAGTTCGATTCTTTTTCTTGGGGAGGGTTTTATACCAGGTGACCGGTTCACACATGAAGACAATTTAATGGATTAACCTTAACGTTTATATTAATATCGATCGCTGTGGGTTAATATGAACAGGTACTTTTCCATCTTCGCAAATATTATGTTGTCTTTAGATTTAGCATATGAGAACTTTTAATTCTTATAAATGGCAAGATAACTTTCTTGCACCATATTTGCGTAACACAATATCAATCTCAATCCGAATCATTTTAAAGGATATTACTAATCCATTGCTACATATGTTCTAAAAAGAAATCTGCTCAACAACGTAAATAACGCAATGAATATTGTTGAACTGTCAAAATGAAAGCAATTACCCCGCTGGGTCTTGACAATGAACTCGTAAACCATTAACTCAACCAACAGCTGGTTACTATCAGCAACAAAATGATCTGTTAAATATGTACGCATATTTAACAGATCGTTTGCATCGTAGGCGTAAGTTGAGTCATTTGAAATTAATGTCTTTTAAACGAAGTATAGAAGAGAACTTCTTCGCAATTTCTGTCCCCTCGAAACTTTTGAACAGTTTCAGGACTTCGTTTAAAGGCTTTAAACATTTCTTTGTAACTGTCATCTGTCAGGAACATTTTGGAAGTCCCTAACTTGAATGTTTTAAATAAATTGTTTACATTTTGGTCGAACGTGACAGCTTGATTAAATAAACAATTAGAACAAGTACGAGAGGCTGATATGAAACAATAATAATATGTATTTAAAGTATTTTGGAAGTCAGGAAATGTGTTGCCTATGGATTGTATTGTTTATGGGAAACTTCAGGAAGTGTAAAATGATTAGATATTTAATGAGTGTGTAAATTAAGAAAGAAAGTTTAATTATGTGGTTGCCACAGTGCAACCGATTTCAGAAAAATCAATTGTTTTTTTTATTGAGCACTAGCTTTCGCCCGCGGCTTCGTACGTGTGGTATGTCGATAAAAGCACGTAGCCTATATTATTCACCAAAAACAGTCCAGCCGTCAATCAGAAATTAGCTGAAACAAACGGACAAAGATAATTTTTTTTTTTCATAATTACCGTATATAATTTCATATGAATTTAATAAAAAGCTGTTATTTTGACATCACAAACAGACATTTCAATTTTATTTATTTGTATAGATTGCATTGCCATTGGTACCTACCTAGGCTTCCAATAATAGATCAAGTTCTTCCCATTACCGTTATGGGAATGTATGATGGACCTATGACAGTTGGATGGAGAGACTGAATACTGAATGAGGAGGCTCCTCTCTGATCCATGTCAGAGAAGAAGTCACGACCATGATCTTCTATGGAACGATTTGATTGATATAATGTGATTATGAATACTAATGCGAAAAAATACCGCGGAAAAACTTGTTCGACGCATTTATTTTGCGACTTAGATATGCGACATACGGCCTTTCCGTATCCAATCGCGTATATTTATAGTTGTGCACGTGTGGACATGTTTTACAATAAGTCGTAAACAGAGCTAGTATGGTGTTTTGCCAAGGACAAATATCGGATCGCGACCTTTGTAGAGGATTGCCACAATGCCGTGTTCCGGAATTTATTCAGCGCGGAATATGGAACGAATTATAAATATGGGTATAAGGTAGGTGAGGGGCTTGTGGCTAAATAATAACAGCCGCACTTGTTGATTGAAGGTTAAGCTACGCATGCTGCGGTCGGTTCGAAGATGGGTGATCATTCAGTACATGTCGAGACCCGCCCGTGTCTCAGAAAGCACGTTAAGCCGATGGGCCCGGTATGAAGTCATACGTAAAACTTTGACAGTCGTTACGGGCAGTCATAAGCCCAAAGTTACTGGGTTGTGGAGGTCAGATAGGCAGTCGCTCCATAGAAAATACTGGTATTCAGATGCATCCGATTAGACTGGAAGCCGACTCCAACATAGTTGGAAAAGGCTCGGCAAATTGATTGAGGTACTAGGTATAAGCACCTTCTTAAAATAGTAGGTACATAGAAATATAATTATATCTATGAGGTACCTGGTCGTTGGATGGCAATGCTTATTTTAAATAAGTAATCACACAGAGATTGAGATATTTTAGACATGTCTTTTATTAACTTTATGGAACTTTGAATGTTATATCTTAAATTATAATATGACCCAAAGAAACAAATTACAATATTATTTTGATTTGTTGCATTTCTTCTAGTAAGTTGGTTGTGCGATGTGATTCTATTAAATTCCAAAAAAACTTTTTAACGTGGGTTGTGATGTTAAGTAGCCTATAGCCTTCCTCAAGATTTGGTATATCGAATGCAAAAAGAAGTTTTCAAATCCAACTGGTAGTTCCAGAGATTAGCGCGTTCAAACAAAAAACAAATAAACAAACTCTTCAGCTTTATTGTTAGTATATATATAGATAGGCCAGCGGTTGACCTCGATCTCGCCTGGTGGATAGATGTGAAGCGATAGATGAGGTCTATGATGGAACGAGCAAGCCCAGAAGATGTCTATCTGGATCCTCACGTACCTAACTAAGTGAAAAAAAGGAATCGTAAATTCGTGATAAAGCAGCAATATTGCCACGTCGTCCGTAAAAAGGTTTGCTATGGAATCAAAAGGGATGCGCCCGAAACAAACGAGGGGCATCAATCAAAATCACCATGTTGTCGGGATTGCAATGCCTACCTACTGCAATTTAGACAAATACCAGTTGATCCTTACTTTGTTTCAAAGTTGATATTGATTTTGTCAGAGGGAAACAATACAGTGTCATAATTTTCTTTTATAAAATTGTTAGACTGGAAGCCGACCCCAACATAGTTGGGAAAAGGGTAGGCAGATGATGATGAATAAAACTTATTAAATAGTTTATCTATAGCTTGTAAAATTAAACTCTAAATAATTTGACTTTACGTTGCATGTTAGAACATTCGTTTAATCGGGTGTCAAATAGACACCAAACTGATGAACAAAGTAAATTGGGGTCCCTCAATCTTACAAGACCCAAATAAATCCTGCTTCTAGACATCGGTAGATTGAGCAGTAAATGGGCATCTATCTACTTTTGCTCTATTTCGAAGACTCGATAAGTACTTTTCTAGTCTCTGGGTGACAGCCAGACAAATGAGGATGTTTAGGTTTCTACGATAGTAATTATTTGAGTTCAGGCTCAAGACTCGCGTAGGTATGTTGCTTTTTTATTTATACGTTTGTTGGACTTTGTATTTCAATTAAAAATGAATACGTAAGTATCAGTAGGTAATACTCCTTTATTATATATTTTTTTTGTTTTGAAAAAAATGTTGCCTCAAACTAGGAATTTCTTCTGTGTCGTGGGTGCGTTTACAAACATTTAAACTCACATACACAAACAGCCAGACCCGGAACAACCACTTGTAGGCCATATTTAGGTACTAAATGTCAGTTTTTTATTTATTCCAAATGGAACAAAATGAGAAAAGTTAGATTCATGTCACACAATTACAAATCGTTCAAAGAAATATATGAAATCCTTTTTCTATGTGGTTTATGTTCTATAAATACAGTCGGTCTTATACCTAAATATCTGTACCTACATTGGCAGATTGTTGCAGAACAACTAAGCAGTATCTAGTTACGTTAAATTAACGTTAATAATAGTCATTAATGTAGCGGTAACCAGGGCTGGATCTAAGGCAGGGCAGGGGCTCTAGCCCCGGGCCTCCACAAGGAAGGGGCCCAAACAATTTGTTTTTTTTTCACTAGAAAAAATACATCCTTTGCGTCCATCAAAGAGAAAAAAACATTTACATGGTACCTTTTTAAATTATTACATTTTCATGCCCTGCGTTGATGGTCTTATAAATAGTACGTCGAATTACTTTAATCCCTAAAACCGAATTAAATAAAATTTTTGGATGTCCATTTTATATTTCTAATGGACACTCTTCCACTACCAAAAACTCGAAAACCGCAGCTACATTTCCAAATGTCGAAATTACGTTGAGAATGTGGTGTCGAACTGCACAGGAGAGCGCTCATTTTCAAAAACAAAAATAAAAAAAGGCCGATGAAAGAAAATTACTTCAAACTGCATATTATTATTGTGTAGGTAACAGAAAGTAATCCCTGCTAATTTACAAGATTCTGAGGATACAGGCTACTTAGAATAGTTAGAATAATGAAAAATGCAATGGGTTATTTGATAAGGTTGAAGCCCATTTTTTTTTTGCAAAAGAGTTGCAGTCTTTTGCAAAAAAACAAAAATATGTAAATGGCTAGCTTCTGCCCGCTTCTTAGTCCGCGTGAAATGTCTTGTTCCCCCGACTCACCCCGTCGCATCGAATCACCAGCCCGCGCTATCACTTCGTTTTCGCTTACCGTTCGATTATTTCATTTGCTCGCTCCTAAGGGTGATGTTAAATAACCTATACCCTTCCTCGAGAATTGGGCTATCAAATGCAAAAATATTTTTTTTAAGTCCGACTTGTAGTTCCAGACGTGCCCAACACACAAACTTACAAACAAACTTTTACGTCTTTGTCGGGGTTATTCGTTTATTCGGAACGCTAGCGCCATCTCGTGGCGCTAGACAGAGTCTAGCCTGAGTTCGTGGAGGTGGACGGAGAGCTACAGCTACAAGAACGGTGTGAGCAGAGCTCTCGGGATCATCGAGATATTGGACATCATACGGACAACATGTGCTAGAAACTGTCTCACGATTCCGTATCGTTGAAATGTGTACCTACAGTGTGTGATTCGCTAGTGTGACTGACTTGTTCGTGAGTTGTAATCTGATTTGAACTGTAAACCGTTTTTCTATCGTTTTTTAACCAACACTACCCATAGTACGCCCACAGTAATTAAAATATGCCTGATGTTAACGAGAGACAGACATACCTTCTCCGACATCAGAAGTGGGATTCGTGTTGGTTCATGCACAAAATGAGAACGCTTAAAGTGAAAGTGACCGTTGACATTTGAAAAACAAAGTGCAAACATGCGAACGCTTATTAAATAATCCTGTGGATCTGTCCAAGTTCGACCCAGACAAAGGAGATACGGATGCGCGAGCATGGTACATGTTGTTTTGGGCATAGGCTGTATGCAGAAATACCTTTGCCGAGTGACTGTTGCGCCTACCGACATGTTTTGAGAAAAAAGACTGTCTCTAACCGGCGTCTGAGTTCTAAGTATCCCGTTACCGTAGTTAGAACACGCAGTATAAGGCGTGTGCAAACATAACAGTGCACAACAGCTGATTTATGTTTTGCCGAAAATTCACTGCAAGGTGGTCAACTTGTTGTGGCCATCAGTAAGACGCACAAAGGAACCGCATCAACGTGACTATCGCAAATAGCATACCAAAGAATGACATGGAGTGACTTTAAGAAGAATCGAGCCAAGCAGCACCGCAGCCGTCAGCGAAGCCCTTCGTGTGCTGCAAGGGAGGGAAACCAGGACATATTATCGCAGCCGGGTGCACGAGTAGGGACAGCCAAGCCAAGCGGATGGTGGACAACGTGCTGGAAGTCGTGAACGGCGAGTGGACGTCGTACAACTACCCTCAGACACATTGAAAAATAAAGGTGAGCTGTATTATTTTGTTTACGATTCTAGTGCTGAATGCTCGTAAAAGCGACTTGTGCAGCCAAATTAAGTGGCAAACGGGTTAACAACGTTGTTGCGTTGACTGGTATTGGTCAAACACATGTATTCAGCACAGACCAAATCATATGTAGCGTTGCAATTAGCAAGCAACAACTTGAGATTTTATTACATTTCTACCCGACATTTACTTGCAAAGTAATATTATGATAGAACGTGAAATATTGAACCTAGACTTTTCGATTAACATGCCTGTGACAGAGTTTTTGTTGCGTAAAGCTCTTGTGATAAATTCAGTTTTAAACGGTCAACAACCGAAAGCTAGATTTGATAGAACAAAGGCAGCTATAACAAAATGTTCGGTTGACGATTTCGTGTTATTAGAAAACGAAGAGTGAAATCAGATTATAAGACTAAGTTAGATCGGAAGTTCAGAGGTCCGTTTACGGTAGCAGAAGTTTTGGCGGGTGATCGCTATACGTTAAAGGCTTTAAATTCTAACCTTACAAGTATGCTCACGATAGGTAAGGAAAGATGCCAGTAGGTCATGTACCAGTCGAAGTAGATAGTGATCACAGTTGTGATGAGCAAGCCTACATTATGGGAAGCACGCGAGTAGGGGTATTCTATCGGCCGTAGTAAAGTCGACCGTACCAGTAGTCAATACGTAGTCGTAGCCCGGTAGAAATCGGTGTCTCTTGAGGCAACTTAAGTAGTCCGTGGGTGCGCGATGGGCGTTTGTCTCTGGCGGAGGTCGTGGAGAGTAACCTATAGCCTTCCTCGAGAATTGGGCTATCAAATGCAAAAATATTTTTTTAAAGTCCGACTTGTAGTTCCAGACGTGCCCAACACACAAACTTACAAACAAACTTTTACGTCTTTGTCGGAGTTATTCGTTTATTCGGAACGCCAGCGCCATCTCGTGTCGCTAGACAGAGTCTAGCCTGAGTTCGTGGAGGTGGACGGAGAGCTACAGCTACAAGAACGGTGTGAGCAGAGCTCTCGGGATCATCGAGATATTGGACATCATACGGACAACATGTGCTAGAAACTGTCTCGCGATTCCGTATCGTTGAAATGTGTACCTACAGTGTGTGATTCGCTAGTGTGACTGACTTGTTCGTGAATTGTAATCTGATTTGAACTGTAAACCGTTTTTCTATCGTTTTATAACCAACACTACCCATAGTACGCCCACAGTAATTAAAATATGCCTGATGTTAACGAGAGACAGACATACCTTCTCCGACATCTTTATAATATTAGTACTATAGATTATAAACTGTAAAAAAAACTGTTTAAATGCGGTCCTGGCGGCAACTATCTTTCAAGTAGGTGCGTGGGTGAAATTAGTATTAGGTATGTAGTTTGATTATTAAGCTCGAACTGTTATAAAGTAACAGGACAGTGCATCTTACAAAATAGCCTGAAAGACCTAGGACGAGATAATTGTCTAAGTATAATTTGATTGCCCTGACTTGGCGAACAGTTTGTGTTACCTGAAGGTCAATTCCTGTAATTAAAAACGTTCAAAATCTAGTAAGTAGGTACCAATCTCATCTCAGCCACAATCAATGTCAAAAACTTGTCAAAAATGTAGGGAAATTAGAGGTATTTTTTGACAGATTGAGACTGAGATAAGGCTGTGAACGTTCTTAAAATTACGGGAAGTACCCCTCTGGTTCCTAGAACTGTGCTTGGGTGGGAGGTGCGCATCAGGAGACTGTTCGCGACCAGCTTCTGTAAATCCAATGCTGGTGTGCGTGCACCGCTACACCGCTTAGTCGATACATATAATCAGCGATTTATTTAAATCGACATACTATTTCTTAACCGAAATACTTTTTTTATTGAGGAGCTCCAGCAAAGGATACACATATACTATAATAGAAAACAATAATAAAAAAGGTTATTTTACGTGTGCTGCTTCAATTACAGAACACCACAGCATGCACATGAAAGTTATATATCTAAAATTTTGAAGAATCAGCAGTAGATTCCGTATGCTTGTAAATTATTATTATCACGAAAAGACCCGTAGGATATAAGTAATACACAAACAAGTCTTGTTTTGTTATTTTTAGTTTGCCTTTTGTTTATATAATTAATTTTGCCCTGAATACAATTAGGTACGGTTGCCACCAGTTTGTAAATGTCTAGCTGTTGTAATCTGTGCAAAATGTGGGTAGTATTATATTTGTTATTTCTGTTTATTTTTTAACCGACAAAAAAAACGGAGTAGGTTCTCAAGGCGACGCGTATATTTTTTTTTTCTTTTTTTTTAATGGGCCTATTTAACTCCCGACACAAAAACGAGGGGGTGTTATAAGTTTGACGTGTCAGGGTGTGTGTGTGTGTGTGTGTGGGGGTGTGGGGTGTGTGTGTGTGTGTGTATATCTGTCTGTGGCATCGTAGCTCCCGAACGGATGAACCGATTTTAATTTTGTTTTTTTTTTTTGTTTGAAAGGTGAATTTGTCGGGAGTGTTCTTAGCTATGTTTGGTGAAAATCGATCCACGATGGCCACCGCCACAAATTATTCCTTTTTGTTCTATTTGTGGCTATTTTTTCAATTGTTTTAGTCTTTTAACATTACATTCATACTATTTTTATTATTATTTTGTGTGGGGGTTTTTTTAAATTTTAAATTTATTTTTTTATAATATAGGTACTCCTGTTGGTTTTCGTTTGCTATATAAAATAAAGGCAATGTTGTGTTGGGAGAGCCAGCAATATTATATTATATACTTTGTACCTCTTCATTTCAACTCCGCCTGTGCCTTATTAGATAAACTACTTCAATAATTTTTTGTAACCTTAATTTGAATAATCTACCGTAGAATTTTCAAGAGTAGAATTGGCAAATTATAGTTTGTTCCAAACAAGGACTCCAATATTATTTTGCAAAATTATTTGCATTAGGTACCTATTACTAAATTATTATCAACATTTTAATTGCTTTCGTATTGATATGATATCTATTTTTTTTCCTACTTACCCCTGCAACATATTCATCCCATTTTAACGCATTAAAAAAAAAACAGTCATGGCAGCCACTCTTCGTGGAGATTTTTGTTTGACAAACGTAGGATCGCGTTAAGAAACGCCCCGATGAGTAATTACTCAAACAAGAAATGATTATTATAAATGATCTTTGAGATGATAAAATGTGCACTTAATTTAGGAATTGATCCTTAAAGTTAAAAAGCCGAAATTATAGGTAGGTACCTAACCCATATTTCTCATGCATCCCCAAGATTTAACTTCCTCGACGGCGTGTCCACCATATTGATACTCTTGGACCCAGCTCATGACTTACATTATTTAAAACGTGTGCTTTTAGTTGGTATTAAGACAGACGGAGAATATTTACGAGGATTTCCATAGGAAAAACTAATTTTCCTGCTCAATATTAATATCCTTCACAATGCGTCATTCATCATTCTTGCTAACCTGCTAGCGTTGGCTCTCATATCATCTTATATATTATGTAACAGTTAAGTACAATATTAAGAAAATTACGAGTTGCTCGTCCCTCCCATCAAACTCCTTGGTAGCCCTTTCTTCAGATAAGGGATATATACGACATGTAATAAATACTGCCTAGGTACCTACTAATCTCACAATAGATCTCCTTTCTGAAACGCGACATTAAAATGAACGTTCTCGAAAAATAATAAATACAAATTACAGGAGCAATAACTCATAATATATTTGTAAAGAATTTACAAAGGGTCGGTGATATGTCGGTGTTTCTTACATTTTGGGATATATTTTACTGAGCTAACAGTAAATTATGAATAGCCAAGTTTTATAAAGAAGAATTGTAAGGTATTCGAATTTTACAATGTGCGAACAATATGAAAAATATTAATGTTAGACATAAGTAAACAAACTAATGATATATTATAAAATATTTATTTAACTTTTGTACATACATGCGATGCCATTTATAGAAGAAAAAACAAAAGAAGATCTAAAATATTTCTCTAACAATTCCTAAGTATAATTTTATTTGGACAGTGCATGTTATGCACACGTTCGACACGTGTGCATAATATTATTCACTATCGTTATTTTCAGCACTTCATTAATTTCGTGCAACAATAGACTCGAGCTGAGGCGTGGGTGTTAGGCGTTCGAGGGAGCGTGGGTGGCAGGTTATTGAGAGGGCGTGAATGGGAGAGTTGTTTCATTGCTGTGGTAAATATTCTAGTTAGATCACATGGTTGGGTCACAAAGGCGTTGAATGAAAGGCAATTGCATGCAGCTGAGATGAGAATGATGTGATGGATTTGATGGTAAGAGGGACCATACATATATTGTCTTTCCCTTTAGAGTATCGACCCATCGGATATTCAGAAAGCATTTATGTACTTATAAACTTCTTTGTGAAAAAAAAACCAGCTTGTTGGTATTCAAACAATACCCACTGCGAGTACCTAATGTACATTCTTATTCTAAAATTATTTTAATAAAATTTAAGCAACTACAATCAACTTATTTTCTAAGTGGTGCATGAAAAGCAAGAGGGCAAGGGGCCCGTGGGAGAATTTTTAAGTAAAATAAAATCGAACCGTCCGAATGGACTGGCCTGAATGCATATTCATCATGACATTGTTTCAATGAGAAACGCTGAAGCAGTACTACTATATCAGCAGCAGTAGTGACGTAACTACTTAGGTTCAAAGTGGTACAGTCAGTTCGTACTCGGGCACAGAGGTCTGCTATGCCAGCAATGCAGTAATGAAAGGATTTCAGAATAACATATAATACTAAAAAGATAGCGAGGTCTGAGGGCCCCCGCGCGTCCAATGTTTTTATACAGCTTTCCTCAACTCATGAAAAAATCTAGCTAATACCTACTATGAATGGTCAAAAGAAAAACTAACCAGACTAATTCGAGGTAGGGTACTAAATTTATTGAGCTCGTTTCGGTCACTCTTGTAACCCAGGTTATCTCAATTCTCTCGACCGTTGTCGCACACCCAAACGCACACGTTTTTTTTTTGTTATTCATCATCATTTTATGTCATTGAAAAATAATAAAAACAGCATAGCTAGATGTGGGAGACACTTCTTGACTGTCTGGCCATGTGCCCCCCCCCAGAAATAAATCCTGGATCCTCCCTTGGTCTGTAGGTAGTATGTAGAACTTAGTATAATATGTATACATTATCATGACTTTGCTTACCAGGTTCATCAATATAGAAAGTCGAATTATATGTATGAATAGACTCATCATATTGAATGTGTACCATGGCTAATTTATAGATGAAATAAACGGCTTTTTGGAATTGATAATCCAAGTAGCGGTGTAACACCAAATACTGATAAGAGGAACTTTTTAGTTCCAGAGAATTTTCATTTACTAGAACTGCATTTCAACCAATATGAAATACAGATCTGTTTAAATTTAGGCTATTCCTAACTAAGTTAGTGTCCGGTCTGTCCAACTGCGGCGGAGTAAATCAGCGACCGCCATATCCTGAAGTCCGCAACCCAATTATCGGAGATACCAATAACCAATAACCAGAGGTATCTGAGTGTCTACGTCATAATGTTACTACGTCTACCCACCACTACTACATCGATCTTTACTTTTCATAGAAGCCAAAAATAAAATCAATCAATCAATCAAAAACTTTATTTCGAACAAGAATCCATATGGGTTAGTAGCGAGCACTTAGGAGCTATATTAGTACGATATTAAAAAAAAATGAAATGAAATGGTTTGTCGGTGTCCTATATAAATACGTAGATACCCTGTAGCTATGGGAGAGTTTGTTTCAATTTATAATGCTTGTATATCCGGACTATCCTAACTATTATGACCTCTAGCAGTTAATCACATACTTTCTCTTGTATATAAAACCACTGTGGAACACATCGAATACGACCACACATCCGGTCATTGTGGAACAGGCCTTTAGATTGACGTATTTACACTTTAAACTTCAGCTAATTCATTGTTGCCTAGGATTGGGTCTTAGAAGTTTGGTGCACAAAGTGCCGGGATACCGAACCTTTTAATAATGTCGTGAGAACATTTGACTTACCATATTATATTCATTGTTAAACAAACCAGGGTATATAGTATTAGGTCAATAGAACCTAAACCTGTAGTAATAAAGCTTTGAAAGTGCTTTTGTTGGTTTTCAACCGAAATCTCGTATTGTTGGTCACAATGTAATTTGATTTAATCAAGTTATTAGGTAAATATGTGATTTATATTAATTACGCATAGCCGGTTACGGTTACGGTTTGTGAGCCAAGAATAGGTTCTATTTCTTTTGGGGTTTATAGTAATATTCGGCTACTGAACATTGGGAATTTAATAGAGAGAGGTCTACAGAGAACAGTAACGAGGAAGTAGGTATTGTTGGTGTAATAACAGACAGAGCTACTACCTATGTAGATAACGCTTACATGATGACATTATGAGAGAGAGCACAAAGAACATAACGATAAGTCTTAAATCAAGTCGTAGACTCGTAGCTCGGAGCTATTCGATTGCTACGAGCTCCGACCTACGAACTAATGTGACCTCCGCAATACCAATAAATCGAATTTAAGTCAGCAACACTCGATTTTATTATGTCGAAAATTCCGTACTGGGGATTCTTGATAAAACCTACGAACAGCCGCTCCCAGGAGATTCGAATTCCCAATGTAGGTATTGTAGAAATGCTATCTACGTTTGAACGAGCCGTAATTGCGAAACTGTACGTATGTCTGCTAGAGTTACTGCGGCTACTGTGTCCTGCCAAACAAGAATTCGAATATATCTCTGAAGGGCGCCGACATGCAGACTAAATACGATAACGACGTGGTATTGTGTGAAAACATTGGAATTACTTCGAGTTTTGTAATTACGAGGACTGGGGTGACTTTCCAAAGCATTGAAGAATGTTACGGCGTTATTAATTGCTTCAGAAATGATTATCTTAATACTTGTACGTAACTTGCATTACAAACCTAACATTAATCATAACAAGAAGGCACTTGTCGAGAATAATAACCTAAATTACCTATTCAAAAAAGAGTAATGGCAAGGCTAGACTAAAAAGCCACTTGAGTCAGGTTTTAGCATTATTTCGAGCGATAGCCGTTTTGCGTGGATGTGACGCATGCGTTCCCCCAACTTATTATTTTTTGTGTTTGTGTTCTTTTTTGCGGCATGTTTGCCGCAAATAAACGTATTTTCTTTCTTTCTTTCTAATACAGCACTCGTTCGTCAATCATGTAAAAATGAAGAGCAGAGAGAATGTGTGCCGTTATCAATAAGGCGGGATTTATTTTTATCAACTCTCTAACAGATTGGTCCATGAGAGTATTATCGTGATAGAACCCTCTATAATCTGACATTGAAAAATGGGAAAAACATCTTAGTTCTGATTTTGGCCATACTCCAAGGGATCCACGTACAACTATTACTGGTGCTGCTGGTGGGTGATGCACAGAATTTGCATATTTAGTAGTTATATTTTATATTTATATTATTTTTATTTTATGTTATCTGATTGATGATTATTTTTACTCTGCCATTGATTCCACTAGCTCATCTGCTAATGCAAGTTTCAGCTCCTTAACTGACACACTTGGTGACTTTGTGCGTCGGTGCTTCAGCCAACAGAAAGGTCATTTGTTAAATATTTACCAGATAGATGCGCAAAGTGTCCCTAGTCACTACAGTGATCTGTTGGACGCCTTTACTGACACCAATGTCCATGCCGTTCTGGTTTGAGAGTTGGCTCAAACCTCATCTTCTCTCCACCACCTACTGTCTCCCAGGCTTCACTCTTATCCGCAATGATAGAATTGGAAAGGGAGGGGGTGGTGTAGCTATCTATCTTCGTAGCGATTTTACTTTTAAAATCATTACCTCATCTCCCTCTCAATACCATGCTTCCGCTGAGTACCTCTTTTTGGAGGTCTATGTCAAAGGCGTCAAGACCCTTCTTGGTGTTGTCTATTGTCCACCCGCCGTCGACTATTTTTCCAACCTCGAATTGGCGCTTGAATCCATAGGTATAAATACATAGGGACAAATACAATAGTTCAACAAAGGTATCCGGTTCATATTCAACCTCAGGAAATATGACCATGTGTCGAGCTATAGGGCTGAGGTCAAATGGATGTCCATTCGCCAAAGAAGAAGTTTGCGCGCTTTGACCACGCTTTTCTTCCTTCTCAACTCTCCCACTCCTTCTTATCTCGTATCTCACTTCCAATATCTATGTTCTTCACACGCTAAGAATCTGCGTTCTTCTAACAATCTTCTCTTACTCTGTCCTTCTCATACGTCTGACTTTATTCATTCTTCTTTTCATATTCAGTCCATTCTTCTTTGGAATGCGCTTCCTCTTGATATCAGGACAGCCACCAGTCGGTATGTATTTAAGCGGAAAAGGCAGAGTTATTTTTGAAACATTTTTTTTTTAATAGCGTACCTAGTCATCTCAACACATCTCTCTCTTGATTTTGTATATGTCTATATATTATTGTAATAATATGTATGTGTATATAACCTATTTATGTATTTGTGTACCTAGTTTTAAGAGTTTTTTTAATTATTATTGTCCCTCTCAACCAAAGCACCTGCCATCTAATCTCTTCACCACCCTTGGTTGACTGTTAGAGAATGCCTAAGGCATTAAGTCCGCCTTTGTACCTTTTTGTGCGAAAAGTTTAAATAAATAAATAAATGTTTGACTTTATCAATAACTGAGCGAAGTGACTCGTGTGGGGAACCGTCAGTCGGTAGGGTGATAATAGTCAAAAGGATTTATATAACCCATGGAAATGACATTAGCTCATTGTTGTGCATTGGGTTGCAATGATGAGTTTTCCCATGAACTCCGGTTCTCGCTATGATCCTTTTCATTTGGTAAGTCATTTGGTTTTCAACTTTGGTGATTTGAAATCACTTAACTGGATTCTCGTATTTATTTGAGACGGATTTCTGAGAACATTTTGATAATGAATGGGAATGGCCAGATATGTCCGGCGGCTAGCCGTGTCGAATATGTCTCAGCCTTATGATTTACTAGCTGTGCCCCGCGGTTTCGCCCGCATAAGTTTCGATTCCGTAGGAAATCGGGAAAAGTATCCTTTGTATTAATCCTGGTTATAAAATATCTGTAAGTATGCCAAATTTCATCTAAATTCGTTCAGTAGTTTTTGCGTGAAAGAGTGAAGAGAGTGTGTGAGAGAGTGTGTGAGAGTGTGTGTGAGAGTGCGTGTAAGAGTAGAGTAGTATCCATCCATCCATACAAAGTTTCGAATTTATAATATTAGTACGTAGTTGTAGCTTTCCATGTTTATTTTAGAAGGCAGGGTACTTGTTCGGTGTTTATGCATGTAAAGCCAGCTTATAATGCCGTCAGCTCACCAACCGACGGAAGTCCAAGAGTGCGCAAAACATATTCTTCTTCTTCTTAGCGTGTCGATAGCAATCTAAATGGACTCGGCCCAGAATTCGGCTACTAGTTTGGCACCATCACCAGCGTCCACCAGTTCCTGTAACGTGCAGCTGACAGGACACGCAGGACACGATATTAAGTGTCCTGTCGTTTGTGGAACAGCACTACATTTACACTCCAAATGCGTAAGCATACTATCCACCAAGTAACGAAAAACATATTGAAAGTAAATAAACGTGTTCAGTCGAAAGCCTAATTGGTACCTAAAGTGCTTTTTCTTGATTTTTTTTTACTAAGTATATGTTTCTGTCAATTTTTGTTTACTAAAATTATTTTCGGATCTTGTTTACGCAGTTGTGGTGTCAGTGTAAATATCGACGACTGTCAAAATAGATGCTGATACTTTGTAACGGTGAAGAAAAACATCGTGAGGAAACCGGAACCACCCCCGGCAGCAGGGAACCGATTTGGGGCCGCATGGCCCCTAAGTTTCAAGCTCCTCGGTGGCCGGCCTCTCCCTTGCCGACGTGCAGGTGTTGGCGACGTCGGCGGGGAAAAATATTCGCCGCTCGAGCTCGACGCAACTGCCACAGCCGGTATCACAGCACTCTCGATGGGGCTGGCTGGGTTCCGGCGGCGGCGGGGTGGGGCTGAGCGACGACTCCGGAGGTGATAGGCGTGCACGGCGAGCTGCTGATCTTGTCAACATTTTCTCATATTTTTGTTGACATGACATATATGTCACCTCCGGTACGGCAGTTTTTGATGCAATTTTATGGTTCATTGTATTTATTTCCGAATGTCCTAGAACCAAAAATTTGAAAACATGACACCCGCTAACCCGCACTGGGCTCGCGCGGTGGATTATGGCCCACTTCCTCCCTCTCACACAGAGGGGGGCCTGTCTCCCTGCAGTGAAAACATTATAAGCTGATTATGCACTGAGGTAAATGAGTAATTATACGACGCTGTGAATCTAACCGCACTGTGTTATCGAAATTGAATTTATGCAAAACTTATTAACAGCGGAAGAGCAAATATTTAAGTAGGTACAAATCCAAATAGGATGCAAATATGAAATCCAATAATTACCAAACATTTGGGCGCGAATGTCGAATATGAAATCGTTTATATTCGGTCGGGTGTCGGATAGGTACTCGATTATTGTTGTCATGCCTGTTATCTTGACACGCTTGTAATATAATGGCATTGTGTACCTTAAAACAATTAATTTGGGAATGTTAATGGTTTCCGGTGACAATGTAGCTACAGATCTGATTATCTTCGGACATTGCATCGACATTGCCGATATTGATTCCACTGCCTATTTGACGTTAGTTAATGGTGTCCGTAATTAACTAATCATCAGCGAAGAGCAAGCGTATCCAATTTCGCTGCGGTCGGCTTGCAACTTTACCTACAGGTAAGGACAGATATATTTAGATAGGTGAGTTCTCAAACTGTTACCGCAAAATAGACTCGAATCTGTTCAATAATGCGTTCAAACCGCCAATGTTCAAAAACACTTAGTTTCGAAAGTTTCTGTACAAAAAGATTAAAGTTTGGAATAATCGTAGAAAACTTTTGGCTATGGGGTATTGAAACAGTGAGTTGCTGTTGGCTAACCACGGCCAGGGTTACCCTCAACTCAAATGTTTTCACTTTCTGGTTAATTAAACTGAGTTTTGCAACTTTATGTGGTAAAATAGGTAAACCTACTTCTGGCAGTTCTGGTATATGTTCGACTGAGTGACTCCATTCATATATTTAAGTATGAGCTGGCAATGTTTCAGTTCCCGTTTATTTATTAGCTACTGTGACTATGTAGTGGGAATTCTGTAGTTCGAAAAGTGGCCAAGTTTGGGCTTGGCAAAACTTGAGATATGAAGTATAAGGCGCAGCATTAGGCGTCAAACGGAATGATTGTAGCACGAATTCCCCTATAGCTAAAAGTATCTAAGCTACGTTAAGAAAGTAAGTTAAATCAGAATGGCTAATGACGAATGTCCGGGTTAGGTGCAGACGTGATTTGGAATGTTTTTCTGTATAGGGTAATCACTGAAAACGCCTAATATTATAGGAAACGCCTAATATAGAAGAAGCATCGTAGTAGAAGTATAGAGGTACAATCCTACAGTAAGAATCGGGTTATTGGTTATCCCGAGAAGATGCATTTAGGGGTTTGTTGCTAGATAAGGGTCTGTTTCAAAACTATTCGATGAAAATGTAAACTGAATAAAAGCGAATTTGAAAACGTACCAATATGCCAATTGCTACTTCCAAATTGAGTGCTTTGATTTGATTATTTGAATAATTAACACAGGCGCTTTACTTTTTGTAAATAATTTCATCACCACTACTACATCGATCCTTCCTTTTCATAGAAACCAAAAATTACATGAACAGTTTATAAATGTTGTATATCCGGACTGTCCTAACTATTATGACTTCTAGAATTTAATTACATACTTTCTCTTGAATATAAAGCCACTGTGGAACACATCGAATACGACCACACATCCGGTCCTGGTGGAACAGGCCTTTAGTTTAACGTATTTACACTTTAAACTTCAACTAATTCACTGTTGCCTAGGACCCAAACCTAGGCAACAGTGAATTAGTTAAAGTGTTAGAAGTTTGGAACACAACGTGCCGGGTTACCGAACCTTATAATAATGTAGTACGAACATTTGACTTACCATATTATATTCATTGTTAGACAAACCAGGGTGTGTAGTATTAGGTCAATAGAACCTAAAACTTTTGTAATAAAGCTTTGAAAGCGCTTTTGTTGCTTTTCAACCGAAATCTCGTATTGTTGGTCACAATGTAATTTGATTAAATCAAGTTAGTAGGTAAATATGTGATTTATTTTAATTACACGTGGCCACAAGGTTTGCGAGCCAAGAATAGGTTCTATTTTTTTTGGGGTTATAATAATATTCGGCTAATAAACATTGCGAATTTAATAGAGAGAGCTCTACAGTTGTGAGAAAGCAGGTAGGCACTGGTGGTATAATCACTCCTTCAACATGTTGCACCTAATTACAGACATAGCTACTACCTATATAGGTTGGTAGGGACATCGACGCGCAACTTGATACCATGGACTCAGTACATGATTCTGAACTGGAAAATAGCAATTTAAAAAAATGAAATGCAATTTGCATACGACCGTGTTTCGACCGCGTAGGTATTCACTTTTCTATGAAACGGTAGATTTTTTTTTTGATAACGCTCGAAAAATTTCTAATTAAAAAAATGAATTTAATTAAATTTTTTTAAAAATTTTATTCTAATTAAAATTAAAAAATAATATGATGTCAGGTACCCAATCATAATTGTTTTAAAATTGTTCTTTACATTAAACGGTAACATGATGACATTATGAGAGATAACACAAAGAACATAACGCTGTTTGTGTAGGTCAAGAACTTATCACAATTTTTGATAAATTATGGATATTGATACTACCTATGCCTACCTGAGCTATACGAAAGTAACAGTACCTACACATGGTCAGTATCTGACTCACACTTTGCATCGAACATATTTTTCCTTCACTCTACGTGATGCGAATAAATAAAAAATTAGGTACACACAGCTGCAGCAAACTAGAAACATTTAAAATCAAGTCGTAGACACGTAGCTCGGAGCTACGCGATTGCTACGAGCTCCGTCCTACGAACTAATGTGACCTCAGCAATACCAATAAATCGAATTTAAGTCAGCAATCTTAGATTTTATTATGTCGAGAATTCCGTACTCGGGATTCTCGATAAAACCTACGAACAGCTGTTCCCAGGAGATTCGAGTTCCCAATATAGGGTGTTGTAGAGATGCTATCTACGTTTGAACGAGCCGTAATTGCGAAACTGTACGTATGTCTGCTAGAGTTACTGCGGCTACTGTGTCCTGCCAAACAAGAATTGGAATATATCTCTGGAGGGCGCCGACATGCAGACTTAATATGGTAACGACGTGGTATTGTGTGAAAACATTGGAATTACTTCGAGTTTTGTAATTACGAGGACTGGGGTGACTTTCTTTTCTTTCTTTATTAATCATGTCAAGAAGGCATTTGTCGACCTACTAATACCTATTCAAAAAAGCGTAAAGGCAAGGCCAAACTTCAGTTTCCAGAAATACTGTCTCGACTGATAAGTCGTTTGATTCATCGCTATTGCCATTCATTAACACAGCTGTCGTTCGTCAATCATCTAAAAATAGAAAGTGTGCCGTTATCAATAAGGTAGGAGTTATTTTTATCAACTCTAACAGATTGGTCCATGAGAGTATTATCGCCCACAATAATCTGACATTGATAAATGTATGACTTTATCATTAACTGAGCGAAGTGACTCGTGTGGGGAACCTACCGTCAGTCGGTAGGGTAGTTAGTTAAAAGGATCTATGTAACCCATGGAAATGACATGAGCTCATTGTTGTGCGTTGCGTTGCAATGATGAGTTTTCCCATGAACTCCAGTTCTCGCTATGATCCTTTTCATTTGGTATATTATTTGGTGTTCAACTTTGGTGATTTGAAAGCACTTAACTTATTTCCCGTATGCATTTGAGACGGATTTCTGAGAACATTTTGATAATGAATGGGAATGGTCAGATACGTCCGGCGGCCGGCCGTGTAGAATATTTCAGGCTTATGATTTCTAGTCGTTTCTGGCACTCGCCAGCCGCTGCCGCGGCACCGCTCGCTTCGCTCGTTCGCCTCGTGCGTAGGCGGTCACAGTTTTAACCTTTTTTTTTTTTGTCGCTGATGTGGGACTCCCTGTCGGAATGACAGTATACCCACTAAAACACACCGACACTCCTCTTCTCCTGCGGCCCCACCGCGTCCACCATCTAACGGTGGCGGCCCCGTCAAGCCCGCGGAAGGTAGGGAGAGCGGCAACGTCACACCGACACTCCTCTCCCGCCGCGGCCTCCAATCCTTAGCCGCGATGTCTCCCACACGGGGGACATCGCGGCCCGCCTCAGATAGGCAACCTACCCGCCGGCAGCTCGTCGTCGGCTAAGTCGCAAAGCCTTGACGAGCGGCCCCCGCTGGGGTCCTCTTAGCTTCACCGTGGTTCTGCTAGCCACGGCTACTGAGCCCGCCCCGCCTCGTCAATGCGGGAACCCACCGGGGGGTGCGGGAACCCACCGTGAGGGACACAGTATTAATCTAACCTAACCTAACGATTTTTTTTTTAAATTAACCTCGTCTAACTAGTTTGGTTCTTGATAGCCTGCTAACAATAACCTCTTTTTTTCCTTATTTGTATTAAATAAATCATTATATTAAAATAAAATTGCATTATTTAATTATATAATTCCCAAAAAATCTTATTTTTGCCTTTATATTTTTTGGCATAACAAATCATTTGACCATACGTTTATTGTCTAAAGATTGTTTGCTGTAATAAATCATTTGATTAAAGACCAAATGCCTAAATGACATTATCCTTGATAATATTCTGCCAAGTAAAAATTTGACCAAATGAAAATGTGCGTACTAAAATTATTCCAAACATTGCATTGGTATAAAAAAAGGTTGCTAAAATTTGTTTGGGTAGTGAAATTTTGACAAAATCTTTTCGACAAAACGGCAGGATCCCAATGCCGTCAGCTCACCAACCGACTGAAGTCCAAGTCTAACGGCCAGCCTAATTGGTACCTAAAGTGCATTTTGATGATTTTCTTTGATTATATTTTTATGCCGATTTTTGTTTACAAACATTATTTTCGAGTCTTGTTTACGCAGTTGTTGTGTCAGTGATTATCTACTCGCTCCGTCTCACACAGAGGATGCCTGTCTCCCTGCAGTGGAAACATTATAAGCTGACTATGCACTGAGGTAAATGAGTAATTCTACGACGCTGTGAATCTAACCGCGCTGTGTTATCGAAATTGAATTTATGCAAAACTTATTAACAGCGGAAGAGCAAATATTTAAGTAGGTACAAATCCAAATAGAAGGCAAATATGAAATCCAATAATTACCAAACATTTGGGCGCGAATGTCGAATTGTGAAAACGTTCATATTCGGTCGGATGTCGGATAGGTACTCGATTATTGTTGTCATACCTGTTATCTTGACACGCTTGTAATTGTAGCGATATTGTGCGGTATTGTGTACCTTAAAACAATTAATTTGGGAATGTTAGTGGTTTCCGGTCACAATGTAGCTACCGATCTGATTATCTCCGGACATTGCATTGACGATATTGGTTGCACTGCCTATTTGGCGGTAGTTAATGGTGTCCTTAATTAACTAATCATCAGCGTAAGCGTATCCAATTTCGCTGCGGTCGGCTTGCAGCTTTACCTACAACTATGGGCAGATCTATTTAGATAGGTGGTATGTTCTCAAATTGTTACCGCAAAATAGACTCTAATCTGTTCAATAATGTGTTCAAACCGCGAAAGTTCAAAAACACCTAGTGTCGTAAGTGTTTTTGCACAAATAGATTAAACGTT
This sequence comes from Apamea epomidion, assembly GCA_947507525.1. Lineage (NCBI taxonomy): Eukaryota > Metazoa > Arthropoda > Insecta > Lepidoptera > Noctuidae > Apamea > Apamea epomidion. The sequence continues at coordinate 10,689,902 of OX382228.1, read as the reverse complement.
GGAATAATCGCAGAAAGCTTTTTGTTATGGGGTATTGAAACAGTAAGTTGCTGTTGCAACTCGAATGTTTTCACTTTAATTTTAAGTAAACTGAGTTTTGCAACTTTATGTGGCATATGTTTGACTGAGTGATTCCGTTCGTATATTTAACTTTGAGCTGGCAATGTTCCAGTTCCAGTTTATGTATTAGCTACTGTGACTATGTAGTGGGACTTGTGTCGTTCGAAAAGTGCAAGATTGAGCTTGGCAAAAATTGATATATGAAGGCGCAGCGTAAGGCGTCAAATGGAATGATTGTAGCACGAATTCCCCTATAGCTAAAAGCATTCAAGCTACGTTAAGAAAGTAAGTTGAACCAGAATGGCTAACGATGAATGTCCGGGTTAGGTGCAGACGTGATTTCGATGTGTTTCTGTATAGGGTAATCACTGAAAACGACTAATATTATAGCAAATGCCTAATATATAGAGGCATCGTAGTAGAAGTATAGAGGTACAATCCTACAGTAAGAATCGAATTACTTATTGGTTATCCCGACAAGATGCATTTAGGGGTCTGTAGCCCGGATAATTTACTTAAGTATCTATGGTCCGTTCCTTCTTGTTCTTCTTCGTGTTGCTGGCACGACTTTATTTCAAATCTTGTTTTCCCAAAACTTTGCTACCTCCACGGCGTTGTCGGTGGCAGTGCAATGCCCACTTTGACTGCATTTTTTGGGACACAGATGCCAGGATAGGAGGTGGAGCATGCTTTGTGACATAGCTCCACAATCACACCCTACTGCCGGCCGTTTCATCAAGGCAGCCCCACTTTACTAGGTAGGACTTACATCTTCCCACTTGTGTCCAGAGACGGTTCAGAGACTTCCAAGTGGACCACGGAAGGTAACACCCTGCAGGGTTCCAAAAGCTTTTGATGAAAATGTACACAAATGTATCTGAAAACGTACTAATAACTTCTACTTACAAATTGATTGCTTTGATTTTATTATTTGAATAATTAAACACGATTGAGGACAATTAGAGCAGTGGTGGCCCAGTAATAACGGCCTCGACTTACCGAGTTGTAGGTCGTGAGTTCGAACCCAGTCAAGCACTTTACTTTGTGTATTTAATTTCATCACCACTGCTCTCAAAACAGTGAAAACATCGTGAGGAAACAGGCATATCCTAGAACCAAAAATTCGAAGACATGACATCCACCAACCCTCACTTGGCCCGCGTGGTGGATTATGAACCACTCCCTCTTATAGAGAGGAGGTCTGTATCCCGGCAGTGGGAACTTTACTTATATGCTGATGAGGTTATTTTCAAACCACAGTTTTCGTCGATGTTTTTTCAATTACAGTTTAATTATTTTATTTAAACAATAATTGTTGGGGGGTACAGGGTTGCGATAGATACCGATCCATTTCATCGATTGACATGTTAACGTATCAATACCCTCTCGAACAATGCTAACTCGTAACAAGGCTATATCGTAGAGCTTATGCTTGCTTGTTTGTTAAAAAGTTGTTCTTGATCACATATACATACAAGAGGCCGAATCTTGGCAGTCTTTTCTCAAAGTTTGGCTTTCGGTTGCCATGTGAAAGTTCGGTTGGTAGTACCTAGGTCCCTATCTAAGTAGGTATTCGTATTCCAGAAGGTAGGTACTCATGTAGATGAATATACTTACTAGACTTACTTCTACACTTCCTATCATAATCACACAAGATCAACTAATAAGTACTCTTCTACACTTCCTATCATAATCACTCAAGATCAACTAATAAGTACACTTCTACACTTCCTATCATAATCACTCAAGATCAACTAATAAGTACACTTCTACACTTCCTATCATAATCACTCAAGATCAACTAATAAGTACACTTCTACACTTCCTATCATAATCACACAAGATCAACTAATAAGTACACTTCTACACTTCCTATCATAATCACACAAGATCAACTAATAAGTACACTTCTACACTTCCTATCATAATCACACAAGATCAACTAATAAGTAGGTACACTTCTACACTTCCTATCATAATCACACAAGATCAACTAATAAGTACACTTCTACACTTCCTATCATAATCACACAAGATCAACTAATAAGTACACTTCTACACTTCCTATCATAATCACTCAAGATCAACTAATAAGTATACTTCTACACTTCCTATCATAATCACACAAGATCAACTAATAAGTACACTTCTACACTTCCTATCATAATCACTCAAGATCAACTAATAAGTACACTTCTACACTTCCTATCATAATCACACAAGATCAACTAATAAGTACACTTCTACACTTCCTATCATAATCACACAAGATCAACTAATAAGTACACTTCTACACTTCCTATCATAATCACACAAGATCAACTAATAAGTAGGTACACTTCTACACTTCCTATCATAATCACACAAGATCAACTAATAAGTACACTTCTACACTTCCTATCATAATCACACAAGATCAACTAATAAGTACACTTCTACACTTCCTATCATAATCACACAAGATCAACTAATAAGTACAATTCTACACTTCCTATCATAATCACACAAGATCAACTAATAAGTACACTTCTACACTTCCTATCATAATCACTCAAGATCAACTAATAAGTACACTTCTACACTTCCTATCATAATCACACAAGATCAACTAATAAGTATACTTCTACACTTCCTATCATAATCACACAAGATCAACTAATAAGTAGGTACACTTCTACACTTCCTATCATAATCACACAAGATCAACTAATAAGTACACTTCTACACTTCCTATCATAATCACACAAGATCAACTAATAAGTACACTTCTACACTTCCTATCATAATCACACAAGATCAACTAATAAGTAGGTACACTTCTACACTTCCTATCATAATCACACAAGATCAACTAATAAGTACACTTCTACACTTCCTATCATAATCACACAAGATCAACTAATAAGTACAATTCTACACTTCCTCGGAGTCGGTTAACTATAAGAACTTATTAGCTGATCTTATGTGATTATTCACATAAGATCAGCTAATAAGTTCTTATAGTTAACCGACTCCTTTCGACGTTACTTTAAAATATATGTTTGCTTTACTTTTAGACTGGCTTTTCGTGAACTTCCATCCTTCGTCACTGTTAGTACAGTTACAGTCAGAGAATTTATTTATTAAGCAAATGGACACCCTTTGTCTATTTTTATTATGGCAAGCAAAGCAATGTCGACCATTCTGCCAATGTTTAGTGAACTAGAACAGATCCTTTGTCAATTTACCACCTTATAGCCATTTCATAGAACTGTCAAAGAATGACAGTTGTGATTTAGTTAGGTAGTTTAAAAATTCGTTTCTCTGAATATACGTAGCAAGAATTCTTTTTAATGATCACAACGCGGCACATTGACAACTGATCGCGTCGGGCGAGTCCTATGGAACAAGCAGGGGAAGTGAAAGTTATTGCTAACAAATTGGTTAAATGAAAGTGAAAAAAACCTTACTCCTAAAGTATCATGATAGGTAAGAAGGTACTTAGATGAAAATTTTAAGGTAACTTTTATAATAATTTAGGTCAAGTCTGTAGAATGTTCTTAAAACGTTTTTACTAAGGATTTAACGTTAGAACACTCATAATTTTTCAGCAATAAATGTATCAATAAAACCACTAGACCGGAATAAAATGCTCTCGATTAATATCGCTGATAGAAACTGTTTCTGCGGCTGACAGCAGTTGTTAATATTTGAAAGGGAATAGAAAACGAATTTTCTTAATATTCACGATTATTTTCATTAATTCTGTAGTTCTTGGAATGGTTATTGATGAAAAATGTTACAGATTTTACGAACAAAAGAGCTCCTGCACAAATTAGCTAATTGGTTTCTACTAATTTAGAAATCAGATGGATGATTCTTGAATTGAGAAAGCTTGAGATTGAAGATTGATACCTAACGTCTGCCCAATTACACATAACACACAATCAAGCCTATAATTTTCCCACTGCTGGGACACGGGCATCTTCAATTAAGAGGGAGTGGGCTGTAATCCACCACGCGGGCCCAGTGCGTCATGTTTGCCGCAAATAAATGCATTTTCTTTCTTTCTTTCTTTCTTTCAGTGCAGGTTGGTAGATGTCGCATGTCTTCGATATTTTGGTTCTAGGACATGTCGTTTCCCTCATAATATTTTCCTTCACCGTTTTGAGAGCAGTGGTGATGAAATTATTTTCACATAGTAAAGTGCCTGTCGGGGTTCTAACCTACGACCTACAACAACTCGTAAGTCGCGGCGGTTAATGAAATGTTAGATAAGTATTAATCTTAGTAAGTAGGTAGATTGCTACATATGTACCTATTAGTTTGTTAACGCCCAATGAAATAGTATTAAATGTTAAATAACACAATACAAATAAAACTATTTTCACGGATTCTGAGCATATGCTTTACTCGATCATAGATACGTACCTACAACTTTTTAAGAAACCAAAACTGAATAAGTAACTTGTACTTTATATAGAAACTAATAAGTTTTTGAAAGTTTTATGCCTATAATGAAAGACTCAAGATTTCAGGGATATATAATAACGTACATAAGACACCTTACCGGTAGATTTAGTCCTTCAGCTTCAAACTTTCATGAAACTCGATGAAAGAAGTACCTAAGTTTGTAGATGTTTTTGTGAGATGAGAAAATAAAGTTGTGTAAGTAGGTAAAGTAGGATAATTTTCAAAGTACTTTAAGCAGTTCATGAATCTTAAACCACTGAATAAATCATATCGTATAACTTCGAGATTTCATAGTAGTTGGTAATCGAACGTTGGGCTTTTTAAAACGAGATAAAAAACCTTTTACAAAAAAAAATCTTAAATAAATAAATTGTCTTTTAGAAACTTGCCTCAAAATTATTACTAAAGAAGACTTCCCTTTTGAGAGATTAGAATAATATTATAACCTCTTAAAAGCTATGACATAAAAAAACCTTAGGTAGGACAAATCAATACAAAGTATAATACTGTACGAAGTATTCATAAGGAATTTATTCCGAAACTGACATTTTGGAATTATATTATCCTGCCACAAATTTAGCAAGACAGGTATGTATAATAATAAGCTGATTTAATACCAACATTAAATCGGAAAGCCTTATTAAAATGTCAAGATAATATTTGGGAAACCTTATAGGGTCGGGTTATCTCTTTGAATTAGAATCAATTTGTAGGCACGCCCACATTGTTTTCCAAAATATTATATACTAACGACGCGCCCTTGCTTCGCACGGGTACAATCTACTAATTTGTTAAGATGAAAACCGCGTCAAAGTCCATTGTGTACCTAATTTAGAATTGCTTAACAGGCAGATTTGTACCATCTGTAATTGCATGGCATTTGTAATTAAAAAAACAGAGGGAAGCACCACGCCAGCCCGCGAAATTCAAATTTTCTTACGTTTTTTGCAATTTGCACGTCAGTTTTAACAGAACCCATGTGACTATATTCTAATGTTGCTAACCAACTTTGTTAAGAATTTTTACGCGACCAGTGAGGAAAGACAAGCTAGAGATACACACACACACATACTCGTGCAACTCGTAGTACGAGTATGTATCCTTCCATAATCCAACGATTGTGGTTCCTCACAGTCCCAGTGTTCAATATGTCGTTTTATACAACAAGTTGCCGATAGAATTTTATTCGAAAGCATAAACAGCATACATTTATTTAAAAACACATTTAAGACATATTTATTGAGGACGGGCTATTACAATATAGATGAGTTCATAGATGACATGATTTGTGAATTAATATTTCTGTTCAATGATTTTTTTTTTTTGATACTGGGTGATGAGTTTATTATTTTTATTAAAAAAATATTGTTACTGAATTATTGACATAAGTGATATTCATACATTTTAAATGCGTAATACATTTTAAATATGAATGTAATGTTGTTTTTTATAACTGTATCAGTATTTTATTATAAAATAAATGACTTTTAACTCAATTAGTTTATTTTATAAATTAAGTTATATATTTACATAATATAAGATAACATTTAAAATAATAACATGTACATGTATATGAAAAAAGAAGCAAAATAATCATATCGCGTCAAAAAATTCATAGTGCCCAAAAGGCTGGCAGCGTTGCCACGTTGTATGGCGATGCTAATTTCTTATACATAACTATTTCATAAAATTTACCGACGTGGCAGACGTGGGCAGATATTATAAACATTCATAGAGGAACAACAATGAAGAATGGAGTGATATTTGATCAGCAGACGGACACAATCATTGGCGTTCGATTGATGGGTAAAGTTACGCAATGTGGTGGGAGACACGTGGCCCGTTCGTTCGACTTAGGATCAGCCGACCGCAAGTCGGTAGTTACACTTTGATCCGGCCTAGCGTAGCACGGAGTCACTCAATAGAATAAGAGGCCAGCTTATACGGGTTTAACCATAGACATGCGGCCTATTGTATTTACATACCTACAAATGTACACAGCCGGGTAATAACGTAACACACTAACAGTAGGAATGGCTTTCATTTTGACGGTTCAACAACATTCATTACGTTATTTACGTTGTTGAGCATACAAATTTTTGAACCATATAAAGCAATGGATTAGAAATATCCTTCAAAATGATTCAGATTGAAAGTGTGTTATGTAAACCGAAACAGTTACGTTTTGCTGTCAATGGCAGGGTTGAGAGTATTATTTTGAGATTGACAAATTCGTTCAGACAATACTTACTGAAGTGAAGCATTTGGTAAGTTTGGTTTATGCTGTGCGGTCACGATAACAGACCGGTTGGTGCCAGGGCTCAGCCATTTTTTGCAGCACTACGTGTCACGGGTTCGATTTACACGCTGAACAAATACTTCTGTAACCTGCAGACGTTTTATTCAGGCTCTTTGCGTTACCGCTGTAGCACATATCCGTAGTGTGAAGTAACTTTTAATAAAATACAAAAATGTCTCTGTTAGTCCCCTGCTGCAGGCAACAACAAAAAGAGCGGCAAAAAGGCTTCCGTATCATAGGTAGGTACGCTTCCGTAGGCGGCGCGCGTCGTCCAAACTTGGTTCGAGTGGTCCGAATGACCCCGGAAGGGATTATCCAAAAGTTCGACGGGTCAATGCACAAACATTTTAAGAATGAAAGCAACTGTGTTCTGGCTTGATTCGGGGACGAAGAGGATGAACGAAGCTGGAAAAAATCAGGTAGTGTATCACATAGTTATCAGGTTAGTTAGGTATTAGTACATCAGTTATTACAAGTTGTGTCTCTTATGTGTTATTATTAATAATAAAATAAACTATTTTACTAAAAATAGGATACTGATCTTTCGAACAAAATAAATAGCTTAACAATTGGCACGACATACCCTTGATAATAAGGCACTAGATAAGTACAAACTTCAACACAAACTTTATTGTTACCAAACAATCACAAATTAAGTTTAATGTTGTTAAATAGTCAAACGAAAAAATGGTCCCTCGGCTAGAATGTTCATTGTTATTCATTTATTTTGATTGTGTACCTACCTATGTTTCAAATACGTTATGTAGAATACGTGGTTTCATTTAATGTGATAACCTAATCGCCACACACGTATATAATGTAATGTAGGTAAGTCTGATTTAGCAGTTTGCAAATACAGTGCCCTATGAGCACCATTTATAGAATTTTTAACGCAGTTGTAATCTTTCGATATTTTGTTCGAAATTGCACATTATAGGTTCGCTACGCAACCTAAGGTACTCAACTGTTAACCGAGCATTCGTAACCTTTGATGTAGATAATCTGAAACGAGCTTTGATGTGGAAAACCGATAATATGAATCGGGAAGTACTAATCTGTAACACATTTGAGATAAAACGGACCCTTAAAATATTTAATATAATTATTTATTTAGTAGCTGCGCCCCGCGGTTTCACTAGCAAAAGTTTCGATCCCGTGGGAATATCGGGATAAAAAGTATCCTATATGTTAATCCTGGTTTTAAACCATCTGTGTGCCAAATTTCAATCTAATCCGTTCAGTAGTTTTTGCGTGAAAGAGTAACAAACATCCACCCATCCATCCATCCATGCATCCATCCATCCATATAAACTTTCACGTTTGTAATATTAGTAGGAAGTAGGATTTTACCAGAACTAATACAACGGGTTATAACATAGAAGCATCTGTAGCGGAACTAGGACGAGTCCTGTACCTCGTAGATTGGTCTACGTGCCCTAGAAGACTTTTTCTTTATAACTTTTCATGATTACTCGTGTGCCTGTCTGTCCGTCTATAACAGCCAATTTGCCACGAATCTAATGAACCGATTGAGTTGAAATGAAAAGGGAAGTGTAACGTACCTAAATAAATTAATTTTGAAAACGGGGGCCACTTTTGGGCGCCAAATAAGAAAATTAAAACAGTTTTGTACACTGTTCCATGGGATATCAAATGAAAGGGGTACTGTGTAGCCGGTAGTCGTTGCCCGGAATGTTACCACATCATATATTTCATGTTTATACCATCTTTTTGTAATGTATGTTTATTTTATTTCATATTTTGATTGTTGTTTTTATTTATGTCTAATCGTATGCTGCACTGGTTGACGTCATCACGTCAACGCCGGCTGTCGCTGAAAACCAACGCTGGGGCTCTGTCTCGTATCTAAGGGTATTTTAGCATTATGCTGAGCGAAGGCCGTTTTGCGTGGATGTGACGCATGTTTTTCCCCAACTTGTTATTTTTTTTGGTGTTCTTTTTTCATTTCTTTTTTTCTGTGAGGGTCTCAAATATATTATTAAAAAAAAAAATGTTTGAAAGTTATTTTTAGAAAATAGGTGAACATCTACCATCTCTTTACCACTTATCTCCGAGCCTATTGAACCCAAAATTAAAAAAAAAATCGGACCTTAGTTCTAAACTTGCAGATTACAGAAAAAAACCTTTAAAAAGTCCATGGTCTTAAAATAACATGGTAAATCTCTCAATATTTTTCATTTGGAATGTATGGGAGAACATGTTTTTCAATTACAATAATAATAATTACATTTTAAATTACAAGGATAAATTCATACTAACTACGGAATCCTTCAGTATTGCAGGTTTTTTACTCAAACCCTTTGATCCTTATTTTGCCTGTCCATAAAGGTTGATGTTGGCATACCAAGTTGTTTATTATGACGGATAAATATAAAACATAATATTTCATTTCGGTTAACAGCAGTGATTTATCTAAATAACAGTCTTGATCATAGAAATATAAAGGTATTTTTTCGTTGGCATTGATTTCACTTTCGGTCCATTTATATAACTTTTAGAAACGTAATCCTTTTGTATTAAATTTATACCTTTAAGAAAAATGAGATAGGAAGAAACCTTCTTTGAGTAAATATTGCCATTCTACCGTACCGTGACTTAATAAGCTAAACCACACTCGTATAAACCCACATGTGTTTAGCCTACCTACCTACCCACCTACCTAATTTTCCTTCCCGTGGCATTTGTATCCCACCTTACGCAATCATCTACTTTAATATTCCAAACGCATTTCGCGCCCTTTGCCTGCTAGTTAATTCAATTAAATTCTTGAAATTGGAATGAAAGAAAAAAAAAATTGGATGAAATGCTTGCAAATATATCAGTGGGTCAAGTGGCTTACTCGGGGCGAAAATCTGATTGAACTTCCTAAACCGGTCATCTAGATGAACAATTCACTAAGTCCCTCTGAACTTTATACGGACCTCTGAATACAGCAATACAGTACAGTAACGAGATGAATATCTTACAGTTACGCAAAATATGTTTTCTTATGAAATAAAAATAGCAACTTCGAGAAAAGACCTATTCCATTATAGTATGGTTGTGATAATACTAAGTTAGTAACACTATAAAAAAAAATCTCTTATAGTAATAACTTAGGAGAAAATCGCTTTTGAATCTTGCGTAAGCGTATAATTGCGTAAGCGACTATACGTTCCCAAAAAAGCGAGTGAACTCTGAAACGTGCAGAACATTCGTGTCAGTCCAACAGCCGTCGATATTGTAAATAGCAAGCTGTATTCATATGTTTTATAGCTGTAATAAAATACGAACGGCAGCTATGCAGTTACTGTTTCAGGTATTAAATTTCAGTGAGTTGTGCTCTTGTGAGCCTTTCAAATTATAACACATGTCGCGCTTAGAACATGAAGGTAATTACTTCAGCTTTGACTTAGTGTAGTGCCTTTATAACTGCTAATAACCAGTACGCCTGCTGCTTCTAAATAGCAAGTCGTTCCATTCCAAATAATCTGTTATTTCATAATTAAATGTCAGTAAAGTTGCTTATACAGCAAAAGACACAGTTTCGACTGTAACATTCCGGGGCGTCACTGAATTCCCGAAACCAATACTGGGTCACAAAAAACATGTCAAAAAAAAGAACTGTTAAAGTGCTTTTTTTGTACAGCATACATTGTACGTACCGAAAAATCTAGCAAGGCGTAGTGGTGATAGGTGGAGTAAGGCTGTGGCAGAGTGGCGTCCAAGGAATGAAAGACGAGAGAGATGTCGGTCGTCCGGCAGTGAGATGGCCAGACGACATTGTTGCAAAACCTGAATGAGGCCGGCACAGGAGCACAAGAAAAGACAGGCCTATGTCCAGCAGTGGGGGAAGTCGGGTAGTGGATGATGATGATGACCGAAAAACCTTCGATAAGTTGGTTCGGGTTTAAAACATACATACAATTTAAAAGGACAAACAATAGGCTATTTTCCTAAAAAAATCTAATTAGTCCGTCAGTTAGATTATCAAAAAATATTGAACCCGTATTTTTTTGTTTGTTAATTATATTAAAAAATATGAAGATATCGCCCGTTAAATTTCCGCGTGACGTCACTTGCTTGCGACACTTTTGCAAGCAAGTGACGTCACGACCCCACCTCACCCCACTCCCAAATTTAGACGCGCTTTATCTTTGTCATTTTTTGTTTGATTGACAAAAGAAAAAATACGTGTCCATTATTTTTCGATAATCTAACTGACGGACTAAATATATTTTTACCTAGGCAACTACCCTATTGTAAGAACAACAGTTGTGTACTCAAATACACAACTTTTCTATCTATCTGCCAAGTATGTAAAATCCAAGCATTTACACTTAATGAAGTGTAAATGCTTGGGTAGCGGGATCGTCCGAAAGTGTTACCGCTGCCCCGGAACATAAAGGGCTAAGGAAGGAACACGGGTGGGTTTTAGTCAGTAAGAGTCTGACACTCCCTTCCGCTCCACCCAGAGCGGGAGGGGTCATTTGATGATTCCCCAACCTCGAAAAAAAAAAAAAGTGTAAATGCTTGTTTTCCTACTTTCTGATACGTAAGTACTTCATTTATTTTCGTTGGTCTGTAGTATCGGCCTGTAACACATTGCGAACAATAGGTCCTACTGAATGTAATGTGTTAGAAAAGTTACAGTACTATTAGTTTCGGTCACTTTTATCTAACGCTGCCGGCCGCTGCTGTGTGTAACGATCTTTAAATATTTATGTTCCAATCTATCTAGGCTCAGTAGTAACCAGTTCTACGGAAAGCGGCCATTTTACGTAATTTCGATTACATTGAAGATTTATCGGTCTGGATTTTCGGAGAAAGGGTGCCAAGCGAAAATGTAGGCTAGGCTTTATGAGTGTTTAGAGGCTTCAATTCAGTTTAAACGAGCGATTGATCACGCGATCCAACGTTTCTCTGAACGAAGTAATTTTAGTTAATTTCCGAAAATTCTTGAACGGTCTTTAAGTTTTGCCTTTGCTTCTAATTAATACCAAGAATGTATACTAATACATAATATCTAAGATTTAGGCATCTCAATGACTAACATAACAAAAAGCTACTGTGTTTATCGAAACTTGACCATATCAAGCGATTCGAGGACAGGCTAACAGTCCATAATTTTAGTTTAATCTCTAAGAGTGTACCGTTTATATTCAATTAACTATAACACCACTTTCTGTCTTCATAAGGCAGTGAATGGCGTGGGTTAGAGTGTAGCACCTAGTCACCCACGTGACGTGGTAATAGTTTCACTAACGAGGTATAATAGATGTTACAGACGCTAGCCGAGATAACTCTCACCAGGTTATTGGGTCAGGAGTATTGTTAGAACCTTTAGTCATCGGTTTTTAATCGCCGTCCACGCAGATATAAACGTATCACTCTATTTGGGTGGCCTCGCTCTTAAAGTTTTATCAATTTTTTTTTTTGTGTAAGCCCCTAGAATAGAGTTGTCGAAGCAATATAAATTACGATATGACATAATGAGAGCAGTGGTGGCCCAGTGGTACGAGTTGTAAGTCGTGGGTTCGAATCCAGGCCTTAACTTTGTGTAAATAATTTCATCACCACTGCTCTCAAAACGGTGAAGGAAAACATCGTGAAAAAACCAGCATGTCCTAGACCAAAAATTCGAAGACGTGACATCTACCAACCCGCACTGGGCCCGCGTGGTGGATTAAGGCCCACTCCCTCTCAAAAAGAGAAAGGCCTGTGTCCCAACAGTGGAAACTTTATAGGCTGATTATGCTATGACATATTTATGAGGTGTTGACAGACGTGATTAAAAACTGCTTCATCACATCCTATAGCAGTTTACTGTTGGACACATGTCCCTTAGATACATTTCCAATAAACTAGTATCTAAATCCTACTATATAATATAATAATATTATAAACGTGAAAGTTTGTATGGATGGATGGATGGATGGATAGTTGTTACTTTTTCACGCGAAAACTACTGAAAGGACTGGATTGATTCCCACGGGATCGAAACTTATGCGGGTGAAACCGCGGGGCGCAGCTAGTCCAGCCATAAACTGAGCATATGTCTATCACAGCAGGATTAAGTCACAATAGGATTAAGTTATAAATACGTCATTATGTTCATAGGTCAACGCTGGGCGTACGCTGACTGACAGGTTGGTAACCGCCGAGCTGTTTTCACGCACCGCTGAGTTTTATCAAGCGTATAATTTTCACAAAGCGTTGATTGCTTAGATAAGATTTCACATGCTTTAGTTAAGGGCCTTTACCTATATAAGGTTGGCATTTAATATTTATTTACACTGGATATACTTTTAATACTAAATAAACTAACGAACGATTAAAATAAACATTATAGGAGTGTATTTATAAACAACGATTAAAGTTAAGTGACATTTACACGTCAGTAATGTATGGTTAAACAGTTGCTAATCACTACTTAAGTTTAAGCAACGATTATGAATAAAGGTAGGAGTACTTATATCCTAACCTAACTAACATATGGCGTCAAAAAATTCCTCCGCATTGTTTGCGACTAGTAATGTACCCAAGAGACGGCCACGTTGTATGGCAATACTTAGCCTCTGGCCAAGGTAAAAGCCAGCCCTTGGGTCCCGGGAAGTGTCAACCAGCCATTTGTAGTTTTTGTTGAACAAACCATTAGCACTCGGTCCGCATGGCCCGAGGGTTTCAACCCCAAACGGGTCGAAAATATAAAATATTTACACCGCTTCAGGTTTTCTGCAGCCGCAGCAATAGCGCCAGCAGAGCACGCGGAATAGGAAGCCTATATGTATAATATGTAATATGTATGTTTTTGTAAGGACGACCGACTCGTGAGTTCTAAACAGCCGGGAGCCAGAAAGTTTCACAGGGCAACATAATATTTTGTTGAAAGTAGTATTTATAAAAAAATGCGTTTTCGCCGAGGAAGTCAATGCATGTATGAATTTTTTATGCTGAAATTGTACCACAATGCGTCTGACTGAAGTGATATTTCAGCGTGTTTGTATGGAGAACGTGTGGGTGGAAGTGTAAACATGTGCAAAGGTATACAAACTGCGCCAGTGTGGATGTATCGGGTACATAGTATTATTTTTGTTTCGAAAAATGTTTCGTGAAAATATCGTGTAAACAGGCCCTTAACAGTACATGGTCGTATTTTATTTCCAGCTCGTTACGTTCGTTTGTTTTAGAACTACGGTCTGTGATTATAGTACATAAGACGTACATTTTAATTGTATGTTACTGAAGTGTAAACTTTAGTTACACAAACAAGTTTATAATGGAGAGTTAGGGTCTTAACTCACACGTTGCTTAAATTTAAATTACAAACCACTGTATGGACTTACGGAGTTTTTAGACGGTTCATGTCCATAGGAGGTACTTTGAGAATTTTTTTTTTAAATTTCTCATTAAAAGCAAGCAATTTGTGACTGACACCTAAATTACATAACACACTCATGTATAGCCATAGCTAAACAGCAATGGCTATACATGAGTGTGTACTTTTAAGTGTACTTTTTTGAAAAGTATAATACTTCGTGTGCTTTTGAAAAACATCTCCTCGACAACGCGTTGGAAAGCTAATGAAAACAAAAGAAAGCTGTTGAGAAACTTTTGAGACCTGTTCAAAATAAAATTAAAAAAATATGAAAGAGAGAATTTAAATTTATTTAAGACACAATAAACACACAGAAAAAAAATTTAGTAACAGTATTGTGTGCCTAACGGCTACGCCAAATAAGTCCAGTTTAGCATAAATGCCCGAAAACTTGACGCTGGTTTTCAACTGAACCTCAATAAATAATCAGATTTGACTGGACAAACATGATAACAATGTGTTCTATTTTCTATTCATTCTGTTCAATATTATGATTAATGCAATGTTATACAAACATCAATTCGGTGGAAATCGTATCCTATGCTACTCCCACTATTATATATATCCACTAATATAATATTATAAACGTGAAAGTTTGGATGGATGGATGGATGGATGTTTGTTATTCTTTCACGCAAAAACTACTGAACGGATTTGGATGAAATTTGGCACATAGATGGTTTATAACCACGACTAATATATATGATACTTTTTATCCTGATATTCCCACGGGATCGAAACTCCGATCGATAACCGCAGGGCGCAGCTAGTGACATTATAATCACAGTATTTAATCCGGGATCAATAGTGAAAATGGAGAAATCATTTCTAATGATACAACTAATAGTGGTCTTATTTCCTTTTAGTTAAAGGCTTTCAATGCGTGTCAAATCAATCAGTGTCAATTTGATAAAGTTTTCAGAAATGCACCGATTTATTAACCCCCGACGCAAAAACGACGGGGTATTATACACCCCGTCGTTTTTGCGTCGGGGGTTGTCCCGTCGGGGGACCGCTACTATTTTAAACTTTAACAGAACGTTTAGCTAGTAATTAGAGCAGTCCCCCGACGGGACAACATTTAATCAAAAAATTTCATACGTACTTACGTAGGGTCATAATTTCAAGGTTATTTTTTTTCTTTTTTGTTCTATTTGTGGCTATTTTTTCAATCGTTTTTATAAAATTGTTTTAGGCTTTTTACATTCATACTATTTTTATTATTGTTTTGTGTCGGGGGCTTTTTAAATTTTTAATTGATTTTTTTTAATGAACCTAAATGATGGTGAACAATTAAAAAAAAAATTATATTTATCCTGTATAAAAGTATTTTTTTGAGTTTTTAGACGGGGCTTCGGGACGAAAATGCTTAGAATACTACAACACACTATGATTAGAAGAGCAATGCGGTCAAATAAACATGGACTGTTGAATATGGATGGGCTCGATATTGGATGAAACTAAAACTTTTTGGAGATGTTTGAAATAGCTTTTAGTTTAGCTAGGAATCGATTAATGTTTTTTTTTTGCGTAAAACATACTACTACACACAGCAATTTCGTGTGGATCAGAATTATTTATAATAAATACTGTGTGTAACAAGGCAAAGTCAAGCATTTCCTCAGTTTTCAGTATAAAATCAGAACTAAAAAGTTCAAGAGTGTTTCAAGTTCAAGCAGCGAACGAAGTAGAAACACAAATAATTGAACACTCTTCAGCTGTATTCTGTTCTCACTCAAATTCCGGGAACAGAGGGAACAGAGAGTAAGTACTTACAGTGAATCGAGAACAGCATAGGTACTTCGTCGCATAATGAAGTAGTTACTAATAACTTACTTATTAATTAACTCTGTTTATTTTTTATAGGCGTTACAGCCGGACTCAAAGCTTATGGCGGCTCGGAACATGAGGCGAGTCGCTGTGTAACAAATGCACGTGTCAGCGAGGGTGTGGGGTGAGGTACTGTGCAGCGAGTAGCGCACTCCACACCCACCATAATGTTTTGAATCGGGCTGTACCTCATTTAGAATCTACGTAATAGACGTATTACGTAAATTTTAAACGAGGTTCAGTCCGATTCAAGCTCAAAGAGACATCCTTAAGTTTATTTGTATTGGTGTCCAAAAATATAGTGTGGGTATATTACCGTACCAGTTTACGTTTTCTAATTAAAAATAAACTTGTAATTTTGAAGCAGTAAATTTAAATAAGCTTATGGGGTAATTGTATCCGCAAAAGGGAGGGAGAGCTAATGCAACTCTTGGCACTTGGCATTTCATAAGTACCTACCTAGTATTTTTAACGAAATTATTTCGCTTTAGATTTGAATTGATATAGGAATATAAACAATATGATCGATTTTCATTAAAAAAAAACTAGAGAAGTACCTACTTACTTAGCCATAATTCGGCAGGAACGAACTTCAAAATAAAAATCCAAGATGGCGGCTGCGAATTTTTGAAACTTTTTGCAGGCGTCATCTTGGATTTTCATTTTGACTTCACAATCGGCTTCAGCACCCTCGAAAACCATAGACACTATCGCTCTCTCTCCCTCAGGCTCTCTTTATTGTTTATGTAATAAAAAGTAGCATGGAGGGGGCATAACGCTGTTTTGTTACCTGACGATTTCTCCAAGTTTACTCCTACCGCAAGCTCCGTTAAAGAACTTCGTTCCAAAAAAATCTGAGAAGTTCTTGGAAAAGTCTTAACCTGTTCGCCAAAGTGACTGAACTCTTCAGTTTACATAAGCCTCTGTCCTTTCACTATACTATTATACAGCTGTGCTGCTGAGGAGTTTGTTGCGCCACTTCTTCTTCCCAGCGATAGCACTAGGAAGTGGTGACGGGCGGGCGTTTTTGAGGGACTGTCTTTTGTAATTTTGACGTTTGAAAAGTGCTGATTGTCAGTCTAATTTGAATTTGACTTTTGATTTTGATAGAAGAACTTCACCAAAGTTTAACACCAAGTTATGAATATTATACTCGTACTTAAATAAGAAAGTTCGAATTTACGTTACTTTGTTACTCAATCTCTCTGTAGCAGCGGTTGGACGGATTGAAATGAGAGGTAGAATTCTGAATTACTGAACTGTCGAAAACTTTCCAGACGGGCGGAGTCGCACGCGCAGACCGTGCTTAAGAACTAATGTTTACTTTCATTTACATAAAACCACATGTATTGAACACGTTATGTTATTCAACTGGTGAGTACAGTGACGCCGATGCACTTTATGTCTGACATCAATACATATTAATTAAAATAAGCGCATTAATTACTTAAATAAGTTATGTTTAAACGAATATTAGAGTTATAACCTACTGGCAGTCATGCATATGTCGCAACTAACTTTTTTAATTATGGCTGCGACACATATATTACATATACATGACAAATCCGTGACAAGTATCTTGTTACAGCAATGTTGCTGTAACAAGATAAGTAGGTACTTGTCACGGATTTGTCGCTTTTCACATACGAATACCGATTAACTTATCAAGCTTATACAAAATTCAATTTAACAATCTGTTATTATGTGATTGAATACGACACGTGCCCGATACCCGTGTAACGTCTAGCTTACGTAATATCTAGGCATTAGGTAATCAGTGGCATAGGCGACACGGTTCATTAAGACTAGGTCGTTAAACAGTCAATATGAAATATCTTCTAGTGTGTGATTCAACAGGCCATGATAGTCGACAAGATATATGTCACGGTTTTGAATATCACCATCCACAGTAGTACTGCATTTTACACAGTTTTTTTGGGGTATTTTCCATAGTAAAACGGATCAACTATGAGGTGAAATAAAAAATTCTACGTGTGGCGATACTTCAATGCACGTTTGACGGGTCCTGTGTTGTAATTGCGTAACACAACAACGGTAGGAATGGCTTTCATTTTGACAGTTCAACAACATTCATTGCGTTATTTCCGTTGTTGAGAAGACAATTTTTTTAAACATACGAAGCAATGGGTTAGCAATATCCTTGAAAATGATTCAAATTGTGATCGAAATTACGCAATTAGGGTGGTATATGGGAAATGTTCTGTCTGATACGAAAGAAGAAAAAGAAGGCGAAATTAATTTCTGTGGGTTATCTATACACCCCTGCCCAACCCTTCGGGGAAACAAGGCGTGATTGAATGTTATTAACTTCTAGGGATTAGGTAGGTACTACGCATTTTGTATATTTGAGATAATTTAATTCTTAAAACGACTGCTCTAGGGTGGGCAGTCGTTTTAAAAATTAAATTATCTCAAATTAATTACAATTTTCAAGTCCAACACTGGAAAGTGAAAATTCCATGTGTAGAACTATTGCGGTGGCCCGTGGCCAGCAGAAAATGCGGACAGTTAATTAGCTAGGATACAATTTCTAGTAATATGCAACCCACTCTGTAGGTTTGAATTTGGCTACTAATGCGGTTTACACGGGTCGATTTCTAGCACAACAAAAATTATACTAATCGGCCGTGTAAATACAAAATCGTACAAGCCACGGGTGACTAGAACGGCCGACCTAAAGTAGGCTGTTATAGTACCTAGTGCGGCCGCAAGTCATAGTCGTTCACCAAATGAAAGACACAAGGCACAAAGACACAAGGCTCTTTAAAAACATTTTTTTGTAACAGAATACCAAATTTCAACTCGATCGGACCTGTGGAAGATGCTCACATCCATTCATCAACTATAAAAGAGCTGAAAACCTTCTAAAGGCCGAAGTGATTTTGATGAATCATAGCTAAGAACACTCATTCAAGTCACCTTTCAAAAAAACAAGAAAATCAAAATCGATTCAGCCGTTTGGGAGCTACGTTGCCACAGAGAGACACACAGATATACACGTTATACTAGGCAAACCTCTTTTTCGGTCGGGGGTTGAAAACGAATAAACAAATGGCAATCATTTGCGACTGCCTAATGATGTGGCATTATGGCCTTGTGACGTGATTTGGTAGATAACTATACACGTGCGGCGAAAATCGACCCGTGTGAACGTGTTAAAACGGTTGTATTTCCCTATTGAACTGCACGTGATTGCTGTATTTCGCGATGTAATTGGAACGTGTGTGGACTGAAGTGAGGTACATAACTGGAAAGATTTTATGATTTATTATAAACCATCTTCACTATTTCAAATAAATAAGAAACTGAAGCCTCTAACATTTCCTAGAGTCATAATTATCTGGTAAAGGGGTGGTGTTACTGGTCGTAAATCTTTCATGAAATTCTAACCAGTGCTAACTTATTGGCCTAGTACTAGTTAGATCGCAAATGTAGTTTAGCGCGAGTAAATCAAAACTTTGATTATTATGCATTTTATGTTGGAATCTTGATTTATCAGATTTGATTTAAATAGCCGTTCGACTGGATATTATTAATCGAATTCTAACTTATCCATTCAATGAACACAACATACAGGCACAGATTACACAGACACACACACAGGCACAGACATAGACACACACGCACACACACAGAACACAAGTACAGATTTTTCTACATTTGTGGCTGTAATTCGCATGGTGTACATAATAAAGAGGACGAGATTTGCAAAAACTTATCTACTTCTGGAAGTAAAAGTTACCAAAAAACTTATCTACTTCTGGAAGTCAAAGCTACCAAAAAACTTATCTACTTCTGGAAGTAAAAGTTGTCAACAATGTGTCACCATTATCCTAAAATATTTGCACTAAACGGGTGCAAAGTTTTATACGGGAAGAAAAGTATTATTATATGAGTCTGTTGTGTCCCACTGAATAAAAGTAACGAGTGAAATTTAACCCCGGACACAGTTTTGAAGCGCTGGGAGGTAGGTATATAAACGGAGAGTTTTTGGTTTAGCACAGTTATCACAGAGATTTTAGATTTTATAGCAAAAGTAAATCTCAACTTTCACCAAAATACCGTCATAAAAGTCTGAAAACTCAATCCATTCAGCTTTAGCTTACCGTAAGCTTTTCGCAGACCCAAAAGCTGTGACCACACATCCGAAATATCTCGATCTCGACGTAAATGATAAATAATTGGGTGCAGATCACGAAAACTGATTAAGTTAATGTTACAAGCGAAAAAAAAATATGGGGTGGGTTTTATGAATTAGTTTGAAGGAAACAAGTTTGATATTGTCAGAAGTTCCAAACTCATAGATCTCACAGATGATATGACTTTGTACCTTCTTAACTACGTAAAGCAAGTTTTCTTCTGAAGTATAAATAAGTTAGACAGCAGCCATAGCCAGCAACTATGGCAATTATGGTAAATTTAATTTTGTTAGGTGACTTATGTTGTCGACTGTAGGTACGAGCATGCAACTTCAGGCAACGTTTCTGCAAGGCCACCGAGGCGAACCTGAAAGCAAGTGTTCTTGGAAACATCAGTCTCGCTTTTGTTCCTTAAATGATTAATTCTGTGCTCTAGCGTCCCCAGGAGCTATGCTCCCGACTTCTGAAAATCAGATAATCTGATCCGGTAATCTGCTGTCAAGTCTCATGAACTATTGTGACTATTTGATCGAAATAGTAATAGCTAATGAAAGCAGTTATTATTTATTTATTCATTCATTCACTAGTACATACGTATACATTTAAGTTGCATAATCGTTCCAATAACGTTCCCACTGCTGGGACACAAGCCTCCTCTCTGCGAGAGGGAATAGGCCGTAATCCACCACGCGGGCCCGGTGCGGATTGGTAGATGACACATGTTTTCGAATTTTTGGTCGAGGACGTGTAAGTTGATGCAATCATAAACTCATTGGAGTTTTACTGTGCCCCAAAACCATCGAACACATAATTAAGAGGATTAAAACAACTTAAGCCCAAAAATATTACAACGAAGGTATTAGTGAAAGAAGTATGGTGCAGATGGAGCAGCTGGTGGTCCAGTGAGTGGTACCTCCCGTGACTTACGAGTTGTAGGTCATAAGGTTCCAACTTAGACAGGCGCCTTACTTTGTATAAATTATTTCACCACCACTGTTCTCTAAACGGTGAAGGAAAACCGTCCTAGAAAATCGAAGATATGTTATCAACCCGCCTTGAGCCGGCGTGGTAGATTAGAGCCTACGAAGAGAGGAGGCCTGTGTCCCAGCAGTTGCTACATTATAGGCTGATGATAATTTATATTATTTTTTTACTAAAATAGTTATCTACTACTAGCGAACATCGGTGACCGATCTGAACGTCCTTAAAACAAAAAAAATGTGGAGGAATGTGTTTGAAATTGATGCAGGTTGTTCCTAAGAGTATGTTTTTAACAATAGTTTATTTTCCTATTTTTTGACTTGACAATGGTTTTGACAACAGGTGAAATAGGCTTTTAGGTACAAAAGGCAGTACCTATTTATATAGAAAGTTAAATGTGTGTTGGTAATTAAGTGGTCCATTTGCGTGCAGCTTTTGCTAAGCAAGTTAAATTAAGTTGTTAAGTTAATTTGGTAGTCGAGTTAGGTTAGGTTTCATGTAATGTAGCTATGTTAGTTGTTCCGAATGCGGTTACCGATTGCATTGTAATTAATTTACTTGGGAAACACGGTTAATATTCAATTAATGCTGTTTGGGTGCGATTGATATAGGCACTAAACCTTGATTTACACTAATATACTGAACAACTAATATAGTAATGTTTGGTCACTTCAATTAAACTGTTGAAGTGACTAAATCTTACAACAAAAATTTAGCAAAATTACTTTTGTGTTGTTTTTCTTCCATTATCATTTGTAATGGTTTCCTTTCTGATTGATCATTTCTATTTTGTTTCCTGAAATTGATTTACGCTTATAGCTTCTGGTTGCGACTTCGTCCGTGTAAAATTTATTTTTACCCCGACCCACCCCATCGCATCGCCTGCCCGCGCTATTACTTCGTTTTTGCTAAGCGTTATTTCTCTTTTTCTTTTTGCTCGGCTCCTTAGGGTCTGGCAGGGCGTGATGTTAAAAACCTTCTTCAAGAATTGGGCTACCAAATACAGGAAGATTTTTCAAATCCGATCGGTATTTCCAGAGATCAGCGCGTTCAAACAAACAAACAAGCTTATATCATGCGACTCTTAATAGCCCAGCGGGGCTGGTGAAACCGCGGGGCACAGGTATATAAATAAAGGTATATAAATAAATAAATATAAATAAAAGTCCAGAACTTGAGATCGTATTTTTGACCACTGGCGAAGTGAGGGTGACATATAGGTACACCTCTGCCTAAGCCTTTGGGGAATACAGTCGTGATGTTATGTTGCTATTTTTGACAGCAACCAATTGTCAAGTTTTTGTTCATTGTGCAAGGATACACTACCCATCGGGTAGGTAATGTTAAACTTTACTAATGGTTCATTAACACTCAGATTACAAGACGGGCGAAACATCCTGTTTCCTAATTGAAGGATTTATCTTTTTTTGCCTCTTGGGTATGTGATATATTATCTTTGGAGCTTTATTTTTGGTTTCCATGTAAACCTCCTAAAAGCCTACAGAAGGCCAATTCTCGTAATTTAAAACGTTCAAAATCTAGTCGCAGTCTCATCTCGGCGACAAATAAACGTCAAAAAATTGTCAAAATGTAGGGAAATTAGAGGTATTTTTGATAGATTGAGACTGAGATCAGACTGTGAACGTTCTTAAAGTTACGAGAATTGCCCGTCAGGTATGTTCAGAAACAATATCGAATTCCGAATTAATGTTGACATTCGAATTCTAAACAATTGTCGGTGTTTTGTTTATCTGAAGTATATTTTTATCATTAGGTAAGGGCTGATTTTTCCAACGCTAGGTAACTTTATCGGAGGAATAATTTTGAATTTTTGACAGTTTTCCATACAAAAACTGTCAGACGTCAATTTTATTCCATGAATAAAAATTATCGGTCGATTGAAAAATCAGCTATGTAATGTAAAAGGGTTTATTTTTGGATTCCTTTTCTAAAAATAGTCGTGAAAAGCATGATCTTCGTAGCTTCTTAAAAATAATTGGATCACGCAATATGAACATTAGGTACACGAAGCAGTTCGGTTTCTTACAAATTGTGTTTTATTTATTGAGGTTTTTAGGGAGATTTTTTTTCTCAGGAGCCGGCTGCTGTCTGGATTTGTGCCTGATTGATGGCATGACTGTTCTATAGTATACCTCTGCCTAACCCTTCGTGAATACGGGCATGATGTTATGTGTTATAGATAAATTGTGCAATGTTTATTTATGTAATTACATACAGGAGGTACAAGGAGTAACTCGAAGGCTCTATTAAATAAGAGTCTTTCAAAGACTCTTATTTAAGAAAAACTGTTGAAACTCGTAATAAAATTAAAATTATAACTTCTTTTATTCCTATTAATCGTACTATCCTACTAATATTATAAACGCGAAAGTTTGTATGGATGGATGGATGGATGTTTGTTACTCTTTCTCGCCAAAACTACTACACGGATTTAGATGAAATTTAGCATAAGTACATATAGTTTATAACCAGGATTAATTAAGATAAATAAGATATAATATACTTTTTATCCCGATTTTCCCACGGGATCAAACTCAAACTCAAATTCAAATCATTTATTTAAAAAAATTATTCCATTTACAGGCAATTTTGAATTGTCAAAATTAAATAGTTGTCAGTCAGTTAGTCAGAAAGTTGAAACTAGTTCCCCATTCCAAAACATAGATCTCTATGGAGAAGAACGGTCAAGAAACTCCAAGGACACTCTTTTAAATCAAGATATTATTACAAAATCCTGAGTACATTATTGTTATTGCTTCTATATGTGAGAACAATGTAAAAAAGAAACAATTTAAAATATAAAATAAAAAATAAGCCCTGGCAGATGACCAGTCTCAACCGACGGCGCCCGTTCACAAACATGACGCGTGGATCAGCACCACCCAGCTCAACCATTCTGTAGGGAACCGAATGATCCAACACACGCGCCACCACCAGTGAGACATTTAAGTGAGCATGACATATTCATAACTATGGTTTGAAATTTATTTAAGAGATGAGAAAAACAAAAAAACATACTACCAATCAGGAAGAGGTAGGTATTTAATATTGAAGTATTAAGAATTAAATCTTGATTGAATAAAAAAAACACTAAGTTCGTAATGTCAGAAATATTTAAAAAAAAGTATGTGTTTAATGCATATTTTAAATTTCTTCTCATTTAGTTGAAGAATATCGAGTGGTATTTTATTATAACATTTTAATCTTATTTATATTTGATCGAAACTTATGCGGGTAACACCGCGGGGCGCAGCTTGTTGATAGTAATATTAAAATGATAATTTCCTTTTAATACCGTAACAAAGGAAAACCGTCATCTTGACAAGAGCTAAACCGTTGACATTGAAAAAGACTCGAAAGATTAATTAGATAAATTGCGTTGAAAGAAGGGATTTAGGATAATAACCGACTTCTTACTTTGTTTAAAAATTCATGTTTATATATCCCAGTTCTTTCCCCCAACTTGAATGAAAGTAACAGACGGTCTTTGTAAGTAATCCCTAAGGAAACTTTTACGGACACAAAAGGCCGTATTCAATGTGTTATTCAAGGGTGAATTTTCGGACTAAGGTAGAGTTTTCTACCTGTGTGCCAAAATTCGGCCAAATCTGTTAAGCCGTTTCGGAGAGATTTAGTAACAAACAGCAAACTTAACTAATTTATTTATTACAGGCGACAATGGCCCATAGATATAAATACCTTAACCTAAACTTGTTCTTGAGCTGTTCTGTGGTACTTGTCCGCGGAAGCGACGGAACACCACGTCCTGCAGCCAGAAGTGTTCTTCCATTACGACGGGCAGATCGCAATTCGGTACGCACTCCACGGACGCCTTGAAGTTGACGTTGCGGTACCCTCGACGAAACCAAACTAATTTGTAATTAGTTTGGTTGGATGCAGTGTTCATTTGTCTCTTCGTGGCTTTTTGCATTAAGATATATCTGTATACTAGATACACTTGCTTTCTTTAGGGTTGCTGATGTTCTGCAGCTATACCAAGGTGTTACCGTTTTTTTACAATTACTTTTTGAACGTAATACAAACTGCTAAAGTACGGTCAAGGAGCGATAATGATAAATCATTTTCAAACAAATTCCTTTTCCACATAGCCGGCGCATGTAACCATTTCGAACTGTCATTTTCATTTAAAATGTTGACGATGACGTAGTCGGAAAAATAATAAGGTGCAAGTAAAAGTTTACCTTAAGGTGCCATATTAATTCTTGACTGTATAAAATCAATCTGCCTGGCCTTTTTCCTAATATATTTGGGTTGGCTTCCAGCCTATTTTTATTTATTTATTTAGGTTAGCCAACAATTATTTACACAATACATTTAACGAATCATTTCCTGATACATTTATAAGTGCAAACAATTACTTACAGGCTAACACAACATGCACCATTAATGGTTTTACTTATTTCAAAGTCACAAAGGATATTTACAATTATGGTTATTGAATTTTTTTTTTGGTAATCCATGCATAACAATAACAATAACCTTCTAAATAATTAAAAAATAAAAACAAATTGGTAGTCAACATTAACATAAAAAAAATACAATTTATTCAAATAAATAATAAAATAAAATTACATTAACAGTGAGATCATTAATTGTGAGAATAATGCTCGATAATTATTTTATAAAATTTTCCGATGCTGTCATGGTGTATATCCGTAACATCGCTCCAAATGTTTAAATTTTTACACATGCGTAAAATGGGTGAGTTAGCACCCAGGACCGTTCTGCGCAACGGTGGGTATAATGGCGTGATAGGATTTCGCGGATATCGGGCTGGGGCACGAAATTTTAGGAGACTCAGTAGGTTTGGGCAGTCAATTTTATTTCTAAGCAACTTATAGAGGAACAAGGCAGCGACAAACTTCTCTTCGTGTTGATAATGAGTGCATTTTAAAATATTTGAGAAGAGTATTATAGGAGATCAGCTGTTTACTTTTTCCTCTGTCTGTCTAACCGGATGCAGATGAATACTAGTATTTTCCATGGAGCGACTGCCTATTTGAACTTCACAACCCATTTACTGGGTGACATCATACTCCTTGATAAGACTAGTTGTCAGACTTTTGCGCTTCTACCCGTAACGACTGTCAAAAATCAACGAATGACAGCCGGGACGGCGGCGGATGGGATGGAGGGGTCTTGATCTGTAATGGATGGTCACCCATCCTCGAAGACCGCGGTAAGCGTAGCTTAACCTTCGATCGATCCGTGCGGCTGTTATAATTTAGCCACGAGCTCCTTGTCTATACATTTGTGTTAATTTTATCACTCAACTTTGGCCAAAAGTACCCAATAAAATAATACCAACGGCTTATTCTTTGCTTACATTCTTCTAACACGATTTAGTGTCTGTTTAGTAAAGGTAAAGGACCATGGCTTCTCTTCTTTAGTTCGTATCAAGTTGTTGATTAAGTTGACTGTACACCCTACGGCAATTTACCGATCTCCGGGGCGTCCTAAAGCGCAGGCCACAGCGCCAGCGGGCGGGCGGGCGGTCGAGCCGAGCGAGGCATCGTTTCACATCTTTTCATACTTGGGTTCACACCGCGAACTACAGAGATAAGCTACCGAAGTATGAAAAAAGGTGAAACCGCCCGCCCGTCAGCTGGCGGTGTGGCCTGCGCTTAAACACCGCCATTGCTTAGGATTTTCACACAAGTTACGGTGATTGTAGTTTGTCGCAAGCGCGGCTTAGGAGCAGTGGTGGTGGGCGGTGGCCCAGTGGTATCGGCCGCGTCTTACGAGTTGTAGGTCGTGGGTTCGTACCCAGCCAGGCGCTTTACTTTGTGTAAATTTTTCATCACCACTGCTCTCAAAACGGCGAAGGAAAACATCGTGAGGAAACCGGCATGTCCTAGAACCAAAAATTCGAAGACATGTGACAGGCCTGTTGGTCTAGTGGTTAGTGACCCTGACTGCTATGCCGGAGGTCGTGGGTTCGATTCCCACCCAGGACAAATGTTTGTGTAATGAGCACGATCATTTGTTCTGTGTCTGGGTGTAATTTATCTATAGTATTTATATATTTAGAAATATATAAGTATGTTTATCAGTTGTCTAGTACCCATAACACAAGCTCTGCTTAGCTTGGGACTAGATGGCGTTGTGTGATAGTTGTGGAATATTTATTATTATTATTATTATGTGACATCTACCAACCCGCACTGGGCCCGCGTGGTGGATTACAGCCCACTCCCTCTCGAAGAGAGGAGGCCTGTGTCCCAGCAATGGGAACATTAAAGGCTAATTATGTGGCTTAGGTATACGTATTATTATAAAGGGGTCTACTTACTTATACAGGTAGGTATACGATTTATTAAATAATATATAAGGGTAAAGTTATGGTTATTATTATCGGATGATGTAGTGCCGTTTAAGCCGAAGGCACCTTCATATTCTCGGAAACCTACTCGTACAGTCATGAGCAAAACTATGTATACACTCGGCTTTATTCAAAAGCGATTTACTCATTTATTTTTTAATTATATTTTATGTTGTTACGAACATAGCATTTTCGAACCCATAGGTTTATGTAATGTGTCGTATTTTAACGAAGCATTCGTTATTTCACGAAAAAATCGCAATTGAAACTTGCCAAGTGTTGACATATTAGTGCTCGTGACTGTACCTACCTCCGCTATCAACTTTGCGCTGGATATGCTTGCTCAAAAACACCATGAGCTCCTGCTCTGGCTCTGGGTAGTGAACATAAAAGATTTTTTAAAATCTTTTTATAGGCTTGAATACAAAATACAGAGCAGATAGGTATAATATCCCTTCACCAATTTCCAGTTTTTATGTTGAAAAGTTGAAGTTGAAAAAAAGGTGTTCGGTCAAATTCCAAAGAAATAGCACCTAAAAATCATATAGGTACATATGATTCTTAGGTACTTCTATGAAATATACGGTAAACAACACACGGATGGTAGGTAAAAAATAAAAAAAATCGTTTATTTCATCTGCAATATGAGTATTGTTGGCCAAAACTTATTTATTTATTTGTTTTATTTTATTTATTTAACTTTATTTATTTATTTATTTAACTTATTTATTTATTTATTACTGTAATTGCCCGTGACATCACAGCGGGCCCTATCAGAATACCAGCGCTGCGACATTTATTTTTTAAATGTCGTAGCATCATGCTGAGATAGGAGCCTTTTGGCCTCGTACAGGACTTTCTGTTTCATTTTTATTTTTGTTACTTTATTTTTTATTACCTTTTATATAATTTGGTATTTTTACCTACTTTTTTTTATATAATTTGAGTTTTTTATTTTTATGTTTGTTTGTGTTTAGTTTAGTTTTATGATCTTCCTGTGCGAGTCGCAATAAATACTTTTTCTTTCTTTCTTTCTTTCAAACTAGGCACCGCCTGTATCTTGGGCACCATTACATAGGTGCAAACTTTGATAATTTTAGACAAAATAATTAAAATTGAAATTGGCTAGAGTCATCGAGACTGAGAATTTAAATATAAAAGATAAATAACACTTGGTATCATTTCCGTTTATACACCATTGAATAGGTATAACATTTTGATAATTTTTAAAATAAATTAATCTAAAAGTTGAAATTGGCTACAGGTACGTAGACTTATTTTCTTATTCTACCCAGTTCAGAAAAGTTTTAGTTTGATAGATACACAATACTAACTTAGTTACTTGTGTTTAGAGTAGAGCCTCGATTAATTCGAGTGTCGGCAGCGGGACTAACCACGGATTAACTCCACCATTAACCCGAATCAAAGCTGTTTTGATTAGGGTAATAGATAGCCGTTTGTGTGGTCGCTAAGTACTTATTATGGCTTGGACTATTAGTTTCCACTTTGAAATTGGTATAGTTTTGGTATTGTTGTGGTAGTGGTCATTATAAGGTTCATAATTCATCAGGAATCGTTTACAGTTAAAATTCGATATTCCCAACGTGATGGGTATCGATAACTATAAAAAAAAAAAGATGATTTTTGAGGGGGTCAGCGACCACTGTATTTACTTGAAGTATGAGTTGAGAAAATCTGTTTTATTTTGTTTTATCGTGTCTATACATTGATACTTATCATATCGGTGAAGTTTACAACAAAAAAAAAACGATTTATTAAACTGATATTTCAAGTACTACTACTTGCGATCGATGACTCCACAAAAAAAGTAATTTTATTTTTGTTTTATCATTTTTCTATATTGATACCCATAACGTCTGCGGAGTTTCGCTAGCTAATTTGACCCGTATATTTGTTTTATTATCCCTATGCAGCAAGGACTTTTGTTTTATATTTGAACTTAAATGCATGATTGGTTTTGTCATGAGTATTGTGAAAAGCAATCAAATTAAAGATTACTTCTAAATCAAGATGGTGGACAGTTCCCTGTAGTAATTACTGGTGATTACAACAGGGAACTGTCACGTGATAGCAGGCGCGGTCCCCCAATGTAAAAGCTGCATCCCTGAACCTCAATAGCATAAGTAATGTGGAGATGGACATGTCCATTAATGTTAACATAACGCCACGCCTTTAATCCCGGTTAGGCAGAGGTGTACGTACAGTAGTACCTACACCCGCATTTTATGTTTAAGTCCCATGTCATAGGAGGCAAGCCTACTCTAACCTACCACCCACGCTGCTTCTGAGAAATTCCTGATGAAAAAAACCTAATAATACTTTACCCGACCTAGGAATCGAACCCAGGATCTGATGCTCAGCAGTAACGCTTGCGACCACTAAACCAACGAGGAGGTGTACCTACCTCCCTAAAAATATTCCCCCCAAATCTTGGGCTGCGACCGCGCCTGACGTGTGTACATGGCAGACATTGTAATACAATCCCTTCGCTATGTGTGTTAATTATACTATATTCACGGATTGCGGGAGGCCCATTTGAATATATCTTTGGGTACAATCATAATCTTGTCATGTAACAGTTGTTCACATAGAGATTTGTGATAACCATAATCCCCTTTATTCATAAACGTTGCTTATAGTTAAGTAGTGATTAGCGACTGTTTAACCATACATTTTTGACGTTTAAACATCACTTAACTTCAATGTTTTGTCTCTGTATCACCCTAAGGTTGACTGGTAGAAAATGCCTCAGGCATTAAGTCCGCCTTTGTACTTGTGTACTGTGTGTATTTTTTTTACTTGTGTATAAAGTTTGAATAAATAAATAACTTTAATCATCGTTTATAAATAAGCACCAATAAAACAAAAAACCATATTATGTATTATGATTATTATATTATTGGTAGGTTTAAGAAACCATAAATCTTGTATGAAAAATGCCTCTTCATTATTTTCACCGACGGTTAGTGGTTGGTATCAATTATTGGTTTTAATCAACAAAAGGAGTTACAAAAGAAAAAGTTGAACAGTAATCGCGTCGCCAACATATAGTAGAAGCTGTTTCAATATTTGATTACGCGGTCACCGCCCGCGCTGTTATCACTTCCCGTAGTGAAATAATCTGCTAAGGCATGGATTTATAATTATTATATCGTAGTTTTAATTAACTACAAAAAGTTCTTTGAGATTTATCAAAGACCGGGCCTGTTCTGTGTGTGTTCTGAGAACATGTTTATTTTGAGATTCAATTAATAAAATTCTCTGACAGTTATTATTTCTATATCCAGAATTACACAATCTTGTAGTTTTAGCGATGTTAAAAGCGGGCTCGGAAAAAATAGATCTCTTGATTATTTTTATTAGTAAACTATTTATACGTAGTATGAACTAGCTGAACGTTATCTAGATTCGTACGTTTGTTAAAATTAATCGAAATCCGATTATGTAGAGTAGACGTTAACTATTTTCAGCACGTTAGACAAACTACTGAAGAAGTAAGGAGAGTATCAATTAATACTGTTAGTATACCTACTTTATCTATAGCAACTAGACGTCTATGTAAGTAATAGTATGTTCAAACAAAACCTACTTTTTTGTTAGGCGTATCTTGGGTTTGTATGAAATATGTACCTACAAGGGAATATCAAAGAAATCTGACGCCGCATGAAGTTTGCCGCATGTCGAAAGTAGCATTTTTGATGAAATCGTGATTCACAACATTTATGTTAGGATTAAGGTCCCAATTAAAGAAATGACTAAAACGCCGTTTTTTGTTTTTTATATCTACATCAATAAATAAAAAGAAAGTCTAACTCAAGAACGGCTACACTGATTTTTATGATATTTGATTTGTTGGATTTGTCTTCGCCCCGAATAGCAGAATAACAATTAAAACATGGGAAACATTAACGAAAAAAAAAATCTGAGTCGGTAAGAAGTCAGGTCAGCTAGTAGCATATACATTTACAATACGTACCTAATAGTATATAGTAATTAAAATTCTAGATTGCAACTATACGCAATCAAATTAATTACCGACATGTGCCGTACGTAATTGAAAGAAGCAAAAGCGTAACATTGAACTCTTAGGAACAACAGTGTTAACAGAGATCTGTTATGTTAAATGGGCTATAGTTTAGTTGAGCGGGTAGACGGCAAGCGGCGCGCGCGCAGCTCCAGTGCGCCTCTAGTCGTGAACGCGTTGCCTCGATCTCGATATCTGTTGTGGTGTTGTACTTGTTATCACCGAGCATCTATGTTGTGCGTATCTCATAAACAGCTGAACGTTTGAGGTAAGATTTGTTTTATATTACTGAACTGTTAATCAATAAATTGTAAGTCAGAAATATGGGTTTATAACCGGTTTTTTCGACTTACTGAAATATCCAGTTATCTATGTAGGTTTAACTTGATGAGTTGAATCTACCTAGCATCAATTAAAAACAAAAGTTAATTTGTTTCTAAAATAATTAAATAAACTTAATTATTTTTAAGACTCATAGGTAACGCTTTTGAATCTAGTTTCTTAGTTTAAAAAGTATCCTTAAAATAATATTTGTGAACAGAGAATGGACAGCAGAATACGATGTCTTCAATAATTTAATTTATAATTATCAAGATGCTTTCCAGTTACTGAAAAGTCGTGGTTTTTAGGGTTCTCTGGACGCTTCTTGAATAATCACATGTGCAAAATTATCTATCCGAAACCAACTTGATAATTTAACCACGGCATATAAATTTTTTTCATCAGCGTCATTAAAAATATAATTAAGTAATGAATTTAAATTAACTATAAACGTAGCTCAAGAGGTCGCGAATTTCGTGCAGCTGTGTTCACAATGTAGTTATAGTTGCTTATTCTAGAACATTAAAAAAAAACAGGTTTTAAAATATTTCTCATAAATTAAAAATCGGAAGAGATAACAAACAATTTCTTGCATGATAATAGCTTCTATTTCGTACAGATATAAATTGTTTAGGTTCGCACAAGGTCATAGAAAATAGTTTTGACGATTTCTAGGGTCAGCTGGTCCCATTATCTGTGTTTAATTAGAACACATTCTCATTAGAATCCGACAATGTACTACATAAGATGATCAACATTAATTGTTTTTTTTTCTGATAACATATAAGCTGACTTTTGATACATTAATCTACAGAAACATTGTGATAATAGTGTCTGGCTTTTGTATAATAAATGGAATATGGTTATCGAAACTATTGGGATGTTTGTATTGAAAGTGTTTAATGCAAACATCACGATATTTGCGAAGACCTAAGTATTATAGAAAGTTGTATAAAGTCTAGGAAATCCGATGTTGTGGGTTGAGTGGCCACGTAATTATAAAAAAAAAACATTTCTAACTAAGCAATTACAATTATTATATTTTATTAACTATTTGTATAATTACTTAGTTATTCATTTAATTTAGTATCTAGTGTAAATAGTTAGTTATGTGAAATATTGTAAAAGTTATTTAAGTAAACCAATAAACACAAAGGAATATTGAAGGATAATAAATGTACTTCTCAACGTAGCCGTCAAAGTTTTTGGTAAGACTTCTAACTATGTACATATTAGTCTATTATATTTAATTCTCCCTTATTCCTCACATTGCATAGCACATTTAGCTCAATGTGTCCATCACAATCAATTGCTTGTTATAAAAATTCTGCAGGTGATTCAAAGTTTTTAGGGGCTCACAGTTTACGAAATGTTGCGGCTGGCTACGGTTAGGCAACGGTAAGTTTTAAGCCTTTGAAATACTAGTAGAAGGGTTCCAAATTATTCCAAAAGGAACGTTAGAATTTGCCTTTAATACAATGATTGAATATATTATTTAATACCTTAGAACTGTGGAGTGTTTAAAAGGTATACTTTTAGACAAACGAGAAAATGTAGAGTACCAGATTATTTACATATATTTCTAAGGACCTCATAGAATCTATACTATACGAAATCATATTATAATTGCGAAAGTAACTGTATACTTATCTGTCTGTCATCTTTTCACGTCTCAACCACTTTTACAGATAGGTAGCCTGGGATCTGGAGAGGCCATACGCTATTTTAATCCTGGATCACAGACAAAGTCGCGGACAACAGCTAGTATAATATAATTCTGCTATCTCACAGATTCCCAGAGTCCAATTGCTAAAAATCTGAACAGAAATAATATAATAGTGGGGCACTTAACTTCTATTATGGCACTTAACACCGGACAAGGGTTAAACAAATTAGAACATTTAATTTATTAAACAGATAAAAGGGCCAATTGTATAATAAAAAATAGTGTTTTAAGACAGATATAACGATGTTAAAAAATAATTTTAAACAGCTGTCGCATTAGTTTCTAGACTTGTAAATATAATTCTTAATATGAATAAATAAATAAATATTACCCCCTAAACGCACAGTTAAGTTGCAACCAAAATAAACTTTCAGATTTTCGAAACACTCACCACACTAACAATATATACACCTCACCAAATTACTGAACATTTTTTATTAATTTTTTTTTTCTTGTTTATAAATTGTATTTTCCGAAATTGCTATTTTTAGATTCTGTTATTTTTTATTTAATAACTTAACTTTGTCTCTCATTTTGTAGCTTGCTGTATTGATTACTATAAACATTTTTATAACATACATATTTAACACGTGCTGTTATAAGTCAACCATCTATGACGGGGATCGGAACTGTTTCTCTTAAACACAGGTTATTTGGTAACCTCTAGTTTGGCATAAAAATTACCTACTCCGCGTTTATTAACCCTTCGTATCCGCCTGAACGTGGATCCACGCGAGACACAATGGCTTTTTAATTGTTTCTGTAATTACGGAATTCAATTCATGAAAGTAGTAATTAAGGAAACTTTAATAGGTATTGCTCTACACCAAAAAAGAAAAGAAAAGAACGTGTACGTATATAAAATATAATCCAGTAGTCTGTTATTTTTTTTTTAAAGTCAACGATATTTAAAAATTCTGTACCGGTTTCGTTTTAGATTCTTACAGTCATTTTATCTGTTTTTTCAATGGACATGACGTAAACAAAGCGTTGCGAAACTAATTGATCAATGGATTGGGCCGTGAAAATGGACGCTGATGTGCAATTAATAATTGTTATAATCCTATCAGTACTCCTCTAAATTTTCCGCCAAACTCGCTGTTGCCAACAGTATTGTAATACTAAAATAAACTTGTATATACTTCACTCATTCGCCAAAACATTAGTTGATTGCACTTAAATCAAATATTCAATATTTTTCGGAAGATACTGTTTTTGTTGGCGCGCCATTTTGATTTGTTTAAAATAAATATTTGAGTTTAAGTACAGTCACGATCGACGGTCGTTATCATCACTTAGATAGTTTATGAGACTAGATTTTATATACTTACATGAGTATAAAAATAGATTATAGTATTCTTTAGTAACCTTAAACTTGGAACTGTATCGCTCAACTCTCAAGAACGAAACTAGCATGAACGTATTACGCAATTATTTGAACACCTGGATCATTAGCTTCATATGTTCTCAGAATAATTACGGTACATACGGTAGGTACTAGGTAGAAGTTACGCGATTTGCAATCATTTTTTAGTTAAACTATGTTATGAAATCTCATTTAGAGTTAACGTAACCTAGACTAGCATAGCTTTTGGTTTAGTTTTTTTTTGCCTTTGTGAGACCAGAAGCTTTAAATAATTAATTAAAAGCGGACAAAATTAACGTCGTGCTGCTACACGCGACTCTGGTGTTTTTAGCAGTTCATGCAAAAAGTTTCGTACCCTCAAATTTCCTTTTGCAGCTGCAAAAACTTTAATGCAAACGTCTGTATGTTTGGAAAGTTTAAGAACAGTCCTATAAGTTTTAATGTATTTCATGAAGATCACGAATTGTAAGTTCTAAATATTCCATTTCAGTCATTTGCATCGTCTTCAAGCACGATGTAAATGTTGTTTTGCGTTTAATTTTATGTTCTCATTTTAACTGTCTCCTTTAGAAGCTTATGCCTTATAGATATTTCAAATACAAAACTCCGTCTGGAAGAAAATACGAGTAAATTTATATTTTGTGGCCTCTTACGGCAAGCTAACATAAGCCCAAAGGGCAGGTGGTCCGGCATCGATATATAAGGAAACAACCAAACCATCTCAAACACCGTATATTTATAAATATAAATCTAAAGCAATAAAAGGTGAACCTTAAAAAACTAATTTACCTTATCATTAACAAATCAGCTAGGTGAATATAGCTATATCTTAATATTGCCAGCCAGCTAAAATTTCAGCAGAAAGAGCTAGGGTCGTGGGGAGTTGGAGATAAAAGTAACTTACCTTCGCAATGTAAACTACAAGCAGGGTAGTATTAGGTACCTACTTCCATTATCTGAGTTCAAAACTGTCTGCAATGGTACATATTTCGATCATCTCATCGCATAACTTTAATCAACATTGGCCTTATCGGCTAGAGGAACGTGGGCTATTGGAACTTTGCAAACACTAGCTCAAAAGTTAGCCGTTATGAACGAACGTCAAAGTGCCCAGTCGTCCATCGAAGCGTTTTAAGGTTAGCTTTGATGACGGTTGTGTTTGTGTGTGTAAAACTGACTTTATCAGGAACTCATACGTTCAGTGGGAAGTATTCAACTTCAAAAACAAGAATAGGTACTTCATGAAGTTAGGGTAAACGGGGAACATACCTACATAACAGGGAGTGAAGTAGTCATAAAAATGAACAGCCTTTTACTATGGACTGACTTCAAATAATGGAAAAAACTTCTGCTGTTCTCTACATTGTGCCGAGTTATGCAAACATAAATGTATGGAGCAGCTGATTTTTTTTTCCGCGATTCCAATGGGGGTCTCTTTGTAAAAGTGGTTCATTTTCATGAGTACCTACTACATTTCTTTCAAGAATAACCCTCGTTCAACCTAACACCCTGTACAGAAAATAGTAAAATCAAAATCAAAGTCATTTATTCAAATTAGGCTGAGAATCATCACTTTTATATACATGATGATAAAACGTTCGAACGTCAAAATTACAAAAGACAGTCCCCTAAAGACTCCCGCCCTTCACCCTAGTGCTATTGCTGGGAAGAAGAAATGGCGCAACAAACTCCCCAGCAGCACACCTGTCTGTTCAGTTAGAAAATACTTGATACTTGATTGTATACAAATCTAGGTGATAATACTAAGTGATGTAATGTAACAAACTATTCCGAGAATAACAGTTTCCTGGTAATATTTTGATAATTCGAAAACCACAAACATTCCGGGAGCGAAGCTGCGTTTAGCGGGAAATGGCTAAAGCCGTATTTATGTGAATAATCAAACAAATGAAAGAAAAACGTGAATCCGTGAATCTTATTCGAAATCCAACAAAAAGATTTCGGGTACCGTTGGATATAACGATTTACTTTTATCTAGGAG
The DNA here is from genome assembly GCA_947507525.1 of Apamea epomidion. Lineage (NCBI taxonomy): Eukaryota > Metazoa > Arthropoda > Insecta > Lepidoptera > Noctuidae > Apamea > Apamea epomidion. The sequence continues at coordinate 10,652,918 of OX382228.1, read as the reverse complement.
CACTGCGATTTTATTTCTGCTCTTAGTCAAGTCGAAGAAATTCGCTCGTTTGCCAAGATTACAGTTTACCGGTTTCCTTTAGAATGGTTTCCAATGAAGAGACGAAGTTCTCACTGAATCCCTTCTACGTCACGGCCGCTGATTCATTTAGGTACTTACTTCGTGTTATTTAACTTTTCTAAGTACTTAGGTACTGGAGTTAGGTTCAGGCTTATTTTTGGTCTGCTTCCAATTATCGGAATTGGCTGATTTAGTTATAGCTCTCCGTATGTTGATTCTTGAAGAGTTTTTGAAGTTTATAATAGGCTTCTTTTTCTGTATTCTGACTTTTAAAATACCAATTTGTCAATTCTTTAGATAACAAATGTAGTTGGATGGAGTATGTAGGAGGTATATGTCATTCCTCCGATACAAAAAAACAATAGTTACAATTTTGTTTTCATTATATCTGTAACCTGGCTAGTCCTTCGTCTGTCCTACGTCCAAAATTGACGGCACGGTTGGCGCAGTGGTTAAGCGATTGACTGCTACGCTGCGTGTCGCGGGTTCGATTCCCGCACGGAACAAATATTTGTATGACCTAAAAGTAGTTGTTCCGGGTCTGGCTGTTTGTGTATGTGAGTTTAAATGTTTGTAAACGCACCCACGATACAGGAGAAATTCCTAGTGTGGGGCAACGTTTTTTTTTTTAAGAAAAAGAAGAAGATAAACGAACTCACTAAACAATAAACATTTATACATAAAAGTTTAAAAACTAATGTATTATACAAACACTAACGCTGCTCATGTAATTACATAGCTAAACAAACACGATCGTTTATACAATGACGTTGAGTTTAGGCAAACGGTCTGACTGTAGAACGTGGTTACTTTAGTATGCTAGTATGGACTTGTGTAGTTTACTAGTTTAGCACTACGCGGTGCAAATTCAAGATGGAGAAGGCGACAGCTGTCGAAACTATTGTGCTACGTCAAAGTTCCTAACTACACAGATATGGGCTAGAAATGCAATGAACAGCGGAACGCTACGTTATTGACACATGAACACATGCCTTCTAGCGGTTGAGAGTTAATTGGGAACTTGTGTTCTACCGGGACATGTCGAATACGACTGAAACAATTCACTGCATTTGGTGTGTGCTTGTTTCCACTGAAATGATTTTAGTAAGATGCTCAAGACTTATTAAATTTATTTTAAAAGAATATGTTTGGTTATCTTCTACATATACTTAAATGCCATTACCATGGGTAGCGGGATCGTCCCAAAGGGTTACCGCTGCCCTGGTACATAAAGGGCTAAGGAAGGAACACGGGTGGGTTTTAGTCAGTAAGAGTCTGACACTCCCTTCTGCTCCACCCAGAGCGGGAGGGGTCATTTGATGATTTCCCATCCTCAAAAAAAAAAAAAAAAAAATACCATTACCATTAATAAAATAAAGGTATTACGTTATTCCTAATAGAAGTCACACCATCCTTTCTGATGGTCTACCTACGATAGCACTTTTAAAACAGCGGGGTAATTGCGCAACACACTATCAGTAGGAATGGCTTTCATTTTGACAGTTCAACAACATTCATTGCGTTATTTACGTTGTTGAGCAGACACATTTTTCGTTCACATCTAGCAATGGATTAGCAATATCCTTCAAAATGATTCAGATTGAGATTTATAGTGTATTTGCGATATTAAACATATTTCTGGTTACACGAGAACCTAATTTAATTAGTTACAGTACAAAATATGTTACGTCTTATATTCTGAATATTGTATCAAAGTTGGCGGGCATGCCAAAAAGGCATGGTTCCAAGCATCATTCAACGCCGACTGAATTGTAACTTAATCTCGGCTCCACTTAGCTTTTATACCTACCTAAACCTACTAGCGACCCGCCCCTGCGGGGTGATTGCGTAAAACACTATCAGTAGCAATGGGTTTCATTTTGACAGTTCAACAATATTCATTGCGTGATTTACGTTGTTGAGCAGACACATTTTTTCGAACATATGAAGCAATGGATTAGCAATATCCTTCAAAATGATTCAGATTGAGATTGATAGTGTGTTACGCAGTTAGGACGCTGGTTCGCACTGTTTTTACGACATGATAAATATGCAAAAAGATTCTGGAATACATTTTCTAAATGATGGTGAAAACCGCATCAAAATCCGTTGCGTACTTAGTTTGGAAAAACAACTCTGCCAGACAGAAAAAAAGACGAAAAAAATTGATTATCTTATAGGTTTAGGTATATTGATTTATTTAGAAAGTATATTTACTTAAATATAAAGGAATTTTTAAAAACTATTAATGTCAATAGTATAGATTGAGTTACCAAGGTTTACCAACATTAGCCTTTTAGTGAAAATAAGGTGGAGGAGCTCCCAGGTTTCAAAGTATCGTACGTTATTACGTTTGGTTTGCTATTATGTAAGTATGAAATTGAAAAAATATCTCAAGTACAGTTGACGATGTTTTAAGGCAAAATATTGCTAAAAAAATCTACATTTCTCGAAGTTTCTTCTTCTCAATTCCTGACTAATGAAGGAAACAAATATAGTCGGCATAGACGTAGCAATTAGAAATTTATTGAAGTCGAGGAATAATTGCTAACAGTATTTAATCAGCCACCCACGAGCCTCTATTATGTTGAAATCGCAATCAAAGCCAATGATAAACCATTTGCGGTAATTACATCAATAAAATGGACGAGTTCCCAAAAATAAAGATGTCTAATTGGAAATGTTTATTATCATTGATATCTTTGTTAGACGGCGAACTTTATAGGAGCTTTTAACAACTCTTACACACCTAAATTAACTAGAAAATTATGATTGCGTACGATACGCAGTAATTTTATGGAGCATAAATTTCATTTTAGCTTGTTATAGGTAGTACAGTTATGGGAATAATTAATTTATGACTAATGTATGCAAGAGGGGTGACGGTATGGTATTGTTCTGTTCCAAGGTCTGTAGGCCTAATTTTGAAGATGACATGGAATCAATGATGCGATGTCGCAATTTTAATCAAATTTTTACGCAACTTCTGTTGTTGATTGTACGAACATTTTCATTTAGGTATTTAGCCTTCATTAACACTATGCCTACTCTACACGGGGCGACTGTGATGCAAATTAGTTTACACTTGAATACTAGTGATGAATGCGATCAGTTTCGAGAGTCATGTGTTTGAGGAGAGAGATTGGTCACAGTTTAATCGCTAACCTCAAAGATCGTGTTATCTGCCTGTGAGTCTAGCAGGTCCCTCATCTCCACTCATAAATGAAAGAACAGTTGCATGTTCATCTCTTTTGCCTTACAACTTCTTTTAAATAATGCCCGCATACTTCCAGAGTCACTGAACCAAAGTTACAGCCAACGTTAAAACTGCTAAGAATAAGCGTTCCGATTCCTTAAAGTTGTTTTATGAGTTACTTTACGATACATCGTCGTAGTTTGAGTATATCACAGTTATGTAAGTACAGGTTTATTCAATATGTTATGTATAACTTGATGACATGCTTATGTCAAAGGTCGTCTGCCGAATGTCTGGCGAAAACATGTGTATCCAAAGTACGATAGTTTGGGAAAAATATTGACTTACAACATTCTAGTCGTGTTATATGTCAAGTAGACTTTGAGCCGCAACTAATTCTTTTTGGGTTTAACTTTCAGGGAGAGGTACTAAGTTACTAACATATTTTTGAAATTGAAATAAAATGAAAAATGGTTTATTATTTTAACAAGTAAACCTTGTTAGCTAGTGATTGGAGCCTCCTTTTAAGCAGATAAGCCTGTGTTAGGAGACTCCGCTCTTCCATAACTTAATTAAGTATCTAAGTATCATCATATATTTATATAGTATATTTTTAATGCGGCTAAGTTTAAATAAGCAGTAGTTAGGCTACGGAACCTGGAAATCGTATAAGATGACAGCGTCTCAAAAACGTTTTAAATCTTTGATCCTCCAATTTTATGCAGGGAATAAACCCAATAAAATCAAATCTAAATAAACAAGGAATAAATAATGAATCGTTAGGTCGAAAGTAATTTTATCTTCCGCCTTTTGTTTTTGGCACTGTAGCTAGGGGCTGTTTGTCTTTCAACTTAGTCAAACAATTAAACAAGGTTTGATGTCTCAGCAGATTATCTTGTGGGTATTTAGTTCCGACTTCGAGTCTCGGGGGGCAGTGGAGCGCGCCGTGTGTTATGATGCGCGACCGACAGTTTGTAGGTCTGTAGGGCATAACATAACAACATACATATATTATGAGCCGACAAGTGCCTGTGATTTATTGTTATTGCTAGTATTTGTATAGTATGCCACGCCCGTTGTGTTATATCAAAAATAAATCAGATTTGAACCCAAGGTTGAAAAAAAAAATAACAGATTGGTATTCAATGGCACTGCAATTTAAAAAAAAAACCTGTTTATAATATTATTATAAACAGGTAAAATTTGTTTGTTTGTAAGTAGGGGTAATCTCTGGAACTAACAGTCGGATTTTAAAAAATCTCTTTGCGTTTGATAGCCCAATTCTTGAAGAAGGCCATAGCTTATTTAACATCACGCTATGATCCTAAAGAGCCCAGGAAAAATGAAAAAAATAGTCGGAAAGAACGCTAAGCGAAAAAGAAGTAATAGCGCGAACAGGCGACGGGATGGGGGAACAAGAAATTTTACGCGGACGAAATCACGGGCAGAAACTAGTCCTACTAATATTATAAACCTGAAAGTTTGTTTGGATGGATGGATGGATGGATGTTTGTTACTCTTTCACGCAAAAACTACTGAACGGATTTGGATGAAATTTGACACACAGATGGTTTATAACCTTTATTAAATATAGGATATAACATACTTTTTATCCCGATATTCCCATGGGGTCGAAACTTATGCGGGTGAAACCGCTGGGCACAGATAGTCTTCTATAATTATGTTGCAGGGAGTAACCGAGAGCAGTGGTGGCCCAGTAGTAACGGCCGCGACTTACGACTTGTAGGTCGTAGGTTCGAACCCCGACAGGCACTTTACTTTGTGTAAATTATTTCATCACTACTGCTCTCAAAACGGTGAAGGAAAACATCGTGAGGAAACCGGCATGTCCTAGAACCAAAAATTCGAAGACATGTGACTTCTACATACCCGCACTGGGCGCGCGTGGTGGATTACGGCCCACTCCCTGTCACCGAGAGGAGGCTTGTGTCCCAGCAGTGGGAACATTATAGGCTGGTTATGTGAGGGAGTAACCTAATGACTACAGTAAAATCAGAAACGTTAAAGACTGCTTTCATAGCGTGCCTAAATTTATTTGCCCGTGTACCACCAGCCTATAATGTTCCCACTGCTGGGACACAGGCCTTCTTTCTTGGAGAGGGAGTGGGCTATAATCTACCACGCGGGCCCAGGGACCGTGTGCAATAAACATTATTTTTATTTACCGGTGTATATCATCATCTGCCTACCCTTTTCCCAACTAAGTTGGGGTCGGCTTCCAGTCTAACCGGATGCAGCTGATCTGACCTCCACAACCCAGTTACTGGGTAATACGATACCCCTTGATAAGACTGGTTGTCAGACTTTCGGGCTTCTGACTACCCGTAACAACTGTCAAAGATCCACGAATGACAGCCGGGAACAACGGCTTAACGTTCTTTCTGAGGCACGGAGGGGTCTCGGTATGTAAAGATGGTCACCCATCCACAGACCAACCGAAGTGGTTTTAAATCAAAGATTATTGGCACAGTTAGTGCTCATTTACGGAGACGCGGGTCGTCGCGCGTCGCGTTGTGCAGCGCGGCCCGCACTAAATTCAAACATATGGCGTTGTATGAGTGCGTTTACGGAGAAGCGAATTTAGACGCGTTTGCTTGAAATGGAGCGTTTTTTGCGTCTCACGCGGCGTTTATCGCGGCGGCGCACGCAGCGGCAATTCTCGATGAAGCGATGCCCGCGGCGGAATCTTCTGCCAGTCATATTTGGAAATTTGGAAATTACCGAACGCAGACGTAGTCACCGTCACAATGGAGTACGATATGATCGGTTTTTTATTGGAAGAAAATTCAATGTTAAAAAGTGAATTATTTATATGCTCGGTTTGATTGAGTATCCCGCGTGCGCCGCAGCGTTGCCCGCTGCGTGCTTTGCTACACGCTTGAGGATTCGCCGCGGGTGCAGCGGCGGGCACCGCCATGCTTCCCGCTCCGCGTCTCTATGAACAACGTCTTATATTGCCATACGTTTGTGTTTACGCGTGCGATGATAATTGCCGCTTGACGCGCCGCCGCTCCATAAACATAAAATCGTCCGACGCGCCGCGAGACGCCACGCCGCACGCGAAGGGCGACGCCCCGCGTCTCCGTAAATGAGGCCTACGCCTTCAAGTCAATCACATCGCCAGTAAAAAGACACAGTAAGCTCGACAACCGGAAAACTAAGAGACATACCTACAAGAGAAATATCACACATGTTCACCAAAAGATTCGATTTGGGATTACCTACCTGCTACAGAAACGCGAATAAAATATCAAAGCAATATAATATTATATTCGATGGTGTATTCGAAAGATATTTTCAGCATATGATTCAACGGAGAAATATCTAAGATATCTGGGATAGTAGCACGGAAATGCCCTTTGATAGTGAACTATTTGTTATTGTTTTAATAATAGAGTTCTAGTTGTACGAGTAACATCTGTTTCACGCGATTTAATGAGAAGGTTGGTGAACCTAAAATAAGTATTAAGGGCAAGAATTTACTCATAGAATTTAAAACGGACGTGGGAACTACCGTTTTATGTAGGTATTATTATTTATACAATGCTTTTCGCCCACTGCTGTACTGTGTACCCTTATAATGTCACCCTTAACCCTAATAGATTCTAATAACTTGACTTGAGAAGAGATAGGTATGCTAAAAGAGATTCCTTTAGAAATAAGCATTACCTTTGTACGTATTTTCTGTTCCTTCCTTCTTGTCTGTTTATATGTGTGTACATAAATGGTTAAAGATATAAAACTGCAAATAGAAGAAGTAGGTGCGTTGACCTTTGCCTCGTGGCCAAAACAGCGGCTTTGTTGTTAATTTTCTTTTGATTCAATCCGGTCAACCTCCTTTTGACGGTTATCGAAAACGATGGGGTGGTTGAATTCGAAGCGTGGAACTGGCAGCTCTTGATTGACTAATTTAAATATGGAATCGAATCAATTAAAATAATGAAAGCGACCAACAAACAAGAAGCAAATCCAATAAATCAAGATTACCGCCTAATTAACCAGATTGTATTTTAATTTATTTTCAATACATTTCCAATTTCGTATACTCATTTAAATAATATAACGGTGAATGGTAATAAGTTAAATTAAGAACATATTGATTTCGCCACACGTGTCTCGCGAATGCAATTAGTTCCATATTACGGGTAAGTACGTACATTGTTTACGCACAGCTGGATGCCAAGGAAATGAATGTTACTTAGATGAGGACATAGATATTCGGTAGGTTTACATCACGGCCACCACGCCTGCTCGTAAAACTGTGATATTATGACATTACCGAACACGGCGAACACACACGTCTGCCCTGTTTATGCCACAACCTTGTGTCAATGCAGATAAAAAATCTCATTTTACACTTTTTTGGGAACTTAATTAAGGGCACGTATGAGTCGTTACCATGTACCTATGTTACGGTACAAGTTTTAATATACATTAAGCTTATGTTTGTCTCCAAACAGGTTTACTATCGTAGGTAAAAGTTAAGATAAAGTTGTCCTAAAGAGACGTCAAGTTACGCAAAACTTAGTATTTATTACTGAAACTTGGATAATATATTCTACCGTGAGTCCGTGATATTTGAATTTCTGCCTAATCAGCCTTAAATAATAATATTAATCTTCCGACGGATGCCATATTATGCTGAATCATAAGAGTTTCGCTAACGATAATGAACGTTTTAAGGCATGTGAACCTGTAATTAGTCGCTTTTTCATCAGCCTAAATGAGAACCGTTGCCGTTTTCTGCTATTTGATACATATACCATCGGCATATTTATATAAAAAGAATAATACAGGTCGAACTTTTAAAGCACATGTGTTAGTTTTCAGAATGTTTGTAGGTACACCATTGAAAAACAAATGAACTTATTTAAAATGGGTTTTAATTGTTAAGAAAACCTGTTTTTGCCCAAAACAACTGATTCTTAATAGCAAAGTAAGTAACAAAAGGCCTAGAAACCGATTCAGTAAGAAAAAAATGTTCGCTAGGATATGCAATTCAAAATAGCCAAATGTTTTCTTATAGCTTAACAATGATTGACGATGATCATTTCCTCAAAATTAGCTAAGTACCTATTGAGTGTAGGATGGCAGATAGATTACCGAAGCAATCGCTGTGGGAACAAAGTTTTTACCAGTCCGCGTTGAATGACGTTGAATCAATGACCTAACCATGAACTCAAATGTGCGGCATAATGATCTGCAGCATGTTAAGTGGGAGGTTATTAAACCATCAATCATATAGTTGAATGACTTTAGCCATAACTGAGCGAACGATTTAAAGTGAAATGAATCTCCTTTTTGTTATGACTGTAAATCTATTTTTAGGTACCGTTAAGACTTGTATTACACAGCGATGGTTATCTTTTATCTGATACCAGCGGCGCCCCGCGGTTACACCCGCAGAAGTCTCGATACCGTGAGAATAATGGGATGAAAAGTATCCTATGTCCTAATCCAGGTTATGGTCTACCCATGTCCTAAATTTCATCGAAATCCGTTCAGTCGTTTTAGCGTGAAAGCGTAACAAACAAACACATAAAAAGTCAAATCTTTTCTCTTTATAATATCAGTATAGAAGTACAAATTTACTTTTATGTTACGAGCTTTTCTACTACCAATAGTAATAGTAAGGTATACTGTCCTTTTTCCTCGAAAAAAGCCAGGTAGGCAGAAAGACGATAGCTTATGATCAGAATCTATATAAACCAGTCTTTCGTTTTCGATTTACTCAGAATGATAATGATAAGTTGTCACCTCCAATTCCTTGGCGCCTTTTCCCTCTCATATTGGAAATATAACGTTCTCGGAAACGAGGTATAGATTTCAGAGAATGTCTCGGATGTATTCTGATACAGAGTATTTTTTGTATAGGTATGTCTCGATCTCGAGCTCGTAAAGTGTCCCAGCTTTACGACATGCCTGCAATTGGCAAGAAAAACTATAACAATGTTAATAGTCAGTCAACTTTCTGCCGTGAACTATGATCAATGACATCAATGTCAATATTACTAACGTGCAAAGAATTCTCACACATCATAACAATCATTGAACCAGATGAAACTTATTCATTTTTATTGCGAACATTAACGGATTACAGTTTATTATTCCACTGTTCGTTTAACAAGACTTAATGGAACAGTTTGATATTAAAATCAAAACGAATCAAAGTGTAAAAATTTAATCAACTTTGAATGAAAGAATTCCTCCTCGGAGGCATTAGTTTTATGTTAAACTAAATGTGAACGTTTTTATGTTGGAAATACTAGAGAAAAAAGACTCTTCTATTTTCATTTGGTTATCTGTCTCCGTAACAAATGCTTTTGCATAACCAACGCTAAATTACAAATGCACTACTATTCTATTTTTTCTATTATATCCTATTCTACTGTGATAGCAAAACGAAGTTAAAACGGATATGGGAAATGGTGTGGAACAGGTGAAAGCTGCCGTATGACAGTTGAATGGGTTGGACTGGTCTGTAGGTACAATAAATCATGTAAATTGATGAGGGTGACTAACGGGAAAGCTGACAATAACGGAAAAAAATTAAAACACGCATATGTGGCTTTGTTTGTATTACGTGATTTATGTCATATTATGATTCTGTTTTGTTCTGAATTCTGAAAAAAGCTGCGAGAATGTAAAGAAAAAATAATTCATACGAAACGTTATGCACTCAGGAAATACCGTCGGAAGCTTTTAAGTAGGAATAAAATGGTTAAAATTTTTGCTTTTAATAATGTTTAAAAGAAAGACTTTAATGGCTTCTGAATGTTTTATGTCCATGTCTGGATTTATGAGCTTTTAAATCAAAGTGTCGCTGACTTAATTAAACTTTATGCATATTTTAGTAGCTATTTAAGAAAATAAAATAAATGTTTTTCTACTAACATTTTATGATGATAGGTATGTATGTATGCTTCCACTTTCTTGACTTTGGACACCATTGTTAAATCGAGAGATCGCCAACACGCAGTGAGTTTGTAGAGTGATCATTGTTCATACCTTTTTCGCATGAGAAGGGACCATTGTCCTGCAGTAGGAAAATAATAGCCTGGTAGGTACATACAATTAGGTACCTGCCTAATTGTATGATTCTTGACTTATTACCATTTTAACGTTTATAACCTTGCCATGGATTTCGAAATACAATGACATTAAATGCAAGGGTCCCAATACGGTCTATGTAGATGTGAATTGTTAGACATATTGAGACATCCATTAGCACGTTGTCTCTAGTTGCATTGTTCGTGAATTAGAATAGACACAGACGGTCCATATATGACAGAACTGTCACTGCAATAGATATATATAGAATATGTGTTTTATTACAGTCTAAAATGAGTGCATTCTATTGTTCTTTTTATTTTCTAAGTTATGCCCAAAATAAAAAGGTTGATTGTTCCTTAACTAACCTTAACTTTTTTCATCATGTTTTGTCAGCCTTAAACAAAAATATATTCATGGGCTAAATTCAGTTTAATAAGTAGCTGTTTCATAAAACACCAAAGGGAGTCGCAATATTTCAAACTGTGCTTACTAATTTATATTAACTGATTTAAATTTTAATATATTAACTACAATGAAAGTTTTATATTTTCATAATTTCTTAACTAGCTATTTACACTCGGTACTAAATTAAAAGACTAAGTAACTAAATAAATAAATACAAAAACAAAAGGAAATTTAGGTTTTTTATTTTATTTTATAAAACTTATATGCAAAAGATTATTCTAGTGATAAAATACGTCTAAATTATCCATGTCTCGAAATATCTTGATAAAAGGGAGGTATGTAGATTGGAACGAAGCATGTAAAAATAGATTTAAATCTTTGGTTTGGTAGAAATACTCAGGGTGGAAGGCCGTCTGATATCGGGGCGCGTATGAGTGTACAAGTATCTCCCGGCCTTCCGACTCTTGGTAATGGTAGAAACCGTAGGGTTTCCGTCGGTAGGAGTCCAACATAACCCTTCATTCTCCACAGAAGCAACCCGGTATCCATGAGGATTTCCCTACAGCAAATAAAGGTACTTTCGTCACAAATGATAAAAAATATTATAAGCACACGCAGGTAGAGCTGCGGGAAAAGCTGGTTTGATAACTTTTGGTCTGGTTTAGAACATTTTAATAGTTGTCAAAGAACATATTATATTAATAATTTAAGCAGCTGTTACCGCTTTAGTCGCATTTCTCCGAGTTTTCCGAGACTTGACTCAATCAAAACCACTAAAGTGTGTTTAGTGGCGTTTAATGTTTAACCGACATATTAAATAACTGTTCAAAGGGTCTCAGGTTCTATTTCGAGTTCATTTTCTCAGAATCGTGCACTATATCTGACATAATGTATTCAAAAACTTACGTTGTTAGTTTGTAATGGTGTTCGTCTATCACAACGATCCGTTTTTAGATAAAACGGATCGGGGAAATATTTGTAGACTTTACGGTAAATGGGTCCACAAGACGTGTATTTTTTTATTCTTCACAAGAGCTTAACGTTCTACGAGTATTATTGCTCTTTAGACTTTTCCTGGATATACAGGAAAATTTCGTCAAAAGTGTTTCATAGCTGTAGCTGTTTCGTTTTTTCAGCATAATAGGAAAAGTTTCAATAAGGTAAAATTTGAGTTGAAAGTGTTTCGCAGAGTTGTATTATTCGTGTTCAACTAGGTTAGGTAAGCTACTTTGAGCTTGAGTTGTGTAAGTTGTCTCAAAATATTATTAGATAAGGTACCTACTTTAGGTAAACCTGTTTTCTTAGCAATATGATAGTTTATAAACTGTCCTAAAAATATTCTTACCTTACAATCATCATCATCTGCCTAGCGTTTTCCCAACTATGTTGGGGTCGGCTTCCAGTCTGACCGGATGCAGCTGAATATCAGTATTTTACATGGAGTCGACTGCCTATCTGACTTCTACAACCCAGTTTTTGGGTAATACGATACCCCTATTCTTACTTTATAATGTTACATCAAATAAAATAAACATACGGAGCTCAAACAATAGCATGGAAATTGTAATTTCACACTTTAACCATTATCTTCGCAAATGGTGCAATTGTCTTTGTTCATACCATGCTCCATAATGAGAACTATGCGCGAAATGAAATTCAAAGAGTTTTAAGAGTTTCAACTTACAATATTATGACTGTTTCATGCATCTATTGGTTTAACGTGTTGGTTTAAGTATTACCGTGCACGTTTTCTCAGAAAATGTTCAAAACTTAGATTGTATGAACTTTGTAAGTCTCGTAAGCTACTCGACCTAATAAAAGCTTAGTAGGTACTTATCTAAAATAATTAGATCTACGAAACATAATGAATGTTTAGAGACCGAGCTTATGCTAAATTCTTTAAACCGGTATTGGATAATTTCATCTGTAGTGCGATTCTGTAACCATCTCATGGTGAAAACTTAGGTGAAGTGAGCGTGGAGTGAGCTGTCATTCCAAATAATGCTAGAGATTGACACAACTGACAACTCACATCAAGCTCACTTCACTTGAGTTTTCACGGTGAGATATTTACAGAATCGACCGGCTGTTTGTCGCTGTATAGAGCAGTGCGTACCTATAGGTATTAGGAAGCTAAGATGGACCTCATATTTGCTTTACTACTTTTGACAACAATTTCTTGTGAATTGAAACTTCACTAAAGTTAAGATTACCTAGAGGTGGCCGCCACATAGCGTCCACAATTTACCGGCTAATGACTGAAAAGTTATTTATGAAAGTAAGGGGCAGTCTCCACTAGCGAGAGAACCGCGGCGATATTATCGTCGTGCCATCCAATCCTCGCCGCGATGACATCGCCGTGTGGAGACACGTTCTAAGAGAGTGTATAGAATTACGTGCCACGACGATAATATCGCCGCGATTCTCTCGCTCGTCGAGACGGCCCCTAAGTTGGAGTGTTTTCCTAGAGAGCATGTTTTGACACCCTAAAGTCAAAGCCCGCTGCCATCATTTTCATGACAGTCGTCACTGCGGCCGTAATTTGGCGGCCATCGGTCTTCTACAAATAGACCTTGTCGGTTTTTGACATGCAAGTGACATTCTAGGGTTATTCTATTTAGGGTGGGAAAGGAATAACAAGGTTACGTGACTACGCAGTTTATTTAATACACAGAAATGTACAGAGGCGGGATTATGCCATAGGCATTTTCTACTTAACAGTGGTAGGTGCAATTATGAAAATAGAGGAAAAAATATTTTTTAAATATAAAGACGATATGCAAAAACTTATTAAACTATAAATGTAATATATATACCTAATTATACATAAATATAAGCACAAATAAGTATACATAAATACACGAATATTAAAAACAAATAAAACACAACAAGAAAACATTACCGTTGTCATCACAACGGTAATGTTTTCTTGTTGTGTGTCACACTACCAGCTTCTTGCGAATGTGCTCTTTAGCTCTATAAGGGTAATAATCGGTTGGCACAGTTAAACTTACCATCGTCGCTTCGTCGTGATATGAAATAGATATGCCATGAACCGATCGATCATACCGAATTTGGTAATGCTATGCATGATCTATCACGGCCACGGTAACGGTTATTTGGGATGTCATGATAGACATATAGGTGATATATTTTATTATCAACCATCACAATAGAACGACTGATTGGACAAAAATACAATTATTGGCCTAGTCAGACTGTATAGCTATACTAGTAGACTGTATAGCTAACGATGAGGACTCAGGTTCCATTTCCAGGTCAAGCTCAATGTGCTTATAATTGGGATTTATTGTTAGGAAAACGTTGAGTTGTAACCGAACTTCGCTTAAAGCTCGACCTCTTGGAACATCGATATAATGATGACCGGATCATCAATTACGTACAATAGGAGGTTTTTACTTATATTTTATTCTTTTATGTATCTTTTTGATAGATTCTTTTATATTTTGTGAATGTGAAAACGTACCTAGGCCTTGTAGACTATAGCTTTGTAGACCATTCCCTATTTTATAAATTACCTAGTACTTGTTGGCAGGCCTAGATCGCGGGCACGCCACGATAGCGGCGGTAAGACCCCTCTTTGAGGAGTGGCTAGCGAGGCGTCACGGCGCTCTCACCTACCGCCTGACGCAGGTCCTCTCCGGACACGGATGTTTCGGGAGGTTCCTGCACATAATCAGGCGGGAGGAGATGCCCGGGTGTCATCACTGCGAGGATCGCCCCGAGGACACGGTGGAGCATACGGTGGAGGTCTGCCCCGCTTGGGCAGAGCACCGCCGTGTCCTCGTAGGGGCGATCGGCAGCGGCGGCGACCTCTCGCGTCCGGCCCTGGTGCAAGCCATGGTCCGGGGCGAGAGGGAGTGGGAGGCGGTCACCTCCTTCTGCGAAGCAGTCATGCTAGCGAAGGAGGTGGCGGGATGGGCGAGGGAGAGATCCTCACGCCTCAGCCGCCGCGGGAGACGCTCCGGGCGTCGGGAGCCGCGTGACGACTCCCGGCCACCGTAGGCGCGGGCCTGCGGGCGGAGAGCAATGGGTAGCTCTCCGTCCGATCAGGACCAGGCCCGTGCCGGACGGCGCGTATGTGTTCCACGTGCGCCTCAGAGAGATGTCAGCGTAGTTGACGGGGCCCGACAGGGCCGAAGCCTGCCGGGGTAGCGGGATCGTCCGAAAGGGTTACCGCTGCCCTGGTACATAAAGGGCTAAGGAAGGAACACGGGTGGGTTTTAGTCAGTAAGAGTCTGACACTCCCTTCTGCTCCACCCAGAGCGGGAGGGGTCATTTGATGATTTCCCATCCTGAAAAAAAAAACAAAAAAAAAAAGGCCTAGATCGCTCTTAGCGATATGCCGCCCATTATCACCCTTTTTTAAATTTCTATATTAATGTCTGTAATTTATATGATGTACACAATAAAGAGTATTCTGTTCTATTCTACACGATCCTCCGATACCTAATAACACTGTAATTTGAAAATATTGTAAAAGCTAATTATTTTTGAAAGAGTAACCGTAGAGTTTCTTGCCGGCTCTTCTCTAAGTATACGAAACGACCAATTGGAACCATGCACTTAGCTTCTGACGTTTCATAAGTGTGTAATCAAAATCAAAATATTTTATTTCACGTAAACCTACATGTTTTATGTGACACACTTTATGTGAAATAAAATATTTTGATTTTGGAGACAGATAGGCAGTCAGTTGTGGAAGCAATGTGGCGTTTTAGTTAAAAAAGAAAGTCGTTGGAAAATACTGAGGCATTATAAACTTTTCAGCAAACGAACGCTAGTTTATATTTACATAATAAAGTAAAGAAAAGGCTTTTACTTTTTATTCCGTTCCCAGATTTATGTCATTGTTTTAAAAGCTCTTTTAATTCCAATTTAGGAGTCGTTTTTTCTGTTCTTTCTCCTTGTTAGTGGCATTGCAAGCGTCATTTGTTGGCTGTTTTATTTGCACCACCACCAAATTAAGTATTAAAGAGAAAATACAGCGTATTTCGCGGACAGAGAAGTTGGTATATCTTCGTTAAAGCTAGCAAAAATACAAGTGTGTAAAATGTTTAGAACAAATGATTGGGGTGTGGGGTGATTTGGATAGTAAAAGACGGTCTAAAACACGTGGTTTAGCTATTTTTTTAAAACTAAGGAGGCATTAACTGTCATTGCTTGCTCGATAATTCCTTGTATAGATATAGCACATTATTCAGTGAAGTTAAAGTCTGAGTTACTCTTCGGGTCAATTAACTTGTGATTAAGTTGTCAAGTTATAAGTAGATTGCGCGGAGTTAGTCTGACCTTTGCATAAGAAATAATTGCTGATAAGGGACGTTCCCTTAGCACTTTTAGATTGTTAGAAATTGTGTGTAATATATTCCTGGAACTGTGTACAGGGTTCAAATTAAATTAACCGGGTGAAACTACAAAGACGGGACGGATATCGATATCTAAACACCAAAGCAGTGTAGAACAAATAGATAAAAAAAAAGAAAAAATAGAAAATGAAATAGGAATGAGAAAAAAAAGAAATAGTAAAGGTGGATTCAAGTTGTGGGTTAAAAACCTAGCTTGTACCTTTACCCAAATTGAATTTTTAATGTTGACGCGTCGTCATATTTTCAATTTACATTTCATTTCTGTAACGTTTTGGAGGCTACAGCCTTTACCTTCATCACAGCTACCTGAACAATAGGAATACTAAGCCTTAGCGAGTAATAACGAGTTCACGTGTTTCGGATTTGCTCCTAAAAGGGGATATTCGCTAAATGATCTTTGCTAACAGGGAAAAACCAGTCATTATTTGTCTATCAGGATACCATTTCCCGATTACGAGAAAAAATCGAGATTGGATTCTAAAATAATTACTTGTTTTGATTTTGTCTATTATTTTTTATCTTTTAGATGCCGAGTTTTGACGGAGAGTTAGTTGCCAGGACTGAGGAATATGAAGTGGCTATGTCCTGTCATCATTTTTAGCATCATCATCATCGAACCCATTCCGGGACACGAAGTGAGTATCATTTTGTCTAATAAGTATATTACAAACTTAATACTTCTTCTTGATAAGTTTTTGCAAATTGTGTGTTATTGGAAAACATTTAGAACTTATCTGGGCAAAGTTTTTATGAATTTACAAATAAAGTGGCATTTATGTATATTAAAAGCGAAGCTCCAGAAAATACCTCAAGATGGTTGGTTAGACCGGTTCTAGTACAGACTGGTGACGCGAGAATAGTGGTGATCCCAAAGCTGTTCTTCCTAGAACTCACGATAAAAATATTCTCAATACCAATAAACTTTTGATATTATATTAAGGATGATTTAGACTCGGCTCGCTTTTCCTAGACATATTAACTAAGTAAGTATTTAAAAACTAAGAGGCTTTGTACCGAGTTTTCCTGGAACCCGTCAAAATTACGCATAAAAATGCATATGGAAGCATGGCACAACATTGAGGAGGCCTGTACTCTGCAGTGGGTGGAACAAGGCTGCCAATGATGATGATGATGCATTGTGTCCGGTTTTAGGTGTACATAATTTGTATGGTATTTTCATTTCCGCTATATCTAATTGTCAATGCACGTAATATTGCATTATTGCACACGGGCGCCGTAGATTTGAACAGTTCTAGATCCATTACTAGCATTGCAACTGACAATGCACTTCCGATCACAAAAAATATCTGGCTCACCGCCAAATTGATATATGTCTTGGTTGATTGCAGCGACTGTATAGAAACTGTGGCTTTTCAAAGGATTGACCCAGTTATCCATGTAGGAAACTGATTGTTATCTCAGCTATTATGTATTGTTAGGATATTGATATATTGTATGAGACTTATGCATTACAGATTGAAAACGAGGCGACAACACAGCATGACATCGCACAGATGATTTATTCCGAAGATACTGACGATTTAAAACATTTTGGTAAACATAAGAAAGGTTGGTATTTATTTTATTATTCTCACATGTATCTGATTGTAACACAAGTAGCTCTCGATATTATTATCTTTTCCAATTCCAGGGTTACATTTAAAGCAGTCTTCATATTCTCCTTGGGGTCGCTGGGGCGCGTGTCGGGGCGGGCACAGGACCCGACGGCGACACTGCTTGCGTCGTCAAATATGTGGAGACTCTCTCCGCATAGAAATCGGAAGGTGATGTTTGAATATTTTATCGAAACGATTTTATACGTCGGTGTGAATAAAGGTATACAGAATGTGACGATATGATAGCTTTTGTGAATTTTCCGAATAATATTGTATTATTCATACGATGTTATGAAACAAAGATCTCCACTGAATATAGAGTCGATACTAGACAAAGCTAAAGTATGACTCATCACAAAATTCCTCGTAGTAGATTTGATTTGTTTACAAATAATTGACCAAAGAGACGTTCAGAATTGAATTAGATCATTCAGACACGATTATCTAATTCAGCTTAAATATGCGAGTATAAATAACCACAAAATAAACGTAAAACCAATTAAAATGGGTAGAAACTTTTTGTATATCAATCTGAAACGTCTACATCTATTTAATACATCTTTCGGTTTTCAGCCATAATCACGTAATTTTCTCAGAAAACTTTAGGTACGAACTGACTCAAAATAATATAGCATGAGTAATATTATTTTGTTTACAGTTGTAAAGAATCATCTCACCCACGCAGACCGAACTCGACGAAGGAAACGCAAACAGAAGAAAATCTTGCTGCAGTACGTACACAAGTAATTACCCTGAAATAAATAGAACTGGGAGTCCCATACAGCCTTGTACCACAGACCACAGCCATCAAAAATTTATGAGGACTAATTTTGCCTTTACAACTCCCTTGTACAAAGTCTTTCTCTGCGAATAATTTCCCGAGACGCTATGAATAATATTCAGATAGATGAAATTTTAGTTAGTTTAATGGGTATGTATCATGTTTGTTTATATAAGGCTAGATACGTAAAACAAACAGCGTAGACGTCTGAAGTGGTTTGTGGTGAATACCTGACTAATAAAGTATTGCGTACTGACTGAAGTAACTAGGGTTGCCAACTCTTTTTAAGTCAAAAATAGTGGTTTTAAAATAATTACCCAAAAAATATAGTAGATAGCGAAAAAATATTAATAAAAAAAACATATAATGTTTTAAAATACTTTATTTCTTAAAAGAATATTTTTTGCTACTTTGAGCCTTCATAGCTATTACTGCAATTTAAATTACTAAATACCATTAGCTCAGCTTTAATTAATTTTATACTGGCCCTATTGCGCTCCTCACGCCATTTATCATTCATTACAGAAAATATACGCTCTGTATAGGCGGATGTGGCCGGAATTATTATTATTTATTAAATATTTGTAAAATCTGCATCACTTAAAACTTGTTGCCATTTTTCAACTGTACTGTTTGAAGAAAAATTTTCATCAGGAAGAAGAATATCTAGAATTTTAATCATCTGATCTATTTCTATATACAAATCATTAACTAGCTATTTACATAACAGAAACTCAGAGGAGAGGCGCGAAATTGACTCAAAGTGACATACCAGCCAGAATCGTTTTGAAATAGATATTATTGCTTACTGGGTTTTATGCCTAATAGATTAATAATATAGTAGTTTCGCCTACTATATACTTTTTTCATAAATTTAGTAGACGGGCCACTAATACAGTAGGATACTATATTGTATAGTAGGGTTGGCAACCCTAGAAGTAACTAGCACCGGTAGGCGTCGTTAGATAGATAGATAAGATAGTGTTTAGAGTTGAACGTTCGATAATATATATTGACTGTTTTGTTGGTCTAGTGGTAGCGAGCGTTACTGTGGGGCATGAGGTTTTGGGTTCGTTACCCAGGTCGGGGAATATGTTACTGGGTTTTTCGGTCTGAAATTTCTCAGTAGGAGCCCAGAGTCTAGATTTGTGCTCGTTTGATAGACATAAGCTAGCCCCCTATTACTTGGGACTTAAATATAACTGGCAAAATGTGGGTGTACTATTGATACGTTTCTGCTTAACCCTACGGGGAAACAAGACATGGGTCCTCGGGTTCGCAGCCCTGGTACGGTCAAAAATTCCAGTTCTCAGAAACAGCTTGGAGTTGGTAAGTCTGCGGTGTGACTCCCCTGTGCCTCGGAGAGACCGTAAAACTGTGGGCCTTGCGCCTGATCTCTCGTATCGGATTGTTGTCCCATTGGATTATGAGAGTGAAAGAAGGAGTGGACCAGTGTTTACGCAAACACATTTATGCACTGTAACTGTAACACGTGTAACTACATAACGTAACATGAAACCAAACTCTAACATACCAACTCAAAAAAGTCTCTGTTGAGGTTTTTACGAAAATGATTAATATATTGACAGCCGCAAGTACGACAGCTGAAGGGTGAAGATGTGCAAAGGAGGTTCCGGGGATTCTCGCAGTGGAGCTCTTGGAGCGCTTGTTCTAGAAAATGTACTACGACGAGACGGAGGTGAGAACGTAATATGTTCACTTATCTGATTTATTTTATTGAACGTCACATTTAATGCTAATAATGATGACTTTCTTTCTATCTACTTATTTGAAAATCAAAAGGGGTTAAGTCAATAAAACGCATAAGTATTAGCGTCATATAGTAGGATTGTATGCTCTATAATCCCCTTATTAATGCGAAAGCATTGGTGGGCCAGTGGTAAAGACCCTGACTAATTATGCTTTAGGTTGTGGGTTCGAACCCGGACAGACGCTTTACTTTGTGTAAATAATGCCTGTGTTCCAGCAGTGGGAACATCATATGCTATGATGGATGCAAATATAACTAGAGGGCGTAGAGCATGTTCTGTATTTCTGTCACATCCACGCATAGTCGAGAGAATCCGCTAGCATGCGCAGACATTCCACATTCTGGTAGATTCTATCCATTCCCTATAAGACGACACGAATATTTTACTAATTCTATAAAGCATATGCAAATATGCACTTTATTTGTCCTGGATAAATATCAAATTTCCTTTATTGCCTTGTAAATATTACTTATGTCCGCACCGTTGCGCCCGCTCCGTAACGCGCTCGGATAACTTTAAATTAAAATTTGAAAGTAGATATCTCATCCTCTTTTGAACTTTTCACAAATACGTGTTGCCAATCATAATCCGTTTTAAGTCGAATACGAGTGGAATGTTTTGAATGTGACATCATTAATTTCAAAATAAATCGCTGGTCTAGTGGTCGCAGGCGCTTCTGCTGAGCATGAGGCCTTGGGTTCTATTCCCAGGTCGGTGGCTGCCAAAGTGGCCTATTTAGGCCCCCTGTACGTAGAATGAGTATTCTTTGTGACAATTGGTTAGAGCCGGTTTCCTCGTAACGTCGGAGAACTTGTTGTACAGTTGACAGTGACACACCAACTGCCTTTGCTGTATCACGCTGACTCCGGCCGATTTCCAGCATTGTGAGAATTCTGGTGCATACTTCAGGTGTACGCGACATTATAATAGCTTCAATAATTAATATTGAACATCAGAAACTCTGTTAACGTACCTTTTTATATAACAAAATAGAACCAAAAGCAAAAACAGATGCAGAAAATTCGTAGTTTCATTTACAAAAATCCCATTTTTTTTATTTTGACATTTTTGATAACATAACTAAGAAGTATTACTTTCATATAAGGAACATTTGATTGTCTACACAACACAATTTATTTCATTAAGCTAGAATTCTTAATTTCCGAGACTTTCAGATATCTTTATGTGACCCTAATTCATTGCTCTCGAGTATATTATATTGAAGCATTTATAATACCGACAAATATCAATCACCACAATATTCATTACTGTTTTCGTCACAGGAACTAAGTAAATATTTAGTTTTAGGAACAATGTCGCACAAATTAATGTACTTACTGATAGTAAATTAGCAAAGTAATTCACACAACTTAGTTAATGTTTCAATGTTTTATAGATAGGTAAACAAAATTGGAAAAACACAGCTTGATTACGATGATAATGAGAAAACCACAATGTCTGAAACTGCCAGAAAGAGAGCTCAACGTGGCTGGAAGCCAATGTCAAGACTTCAGACTGGCAGTTAATTAATGTATCTAATAATATTAACTCAATTTAAAATATTTCTGATTTTCAGCACAATATTTAATTAAGAATTCGTTCATTAACGTGAAATTTCACTCTAGGTTTATTTTCATTAATCATCTTGAAACGCGGCCACGGTGATGTTTATTAACTTTTGCAAACAATCGAGGAAGTTGATGACTTGTACAGACATTATTAGCGAAAGATAACTATACAGGAATAAATTAAGTTAGCAAGCGAAACTCGGCAGACGTGATAGATATCGACTATCGATATCTTAACACGATAAAAAAAACGTTTTTTTTCTTGTGCTGGTATGTTTGTTACTTGAAGTATGAATTGAGAAAATCTGTTTTCTTATGTTTTATCGTGTTTAGATATCGACCGTTACCCATCATGTCTGTGAAGGTTTTTAAACTGATTTTTCAAATGACTTCACTAACAGCGAACCGCACAAAAAAAAAAACATCTAATTATTTTTTTTTTTTTTAATCTTATGAATATATATCTTTTATTTTATGTTTAGATATCAATACCCATCACGTCTGCGGAGTTTCGCTAGCTAATTTAATGTGATCCTGTATAATACACAATAAAAATGTATTCATTTAATGAGTAGTTGTTACCTTTGCAGAAATGGGACCATAAATTGCTTCAAAACGTGTTTTCTCTATAGGTTCCAATATCGAATCACCTTTCCCAACCAGTAAAAGTTAGTTGTTTTGTAAAAACTAATCGGTGGTGAAATAAAAGGCCAAAGACAGTGCGCCTACAAAGAAAGTGGCGCAATTATATCTCCATTCAGTTTTAAAGTACATCTGTAGCGGTATCAGGCAGACAATTTTGGCCTAATACAGTTGATGTAACAGTAACGCAATCTCTATTTGATGACATACAAGCCACCGCTACGCTACTAAAGTACCTTTTTTGTCATTCATTCATTTTACATTCGTTCACGCCGCTGCAGTGTCTCGGTGTTTTTGAAGAGAAAAATATAATAAAAAGGAAATACGAGGATATATCGTTGAGTTAGATATTATTTTGTAATTAAATTATTCGTCTCTTACGGGGAAAATGACGTGCGACTGTAATTTTACTATTAAACTATGTACGGGTTTATGACAATATTTGAATGCCCCCCTCGAATTATTGAGCTTTTACTAAAACAATTACGAATTTTAAGTCATAAACATACAGCTTCCAGCTTCCTGAACTCTACTATAGCACTCGTTATGACAGATTACAACCACCATTACATGGAATTAAGGTTCCTTTTGAGCTTCTCCTGTGCGACGTTGTTTCCTCATATTGTCTTTTCATTTCTCGTCCATAAGTCCCACTGCGTTTGAATCTCTTTCAAGCTTCTAAATCCATGTTTCGTATTTTATACAAAATATTAGTTGTCGCATTAATTAAGCTGAATCAAAATGTCAATATTGTGGTAGATGAGCGATAGAAATGCCTTTACAAAACCGAATTATCATTTAAAAGCATTACCAGCCTACCTTTATAAACAGTAATTATGTTTTAAAAGAGAAAGGATTTCCGTTATAGTACTATTGTGTAATAATACTATAACAGTTATACAAAAACAATCCTGTTCTGAAAAAGTGTATTTGTGATAAGTTTATCACTACGACTATAACGAGCATTAAAAAACCTTTATATGATATTTAAGCTACATAAATGTAATTTGAAACTCAGCTACATCACCAAATCATTGTGGCAACTATAGTACTATGTACTGTAACGACGATCTAAAAATCCACAATATCACAATATCGCCCTATTCTTGAGTTTTCATCTCTACTATAACGAAAGACCCATTATAGTTTGTTCATAACCTTTATTGTGTAAATCAGGCGCATTAGGCGCGACAGTAAACACTGTTATAAAGTTCTATCGTTGTATACTAGTCACATTGGAGGTTGCTATTACGCCTGACTATAACAGATATACAAAGTCGCGAAGTAAACCATTACATCAATTCCTAATAGGTCGTTTTTGCTGTATAAACTTATAGAGCCAAAATGTATTGTCAAACGCTTTTACACAACAATCAATCACCACCAAAACCTTTATACATCGTTTACCCAGCTTTTTTGAGATATAAGGTTTGGTTATAGGGCAAAATTGCTGGTTGGGTTGGGCTTTATGTCAAATTATATGACGCAGATTTTTACGTTTTTTTTCTTTCTGACATTAGCTGTCATCTCGGTGTGATCCTTCTGACAATGTAATCTATAAAATGTGAAATAAGCTGCTCTATGGAAATTAGTGTCGTATTTTTATGTTATAAGGGCTGATTTCTCAATCGACAGATATTTTTTATTCGTAGAATAAAATTGACATTTGACAGTTTTTGTATGGAAGAACTGTAAAAAATTCAAAATTATTCCTAGAGCAGTGGTGATCATGTGGCAACGGTCCCGACTTACGAGTTGGACTTCGGTTACGAGTTGTAGGTCGTAGGTAAATTATTTCACCACCACTGCTCTCAAAACGGTGAAGGCGAACATCGTGAGGAAACCGGCATGTCCTAGAACCAAAAATTCTAAGACATCTGCCAACTCGCACTGGGCCCACGTGGTGGATTACGGCCCACTCCCTCTCACCGAGAGGAGGCCTCTGTCCCAGCAGTGGGAACATTATAGGCTGATTATGCAATTATGCTTTTTATTCCTCAGATAAAATTATCTGGCATTGGAAAAATTTGCCCTAAGACCATAACGCAGTTATCAAACACCTACCATTATTGTTCCTAATCTAAACTAATATTTTAAAGACAAAAGATATGATTTTTTGTGTTTGTTTGTTACGCTTTGACGCTAAAACGGCTGAACGAATTTAGATGAAATTTGGCACATGGGTAGACCATGACCTGACCATTTTTATCCCGATATTCCCACGGGATCGAGACTTATGTGGGTGAAACCGCGGGGCGCTGCTAGTTCCTAATAAAGATTTACTATATAAAGAATTACTTAAAATTAATAAAGAATTACTTCACAGGCACTGTCTAAGACGAGCGATATGTGGTCGGCAAGTGGTGAAGCAGTCAGCCTACTGCTACATGGAAGGCAGCTACTGCCACCTCTGGATCCGAAGCAGGATGCAGAGAAGAAAGGACCCAGGTGATCTAGCACATAGGTACTACGCTAACAGTATTTATTCACATTAACCAGGCTTCTATATTCACGTTTGTTCCATTAATACTTAATCACTTTGTTGAACGGTGTTTTGACTTCAACTTAATTATTTACTATTTTTTGGAAATTCTATCAGCATGTGTCAATAATGTATGAAGAACAATGTTCTTGTCTACAAAAGTGAAAACAATTTTTTATAACTTATTTATTTGCGATTTTCATTATATATATATCTTCGTATTTGTTTTAATTGTGAATGTTATGATTTCTTATAACACATTTACCGTCTCGTCAGATAAAATGTTTTATGTATCCTTGGGGCAATTTGAACTTGTTATGTAATGAACAGCATATCCAGTACAAACTTGGGTAACTGGTATATCGATAAGTGGGCATTGGATAAATAACCTAGACGAGTAGATACGCGTTTTCCGTAGCGTAGGCCGGGTAAGAATGTTGTTATAGAAATTCCTACCTTGAGGGTCTAGAGAGTAGAGGCAGAAATTCCTATCAGATGAGATAGGATCGCCAAATATTAAAAGTTGAACGGCCGCTAGTAATTTATCTTAACTCGTTATGTAATATCTAGTTATTCGTGAGGTTAGCCTATTCGTAACTATTTTGGGGTCGGTCTCCAGTATATATGGACCCGTTGAGATGAGTCAGAATGGACAAATCTAAAACTATGTAGTAGATAATTTTGTACTTCGGAACTTTAGAACAATATCGTCGAAAGCACGTAAAGAAAGGCATCTTCTTTAAAGCAAAACTGCTTTTACACAGGCTAAATAATTTTTAAAAAAAACTGGTGGAACCACTGGTAAGTGCAGTACTAAGTGTTAATTTAATTTTATCTAACACAAAATTGTGGCAGACTCCCTAGAAGATGGCGGGATGAGCTGGAGAAAACTAACGACCAGTGGTTCACTTTAGCCCTGGATTGAAGAGCTGGAAGTCATGGATGGAGAGGCCTTTGCCCAGCAGTGGGATGATGCAAGCTAATAGTAACACAAAACTCTCGCTATTTTATATATCAAACAGTAGACTCGTGAGTGCCAACTTGGCATCGAGTCGAGAAACAGCTAAGATAAAGAACATTGAAATATCTGTAGGCTATTTCTATATGCCGCACGCTTTCAAACTTTGTCCAACAAAACTTAAGACGAAGTGGTTGCGAGAGGCATGATTTATGTCTGACGCCCGACACATGCAGAGATTATAACTTGATTTCCGCAAAATACATTATGTTCAGTTTGTGGCTTTGTGGTATGTGTATCGTTTGCTGATAATGTCATTCCTATTCAGTAGCGCGTTAAGCGGTGTTATTTACAAGTCTGACACTTATCGTGATTTTGTCAGTTATCAGTTAGCAAAAGTTACAGCATTCTACCTAAGTAAATACAGAAAATATTACATTCATATTATTGCTGTTTCATGTAGGTACAGTACAGTGGTTCCTCTTATTCGCTCAAACGTAGCGAAATAACTTGATAAATTGAAACAAAGATGTGTGCAGGTGTACTCGAGCTTACAAGGTCACAATTATATAAATGCCAAGTTGTTCACACAACAGGAATTTAATTTTGAAACTCTTTGAAAATGAACCTGTTTACGTGGTTTTTGTTGTATTAGGTATACATGAAAGTAACTGTGTATAAAATTTTCTGGTTTCTCCAACATAAGTAAGCAAATAGAGTTTGACGAGGGAACAGGCCGGGTGTTGCAACACATGGCGATGATCAGAATGATTATTATTATTATTTATACCTCAATGAAAATTGATTGATTGCTCTTCGCTTGTGAACACTTTACTAACTCTTTTATCATAATCATAATACAGCTTTGTTACGCAGGTGGTCTGGATTAATTAGAAGTTATTATTTAAACAATTTTGATGGGTGTATTTCGGATAAAAATAATATTAGCGAATACGAATATCTTTTGACGAGAACGTAACGCGATTAAGGGGTGAGTTTCAGTAGGAAAGTTTGTGGTATCAAACTAGTTCCATTAAAATAAAAGTTAAATTAACCCTTTTATGGGTTCAGATAAATACTTTATCTTGTTGACGAGACCCTTTTCCGCTCAATTTCAAAAGTTTTTCTCTGCTTTTCAGGTACTAAAATGCGCAGCTTCCTTTGCTTGCCACACGAAAAATCACGCAAAATTTAGAAAGTGTTCTTCTACTTACAGGGTATACAGTAGAGAGAGTAGAGTCAATGGTGACTCCGGCGCCAGCGATCCACCCTGAAGACTCCCGAACGACGCCAGCACCTCCACCATGTGGCAGGCTCGGCCGGTATCGTGGCTCTGCGTCTGCGCGGCTTCGACAGCGCATGCGCGACATGGTCCGCATCATTGGTGGACGGCCCGCGCCGCCCGGCAAGTGGCCCTGGCAGGTCGCTGTGCTTAACCGATATAAGGTAATTTTATTGGTGTAAGGCAAGTCTTCAAACATTAAAGTAGGTATACTTTCACAAATATACTGAATTGGAACTTGAACATAACTGTTCCGGCGAAATGTGTGTTTACTAGGTACACCTCTGCCTAACCCTTTGGGATTACATTCGTGATGCTATCTGGATCAATGCCCTGGGATCTGGACGCGAAAATCATTGCGTCCCTATATCGCTGGCAGAAGGTCCTACGGGACTTCGAAGCACGAAGGACCGAACTTCGTCAGATCCTAGTGGCTGAATGGAGGGAGCGACTTGAACAACCCAGGTCACCCCAAGCCACAATAGTGGCGGTAAGGCCTGGCTGGCATGGCGTCCTCAGATTCCGGCTGAAGCAGGTGCATACTGGGCACGGATGTTTCGGAAGTTCCTGCGTGGCATAGGTCGGGAGTGGACGCCCGCTGGCCATCACCGTGTGGATTGCGCTGAGGACACGGCGCAACATACGCTGGAAGAGTGCTCAGCTTGGGTCCAACAGCACTGTTCCCACGTTACGACACTTGGTACGGGTGATCTCTCACTTCCGGTCGTGGTTCAGTCCATTTGTCCACTGCTGGTCTTGCAAGGGTCACGTAATGGGTACTGCTACAGGGAACGGGTCTTTGTGATTTGGACGGCAAATTGGATTACGCGCTAGTTACTTTTATTTTTATTTTTTGCAATAAAACGTTTTCGACTTCACAGACCTCAGTGGGTCGAGTTTGAAATTACAGAAGTCATTTTATTCATCACTTTGTAAAAAGTAGGTCCGAAGTTATTTATTACACAGACAAACGAAGGCAGTAAAATTTTAGCTATATTTAGGATTAAATTCTCGGCGCTTAAAGAAGGTTGAATGAATAATGAAAGAGTAATTAGACGCATGTGTATTTGAACATAAATCATACCTGGGTCGAAGTTTGGGTTGTGTTCAAAAATGTAAATTGATAACAAATATTTTGGTAATTTGACAGGAAAAAGGTCAAAGAAATCGACATTAATGACTGTGTAACTGCTGACACGTAATGTAATCAAGTGTACCTACGTCCAAACTTCAAATAAAAGTAATTGGTACAAAGAAAAAGGCGCAGTCAAAGCACAGACACGCACGAAAGTATTTGGTTTAATTGTTTAACCAATTTGTTGGGGAAATATTGTGCACGATTTAGTTGTTAACTGTAATTTGCATAATCAGACGAGGTAGTTCTAAACGCGGTTGTACATAATTATATGTATACATTCCTAGATGAGTACTTAACGTGTGACGTTCCGCAGTAGTTACGGGTATCGAGAGTCTTCAACAAAATCGAACTGCACTTGAACGACTAATATGATTTGATTTTGGGGTCTGTGACTAACTACGACTATTAGTTATTACTTTATTATTTACAAGGTGCGCCCCATGGTTTCACCCACATAAGTCTCGATCCTCTGGGAATATCAGAATAAAAAGTATCCTATATCCTTATCCAAGTCATGGTGTATCCATGGGAAAAAATTCATCCAAATACTTTATAATATATTATTATTAAAAGTCAAATCTTTTCTCCTTAAAATATTAGTTTAGATGTAATGTATCCCTCTTGTACTTCGACAAATATATATTTCAATTAATTGTCAAAATTGGTTACCATCTGGCACCAAAGTACTCGTCAAGACGAATCATACGAGCCCAAACTCGATGGGGTTGTGTCGTTTAATTACCGAGTTCCTATGGCCATCTTCCAGCTCCATCATCAGACCCCGGTTACCATCTAGCACCAAAGTTCTCGTCAAGACGGATCAAACGAGTCCAAACTCGATGGGGTTATGTCATTTAACTACCGAGTTCCTATGGCCACCTTCCGGTTCTATCATCAGATCAGCTCCATGTCATAATAATTTTGCATTGTCATCCGATTTACACATGCATGCAAAATTTCAGCTCGATCGGTTGAAGATATCTGCTTCAAAATTGAGTTGCAAGAGTACACCCGAACAGTTACATACATACGTACCTACATACATCACAACATAGTTACATACACACATCGCAAGTTAAATAAAAGCTTGTAAAAACTAGCTAAACGTGTTGCCAACTTGCTTCATGGTGTGAACTCGACGATTAATGGATTGTTTATCGGTAGTTTTAATCATTTTGAAAAAAAATAAAAATCTGGAACGGCTATAATTCGTGTCTACTTGCAGTAACTTAGTTTGCACTTTCTAAATCTAAGGCGATAATACACGATACACGATTTGGTTTCAAGAATTTAGATTTGGGAAATGACAATTTATAATGTTCCACAAACTATATGGAACACTTAATATCGTGTCGTGTCCTGTCAGCTGCACGTTACAGGAACTGATGGACGCTGGTGATGGTGCCAAACAAGTAGCCGAATTCTGGGCCGAGTCCATTTATATTACTATTGACACGCTAAGAAAAAGAAGAATTTATAATGATTATGTAACAGTTACTGCATCTCCTATTTCGATTTGTCGCAAGTTTTCAATTTTAATATGGTCTATTAAGTAAAATTTTTTAAATAAAATTTCGAATTTTTCGAGACATCGCCAAGCGGTTGGTCGACTCTTCACGTGACTAGAAGGCTGGCCTATTTTTAGCCCAAAGAATCAGCATTGCCATCCAACGTGGTAATGCTGCCAGCCTTTTGGGCACTTATCCCATTGACAGTGATGCGGACGAATTTTTTGATGCCCAATGACCTCCTGCCTTTTTGTATATTTTTTCGTATTATATAATTATATATAGTATATATTAGTGTTAGCTTGTAAAAGTAATAATTAATCTGTGTATGTTAAATAAAAGTTATTTTTTAAGTAAATGTCAAATTGAGTTTCGGAATAAATTACTATTTGTAGATAGGTACCTAATTTCGTCCCCGTATAAGTAGCAGGATAACGTTTTAAGACGGCTTTAGGGTAGGATAAATTTATTTCCTTTGAATAAATCCTGGTATTACGATGGAATAGATAAACTTTCATTGGAAATAAAAATACAGTTCGTTTGAGAAACTTAGTAAGCCGGAGATAATTCAATGTAATCTCTTAAAGCCGCTGTTTTGTTAGAGCCATACGAACGTTTTTACTAATTAAGGTAAGTAAGGAACCTTCATAATTACTGTGCAGTCGCTATGAGACATTTTTTTGGTAAAGATCTGGCTCGAGAGAAGGGCTATCGGATAACAGTTTGTTGTCCATAATGAGTAAATTGGTTCTGTGCCGTATATACTTACAATATAGACTTGAATATTACTGGATAATTTCATGCTAAAATTTAAAATGTTCAAGATTTTCTATTCATCAACATAATTTCAGCCGAAGAATGTCCACTGCTGCAGAACTGAAGCACCGCTACTTCGACCTTAGGTTCTGTGCTCGCGCATATAGCAGATTCCAGTGGCCTTCACCAGGTCACCGGTCCACCTTGTGAAGATGTTTTATTGTGTTTGGAACGAAGTTCTTTTACGGAGATTGCGGTAGGAGTAAAATTGGAGAAATCGTCACGTAACGAAAAAGTGTTATGCCCCCTCCATGCGACTTTTAATTTATGTAATAGAAAGGGACACAGAGAGAGAGATTGTTTACATGATTTTCGAGGGTACTGAAACCGATAGTGAGGTCCAAATAAAAACCCAAGACGACGGCTGGAAAATGTAAAAATTTTCGTCATTTTGAATTTTCGCAGCCGTCCTCTTGGATTTTTATTTTGAACTTCGTTCCTGCCGGGTGTCCTCGAACCCGAGACTTGTTTTTTAACAAATTTTCTAGTCGTTTAAAAAATTTACGCCATCCATTAAACACGTTATCAAGGTAAATGTGAAACATTCAAAGCCAAAAACGTCGTAGTAAGCTACTACAAATGGGCTATTACGGCTATTATGGCTCACAAAGGCCCTTGTGTGCAGAAAGTTATTTATTGCACCTGGATGGAAGATAGCCAAAGGAGTTATTATAGAACACTATTTTGTGCTTTGAAAGTTTCAATAGCGGATTTGGGTTTAAATCACTTTTGACGTGCTTTCTACACCTACTTATTCAGATATGATTCCTCCGGTTGCACAAACACAGTATAATTATACAAATCTACAATAGTATTGAATAAAAAAAAAATAAGAATAATTCTGTAATTCTACAAAAATATTTATATTAGATGTTAATTTTTAAACGACTTCTTTTATTATTTTCTTTATTTGTACAGTCACATCCAAAATGACGCACGCGTACCTACATATACGTCAAAAATGGCGCTAACTATCGTCAAACCAAAAAAAGCGTTGTTTCAAATTACAATTACAAACTTATGACCTTGCCGTAATGTGATGAATTGATGATGTTACGTTAACCAACCGTTTGAAACAATCGGACCTAAGAAATGTGACTCTAAAAATAATATAATTACATATTTCATAAAATGACCTAGCCATTAAAGGGATCAATATACCTTTGAACAATATCGAGTAGATATAGACCTATTTTGATCTTTGATATTAAATTTAAATTCAAATTTATTTATTCATTTTGTGAACATAGGGTATAATTATACAGATGTTATACAAAAAATGTTGATCCATGCTATACCCGCCAAAAGGCATACAAAATATCTTAGGTAAGCGAATGTCAATTAACAAAATAAAAATAAATTCAATAGGTAAGTAGATGTCACAATTTCTTGCAATAGTTAATAATAGGTATGTCAATAAATTAAGACGGCACATAAAAAAAAATAGGTCACAATTATATCAATTTAGTCACAATTTCGTATACAATAATAAATGCAATAAAAATGTCAATAAATTAATATCATTATCTTATGAAAGCAACATTTTCATCATTCACTAAACCTCTCAATATGCAGTTGAAGGGGCATTGCCATAAGCACTATATATACATAAATATAGTCAATAAAATGTGTGAATAATTGTTATACACAATTGTTATACACATAAATATAGCCAATAAAATGTATGAATAATTGTTATTAAATTAAATATAGTTTTCTATGCAATAGTCTGCTCAGTGCCGTAGCCTCAAAAGGTATTTGTGTCCTGACTTGATAAAGGAAACAATTTGAAAACTAAAAGACTTGACTATAAGTAGATACGCCTATAGTTCAAAATAAGTGGGTACTTAAGCTAAAAAAACTCTTAAAAACTAGCTCCAATTCGAAAAGTGTATTATCACTCGGGCTTGTTGTACACATGTGTACCAGCTCGTCCTAATGAAGTTAAGCACCAGTGAAAAACTCAGTCGAACTAACAAGTTTCATGCCAGAACATTAATCATAAGGTCAGCTTGTAAAAAATAAAGGGAAACTATTGAAACTTTTCCCTAAATGAAAACTTAAATCTTTTGTTCTACCTTTATCTTACCGGCGCGTTTTTTAGGTTTTTTACTTTACAATATTAATTTTGTGATGGGCGACACCGCCGAGATCGGCCCAGAAAGAGCAGGCAAGATGATTGCGACGCGAGGGTTGGTCGAGGTGGCGCAGGGAAAAACTGCCTCAAAACCTTTGCCTAGAAATGGTAGAATAGGTACAACCGACGGCACGTCTGTGGTAACTCTTTGACCTTGAGCTGGCCTAGCGTAGTTGCAATAGGACTATTGGATTTGTTATCACTGCCACTGATACGCGGGCTACTGTACATTGGATGAATAAAATTATTTATTCATTTTTGTACACAATAAAGGTAGAAAGGCGCATTTAATGTTTAGGCATTTAATTAAATATTTTGTTTTTCAGGAAGCATTTTGCGGCGGCACCCTCGTTTCACTCCGGTGGGTAGTGACAGCAGCACATTGCGTGCGCAAGCGGCTGTACGTGCGCCTAGGCGAACACGACCTGCTGCTGAGGAACCGCGGCGAGCTGGAGATGAAGGTCACGGAAGCCGTCATCCACCCCCGCTATGACCCCGATACCGTCGTCAACGACGTCGCTATGTTACGGTACCACTTAATTATACTTTGAAATATTTTATTTCACATAAACCAACATGGACACATAAGAAAGAAACAAAAGAAGCTTGGTGCACGATCCTAATTGGTCGTTTCCTATAAAAGAGCCGGCATACAACTCCACGGTTACTCTTTTAATAATATAGGCGACGCGATGCAAGTTTGTTGCCTGTGGCATATAATAAAATTGAAGCAACAAATGACTGACTTTGACTTTATTGTTTCTTCAACTAAATGACACAGGCAATTAAACCGCACCGTGTAAATGAGAGCAGTGCTCGTCGGTTCGTGTTTACTTTGTGTAAATAATTTCATTACCATTGCTCCCAAAACGGTGAAGAAGAACATCTTGAGACATGACTTGAACATCTTGAAACATCTTGAATCAAATCAAATCAAATGTTCTAGAACCAAAAAATCGAAGACATGTGACATCTACCAACCCCCACTGGCGTGGTAGATTACAGCAGACTCCCTCTCAAAGAGATGAGGCCTGTGTCCCAAAAGGGGGAACCTTATAGGCTGATTATGTATGTGAAAATCAGGCTTTATCGTAGTTTACGATGAATTGTCTCACCCTTATTGTGTCGAGTCCGTAACCCTAAATGTTTGACCCTAAATGTTTGAAAACTGATCTGACTTTGCAATGTTGGGACATTAAATTCGAGTTATAACATTCTTCGTTTTAATGGATTATAAAGTGGATAAAACGAAAGTTAATTTTCATTAACTGGGTAACTTATCTGGCAGATTGTTCTATACAAATTTCGTTCCTCTTTTAATTTATTTGGTGTTTATCCGGACACTGTGAAACAGGCTTTCAGTATTTTTGACGATTATGTGGGTGGAATTTAATAAAGACTGACTACAGCCGATCATTAATTTCCATTAAGCTCGCTCCTACGCTTTGAGTAAACAGGCTTATGTAGGTGTATATCAATTTGGAGTACTTATGCTATTTTGGGCCGCTATATAACTTTTTAGACATATTTACGGTTTTATCACTTCTAATACAAGTGAATTGAATAGCGTTTTCATTTCCTCTTAACGAGGAAATTGATAAGGTACGTAACGGTACAGTATCGCTTTTTTGTCCGGGTCTAATCTTCAAGGCTATGGCAATCTATTTTTCTCCGAGGCGCTTTAATAGCGAGTTATCAATTTTATGACGGACTGTACTCGCGTCGACTCTTAGCTTTAGAATTTGAGTGTTTTGTTTGAGTTATAAGTATCGTTGTATAATTATTGAACACTATCGATTAAAACACCTTGACCGACATTGCCTACACGTCAATCATTCTTCAGCAAACACAAAGTAAAAGTTTACTGTAAATCTAATTGCCAAGTCGGTGAGAAAAATTACGTTATTATCACGAATGTTCTAAGTCGGCGGTCGGCAACCTTTTGGCAGGCAAGAGCCACAAGGTGGCAAAATAAACTAATGGCGGGCCGCACTTGTGATATTAACCCTAGAAGCCCAATATACCTACGTATAATTGGTCATATCCCATAGAAAAAATCAAAATGCTATTAAAAATTGTTAAAACATACGGAATTTAATTCGTACACGTTATACTTATATTATGTTTATAAGTTTGGGCTTTATAGCTAGGGACTGTCGAAGCGCATTCTTAAGAGGCGCGCTTACTAATTAATGAATGCATTTATTTGGATATTTATAACTTATTTACAAAACATTCACGGGCAGCAAATAAGACGTCCGCAGGCCGCAAGCGGCTCGCGGACCGCGTGTTGCCGACCGCTGTTCTAAGTTATTATATTATATACACTTAGACGTACTAATTTATAAAACAGAAAGTGTATGTTAAAGTTATTAAGGAGTCTAGAATTTGTGAGTGAAACTCGGTGTAGCGTATGAAGGGTCAATTAGGACTATTAAATTATTCCAAGCGGCTAATTTTAGTCTTACGAAGCTTTGACTTTTAGGCAAGGATACGTAATGTGACGTTCCAACACAACATCACACCTTTGTTCCACGAAGGAGTAGGTCGAATATTTAATTAAAAAGTAAATAAACAAGAGCAGCCGTCCTTAATCACATTTCATCTATTAAATCGGTTAGGGCAAAGGATATTGACCACCAGTTGTTAGTACTTAAACTGATGTGGGTCGTCTCTATGATTGTTTCGGGCCATATTATTCAACCCAGCTTGCGTCGAAATACATGCCATGAATAAATATTCTACTTGATGGCAAATATCTAAGCCATTAGACTCCTTTTCAATATATCTTATGTTTCTATCCGATCGAATAAAAGAAAGTAAAATATTTTCCTCCATCTTTTACTGTTTACCGTCCTATAGGTACCTATTTGATTGAAAACTAGTGACCCGCCCCTGAGGGTCTACTCTCTTAGTCCGTCAACGAAGGTATGGGTCCGTCCGAAAGTAGTTGATAATTCACAACAAGTGAAAAAGGATGGTTGCTATTTGAGTTGAAAGTCCCAAAAATCATATTTTTGCCAACAATATTTTGGACACAATCAGTTATTGATTCCCTGGTTTTACGTCCTTAGCCTGTTACTCCATGGTAAAAATGGACATGAGCGTTAGGTATACATAAGTATTAAAGAATTACGAGGAAAATTGAGGGAAATGTTTTTTTTTTAATACAGACTTCACAGCTAATTACATTAAACTAGCTGCGCCCCGCGGTTTCACCTACATAAGTTCCGATCCTGTGGGAAAATCGGGATAAAAAGTATTCTATGTTTTAATACTGGTTATAAACAATCTGTGTACCTAATTTCATCCAAATCTGTTTATTAGTTTTTGCGTGAAAGAGTAACAAACATGCATCCATCCATACAAGCTTTCACGTTTATAATATTATTAATAAGTATAAACTAATACTTATTAATAATATTATAAACGTGAAAGTTAAGATAGATAAAGGATAGATGTTTGTTACTCTTTCACGCAAAAACTACTGAACGGATTTGAGTAAAATTTGGCACACAGATGGTTTATAACCAGAATTAACACATATTTTACTTTTTATCCCGATATTCCCACGGGATCGAAACTTATGCGGGTGAAACCGCGGGGCGCAGCTAGTTGTGATCTTAATATGATTCGCGGCTGCAACAAATATTTATTTATAGAATTATAATCATAAAAGTCATCAATAACTAAACTCTCTAAGTTCATATTACCCTATGGAATGACTATTTCATGAAGTCATACATTTGAGGCCAATTCAAACTCAGGAGTTGTATTGCTGATTCTAATGATTATAATTCTGCAAAGCCATATTTGTGACGGTCGCGAATCCTCTTTTAATCCCCCTTAATAAGATGGTCAGTAGCTACGAAAAGATTGACAGTAAAGTAGGTAAAGACATGCGTTTAAAAATTATGAAACCAGACAACCGTTAATTAATATGTTACAAACAAACTGCTATTGGTAAAATGCCGCGGTTTTGTTGCCATTGTAGCCTGCCGCGCTTGTGGTCTTCCAAGGCAAAACCAGCTCGTTATTGAATAATATTCCATTTTTTACCCTTTGTCGAACATAGGAGAGAGCTTTTTGTGCAGAACACTATAATATACACGCTATATGTAATTGCTTTGATAGAGTCCCCACTCTAGCGAATGGTTATGGCGTTCATAATATCATTTTATTTCCTTCTACGTAGGTTGCCAAAGTTCGACAGTAATAAAGTTATTATTGGCAATATGTCGAGTCCAGAAAGTAATGCATATGTGAAAAGCGAACTGTAACTGAAATGTGGACCCATAAATTGAATTAAATTTCCATAATACGGGAATGAAAAATTATTATAGGACTAACGGGTGCTTTTCTCGTAAATCATGCCAACCTAATATTAACTTTAGATAATATATTTCTGTGCTGTTTCGTAGTCTCACACCATTTTAGCGTGGTGTTTATACAAAATATCTTATTCATTATGAGGTAAATATACAAGACGTTATCTGCCCACTTATCTTGAGTAGGTTGCTTGAAATAACAAAAAATATTTAAGTATCTATCTTCAATAAGGTAATCTAAGGACTGTTTATGAAACGATAACATCTACATAATGGCTTTCAAATGTAGCAAAATCAATATTTTATAACTAAGTTGGCATCATAATCAGCCTATCAAGTTCCCATGGCTCAGGCCTCATCTCTTCGAGAGGAAGGAGGCTGTAATCTACCTTGCGGGTCCAGTGCGGGTTTTTAGATGTCACATGTCTTCGAATTTTTGGTTCTAGGACATGCCGGTTTCCTCAGGATGTTTTCCTTCACCGTTTTTGAGAGCAGTGGTGATGATATTATTTACACAAAGTAAAGCACCTGTCTGGGTTCGAACCCACGACCCGCAAGTCTTAAGTCAGGGCTGTTACCAGTAGGCCAACACTACTCTCAAAAACTTTGCATGGTAACACGAAAATAAATTTTCTTATACTTGATTTTAGAGGTCAACGAGTGATATAGATGTGAGATTATATTTTCATTTAATTAAGCGTTCTTTACTTTTACTGCCTCCTAATTATTTTTTTGTTAATTGACAGATTGCCGGGGCCTGCGCGACCAGATTTGGGGCACGGTGTGGCATGTTTGCCCCCACCCCATCAGCCACTGCCGCCCCATACCTCCTGCATTATACTGGGTTGGGGCAAGAAGAGGCCTACTGATGTCCACGGGACTAGAGTGCTGCATGAAGCTCAGGTTTGTTCATGTCTCAGAGCATGGAGGCCTTATATTGCTAGTGGTACTATAAATATTGGAAAATGTTCACGGGATAACCTCAAATAAAAGACCCTTAGATTTTTAGGGGTGGCTTATATACGCACACAAACAACTGAAAGACTGCGTGGGACAAGCTAATAAATAATAAGTCCCTCCTGCTACACAATTGGATAGCATAAGGCCCACCCAAATATATATTTTTAAGAATAAAACGTAATCGTGTATTCCTCGAACGGGTAGGCAGAGATCGATGGAACCTACACCCACATTTTTCGAAGAAAACGTTAGTATTTGTAGAATTGTGTCTTTGTTGTCCCTATTCATCTTACGCACCATTATCCTCGTTTTATGTGTACCCCAGCAATGTCGTGAAACGTTAAGATCTTATTCTTAATAAGCCCTACATACTGGTTCGCCACCAACATTATAATCTGTGGTTAACGAGTTACTGCGGATCGCAAACTTCTCAATTGACTTGTGCAACTTGTACGGCACACAGTGATAAGGACTTGATACACTTTGTGTTTCATGTACACAGTTTATCTACGAGACACTCAGTTTAAACCACAAGAGGCGAATAAGACTACAAACTCTTACGAGTTTGTAGTCTTATTCGCCTCTTGTGGTTGATGACTAAAACAACTTACACAAGCTTACGCTTGTAAGTTGTTTTAGTCATCTCGCAAATATTTAAGTAAGTGCTTTAGCATTTAGTAGCATGTTTACATTTAATTAGATCGCTGAGTGATTCCTATAATTTACTGGTCGTTAGCAGTCATTAACGGTGCTCTCAAAAAAGGTGAAGGAAAACATCGTGAGGAAACCGGCATGTCCTAGGACCAAAAATTCGAAGACATGTGACATCTACCAACCCGCACAGGGCTCGCGTGGTTGATTACGGCCCATTCCCTCTCACAGAGAGGAGGCCTGTGTCCCAGCAGTGGGAACGTTATAGTAGCAGTCAAATAAAGACTATCAGTTTCATCTTTAAAAACTATAGTATAAGACCCAATATAGCTTTATTATATGTAAGAGGCAGTTAGAGGTACAATCGAACTACCTATTTAGTTTACATTTTATATTTGTGGGTGAAGTCACGGTTATACACACAAACACCAAATAAAACGAGCGAGCCCTGTGTTTAGTAGTGTGCGTATGGCACGATA
Organism: Apamea epomidion; assembly: GCA_947507525.1. Lineage (NCBI taxonomy): Eukaryota > Metazoa > Arthropoda > Insecta > Lepidoptera > Noctuidae > Apamea > Apamea epomidion. The sequence goes on along the minus strand of OX382228.1, from coordinate 10,613,675 downwards.
GTAATCATTCATTGATGTTACTGAATGAGATATAATATTTCGCATCATATTACTATAGTGACCTTGTCGCAATGGCTATCGTCTTTGATCAGTTAACGAGAAGTCGTAAGTTCAAACCATGTGTGCAGCAAATGTCTTTTTCTTTTTGTATTCATTATTTTGTTTAAACATTACTTAAAAGTTGAATTTATAACGATTCGATCCCATTCATGGATGAGTAATGAAGTTTGCAACGTTTGAGACAGCCACGGAACTCTCAGGCCATTTTATTTTGACTGTATAGAAAATAACTACCGACCATTTAGAAGAATTGTTTTCAAGCACCCTATTTTATTAAAAAAATAGCATTCTTTGTTGTCAGTCTACAAGTATTTGCATTACTCGTATTCATCTGCAGATTTATTTCTGTGTATCTAACCATGCAACATTTATCAATGTTAAAAAAGGTAGAACTAAATCGCTGTTCTGCATGAGCAAAACGTATCTATATGTGAAATTGCAAGGCGCCTAATTATATCGGTGAGTAACAGTTTGATATTACGTTGATATTATACCTACTTAAACTTAACTAACTCGTCTCACCTTTCAATGTTTACCTAGGAATACATTAATGTAACTCAAGTGCAATACTTACCATAGTTATAATACAGGCAAATTATCATAAATGTATTATAGTTTTTTTTTGTCTAAGATTTTTATTTGAATAATTTGTAGTTTATTTAGTATTAGAAGTTTCTAAATATTATGTTAATTGTTAAAGTTAATAAATTTCAAAACACAGATGATCATGATACAATTAACTTGGTCTAGCCCATTTTTGTCCTATTACGGCACGGGCCTTTAGATAGATTAAAGAAAAGCCTTCAACTAATGTAAATAAAAATAGATAATAATAAAATAGATTATTATGTTTACTAATGTCAGTGTATATTTAAAACATATACGTATTTTAACTTGTATGCGCATGTATTGTATATAAGTAATATTAATTATTATTTATTTATTTATATACACACACACTTATTATATACACACTGTATAAATATAGTAGGTATATATATTTATTTGTTATAATAATAGCTAGGTATTATTATAGGTAAGTATTTTAAAAACTGTTTTGTGTTGTATCCACAGAGGAGAATCTCCGATATGCGGATTCAGGAGACGTAGAACATCTTCGACGTGGGCCAAAACTAAAGGCAAATTTATTGGCTCGACACCACGTCATCGTGACAAGGCACAAGGCTGATCCCTTCTTGTCCACCCGCGTAATAGCAACAGCAAACAATGTGTGCTTACAAACTGTGAGAAATCACCTACATTCAGCTGGTTTACGTTGCAGCAAGCCAGCGCGGAAGATTTTGCTATCCACTGCGCACCGACAAAACCGACTACAGTTTGCTATAGTTTGACCGAAACTGCTGTACCGCGCCTTAGTAATGCCCGGCGAGGCGGGAGGAATGCGCGGCGAGGCGGGGGGCGGGGCGCCGTGAGCGATGACGAATGAGCGGCCAGCACTGCCCCCCCGTCTCGCCGCGCACGTACCGAAGGCGCGGTACAGCGGTTTTGGTCAAACTATAGCAAACTGTAGTCGGTTTTGTCGGTGCGCAGTGGATAGCAAAATCTTCCGCGCTGGCTTGCTGCAACGTAAACCAGCTGAATGTAGGTGATTTCTCACAGTTTGTAAGCACACATTGTTTGCTGTTGCTATTACGCGGGTGGACAAGAAGGGATCAGCCACAAGAAGGGATCAGCCTTGTGCCTTGCCACGATGACGTGGTGTCAAACTATAGGTCATACATTAATTTTGATTGGGAGAACAATATGGTGATAGAAAACGAAGGTTTGCCGACTCATTATTAGTCGAATTTAATTTTATTAGTAGACGACTATGAACCTTATTTTTATGCAAATAATGTTCATATTTTTGTTAAGCGAATGTGAACAAATACAAACCTTAGCATTATTTAGGTATACCGCCGTAATTCTCTTTAAATTTTTAAACAACAACACGTATTATTGAAAGTCTTGTGAACTGATGTTATTGTTATGCCGTTAGAAGTTGTCATAATTTCTTACTTCTAACATGTTGATTCAGTTCACCTCTAATTCTACTTTGTTTCAATTTATGTACTTACCTACTTTGACAAACTATTTACGTCCATCCTTAACCAACAAAAAACTTTGTCTTTGTCAAAAAAACTGATAAACAACAGTGTTTTACTCATTTGAACGTCTGGTAGGATATCTAAAGAATATAATGTTTAAAACCAGTTTGCATTAAATCATTGTATCGACCACACAAGTATTTTTTGCTAACATACAGCCCACACTAAATTTAACCTTAAAACAACCATTGTAAAGATATTGGAAAAAACGATGCGAATCATTTGCTAATAACCCAAGCGATAAGCTCGCTCATTCCAACCAATACCAATGTTTACCTAATGAAAAAATAAAATTATTTGATTGGTTTTATTTAATACTTTTTAGTTTTTTGCTTGAGTGATTTTTTTGACCACAAAATTTATTTAACAAAAAGTAAAAAGCAGCAAAACAAAATTCCTCAGTTGGGATCGAACTCATGTCGTCTAGCTTAAATCAGTAGCTATCGCAGACGCTTACACCACTTAGATATATTGGACCTTGTTATATCAGACTAAAATATGGGCTCATACTCTTTCATTGTGTACCCGTTTATTTTATCTTTAACCGCGTGTATATATTACGTATACCCACACAATAATAATGACAGTCACCGATGTATGCGCTATGTAAATTATTTAAATGGGCCCTGTGTACCTAAACCTACTGGTTTAGGTACCTCTAACGGCCTCTTAGCCTTGTACAGGACTTTGTTTCTTTTTAATTTTTTTTTTTGTGTTTTAATATTTAGTCTGTGTTCTTTCTGTGTACCAGGCCATTTTAAGGCTCAGTTTTGACTTTAAAAGATTTAACCCTCGGTACGCAAAAATGGAATCCTGATAAACGGACATGAAGAACTGAATTCTGACAAATAACGTATTTGATGGTCCTAAATATAATTTCGTTGAAACCTTTTCTTGCGAGTGGGCTCAGTCAAGGCTTCTCCTAGTCCCCAGGGGCTCATACACTTTTTGTCGGGATAATCCCGTATCTCACAAAAGAGTACCTACTATTTTCATGTGAGAATCCTTGTAATGTAGGTATGTTAGGTAAAGCCATTATATACAAATGTAGCTATGCTTCAAATCCCCCAATTTCACGCCGGATTTATTGACCTTACCTCTTATTGAAACCTTCCTTAACTCATCACATAGTACCCCAAACCGCACATGTACCTACGAGTATGTACGAACATACAATATTAATTAGGTTCCTAAATCTAAATATAAGCCGTACCTTCAGCTTCAGATATGTAGATAAGGCACTATATTAATTATGATCGTGAGAGCTCATCTTAAATAAATTTTCCTTTAAATCTCCCTTCTTAACTTCGTACAGAAATGATAATTAAACAGCAACATATATTAATTTATGATCACACATGGCAATTTTCGTATGTGAAATTATAGGGTAAATTCTAAAGTGTGTGTCACATCTGTGTTTATCATGATTATAGAAACTTACTTACTATATTCAATATTTTTATCTTACTGATGAAGTAAGATAACAGTCTGTCATCTGCCTAGCCTTTTCCCAACAAAGTTGGGGTCGGCTTTTGGTCGAACCAACTGAGTACAGTATTTTACATGGAGCGACTGCCTATAATACTGCCTATACTGGTAATCCCAGTAACTGGGTTATGGAGGTCATATGATACCTCTTAGTAAGGCTGGTTGTCAGACTTTCGGGTTTCTGACGACTGTCAAAGAACCACGATTGACAGCCGGGACCAACGGCATAACGTGCTTTTCGAAGCACGGATGGGTCAAGACCATTCCGTGCTTCGAAAAGCGCCGTGGATGGGTAACTATCTTTACATGCCAAGGTATGTAAAGATAGTTACCCATCCACGGCGGCAAGCGTAGCTTAACACAATCATTTAATTCAAATGAACATTATTCGTGGATTTTACACTTCATTGCACTCTTGTGATAAAAAGCAAATGCTAATTCGTTAAAATCGTGATTTAGCGTCGATTGTAATGTGACAGATACTATGGGCTATGTAAGTAGGTACGTATAAAGGTCAGGCTCATCTCGAAGAACACAGTAATAAATAAAAATTGTCTAAATAAAAATACAGTTTGAAATTTATAATTTATGTGTTCAATACTTGTTACGCGAGCAATTTAGTTAGTTACTGCCGTCAAAGTTCTAGGAAAAGATAAAGTGCTGCGGGGCTATCAACATGATTCTGTAACGGCAGGTTTTATCAATGAATCTATTAAATGTACGGCGGAGAAAGCCTGCGGTGAGAAGCGGTGATGTCGTTGACGATAATAACCTAAGTGGGCAGCGTGAAAGTAATCTCTATTTTTTCCGTCATAGATTTATTTCTGAGGTATTTTTATCCGGAGAGTCTGTACTCAATCAACATGATATCAGAAGGCCAATTCTCGTAACTTAAAACGTTCAAAATCTAGTCGCAGTCTCATCTCAGCGACAAACAAATGTCAAAAACTTGTCAAAATGTAGGGAAATTTGAGTTTTTTGTTGACAGATTGAGACTGAGATCAGACTGTGAACGTTCTTAAAATTACGAGAATTGCCCCTCTGATATCGCCGATATCTTGATATTTTGACACGTTGAGTTTCTGAAGATAAAGTTATAGGAGAGCATCTCCGAAACATCGAATCAATAACTGTTGAAAGTTCATCTGAGGAACTCAGAAACCGGGAGTCATTTGAGTTCCAGAACTCGGATTGATGCAGGAAATATAACGCTTAAACCGACAATCAATCTAAATCGGTCATCCGTTGCCATATTGTCGAACATTACCCCAAACCTCACGTATCACAATTTCACGCGATTTTATCACTCTAATCCGGGATTTATTTTGTCACAACCACAATCCTCATTTTATATACATTAGTCACTGAGACATAGGCAATATATTTTGTTATGGCGCGCAATATAAAGGCGTTGTTGCAGATGAACGTATATTTGGGGCACTCTACCAGATAGGAAATAGTCTGTCCAGGAGCACCGCACTCAATAAGTCAACGCAGCCTATCCGATATCCACTACTGGACATAGACCTCTCCCAGGCTGCGCCACAACACCCTTTCCTCCGCCTTCCGCATCCAGTTTGTCCCAGCCAACTTCTTTAGGTCGTAGGTCTATCTAGCTGAGGAGCGGCGATGTTAGCCTTCTTGTATCACATTGATTTCATGTGATGTGATGGGACGTGTAATATAATGTTATCAGATAACTTAGTAGCAAACAATCAAATATTTCAATTATCGAAGCGAGAAGTGAAATTCATAGTTATGAGAATAATTTAATATCTCCGAACAGTTAAGGCATTTGCATAGCTGTTAAACAGCTAAAAAGTCTTGCCGCTATTAATTAAAAAGTTTTGATCGTGATTGCTTTAACTTTGTTTTTAATTGAAGCTTTGCTTAAATAGCAAAGTGATTGAAGAATTAAAAGGTTTGTACCGTAGTTGAGTAGCTTTTTGGTAGAGAAACGTGTATTATTTCCAATATTTTCTACGTAAAAGAAAAATAAGTAAATTCTTTACACAATTTTGTTTTGTCCTTAGTACTTGAAAATCTGTAAACCTAATTTGAATATTAATTACCGGCAGCGAATAATACATATACCTGTTGTGGTAATAGAAATAGTATGTACCGTGAATATGAACACCCAGGAACTGAAATACCGATTATATTCGATTATGTCTGTCATAAGGTTTCGTATTTGAGTGTTTCCAAGAAACAAATTGACATTAGATACGATGAATTCTCGTCGAATTTCCATGTGGGTATTGATGACTAAGCTGAAGAGTTTGTTTGAATGCGCTAATCTCTAGAACTGCCAGAGGGATTTGAGAAAGATGCCATTTAAAATCACGCTACGACCCTTAGAAATCGAGCAAAAAGAAAAAAGTCAGAAATAACGCTAAGCGAAAACGAAGTAACAGGGCACACATAAAGGATATATTTTATGTTAAAACAAGAAAATTCACGCAGATGAAGTCTCGGGCAGAATTTAGTGTCTTTATAAAAAGACAATTTAGTGATAACAAAATGCCATAGACTATAATAAGCTATGTTCAAAAGGTTATATTATTATTTGGACCTGGATTCTTAAAGCAATACTGGAATAGTATATGCTAAGCTGTGGGACCCAAAACTCATAATAGATCTCCATTATTCATTCTCCTGGCCGTGCAGTTCCTGCATAAACCATCTTTAATTCAGACGATAAGATCATCGTGTCAGCGCGTCCTAGGTGCGAAGGCGACTTACTTCCCATACATAAGAATACAAGATGATAATAATTATTATAGTCTTCCTTATGTCCAGGTGTCGACGATACAGCAAGGCGTGTGCCGACGTTCGTACTGGCAGTACGCCATTACTGATGACATGGTTTGCGCGGGGCGAGGACGAAGAGACTCTTGCGCCGGCGACTCTGGCGGCCCGCTGCTCTGCAGAGATCGAACTATGAGATATTTCTTACAGGTAAAAGCTTTTAATGACGGATGTAAAAAGATGCTTGATGAAGCCTAAAGTCACTTGTATCCACTCCCTGTCCATGTAATATTTTTTTGTATTGGACCATATCTGGGATTCTTCTGGTTACGGAGATATTGAAAGACTAACTTCCAACTTATATTCACTTTTTTTCACTAAACCAGTTTTAAATATTATAATTTTACTTTAAATACACACCCACAGCTCCTGTACCGTTACATGTCCATACACATTCGCACAATTTTTTTGCGTCGCTTAATCGGCAAAATCGCTGTTTATTTGTTACTCCCTGTATAATTCTATACTAATACTATAAAGACGATAAGTTGTTCTTGTGAGTTTGTATGTTAGTAAAAGGTTATTTAGAAATACTGATCCCATTACGAACTTTCTTTTACCGATACAATAATACACTTTTACTGAGTAACATAGGATAGGTTTTGTAAGCTGATGAAACCGTTATATCGGTATACATGTTATGCCAATAATAACGTTACCAAGCTAACGTTTGTTACGAAAATCGAGAAAGTGTGCCAACAAAAATTTGGAGCATCCTATTTTCTTGGAAATTGCCGTAAAATAGTCTCAAAGAGGAAACCCTTTGACAAATATATAAAAGGCAGCTAAAGTTTCCTTATAATATTGTAAGTTTTATTACAACCTTGCGGATTCCAAGTAGGTACAAAAGGTGTCTAATGCTTGATAGAAACGGGCGTTGCCGCCCGTTTTTTTATCTCGTAACAAATTTGAAACAAATTTTATATTGAAAAAGGAATTTATAGCTCATCTTTTATAGACTGTAACCCTTATATTTTCACAAGAAACAATCATAGAATCCACAGTTACGCTAGTAAAGCTTTCTTCTCTCCCAGGAATAAAAAAAAAAGTTTTAATGAACAAAAAGTGTCCCACAGAAAGAAAATGAAGAAATTAGCGGAAGCCACCCTGTAATCACGGTCGACCCTTTCATAAGAACTGTTAATAAACTTGAGTTATACAAGACTACGGGAAATAAAGAAAAAGAACTATTAAATATTCAAGAGGCAAATATGGCGAAAAATTAGGGGTTTTACAAATGTTGCTGACACATTTTAAGCTTGCCTGACTCTGCGCCACGGGTGGGTTTCTATGTGATTTTCTACTTAACGTCGCGTCTGTAAAATACTGGTATTCAGCTGCATCCGGTTGGACTAGAAGCCGACCCCAACATGGTTGGGGAAAGACCAGGTAGATGATGATGATAACGACACGTCTGTTTTTTCCAAGCGAGGCAGGCAGAGGTACAGTCACCAGCTGGACCGGGAGCTCCTCCTGGAAGCCTCGATCGTGCAGGCCTGGGTGTCACCACCGGACAGGCCTGCTGACATCAACGACGAGGCAGAGTGGTTCCGGGAGGCCATGTCCGAAATATGTGACGTGGCAATGCCCCGGGTCCGGCCCGGACGCGCCCGGCGCCAGGTGTACTGGTGGTCGCCGGAGCTGACGTCTCTGCGCGAGGCGTGCGTGGCTGGGCGACGCCGGTACACCAGGCACCGCAGGCTCCGTATCCGCCCTCCTGGTCCTCATCAAAAAGCCGGGGCGCCCTGCGGACTCTCCGTCCGCTTACCGGCCCATCGTGCTGCTCGACGAGGTGGGGAAGCTCTTTGACAGAGTAATTGCAGACCACCTTGCCGGGCAGCTGGTGCGGGTGGGGCCGGATTTGGCGGACAGCCAGTTTGGTTTCCGCAGGGGGCGCTCTACGGTGGATGCCATCATGCGCGTGCGAGCCCTCACGACGGGGGATGCTGTGGCCCGGGGTGAGGTTGTCTTGGCGGTGTTTCTAGACATCGCCAATGCCTTCAATACCCTGCCCTGGAGTTGCATCAGGGAGGCACTCGGGTATCACCGGATGCCGACCTACCTCCGTCGCATTGTCGAGGCCTTTTTGACGGACAGGGCCGTCATCTACCCCGGTCACCGGAGAGAGTGGAACTGGCGAGAGATGTCGTGCGGTGTCCCACAGGGATCGGTCCTAGGGCCGCATCTGTGGGATATCGGGTACGACTGGGTGCTGCGCGCCGACCTCCCTGATGGCGTCAGCGTAGTTTGCTACGCTGACGACACGCTGGTCCTGGCGCAGGGGAGGTCGGACCAGGCGGCGGCCGAAGCAGCGACACGCGGGGTTGCGACAATCGTCGAGAGGATCCGGCAATTGGGACTCGAGGTGGCATTGCACAAATCTGAGGCCATGTATTTACAAATAACGGCGGGAGGGGTTCACATCGGCGTCGAGCTGACGATGAAGTACCTGGGACTCGTCCTCGACAGCCGGTGGAATTTCGTGGAGCACTTCCGACGTTTGGCTCCCAGACTGGAGCGGGCCGGGGCTGCCTTGAGGCGGCTCCTTCCCAATCTAGGGGGACCAAACGCCTCCTGCCGGAGGCTCTATGCGGGGGTCGTGCGGGCCATGGCCCTTTACGGGGCACTGGTATGGGCGCGATCTTTGAGGCGGCGACCAGCCCGCCGGTTGATCACGTCCCAAAGGGTCATGGCTGTCCGGCTCATTCGAGGATACCGCACGGTCTCCGCTGAGGCGGCGAGCCTCCTTGCCAGATTGCCGCCATGGGATCTGGAGGCCAAAGTCCTCGCCCACATATGGGAGTGGCGAGAGGAGGCAAAACGCCGGGGCGTTGCTCCGCTGCCGCGAGAAATCACGGCACAGCGGACAGAGCTCCGGCGGGATCTCATAGCGGCATGGAGAGTGCGATTGTCGCAACCCAGCGCTGGGCACGCCACAAATGCGGCGATAAGTCCCCTCTTTGAGGAGTGGCTAGAGAGGCGCCACGGCGCCCTCACCTTCCGCCTGACGCAAGTCCTCACCGGACACGGTTGTTTCGGGAGGTTCCTGTTCAGGATAAAGCGGGAGGAAACGCCAGGGTGTCACCACTGTGGGGATCGCCCGGAGGCACGGTGGAGCATACGGTGGAGGTCTGCCCGGCTTGGGCGGGACCCCGCCGTGTCCTCTTGGCGGCGATCGGCGGCGGCGACCTCTCGCGTCCGGCCCTCATACAGGCCATGGTCCGGAGCTAGAGTGAATGGGAGGCCGTCACCTCCTTCTGTGAAGCAGTAATGCTCGCGAAGGAGGAGGCGGAGCGCGCGAGGGAGAGGCAATCGCTGCACCCTCGCGCTCCTAGACGCCGCAGGAGACGCCCTGGACGGGAGTCAACAGCCGACTCCCGGCCACCGTAGGCGCGGGCTTGCGGGCGGCGAGCTATGGGCAGCTCGCTGCCCGGTAAGGACCAGGCCCGGGTCGACGGCGCGTTGTGTTCCACGCGCGCCTCAAAGAGCTGTCAGCACGAACTGACGGGGTCCGCTAGGGCCGATGCCGCCGGGGCTGCGGGTTGTTCGAAAGAGATACCGTGGCCCCTGGCACAGGCAACTGAAGGAACACGGGTGGGTTTTAGTCAGTAAAAGTCTGACACTCCCTTTTGCTCCGCCCAGAGCGGGAGGAGTCATTTGATGATTTCCCACCCAGAAAAAAAAAAAGAGGTACAGTCACCAAAGGAGATAAGTAACCAAGGTCATCGGATATAGTTGAAGTTTAGTAAGAAACCGATGGCTGTTTTCGAATAAAATTTAATTGAATTAATAGAAAACAAACAGTAAATTCATCGAATTAAATTTTATTAAAAAACATCCATCGGTTTCTTACAAAACTTCAACTATATCCGACGACCCAGGGGGTCTACTCCGAAGTAGTATCGGCCGAATGTTCGGCCGTTTCCTGCTATGAAGTTACTATTTGGTTCGGTCGGTTCCGATCCTACACTCCTACACTCTTTCGAATATTGACTATGGTCCCGACCCAACTGAGCCGATCCGACCTTTTTTCGCATTTTTCAATAATATTCGCTTCGGCCATGTGTCGGTCCGACCGAACATTCGCACTGCACTTCGGGGTAGGCCTCCTGGTTACTTATCTCTTTTGATGACCGTACCTACATTTCACATAACTCATGTAATATTAAATCAATAATCGGGAAATAATTCAGGTCTGCACTGCTTGTTGAAATACCTAAGGAAAACCCTGGTACCGGATCACCGGACCCCTACGCTCGGCGCTTGCGACCTCTAGGCGAACGTGACTTGTAAAGGCCCCAAGCGGAAATGCTCAGATTTTTTTTAATATTTGTTTGTTTGCTGTCTGTCACGTCCCCTAATTGTTAGCACTTAGTATCTAAGTAGCAGATAATTTTATTCCCGGGCTTAATTTATATTTCTTCAACACGTATTTAATTTCGCAATACATAATTTTCATCCTTTATTAACAGTCTCAAGAGAATATCTTAATTCTCTCGCTCTTGTGTAACCAATACTACGTAACCATAGTATTGTGATTTAAAAGAGTGTCCATGGAGTTTCTTGCCCGTTCTTCTCCATAGGTACCTACTACGCTTTGGAATGGGCAACTAGCTTCATCTTTTTGACTGACCGACCCTTGACAGTTCAAAAGTGCCTGTTATTGGTTTAGTTGAAATAAATAGTTTAAGTTTGAGTTTCAGTTTGGTCACTAATTCTTCTTCAATAAATCTTAGAAAATATAAGTACCTGCTAATTTTTTTGAATGGTAGTATATGTAGTATCTACTGTTGAGGCTGCGACCTGACATGGTTTTAGTATGAAACCACCGCTATAAGTAGATGGCACAAACACGAGACAAACATTGATTTGTATTTAGAATAGAAGCAATAACTGAAGGAGTCAGTTTAGCTGACAAGCGATATGGTGCTGTAGAGACTACTTATAGCCATTAAGGATAACATGTAAAATACGTAAATTATATTTTCATAGGAATAATTATTGAACATTACATCAGTGCGATTCTGTAACCATCTCACCGTGAAAACTTAGGTGAAATGAGCGTGGAGTGAGCTGTCATTCCAACTAATGCTAGGGATTGACACAATTAACAGCTCACTCTAAGCTCACTTCACCTAACTTTTCAAAGTGAGATTTTTACAGAATCGATCGGCTGAAGTTTGATTTATACCTCCCGTGTACCGTGAAGCTCGTAGAAAGCTTTACAATACTAATAAAAAGATAATTAAAGTTATTTGGCAAACTTTCGTTTAATTTATTCATCCTGGCATCCTGGTGCGTTTGTGAGCTCGCAGAGAGCTTACAGTATTTACCTACATTGCTTTTGATTACGGTATAAATACATAATATTAATAAAAAAAGCCATGTGAATAAATGTTCTTTAATATTTAAATGGTTTGCGGGTTTCTTTAGTGCTTGTGGTCTCATAATAAACACAATTAAATACACAGGTAAATGTTTGCTTCTAAAACGAATGGCTCTTAAAACCAGGATACAAGGTTGTCACTTTAATGAGGAAATAATAAGAAAGATTTTATTTCAATTTGAGAAGTAGGTTCACAATGAAATGGACAATTAGGTATAATGGAATGACCCTGATGCCTTTGATGAGTCTTATGGTGTAATGGGTGTAATTCATTTCTTGTTAAACTCCTAATTAGGATGCTTGTCCTTCCAACTTCGAAACGCTTACAAAAACAGGAAACTTTTCGGAAAATATAAAATAGATCAAAGTATAGCCTTGTGAAATTCATCCAAGTACGAGTTTCAATATAAACATTGCTCAGAAAGAACACAGTCGTGAGTCGTGCACAGAAAGAAATGAATATTCAAAAACGTTTTAATAAAGGTGAAAGACTTTTCACCCACAATTATTTGAACATCTCGTTTAGCTTGCTATTAAACTCGGCACAAATTATATAGCATTAAAGAATAGGATGCTCTACCATCCTGTTTAAGTAATGTTGTTTACGATTATACCGTTTTGTATTGCTCCAGTTGGTAGGAATTGAAAAATCCAGCCGTAGGTATACTGGCGGTACAGGCCGTGTCTCTTTTTATTCAAATTTGAAAATGTAGTGCTTGGTATTTATTGAAATAATTACGTTTTGCTATTTAACGTCAACGATCTATCGTTAACTCAACAACATCGTTACAGCAAGAATTGCCTCCGCACAGGGACTCCCTTGTGCGGAGGCAATTCTTGCTGTAACATACAAAAGCTTCATTTCACCAAGAGAACAATGAATGGATTGTGTGAAAGATGATACGGCTTGAAAGGGGGTGATTACTGAGATGACTGCTAGTACATGTATGGAGAAAGAAGACATGCTGCACCGAACTTCAATAAATTGGGATAGGCGCAGGACGATGATGATGGTTCAGATGAGGTCAAGAGGAAAGTTCAATGTTATTTTTGCACTGCTATAAAATATTTTCCTTGAATTCCTACATAATTCAAATCTTCTGCACAATATAGAGAGACAGTACCTCAACTTCTCAAGCCCTTTTTGCAGATTCTGACGTTTCATAAGTGTCCATGCCCATATTTTATGTGAAATAAAATATTTAGAATTTTATAGGAAAACATCAAAAGTTATGGTTACGGTTTTTTGTAGCCGATTTTCTAAATGAAAAGAATGAAGGTACCTACTTATGTAAATTTATGAAGGAGTTCATATTTTTACGATGAAATGAGCAGCCCTGCGTGGGCTGCTGCTTTCATAGAAAATGTTGTTCGAAAGGGGTGGCTACCGGTGATCTCTATCGGTAAAAGCTCTTTTTAGTAGATCTTTTTTATATCCAACTAGCTTCTGCCCGCGGCTTCGCCCGCGTGGATGTCGGAAAGGATTAGAAGTGTGTACTTCCCCACGATGCCATCTATATCTTTGGCATCTGCTGGCAGGCAATTTTATCGAAATCCGTTCAGTGGTCTAGGCGTGAAAATGTAACATACAAACAGAAGTTATAATTCTATTTAGTATAGCACTTTGCCCGCGACTTCGTCCGCGTGTACTTTACTCTAAAAATTTTGAAGATGTATGTTTACGATCTTTATCATTTATTTATTTAATTCGGGTTAATTTTAAAGTTTACAGATCAAATGAATAAGATTTTTAAATAAACCTTGTCGTCCCCTTTTACCACGACAGGCTTTGTTTTTAAAAAAGCGTTTGATACGTTCCCATTGTATGACTTAAAGATTATTTATACCCATTTTCGAGTTAATGGAAGCAAGCAGTAAAATCCACCCCTTAAACTTTATTACCCTTTTCCACACCGGTAAGAGACGATTTTTGAAAAACCCTTAAAACACATACTTTTTGTTTTAAGTATTATTACCGAGTTTCGAGTTAATCCGTCCGAGCGGTTTAATATTTTTTCTTACCTATTAACCTTTTTACCCCCTGAAGCCTCTGTGAGGAGGTTTTTTAAACTAAAAGTGACCATCTGTATTAATTAATGAGGCAAATATTGCCAAGTATCAAGTTTATTAACCAAAGGAAAAAGATTTTTCATATTAACTGTATCCCGTCTTTTCACCCCAGTGGAGGAGAAACAAAAACAAAAAATATTGGGATGTTTCCATAATTTGACTCAAAGATGATGTATACCAACATCATCTTTGAGTTGATTTGTTTTGAGTTAATCAAGCCACGTAGTAAAATACTCCCCTTAAAAAATTAACGACCCCTTTTTGCCCACCCACAAACTTATCATCGTTTCTTTCCTGTCAAAAGTATTAATACTGACTTTCGAGTTAATCGGATCGCGCATTCAAATTCTTCCACTAAAAATTAATTAATTCTTCCAATCTTGATTCAAAGATTATTTGTACCAATGTTCGAGTTAATCAAGCCACGCTTTATAATCCTCCCTGTAAAATTAACTATCCCTTTTCAACCCGTTAGGGGTAGATTTTCGAAAAATCCTGATACATGTTATTCATTATTGTTGATCTTAACTATAAACACTGAGTTTCGAGTTAATTGGACCGCGCATTCAAATTCTTCCACACAAACTTCACACCCCTATATCCCCCATTGAGTTTTGAAAACTTATAATGATAAACTTTATTACTTAGGCGAGTATTCTTGAAAGGTTTCAAGTTTATTAACCCAATGAAGAAGATTTTTCATATAAACTGTATACCCGCTTTTCACCCCATAGGGGTGGAATAAAAAAAAACGTTTTGGACGTATTCATAACTTGACTCAAAGATTATTTATACTAATTTTCGAATTAATCAAGCCATGCAATAAAATCCTCCCCTGTAAAATTAACTATCCCTTTTCAGCCCGTCAGGGGTAATTTTCGAAAAACCCTGATACACATTATTCTTTACTTTCGATCCTAGGTATAAATACTGAGTTTCGAGTTAATCGGACCGCGAGCTAAAATTCTTCCATACAAACTTTGAAACCCCCCAACCCTCTTTTAGGGGTAGTTTAGAAAAACATAAAATGGCAAACTTCATAATTTACTTAGAATTAGTATTGGTGCCAAGTTTCAAGTTTATTAACTTAAGGAATAAGATTTTGCATACAAACAAAATCCCCCATTTCACCCTCTTCGGGGTGGAATTTCGAAAAACCCTTTTTTAGTGGATACCTACTCTTCACGAAAAACTCACCCTCTAAATTTCATGTCTTTAGGACCAGCGGTTTAGGTTGTGCGTTGATGTATCAGTCAGTCAGTCAGTCAGGACTTTGAATTTTATATAAGATTTTCCGTCCCTATATGAAAATAACATTTTGAAAGAAAATAAAATATTTCTATTTCTTCTTCGATTTCAAAACTTCATACACACACACGGTTAAGTGTGTGTGTATGAAGTTTTGAAATTACACACAGTAGCAACTCGAGTTTGAAAGTTGGTGTTGGTTTTACACCAACCCCGTACCTCGAATAGTACGTGTCGCTGTTGGTCCTGCGTCTGATCTCTTTCCGGGCGTGTCGTATTGCCGTCCTATCGGACTGTGAGAGTAAAGGAACTCCTGCGTACTTGGCTAACCTCCGTTGAAATTGGCCACCGTGACCGAAATTTGGTCGGGCGGATTATTCTTTTTCATGATTAAATAAACAATGATTGCGCAACCTCATTGGCATGATTTATGACCCCTGATAGGGTATTGACCACGGTTATCATGTGTCAACAAATGCTTCCATCCTAAAAGCCCCTGGGGGCTTATATAAACCCCTACCTTTTAAAAGGTTCCTTCAATCACAATAAAATGGACGTGACATTTCACAATTTAACGAGAAAGCAAGAAGCTTATCGAACATTAAAGAGGGGTATTTTTTTGAGGATTCCGAATTAAATGGCACAGAACCGTAAACCTAACGAGGATAATGTCCTTTGTAATTTGCATTTATGTGAGTATGTTTTAGGTATAACTGACATTTTTATTTTTGTATTCGCCTGGACTGCTTTATGTTTGAAAATGGCGTTGGTAAGATTTATTTGTTGGTCTTGTGTTAGCATAATCAGCCTATAATGTTCCCACTGCTGGGACACAGGCCTTCTCTCTGTGAGAGGGTGTGGGCCGCAATCTACCACGCGGGCCCAGTGCGGGTTGGTAGATGTCACATGTCTTCGATTTTTTTGGTTCTAGGACATGCCTTTTTCCGGTTTCGGTTCGGGTGATGAAATTATTTACACAAAGTAAAGCGCCTGCCTGGGCTCGAACCCACGACCTAGAACTCGTAAGTCGCCGTTACCACTGGGCCACCACTGCTCACTAGCGTAGCGACTCAAACCTGCCGAAAATTACGCGACGGAATTTCCGCTTGCTTATGTTTCATAGGAAAGTTACTTAATTTTG
Source organism: Apamea epomidion (assembly GCA_947507525.1). Taxonomy (NCBI): domain Eukaryota; kingdom Metazoa; phylum Arthropoda; class Insecta; order Lepidoptera; family Noctuidae; genus Apamea; species Apamea epomidion. Next base: position 10,597,366 of record OX382228.1, on the reverse strand, counting down.
GTCTCATGGGTTATAGGTAATTTTAAAATTATTGCAGGCTTACACCTGAAGGCCAATTCTCGTAATTTAAAACGTTCAAAATCTTGTCGCAATCTCATCTCGGCGACAAAGAAATGTCAAAAGCTTGTCAAAATGTAGGGAAATTAGAGGTATTTTTGACAGATTGAGACTGAGATCAGACTGTGAACGTTCTTAAGATTACGAGAATTTCCCCGCTGAAAAAAAAACGAGTGGAAAAAATGCGACGGTTTTAATGTATTTTAGTTTAGGTATCACAAAAATCATTCCAGACAGGGTTTTACTTTAAGCTTTTTATTTTTCATTAGCTTTCGCCTGCGACTTCGTCCGCGTGAACTTCAGCCCCCGACCCCCCGCGTCGCAATATCCACCCGCGCTCTTAATTCGTTTTCACTTAGCGTTCTTTCAGACTTTTTTTCATTTTACAGGTGTAAGGCCTAAGGGTCGTAGCGTGATATTTAATAGTCTATAACCTTCCTCAAGAATTGGGCTACCAAATGCAAAAATAATTTTTCAATCCAACTGGCAGTTCCAGAAATTAGCGCGTTCAAACAAACAAACTCTTTAGCTTTATCATGCATCGACATCGGTATTATGCATGCGATGCATATTATGTATCGCATCGGCATTATGCATGCGATGCTGTAACATAATGTACATACTCACAGTTATCTTCATTCATTCCTCCAGGTCAGAACAAGCATTCTGTTACCGTTAGGCGCTGATCTGATTATTTATTACGACACGTTTCATCCACAATCAGTACACAGACACAGCTCCATCTTTAAGATGACACTACGATTATTTAGTGACATCCAAGGGTTGGTAATTTCGCCCACATTGATGGATATCATTTTTCCTATAAACACTATACTTCTAATACAAAATAACTATAGATTTTATCGTATTTTATTAATTATTATGACAGCTTTGACAACGACGTTTAATACGTCGCCATGGCAAACTTTCTTTCAAATTCTTACCTGCCTGTATCTTTTTAGCTAATTAGATATGAATACTTATTATATTTAATTACTAGCCATCTTCATAACTCAAATTCATATTTTCTACATGATGTTATTCTACGAGCTGACATTATAGATCCACGCAATCCAAGGATCAGTTCGGGTTTCGCCTCTAAAGCGGATACCACAAAGAGCCTGATACTCCAGGGCACGGCAGTGCAGGCTTCGAGGCAGTGTTCAGATTCATGTACTTAATCCATGGTAACAGGTTGCGCTTCGATGTCCCGGCCACCCTCTATTGTTAAATATGTATAGATTACCGACGAACGATATATTAACAAGCTTTACTTTTAATCTGTGTGGGTGGGTGGTGAAATCTGTTAACGGTGTTGCTATGCGATCATGCGGCTCATATGTCGTTCTTTTCCTTATTTTTAGGTTATAAGCACAAGGAATTTTATATTAGGTCTTCCTACAACATGTATTCCGAAAATGTGCATACCATATTTATCTATACTAATATTACTCTATTAATTATCTATCTAATTATAATAAGGAGGTAATTTTTTTTTGTTTGTATTTTTAATCTCTGGATTTACCAGACGGAATTGAAAATTTTTGCTGCATTTGGTAGCCCAATTTTTTCGGAAGGCTATTTAACATCACGTTACGACAATCAGGAGCCGAGCAAAAAGAACGCTAAGCGAAAACGAAGTAATAGCCCGTGCAGGCGATGCGATGCGACGGGATGTGTCGGGGGAACAAGACATTTCATGCGAACGAAGTCGCGGGCAGAGTCGTATACGAAGAGATTGGCCGTTACAGCCCAATGGAAATTTTATTCGTAATCCTGAGTTTAATGACTCGTTTTTAGGATACTGAAACTCGTAAAACGTTTTATATACCTACAAGTAGTTTCGTATACAGGTATAAACCAGCAATTGCCTAACAATTGCGTATTATACCTACAATTGTGAATATGAACTCACCGGTCCTACACGGCGCTGTAGTCCAGTTTTCTGCACTAGGTAAGCATGTATAATGTTGAAATTACAAGTCATTCCACCGCAAGTTTCACCGCAGCATACGATTTAACCAAATCCGTATCTATCTATCTATCACTATCACTGTCGATTGCTAATCCATTACTTCATATGTTCAAGAAATTTGTCTGCTCAACAACGTAAATAACGCATTGAACTGTCAAAATGAAAGGCATTGCTACTGTTAGTGTGATACGCAATTACCCTGCAGGGACGTTGCCGTGTGATCTAAGCATGTGAAAGTGGGTAGCTCTTTACTCTTCCGTGGACACTAGGGAAATTATTTAATAAGCTAAATTACATTTCTTTAGACACCTGTCCCATCGCTGACGACGGAGCGACTAGCTAAGTATCAACTATTTCCTTACTCAAGAAACGTACAAAATATCTAGAAAATCGGGCTCCGTTTTCAGCATTCTAAGAGGTGCCACGTCTTTTTGAAGCAGCATCCTATATTTTGGCGTCGCTTGTCTCGTCAGATAGTATTCGTGTTCCAACGATGTCACATATTTGTGCTGCCACTTGTAATATGCCTTCCACAAATGATCAAATAGGTATATTTGCCTTTATTTTGACGACAGATATTAATGGAATAATCATGAAATCAGATATTATTGCCGGGCTGTTCATAGCTATAATATATTTAAGGCCGTGACTGTACCTACCCTATGAATAAGACCCTTCTGTTTCCCATCTGTTGAATTCTGAAGAGACCACGAAATAGAGTTGATTTATATGTGCATATTATCTGCTGGGTCCCAGTTGGAAATTCCATGTTACACCTGTAGTGTGACGTCATGACAAATCATTGTACAGTCAGCTTTAGATTGGTGTTAGAGTCTAGGGGATAAGCAAGGTGGAAGGAGTGAAAACCTAATTTTGAACATTCAATATACAATTAACTAGAGAAGTTTAAAATTTTTACTACAGGTAATCATGTTAATAACGTGTACCATTTTGTATTGACAGGGGATCACGAGTTTCGGCGACGGTTGCGGCAAGCGTGGCAAGTACGGAATTTACACTCGCACCGCGGGCTATGTGTCGTGGATGCGTGACGTCATGAGCAACAAGTATTTTGATTGAAACCGCAAAAGGTTTAACGAGACCTTTCACCTCGAGGGTATAAACCTGTGGTTTTTCCGACTCATTCGTGATTTGCGTTACATTAAAAGGGGATTTGTGTATTGCCACCACTTTGTGATCGATATTACATTTAGTGTCCTTGTTTCATTACAACCAGATACACTATTCACTAGAAAGGTAAAAAAAACTGTGTAAAATCATTAGCGAGATAATTCAACCGGAACTCCTCCGGACGACGTAAAACAGCCTTTCGTTATTACTAAGTAGGAAGTTATGTCCCCGACCTGCTGAGTCAGGCGGGACAGCCGACCACCCCTCCGCGCCACGACAAGTCCACCAGTGAAGAGTGCGTATAAAATACTTATGTGTTAAATCTGGTAAAATCCATTCATATTTTGTATAGGAACCTGTCAAATATTTTAATCTATCTTCTGACTGGGCGGGTTTTGTTCTGTAATAGCCTGAAATATGTTCGAATAACACGAGGGTGGATTGGAAAATTTACATAAAAGGATATTCATTATTTTGTATGTTATTCATGCCACGTTAATACATGCGAAGAACGTGTTGTGCTTATACAAATATTACCTACACATTGCTTTCATGTAAAAATTCAGATTATTTCAACGAGAAAACTGCAAGCTTGAAAGTTTTCTTTTCTTATTTTACTTTTTGCGTGTGCATGAGCTTATTAAGTGTAGCCGTGCTGAAAAGATTAGCCCAGTCAGCGGCCGACACTCGTGCAATCTTTAATAAATCTCAAACATTAGGTAATTACTTCGGTACTACCAATTCTTTATGTTAAGGATTAAGTTTAAATATTTAAACTTAACTTAAGAAGAGGATGTTAAGGATTAACAACAGCTAATGGCCGATTCCTATAATTTATGGATCGTTATTGGTTAAAATTAAGACTCTTCTAACTTTACTAACAATGAAGCAAAGACCTCGTAGCTTTGCATATCCCATAAGGAACTAGCTATCACACACATATAAAATAAGTTTACGAATCTATTTATATGCCCAGTTTGGTAATAAAAAATGCTACCATAGGTAAGCAAAACGACTCGTTTTTGTTTATAGGAGCCGAGCATTAAGCATGTTGTCTCTGGAATAAAATCAACCACTGGGCTGTTTTGCCTAATCATGCTGATTTTTTCCTTATAATTAAGTCTGTCAGCATCAACTCGTAAAGTATGTCTTTAATAAGCATGGGGAGCTGACGGAAATGACGTTTGGATTGTTATGTCAGTATTCCGTACCCGCAAAAGGTCGTCTTATCGTTATTAGAATTGGTTTTAGAATAGAAAGCCACCTCATATTTCTCTCATTTCATTTGTCGAACGATATGTTATCGAGTTTACAGAGCGAGCATATTTTTATGAATACTTTGAAAAGTAATTTATGGAAAAAGTGATGAATGAGAACTGATTGAACCCTCTGTTGTTATGGTAACCATAATAATAGTGATTGTTACGAAATACCCAGACTTTTTTTAATATTACACAAAATTAAATTTTTTACACTAACCTGAGTTTGTAAACAATTTACAGCACCGTTTACATTTAAGTTCTTAAGAAGTTTTCAAAAGATGAAGGATAATTTAATTATTCATGGTTCTCTTTTTGTGTGTATGTAAATACAAAATTAATTTAATTTTTGTTCACAATTTTATTAGAATTTAAAATCACATTGCGTGAGCACTTTGCGAAACCTTTTTTTGAACATTGTATTTTATTTTAATCTAAGTAAATATTAGGCAAAATGATAATAAAGTCTCTCTAAGTTTTGTATAGCTTTGTTTGATTTACTACCTTCTAGAATATAGTCTGGCACCGAAATATGACGATGTTATCAGCTGTAAGGTACGTATGAAAGTCGCGGCAGAGTTCAATAGTCTGCGATAGTGTAAAAACCTTCTTGATATCATACACGCATAGGGTTTGATGTCCTTCCGTTCAGGCTAGAATAGGTAATGCTAAAGATTTGTGATATATCTCAAAACGAGTATACTTCAAAATTTTACCTAAGTACTTAATTTTTTCTTTATTAATTCAGGTTGCAGACATTAATGTATAGGGTTTCTAGTTTATATTATAATTGTATTTTGTTTGTATAAGTAGTTAATGTCGTCTACTGCCTAATTCATTCATTAGGTTATAAAGTCCTGCTCAGGTAAATTAAACAGTATAGTTTCTTTGCAAAATAATTTAATACTTATTACAAAAACACCAATAGTTAATACTAAAAATAAAATTAAGAAAACAATAATAATAGAAAGTTTAAAAGTAGAATTATAAAAAAACAAAAACTATTAAAAAAAAAAAAAAAACAATATTAAAAATAAAATCATATCAAAATTAGAGGTCAAGGGTGAAGGTGTCCACGTCTTCGTTCTCTCGAGCGACGTTCAGTATCCACGGGACAAGACGCCAAGTACCTGTGTACTGGGCACACTGATCACCCCAAGGTCGCCTTTCCTCCTGCAAATCAAGCAATATGGTACAGGTAAATAATTTTTGAGAGAGCGCCGGTGGCCCAGTCGTAACGGCCGCTACATACGAGTTGGAGGTCGTAGGTTCGAACCCGGACAGGTGCTTTATTTTGTGTTAATTATTTCATCACCACTGCTCTCAAAACGGTGAAGGAAAACATCGTGAGGAAACCGACATGTCCTAGAACCAAAAATTCGAAGACATGTGACATCTACCAACCTCCACCGGGCCCGCGTGGTGGATTACGGCCCACTCCCTCTCACAGAGGAGGCCTGTGTCCCAGTAATGGCAACGTTATAGGCTGCTTATGTAACTAACTTTTATAGCCGAAATAATTGTAGCCATTTTGATAGCCAAATGAATTCAAACTAAACTCCCTGAAAACTTATGCGTGACTGATCTGCACTATAATTGTGTAGCAAACTTTTAATCACAATCTGACACATTTCAAGCATATTCCTAATCCATTGCTTCATAGGTTTTCAAAGTTCTGCTCAACAACGTTAATAACGCAATGATCGTGGGTGAACTGTAAAAATGAAACCCATTGTGATAAATTGAAATATTTTTTTCACAATTTATTTAAAGTTCAATTAAAAAACACCATATCCTAGAAATACTCATATGTTTCCAGTTTACAAAGAGAGTACACTAACACACGATTGCTCTTAACAATAGCGTGGGACACGTTTGGAAGTAAATTATTGTGAGTTTCAACGATATTCCCGCTTTGTGTCGTTTAGTTTCATCTGATAAGGGCGAGTGACAGGGCCAACACAGAAAAAATCAAAATAAATGGTTAATAATCAAAATAAATAGATTCCCCATTATATAAAACGTTTATAGTGGGGGTTCCGTTTATTTTGATTATTATCCATGGGAATTGAACTGATTACTAGCCATGGGACATTTCACAAAACAAAAGAGACCTAATTATTTTGAGAAATCCAAGGAATTTAATTAATGTTGCGCGCTGAATACTTGTAATGACAGCTCGTGAAAATAGTTGAAGGTAATTGCAGAGTGAGCTTCGTGAGAACGACTCAAGTTATTTAAAATAACGGTTATAAAGAAAGAAAAGTCATTATCTGCAATTCCCCAGGTGAAATTGCACCTAGCAAAACATTTATTTTATCAAATGAAAATGGATTCAAAGCAACTTTTCGCACCACTACTTATCTTACTAACTTTATCCACGGTTTCACTGAAATTAAATTATTTGGTTAGGTACAGTCATAAAAAGAAATAAGTATGCAGGCAGTCAAGTATAACTTTTTAATCTGTGTTGTGCGTGTGAAAAGAAGTTTCTTTGTTATAGCTGGTCTGAGAACGCCTTCATTATATTCAGCCTATAATGTTCCGACTGCTGGGACACAGTTGTAAATCTACAACGCGGGCCCAGTGCAGGTTGGTAGATGTCACATGTCTTCGAATTTTTGGTCCCAGGACATGCCTCACGATGTTGAGTAGAGGTGATGAAATAATTTATGCAAAGTATAGCGCCTGGCTTGTTCGAAGCCACGAAAAGCAAGGCCCGGGGCGGGTTTCTAAGTCGGGGCCGTTATCACTGGACCACCACTGTTCCCTGAGAATGTGACTTATGTTTAAAAAAGTGTCATTAACTGCCTAGTAGTAGTTTAGTACACGTATACCAGAAATATATTGCCTTTTATTTTGAGGATAGCCAGAAATTACAGAACCTAGGATACGATTCTTATTTCATTCACAAGTTGGGAGTACTACGCACCTGATTATTTTTAAGGACATCCCCAATAAGGTCAGACTATATCCTTCTGCGATGTAAATATAACCCGTGCCGTAAAACAAACGAATTGAAAATGGCGATTATGCCTTTTTAACCGCTCGCTATACTATGCAATTGAAGGAGCACATAAGACTTGTTTGTTTGGCTGCCATTTTTAATTCGTTTCTTAAATGACGCGGGTTGTAGATGTTTATTTCTTGCCTGCAAACAAAAGCACTTTGTCGAATGTACACAATTTGGAATTCGGCTTCTGCCATATAAACAGCAAGGTCATGGCAGTGATTAGCTTACAAAACTTGGCTGCGGCTGGCGGTCGTCGAAATAGGAAACTGAGCCGGCTTTGGAGCCCTATTGTCTCGGTAATATAGTAAGGAACACTGTGGTGTTTGAAATTGCAAATAATAATAGTTACATAGTTAAATATGAATAGTTTTACTTCAGAAGTAGTTAGTTATTAATAATTTTACGTCGTAAGTTATGAATAGTTTAACGCCATGTGGGTAGTAAAACTACGAGTTTGTGTTTAGCTTCATGAGTTTTGGGCCAACAAAATTTAATATACTGTCCAGCCATCGACACGACGGATGATACTTCATACGGATTAGATCATTTTTAAGAATTTATTCATTTGATTTGGAATATGAAATTAACTTTGATGTTTCTTTTTCAATTAAGCTTGTAAGGTAGAAGGTGATTTCAAAAATTGTTCACGTAGTGACATCATCAAAGGAAGTGATAGGAAGAAACGAATTGGGTACGTTTAGGAAATCAAGCCACGATAAAAAGCTGATTGTACCTAAAGCAATACAACCAATATCCTGACTCTTGACAGCCTTATATTTACGCTATAATGTAGATACGAATCACGTGTAACCTTTGTCGTTGGTTGTCAATACCATTGTCATTGTCATTATTTTGTATTGAGACAGATATAGGGGGAGACAAAATAAGGTTGTATATATATTTTTCTCATGATTACACAAATAAATCTTTCAAAATAGAAACCTTTTTATCTGTCTATCAGACTAGATGTTCTTCAGTAACTGAACAGAGAGGCAATTCTTGTAATTTTAAGAACGTTCACAGTCTGATCTCAGTCTCAATCTGTCAAAAATACCTCTAATTTCCCTACATTTTGACAAGTTTTTGACATTTGCTTGTCGCCGAGATGAGACTGCGACTAGATTTTAAACGTTTTAAATTACGAGAATTGTCTTCTGGTCATAAACAATGTAAAGGGCTATGAATTTGCTACGTCGTAGACTCGTAGCTGTCGCGTGGCAAAACGTCGTAGGTCACGCATGTTGAAACATTAATTGACAGTTCAATTCGCTATAATAAGCTTCATACGTTTGTTTTTCATTACTGATTTAGAAATGTTAAAATAAACACATTTTTAAAGACTGTTCACGGTTCTGAACTATTGTTATTTGTAAAGCCAGTTAATTGATTCAGATTTTTGCAGCTCGAAGTTATCAAGCACTCCGCCTAAAATGTTTAATCACACTCAATTAAAGACTCTCAAATGTCTGCACGAAGACTACAATTTTTAGGGTTCCGATTCTAAAGTGTGTCAATGAGTCCTATTACTAAGTCTAGTTAGTTTATCTGTGTAACTTTTCAAATGTAGGTAGAATACGCATTACTACGACCTCTACTGACAGGCAAAAATATGACTTATAAAGATTTTTTTTACGTCCAAGGTGATTTCAGATATAAGAAACCTAGAACAAAGAATTATATATTACAAAGATTTCCGTCCCAGCTCTATCTCAAGGCCAGGAACCCTTGAAACGCGAGACCGACTCACACCTGACCTGATTTTTATTGAAAGATGAAGTGGATTAAGGATGGAATTAAGTTTTTATTCTTAAAAAACCTACGTTCGCATATTAAGTAAGGTATATTTTTGATGATCTGTGGGGTTATTCGCACTTCGTCCCATTCGCACTTCGTACCGCGTTCGCAGTTGGTCCCATTCGCACTTGGTCCCAACCGCCCTTGTTCCTATTCGCACTTGGTCCCATTCGCACTGGGTCCCATTCGCACTTAGTCCCATTCGCACTTAGTCCCATGCAAGTAGTTTGTAAGGGAAGAGGTAGGTTTTTGGACCAAAGTGTTATATAAATCACGCTACGACCAATAGGACCGGAGGATCAATGAAAATGTTGCAAAAACTTGAAAAAAAATTTTTTTGAGAGCTTCCGTTGCGTAGGCTGCGTAAACGGTTAAAGTTACGCAAAAATCATGTATCACGGAATAGTTCCCAAAAATTGAAAAACAGAAAGGCTGTACTTAGATATTAATTTTGATCGAAAATATAATAAACTTTTACAGAAACTACAGCGGGGTTCTTTATATTTGGGTGACTTCACGAATAATGTAATATTTTTACAGTTAGTGAAGTAACTTGTACGTGTGACTTGTAGAGTATACTGAGAATTATTACATACTCATTGTACTGTATCCATGTTTGATTGCTAATATTCACTGATTTTATACTTACTGATATTAGTTGATTGAGAAGTGTGTTTTATTATTTTACTTATTACATTGCTAACTTACCGAATTTGGATGTTTTATTATTATATTTGATGATTTTTAGGGTTTCGTACCCCAAAAAAAAACGGAACCCTTATAAGATCACTTTGTTGTCCGTCTGTCCGTCGGTCAAGACCTTTTTCTCAGGAACGCGTGGAGTTATCAAGTTGAAATCAAAATAAAAACTCAAAGCTGTAATTCCTTGAAACTGTGAAAAAATCAAACTTCTAAGTCAAAGCAAGGCGTTTATGTTCCGGAATCAAAACCTATAGGGTTATATATTTGATTCCGGAACAACGGAGTCCACGGGAAGTATTCCGTTGACTTAGAATCATGTAATTTGGCAAGAAGCAATGCCATGTAGCACAAGTAAAGGAAAAAATCCGAAAACCGTAAATTTGTAGACACATAATTTAAAAAACCTGTGACTATTTATATACCTACAAATTTGTACGGAACCCTCAGTGCGCGAGTCCAACTCGCACTTGACCGGTTTTTTATAAACCCAACCCACTTTGGTCCACAAACCTACCTCTTCCCTTACAAACTACTTGCATGGGACTAAGTGCGAATGGGACTATGTGGGAATCGGACCCAGTGCGAATAGGACTAAGTGCGAATGGGACCAAGTGCGAATAACCCGATCTGTGAAATTTGGTCTCTAGCTCGAATCGGAGACGTTACGAAGTCTCATAGCAAGATTTAAGACGGTTCTTTTGTAATCTCGCTCTTAATGATGTCTACAATTGAATTGTGCAAATATTTTTCTAAGATACTTTAGAAGGTACTAATTTATTTCGTCAATTTAGATAATGAGTACCTTACGACGCGATAATACGCTGAAGAGATTGGAATTAAGAGTTTATAAATCAATTTATTTATGTAAGGATTAGGTACGTGCGAAGTATTGCGTAGTATTTGAATAAAATTAACACCAAAACACCTATGCCTATCAAGGGTTTGTGCTCCAACTATGTGGTCGTATAAAGAGTGGCGATCAAGGGGGAAATCCAACAAACCTTTTATACCTAGAATAAATCTTATCCTGAGAATAAATTGAAATTTTGACAGTTTTTCCATACCAGAACTATCAGACGTCAATTTTGTTCCGCGGCTAAAAGATAGAATAGAAGATAGAATAGAGAATAGAAGCTAGACTTTGGTAAAATCAGCCCTTAGTCAACTGCATTCGTCAAGGAGGTAATTCTACCCCTCCGCCTTCCAGTGAACAACTTTTCCTACGAAATCCACATCCAATTCTTAAAAAAAAAAAAAATCTTTTCATACATACATCGGAATAGCCTGTCTACTGTTTTTTTTTTTTTTTTTCAAGAATTCGACCTTACTTTTACATCGAAAGTTGTTTAGTATGTCGGATAGAATCACCCTCTTGAAGGATGCAGGTGTCTTAATCACCACGCTGTTTTTAGAAATAGTTAAAGGAAGAATGATAAGATAAAGCCACACTAAATTGCGGGTACGTTAGTACGAATCTGACGCCTGTCAGATTACGAAGCGACCGCGTAAGCCACACGACGCCGACGCCTTCACTATTGTCTGCGAGTTACGTGAACTTGATAACAGGAAATGAGAAGCCCCGCAAAGCAGAGCTTAGACTATCAGTGAAACAAAGGGGAAACTAACTGATATTGCATTATATATGTCGGATGTGTTTTTTATTACACTTATTTCCGTCATACTTTAAGAATATCTATGGCAAAAAGAGTATGTGTGAATGATGATATGGTTAGAAAGACTACCGAGAGTCATCTCCGCAGTCTTGATGTTGATGAGGACTTTAAGACTATCTACCACACCCACGTGCGTTGTGTATTTTTTGGGTTTTAGTGGTGCCATTAGCGCCATCCAGGAATAAGTATTAGACAATTCTTTCAATAAATTCGTCACAACAATACCTACTTAGCTACTTTCAGTTTATAACTTTTAATCAAATTAGTAAAAAACGTTACTACGTTGGTCCCAATGTTAGGGTCATCCCAGAATAAACGCAGTTAGAAATTCTCTCAATTAATGCAGCTGGATACGCGAGCAATTTAAATGCAAATTCTATTGGGGAACTGGACACAAACTCGATTTGTTTCAAAAACATTTTTGACGCCTCATGTTCCCATGTGATCTTAATAAAATACCACTAAAACAAGTTAGGTCAAGTTATAATAAAAGGTACCAAAGTACCTTTGGGTATTTTAATTTCCTGCCTTATATCCTAATTGATGTTTCAGTAATTTAATTAAATCCCTCAATAACTCAAAGTAAACAATTCAGCGGATCTGCCGAATACCAATTATCAGCTTAAATAAATATTTGAGGGCGCATACGTATTTGAATACGTAGGTAAAAGGTCGGTGTAAATAACCTGTAGGTATAAGGCAACCAATTTCCCTCCCACGAGCAGTATTCCTCCATGTATCGGGTCGGTAGCCTCGCCTAAGTATGGCGGCAAAGCCAGGCAGTACACGTTTTTGATGCCGCCTTCCTCGTCTAGGCGCTTCGCTTTACTGAAAACAATATTAATGAATTTGAAATTAAAGGTCACAGGTACTGCCACGTAATCTGTGAATATCACACAGGCGATTTAAAATATAATATCCCTATATGTTGTTGTGTTCCTATATAGTCCTATATAGTTCCTATATAGTTCTTATATAGTCCTCTATATGCCAAAAATATTTTAAAAAGTCGCTCAGGTCAGGCAAAATGTTGTTGGATTTTTCCATTAGGAATTTCTAAGAAGCAGTCCGAATTGTGGATTTTAGGACGGTTAATGGCAAGAGGCTTTTTACATGCGATTTAAACAAAACTGGTGAAATATGGGTGTAATATAGGTACACCTATGCCTAACCCAGATTACAGGCGTGATGTTATGTAATGCTTTGTAATGTTATTATAATTTCACTGACACCGTCATCTTTACTTATCAGATGGTTGATTTAAAATATCATATCTGGATATATAATACTTACCCATATTCAATGTTTCCAGGGCAGGAATGAGAGAAGACATAATTTTCATAAGACATGAGCAGTGATTTAGGTAAATCACTGGACGAATATCGTGTATCGAATCTGTGAAAACATTTTGAATTAGGTTCCTAACTTTATTGTAGCATGAATTTAGGAATCAAGAAGGATCTTTTACAAAGAATGTTGCAATCTCAGCCATACTTGAGGATCGATCCGGAATACGGACCATAAACGTTACAACTAACTACTATTATCTTATTGTATTAACATACTGCCGTCTACTACAGTAGCTTTGGTTAATGAACTTGAAATAACAAAATATAGCTACAATAAAAAATACTACAGAGAATTACGCGTAGGTACATACAACGACACATCAAGCTATACATTTTCAGTTTTAGCTGACTTCGTATTGTACAGACTTTACGTACAATGAGAAGTCAGCGTATACTGGAAATGTATAATTTGGTATGTCGTCGTGCATACCAGTAAAGTAATTAAGCAAGCAACTATGCTACTCTTTATTTATTTACGGTACCCGGGTGCTTAACACAACGATCTTGACAACGAGACTGACACACGGGTAGAGGCGACAGGGTCAACACTCTACAAAACTGAACCAGTGGCTAAACTTTTCTAAAACTACATTAATGTGTTATATTTACGACCGTTTCTAGTGGTTACCTGTCCAAACCCCATCCAACAGCATTAGCTACAGCGCCCTCGCCTTCAGCTACTATTTGATGTGACATCAACGAGATCGGTGACCAACCGTTGCATGCAAATGCCATCGAATTCACAACTTGAATTAATCCTAGAAATATACAAAACTTTGTGATCAGTTATGAAAGCATTAAAGTAACATATAGATTATGTTACAGTATCATAAAGTTTTTAGTAATAAGTTCAGACATAATGTAGTTAAAGAAGAAAGATAACTAAACAACACGTAGCCCTCATCTTAATTATCGTTAGGTACCTACTGTGAAGAGCGTCAGCCATTAATTTAGAACTTTATATTAAACTAGCAGAAGCTAGTTACAAAAAAAAGAAAACTTAATTACACGCGGACGAAGTCGTGGGCTTCTGCTCCCCCGACCCACCCTGTCGCATCGCATCGCCTGCACGCGCTATCACTTTGTTTTCGCGTTCTTTCTGAGTTTTTTGTTTTTGCTCGGCTGCTAAGGGTCCTAGTGTGATTTTAAATAACCTATAGCCTTCCTCAAGAATTGGGCTAAAAATATTTTTGTCAAATCCCACCGATAGTTCCAGAGATTAGCGCGTTCTAACAAACAAACTTGGTATATTAAGCACATTTAATCATATGTAATTGTTTGAATTCCCACTCAGCTCTTTTCCTCTCTCCTAATTTTTGCTGTGCCAGACAGGGTCCATATTGATCTTTTACCTTGTAAATACCATCTACATATGTAACACATATGGAATACAATAAAGATTTGAGTATTGAGTATTGTTAGCACTTGGAACTCTGCCCATAAAGGCGGTCTATTTTCAACAAAAAAAATATTACTGCCGATTGCATGGGGTTCAATTTTGCGAATTGGGACGTGCCAACTTCCCACGTGCGTATACATATAATACTTTGGCCCTTAATCATCTTCTACATAGACCATGAGTAGAATTTATGATGTATATGGCTTGCTTCAAGAGCGGTGGTGGCCCAGTGGACGGCCATAACTTACGTATTGGACGTGGATTCAAACCCAGCACTTTACTTTGTGTAAATTATTTCATCACTACTGCTCTAAAAACGGCGAAGGTAAACATCGTGAGGAAACCGGCATATCGTAGAACCAAAAAATTCGACGACATGTGACATCCACCAACACCCACTGAGCCCGCGTGGTGGATTACAGCCCACTCCCTCTCCCAGAGCGGAGGCCTGTGTCCCAGCAGTGGGTACATTATAATGCTGATTATGCTATGACTTGCCCAGAGCTATAAAGCACACTTTAAGAAGATTATTGCTATTAAATTACATGTATGTTAATGTACGAGCAAACCGCAAACGTGACTGGTACAACGCAAAGATAAGGGTAAAAAAATACCGATATTATAAAGATGTCTTCGCGTTTTATCTCTTGGGTGGAAACGTGGGTGTACAACACTATACTTGACGTAAGCCACTCGTTCAGGTTTCCACCAAGTAACTCCGCAGTATGTCACAAAGGCGGAACGACCTACTCCGCCAGGATTCTTGTGATGCCTTGACAAGCATGACCCAGAAGTTACCAGCCAGTGAGGACTTATTCCTGCCGCGTCACAGTGTACCTAAAATAATAATTTAAATTAGGGTAATTTCTTTTCATGTGCTTATTGCATCTGTATTTTCGATAGAAAATCACTTACATTAACTTTACGTTTATATAATTAGTAAGTTTGTGTTAGTCTTACTGGTGCACTTCTTATATTTAGAAAAAGATTCATAATAAAAAATAAAGAAACTACCTGGGAAGGTTTATAAATATAGGCGGCAGCAAAAGGGTATCGAGACCATATCGCTTGTTTGCTGTTTCTATATTCACGTAATTGAGGAACTTTTGAATCAGACTGTAACAGTTTAGTTATTGGTAGTTTAATAACATTTTTATTGGTAATATTTGGGATAAGTGCATGATGAATCACATTGGAAACGTTCAAATTCGTTGGTTTGACTGTTATCTTTGATCCTACTAATAAATTTGCGTTACTTTGATTATTGGATACACTTTTAAAATTGTCGATTATATGTTTCTTGGAATGTTTTGCCTTGTGATGTTGACTGTACTCATTACCAATGCTCTGATCTACATGTTCCAAAAGTACTTTGCGTTCATTATTGTTGAGTTCGTTTCCTTTAATAAATAAGTCAACGTTCTCCATATCATATAATCTGCCCTTCTCATCATAGTGTGAGAGGGGAGTGTGCTTATCAAACATTTCGAAAAATTTAATTTTATCATAAGCAGTAGTAGATTCCGGTGTCTGCGTTACGTTAACTGTGTCACTAGTTATATTTTCACTTTCAGTCGTATCATTAACAATACCAAAATCTACTGTAGTCGGACACGTCTCGTTATCATAGATGTATTCACTAGTAGAAATCGTGCTTGTCACATTTAGAGTACTTTGTTTTTTAGGAATACTTGAAGTTGTTAAATTCGTCACAAATTTATTTTGTTGCGCACGTAAACGTGGAAATTTATTCGAAGGTTTAAGAGAATTGAGATAATCGAACCCAGTCAGAGACGAATCACGTGTTCTAGCTTTTCTTCGCTTAATTTTGTTTGTTTGTTGCATAAATCTAGTTGTTAATGCTGGTTGCTTGTAATGTGGATCATTAACGCGAAAAGCAAACATTGGAGAATCAGAGAGTACAAATTTATGGTTGCCATGATTTCTAATTAAATGTTCTCTAATTGTTGGAACCTGGATGTGCTTTTTAGTTGTGAAATCTTTGATACGTTCATCAATCTCGTCCAAGTAATAGAATTCGATGTAACTTGAGGTTGTCGACGACAAACTAGGTCGCGATGGAAGCCGGTTATAAGGTTGGTGGATACTTCTTATAGTATCGTTATTTTGTCTAAAAAAATGGTTAGCGGTAGTGGACTCGACGTCGACGAATATCTTTGTTTTTTTCCGAAGCATGTTTATGATTTCATATTGTTTTCGGCTGACTCTCCCAACTTGCCACTTTTTATGTAGATTCGCCTTAGGAATACCTTTATCATTATTGGAACCAATCTTGTATTTGTCTTGACTGTAGTTCCCGCCTATCCCCAGAGGGGCTCGATGTGATATAATATAAGCATTTATCTTATTGTTTTCTCTTGGAGTAGTTGCATTGGTATAATATCTAGTGACATAGTTATTTTTTTTTATTCGATATGCTGATGCCAGTTGGAACCTTGTTGGATCTTGTTTGATTTTACCGAAATTTTTATTTTCATATGAGAGATTGCTTGCAACTGGTTTCACTGCATATTGAACTAGCACAAAACTGAGGACCAGAAACATTTCATGGAGTTTTGCTATTTTCATGATGATTGGTAAAAACATAATATTTACACTACAATTTATAACAAAGATTTTATAACAATCAAATAATAGCTGTGACATGAATGAATTTTACTTTACTCTATGATTCTTCGTGACAAACTTGACTTGATACACAGATTATAATGATTAATTATTAGCAAGGAGTACGCGGACAACGTCGAACTTATTTTTTATTGTTATGTTACCTCAGTAGGTACTGGCGTACTGGTAATTTTAAATTATGAATATTAAAAAAATATGTTGGCGATATAAACTAGAAGCATCATTTGGCATTTAATTAATTTTGACATTAAAAATTTTGTGTAAATAATTTTGTGAGAAGTGCTTTGCATCAGGTAAGCAAACTAAAAGTTTTGGAAAAGTTATTTCGTATCAAAAGTACCGTAAGAAAATGGTTAGAAGTTCGTAACTTAATTGTATGAAAACTTGTGTTACAAAAGATTCTGATGAAAATGTAAACAAATGAATCAGAAAACGTACTTGTGGATGCCAATTTATAAATGATAAATTATTATATTTCTGTAAGTAGGTTAGTACAAACACTTCACGTTTAAAAGCTAGATGAGATCGGGCGTTTCATATCTGACTACTCTGAGAAGAAAGGCTGAAATCTCTTAACATGTGGCATATTGGAAATGAAATGAGTCATTTAATATCAAAGCCGGCAATCTCCACTTGGCACTTGGCACTTGAGTTATCAACGAAAAACGTTGTTCTTAATACATTGAAAAATAATGTTTCATTTATGAGGTCTAGTTTAGTAGCAGTTAATAATCACATTTATCGATTAAATGTAGCAGTTCTTTAACATTTTACTAATAATTTATTTAGAACTGAAATGGAAATTGCCGGATTTGAAGTGTATTTTGTGGACACTGCCTACTGTGATACGGACAGTGCTGGATATTTGCCGTATTTGATTTGAATCATAGACTACTATTTTAAACTAGAGACAAACGCCATACTAAATGCTGGGCTCTGATTGGTCGGAGCGGAGACGGCCATATTTGAAAGAAAAATTAATGGAGATTGCCGATTTTGTTACCAACACTTTTATTTCGATCGCGTTTTCTATGAGAGAATTCCGCTTTTGAAGTGAATTTTGTTTTACAATATGGAGAATTGACCAAGAGAAAATATTTACATTCATAACTTTTTTTTAACCAAAACTGGAGATTGCCGGCATTGATATTATATGACTCAAATCCAGAATCACATACTGGAAGATTTTGTTTAAGTTAGAACTCTGCAGCAGTTAATAATAGGGGTTAAAGTATGAAATTGCCGTTTTATTGTAATAGGTACTTCGAATGGACATAGAACCTTCATGGTTTGAGATTTTTGAGTGAAACTTTTTTCACATGGTACCTATGAAGTTCTTCTTTTAAAAAATGTGCAACACTCGATTATCGACTTTCAGTTGTTTTTTTTTATTCAGCTTAGACAAGAAAGATGGATACTTCGAAAATTCGAGTTTTTTTTTAATACGAGTTCCGACGCGGAACTAACGCGGCAGAAACAGTTCGCAATATTAATGTTGCGTTTGGAGAGGGGAATGCTAATGAACGCACCGTGCGATTTTGGTTTAAACGCTTTCGTGATGGAAACTTTGATTTGAAGAACGAACCACGTGGAAGACCGCCCACACAGGTGAATAACAATGAATTGAAAGAGATGGTGGAAGCCGATCCGAGCCAAACTACCCAGGAATTAGCGGCATGGTTTACGTTACCTTACCAACAATATTGACTCATTTGCGTCAAATCAATAAAATAAAAAAATATGAGAAATGGGTGCCTCATGATTTGACTGATCTGCAGAAAGAAACGCGTGTTGAAACTTGTGTTGCCTTGTTGAATCGATACAGAAATGAAGGAATATTGGATCGAATTGTGACATGTGATGAAAAGTGGATTCTTTACGATAACCGTAAGCGAAAAATGCAATGGCTGACCCCAGGTCAAACGCCGCAACAGTGTCCTAAAGCAAAGCTTACCAATAAAAAGGTAATGGTAACAGTTTGGTGGTCTCAGCATGGTGTTATTCACTATAGCTTTCTCCGATCTGGTCAAGCAATAACGGCAGATGTCTACTGTGCCGAACTCCGAACAATGATAGCAAAACTAGCAGTGAAACAGCCCCGACTCATGAATCGATCTTCACCATTATTGCTCCATGATAACGCGAGACCTCATACAGCCCGAGAAACCGTTTTAACTCTACAGGAACTGCAATTAGAAACCATTCGTCACCCTCCGTATTCGCCAGACCTTGCTGCAACGGAATAACATTTTTTTCGTGATTTGGACAATTTTCTACGTGATAAAAAGTTTTCTTCTCAGGAGGCAGTACAAAATGCTTGTGTAGTTTGTCGAATCTAGATCACGAGAGTTCTATCGCAAAGGCATAAATGACCTTCCTATTAGATGGCAGCAATGTATAGATAATAATGGTAATTATTTTGATTAAATAAAACTGTTAAATTGAAAAAAAAACGTATTTCAACTTTTCAGTACAAATCGGCAATTTCATACTTTAACCCCTAATATAATGAACTGCTCCAGTTCTATACAGGCTATTTCAATTGACTTACTACTTACGGTCTTTAAATGTAAGCTGGTTATTTACTAAAAAATAATGAGCCACCATGTATATGCATTTACTCTGTTGAACGAACTACCTACCTACCTGGTGATTACTAAAATTGAACATGAACTGGTGGCTTTTATGCCAGTGTTCTGTCATACAGAGTATCTATATTTTTACAATTCGGGAATAATTCGACTTCTAAATCTTTGTTCAAAAACTCTTGAATGTTCATGATGAGTGTTCATCAAAACATCAAGTTTTTTTTTTGATTATTATTTATTTTTTTACATTTTCCTTTGATTTATTATTTGCCATCCTTGATTTTTTGCAAGAGGTTGGCTTTATTGTCTTAATTTTCTAATTTAAATGAAAATCACTGTCATTAATTGTTACCAAATTATTGGCAGAATCCTTCGATATTGATTGAAATAACTGTAAGGGTTAGAGTAGTTAAGTTCCGGGGATTGGCACTTAAAAGAGCCGATTGGGATGGGCCAACAAGATAAAAAAAATCAGTCGTGCCAGCGACTCGAAGAAGAAGAAGATTGGCAGAATTGTTTAAGATGTTATTCCATTGCTCAGAAGAAGCAAGCTGTTTAGCCAATTTCTTGGCTGAAATAGAAAAAAACAGCGATACAGTGGGTTTACCACCAGCTCTCATAAGCAGAGCAGAAGTTGAACTGCACTCTTTTTTGTTCTATGACTAAGTACAAAAAAGCAGTGCTTACCACCAGCGCAGCAGTTCAACTACTGGCCTGCTGCGCTGGTGGTAAGATAAAAAGAGATATACATATTGTTAGTATAAACTAGATGGAATAGATTAGATGGTATATATGTCAAAATATGCAATGTCATATTAATTTAAAATCTTAGTTAATTTCTTCCTGTGGCAAATTGTTACTATATGGGAATGTAAACAACACAAATTTTCTTAATTTAAGATTACACAATGCTCTATAAAATTGGTGCAATTCTTCTTTGTATCATTAATTTATTGCATAATCAGCCCATATCGTTCCCGCTGCTGGGACATAGGCCTCCTCTCTGTGAGAGAGATTGGGCCGTAATCCACCACTTGGGTACTTTGGCGGATTGGTAGATGTCGCATGTCTTCGATTTTTGGTTTTAGCTCATGCCGGTTTCCTCACCATGTTTTCCTTCACCGTTTTGAGAGCTGTGGTGATGAAATAATTTACATAAATTAGAGCGCCTGACTGGGTTCGACCCTTAAATTCAAATTCAAATTCAAATTCTTTATTGCAACTAAGTGTAGACAAATATAGATGTTAAGTTAACAATGTAGGTTCTTAGAACTTAGTGGCCTGTTACGGCATTGCAATGTCTTATAGTCAAGTATTACATTTTAGGTACATTACATTAATACTGCTACTACTCCAATGATTACATTAATTAGAAATTATCAAAATACACAAATAAAAAATAAAATTAAAAAATAAATAAGGTCACAGTTTTATGTCAATTATATCAATTTTAAATTATTAAGTAAAATTCTTCATTAATTAAATTTATATCATACTTATTATGTATTCTTATCATAGTTCTTTCTACATTACTTACTTACTTATTTTTCTTCAAGGAATTCCGTTACCGAGTAATAAGCCTTTTTAATTAAAAAATCTTTTAGTTGCCTTTTAAAAATGGTAAATGTATTTAAGTTCTTAATATCTGTGGGTAACTTGTTATAAATTTTTATGCTCATGCAAAAGATGCTATTGCTGTACACTCTAGTGTGGGACGTCTTACCACGTAAAATATTTTTAAGTCTACTGCTTGTTAATGTGTCATAGCTCCTGATGTTTGATTTAACTAAAATTGAGGCCAGGTATATAAATAGAGCAGGGAGTGTTAATATTTTGAGATTTATAAAATATGGTTTACATTAATCCGTTTGTTGTATCGCGCACATAGATCGAATACACTTTTTTTGAGCCCTGAACGCAATTTCTTTATCATTTGAGTATCCCCAATATAGTAACCCATACGATAGAGTGGATCCCACATAGGCACGATAAGCATTTAGTAGCGTAGTTTGGTTGGATACTTTTCTGAGCATGTAGAGAGCATAAGAAAATTGGTTTAATTTGCTCCATACACTATTTACATGTGTTTTCCATGACATATTTGAGTCTATATGAATTCCTAGAAATTTTGTAGTTGTTACCTCAGATACTGTTTGATTATTATATGCAACAGTTAATGGAACAGATTTTGCGTTTTTATTTTTGAAATTCATATATTGAGTTTTTGTGAGATTTATTTTTAAATTATTTATTGTAAGCCAATTTATTAATTTGGATAAGGAATCATTGATTTCTTGTTCATGATTTTTGTTTTTATCATTTATGAAAAGAACCGTACTATCGTCTGCAAATAGAACCATCGGTTGTCTAATAGCGTTAGGTAAATCGTTTATATAAATGAGAAACAATAGTGGTCCCAGTATTGACCCTTGAGGTACCCCATATTTTATAGATCTTCGGCTCGATGTATACTTTATTTCTGTTATTGTTAATGGACATAGCTGTGTTATTTCCGTAAACTGTATTCTATCACTGAGATATGATTTGATTATTTCCAGCGCTTTACCCCGAACTCCGTATATTTCTAATTTTTGTAAGAGTAGTCCGTGGTCAACATAATCAAACGCTTTTGTCATGTCCATGTACAGAGCTGTGACCTGACTTTTTTTATCTAGTTCTGTTATTATTATTTCTAAAAACTGATGCATTGCTGTGTTTACCGATTTGCCTTTCCTGAACCCAACTTGATTATCTATTATTATTTTATTTTTTTCGAAATAATCACTAAGTTTATTATACAGTACTCTTTCAAATATTTTAGCTATTATTGGAATAAGAGCAATCGGTCTATAACATCGTACATCTTCCGGGTTTTCTTTTTTGAATATTGGTGTAACTACAGTAGTTTTCAAATATGTGGGGAAAATTCCTTCTTCAAGACACTCATTTATTATATGAGTGATGATTGGAGCAATTTCATATACTACTCGTTTTATTATTTTCGTAGAAATTCCATCATAACCTGTACTGTTGGTGTTTTTTAATGTCATGATTATTTTAACAACATCGTTGGGGGTAACTGGTGTTAAAAAACAAGAGTTTGCTTTATTATAGGTCAGAATATTAGCGTAGTTTATTGTGTTTTTCGTTAGTTTCGATATGTCATCAATAAAAAAGTTGTTAAAAGTTTGTGCTATGGTATCAGGCTCCGTTATAAGTTAGTTATTATGTCTTATTCTACTATTTTTTCGGGGGCTTGTTGTTTTTGTATTTATTGATTATTTGCCATATAGCCTTTTTTTTTTTTTTTTTTTTTTTGTGGATGGGAAATCATCAAATGACTCCTCCCGCTCTGGGTGGAGCAGAAGGGAGTGTCAGACTCTTACTGACTAAAACCCACCCGTGTTCCTTCCTTAGCCCTTTATGTACCAGGGCAGCGGTAACCCTTTCGGACGATCCCGCTACCCCGGCAGGCTTCGGCCCTGTCGGGCCCCGTCAACTACGCTGACATCTCTTTGAGGCGCGCGTGGAACACATACACGCCGTCCGGCACGGGCCTGGTCCTGATCGGACGGAGAGCTACCCATTGCTCTCCGCCCGCAGGCCCGCGCCTACGGTGGCCGGGAGTCGTCACGCGGCTCCCGACGCCCGGAGCGTCTCCCTCGGCGGCTGAGGCGTGAGGATCTCTCCCTTGCCCATCCCGCCACCTCCTTCGCTAGCATGACTGCTTCGCAGAAGGAGGTGACCGCCTCCCACTCCCTCTCGCCCCGGACCATGGCTTGCACCAGGGCCGGGCGCGAGAGGTCGCCGCCGCTGCCGATCGCCTCTACGAGGACACGGCGGTGCTCTGCCCAAGCGGGGCAGACCTCCACCGTATGCTCCACCGTGTCCTCTGGGCGATCCTCGCAGTGGTGACACCCGGTGCCATATAGCCTTAGATTTGTTTGTGGCTGTTTGAATATAATAATTATTTTGCGACCTTTGAGTGAGTTTTATAATTCTTTTAAATTTTCTTGCGTAATTTTTAAATTCATTCTTATCTTTATTTTTACGTGATAACCGATATATTTTAAGAAGCATTCTTTTACGGAGGGAACATATTTTTACTCCTTTACTAAGCCATTTAGTTTTACGTGTAATTGGAACCTTAATTTTTATGTTTGGGAAGTGGAGATCATAAAAAAAGTTTAAATAGTTTATGGAATTCTTCAAAAGCAGCATTTGCGTCACTTTTCCCATAGCAATCACTAAACGTCAGGGCTTTTAGAGATGCAACAAATTTGTCAACATTTACGTTACTATAGTCTCTTCTGAATTTGTACCAATGAGTTATTGAGTACGTTTTCCTAACAGGACATGATAATATTTGTGCTGTGTGATCAGACAGAGCTAGTTCCAAAACACTATGTTTACAGCCTCTTATATTATGAGCAATGTTATCAATACACGTTTTGATCTACAACTCGTAAATCGCGGCCATTGGGCAACCATTGCTCCCAATTTCAATTTATTGCGCCACTAACAAATTGATTGTTTTGATTTGCTTATTTCATTATTTAAACCCGAAATGCTAATTTTAAATCACCAAGATGTTTTCCATTTGACAATCAAGGTCAATTTGATAACCTACATTTTTTAAATATTATTGATAACTAGCTTCTTCTTGCGACTTCGTTCGCATCAAATTTAATTTTCTCCCGACCCACCCGTCGCATCGCGTCACCTGCACGCACTGGTAGTTTGTTTTCGCTTAGCCTTTTTCTAACTTTTGTTTTACTCGAGTCCTGGGGACCCTAGCGTGATATTAAGTAGCCTATGACCTTCCTCGAGAATTGAGCTATCAAATGCAAAAATATTTTTTCATATGCGAGTGGTAGTTCCAAAGATTAGCGCGTTCAAACAAACAAACAAACTTCAGCCTTATTATTAGTATAGTATATAGATTTAAAGTTGAAACCTTAAAAATGCGGATGAATGTGATACGAATTCCCTTTAGTGGTCGAGTGATTGCGTAACAATTTAACTTGAACAGGGTTTTTTTAACACTTTCATCAGATACCTACTTTGTGAACAGGTCAACCGCACTTTAGTAGACTTACTTGAACTACAAAACTTACAAGGTGGGGCAAAAGTAATGTCATAATTTGACTGTACCACAATTTTTTCTAATGGCTTTATAATGTCATTATGATTTGACATTTGTCATTTGACATTTTTGTTTTTGATATTTTGATTGTTTTTTTTTTTTTTTTCATTATTATGTTGTAGACAGATAGAGGATTAGTTGACAATGCAATAGAGCGATACACTTAGTCACACAGCTCATGCAACAGTAAAGATAACCACAAACCTTGCAATATTGAAAGCCAACATTGAAGAAGAAATCACCAATTTGGCGGACGTTTCGCGAGGAACAATTCAAAATGCCGTAAAATAAGCTATGCACTCATTGTGCATCAACTCAGGAGGTGGTCGTTGGACCGATATCACTTTTTCGACTTAGGGCTGATTTTTCAATCGACAGATAATTTTTATTCGTAGAATAAAATTGTCATCTGACAGATTTTGTATGGAAGAACTGTCAAAAATTCAAAACTATTCCTCTGATAAAATTATCTGGCGTTGGAAAAATCAGCCCTTAATACAATAAATAAACTTTCCGTCAAAACAGAGCCCAATTAAGTACTTTACATTACTTTTGCCATACCTTGTAGTTATATACCTAGACGCTTTGTCCATATCAAAATTTGTTACTATGGATGTGCGTTTGAATTGAAGGTTATCAGCTTAGAGCTTTCATTGGCTCTTCTCATGACTCATTTTAAAATGTTTTCAGGTGCATCGCATAAATTATGAGTGAACTGCCTCTCTACAAACCAGAAGGTAAAAATTAAAATTAAATGATAAATGATTTATTTTTGTAAGTAGGTTTGTACAGACACTTTTACACGTCAATCATATTTTAAAACTAGATGAGGTCGGCGTTTTCTATCCGACTAGTCTGAGAAGAAAGGCCGAAACAAACTCAAATGTCACAGTCTCTTTTAAAGTCCAGACATAATCTTGGTCAGATCATATGAAAACCATGTAGGTCGATGTCTGAAATGATCTTTTGAGGAAAGAACCACAAAGATTGAGAGGACCTGTCCAGTCAGTGCACGCATTTGTCAGAAATCGTGCAGCTCAACTCAAAATTTAAGGAGCTCAACGATTCGACGAACAATACCAAAGAAAGGACATTTGGGTAGGCCACATTAATTATTCAAACTGCCAGACCATGACAAAAACTAAAAGAACAAAGAGAAAAATAATATAAATAAAATGACCCACAATAATTAAAATAATAGAATACTTTACAAAGTAAGCAAATGCCATAGTATAATAAAATTCATTAATGTCAATGTGTAAATAAAAAAAAAAACAAAACACAGGAAAAAAATTAAAACATTCAATATGTAAATAATTGGAAGCAGCTCAATCCCCCATGCCTTTTTGTCCTCGATATAATCCTTAACGGTATAAAAGGCTTTCTGGCCCAACTTACGTTTAATGAATGATTTGAATTTATTAAGGCTTAGATCTTGAACGGGGCTTGGAATTTTATTATAAAAGCGTAAACATTGGCATCTGAACGAGCCACCTATTTTCTTGAGCCTTGTTGTAGGTACAACAAATTTGTGTTTGTTCCTAGTATTTATATCATGGATATCACTGTATTTTTTAAACAATTTTATTTTTTTATGGGCATATAAAAGATTTTCATAAATATATTGAGAAAGCATAGTCAAAACATTAATCTCTTTAAATTTATCTCTGAGCGAGTGTCTCCGACTTAATTTATAAATTGATCGAACAGCTCGCTTCTGCAAAACAAAGATAGTCTGAATATCAGCGGCATTTCCCCACAATAGAATACCGTACGACATTACACTATGAAAATAGCTAAAGTACACTACACGGGCTGTCTCTATATCGTTAAATTACGAATTTTTCTAACAGCGTCTGCTGCGGAACTTAGCTTTTTTGACAATTTATCTACACACATCAACACCGTCTAGGGATATTTTGTATAAAGTTCTTTAACTCAAAAAATACTGGCCAGTTTTAAATTCTTTTGAAGAAAGCTTATTTTGTAAACCTTTTTGAACGATTCTAAATTTGAATTTGAAAAAATAAATTAAAAACAAAAGATTTACGCGGCATAATGGTAGCGAAGTCCGAAGGCTTCATTTACCTACAGTAGTTTTTGGCTATTTTTTTGTGTAAAATTTAAGTTTTATAACAAGTTATCGGTTAATTTCGAATTAATGTTATTGTGTGCATCATGCAGCGGCGCCATTTAACGAGAGAGGAAATGTTAAGGGCAGTAGGCATGCTCCAAGCTGGGGCTACTCAACGGAGTATTGCTGAGGAGATTGGAACAAGACAAATTGTGATATCAAGGTTATGGTCACGTTATCGTGCTACTGGTGATGTGGCTGAAAGACACCCAGGCGGGAAGCGCATAACCACTCAACGACAAGACCGATTTTTGCAAGTTGCCGCGAGAAGACAACCAAATGTTACGGCCATGCAGTTGGTTCAGAGGCTCCAGTCAGAGCACCAGTTGCTTGTGAGTGATCAAACTGTAAGGAGAAGATTGCATGAAGCTAACCTTCATGCGCGCAGACCGCTTCGTACTCCAGCACTACGCCGAGGAAATCGTGGACGACGACTAGAGTGGGCTCGTGAACATTTGCTCTGGGAAGATAACCAGTGGTCTGTAGTGCTGTTTACCGATGAGTCCCGGTTCGGTTTCCATCCCGATACACGTAGAGTACGTGTTTGACGAGTTCCTGGTCGTAAGAGCCGTCTGCAACATCCTCAGGAATTCAATTCATACCACGGCGGGACAATTATGGTTTGGGCGGGAATTCGTGTTGGTGGAAGAACCGACCTCGTTTGGATCAGAAACACCATGACGGCTGAAAAATACCGTAACGAGGTGCTAGTACCAATAATCTACCCCCATCGACTACAAATGGGCCAATAATTCACGCTCATGCACGATAACGCCCGTCCGCACACAGCGAGAGTGGTGACGAGCTGGTTACAGGAGCACGACGTATTGGTCTTAGGCTGGCCCGCTCAATCGCCTGACCTAAAACCCCATAGAACACGCGTGGGACATACTCCAAAGAAGGGCTTTGAGGAATTTCCCTGCAAACATTGCGACGGAAGAGCAACTTTTTTTGCATCTTAACCGGACCTGGGACAATATACCGCAGCAAGACTTGGATAACTTAATCCAAAGCATGAAAAACCGTTGCAGGACCGTTAATAACGTCATGGGGTGTTTTACTGACTACTGATTTTTCACATAACTGTTAAAAACAGATTAATTTTTCCTTATTTTTCACTTTTTCTTAAGAAACACATTCATTGTTAGTTTTACCATTATTTCACGTTTTTTCTTTATTTGAATAAAAATTTGATTACGCAAAAAAAATAGTTTTGCTTTATTCTGGAGTATAGTCTGATAAATGGGCCTTATAAAAATATATGCATGCTGTATGTTATTTTTAATAAATTTTGAGTAAATTGAGTAAATCCAAGATATCCCTAGACAGTGTTGATGTGTGTATATGTGGACCCCACTGAAGCTTAGCATCCAAAGTTATGCCCAAGAATACTGTGCTGTCTTCAGGATTCAATTCTTCGCCCTTTATCAACACATTAGTTTTCACCTGTCTAACGTGAGGCAACGTAAACTTAATGCATTTGGTTTTTTTCTCGTTTAGAAGTAAATTATTAACATTGAACCAGTGGGCTACTTTAGAGATCGCGCTATTTACATCGTCAGTAGCCTGCTGCTGACGTTTAAGTTTAAACAAAAGTGAAGTGTCATCTGCAAACAACACTATATCATGATTATCCTTTATGAGGTACGGCAAGTCATTTATATAAATAAGAAACAAGAAAGGACCAAGAATTGAGCCCTGTGGGACTCCCATTGTTACTATAGATCCGGGAGATCTTTTTCCATTAACGTCAACACTCTGAATCTTCTTACTCAAGTATGAAGAAAGAAGATCCAGAGCAGTGTTCCGGATTCCGTAGTGGCGGAGTTTCCTGATTAACGTTTCGTGAAGAACGCAATCGAATGCCTTAGACAAATCACAAAAGATGCCCAAGGCATCGCATTTATCTTCCCATCCATTATAAATATGTCCTAAAAGTTAAACACCGGCATGAGTAGTTGAACGACCCCTTATAAAACCGAACTGTTCTGTTGTCTGATGCACTACCTGATTTAAACAAAGGTATTATTTTACTATTTTTCATAAGGTCAGGAAACTCCCCACTGTCAATAAAACTATTAAAGATAAGAGCTAGAGTAGGTGCTACAATGTCAATAATAGACTTAGCAACTTCTACAAAATTACCCCACAGATCTGCAGTCTTTTTAACATTTAAAGTGTGAAAGGTTTTAATTATATCTCTACAGGTAATATGTTCAAAATGAAATTCCGAATGAAATTCCGCAACCATTAAAATTTTCCTTAAGCAAAGACTCAGCAACAGAAGGTGATGAGTTTAGGGATTTAGTCGTTGAAACGGGAATATCTGAAAAGAAATTTTCAAATGCCTCGGCGACTTGTGAGTCTGATTTTATTATGTTGTTATTAATAGACAGGCTGTAGTCAGTATTTCGGTTACTAGATCTTCCCGCTTCACTATTAATAATAGTCCAGGTCGTTTTAATTACATTACTGCTGTTTTTAATCTTTGAACCCAAATACTTACTACGTGACTTGGCCACCTAACAAACTTTTTAAAATAATTTTTAATAATTTCTAACGTACAAATTAAATTCATCAGTGTTAACAAAATACCTTTTATTGTACAGTTCATAAAGCCGTGTTCTACTTTTATGAATACCAATGGTAGCCCAATCACTGAAAGATGCGCTGCTATTAACCGAGATAGTCTTGGGAATAAAGGTGGAATCAAATTGTTTACAGTATGTATTAAAAAAAAATATCATATAGATGATTAGGATCAGCATGAGTTGACAAAACTGGTAGTTTATTAATGAGTTTAATTTTAAAAGCCTCCAAGCGAATTGCAGTTTTGGGGTTAACAGTGATATCCTTTTTAGCCACTTTTTTGTTTTGTTTTTGAATAGTAATCGTTTGCCCGCAATGATCAGAATCTAGTCAATTTATAATTTCTTTGTGGCTTGGTATAATATCTGTATAAATATTATCTAGGCATGTGGCACTAGTAGGTGTTATTCTTGTGGGCTCCAAAAATAGGTTTACAAGATTGTAGGACTGAAACAGACTTATAATTTTACTACAAGAACCTGAGTTTTCTAACAAATTAACATTAAAGTCACCGCAAATGATAACGGACTTGTTTGAGTTACAAATCCTGTGTAAAACTTCATCCATTACCTTTTCAAAGCAGTCATACAATCCTGAAGGGGTCTGTACACACTTAATACAACCAAGTACTCCAATTCTATTCCGGCAATTTCAACTGTACGCTCAACAGATAGGCTCACAATATCGTTACGATCTTTAAATTTGAGCTGGTTACTTACTAAAATTAATGAGCCACCATGTATAGCATTTATTCTGCTGAACGAACTACCAACCTGGTGATTATTAAAATTGAACAAGAACTGGTGGCTTTTCAGCCAATGTTCTGTTATACAAAGAATATCAATACTATTAAAATTCATAAATAATTCTACTTCTAAATCTTTGTTCATAAATCTTTGAATATTTTGATGCACCAGGTTGATACTATTTACTGATTTTAAAGCCATTTTTGAGTTGCTTTTGCAATTTTGTACATTATAGCTAGAGATTGCCTCTATTGTCTTAATGTCTAATTTAAATTATTGGCAATGTCATGAATTGTGACCAAATTATTAGCAGAATTATTTGTGTCATTGCATTGCATTCAAAAGAAGCAAGTTGTTTAGCTAAATTTTTGTCTATCATAGAAAAAAAATATTATAGCGACACAGCTATCTGTCTTTTATGATATTTAGAAAGATAATATATAACAATGTTATATCCAACTTTTGTCAGATATAAATTATTTCTTTACTACTTCTTTACTCTTATTTTACTAAAAAGTACTTACTGGATGCATTCTAATTAAATGTATTTTTTTTTTTACGTGCTAATATTCAGTATACTTTACGTGGAAAAACAAAGGGTTTCATCGGAACTTGTCTGAAGGTTTTCTATCAACAAAAAGTTTTTGCCGCCTCATGTCGTATGTAGTTCTTCAACTGGAGACTCAATATGGTTTCCTGGCCTAACGGACGCAGTGGCGGCCACAGGTAGTGGAATAATAATCATTATGAGTCACATCTGGTGTCCCACAAGGCTCCATCCTTGGTCCGCTCTTATTTAACTTATTTATAAATGATATAGGTGATTGTTTCCGCAACACTGAACTTCTATTATACGCCGATCACCTGAAGATCTACAAGTCCACCTAAATTATCGATGATTGCATTTTACTCCAACAAGACCTTGATAGACTTACAGACTACTGCCACAGTAACAAATTAAAACTAAGTTTACCGAAGTGCAGCTACCTTACGTTTACTAAAAATAAGCATATTATTACGTTCGCCTACACCCTTTGTCACGTGCCTCTATCCCAACTGAATTTAATTCGCGACCTCGGCGATATACATGACTCTAAACTGTGCCTAGACTCACACATTAACAAAATTGTCAGCAAAGCTTTCCAGCTATTTGGTTTTATCATGCGGTCCACCCTTGACTTCAAGAGAACCACGTCATATTTATGCTTATATAAAGCGCTTGTTCGTTCACAGCTAGAATATGCAGTGTCAGTATGGAATCCTTTTTACAAAAAATATTCTGAAATGGTTGAAAATGTACAGTACAAAATTTTGCGTGCTATGCACTACAGATGCTAGAAATCCTACTAATCATACTCTCAATTACTCAGCAAGTACAAACTCCTCCCCCTTAGCTCTAGAAGGAATTAAAAGGAAGGATTACCTCGGAGTCACAGTACTATATACAATTGTCAGAAACAAGTTTAACTGTACAAATCTGAACAGTATGATTTGCTATGCTGTACCTCGAGCCATTCACAGGCGGCAGGTACGTGCAGGTACTCTCTTCGCTTTGCACTTGCCGAACTAACTCAGGCCTGCGCTCACTTGTCCGCCGTATGGTTGTCACATACAACAGTACCTTTGTAAACATAGATATCTTCACTTGCACAATAAGTAAATTTAAAAGCCTCAATCGCCATTCCCTATTAGATATCACAACAAGTGCTCCTTAATGTAGTAATATTGTATAATTTTTGTTATCTTTTTACTTTAATTTTGAACAAATTATTCTTAATTTTTTATCGTTTAACTTTTAATTAAGTATTTTCCCACACGTACTGCTATTAATGTTCCTAGCGATTAGCTCTTTTTTTTTTCTTAAACCTCTATGCCTACTTGTGGACAGCGTTGTGGGTTACTTTATAACCAAATTGCTATTTTGTTAAACTAGTTGTAAGTCCTTATAATGTAACTGTCTGCTGTTCCTCTCAATAAAAAATAAAATAAAATTATTATTACATTAGGGCTAGCTAAAACAACCAGGAAGAAGCATCTCAATTCGCCGTTAAAATTTAATTTCATGTCTTCCTGTAGCGACGGCCATATCTCTTCCTTACCGTGAAAAGCGGAAGCACACAGCAGGGTTCGTTTGTTTTATTATTTTGAACTAATGACAAAAATAATGCGACATCCTGCTGTTATAAATAACCTCAAAAATCGCATTTAAAACTACCACTAAATTAAAACCTTATTTCTTTAAATAGCTAGGATATTATTTATCATAGGTATGAAATATTTTTTTAAAGAAATACTCCAACAGCTTTAGATTTCGGTTGATTGAATTATCTCAATTAGGTTACTCTCGTATTCCATGCAATAAAAACAACTTCATCTTGACATTTTAGGTATCACGATGAATTCGACACCGGTTCTTCTGAACAAGGCAGCGATGCGGAAGTACGAGGATCTGGAGATCCCGTGCCAGTTGCTGCTGGCCAGCTACGTATGGGTTGACGGAACAGGAATAAATGTCCGCGCTAAGGACAGGACTTTCGACTTTGTTCCCAAAATAGCTAAAGGTATCTCAATAACAAAATCACGCCTGTTTTCCTTAAAGTGTTAGGCAGAGGTGTACCATAGTCCACCCACATGTCGCCAGTCATGTTTAAGTTCCATATAATAGGGGGCAAGCCTGTTTCTATCAACTTAACACAAATCCAAACTCCGGTTGCTTCCGAGAATTCCTAATGGAAGAGCCAATAACACTTCCCCGACCTAGAAATCGAACCCAGGATCTCATGCTTAGCAGCAGTGGTTGCACCCACTTGACCAAGAAGGCAGGCAAATGTCTTAATAACCATATAAATTGCACAATAAGTAACGAAGTCAAAAGATTGTCCCCTGAGGAATTTTCGGCGTTTAGTATTTAGAAATCGGAAAGGTTTGTGAGAATGTGTTATGGCATTAATCGTTACGGGTCGTCAGAAGCCCGAAAGTCTGACAACCAGTCTTACCAAGGAGTATCGTATTACTCGGTAACTGGTTTGTGGACGTCAGATAGGCAGTCGCTCCATGTAAAATACTGATATTCAGCTGCATCCGTTTAGTCTGGAAGCCGACCCCAACATATGTATGTAGTTGGGAAAAAACTGGGCAGATGACTTATTGTGAATGCAGTCATGGAAAAAGAATTGTGTTGTCAGGATAGTAGCAAACATCTCTCAGCGGTACTAAGTTATCATCATCACCCCCAGCCTGACTTCGAGCACCAGGTTTTGGTCTCATTTAGAAGGTCTATTCAAATTTGTTCCCAATTGATGTTATTTCAAGTTTAACAAATTTCTACTTTATTTTAGTGACTACTAAGTTGATTTCAGAGTCACTAGCACTATTGAAAAAGTTATAAAAAATTAAGAGAAAAAGAAACTTTTTAAAAACAAGCTTTTATTACTTATTAATATTAAGTTAAAAATTATTTAAACCTGATAAGAAATAAATAAAAGCGTTTTTTTTTCTTTTTATTTTATTTTTAACTTTTTAGTATTTTTGATGCGAGATTGACTACGGCGTAGTTCGTAGCGCGTAGCAGTGTTTTTTAGTTATATGCGTTTACTGCACTTAAGCTACCTGTTCATCTTTAGTCCCTGGTTACCATCTAGCACCAAAGTACTCGTCAAGACGAATCAAACGAGCCCAAACTCGATGGGGTTATGTCGTTTAATAACCGAGTTCCTATGGCCATCTTCCAGCTCCATCATCAGACCCTTGTTACCATCTAGCACCAAAGTACTCGTCAAGACGAATCATACGAGCCCAAACTCGATAGGGTTGTGTCATTTAATTACCGAGTTCCTATGGCCATCTTCTAGCTCCATCAACAGACCCTCGTTACCATCTAGCACCAAAGTACTCATCAAGACGGATCAAACGAGTCCAAACTCGGTGGGGTTGTATCGTTTAACTACCGAGTTCCTATGGCCACCTTCCGGTTCCATCATCAGATCAGCTCCATGTCATAATAATTTTACATTGTCATCCGATTTACACATGCATGCAAAATTTCAGCTCAATCGGTTGAAGATATCTGCTTCAAAACTGAGCTGCAAGAGTCCACCCGAACAAACATATTTACATACATACATCGCAAGTTAAATAAAAGCTTGTCAAAATGTTTGAAGTTGTAGCGTAAACTGAATTTTGTGTAGCATTTAAAGTTATTTTTCCATACACTCATATTTGTTTACATGTTTGGCAACTAAATCGCGAACACAGATTAACCGACCAGCATCGTTATTCGTAAACATTCGACAGGTTGTCGAATCTAAAGTGACATGTTTTCAATACCTAATTTGCCTTGCCACCGACGGCAACAGCTGTCTGAAGAGTGGTGGTCGTCTATTTGATTTAAACTGACAAAATTATCGGGTTTTTGGGGTTGTGAACAGCCTTTAGAGGACTCTTTTGATAATATTGGTTGAGGTTCGATTCAGATGAAGAAAAAGCGTATCGAACGGTTATGAATAGCTATGTAGACCTACATTAGTGATAAAGTACCTTACCTATGGTATACCTACTACAAAAGGAACATAATAGTAACATGGCATGTGTGGTTGAGGCCTCATTGGATCGTCCGATTTTATGAAAATCGCCGCTGTACACATTAACTCTGGTTTTAATCATGTGATAGACATATTGATGTGTTGTGTTAAAGCATATACACAGTCTGGCCATAAATACTGTTACAATTAAAAATAAGAAAGATATTACATTTGAATTTGGAATCTGTTATTTTTATACGATTGTTCATTGAGTTTTCTAATTTTTGCGCCAATACATTGTACAATATTTTGCGATATTAAAATGGAGTGGGGTGATAAAGAGAACCGAATCGCTGTGATTGCATTACACAAAGTTGGTATGGAGCCAAATGCAATTTTTAAAACTCTCCATACTCTTGGTATTAGTCAAATGTTTGTGTACCGGGCTATTAATAGGTACAATGAGACCTCCTCTGTTTGTGACAGAAAAAGATCTGGCCGTCCACGTAGTGTTCGTACGAAAAAGGTGGTCAAAGCAGTAAGGGAAAGAATTCGAAGAAATCCTGTCCGAAAGCAAAAGATTTTATCTCGGGAGATGAAGATAGCACCCAGAACCATGTCGCGTATTTTAAAAGATGACTTAGGACTTGCAGCCTATATGAGACGCACTGGTCATTTTTAACTGATAATTTAAAAAAGAATAGGGTGGTAAAATCGAAACAACTACTGAAGCGGTACGCAAGGGAGGTCACAGAAAAATTTAGTTTACGGATGAGAAAATCTTTACAATAGAGCAACATTTTAACAAAAAAAAAAATGACCGTATTTATGCTCAAAGCGCTAAGGAAGCTTCCCAATGAGTCGGTCGACAGAGAGCAACGTGGGCATTATCCGACTTCAGTGATGGTTTGGTGGGTTGTTAGCTATGAAGGAGTGACTGAGCCATATTTTTGTGAAAAAGGTATCAAAACATCGGCACAAGTATATCAAAATACCATTCTTGAGAAGGTAGTTAAGCCTCTTAACAACACCATGTTCAATAACCAAGTATGGGCCTTCCAACAATACTCGGCGCCGGGTCATAAAGCTCGGTCCACGCAGTCTTGGTTGGAAGTGAACGTTTCGGATTTCATCAGAGCTGAAGTCTAGTCCCGATCTTAATCCGCTGGATTATGATTTATGGTCAGTTTTAGAGAGTACGGCTTGCTCTAAACGCCATGATAATTTGGAGTCCCTAAAACAATCCATACGATTGGCAGTGAAGAATTTTCCCATGGAAAGAGTGCGTGCTTCTATTGATAACTGGCCTCAACGTTTAAAGGACTGTATTGCAGCCAATGGAGACCACTTCGAATAAGCTTTTTATGTTTTAAATTGTTTTATATTTATGTATTAAACTAACACACTATAAAAGTAATAAATATTCGTAATAAAAAAAAAAATTTTTTTTTTGACAATATTTATGGCAAGACTAGGTATTTAGGGTTCCTCGTACCTCGGAAAAACGGAACCCTTTATAGGATCACTTCGTTGTCCGTCTGTCTGCCTGTTCGTAGTCTGTCAAGACCCTTTTTCTCAGAAACGCATGGAGGTATCAAGTTGAAATATTAATATAGGTAGGTATACGGTCCCATGGAGCTCTAAAAAAATATAAGGTTTATGCAACATATTTTGATACTTGCAAGTAAATTAAAACCTATATATATTCCCGTTGACCTAAAATCATAAGATTTTTCAAGAAGCAAGGTCTTAACAAATAAAGGAAAATCGTTAATTTAATACTTTTTTGAGATTACAAACTTACATTTTCAGTTGGAATATCAATGTATGGGAGAACATGTTTTTCAACTACAATGATAAGTTTGTACGGAACCCTTCATTTTGCGTGGTCCGACATGCACTGGGCCAATTTTGTTTTATATTAGGTATCTACCCCAATTTTCTCACTTAGCAATAATTCTTTGTGTGACGATAAAAACTGAAGATAAACTCTATACGTCATATTCATCGTTTTCATACCACTACAAGTCGACAAAGTTTAGTTTAGGTTAGCAACCAAATAGATCTTGTAAACAGAAACGTTTTGAGAAACATCAGTGAGTTGAGGAGACATGTCTAAAGCCAATATCAGACGCTCCACTCGAGTGAAGGTTTATTTCATTCAAACTCAAAACTCAAACTCTTATTTTAAATAAGCCAATTACAGGCACTTTTGACTTGTCAAGGGGGGTCGCTCAGTCAGAACGATGAAGCTAGTTGCCCCAACTCCACGGACACTTATAAATGATAATATTGGTTACATCATTCAAGTTAAAATTCTACATGTGAGAACGATGTAGAAAGACGTGCACGTTAAAGCCATCCGTAATAAAACCAAAAAAAAAAACCGGAAATTAAAATAAGCCGTGGCAGCTAAGAGATAATCCGGAAATTAATGTCCTGTGTCTTATAATGTTATTTACTTTGCATACCTAGTATTGTATACAATCAAATATTTTCTAACTGAACAGACAGCTGTGCTGCTGGGGAGTTAGTAGCGCCACTTCTTCCTACCAGTGAAAGCACTAGGAAGTGGTGAAGGGCGGGCGTTTTGGGGGACTGTCTTTTGTAATTTTGACGTTCGATAAGTGCTGATTCTCAGCTTAATTTGAATAAATGACTTTTGATTATGATTTTGTGATAGCCATTCCCTACTGACATTCACGAACATTACGTATGGATAACACCATTCAGCTCAACCATTTTGTAGGAAACTTAATGATCCAACACATTCGCCACCACCAGCGAGACATTTGAGTGAGCATGACATACTCTCAGCCGCCAAGGCACACTCAAGTCAATGAAGGACGTACCCAGTAAATGGTAGCTTTATAGTAAGTACCTGCAGTGCTCACACAAGTGCATTCCACGTTCACACTATACCGACAAAATTATATAGAAATTAACGTTAATCTGCTCCTTTCATTTCATTTTTCGATTATTCGGTAGGTGAGCCGAAAATCTATGTAATGTTTGGCTCGGTTCACTATTTTTTCAAATTAATTTTTAATAGTGAACCGAGCCAAACAAACACTTTTTGTGTTCAAACGTTTTACTTCCGAGTGATACATGCTGAATAAAAGGCAAACGTGGAAAAAAGGGAAGCGTCTGATATCGGCTTTAGAGAGGCTTAACGACCGGAGACATATTCGTGTAATGTGTGTATCTCCGATACCTGACATGACATACTCAAATATTTATGCTGCCAAAATGGATTTGTTCGTTTTGACAGCTGCATTACTTTGATTCCCTTTTGTGCAAAATACTACTTACTGTTTTCGATATCATGACAATATTTTTAGTAAACGACATTTTATTTTATTAACGACGGGTATGATTTGATTAAACGTAAGACGAAATACAAAACGCCCGTACAAAAATAAATCTCATTGAAGAACTAACTCTGAAATGTCGTTAACAAAACTTTTTAGTCTCTTATTTGGTACACAAAACCGGTAAACGTAAATGTGTGTATACGATCTATTCTGTAAAAATCTCACCGTGAAAACTTAGGTGAAGTTAGCTGTCATTTCACCTAATGCTAGCATTTAACCACTGGGATTGACACTATTGACAGCTTACTTCAAACTTTCTTCATCTAAGTTTTCACTGTGAGATTTGTGTAGCTGGTAACAAAAACTGGGTCTTAGTATTGAAACAAATGGGCAATAAAAGTGATGAGTTCAAAGTCTAGAAACGTTTAAATCACGTTAATCACTAGATTTTACTGTTTGTTACAGATCTACCGATCTGGTACTTTGATGGCAGCAACACGGCGCAAGCTAAAGACGAGAATTCGGACACATTTATCTTCCCACAAGTGATTTACCACGATCCATTCAGACGCGGAAGCCATATAATGGTACTGGCCGACACCTATATGTCCAACTACCAACCAACAGGTCAGGCATTTACATGTTCTACTCGTATTAATTTCGAGATAGCATTTTGACCCACTAGCTTTCGTGATCATCGTTAATCAACATTGTCAGATTAATCTGCTTCTTCTTTTCGTGTCGATGGTTCTCTTCCTCGTTATTTTTAGGGTTCCATACCTCAGAAGGAAAAACAGAACCCTTATAAGATCACTTCGTTGTCCGTCTGTCTACCCGTCCGTCTGTCAAGACCATAGATATAGGATAGAAGGAGATATGCCCTGTAGTTGAAAATGTATCAGAACTCCATGTCATTCAGACGATCCCACTAACGCGCCACTACTACACATGTAGTTCAGTAAAGCAATAGATACAAATTATGCAATAGATGCAATTCATAAATCAGAACGTACTACACAATCAATTATATTACATCTTCCAACGGGAATTTAACGTCATCTTTTTAGATCTTCCAACTGGGTTAAAACGGTTGACAAATTGTAAAATTAACTATATACCTATATTCGTATATAACTATATTCGTTGGGTAATCGACATTGTTGTCGATAGCCTACTTTAGTGGATCTGCCCAGCCACATTACTAGCTGGCCGCAAGAAGCAGCGGCTGTATCATGCGATGCACCGCATAAATAAAGTATCGTTTTGTGATTTTTACATTGCTTGTCTAGTCACTTAGTGACAAACTTAGGCAGTGGTTAAGGAGCAATGTATTTACTGCGAAAATAGTACAGTCGTTGCGATATTTGAAAACAAAATTAGCGTAGTAAAAGCAAGAAATATTTTACAATTTGTTGTTTTTCATTATTTTAAAGACCAATATAATACTTATATTTATACATATATGGTAAGTGATTCTATGATTTACAAAATTTTGGTTTTGGCTTCGGTTTTTACAAGAAACCACTAAACAACACGGCATTCTTATATTTTTTCACGATCACGGTCGAAAGCGCACTAGTTCGCGGAGACGGTCATTTACGAGTACTTAGTGCATGGTCATTTCGGGCATGCCGCGACAGCACAGACACGCCTCCTTGCCACTTCTCCTGTTTTTAACATTCCTATGGTCAAAACCCTTTTTCTCAGGAGCGCGTAGAGTTATCAAGTTGAAATTAATACCAAATACTCAGTGCTGCAATCCTTAGACGTAGTGAAAAAATCAAAGTTCGAAGTAAACGCAATGAAAAGATACGGGTATTTATGTTCCGTTTATGCCGCATATCTTGACACTCGCAAGGAAATCAAAACCTATAGGGTACTTCCCGTTGACCTAGAATCATGAAATTTGGCAAGAAGCAATGTCATGTAGCAAGTAAAGGAAAAAATCCGAAAACCGTAAACCCTCTGTGCGCGAGTCGGACTCGCACTTGACCGGGTTTTTTTTTAATATAGTCTAGAGTCTAGTCGGTGACGTTAATTGCGGCATCAGTGGCATTCTTTAGGTCATACGAGGTGCAGGTAAATGGGGACTTAGGAAACTCCAGTAAGTGCGGCAGGGTCGGATCAGCATGATAATTATATGAAAAACAATTAATATTACTGATTTAAAGGAAGACGTCGTAGCTGGCAGAGACCCTGCTGGAACTTGCGAAAGGCTCTTTTACAACAGTCTTTGGGAGGAAGGATTTATCAATAAAATTATATTCAGCAGTAAGTGAAGTGTTTGAAGTGTAGTGAAGACTTTCATATTTTAGTTGCTAACATTAATTGGTAAACTGCACTTTGCTTGACGTCGACCACACGTAATCTACCTTCTTTTGTACATATGCAAAAATGGTCCTATCATTTTAGTACACAAATGGCTCGCGAAAAACATTCTCGAGGTAGAATTTATTTAATTATACGTTAAGAAACAACACAATTGGACAAAGCGACCGCTTATTTCGGTTTACAGCGTTATTCACTTTACATATCCGTTTTGCCTTAATTGTATTAAATTAAACTTTAGGAAGTACAGTCAAATTAATTAACTTGAATGTGGTTATATAAATCATACAATTCGTTTTAATGAGACCATCCCTGATACAAATAGACTTGTTAGAAAACAATATAAGTACCTAAAAATAATTCGGTGGACAAATATTTTTAAAAATATGTTAAGGACAGAAATGATCCCTACCGTGGTACTCACCCGTTGAAACATAAACCTGCGTTGTCATCGTTAGCCACTTTAATACCTGAATAAACACAATACGGATCATAGGTAATATATATATATATATATATATTGGGATGTTTGCTTCGATCTCGAAAATTGCCACCAGATAGCGAGATTTTCAGAGTTGTAAACAACCCCTAAAGGGCACGCCAACCCGTTTTTAATACCATCTGGTTTATTCGTCAAAACAAAACTTATTAATAGTAGGTATTTATTTGTACTAAGTATTGTTACAGAAATGTTCCTAAGTTATTAAAGTTCATAATATTCTGCCGTTTCCGGCGTACAAATACATTTTCAGGGTTTTGGTTAGTTTGTTAGATATAACATTGAATTAAACAACACGAATTATTCAAAAC
Organism: Apamea epomidion; assembly: GCA_947507525.1. Lineage (NCBI taxonomy): Eukaryota > Metazoa > Arthropoda > Insecta > Lepidoptera > Noctuidae > Apamea > Apamea epomidion. The sequence continues at coordinate 10,556,190 of OX382228.1, read as the reverse complement.
ATTTGATTAAAAATAATTTTATATTTGGGCGTTACTTTTTATTGATATGGAAATATGAACCGTCTCGGCTTCATATGGTGTGGTTATTAAGTGAAATATGAGTTAAGATGGTATTAAATGTTTTTATTTCTTAAGGAGTTTTTCATTCGCAATAAGTGTCTGAAAATCATTTTATAGTAAGTGGGGCCGCGCGTTAAACCATTTACCAACACAATAATTCCCGCTGGCGCTAATGGGTAGCTTTTAGATGTTTCTGAAGTCCTTGTTGAGTGGAGCCAGTATATCATGAAATCCACTTACATTACCAGTTTCATAACTCGATTGTTCGGCGCCACGGTTCACGTAACTTTCTGTCGTTCGTTAGGTTTACCTGCTGCCCCGCAACTAGTAACACGATTTGCAGGAAATTGGAAATGGGTTGCAATTTACCTATTTTAAAGATAGCTATGTATTTCAAACGGCTAAATACTTGAGCTCTATGTTTACGGTATGATAAATGGTGAAGGTGCCACCATTATACCAGAAGGCCGATTCTCGTAATTTAAAACGTTCAAAATCTAGTTGCAGTCTCATCTCGGCGACAAACAAATGTCAAAAACTTGTCAAAATGTAGGGAAATTAGAAGTATTTTTTGACAGAATGAGACTGAGATCAAACTGTGAACGTTCTTAAAATTACGAGAATTGCCCCTCAGAATGCAATTTTTTTTTGTACTATTTAGCATACAAGTGACGAAGAGTGCCAGTAAATTAGAATTAGTTCGCTTTCGCGTGAAAATGCTCTTCCACTTTGGTAGTAAGCTCAGTTTATGATTTGAATTCCCTCCAAGTTCAGCAGATTGTACATTTTTTGTACCTACAAAAACTTATTTCATGTTGCCATGCAATATCAATGCTGATGGTAAGTATCATGAAATTGTTACTTTTATCACTCTTTGATTGTTCTGTAAAAGGGTAATTACATAACTAGCAGATTTTATTAGTGTAACCTATAAAGTTAAATTGCTTTAGATAAAGACGCTGCCTAGATATAAACGAATTAATTTACTAAATTCTAATAATATCTATTGTTTAGTCCATACCATTCAATATAAAAATGGTCTTCAAGGTTAATTTCAGATGGCACACATACGAGTAAAGGCGCCAGCACATCAAGCTATCCGAAGCTGTTAAATTTTCCCAATCAACCTTGAACCTAATACTTTAGCGATAAAGTTGAAAATCTATTAAAAAAAGTTGACAGATTGTAGTAGCTTGATGTGTTGGCGACTGTATCAAGAGTATTACTTTGTCATTTCGAATTCTGTGATTGATAGATATCGTCACTGCAAAGTACATCTTAAACAGTTTTAAAGTAAAAAGTTGTTTTAATTCAAAGGATAGTTTTACTGTCTATTTAAAAGAGCTGCTGTTAGCCACATCTGCGGGAGTGTATCACCAACGAAATTGATTAGTCAACTGGAAATCAACGCAAAATGAGCGTCTGGTAATGTTGCCAACAGCGACAATCCATAATGAAAGACGAGCTTAATGAATTGAAATTATTCGCGAAAATTGTAGCCATTATTTGTCAAATCTTATTAAACAAAAACAAAGGATTTATCGAATAACTCAAGTACAAATTGAAACTTGATCCTAATTCTCAGTTTTGTCAAATTATTTTGACTAAATCACTACTTTGTTGTTGTCTAAGTAAACGTTCGCTCTTATGCCTGGTTGATAAGGCTTGAAAACGGATGATTTTTCTCATCAAACCAAATTTTTCGAAAAGCCTAAATAGTCTTCAAGATCCTTGAAGTAATAATTTTACCTGTAGGTAAATTATTCTAAAGGAATGTAGACATTAACGGTATATTTGGTTATTAAGACTGTGTCGGATTTAATCAATGACATTTTTCAGTGGCAGTCCTTAGTCGTGACCCGCAAACCAATGCACTGGCGAGCACGAACTTCCTACATTTTATCACACTTGATTCTAGCAAGTGTACGTAACTAAATCAAAGATTTCCTAGCAAACTTTAAAATGTGTCGCCTCTTTTATTTATAAGATTGTGTTAAGAATAAGAATAAAAATATGATACACGGAGATGTTATTGGAAAAAGCTAGATCACGCCCCAAACACTCGGTCATAACATTCCAACTTACATAATAAAAAATACGTTGAGAACTTATCGTCGTGAGTTCGATCCCTGCGAAGTCCCGTATAAAAAAATATTAAAAATAGTTCTAATACTGTTTTTTGACATATTCTAAGTACTAGAGTAAAATCAAGTGTAACCTATAACTGAGACCATTACCAAGAAAAAAAGTGAAGACCTATAACTTTATAACAGTGACAACAAAGGAGTAGTAAACAAGTACCACAAAAGTGAATAAAGTGTTTATCTACAATTAATACATTTCGAGTAACAAACAACTTTTAACCAACATTAAAAAGTGAAAGAATAATCCTAAATAAGTGTTATTTTCGATACTCAAGTGAACAAAGAAACAGTGCAAAAATTTCCAATACATGAGTCATATTAACCGCCACTAGTTAATTCAAAAATCTGGAATCTACATTGAGGTGCATTATTTCGTCAGTTAACGTAACTGTGAGAATAGCTCTGTCAGTAATATATCTACACCTCAGCGAACGGTGTGGCTTAAGTTCGATCCCCACGGCGCGTGATTCTTTTTGTAAGTTGTCTGGTATAGTTTCATAAATATGTCTATGGAAATAAACCACAACGTTACATTACGACGACGTAAGCAACTGTTTAGATCTAAGTCAATAGATTCGTTGAGCAATGATTCATCACTGGACAAAACAAATTCGGACATACACAGAAGTCTTGATCTATCAACGGGGGGTATAAGCAAAAATGAATTTGACGAAATGAAGGTTGAAATACAACAACTAAAAGAACAGTTTGAACTAACACAGAATGAATTGGATAAGGTGATATGCGATAACAACGAACTCAAAGAAACAATATTACGACAGCAAATTTACATTAATACACTAAAAGATCTTTGTACCAGTCCTACACAGTCGCAAAGACAGAAATTATTATCTGCGAGAAAAAGATATAGACGTTCTATTACGGATAGTCAACGTGTTGTGTCATTAGTCCAAGAACAGTCATCCAGCAACAATGAAAGAGACTGCATTGAGAGCTCAAATATATTATTAGAGACACCTATTTCTGATAAATCGCCTAGATCAGTGTCTGTACCCATATACGCCGATAAGCAAACGCAGACCGAAACATCTGTATCTACTGAATATAGCAATTACGCCGAAAACGAGATTAATAAACACAAGAAGACACTACAAGATCGTCGAGTGACAACAAAAGGCAGTAGAAAAAAAAGAAAGCTGTGCGTTCTGAGTAACTGCAACCACAGAGGGACACTGGAAATATTGGAAGACACTTTCGGGCGACACTTTCAATTTTGTCATTACTTGTCACGTAATAGTAGTGTAAAAGACATTATTTCTAATATAAGTCATAAATTACAGAATTATAGTTTAGACGACTACTGTATTATTATGATTGGCGAGCAAGATTTTAAACGCACCGAGGAACCAATTGAAATGGTCAGGTTCATTAGAGAATCTCTTAAAACTGTAACTAATACAAATGTTATTATATGCTGCCCTACTTATGTACAAGGGGCTCTGATACACAATTATAAAGTAGAAATGTTTAATAGATTACTTCATATGGACATAGAAAATCATAATTTTGCTTATTTTTTTGACAGTAATTTTGACCTATCTGATGAAACATTCCCATATAACACGGGCAAACTTAACAAGCTCGGGCAAAAACGCATTTATGAAAATATATTCCGTCGCGTACTCATTGATATTGAGACCTATCCAAGTGAGTATGACTACAACTGTTACTGTGACTCTCCAAAATCACCAAAATATACCCAAAAAACTCTTTTTCGTCCCATTACATAAAAAGGTTGCTGGTAGTAAGGAAAATTCAATGGAAAAACAAAAATTTATATTATTACATCAAAACATAGCTGGGATCTTAAATAAAATTGATGTATTTGAGATCACAATTACCGACTTGGCAAATCAGATTGGCGATATAGATTTTATTTGTTTGAGCGAAACTTTTATAAAATCAGGTCATGAAAGTAATCTGGCTCTTACACACTACAACTTAGCTGCTAGTTATACAAGACAAGGTAAGAAACGCGGTGGAACATGTGTTTTAGTGAAAAAAGGTTTAATTTTTAATCCGTTACCGATAACTGCTGAAATGGCCATCGAATTTTGCTTCGAATGCTGTGGTATTGAAATATTGAGCCATAATTTAATTATAGTGTGCATTTATAGAATTCCAGATTCCGATGTGTTTTTATTTTTAAAAAATCTTGAATTATTATTAAGCAATATAACCCGCAAAGTTAAAAAAAATATTATTTTATGCGGAGATTGGAACATAGATATATTAAAAGATAACAAATACTCAAAAGAACTAATATCATACTTAACAATTATAATATATCACTACATGTTAAGATGCCTACTAGAAAAAATACTAGCATAGATCAAATCGCTAGTAATGTTCCCACACTTGACATGAAATGCAGTATACATAATTTAGCTCTCTCCGATCACGATACCGGACAATCGTTAACTTTTTACGTTCAAGGGATGAATAATAATAAATCAAAAACTATACAATTCTGGTATGAAACGAAAAGAGATTACGACAAGAGCAACATAACAAAGTTTTTAGATTGTTTAGCAGCCTTAAGTTTTAGTGAAATGTACGAGGAGACAGACTGCAATAAAGCATTTAATATATTCCACGACTTGTTCACGCTCTTTTATAAATTGTGTTTTCCCGAAATACTCATAAAAAAAACCAATAAGCCTATTAAAAACAAATGGCTTAGTAGAGGTTTAAAAATATCATGTATAAAGAAGAGAGCTTTATATTACGCATATCAACATGATGCTATAAGTAAATGCTACCACAAGAAAAAATACCGCAATTACACTAAGATCTTAAAAAAATGCATATCAAAATCACAGCAGATAAACAACAACATTTTTTTTAATAATGCTAAAAATAAATGTAAAGCGGCATGGTCAATCATAAAAAATAACTCAAACAAACCAAATAACAACAACTACTTACATGAATTAATAATCTGCGAAAAAAAAATTACTAATCCTTATGCCATATGTAACCAATTTAATGACTATTTTATCGAACTGACACAAAAATCTAACAATAATAATTATAACGTAAATAACATTGACATTGACAATAACCCAAATACTTTATTTTTGACTCCTGTAAATGAAATTGACATTATTAAATTAATTAATTCATTAAATAACACCAATTCTACTGGACATGATGAAGTAACCACTACAATAATTAAATTAAGTGCAAAAATTATAGCATCCCCACTTGCTTACCTAATGAATCTCTCATTTGAAGAAGGTATTTTCCCAACAAAACTTAAAGAGTCTATAATTAAACCATTATACAAAAAGGGTAACTGTTCTGATATGGGTAATTATAGGCCCATCACACTGATTCCAATCTTTGCTAAGATTTTTTAAAAAGCAATGCATGACAGAATAAATAGCTTTGTAATTAAATATAACTTGATTGTGGAGACTCAGTTTGGCTTTAGAAAAAACTGTTCAACAACTCTAGCCTGTTTCTCCTTAGTGAGATTAATCACTGAGGCTCTTAATAAAAAAATGTCTGCATTGTCGGTATTCCTAGACATGAGCAAGGCATTTGATTTTGTCTCACATAAACGACTACTCCACAAACTGGAGAAGTATGGAATAAGAGGCAAGGCGCACGATTGGCTTAAAAGCTATTTGTCTGATCGCCAACAGAAAACTGTTATTTCTAGAGTAGAAAAAAATACTAGTAAAACATATTGCTCAGTATTAAAAATTAATCATTCTGGCGTTCCACAGGGAAGCATACTAGGTCCGCCACTATTTTTATTATATATAAATGACCTCATTAAATGCCTAAAGTGTGAATGTATTCAATTTGCTGACGATACAACATTGACTATAAAATGTTCCAACAAAACTGACATAGAAATTGACACTAATATTGAATTAATTAATGTAATAAACTGGTTAGCAGACAATAATCTTCATGTTAATATTAATAAAACCAAAGTAGTACAATTTCAAACAAGCAACTTGTCAGCTACACCAACAATAATTCGACATGACACTACAATTTTACAACCGGAACCATCGGCTTTATTTTTGGGTATAATAATTGACAACAAACTGAATTGGAAGGAACATGTGGAAAGAGTATGCAGTAAGCTTGATAAGTTTGTATATGCTCTTCGCAAGTTAAGACTAGTGTCCAGTAAAAAAACAGTCCTAAATGCATATCATGGTTATGTTTCATCAGTATTACGTTACGGTCTAGTTATATGGGGTAATTCAGTGGACGTCGACAGAGCGTTTAAAGTACAAAAAAAATGTATCCGAGCCATGAGTGGAGCAGAATATTTAGACCATTGCCGACCATTATTTAGAGAATTAAAAATTCTCCCACTCCCGTGTCTGTATATTTTTGAGGTTTGTTTATTTGTTAAAAAGTACCCTCATTTATTTTCATTGAATGAACAAGTCTCGAAAAGATTGAATAAAAAAAATGCTGACAAACTGTTGGTTCCTCCTCAGAGACTGCATCTCTATAGTAGAAATGCCAGTTGTATGACGATCAAAATTTATAATAAATTACCATCTGCGTTCAGAATGTTACCAATAGATAAATTTAAATGTAAAATGTTTGCTTGGCTATTAGAAATGTGCTTTTATTCAGTTAATGAATTTCTAAATCATAATTTTTGACATTGTAATGAATATTCTATGTTATTAGTATTTTGGCATAATATCTATAATTATTACTTTACTATAGAGCTTATATTTTGGACATAACATTGTTTATTTTGACATTTTAATTATATTTCCTGACATTGCAATTAATCTTAATATCACTGTATTACTTTGACTTAAGAACTTGTATTTTGGACATAACAAATTAATTTTCATTTTACTTTTTGACATTTTAATTAATTTAGTGATGATTTGAATGTGCTTAACTTTCTTTTTTTTATATTTCTACGCCAGCAATGGTAGTATATGTGGAACATTATTAGTGTAAGATCTCAAAATACCATATACTTGGAAATAAATAAATAATTATTATTATTATTATTAATAAATTGAGACAAGCCAGTAGAAACAAATGTCACATCGGAAGAACTCCGTTGAATAATGTTATTGACAGAACGAATTCTGGTAATACTACCGTCATTAAAACTCTTTATTGTATTCCATATGTGTTACATAGATGGTATATACAAGGTAAAAGATCAATATAGACCCTGTCTGGCACAGCAAAATTTAGGAGACAGGAAGAGAGCTGAGTGGCAATTCAAACAATTAAATATTATTAGATGTGCTTAATTGGGTGTATAATTATGTATATATATATATTTAGTTTTGTGTATATAGGTATAGTATATTAGTTATTTTGTGTATTGCGTAAGAATATGCAGGTATTATTATGTAATTCTTAAAAGTGTTATCATTATTATTAAATTATGTTATTATTTATGTAGGTATCCATATTTTCATATCTATATTAGATTTGCGATATTCCATATTATATTATATATATTTTATAATGTTTGGTGTATACGAGACATATAGATAATTTTATTTTGCAATCGATTTGATTTGCATCTAAAAACTCCCTTACTGAGTAGTATGACTTGGATTAAGGTGGATGCTCCAAGGTAGCCCGCGAAATTTAAATTTTCTTACGTTTTTTGCAATTTGCTGGTCAGTACTAAGTTTTACATTGATTAAAATATGATTCGCGGCCGTAACAAATATGTATTTACAGAATTATAATCATAAGAATCAGTAATACAACTTGTTAAGTTAGCATAATCCTAAAATGTCAAGATTTCATGAAATAGTCATTCAGTAGGATTACTTGATCTTAGAGAGTTGTATACATATTTATATGCGATTCCGGTTGCAACCATGTTTCGGATATTACCGCGATGTGTATTTTATCTTGTAGCAAATAAGTTCTAATGCATCACGTTTAGGTCGAAGGCTGCGTGCATTCGGAGCAATGCCGCGTCCTCGTGGCGGCGATCGGCGGCGGCGATCTCTAACGTCCGGTCCTGGTCCAGGCCATTGTACGGAGCGAGAGTGCATGGGAAGCCGTCACCTCCTTCTGCGAAGCAGTAATGCTCGCAAAGGAGGAGGCGGAGTGCGTGAGGGAGAGGCAATTTCTGCGCCCTCACGCCCCTAATCGCCGCAGGAGACGCCTTGGACCTCGGGAGTCAACAGCCGACTCCCGACTACCGTAGGCACGGGTTTGTAGTAAAAACCAGGCCCGGGTCGACGGCGCGTTGTTTTCCACGCGTGCCTCAAATAGATGTCAGCACGAACTGACGGGCTCCGCTAGGGCGGATGCCTGCCAGGGCCGCGGGTTGTTCGAAAGAGATACCGTGGCCCCTGGCACAGGCAACTGAAGAAACACGGGTGGGTTTTAGTCAGTAAAAGTCTGACACGCCCAGAGCGGGAGAACTCATACGATGATTTCCCACCCAAAAAAAAACCTACGTACATTACACTATATTATAGTTAGTAAAACCCTGTTATTAGTGTCGTTAGTCATCATTAAACGTAGATATAAAAAAAATCATAGATCATATTCTCCACTCAAAACATTAAAAAACCACTGACCACATATTTCTATAGATAATTTTCCAAGTTGTCGAACTTTAGTGGACCAACCACCGTCAGAAATACATAGTTCTCTTATCTGTTTACATAATATCATATATACTTACTAAAAGTATTTTTTAATTCATCAGAACCTTGATTCTTTTCATGTCCACATTAGTCGTTTTTAGCTGACTATAGTTCCTTTCTTCCGCCTTTATCTTTTGGGATATTTTGTTATACTCTGTATTTTTATTTTGAGCCATACTTGCTTATTCCTGCTTTTGACCTACACTTTTTTGTTGATAATCTTCGACCTCCATCAGATTTACCGTCTTTTCATTACTAACGAGAGTTTCAGTAATAATTATATCCCTACATGATGTCTCATTGATATCTTTTGTGTCATTTTGTGAGTTGATTATCGTTTGTTGCGTGTTTTCATCGATCGATACGAGATCACTTTTTTTGGTGGTTTTTTGTGATTCCTAGTCCTTTAAATATATTTCTAACACTTTCCGATAATCACGTAGATATTTGCGATCATAATGCTTCATAATTCCTTTTCTTTTAAGAAAACAGGACACTTTTTGTATAGGGCCATATATGTGGTCCTTTACAATTCACACAAGTATATATTTCAGTGTCACAAATAGGGTGATCCTTACCACATTTGAGACATATTTGTTTAGGATAGGGTACCTCGTGATGTGCTGTGGTGGGCCTTGAAAGAGAAAGGTTTGCCCAGGAAGTATGTAGAGTTAATTTGTGCTATGTACTAATCTCGTACCTACGTCCGGTCGGCTGCTGGCTATACCGACGAGTTCAGTGTGGCTGTAGGCCTGCACCAGGGATCGGCTTTAAGTTCTTACCTCTTCCTGTTAATTATGGACGTTCTTACGTCGGACATCCAGGAGGAGGCACCCTGGTGCATATTGTTTGCCGATGACATTGTTTTTGTCGGTGAAGATAGACCTGAGATCCAGAACAGATTGGAGAAATGGCAACAGAAGCTGGAGAATGTTAGCTTGAAAATCAGCAGAACCAAAACGGAATATATATATATGTTCTGCGATTTCAGCGGTCTCTCCAGTTCTGTAGCCATAGCGCTTGATGACGTACTTCTCCCAGTCCGCTCCAACTTTCGGTATCTCGGTTCATCCGTGCAAAGCGAAGTAGATCGGACGGTTAAGCACAGAATTAACATTGGATGGATGAAATGGCGGCAGGTCACGAGAACAATCTGCGACTGAAAGTGGCACCGGTAACTGAAAAGTTGTGTGGAAACCGGTTGCATGGTATGGGCATATGTTACGGAGAAATGAGGAAAATGTCGTTAGTAGAGTTTTGAGAATGAATGTCGATGGCTATAAGAGTAGGGGAAGACTAAAGAAACGATGGATGGACTGTGTGAATGATGATATGGTTGGAAAGGGTGACTACCGAAATGACGACTAATAGAGAAGTATGGAAGAAAAAGACATGTAGCGCCGACCACAAATAAACTAAGATAAGGGCGGGAGAATGATGATTTGGGACATATTTTTTTCTTAATTGGACACGACTTTGACAGATGAGCAAATCTCCAACATACTGAACACTGGAACTCTGGAAAAGTAGACCTAAGGTTCCAGTTTGAACCTACAACGGTACCCCTTTACGTACTGAGGTAAAACGGTGCCCTTGAATCCAATTCTGATTGTTTCTGAATCTATTTAGTAACTAGCAAAAACGTGCCCCCTAGACACTTTTGATATGTGTGCAAAGTCTCCTATTTAGGTAATATCTATACAATATACACTTATAGGATTTACTACCTTTTCTTAACATGTATAACGCAGTCCGGTTCACATTCGTTCGAATGGATTAAGCCGCACATTGTAAAAGTTCGCAAAAATATTTGTGGACAGTGGATATTATATTGAATTTATAAGTTAACACGTTTTCCGTTCCCGATTCTGGGAAAATGGGACGGTTAAGGGATCACGCCTGGAGGACTTGGTATTTATCCGTTCGGATATCACAGGCAATTTTTTTGAAATTCTGAAGTATTAGTAGTAGTTCTGTAGTAAGTAGTAGTAAATAGTGAAGTGAAGTAGTAGTAGGAAGTAGTAGTAGGCAAATTGGGATAGTGTCTTTTTCAATGGCAGCTTACAGGCCTTTTGAAATAAGTCTCACTGAAACGTGAATTTAACATTAAAATTCTACAAATGGAAATAAGCGCAACCATGTTTTCTCTACTTATTAGTCTCGTATATTCTTCATTCAGTCAATAAGTCTAAAGTCAACGAAGTTATGACTGGAGCAGTTTACTAGGAGCCACTTAAGAAGTGAAGAGTTCAATCCACCTCCTGGCTCCATCATCAGACCCTCGACACCAAGTGCAATAAAGGTATTGTCCAATGTTGAGTCCAATGGGACTCATCAAAATGAATCATAATATGACTCCAAACTCGAGGGGTTTACTTGTAGCCACTGAAGAATTCCAATAACTACCGCCTAGCTCCATCGTTAGATTAACTCCCAAGATATTTTCCAAGATATGCTCCAAGATTTTCCTGTATTGACAACACCATCATCAACATTTGGAAACTTTCTGAAATTGCGTTTACCTTTCTAAAGGACATGGCCAGTTTATGTATGGACGTCGGCGTAGTTATCGAATTTGATGTACACAGTGTACATTTATTTAAATTTATTTTTGGTGTTTTATATTCGTGAATATTAGCAGTTTAAGTTGCTTTAAACAAAAAAACTCGAAGAACTTGTCATTACAACAGAAGGCCAATTCTCGTAATTTAACACGTTCAAAATCTAGTCGCAGTCTCATCTCAGCGACAAACAAATGTCAAAAACTTGTCAAAATGTAGGGGAGGGTTGAGGGTTTTTTGACAGTTTGAGACTGAGACTGGACTGTGAACGTTCTTAAAATTACGAGAATTGCCCCTCCGATGTATAGTTTCATTAAACCTTTTAATCAGATCGCTGGCAATAATTGTATAGATTATGATTTTACTATTAACAAAACTTAAGGCACTTTAAAATAATGAACAGAGTTGTGAATTACAAATAAATTTATCCAGAGGCAACTGAAAATAAGAACCACTAAAGTTAATATCGCATAGCACATATAAAAATAAATCAGATTAAGTTATTTCTACGTTTGATAACCAATGCTCAAACCATGTATAAAGGGTTTGAGCATTGGTTATCCAACGCGAAAGTCTTGTTTGATGGTGTGCAGAAAGCGAGGGTATGAAATGCCTTTGCAAACTTTGCATGGCTATTCCGCAGTTGATGCTCCCCATAATGATCCACAAACAAATCTGAAACTTACTTAATAAGAACACGAAAAATGTACCTTTTAAGAGTATTTTTCGTCTAAATCTACTTCGCACTATGGTGAGGAACGTCCTTTATTATACACTGGCCAGAAAAAGTAAGTACTACACTTTTTTTTTTTTTTTTTTTCTAAACTATAGAAGTTAGAGATTTATAATAAAAAACGTTTTATAGCAAATTTTATCAGTTTTCTTTGGAATTAGTAAACTATACATTAGTAACATTTTTAACTTAAAAAAAAAAAGATAAAACAATAAAAATAGCCATTTTTAGCTTAGTGCCAAAAAACTCAATTAATACTTATAAGTATGTTTTACATATTATGTAATTTTTAATAACTGATATTGCCTCCTCGGGCTCTGACTACAGCTTCGAGCCGGTTTGGCATACTGAACACGAGGTTTCGGAGCCGATGTTGGGGTATATTCTCCCATTCTTCAATCAGAGCTTGATTTAGTGCCCTGAGGGTGGTAGATAGTGGTCTGCGGTTTCTGACTAGCCTCCCTAGGTCATCCCAGGCGTGCTCAATCGGGTTGAGATCAGAACTTCTTGATGGCCAAGCCATCACGTTGATACCAACCTCCTGAATATACTCTTGCACGACCTGAGCCGTATGTGGCCGGGCATTATATCATCGATGCATCATCCATCACCAATACGGCTCTGTATGCTCGTTGAGAATCTCTTGGGCATATCTTTCCCCAGCCAGAGTGCCATTTTTTATAGCCACTAATTCTGTGCAACTTTCTGAAGATATGGCCAGCCCATCCATGTACACTGCCTCCACCGTACTGGGTTCTTTCTGAGAAGCAGTCTTGAAGGCATCGCTCACCAAGCCGGCTGTAGACACTTCGCCTTCCATCAGAAGTGTAAAGTGAGAATCGAGACTCAACTGTGAACAAAATTCTTGACCACTCTTCTTTATCCCATTGTGTGTTTACGGGCGTATCGCAGTTTCGCTACTCGATGCTCTCTCTCGAGTTTGGCGCCACTCGCTAGCCTTCGGGATTCGGGTCTGAAGAAGCTGTTGCTGGACTTCAACTGTATTAAGGTGGCGATTTCTCAACACAGTGGAAACAATATAACGGTATTCTCGGGCACTAGTACAACTGGGTCTGCCATCTGAGGAGACTTTGTAACCAAAGTCTCCTCAGACGGTTTCCAGTCTCTTCGTACCTTCGCTTCACCTTCTGGACCGTTCGTAACGTCACACCCACCATTCTTGCAGTACGATGCATACTGATGACTAGTTCCAGAAAAGTCATGATCCTAACACATTCTTCAGGTAAAAGAGGCATGATAAATTAAATGTATGTGCTGTTGTCTAACTTAGCTTTTGTAACAAGACTCATCGATCAAGAAAAAATTTGAAAACAAAGTCAGAAACAAAAAAATGAATGGTAAAATTGTAATTCGAAAAGAATTATTTTTGTTTTTAAAGCTCTTTTCAGCCATTTCTTAAAAGAAGGTTCTCGATTATGAAGTTTTTATATACAATTCAACTCTTTTTCGAGTCCTTTTTATTTCGAAAGTATATCTTGTGTACTTAAAAAGTTATTCCAATTTTAAAGGTGAAGTACTTAGTTTTGCAAGCCAGTGTACATATTTATCTTTTTCTATGGTCTATTACTTTTGTAATAAGAACTTTAACTTTGTCGGATTATGGTTTAAATCTGGGTCTAAACAGAAACCTTATTTTGTAATAAGGCCAATACAGTCTCAAGCTATGATTGACATATTCAGTGTCAGCTTGACATTAGAATAGTGTTTCGTTTGAAGTTTTATTTTTCTTGAAAAACAAAAAATCTAATAAAACTGTTTAAGAAAGTGATTTTATGCTGTATAAAGGCACAAAAAGTCGTCCAGGACTCCGAAGTACCAAACATATGCCATAACTTTCTACCTTTAGGTAAAATAATTTGTACTGAGCCGTCCAGCAGAGCTTAAGTTGTATTGGACATCGATATTGACGAAGGTCACATGATATACTTTTGTAATGTGTTTTCTCCCATTGCGAAAATAATATACAGGGTGTTAGGCGGAGGGTTAGCCAAACAAGGGGGGGTCGTACCTATTTTGACCTCCTTTTTGACCTCCATGAGAGCTGGCCTGCGGGCGGCCGACTAGGGGCGTCCGTCGACAGGCCCGAGTTGGCACCGCAGTGTTCCACGCGCGTGTTAGATATTTCATTTTGATATAATTATAATATTAGAATATTGTTTGTTGGATAGTGGCATCTGTCACATTTAAGAAGCTTGGAACCAACGTAGAAGTACTTAATTTGACTAGGTATTGTTTACAAAAAAACCACAGTCTTGACTTGTAAAAACCACTTAAATGTTATTAGTATAAATGACTATGTAATATTTGATTATACTTGTAGTATATCTTAGATTTTATATTTCTATTTTAATATAATAGGTTGTTTCAAACGATTGGCACAATACTGTCAGTTGATGTTGATATACTTTTTGATGATGTCTAAGAATTACGAATCAACTCCTATTAAATTGATTAATTACCTTATAATGTTACAAAACGGTTTCACTACATAAGATTTGTTTATTACTACCTGTGTTAAAAGATATTAAGCCAAAATATATGATGATCTGTGATTGGTTCAAAATGGCGGTAGATGTTTGACGTAAGAGACGTTGGTAGTATATAAAAAGGATTGTAATGACGGTATCAGTCAGTTGCTTGGTAGACGTTCAGTTGGTTAGTTCTAGTGCCGTTGTTATGTGGAATAGATCGACCAGATGTTAGTAAGTTAGTAATTTGATATTATACCTTAATTATTGCTTATTATGACTATGTTGTTCTGTAAGTCATAAATGGACAATATTCCTAGCTACTGTTATTATGTTGCAATTATTTTGAATTCTCTTGGACCGTTGTCCAAAAGATAGAATTATAATACTTTAATACTGTTTCCATGGAGTTTCTTGTCCTTCTTCTCCATGATGACCTAGTTTTACGAACGGACGACTAGTTTTCAGATTAATTACTGACAAGCCTAAATTAAAATAAATGTTTAGCTTTGTCTATCTGTGCTTTACTACATAAAACCGTTTCCCTACAAACCATATTCAATAGTAACCTTCATACACAGTAAATAACTAACTAGTAACCATTCTGATATTCAAAGCTTGTTATTTGGGTAATATATAGGTACATTTACTTCTAGTACCTATATACTGAATAATCTAACACGCGCCTCTCGAGAGTGGGTGCGACCATTGTGGGAATGACCGCACGGGGAGGTGGGACCCGCTGAGGAACAACAGTTCAAGGCCTGTCGGGGGAGCGGTGAATGCTTATACGAATCCCACACCCCCGGCCATAGGCAGAGGTGGAACACCGCGGTGGTTTTAGCCGGTAAGAGTCCGGTATACCCCTCCGCCACCCCCACGATGGAGGAAGTCCATGAGGATTTCCACAGCGAAAAAAAATGGTAGACCTATTTAGGAAATGCATATTAAGTTTGATGATACTAAAGGTTAAAAAAAAAACATGTACCTATTTGGTTGTTTTTCGAGAATTTTCAGAAAGTGTGAATTTAATACTCGTTTTTAATACGGAGCGTAAACTAGTATTCAATTCACACTTTCTTGCTCTCTCTCTGTCTCTGTCTCTTTGTCCCCCGGTCGCGTGGCTACATGCGCGCACTTTCATACAAACCCATAGACTTGATGTGAGAGACAAATTAGTTGTGGAGACAAAAGTTGCTCTTGGGCGCCTTCCCTAAAAGTTTAAGGATGTTCCCTCTAATGCCATAACTATGTAATTTTTGCAGTAAAATTTTATGATCCACAAAATCGAACGCCTTCGTTGTATAATATACATTTATATCACACTAATATCACTTCTTTTAACGACAGATGCCATGACATTAGAGAGTAGGTAGGTGATATAGTACCATCAATATATTGTCATTTTTAATGAACCCCTTTTGTTCATCGCGATTTTTTTTCGAAATAACCGTGTGGGATTGTACATTAATTTCTCAATTAATCGAAGAAAGAAATTTTGTTGAAAGAAACTATTAACGTAACTTAGTTTTGTCACATGTATAAGCAGAGAAAACGGAATCATCATACTGGCAGTTCGAATCTAATTCGTCCCACCGAAAGTGCGTTGAGCGCATTACTTTTGTCGCAGACGCCCTTCAAAGCCGTCAGTTTCCACACGTCATTTATATCGTAGTGCGAGAAAACGGTGACACGCCTGGTTTGTAGGTATAGACAGTATTGTCAATGCCGCCTCTAGCAGCGGCCGCCGAGGCATCTCCTAGCTATGTATAATATTTTCTAGTGTCTGCCTGTTTTTTCAAAAAAATATTGTTTTCCCGACCCACCCCATCGCATCGCATCGCTTACCCACGCTATTGCTCCATTTTTGCGTAGCGTTCTTTCTGACTTCTTGCTCGACTCCTAAGGCCTCATTAATGGAGACTCGGGGCGTCGCCCGTCGCGTGCGGCGTGGCGCCTCTCGGCACTTATCATCGCCCGCGTAAACACAAACATATGGCAATATAAGACTTTGTTCATAGATATGCGGGGCGGGAAGCGTGGTGGTGCCCACCGCTGCGCCCGCGGCGAATCTTCAAGCGTGTAGCAAAGCACGCGGCGGCCAACGCTGCGGCGCACGCGGGATACTCAATCAAACCGACCAGTTTTCTAAAAATCGATCATATCGTACTCCATTGTGACGGTGACTACATCTGCGTTCTGCAATTTCCAAATATGACTGGCAGAAGATTCCGCCGCGGGCATCGCTTCATCGAGAATTGCCGCTGCGTGCGCCGCCGCGATAAACGCCGCGGGCTCGGCCGCAAGAAACGCGGCGGTGCCAGCCGCGGGCTCGGCCGCAAAAAACGCTCCATTTCAAGTAAACGCGTCTAAAATCGCTTCTCCGTAAACGCACTCATACAACGCCATATGTTTGAATCCAGTGCGGGCCGCGCCGCACAACGTGACGAGCAACGCCCCGCGTCTCCGTAAACGAGGCCTTAGGGTCTTTAGCTTGATGTTAAATAGCCCTCCTCAAAAATTGGGCTATCAAATGCAATAAAAATTAAAAATAATAAAAATAATTTTTCAAATCCGACTGGTAGTTCCATAGATTAGCGCGTTCAATCAGACAATCTCTTCAGCTTTATTGTTAGTATAGAATATAGATTCGTTTTAAATATCGTATTCAATGATCATTTATGTGCTGAACCACTCATGCTCAACATAAGTGCAAGAAGATCATAACTGACTGGTTAAAAACATTAACATATGAGGAAACTGAACAAATATTGATCAGACCATGCTAAAAAGGAATACATAAAAAAACAGACCACAGGCACAAACAAGCACGCACAAACACGCCCACACACACGCACACAAAAACACGCGCGGGCCGCGCACGCACACACACAGTCACATACACACATAATTGAGCTATCTTGAACTTAGATATCACAGTTTTTAATTTGCATCCTGTTTTCTTTTCTTTTATATTTATAAATTTATTAGTCTCCATTATGTTAATGTAAAATAGGGGAAGAAGCGAGTCGGCCCCAACACAAGTATTATTAATAACTTAATGGGGCAGCCTCATAATATATTTATGGAATGCTTTTGGAACAATAAACAATTTATTATATTATTATTATTTTATTACGCTGAGAATAAAGATTTTTTAATGATCAATGGTGAAAAGTTTCAAATTCTTTTACAGTTTTTCCTATGACCAAAAATATATTTCTGCTAATTTAGCCGATATTGGGACGATATTTTTAGGGACGTTTTACCAAGAACCCGTTTGTTCTGGTACGGACGGTTGCATTTATTAGTAAAGAGTAACTTTTTCTAAGGGTACGGTTCAGGGCAACCCAATTAGGGTCTGTACGAGTACGAATGTTTTTTTTTTTTAATATGTTCTGTTACTGGTAAAATCTGTATTATTAATGTGCTTTAGAGTGTTTTTAAATAGCTTGTGGTATGGAGGGCTTCGGTCTGAGCTAAGTGGCTGGACGAGTGGCCGTGAGGAAAGTATTATAACCTGACTGTCCCCTTTTTTCATAAAACGCTAACGTACTTAAATTCAACTCATTTGTGTTCAGGTGCTTTTTGCTAGTAAGAAAGAACTTTGACTACATTTATTGGAACTTCAATTGGCCAGAGAAGGGAGCAAAAAGAAAAATGTGGAAGTCCACGGGGAAGACCTTTGCCTAGCAGTGGGACAGGTTAAATAAACGAAAATCGCAACACATGCTGTCCATTTACTTACGGCCACATTTCAACTACCCAGATAACAAAGTAAAACGAACTTTTCTACAGCATCAAACCACCGTAAAGCCTGTGTGCTAATATGCGAGAAGGGTGAAGTTGAGGAGCCGTGGTTTGGCTTCAACCAGGAGTTCTTTCTCACTACGACAGATGGCCGGCCGCTCGGTTGGCCCCCCGGCGGCTTCCCCGCTCCACCGGGGCCCTACTACTGCGCCACAGGAGCCAACAAAATCGTCGCAAGAGATCTTATGGAGGCTTTCTACAGGTACCTACCATTTGATGCTAAAAATAACCATAGAAATTTATTTAAAAACCATATAAGCTTGCTTGTTGATACTCCAAGATTTGATCATATTCTAAGTGTTCACAGTTTTGTAACAAAGCGTGATATCAGATTTTCCGAAAGATGAACATTTAATAACAAAATGTTCGGATAGCGGTTCGAATTTTTCAGACGAGAAATACCCAACCCGTTTTAGGTTTATTGTAGCAAGCCTTAGACAGTACAATATAACTCACTTTAAGATAACAAGAACAGTGTTCTGGCCAATAAACGAAATGTACTGTAATGTTTACGATTTCACTCTCTTTAATACGGTTCTAGATGCTGCCTTTATGCGGGGATACAGATGAACGGTATAAATCCAGGTACCACACCGTCCCAGTGGAATTTCCAGGTAAATGCCCGTTAAGTGAAAATGGTTCATGAAAATTGGATCGAGAAAAATCTTTTGCTTGCGGGCAAATTCACTGTGGTGGGCTGATTTTTCAATCGACAGATTATTTGTATTCGCGGATTAACATTGAAGTCTGACAGTTTTTGTATGGAAGAACTGTCAAAAATTCAAAATTATTCCTCCGATAACATTATCTGGCGTTAGAAAAATCAGCTCTTAGTTATATATGGTCGCAATATTATTTGTTATCACTCTCGATTTCGTTGTTTACGCTGCGATGTTTTTGCCTTAATGCTATGAAATACTACGGTGTGAAAATGTACATGAACATTCTCAATTAACTTCGAAAGTTTGCTATGACGAATTACGTCATAGCAAACTTTCGAAGTTCCGTACATCGCGATTATTATTTATTTAAATTTTTCGCACAAAATGCTACAAAGACGGACTTAATGCCTTAGGCATTCTCTACCAGTCAACCAAGGGTGGTGAAGAGATTATGATGGCAGGTGTTTTGGTTGAGAGGCACAATAAAAAAACTATTAAAACTAGTTACGCAAATACATAAATAGGTTATTAACCTATACTTTGTTTATATACATATTTACAAATTCAAAGGAATTCACAAATAGCGTAGAGTCGTCTCAACACCTCTCGTGTTCAACGCTATTTGTTTTGAAAATAACTCGGCAATTTCTACTATACATACCGACTGGTGGCCGTCCTGACATCAAGAGGATTAAGAACATTCTCAATGAAATACGTCGTCATCGCGTACCTTCTAACTCACGTAATTCGCACTTTAAAACTTTATGAATACAGTACATCGGTATTTTCAACTTCGAAGTTCAGTATGACAGTTGTATTTTCCATAATAAGTGTTATAATAATAGTTGTGGTCACGAACATAATATATCGTAGATTTTTCATTCTTTGTCTTATGTCTAAAAATAAGTAAGAAGTACAAAGAATTCAAAGTTCAACCTTGAAACATTTTCTGTTTAAGGCTAAAATTACTTTTTGCTTTTTATAACATTAAAATAACATTATGATTCCTGATTGCGAAAATCGTTAAAGGAGACTTGTTTTCGGGTGTGTGTGTCTATACCATGATAATAGTTTCTTTATCTTCGTGCCTGACCTCGCTCGTCGCAAACAAAATTGGGCTTCACTAAACAAAGTCTCAGAACAGCCATAACCGTACTCTATATATCAAACACGGGATCGTGGCTCTTGGTTTTCAACCCTCTCCGATTCGTTATGTCACGTGCGCCCAGATGGCACGGCTGTTTCCTCTACTGTTACATAATCATTTATTTTCTCTTGACGACAGTTACTTATTATTATTATTTTACTATTTAGCCCCGCGGTTTCACCCGCATAAATTTCGATCCTGCGGGAATATCGGTATAAAAAGTATACTAAGTGTTAATCTTGGTTATAAACTATTTGTGTGCCAAATTTCATCTACATCCGGTCAGTAGATTTTGCGTGAAAGGGTAACAAACATCCATCCATCCATCCATACATTAATAGGATTATTTATATTAGTAAGCATTTTATTTCTCAAAATTATATTTAAAAAATTCATTAAGTACATATTTATCTTAAAATATTTATTTGTTTCTGATTAAAAACTAGTTAATTCATCTATACTATAATATAATATTTATTATAATATAGAGGTAAAATTTGTTCATTTGTTTGTAATTTGTATATAGGGGGGTGGGGGTTATCTCTGAAACTACCGGTCGGATTAGATTTTTTTTTTTTGTATTTGATAGCCCAATTTTTGGGCTATCAAATTTAACATCACGCTATGACCCAAGGGGAAAAAGAAAAAAAAACCGAAACAACGCTAAGTGAAAACGAAGTGATGATGGACAGGTGATGCGATGCGACAGGGTGGGTCGGGGGAAAAAGAAATTTCACGCGGACGAAGTCGCGGGCAGAAGCTAGTTCATAATAATTTAAACATAACCTTTTAACAATAATTAGATAAACAAAACTAGATTTTTAAATAACTAAATTGAATTTATAGATTACGGGCTGATTTTTCCAACGCCAGATAATTTTAGCGGAGAAATAATTTTGAATTTTTGACAGTTCTTCCATACAAATACTGTCAGACGTCAATTTTATTCCACGAATAAAAACTATCGGTCGATTGAAAATTCAGCCCTTAACCTGTTGAATGCCGTAACAGACACAATTAAAAAGCCATTGTGTCTCGCGTGGATCTACGTTCCCGGCATATGAAGGGTTAATAAAATAAAATTGCTACATAATTTTTTCCTCAATTAATATTCTTGGGCGTCGATTTAAGGGCGAAGGCCTCCTCCAACTTTGGCCATTCCCCTCTGTCTTGGGCTATTCTAGTCCACGTGGGGGGGGGGGGGCGGTCATGGCCAACAGTTACTTACTCAACTTTAAAGACGTTTGATAATTTCGTCCAGTTTGTATGATAATGTAGGGACAAGATTTCCTAATTTTCATACCTACAATCACATTACAGGTCTCCCATTGGGTTTGCTAATAGCGCATTACGCTGAAATTTGGACGAATTTGAAGGCAAATTGTGGGAACTGGGATATTTAACATGTGAAACGTGACGGAAATTACAAGTTACTGCGGAATTGTAGTAACATTTTTTAGGATATTTTCTGTTGGCTTAGATTAGATAATTATAAGTATGTGTAATAGAGTAAGACGACGTCAGCAGTGCCGGATTAAGCCAGCGCGGGGCAAATTTTACCTATAATTAGAGCCCTTTATGGTAGAACATAGTTTGTTTAAGGTTCTAAAGTTTACAAGATAAAACAGCACTTTTTCATAATATGTTTAATTGTGTAGTGCTTTTTCACCAGTCAAATCAATGACACGTTGACTGTCAGAGAACAGACACAATAGAAAATCTATTGTTGGCGGACACCGGTGACTGCGGTGGCAGTCAATGTCTTAACAAATACATTCTTTTCCGTTCCATATCAGTTGTACTTGAGCCAAATTACTTTCTTCAAACAATTCTCAATATAGTAGGTACTTTTGTAAAAACCTACATGATTCATTTTTCGCATATTATCGCGTGATTTAACAGTCGTGTGATTTAAGTTTTAAGAGAACCTTGTATGCAAGAGCGAGCGAAGTGAGCTCGAAATTTTTTAACATCCCGCCACGGAGAGCTTAGGTTTCTTTTGACGATTCTTACCTAATATTTCAGTGAACCTAATGGTGGTATAGGGTAGCATTTTGTTTTTAGTATGTCCAAGCGCAGTGCCCCCATAGCACGGGGCCTATAGCATTTGCTGCTACGTGGGTAATCCGGCACTGACGTCAGTGGTAAAAAAAACAGTATAAGCTGGTTTCTTATTCTATTGAATCTCTAGGCCAGCTCAAGGTCAATGTTTTACCTCCTTTGTGCGGTCGTCGGTACCTATCTACCTATCTCTTTGTCTAAATGATGGAGGATTCGGAAGATGCATTACTTGGTTTATCTAATGATGATGTATAGGTGGGGCCAAGTCCGGGCATCAAGGCTGCGGATGATTTATGGATGGCCCGCTACATACTGGCGCGGTTGGCGGAGGAGTATGGCACGGTGGCCACCTTCGAGCCGCAGCCCATCCCTGACTGGCCGGGCAATGGCACCTTCGTCTATTTCTCTTCGAAGGACATGAGGGAAGATGATGGCATATTGTGAGTAATTTTACTTTTGATTTTAGTGGTCCGTGACGAAATTATCATGAAGGGACTTTGGTGTCAGTCCGTCCGTCACTGACGATTTTCTCTAAAACGATTCGATGTTATTATTTACACGATAATAATTGTTGTTTTTTATATAATAGTTAATATACGTAAATTGAGTAGAATTTTGATTCTGAGAAACTAGTCACTTAAAAATCCAAGTAACAAAACTTTAAAAATTAAGTCTGAAAGCGGTGTTTTAGTGGTTTTAGCTTTTATTATTTTTTTGTTTATCTACTAATAAGTCCCACGTCCTAAGCTAAATTAGTATGAAAGAAAAATGAGACGCCTCGTGTCAACTTTGCAAAGAAAACAGAAAATATTTACAATCATCTGTTTTTAACCCCCTAACTTACCAGTTAAGTACCAGCGGGGTAATTGCGTAACACACTGACAATAGCAATGGCTATAATTTTGACAGTTCAACGACATTCATTGCGTTATTCACATTGATGAGCAGACAAATTTTTCGAACATACGAAGCAATCAAATGGATTAGCGATATTCTTCAGAATATTTCAGATTGTGATTGATTGTATGTTACGCAATCAGGGTTCCGATCGGTAGAAAGACCAGCGACTTTGGGAAAAAATTGGCTTTGTAGAACGTCGTCTTCTTCACTATAATATCTGTCAGACAGTCTCCATCTTTAGAAGACAGCTCGTTCATGCACTTTTTATACCCGAGTAACTACTGTGTTACACAATCGCCTATTCGTTCACATGTGAAAAGATTTTTGCTTACAACAGGCGGCCAAACTTTTACGACCCATAGTCCTTACTGAACAAAGAAGTTTAAACTCAAGATTTGCCAACGGGCGATAGAGCGCAGCATAATAGGTGTCAAGCGAACAGATCGCGTTAGAAACACCACCCTGCGCTCCATAACACAAGTAGCGGGCGCTCCATATCACAAGTAGCGGATGTTGGAGAAAAAACAGCCAGGCTGAAGTGGGAGTGGACAGACCACGTAGCAGGAATGCACCCGGAAAGACGGGTAAAGATCGTCACTCACAGGACGCCTGATGGAGGATATCGCCGTCGAGGCAGACCGCGGCGAAGGTGGTGCGACGATCTAATCATGTCTGTATGTTTGGCCAATATGGCCAGAGATCGCACAAAATGAGAAGTATGGAAGGAAAAAGGGGAGGCTTTTGCCCAGCAGTAGGACACAATAGGGCTAAAAAAAGTCCTCCAAACGGAATTTCGCCCATGGCGACCAATATCAGTGGAGGCTAGCCTTCGGCGCGGGAGATATTATAGCGCACAAGTGTCTGTGCGACACAGGTGCACTCTCGACACATAGTAGAGTTAAAGTGGCTGGTTATTTGAATCGAAAATTTAACGTTTTTCCAGAGCTTGTGAGGTCACTTGTTATTTTAATAAGAATCTATTTTAAACAGAGACCACTGTTAGAGTATTGTTCGCCAATAACGAAATTCTTGGTATTATTTTTAAAATAGGTTTGTGCTGATTACTATTTATTTTTATTTCATGAACACAACTATGTTGGATACAACCATTTCATAAGATTTAATAGTGTTTAAAAAACTACTTTATCTGAAGTGATTCATTCTCTACTTTCAGTGGTTTATATATTATTCTAATAGCTCTTACAGTTTTCTACAAGGAGACAGCTGTTCAATATTGGTCAATGAAGTTAAATTTCAATATTCACTATCCTGAGTAGTAAATGTCGCGAATGTCATTAAAAGTTGTGAAGACATTTTTAAATTCACAAAAGATTTTTACCTCTGCTACGTTTAATAATATGATAGACCAATACATTTATCACAGTTAAAAATAGCCTGGAATTGATTCCGATTGGTGGCAATAACCTCGACCCTATTATACCCTTCGGAGAATGCAGGCCTCAACTTATTTAATGTATGTAGCTAAAATAGTTTCCGTAATACAAAATAAAGATATTTTCCAGGGTGATCGAGCGTGCCATTGACAAAATGGCTCGTCGCCACGGTGCTCACATCAATGAGTATGACGCCAACAATGGCGCGGACAACATGAGGCGGCTCACCGGCAAGAACGGAATGCCGCATATCAAAGATTTTACTGCAGGTAACGTTTTAACTGCCAAATGAGCTTTATAATGAATAACACAATACCCGGGCGTGATTATGGCACATACCGTCTTATTTAACACTAGCTACGTTCCGCGGTTTTACCCGCATAAGTTTCGACCCCGTGGGAATATCGGGATAAAAAGTATCCTGTTAATTCAGGGTGTCAGCTACGTCCATACCAAATTTCATCGAAATTGGTCCAGCCGTTTGAGCGTCACAAACATACAAACTCACACACTCACTCACAAACTTTCGTCTTTGTAATGTTAGTGTGATAAGCCGACCTTATTTCGTATTTCGACGATAGTAGAGTTCTTCATACTCAACTGACAACTTATTGTTATTACTTTTTAATAGTTTTTGTATTTATTTTAACTCAAATAATAAGCTCACTAATTGTTTTAAACTTTTGTAACTTGCCGTGATATTCAGATGTAAGCTATCAAATATGTAACCATAAACAGGTGGGGATCTGGTGACCTGTATTACAGGTGTTACTACCACCTACCACAGGCACCAGCGATCCACAACCAAAAAATCGTCAGCTATTTCTTGCGTGTAAAATATTGTTTGTATGGTTTTTTTGGCTTGTGGTGAGAAATAAACACTTTTTATTATTATTAATATTTCCTTTATTACATTGTAAACATATAAATTATATTTTTAAATATTGGAATATAAAAACATTTAAAAATATAAAAAATAGTAGCCCACCGGTATCGGGAACAGGGTCCAAGCTACCGGTGGTCAGGGCTCCAGAGAGAGGAACCTCCTGACAATGCGAGCCGTGTCCAGGAGTAACGCTTTCTGAATCAAGCCATTGATCCAGCTACCCAACTAGAGCCTCTTCAGGTGTTGGTCGAAGCTCGTGGCTATTAAGCCATTGGCTATCACGACTATCGGCAGAATGATCGCTGAGTCCACATCCCACATGTCGACAACCTCGCGAGCCCAGTCAAGATACTTGATTTGTTTATCTTTTTCGGCTTTTACGAGGTTCTCATCATGCAGGACGGTTATGTCAACAATAATCCACCACCACTATATCAGGCTTATTGGCAACAATAGTCCTGTCAGTGATGATGGATCGATCCCAGTACAATATGATATTTCCATTTTCGAGAACTGGGTCGGTCACATACCTGTAGTACGGCACCTCAGATTCCACAAGGCTGTATTTAAGAGCAAGTTGCTGATGGATTATCCTGGCTACAAGGTTGTGTCTATGCAAGTACTCTCCGTTAGCTAGAGAGAACACCCGGAGATAATATGCCTGATTGATTCTCCCGGCCGGTGGCATGCCCGACAGATGTCAACCGTCTCTCTGTCTTTCACAATAAATCTGCGGTAATTGTTCGTCATCATAATTTGGTCCATAATTGCACAGACAAAATATTCGGTTTCTCCAAAGAGGTCACCGAAACGCAGCCAGGCTACGGACGCTAGTAGATCTACATTGGGTCCATGTAGGGCCCGGTAAAGGCGTCCGTAAAGGTCCTTACTCTGCCATACTTCCATGCGATCATTGGTGTCAAGCACTACTGGCTTGCGCCAGTTCTCTTTAGCCAAGGAGAGCGGGGTGAGGGCCTTGTCCACCGCGACTACATCTCGATGCATCCCCACGTCGGTTTCTAGGAAATATTCCCTGAGACTGCATATCTCCCGATTATGGAGGGGGCGTTTAAAAAGCTTCGACCTCCACACTTTCGCGGGATATACAGCCTCATTACCGATGACTGTAGGTGATGATGCATTCGATTTACAGTCAGCAGCGTCCGGACCCTCCTATCCAGGGCGTCTAGTTCGGTTTGAGTCCATTTGAGTATGCCGAAAGAGTACATCAAAACCGGGATGACCCAACTGTTAAAGGTACGCACCTTGTTTCCGCCTGATAGAAGACTACTACTACTACTGGACTACTACTGGTACTTTTTTCAGACGACCAAAGAAGCGCTCCTTCAACGATTGCTTCATGTCAGTAACATTGATGCCTAACGCTTCCGACATACCCAAATACTTATAGGTTTCGGATGCGGAGAGGGCTGTAAGGTTTGTGGATTCCGAGAGTTGGGTTCCCACGTATTCCACAATCTCCCCTCGCTTTACATGCATGACCGCACATTTGTCCACACCAAACTCCATCATATATTATCTCCTTTAGTTAATGTAAACATATAAATTATATTGTTAAATATTAGAATATAAAAAGTATAAAAACATTTAAAAATATAAAAAATAGTAGTGGTGGTCAAGGCTCCAGAGAGCGGAACCTCCTGATGATGCGAGCCGTGTCCAGAAGTACTGCTTCTTGAATATTATTATTATTATTGGACTAAGTTGTAAGTTTTAATAAAGAACTATATTTTAATCACAGCAAGTAGGTCTTTGTTACAGAAACTCGTTAGATTGTTTAAACCTTATCAAAAGAAAAATATCGTTTTGTAATAAGACCGTACGAGTTTTAGAAATACATAAATTTTATAAAGACCCGTCTCAGAATCTCTTACCCCGTGCGACAGTCTTTCTTAAGCCCTATGTGAAATTCTAACGTATACACCCTGAGGCCCTTCGAACACGGCACGGTTTCTTTACAGTACGCCATATAAACCGCGCCGTAGAAAAAACGTGTCCGTCAATAAGCTTCGATAGTGATCCATTGGATACAACACTGACGACCGTGCCTACACACGGTACGGCGGCGTATAAACAGTAGTTTATGACGGCAGGAATAACGTACGTGTACAAAGGGCCTAATTGCGTAACACAGTGTCAATGACAATCCGAGAGACAATACATTTAATAAATTCGTCTGCTCAACAACATAAATAACGCAATGAACATAGCTGAACTGTCAGAATAAAATAAATTGCGATCACTTGTAAGTAAATATATGTGTACCTACGTAGTTCTGCAGCTAGTATGAAAGTATAGTTTGGTTGCAGTGAGCCAATCGGACTTTCCAAGTATTTTTCTATGAAGTAACAAACCCCTTGGTGCTGCAAGTGCCCTATGGGAACTGTACTTTTAAATAAATCATTATTCGTTACTGCCTTATGACATGCGATAATGCTTATGCATTATCGCATGTCATAAGGCAGTAACATCATAATCATAAGATTATTACTGTGTCGTGGTCTGATATTATTCATACTTGCAATCGAACTCAAAAGCAAATATCATAATGTAAATTCAACGAGACACCAGCCACATAACCAAAGCATGGATACAACGCTGAAATAACAAGCATTACAATGATTGATACAAATCTCCTCGGCTCCGTTGCACAACAATCGTGAGTTTCCAAAATGTTGCACGTGTTACGCTTTTGAATAAAGCCCTTTGTATCTCTCAAATTTACTGCCTCGGACCAAAGCATAAATGAATACAAGGCTTAAAAGGAACCTGTCCCACTGCCGGCGATTAGCGAGAAGCGAGTAGAGCTAGCAACTAAAATCGAGTTGGCGAGCAAAGATCAGTAAGTGCAAGAGGACGACGAGCGATTACTCGCTGGTATGCGTATGTACCAAGCGAAAGTCGCTCAGCGAATGTTCTGCCCTCCAAGCGACCGTCGCTGAGCGAGTAACTCTCTTTTATAGTTATTACGTAAATATATATTGCTTTTTATACATTAAATTATTATTTTACATAGAATGTCACATAGACGTGTTTTACTCCTTTCAATCCACAAGTCTTCAAGAAGTTAGTATTGTGAACAAGAAGGCTGGATATATTTCAGTCCTCCGCCACCATTCTTGGATCTGGCACTCAAAAAGCCGGCAGGATCCGGTCAAGGTGTCTCTTCCATACCATACCATCATCAGTTTGTACCTCGTAGTGGAGGAAACCGATCCGTCGTAAAATTTTGCCAAATTTCCATTTCTTATGTGGATCTGAGTAAGTTCTGGCTTGTACTCTCGTTTCCAATAGCGAAGTTTCTTAATGTTTTAGTTGGGGTTTTGGGATTCCCTGAGTTAGGTTTACACCGGTCTTCTGAGAACATTACATCTAAATGGGTTCTCACTTCTCTTCCAAACATTAATTGATAGGGCGTAAGCCCGTTTTGGCCGGGGGTGCGCCGCAGTCTATTTTTGTTTATCAGTTTCTCATTTAAGCAGCCACTTTCCTCCTCCATTGCGTGTAAACCTCTCTTTATAGTTTAAACAAAGCGTCTGCCTGTCCATTACTCGCGGGGTGGTAAGGGGCGGATGTCCTGTGTGCAACTCCAAATTCTTTAAGAAAATTATCTAATTCCTGCGCAGTAAACTGTCGCCCATTATCAGACACCAAAATAATAGGTATTCCAAAGATGTAGAATAATATCGTCGAAGAAACATTTCACGCCTTCTGTTCATTGTGACAATTCATCCATAATTTTTTGCCACAAACCTGGGCCAACTTTAACTCCAAACATTAGCCTGTTTACCTTGTATGTTCCCTTGTGTGTACTTATCATTTGTAGATGTTCACTTTCGTCATCCATAACCATATTCAAATAAGCTTGACTAATGTCTAATGTACAGAATAGCTGGCCTCCGGTCATCTCTTCAAAAAAATCTTCAATGATAGGAATTGGGTATTTTTCATCTTTAATGACTTTATTCAATGTTGTTTTGTAATTTGCACATAATCGTATACACCCATTTGGTTTCACAATTGGTACGATAGGAGTTCCCCAATCTGAGTGATCTATCTTAGTTATTACACCTTGTGTGCATAAGCGTTCAATTGCTTCATCTACTCTTGATTTCAGGGCGTATAGACTGCGTCTCGGTTTGATAAAGATGGGTTGTGAATTATCTTTAAGATATAGGTGTGCTTTCACATTAGGTATTTCTCAAGTCATTTTAAATACGCTGTTCGTATATTGTCCAAGCAAGTCGTCCAATCTTGTAGGATTGTAAACTGTTCATGTCGGCTAGTTCAATTTTCACCTCTTTCATCCAGCTTCGGCCAAATATTGAGTCTGCTTGTTGGTTTATAATATACAATTTTCCATTAAAAATCTGGTTTTTGTAGTTGCAATTAACGAATGCTACTCCTGTAGGTTTGATAATTTCACCAGTGTATGTTCTCAATTTCATGTCAGTTTTGAATATTTTTTTCTCTATATTTAATTTTTTGTACTGATTTAGTGACATAGAAGATAATGCGATACCAGTGTCGAATGTTATTGTACGTTTTTATTTTCGATAGACAATGAAACTAGATATCGCTCTTGAATTTCACTTTTAATCGTGTTGATGTCACCAATGCTTGCAACGGAGATGTTACTATAGGAGTCATCGACTTGGTTCATGTTGAATGTTGCGTTGTAAGCAAACTCGAGCTAAGTGACCTTCTTTTTAACATTTTCGGCATACTGATTTAATGGCACCACACTCATTAGCTCGGTGATCAGTTTTACCACAGCGGAAACATTTCCCTTTCAAATCCGTGTTGAAAGTGGTGGGTTTTTCTTAAGAGTTGGTAGGCGAGGGTTGGTAATTAGTTTGTCAATCATTCGTAGAAGGTGTAATTTTATTGATTCCGTCGGCATTTCGTTAGCCATTGTATAATTATCTGCTTTCCCCAATTCGATTGACGTTGCGATTTGTACTAATTTAGAAAACGGTGGGTATCTCTGTCTTGAAGAATTCTTGATCATATATCGCCATCCTGTAGTCCTCGTATGAGGACCTCTGTAGTTCTTGCAATGTTGACATTTGAACTCACAGTTTGAACCAAGTCTCTTTAGTTCAGCAGCGTATGTCGCGACTGGTTCCGTCGGCTGTTGCGTTCTTGAAATGAATTTGTGCTGTAGATGCCAAACGCTAGGTCTTGGGTCAATATATTCGCCAAGTATATCCGATAATTCAACGAATTCTTTGGTCAATGGGTCTTAGGGTGAGCATAAATCGTAAATCTGTTGATGTAACTCTGGGCTTAAAATTGCCAGCAGCGTGTGAACCTTTACCTTTGGATCCATTATTCTGTTTATTGTCAAGAACAATGTCAATCTTTCATCAAAACATTAACTTTTCAAATTTTTCAAAATTATTCTTTCAACAAAAGAAGTTTCCAAAGGATTGTTTCATGTAAGGGTTGAAAATTCAGTTTCGGGTAATGTTCTTGTTGTGCCAGGTTGACGCAGCTTGCGTAATCTATTGTTGTTGTAAGTTGCGTACTTATTTCATTATTCTTTCTCATTGTTAGTAATTTGCAATTGAGGGAGGCGTATAGTTCTTCAAATTCGTACCTGTATTGAGTTTGCTCCTCCAATTCTTGGTGGTCGGTCTCGAGCTCAATTTCAGATTGTGATTCTTGAAATTTTTGGAAGTTTTCTTGTAGAGTTTGTAATCGAGTTTCTATTTCTTCGGTTGAAAGTTCAGTTTTCGTAAGTAATGTGTTTCCCGTTCGTGTAAGCACGCCCCGTAATGAGGCACGACGTCTTTTTTGTCTTTTAATATCATTGTTCGGCATTTCGTCGCCAATTTGTTACGTAAATATATATTGCTTTTTATACATTAAATTATTATTTTAAATAGAATGTCACATAGACGTCTTTTACTCTTTTCAATCCACAAGTCTCCAAGAAGTTAGTATTGTGAACAAGAAGAAGGCTGGGATATATATCAATAGCTCTTGTATCTGCGACACACAAGTACTCGCCGGCGCGTGTGAACAATAAGCGATAACCTATTTATATATGCATGCTGAGCATGCTAACCATAGCATAGCATGCACATGAAAAAAAGTTCGTGAAGTAGAAGTATGCAAAGTGGCCAAACGTGCCAACATCCGCATGCAATCATCATCTATCATAAATACCCGGTATTTACCCAAATTGGCAAAGCACCTGCCATCCTCTTGACCACCCTTGGTTGACTAGTTGAGAATGCCTAAGACATTAAGTCCGCCTTTGTACCTTTTTTGTGTGCCATAAGTTTAAATAACTAAATAGGTACTCCTACCATAAGTACTTTATAGACTACAAAAATATATATAGAAAATAATTTATAGCTTCTAATAACCCACGTGTTTCCAGCGAATACAAGTTTCATTGAGTTCCGTGTTTATAATAAGTTTGAAAAGCCTTAAATTATACGAGAGCAAAACCCTACTTTATACGGAATCATAAAAGGATTTATGTTTCAATGCTCTAGCTCTTAATGTATTTACTGAACAGGCCTTTAATCTCGGAAAACGACTTCGCATATATTTGAAGAGTCTATTAATCAGGAATGATAAAAGAACAATATATACTTGGGATAAGTAATAAAACATCCAAGTAAGGGTCGTGGCAGTCTATTATTATATTATCTTTGACTGCCCACTTGGACAAAATATTTTATTTTACGTACCCAAGTCTTGGCACACCTCCGCCGCTAAAATAATGATCCGCTTAACGAATTCCGCTAAGAAACATTACTACATTATGTCACGATTCAAGTAGCGGAACATCATGAGAGTCAGTTGAATTGTACTCGTATCAATCGGTGAAAAATGTCATCGCTTTCGACTTATTAAATACAGTATAGGTCTACTTCGTACGTCTTAGATTAGTTTTGCCGTAAAATCAACATTAATTTTACGAAGTTTCGCTTTATAAACTTGTCAACTACCGTAAAACGGCGTGAATAGAGATGCAGGGGTGAATCGGGACGAAACTTCAAAATGGATTTTAACGTTGAAATAATATAGTTTATTGCCAGAAAAGACTAATGTGTTTACTGTTTTTTAATCAAAGATTAAGTGTCCTTGTTAGCAACCAACTATAGATAGTTCCGCTTCTGATTCGGAACTACTTACTGCGGTTCCGCTGCTAGTGTTTAGCGGTGAATATTATAAAGACGCTTTTAAATTTCCGTCCACGATAACGATATAACTTGCACGTATTTCCCGCCTTTTTTTGGACGTGGACGCCCACGATAGTATCGTTACGTTAGAAACTATAAAAGCGCACATTGTCTCGTACCTACTTCTTGTTTTACTAGAACGTATTCGTCTTTTGAGAAATACATACAAGTTTTCGTTTTTTGATTAAAACGCGGTGGGCAAACACGAGGCACCCCCACACAAGATAAATATCACAAAAGATTTAACGATTACAGACACAGAAGATTTTTCGATTTTAGAGAAACGTGTACGTTACCATTCAAAAGTGAAAATAAAAGTTGTAACAACAGCAATATGGCACGAGGAGAATACTCATGCGGGCTTAAAGAGCTTTATTTATTGTCTAGCAACATTCGAGATTGATTTATTGGGCTTTTGCCTCTGGCAACACAAGCGTACTTCCACCAGAATTAGAGAAAAAAATTGCTTTATTGGGCTTTTGCCTCTGGCAACACAAGCGTACTTCAGCCAGAATTAGAGAAAAAAATATAAGTAAAACATACTTCCGCCAGGATTAGAGAAAAAAAATTAAGTGAAACACTGGTGTCGTATATCGAGTTCAAATTGTTTGTTTTTGGCGACGACCCGGGCTTTCGCTGTCACTAGGTATAGTTATAGTATAGGTATAGTTATAGTTATATAGGTATATAGTTATAGTTATATAGGTATATAGTTTTTCGAATATCACCCCGATCCAAATTTTTCAAAAGATTGCCAAAAACGTTTAATTCATATTCTATTTTCATCCAATACTGTTTTCTATCAATTAGTGTTTTCATAAATAATAGATTTGTTAAAAAATAATTCCTAAGTATTCACTGAGAATAAGTGGAATTCTGCCCAATATTTCAGGCGTCGATCTTTTTCACAACAATAATATCATAAATATGTATCTATTCAATCTAAATTTAATTTTCCCAGATATTGATCTGGGATGATGAATTATTTTATTTTTGGATTATTTTAATTTTGTTTTAGATATCACCTTGTTTACTAGGGCCCGATCACACGTATGAACAGTAAGGATCAAAAGTGGAGTGACAGTGTCACGAAGCAATAGATTGACACTTCTGTTTAACTTACGACCTTCTTCTAATGAATAATTTTTATACTATGGACACACACTCTCACATTCGTTTGCAACTGATTGTAGTTCATAAATTCAACCATTAGGTTATATGGCATGATAGCCTAGCGGTTATCATACGTCGGTAAGCACGTTCATGCGTAGCGAGCCGTGGGTTTGAATCTCACGCGCGGTGATAATTTTTTAAATGTTTTTATAATTACCTACTCGAATAATCACGCTATTGAATATAGTTCCGTATCATGTTCGTTTTGTTCACATAATTCGTTAAACTTTATGATTATACCCACAGAAATCTAAATACATAATAAGGTAGACAGATGCAGTTAACTTACGACTCATTCACCGTGACTAAATAGAACGTTATTTGTTTTTGGATGGTTGTTATTGTAGATTCGTGACGTGTGAAAAAAAAATGAATGATGAATATAAAATATAACATTAAGTATAATAATAATATAATATGTCACTTTTCTATTTTCAAAATAATTTTGTTTCAAATTGGTAATATTCGTATTTTGCTAGTAGCCTAACAGTACTCTTTTTTTGTTTTAGAGAAATACTGTGAGTCAGAGGGTTAAAAGATGGCCCCAGCTAGTCAGTGAATAATGAAACAAGTGGTTTCATACCAACGAGATATTTTGCCAAATTATTCGACAAATCTTTACGAACCGTTCGCCGTGCAAACGAAAACAAACGAAAACTAGCTTTTTGAGCTGGTTTTCGTTTCGCCCATATTTGATTGAAAAACATAAACAAGAACATTTACATTTTACGATACAGCGATGTGAAGCACGGAATGAGTGATCTGATGACTAGTTAAAGTTGCATTGCATGGAAATATGGGAACATTTCAGAAGAACAGATATTATGTTTCAATATTGTTGGATTCATGCGCTAGCGTTTACTTGATAGCATTGATAATAAATGAGGGTTATACAAACAAAGTATTAAGTTATAAATTACAAATTGGTTTTAGTAATATTAAAATTATATTGTGTCATATCCGTAGTAAGAATTATTTTGGGGTTTAGTTTCAATCTTCTTTTCATAATGAAAATGAATACTTAAGCTATAACCGCAACGCCTGTATGACTGGCGCGCGGAGGCACTACGTCGGGGGGAAACTCTGCACCCGCGGCAAATCGCTGCGGAGCGGACGGACCTCCGGCGCGGTCTCATGGTGGAATGGAAGGCGCGACTATCGCAACCCAGCGCAGGGCACGCCACGATAGCGGCGGTAAGACCCCTCTTTGAGGAGTGGCTAGAGAGGCGTCACGGCGCTCTCACCTACCGCCTGACGCAGGTCCTCTCCGGCCACGGATGTTTCGGGAGGTTCCTGCACATAATCAGGCGGGAGGAGACGCCCGGGTGTCACCACTGCGAGGATCGCCCAGAGGACACGGTGGAGCATACGGTGGAGGTCTGCCCCGCTTGGGCAGAGCACCGCCGTGTCCTCGTAGAGGCGATCGGCAGCGGCGGCGACCTCTCGCGCCCGGCCCTGGTGCAAGCCATGGTCCGGGGCGAGAGGGAGTGGGAGGCGGTCACCTCCTTCTGCGAAGCAGTCATGCTAGCGAAGGAGGTGGCGGGATGGGCGAGGGAGAGATCCTCACGCCTCAGCCGCCGAGGGAGACGCTCCGGGCGTCGGGAGCCGCGTGACGACTCCCGGCCACCGTAGGCGCGGGCCTGCGGGCGGAGAGCAATGGGTAGCTCTCCGTCCGATCAGGACCAGGCCCGTGCCGGACGGCGCGTAAGTGTTCCACGTGCGCCTCAAAGAGATGTCAGCATAGATGACGGGGCCCGACAGGGCCGAAGCCTGCCGGGGTAGCGGGAGAGTCTGACACTCCCTTCTGCTCCACCCAGAGCGGGAGGAGTCATTTGATGA
This sequence comes from Apamea epomidion, assembly GCA_947507525.1. Classification (NCBI taxonomy): domain Eukaryota; kingdom Metazoa; phylum Arthropoda; class Insecta; order Lepidoptera; family Noctuidae; genus Apamea; species Apamea epomidion. The sequence goes on along the minus strand of OX382228.1, from coordinate 10,520,461 downwards.
TTTCCCATCCACAAAAAAAAAAAAAAAAAGCTATAACCGCAATAAGTCCTAATAAATACGATTTGTTAACTTTGACGTTTGAGATAGGCAACTAAAGTTAAAACGAACGCACTGACAGTTAGCGGCAAGATGGAGGAACCAATTCTTCGATCTCAAATCAGCCTACATAAAAGTTTAATACTATAAATCTACTATTTGCTACCTTTGTAATCATTTTAGCTACCTCAATGTATACGGAGTTATTTAACAAAATCCTTGGTCCCTCCATTTTGACGTCAAAATGGACAGAGTGGTCGAAGGAATATCCTAGCTATATAGTTTTTCAATACCTAAATTCTGTGTGAGTCTATCTGGCAGGCCCTAAAGAGATTTATCAACAGGTGATAGCTTTTCGTAAAGACATTATTTTGTACCTAGAAAATAAATAAGATATATTTTGTACCTCGACAGTTTTTGATTGAATGACGTTTTTATGAAATGTCTAGCTAGCGGGCCCCTTATGATTATTTTTATTGTTATTATACTTTCAGATCGCCCAATAGTGCTCGGAGTTAGAAACTATTATGTACCTTACAAATCCAAAATTTCGACTTTCTGTGAGCTATATTTCAGAACATATTCGTAATTTAAACAGCCCTTTTTTAAATGCTACTCTTTTATATCATACAATAGTGTTAGGAGCTTGAAATTATTATGTACCTTACAAACCCAAAATTTATAAAAATATAACGAATAGACATTTTGAAATCACTTATAAAACATTTTTATTTTAACCCCGTATTACAATGGCAATATAATAATGAAAATAAAATAATTATTACATTATGATTCTTGTTTATTAATCTATAAAAACGAATATTCAAATAACCGATAAAGATTATTGTTGGAAAAGAAAAATAAAAGTCCCAAGTCGAGATTAGAACACAGACCTATGCGTTCAATAATCCAATACGTAAGACTACCAGCTATCGGTACTTGATGTAATGAGTTCAATTTTAGCAATGGTATGAACCAACCAAGGTCATACGTAATTACGTAGCCTGTATGCAAAAGCGACGGTATGTTTTTTGTTTCGGTCGACGCCAGCCAGTGTGCGAATTATGAGGTGAGCGTTCTGTGTTGATACATCACATAAGCACATAGACGTAGGTACGGCCTTTACCGCGCGTTCACAGCAATACATACAGTCCTTAAGGTGATACTGCATTAATGATCGCGTCCGCGCGTTGTAGTAACTAAAAAAAAACGATGTACTTGCGTTGTCGCTAGTAGTTACAATGTGGTTACGTTGTAGCTTTCGTAGATGAAGACGGCGACGCAAAGTTGGTGTGCGTTACCCCAGCAAAATAATGTCGAAAATAGACATTTAAATCTTATAAATAATTAGTTGCCCAGCTTCTGTAATTGTTGCGCACGTTTTTTAATTTGTGCACTTATAGTTTTTTAGTTATTTCACAAAAACAAATTTGTGTTTTCGATGTGGCCGGTCGCTAGTGTGCAGTCTCGTTTGTGTTTGTATTGTGGCTGCGACGTGGCCCTGATATGGTCGGTATCGCCCACAAGGTTGATTTTGACGGCCAAATGTGGTCCGTGTGCATAAACTATTAATTTCCATATAAATTAGCACCCGTCCACGTATTGTCGTTGTGATGTGCGTTTTTTAATTTTTTATTATTGTCCCTCTCAACCAAAGCACCTCCCATCTAATCTCTTCACCACCCTTGGTTGACAGGTAGAGAATGCCTAAGGCATTAAGTCCGCCTTTGTACCTTTTTGTGCGAAAAGTTTAAATAAATAAATAATAGTGGTTAAAGTATGAAATTGCCGTTTTATTGTAATAGGTACTTCGAATTGACATAGAACCTTCATGGTTTGAGATTTTTGAGTGAAACTTTTTTCACATGGTACCTATGAAGTTCTTCTTTTAAAAAATGTGCAACATTCGATTATCGACTTTCAGTTGTTTTTTTTTTATTCAGCTTGAGACAAGAAAGGTGGATACTTCGGAAATTCGAGTTATTTTTTAATACGAGTTCCGACGCGGAACTAACGCTGCAGAAACAGGTCGAAATATTAATGTTGCGTTTGGGAGGACTGCTAATAAACGCACCGTGCGATTTTGGTTTAAACGCTTTCGTGATGGAAACTTTGATTTGAAGAACGAGCCACGTGGAAGACCGCCCACACAGGTGAATAACAATGAATTGAAAGAGATGGTGGAAGTCGATCTGAGCCAAACTACCCAGGAATTAGCGGCATGGTTTGAGGTTACCTTACCAACAATATTGACTCATTTGCGTCAAATCAATAAAATAAAAAAATATGAGAAATGAGTGCCTCATGATTTGACTGATCTGCAGAAAGAAACGAGTGTTGAAACTTGTGTTGCCTTGTTGAATCGATACAGATATGAAGGAATATTGGATCGAATTGTGACATGTGATGAAAAGTGGATTCTATACGATTCTATTTATTATTATATTTTTTTTTTGCGTTATATGTGTAGGTATATTTAATATTTTTATTTTTAGACTTCACACATTCATATTTTTCTCTTTTTGTTCTCACACACTATTGTCTACATTTCTTTTTTTACTTCTCCTTTCGCAGGTCTGCTGGAAGAAATTTCTTAAGAAATAAGCAGTACCTTTGTACTCATTTTATAATTATGTCATATCTATGTGTATTTTACTGTGTGTACATAAATAATAAAATAAATAAATAAATAACCGTAAGCGAAAAATGCAATGGCTGGCCCCAGGTCAAACGCCGCAACAGTGTCCTAAAGCAAAGCTTACCAATAAAAGGTAATGGTAACTATTTGGTGGTCTCAGCATGGTGTTATTCTTCTATAGCTTTCTCCAATCTGGTCAAGCAATAACGGCAGATGTCTACTGTGCCGAACTCCGAACAATGATAGCAAAACTAGCAGTGAAACAGCCCCGACTCATGGATCGATCTTCACCATTATTGCTCCATGATAACGCGAGACCTCATATAGCACGAGAAACCGTTTTAACTCTACAGGAACTGCAATTAGAAACCATTCGTCACCCTCCGCATTCGCTAGACCTTGCTCCATTTTTTTCGTGATTTGAACAATTTTCTACGTGATAAAAAGTTTTCTTCTCAGGAGGCAGTACAAAATGCTTTCACACAGTTTGTCGAATCTAGATCACGAGAGTTCTATCGCAAAGGCATAAATTACCTTCCTATTACATGGCAGCAATGTATAGATAATAATGGTAATTAATTTGATTAACTAAATATGTTAAATTAAAAAAAAAACGAATTGCAATTTTTCAGTACAAATCGGCAATTTCATACTTTAACCCTAATAATAAATAAATGTGGTTGTGGTTTCCTTGTGGCACGTGTGTTCGGGCCATTATCTAGCCCGGAGAATACAACTATTAGAAACATAGAGGTTGCTTTATTCGGCTACGTATACTTTATCGGGTTTTCATAATACGATTTACAGCCTATAAATCTTTTTTAATATTATTTGGATAGGCCCAGTAATTTTATTAGGAAAATAAACTCTGTAGTAACGCCCCGGTTATTCAACATATTGACGCCTCAAAATTGTTTATGTACTTTTGACGCCTCGTTGACTCGCATAAAACTCTTTATTGCTTGAATAATGAAATGGTATATACGCAATGAAAACAAAAATATCCTCATCAAAAATGTAATAATGTATAATTGTGTACTGAATTATCATTTATGAAAACAGGGTGCTTAGTAAAGTAAATAATTATTTCCCTCCGATACGATAGCTAATAAGTCTTGCCATCGAACCCACCATAAAAATAAAGGTCACCATTCATCATAATTCTCCTTCTCTTATCCCAATTTATTTAGGGCTGGCGTAACATGTCTTTTTCTTCCATACTTGTACAAAATTAAAAGTAATCAGTAAAACATGCTTGAACTATTCTGAAAGCCTGAAGGCATTTTGTGTCAAGACGATCATTGTTCTCAAATGATCGTCTCGTCCATAAAGGATCAAATAGTTAGGTAAGTATACGACATTACTTTTTACTTTGGTAATTATCAAGTTTTCTGATAAAAAAACGCATTGTAACTTTGTTCAAGCATTTACTTTTGATGTTCTTTGTACCAACGAAGGAAAGGTCGACTTTCCTTCTTTTTAATTAACATTATTATAACATCACTAGCTTTTGCCCGCGACTTAGTCTGCGTAAAATTTCTTGTCCCTCCGATATTACTTCGTATTCGCTTAGCGTTCTTTCTTACTTTTTTTTTGCCCGGCTCCTAAGTGTCCTAGCGTAGTGATAATTGGTACATTTTGAATTTTATGCAATAAAGTCATAGTGCACTAGAAACTACACTTACCAATTATTTTTGTACAAGTTTACATTTTATTCAGCAAATGTTTATGAATAATTAGACAAGATAATATTTTTATAAACAAGTATTTTTCTTACTAGATAATAGAAAATCTAATTAATTGGATTCCCAACACTCTAGCTAAATATAATTATTCCGCTTACGAAAAAATTTACTTAAAAAAAGGGTTGATTCGCAGTTTCGGGCGAGTAAGTTCGTGCGAATGGACCAATAAGCCGCTTTTTTATAAAACAGATTACAAACGATAAAAAGTAAGTTACGTCGAAAAAGCGCCCTGAACGAACAGAAGTCACATCGGAGCATTCAAGTCTGTTAATCGCATTAGCCACACCGCTCTAGTCAAAACTGTTTAGTTAAATACAATTTATAGATCGTGTTTTTTCAGGTACCCAAGAATTAGGAGATTCTTTATAGTATTTTAGCAGAGGTATATTTTTTAAGTGTAGTTTTAGAAAGAAGAACCGTTTTCGGAGTACGTTTAGTCAATTATCGTTACTCCCAACGAATGTGTGTGTAGTTCTTCGAAATATTTTAGTAACTATGCCACAGTGAGCACCAGAGCAAACAGTTTTTGCTGACTAACATTCCTCATTAGATTAGTTACAACTTAGTAAATACTTATAATTATATTTTGGTACAACAAAATATCGTTGTTATTAAGTATATACTTAGATACATTTGTGTTGGACGTGAGATTTCGTTCCAAAGCAGTTGATGCTGACTGTATGATTTGGTGAACAATTAAATACACCGCAAACTGCGTTCGTGTCCCTAGTGTGAACTCTCCATTCAAAATAGTAATGGGCGGTAACTCAAGTCAGACATCCAGCCACGAATTGTTGGCCTAGGCGGCCACGGTGCTGTCAGAGTATTTATCATTTAGAGCCACAAGAATAGAGTTGAATGGGTTAGTAACCTTAAATATTTTAAAGCATTATAATATTATAATACGAGAAAGGCCTGAGCAATGAACTTTAGTAGATATGACGAATATCGCTCCTGTGAGCGGCCTGCCTAGCTTTTTGAACTTTGCAAAACAACAACTTTTCTCGTTACGTAAAATATGGTCAGTACATACGGGGGCACCTACATAGTTTAGCCCCAGATTTTCAAATTAGATATTCATATTCAGCTCCTCTTCTCTCATTTCCGCAGTATTTTGGTCAGACGTGTAATCCAGAGAGGATTACACGTCTGACCAAAATACTGCGGAAATGCTACAAATAATATTACATTTGTACTAAACTTTTATTAGATGTCTGCCGGGTGCGGTTACTTTATGCCTTATACATTTTGTTAGTATCCATTGGCTAACCAGAAAGTGCAATATTCATGTTATTCAGTAGAATTAACTTGTAGATTCAGTAGAGAACTGGAGAACCACTCCGTCTTATTGTTTCCTCTGGTTATACGCATGCACCAAAAACCCTGTCCGATCCCTAAGAGTATTATTCGGCATCGTACTGCGTACACATATACGTAATCATTTGATGGATTTGAGATTATTATTTTTCCCCAGTGAATATAATTAAACAAAAATAAAAACTGATCAAAGGCAACACTGATCGCTCGACAAAGTTCCTACAGTTTTGTGTCAAAGAAGCCGCCTGAGCGAGACGGTTTATGATCCCGTGTCATGAACCTGCTTTGTAGCGTGCCGCCAAACAAACTTTTATCGAAAGAAACCTACGCTACGTCATACCTGCCTACGCGTAGGTATCAGCTGATACTGTTTTGTAGGCATAGTGATCCGGATTTCAGATACACTCTCTGTATTTTGTTTCAGACTTATTTCTGTTTATCAAGAAAAAATTAATTGAATTAAATGTAGCCCTGATAAGGGCTTTTTTTAAGTGTGATGTGCTTTTGGCAATGTACTAACCGACTGCAGGTATCAGTTTATTAAAACGTTCACATGTTGTTGTTGCATACTTCGGCGATCGTACTCCACATTTCCACCTCCAACACTAATACACATTCGACACGTTTTCACTAAAGCACGTACTCTTTGCAGCGCACTTGTGTCCGATTTAAGTGAGTCGAAAGCTGCCACAATCCGAGTTCTGACTTCGATTTCCGAATCGCACTCTTTTATAAACTATTTGTTTAACATATTCCTGATTAGAATACGACATTGTTCGCGAAACAATAGCGCATGATACGTACGGACGTCCGATCGAAAGCTATCTCCACGAAAGACTGGCAACAAGTAGCGCGCCGGTAGGCAACCAGTCGGCGACATCAAAGAGTCGGCGACTAGTTGTAAGAGTGCCTACAACGCGGTAGTGTAGGGCGGTGTTCTTTGAAATAAAAATAGGTAAAAATAAAAAGATTTTGCCGGCGGGTGGAGTGTTGTCATCTTATGAACATTTGCCATATTCAGTGTTAAATTTCGCATGGATTATAAAAATTAAATATCAATAACTTTTAGTTTTTATGAGTTACATTTTTACAACAATTTTTTCTAGTACGTATGTTGAACCAGGAATACGCCTTTATTGGATCGGACAGGGTTTTTGGTACATATTGTATTTTAAGTAGAAATATAGTTTTGTTTCCTGAATTTAAAAAATACTGTGACCTCTGAGTTTGTTTCGGCCTTTCTTCTCAGACTAGGCAGATAGGAAACGCCGACCTCATCTAGTTTTAAAATATGATTGACGTGTAAAAGTGTTTGTACAAACCTACTTACAAAAATAAAATCATTTATCATTTTTACGATCCAAATGTTAATTTTATCATTATACTAGCTTCTGCCCGCGACTTCGTCCGCGTGAAATTTCTTGCTTCCTCGACCCACCCCGTCGCATCGCATCGTCTGCCTGCGCTATTACTTCGTTTTCGCTTAGCGTTCGTTCTGACATTCTTTCTGACATTCTTTCGTTTTGCTCGGCACCTAGGGGTTCTAGCCTATAGCCTTCCTCAAGAATGGGGATATCAAATGAAAAAATATTTTTTTTTAATCCGACTGGTATTCCAGAGATTAGCGCGTTCAAACAAACAAACTCTTCAGCTTTATTAATATCATTACTTATAAGTTCGTTTGATCATCTATTATACTGCGTGCTTCGTTCTCGATATATGTTACTTTACCATGCAGCATTCTCGAGTCACTCGGCAACTGTATGTATAGAGGATGCCGCATAATATAAGAACACAAGTGGTCATAATGGTTAAAGTACTTAGCGATCCCGTAGCTCGTACAATGACTAAAACAACCAAAATTTAAAAATACTTTTTCTTTTTGAACAAAAAACATTTTTTGTTCAAACAAATAGTTTTATAAAAACCAAACGCATGAAAGTCCCTTTCCATACCGACATCACTTCAGTCTGTGCAGCGTTGCGATATATTAAGGTTAAAGGTCACGAATAGGTTTTTTCGGTACGGTTATACGCTTTCAAGAGATTGAAGCGTTGACCTTAATTATCTCGTAATGCAAAAATGATAGCAGTGAACTTGTGTCACGTGTGTGTGTAAGTTCACTGCTATCATTTTTGCATTTGAAGGTCGTTCAAAATGCGATTTTCTATCAATAATATGGAATGGTTTATTTTTTACAATAGTCGTCAAACGAAGCTTTAAAAAGTTTTTGGTTTAACGGTGGTTGGGTCTATAATGGAAAGAAAGAAACCCCGATAAAGAATTTACGTGTAGCGTTGTGATTGCTGCAGCTTTGTTTTGCGAACACAAACAAATCTAAATCAACATAGCCTGTGAGCTTAGAGTAAATTGGAAAGGTTTTTTTTTTGGGATCTTTTTAGCGAGGTACATAAATAAATGTTTTGGGTTTAAAGGGGTTCCTGTTTACATGGATTCGTATAGAAAATACTTGTCAGTCCTCGCTCCGTTTCTTTGCGTTCTTCGGTTTGATACCTACATCCAACAGAATGAATATACTAACTTTCAGTTTGTCATTTAAAGTCGTAACTTATGCTTCATTAGTAGAAGGAAACTTTTGTGGGTGTAAGTTCTGTTACTTGGTAATTAGCATAATTAATTTGTTACAGGTGTAGCTAACAGGGGTTGTTCTGTGCGAATACCGCGCCACGTCTCTGAGGATAAGAAGGGATACTTAGAAGATCGTCGTCCTGCCGCCAATGCTGACCCCTACCGAGTCATATCCATCGTACTGAAAACCTGTATATTTGATGAGTGAAACTAATTCCAGTGTGTTGTAGTTGTTTGATAGTGTGGTATTACTCGTATTAGGTACATAATTGATTGAAATCATTGTAATTCTGTGCCTGTACTGTGCTCGTATTAAATTTTCCATTTTTATCCTCGTTTCCCTGCCACAATCCCACAACAAAGTGTTAGGTGCGCACGGGGGTTTATTACCACAACATTTAGCTAAAGGAATTTTTATTACTTTTTCTTTAGAACTCTGAGAAATCTCATATTAGAACGAGTTTGTTTATAAAAGAGAGTTGAATAGCTTGCACATAAAGATACATCTCGTGATTCAGATTTGATTAGTCCATGATCTTGAATCTCAAAACAGTTGATGATCATTTATTTAGGTAATTTCCCCTTACAATGTAGTTGTCAGTCATTAAAGCTAGAGGCTCTTTAATAATACTACAGTGCAGTCACGAAATAAATATTATTATAAATTGCCATCAATGGTGACGAGTTTGACGAATTGTGGCGAGTTTGTGACCTCAGCTTCATTAACAAGTAGTTAATTGGATCATACTCTCGTAACTATTTTCGTCGCCATTATGTCAGTAGAGAAAACTTGTTAATTCATTTTCAAAGAATGAAACTACAAAAGTAGGACTTATAATTATTATGTTTACTTCGTTAACGTAGTCATAGTTTAACATTATTTATATTATTAATTCTATCACATCACATGTTTGATTACTTATCATTAAATTCTAAATGTAATGGAAATCTCAACGTATTTACACTTTGTCATCATATGATATGTCTGTGAATTCTACAATGTTACTGTTTGGGAATATATACAGCTCACTGACTCTCTCGTCGCCTGTAGGCATCTCTTCTCTATTCGATAGCTTATTTCCTGATCTTCTTTTACCAATATCGGTGTTACTCATCCTTATGTTCATGTACCTCCTACTGTTGCCGTGCCCTTCCATGTCCTCAGTTTTCATAAAGTTAAATCCATTCTCTCTGCTCTGATTTCCCATGCAGTGGCATGAGTTTCTCGAGGGAACTTTTAACGTGTCCCCCGGCGGCATGTTTATAGATTTCCTGGTAGAATAGCTACTTCTATCGTTGGTTGATCGGAACGATAAAATACGGGTTCGGTACGACTGGCCATCCTGTAATCAATTCATTCGAATTTAACCCCGCCCGAACATTAACACAGAAACGAATAATATAAGTCTATAAAAAGCCAGAACCCTTACCTCGTAGCTATCGTTAACAAATCTGCTTGGCTTTTTCCCGAAAGTGAAGCGTTGTTTGAATTCCTTTTTGAATTTTTCCTGAAACGAAAGTAATTCGCTGTTAATTGGCTTGTGTATATAGTGTGAAAGGAATAGTGCCCTTGCTTTGCACCAATTATATCGGCTAACAAAAAAGAGGAACTGATATTTTTCTAAAGTTTTCGCCATAACCGGTATTTTCGTACTAGTTCTGAAATTCAGTTTTTCGGATATAGTGCGGCAATTTTGCGCGCCCTTCCTAGTAAAAGTCTCTTTAGGGAAATATGTGAGAACAAAGCGGCGAGGGCAGCGTGCGTCACGAGTGACGAGAGCCTATAAAAGGCAGTGTTATACCCCTTTAGTACTTGTTTGATGGATCTGTTCGAGGTGGGTAAGAAACGAGAAATATCGGAAAAGCTAAGGAAAATTATATAAATTTAGTACTGTAGATTTACAGTACCTAATAAATTTATATGATTTTATAGTTGTGTGTTACTGAAAAAGGATTGGAATTACAACGGCCACTGAGATTTCATAAATTGATAAGAGTTAAACTTTGGGTAAGCCAAGAATCAAGTGAAGTTGGTACTATTATATATCAGCTCCATCGTAATGTGGGTTTAGGTACTTTGCGTTGTACGAATTATATCGCAATCTTATTTATTTTAATTGAGTTGAATGTACCTAAATTCACAACAATAATATTTTTTCCGTTGAATATAAGTGTGTGTGTATGTCGTTTTTGTGATTTGCGTTCCCATTGAGGGACCACATTTAAATTTTGAGCGTTTGAATGCGTCAGCTTTTAGTAAAAGTTCTCAAACAATTGTAAATTCAGCCTCTAGTTTGTAAAACTCAAAAGATACAATCGGTTAAAGGTGGTCCCTCAGACCCTTCTTTTTCACAGAATAGAAAGAACTAGCATGCGGAAGGTGGTCCCTCAACCAATCACCATAAAGGTCACCTTGAGTGGAGACCACAGTGGAATTTGAAATTTACTTGGGTCTAGCGTTAGGAAAAGTACTTGAACGATTGTGAATTCAACCTCTAGTTTGTAAAAGAAGCCATTCAAAAGTTACAATCGATTTAAGGTGGTCCCTCAATTGAAATGTTTATTAAAAGAAAAATCAATTTACGTAGGATTCGGAAGTTAAATTGGCGAATGCTACAGTCTATCCTTTAGTATTTTTTTTTACTAACGATTACTTTACTATACAGTATCAAAATATTTACCGTTTTATTTCAAATAATAATCGAATTCCTGGGAAGAAATACTAAGATAGAGGTGACCACACAGCAGGATTTTTAAATAAATAAGTAAAAACTAGGACTGTTTGTTGGTATTCTTTTTTATTAATATTTGACATCACTTAGCTAATTAAAAACAGAGAAAGAAAAGAAAATAATGATAATTAAAAAAACGAACAAAATCATACCCTGCAGTCCTGCACTGACAATGTAACTAAACTTTTGAATACAAACATTACTGCTAATGAGACAGTAGCAAAGTGTATGAATAAAAATTTGTTCGTTTGGAGGACTTTCATCAAATTTAATCATATTTTTTTAAATTCTTTGCGGGTTGAGTTACTAGTCATTGAGCCAATATTTTTTTAATTATGTTCACGTATTTTCGAAAAAAGTTTTTGATCATCTGGATCAAAAACTTTTTATCCGACGAAAACCAAAAGGTAGTCAAGTCGACGCATATTTTATTTTTATTAAAAATTAGTATCATCAAGCAGTCGCTAGAAATTCTACTGTGTGGTCACCTCTTCTTAGTATTTCTTCCCAGGAATTCGATTATTATTTGAAATAAAACTGCAAATATTTTGATACTGTTTAGTAAAGTAATCGTTAGTAAAAAAAATTACTAAAGGATAGACTGTAGCATTCGTCAATTTAACTTCCGAATGCTAGCATGCTAGTTCTTTCTATTCTGTGAAAAGGAAGGGTTGATATTCAATAAATTAGTTTTACAAATATTTTACTAAGAGTAGTCTTCACTTATAGCAGTTATAAATTTTACCTAGATTTTGAGATATGGGTGCCTGTCAGTCACGACTGAGGAACCACCTTTAACCGATTGTATCTTTTGAATGGCTACTTTTACAAACTAGAGACTGAATTTACAATTGTTTGAGAACTTTTACTAAAAGCTGACGCATTCAAAAGCTGAAAATTCAAATGTGGTCCCTCAATGGGAACGCAAATGTTTTTGTGTTTCAGTGTATATGAATAAAACGGGTATTGTTAAAGCTATTCCATCATATTCCTGGAGCGAACTGGTATGTGAAAGTTTACTACGATATCTTTCATAAGCTGGATACATCTATAGAAAGTTACGAGAGCCCTTTGAAGACACTTTCTGCTCATTAAAATTTGACGTATGGAAACGGCACAAGCATAAATAAAAGGAATATCTCCGACGTGAGTTTAATATTCAAGTAGTTCATAATATATTTTTAGTTGGGATCCATGTTTACATAAACCTTGTAGTGTTAAAAGATACTTACGTTGTAAATAGCGTAGATGAAAGGGTTGTAGCAAGAGTTGCTCATTGCTAGCCAGTCGAAACAAAAGAAAAGTACGTTGATGTACTTGTACCTGAAAAAAACATCATAATGTATTTTGCGATGCAAAACCGTGCGTTATTGGCGTTCAAATGGACACTGTTTCGATAGCAGGTGTTTCATATCCGTAGGCGTTTTGGGCACGTTATCTACTGAACCAATTGACGCGACACGACCGAATCGAAGCGTGCTACCAGCATAGTTCTTTTTCGTAGCGATCATTTTTTGTCAATTTATCCAACTCTTTTTTAACAACATCAGCTCCGATTTTCGGAGCTGATGTTGTTAAAAAAGAGTTGGATAAATTGGCGGTACTATTGTATAATTTCGCAATGTATTTCGAATCGCCTGCTATACGTCTTAAGTAGACAGTTCCATAATGCATTACTGATTTCATGAAATTCCACATAAGGGTGCTCATTGGGTACTTGGGAGTAGGCCTGAAATCGCGTTACAAAAAAATGGGGGCTTTTTCATGCGAAAAACGATGGAGTGATTTTTTTCGCTTACCCCATCCACAGGGGGTTGTTGAATAGTGAGAGGCCTCTTGGAATTCATTGAACTGATCACGCTTAATATATTACGTTCTATTCATTCGCAATAAAATCTCCCGCAACACAGTTCTCATAAAATAAAAAAAATGGTTCAAAGAAAATGTCTATGAATTTAAAAGTGGTGATCCTGAAATTCACAGAGCAAGGTTTAGAAGTTCAAATTATAAGAGGTTTTTTTTATATTCCCCATTCAGAAAGGTGCTAATAATTTGACCTAATTATTTTCCTGAATTTCAGCAGTTAAACGGAATAAGTCCAGAACATCTGTTGTTTATTCAACATTTATTCGCATAAAATTTTACTTCCTTTCGTGGTTTTATAAATAATAAAGCTCATCTAAAGGCTTCAGATAACAAGGCATTTAAATGAGCTGGTTTACTTATTCCGACAATGCTAATCCGCATGTAGTCTGTTAGTATTTCACTTGTATACCGAAGAACTCATCCATCTCAAAATGGCAAGTAGATAAACAACGTCAAACTAAGTCGGGATCGCGGAAAACTTCTTCCCCACAAAGTTATTAATTGTTTAAATATTTATGTTCACAACATGGGATGGTAGTTAGGTACAAGCTTGTTCGGTATTCCATCTTAGCATTGGCTGAATCGAAGTTGAAACTTCGTGCAAATCCATGCTATAGTTAAAGTTTGACTCTTAACATCGATGTCGATAGCAATGTTAGAGAGCAGGAAATGAATGGCATAATACAATAATTACATGAGTTTTGTAGATTTAATTGCATTGTCAGTGTGGAATTAAATCAGTGTTGATTTTCTAAATCAATGATAATTTAAGCTGATTCAGGGATTTCCTAAATCAATTTAAATAATAATATGGACACAATGACATAAATATTGATAAAGATTTTTTATCAATAATTATTTCATAGTGTCCAAACTATTACTTTCAACATTATTGCTCATAGATCATAAAAATTAGCATGGGTACTCACTCGTTTATCGACGGGAAGAATGATTGTAGCAATAGGTAGCTCTGAAGCGGCAACCAGCACAGTGCGAAGAGTGCCACCACCAGCACGAGCATTTTTATGACCTGCGAAGTAATTTAATTTGTTAAAATAAGCAATGTTTATGTTGTGTTAAATGTGGTAAAGCTGTCGAAGATTCACGACACGATTTTTCGCCTGAATTTAATCTGAATTGTTCTTGTTAGCCACCGCATTTTCAGCAGATATTTCTATACTTACAGAGAAGCCAATTCGCCTTTCGTAGGCTAATTAGCATTATTTAATTCTGTGTAAATCATTCAAACGTGTGTTTATTCAACAAAACATTCAGACGACCCATCCTATAACCAACTTTATTCTATGTGCTGCGTAGTACCCCTACGGTGCATTTTATAGGGGTTGTGTGTTTTCCTCAGGTGCATTTTATAGGGGTTGAGTACCCAATTTTCTGACCATACATGTCGTTAATCATGAAGCTATTTGGGCAACCCTGACAACATACATATGAAAAAAATTGCATTAAAACTAATGATAGTACTTAGCTAAAGACAAACAATATGAATAAATTATAATCATTGTACTGTCGACATTTGAATCTCACAATGAAAGAGATTTTTTAGGTTTTCTGAAGCTTTACAATCTAACAACTTTGCAAAAAGTTCCCTAATGAAAGGAAAGTAATTCAGAAGAAGAGTAGCCATTGAATTACAGGCAAATGTTCCTGTAACGGTCACTTATGTTCAGCTGAATAGGTCTGAGAAGGTCTATAACGAAGTCTAATAATAGTGAAGCTAGCAGTGAGAAAGCTGTGGGCTCGATTACCAAATCCGACATAATGGAATCATTAAACCTACATCCAAATAATGTTCTGCGAAATAAGGGGTGAAAGAGGGTATTTTAGGATCCATAACTTTCGAGTTGTAATGCCCTTTTTGTATTATATTGATCTCCTACCGAAGGTGTTTTTGAAGTGTTTAGCGGTCGTGAGTCCGAAAGCGGTAATAGACGTCAGATTCCAGGTAGGTCAGATTCCATGTACGTCATTTTCCAGCTTAAACATTTTCTAACTAGTTCAGATTTTGAGTTAGTAATGTTTTCTGGTACACTTATTCACATTATTATTATTATGTCATTGAAATTTCTCGTGACCCTGGGGTCCCGGACCTTTGGAGGGCGTACGCGGGGCCGAAGCCAACTCGCAGAGGCCCGTTGGACGTTTTTAATCAAATATGGCACCAACCGACGATTATCCCTGTTTGCACTATGCAAGTGCACCCAAGGACAATCCCCGGTCCGGTCTACCTGAACGCGCCCCAAAAGGTGGTATAAGGAGCCATAAGGCTTATCCGGGGATACCGCATGATCTCGGGCGAGGCAGCAAGCCTCCTTGCCGGACTGCCACCATGGGATCTGGAGGCGACAGTCCTCGCGCGCCTGTATGACTGGCGCGCTGAGGCACTACGTCGGGGGGAAACTCCGCACCCGCGGCAAATTGCTGCGGAGCGGACGGACCTCCGGCGCGGTCTCATGGTGGAATGGAAGGCGCGACTATCGCAACCCAGCGCAGGGCACGCCACGATAGCGGCGGTAAGACCCCTCTTTGAGGAGTGGCTAGAGAGGCGTCACGGCGCTCTCACCTACCGCCTGACGCAGGTCCTCTCCGGACACGGATGTTTCGGGAGGTTCCTGCACATCATCAGGCGGGAGGAGACGCCCGGGTGTCACCACTGCGAGGATCGCCCAGAGGACACGGTGGAGCATACGGTGGAGGTCTGCCCCGCTTGGGCAGAGCACCGCCGTGTCCTCGTAGAGGCGACCGGCAGCGGCGGCGACCTCTCGCGCCCGGCCCTGGTGCAAGCCATGGTCCGGGGCGAGAGGGAGTGGGAGGCGGTCACCTCCTTCTGCGAAGCAGTCATGCTAGCGAAGGAGGTGGCGGGATGGGCGAGGGAAAGATCCTCACGCCTCAGCCGCCGAGGGAGACGCTCCGGGCGTCGGGAGCCGCGTGACGACTCCCGGCCACCGTAGGCGCGGGCCTGCGGGCGGAGAGCAATGGGTAGCTCTCCGTCCGATCAGGACCAGGCCCGTGCCGGACGGCGTGTATGTGTTCCACGCGCGCCTCAAAGAGATGTCAGCGTAGTTGACGGGGCCCGACAGGGCCGAAGCCTGCCGGGGTAGCGGGATCGTCCGAAAGGGTTACCGCTGCCCTGGTACATAAAGGGCTAAGGAAGGAACACGGGTGGGTTTTAGTCAGTAAGAGTCTGACACTCCCTTCTGCTCCACCCAGAGCGGGAGGAGTCATTTGATGATTTCCCATACACAAAAAAAAAAAAAAAAAAAAAAAAAAAAAAAAAAAAAAAAAAAAAAAAAGGCAATCCTCGGTTCGTGTGGGACTATTGCAGGATATGGAAACAAAGATATTGGACTATGGGTTTGGGTGGCTAAAAGTCAAAGTCAAATCATTTAAAGTGGACGTAACCGAGCACTATGGAAGAACTAACTGCCTGATCAATGTTATATATATACACGGATAAAATGGTAGGGGGTAACTTGCACACTCAATAATGGGCCCCCGGAAACTATCGCTAGCACATAGTGACGTAGCAACGAAGGGGTGCAATACTTCAAGGTGCCGTCTGAGGTGCTTATGAGGAGTGGAGAGGTATTCGCGTCGTACTACCAATAACTTGGAGGGATGGCATAACAAAATGAATCGTAATATTCTCAGGTATTCCAATTTATTATAATAATATGTCGTTTACAGATTGAAAAAGGATCAATTAGTAATGATTTAAAAATAAAAGATGCAGAGATACATAAGCCGGTAAAAAAAACCTAGAAATGTTGACAGAAAATTTGATGACTCATCGAAAATTTTAAATGAAGAGTGCATAAACGGGCACATAACTGTATCTGAATTTTTAAGAAGAGCATCCAATTTAAGTTACAGGAGAGAATACAGAACAGAAGATACGGGAGACAGTTCTGTTAGCGAATCAGAAAATGATTCAACTTTATCTTCAATTGAAAGCCAAAAGTACCGCATCTTTTAGCTCAGATTCGGAGCACAACATTTCAAGCATAGAAGAAGAAATGCTACTGTCCTAATCTGACCTACTTGGAATCTGAGCTCCAGCGCCGAATAGAAATGCTACTGTAAGCATGTTTCAAGACGGAAAATGTATTTTTTTTGGTTTCGTAATATAATTATGAAAACTTACTAGGGATAAAAATATATTATTTCTTATTTACATGGCTTATTTTCATGTCGGAAAATTATGATACTGACTGTATTGTACATTAAAACCTCAAAATCTGACCTAGTTAGAATCTGACTTAGTTGGAATGTGACCTACTTGGAATCTGACCTTCATCGCCAAAATCGTGAGTCCGCGGACTCGAAACTAATTATGGGGAAGCTGAAGCCTTTTCACGAAGTTTTCTTTTGAGTACATTTTTTTAAATTCGAGTACAGGTTAAGTGCGTGAAACATGGGACAAGGACGGGAAGATGATAACAGTTTAAGTGCGAACTATAAACTTCAAATTTTATATCATTATCATCATTGCGGACCTGTCGGCCAGGTATATAGCATTATATTAGGAGAGAGGAAGTTTTGAAAACTGAGAAGCGTGTTTCTTAAATAAACGAATAGGGTAAATTGAATAAACCACCAGTTTCCTCTTTATTTTTAACCTACCACTAACTTCACATGACGGGGTTCTTAAATAATTAATGAAATTCACATTTCGTGGAGCATCGGTGGTCGGACCCTTAATAAATCCTTTACCGGTTGGGTAATTGCGTAACAGACTCACAGTAGCAATAGCTTGCATTTTGACAGTTCAACAACATTGATTGCTTTATTTAGACATTTTTTTCGACCATATGCAACTGCAGGATCAGCAATATCCTTCAAAATCATTGAGATTGTGATTGATCGTGTGTTACGCAAATAGGGTGCAGGTACAATAAAACCGAAGTGCGCAGGATTAATTTTGTACACTGACAGGACCTAACTGTTACCCATCGTACTATTTATTAAGATTTGGATACTGACAAAACATCGAACAAACAAAACATATCGTTGTATGTAGTGTGAAATAGTCGACATATTATCGTGGAACATTTTACTTGAAAATGATCTGTTTCTCAATTTAGCCGTGTAATGTGCTGAAAGTTACTGGTGAACTTTTCCGTTTAAATAAACACTAAAATGTAAAGCTTTAAAAAGCTCTGAAGTAAAAGTACTTTTATTTGCTGAAAGCTTTTAAGTGAACATTCTAATAACATTTTAACGATAGTTTCGAGTTAAATTGCGAATATATACAGGCTGGTTTTTTAAAGACCAGCCAAATTTAAGGATGTGGTACAGACCATCAAACTGAACAACTTTCTCCATGGGACCAACATCGTAATCGCGAATAAAAATTCAGCCGTCCCATACATTTAGGTCGAGTAGGTATTGAAGTTTTCTATGGGACAGTTGATAAAATTTTCGCGATTACGCTATTTGTCCCATGGAGAAAGTTGTTCAGTTTGATGGTCTGTACCACATCCTTAAATTTGGCTGGTCTTTAAAAAATCAGCCTGTACAAAATAAGACGGATAAGATAATGTTTATTTTCCAAAAACAATAAAGGGTTCAAATATCTCTTAGCATCGGAATTTAATTTACTTTGACCTCAAATATCGTAGCTAGTAAAAATAAAAATGTTGCTATTTATTTCCATCTGGTTTTCGGAAGGTCACAGAGTATTTTATTAGATACATTAACAGGGGAACAATTTTAGTTTCAAGTTAGCGAAAATAATGGAATATGACGTCATACACAAGTCTATCTACAGCATGTGCCAGAAGGTGTGGTCATATTGAAGGGTGTGGTACAGACCATCAAATTAAACAACTTTCTCCATGGGACCTATATATATCTCCTTCAGCTGTTTTTTAAAGTTTAAAAATCTAGTTTAATACATTTTAATAAAATATAAAACTACCGATTGGCGAAAATAAATGTAAAGTGACCTTTAACAAGTATTACCTACTATGACAACTGACCTCTGCGAGTTTTCCTATAATTATTTTTTTTTTGCATATAAAGTTCTAAAATCGGCGTGACCACACCTTTATAATACATTCTGTACGTATACGTATATGACACCCGTGCAACGTATGCATTTGAATAATGTTTAAAGTATCACCATGTCATAATGACACATTTGAACTTCTAACATTATCAACCTTACTTAATTGCCTTAAACGAGGATAATTGATCGACTAATTACGAAAGGAAATTGCGCGTGAAATCTTCAGTATAATTTAGGGCACCTTGCCGCCTGTTTTGTGTTATATCATTAATTAATCGTAAAACGTTTGACAGCAAGGCTTGTAGGTCAATGTTTTTATGTTACGTATTTTCTACACGTATTATAAATTAAAGTCGGTTTTCGTGGCTGTCTGTGTAATCGTGTTGTTCTTCTAAACTAAGTAACGAATTTTATACAGTTATCATTATCATTCAGAGAATTTATTCCGGAAGATGTACGAGTATGTGTATGACACAATAAGCTTACAAATATTAAAGATTTCTCTATGTTTTGTCAAGTTGTAAAACCGTGCGAGGCAGGGGCAGGTCGCTAGTACAGATACATATAAAACCGATGTCCTTTTCAACTTTATACCTACTTATTATTGAATTATTTCCAATAGATTCTAGTACTTTTTTGTAAATCTAAGTAGTAATCTTATTTGTCGAACATAATATAAATTGGAATTTCAGTGCGGACTTTCGGTTACGCAGTGTAACATTAATTAAGACTTATTTTAAACGTTATTGTGATGGAAAATACAACATAATTTTCACGAATTAATTATTTGAAAGTACAACATATAATTATTTCCGTTTAAACAAATAAAGAAAGGACATCATCCAACTGTCGAACATTTTATACACTAAAAGGAAATTGCCGGCCAACAAAAAAGTACTATTTTCTTACCAGAAATAACATCTTGAGCATTTTTTAGTATTACAACGAACGTCTACAATCAAATTAACCCCCCGGCTATCATATTTTTATAAACAGTATTTTAAGCATAACATTTAAAAAATACCAACTTTTTATTGAATATAACTTATCAAACATGTTTTAACCCTGGCTGCTATTTGAGTTGAAAGTACGATAAATTATATTTTTGCCAACAATATTTGTAACATTTGTTTAAAGACGCAAACAGCTATTGATTCGCTGGATTTCCGTGTGATACTCTAAAAAATGGCCATGCGCGTTAGATATAATAATAATGTATTAAAAATAACGACTAAAAGATTGAGGGAAAGGTTTTTATTATTTATATAAGGTAGTCCTTAAAGTAACACTTTCTGCGCCTTTTGTGTTTGGTCTTATAGGAACTTCATGTCTTGCATAACTCATATACCATACCAAACACATTGTATGACACCAGCAACCGACGTTTCGCTTGTCTATATTTCTGCATCATTATTAGCAGCCAAGGGGTTAACTGTCCCCAAACTGGAGCAGGCCAGGGCTGCCTTGAGGCGGCCTGCCCAATCTAGGGGGACCAAACGTCTCCTGCCGGAGGCTCTATGCGGGGGTCGTGCGGTCCATGGCCCTTTACGGGGCACCGGTATGGGCGCGTTCCCTGAGGCGGCGACCAGCCCGCCGGTTGAATGCGTCCCAAAGGGTCATGGCCGTCCGGCTGGTCCGAGGATACCGCACAGTCTCCGCTGAGGCGGCGAGCCTCCTTGCCGGATTGCCGCCATGGGATCCGGAGGCCAAAGTCCTCGCCCACATATGGGAGTGGCTAGAGGAGGCAAAACGCTGGGGCGTAACTCCGCTGCCGCGAGAAATCACGGTACAGCGGACAGAGCTCCGGGATCTCATAGCGGCATGGAGAGTGCGATTGTCGCAACCCAGCGCTGGGCACGCCACAATTGCGGCGATAAGTCCCTTCTTTGAGGAGTGGCTAGAGAGGTGCCACGGCGCCCTCACATTCCGCCTGACGCAGGTCCTCACCGGACACGGTTGTTTGGGGAGGTTCCTGTTCAGGATAAAGCGGGAGGAAACGCCAGAGTGTCACCACTGTGTGGATCGTCCGGAGGACACGGTGGAGCATACGGTGGAGGTCTTCCCTGAGCAAAAAACACACTGGCAACACTGGTAGCCGGTCGTCAAAAAAAACGGTCTCTAGGTTAATTATTTTAGTAAATTAATAAAAGTGTTATAAATATATTAAAGTAGTGTAATATAGTCAAACCTAGGTTTTAAGTATTTTTAACAGTGATTATCAAGAGTTTTTTGTCGCGAAAACTTCGTAAAAACTGAGGATTCGAAACCGGCTGTCAACCCAATACCAACGGTGACGGATTTCAAACATTCATCGATCCCGGGGAGTATTTTGTTTTATTTAAGTGCTTGTATATACACACCATAGAACATCACAAAGTACTGCTCAGGTCTCTGAGCTACGTCCATCACACACTGGCACGGTTTATGTCTCCTTTTGCTTGACAACTAGTGGAAGCAAAATCGACGACGAAAACATTCGCCCAGACAATAAACACTACATAATTTACTGCACAAAATAGACTCATTAGAGCCTATTCATACTATAAAACCTGGTGTCATAAACTTTTTATTGTCATAAATTAAGTTTCTTTGTGTTTTACAATAAAAGCAGTATTCCTTGTAACTTCACTTCTATCTAACATCTCCATCTCATTCCTTAATAACTTCTTAACATTTCATTACTTATAATTTACTTTAATTTAATTTTTCATTTTTTTTTTTTTTTTTTTTCCTTCTACCTCTTACTAATCTAAATATTGGAACATCTTTTCTCACACTGTTATTTAGCTGCATAACTTCACACATTACAGGTGACTGACATTTCAAAGAAAATGATGACCCGCAGTGCTACAATCAAGGAGATGGAAGCAAAACTAAGAGCTACCTTGACCAAGCTCGAGGTTTCTGAAACCACGTGTAAACAGCTGCTCCGTGAAAGGGAAGACAGCGAGGTGGAAGTGGAAAACATTATTTTAAAGAACACCTCCCTCAAGAATGAACTGTCTCAGCTACACATGCAACACATGGACTTAACTGACCAGCACAGTCAACTACAACATCTAGTGTCAACATTTCAAGAGTGTAGTGACACCCATGAACTGGCACTAAATCAAATCAAAGAGCTTGAACAGAGATTGAGTGAAGCCCAAGAGGCACTATCTATGTATGAGTGTATCAAGGTCAGTAACCAGGTTGCTCGCACCAGTAATCTTTTTGATGAGTTGGTAGGTAGTAAGCCAATATCAGTGTGTGAGCCAGCTGTAACGATTGATTTGACTGGTGATGATACCATACCATTATGTCCTATCGTTATGAGTCACAACAAATTAAAGAAATATATTAAAATCAAGAAATTTATTGAACGGTCACAGAGAGCAATAAAAAAACAAAAACTCTTAAAATTAAACCTTTCGCTTAGAAAGGAACGTGTTGTCTTATCAAAAAGTTTAAATATTTGTAATATTGAATTAGATAAATGTAGGGAGAAGTATGATACTGATATCCAGCTCCTCTATAATGATATATTACACAAGGAGCACTTGCTGAAGGATATTTATGAAAACTATGAAACTTCACAACAACAACTAAGTGACCGCTTGTTTGAGGCTGGGGAACTACTGGATTTGGTGAGGAGCAATGCTGAAAGGTTTGAGTCTCTGACTAATGATCTTTCATGCAGCTATGCTAACCAACCACCACCTCTTCAGCCTCAGCCTGACTTGTCCCCTCCAGTATTGGCTCTTCCAGCAGACACCCCACAGATAAACAAATCAATATTCTTTTCTGACGAGTTAGGTTCTGGCTTTGGAACAATTTTACTCAATTACCTTAGCCATAGTTTTACCAATCATAGTTATCATAACATAAGTTTTAACCAAATGATTAAAAGAATTGCCAACACAAACCTGGATCAATATTCTACTATGGTTTTGCTATTAGGTAATAGCACTAGTATTACCAGAAAGGACATAGTGGATGGTGTAAACACCTTATTAGAGTTAAAAATAGGAAAGCTAATGTTGTGTGCTTTTCCTTACTCTGATACTTTATCAGATAATGAAAATAATTACATTTATAAGTTGAATAATACTATTCACAAGTTGACATGTTGTCATAGTGACAAATTATTGTATTTTGACACTAACAAGTTTGTTAGTGGTTTTAAGTTAACTCAGAGAACTTTATCTCTGTCTGGGCAATGTAGACATCTGATTGCTATGTTGATAGCATATAATATTAACGAGGTTATAGCTAATGTAACAAATTCTAGTATTAGTGACAAATCTGTGTTGCATGGTTTTACTAACAACATTGTGATTGATTGTGAATCATCATATTGTACAAAGGAGGCTCCACCTACAATGGCAACATCCTTGGAGGCCACTACCAGTCAGATAGGGTATTTCCCTCCTGCTGGAACTTATACGGGCAATCTAGACTCTCCAGTTGTAGTTGTGGAGCTATCTCCTGATAATAATTTAAACTAGTCAGTGAGACAACAGAAGTTACCCCTTCAAATAACCAATTATTAATACAGAATAATAAAAAGGTATCTTCTGGCAATATAATTAATAATACTAAGAAAGTAAAGGGTGTGCAACATATTTTAAAATTATTTAATCAAAATATCCAAGGTTGCGCTTCTAAATTACTGGAAATAGAATTGTTTTTGGAAGACACCAAGTTTGATGTCATTTGTTTAACAGAGCATTGGTTGAAAGATTATCAAGTAATGTCAATTAATTATGAAAATTATCGTGTAGTTAGCCATTTCAGCCGAAAACGTATGATACATGGCGGGTCATTAATATTACTTAAAAATTCTATTAAATCTAAAGAACGTAAAGACATCATCGGGCTGTCTGTTGAACACATGATTGAATTGTCCTGTGTTGAGCTCGATAAGCATGTTATAGTATGCGTATACAGACCTCCTAGTTACCAGAATCTATCGGTGTTTGATTCTGTAATGGAAGATGTTTTAAAGAAGCTTAGTACTAGTAGTAAGTCAATAATCGTATGTGGCGATTTTAATATTAATTTATTGGAACATAACTCGAATACTGTCAGATTATTGAGTCTTTTTGGGTCATTTGATTTGTCCAATGTGTTTATGGAACCAACCCGAGTGACAGCTTCTTCTGCCACTTGTATAGATAATATTTTTTGTAATTGCGATTACATACACAAACGAATTGTAGATAAGTTGCCATCTGATCACAGTGGACAAATAATAACATTTAGCTCCTATAGGCCTTTACAAAAAATTGAAATAAGGTTTAGGCCAATTACATGTAAAAATTTAGAGAAATTAAATAATTCTTTGGCCAGTAAATTATGTGATCAGAGTTTTAATAATATAGATGACCCCAATGAGTTCTACGCCGAGTTCTTTTCACTATTAAACTCGCAATTTTATGACACTTTTCCACTGAAGACTAAAAGTATTTACACAAAGTTTTTATTCAGTGACTGGGCTACTCCAGGTATTCGTAAAAGCAGGGAAAAACTTTTTGAACTGTATGGCTTAAAGCAACATATGAAAAATACGAACTTTCATCAGTATGTTGCAAAATATTCAAAAACTTTTAAAAGGGTGTGCCAAAGAGCTAAAGCTCTTTATATAAGCAATAAAATAAAATCAGCTGATGATAAAATAAAAACTACCTGGCAAATAATGAAACAGGTAGGAAAAAACAGCGAAATAGTGAACTTAATTTAGAGACTGCACATGGCCCCATCAATTCAGATGTAGAAATAGCTCAGGAATTTGAAAACTTCTTTGCTAATATTCCCCTTAAAACTACTGAAGCTTTAAATTCTTCCCCCACGCTTTCTGCTGCCTTACTTAAAAGGAATGTAAAGGCATGCCCTTCGGAGCTTAGGTTTCAGCATACAAACCCCCAGGCTGTTATAAGAGCTTTTAAAGATCTTAAAATTAAATCAACAGAAGATCTCTGGGGTATGTCTGTAAAAGTATGTAGATCTCTCATCGAAACCATTGCGCCCTATTTAGCTTCCATATTTAACACCAGTGTTGACCAAGGAGTCTTTCCGGATCTTATGAAACATAGTAAAGTAGTACCATTGTTCAAATCCGGTGATAGTAAAGATCCCAACAATTATAGACCTGTGTCAATTCTGCCAGTTCTCAGTAAGGTGTTTGAAAAGTTGATGCTCAATCAAATGTTACGTCACTTTAATAAAAATTACATCTTTCATGAACACCAGTACGGCTTCACCAAAGGGCGTTGTACCACTGACGCCGGTGTTACCCTAATGAAGAACATTTTTAACGCCTGGGAAGAAGCACAAGATGCTATTGGAATCTTTTGCGATCTCTCTAAGGCGTTCGATTGCGTAAACCATGAAACACTTCTGATGAAACTCGAGCACTATGGGATTAGGAAAACAGCACTTGACTTGTTAAGATCATACCTGAAAGATAGAAAGGTTAAAATCCAAGTAAATGGCGTAAACTCATTGGGTTCTGAAATGACAATGGGCGTTCCTCAAGGTTCGATATTGGGTCCATTCCTCTTTTTAGTTTATATTAATGATTTACCCCAATTACTTCAAAATCAACCGAAGATGGTGTTATTTGCAGATGACACATCATTGATCTTTAAAATAGACCGACGGTCACAAAATCTTGACGACGTGAATAACTCTATTCTTCAGGTCCAAGATTGGTTTACGGTTAATAATTTAGTACTTAATGAAAAAAAAACAAAATGCATTAGATTTAAATTACCTAATGTTAGAAGTAGCGAATGTGACATCGTATTGAATGGCCAAAAATTAGAATTTGTTAATCAGACAGTTTTCCTAGGAATCACGCTAGACGAGAAATTACAATGGGGACCTCATATAACATCTATTGCGGGGCGGCTAAGCTCGGCCGCATATGCTGTTAGAAAGATAAGACAATTAACAGACGAAGAAACCGCGCGCTTGGTCTATTTTAGTTACTTCCACAGTATTATGTCATATGGCATTTTACTGTGGGGTCGGGCTGCTGACATTGAATCCATTTTTATTTTGCAAAAGAGAGCTGTCAGAGCCATTTACAATCTACGTCGCCGCGAATCTCTTAGGGAACTATTTAAAAGGATTAATATTATGACGGTACCTTGCCAATTCATTTATGAAAATATTATGTATGTAAGAAAAAATCAACATCTTTTTAATAAAATAAGTGATAGACATAATTTTAATACTAGAAATAAAGATAAATTAGATCAACCTTTTTTCAGATTATCTAAAGTTCATACATCTTTTATGGGGTACTGTGTTAAATGTTACAACAAAATACCTTGTGAAATATTGCAATTAAATGAAAGAAAATTTAAAACTTATATTAAAATTACACTTTGTAAGCAAGGATATTACAAATTAGAGGATTATATCCAAGATAAGAATGCTTGGAAACATGCTGGTCTTGCTCCATAGGACAATCTCTAGAGTCTAGACAAAATCAAACTGGTTGCTAATGTAATTGTATAATTTATTCTTTTTTTTTTTTTTTTTGACATTGATTTACATTCTGTAATTACTTGGGGTCACACCCGGACTTATTACTCCTTATTTATTTATGAAAATCGTCTACGTTTGGAATGTTTGTGAATATGTGAGCACCATGTATCTATCACATAGTTGATCTATATGTCATGGTTACATTTATCCATTTTAATTCTTTTACCTATTGTGGTATAGTAAGTTTATTTTTGGGTGCATCGTCTTCACATATAATTATATAAATAATGTATGCAATATATTGTAAAACATTTTAAAAGAGTAACGGTGGAGTTTCTTGCCCATTCTTCTCCATACGAAAACTACCTTTTGGAAGGGGCGACTAGAATCAATTTTATTCTAATTTTATTTTTGACGTTCAAAAGTGCCTTTTATGTGTGCCTATTTGAAATAAATGATTTGACTTTGACTTTGACTTTGACTTTGACAATAGGCAGCTCGCCGCCCGCTAAGGACCAGGCCCGGGTCGACGGCGCGTTGTGTTCCACGCGCGCCTCAAAGAGATGTCAGCACGAACTGACAGAGTCCGCTAGGGCCGATGCCTGCCAGGGCCGCGGGTTGTTCGAAAGAGATACCTGGCACAGGCAACGAACACGGGTGAGTTTTAGTCAGTAAAAGTCTGACACGCCCTTCCGCTCAGCCCAGAGCGGGAGATGTCATTTGATGAATTCGCACCCAAAAAAAAAAAACGGGTTAACTGTAGACGTTCATTGCAATAGTGAAACATGCTCAAGATGTTATTTCCTATAAGAAAACAGTTTTTTTTCCGGGCCGGCATTTTAATTTTTGGGTACGAAATGAATGATGTCCTTTTGCGAGTTACCTGCCTAGAGCATTTCAAATTCAATTTTAAAATTTCAAATTGATTTATTAATAATCAAGAATAACTTGTAATTAGCTTCAGATAACTAAGAACGGAACTACATAAATAATAAAATAAATAAATAAACGGTAATAAAGCTTACATCGAATAACAATTAACATTTTAAGGGTTAGGCAAGACAGAAACAACAAACAATACAATATCCATTAACCCTTAACATTAAAATTCCAATGTAACAAGTGGTTTAACAAGCTAATGTTCAAACCTGTTTATTTACATTAAATTGCATTCAATTTGCGCCAGATGGATTTAAATGGCTAACCATCTGTTTCTCGGAAATAGAACGCTATTTCGAGTTGTAACATCTCCTTTGGGCGGCTAACCTGACGCAGCCAAAGTGTACGGCCTTGCCCTTAAGTAGGTACATCATTATAATGGTGATGATGGTCGGCATTTCGTGACAGCACGGTGTTATTATTTCCTTTAATTACGTTTACTTAGCGATGGATTAGGAACGCCTAATTAGATATAAATAGAATACTGTGTATTGGACACCGTGCAGAGGAAAAAAAATAAATAAATGAAGTTAGTGGAAACAAAGGCAGTTTTGTCACATTGTCCCAGCGCGCGTGTTCTGTTCAACAAGCTTAGAATGGACACAAGTATACAGAGAAATAGAATAAAATAAAATGAAAAATCATATTTTATTTTTTATTATGTTCTTAGTATGATAATTGATAGTGCTGTGCTTTCCCATAATTTGTATACATA
Organism: Apamea epomidion; assembly: GCA_947507525.1. Classification (NCBI taxonomy): domain Eukaryota; kingdom Metazoa; phylum Arthropoda; class Insecta; order Lepidoptera; family Noctuidae; genus Apamea; species Apamea epomidion. Next base: position 10,492,380 of record OX382228.1, on the reverse strand, counting down.
CATAATCAGCCTATAATATTCCCACTGCTGGGACACAGGACTCCTCTCTTAGAGAGGGAGTGGGCTAATAATCTACCACGCGGGCCCAGTGACGGTTGGTAGATGATTTATATACATACGAGATCTATATTATGACAAAGACTTTGGGTTAATGCTGTGTATATGTTTACTTGGTAAGCCTTTATATAAATAAATAAATAGAATGCATACCATCTGGAAAAGATTAAATTGAAGCCTTAGATAATTTGTAGAATCGTTAACATTTAATGTATGCTGATGTTGGCTGCCTTAGAAATGGTCAAAACTTTGATTATTTATTATTGATCGACCTTGTTGTGCTCAAATACCTTTGTTTTCTTCCCTGGGTATATTTTACAAAGACCAGTGGTAGTCCAGTGGTAACGGCGCCGACTTACGAGCTGTGGCGGTGGGTTCTAACCCAGTTAGGCACTTCACTTTATGTAATTTAGTTTCATAGCCACTGCTCTCAAAAACGGTGAAGGAAAACATCGACATGTCCTAGGACCAAAAATTCGAAGACATCTGACTACCAACCCGCCCTGGGCATGCTTGGTGCATTACGGTTCATTCCCTCTCACAGAAAAGAGGCCGGTATCCCAGCAGTGGGAACATTAAAAGCTGATTATGCTTAGGTATGCTTATGCTGCTTTTATTTTACAAACCTTCCAGAATAAAGCATGGCTTTCTTATCACCATCACCATATTCAATAAAATTACATCAGGCCGGATTATCCGGAGCCCTATAAATGTAACTTTGTCTGTCTACAGAAAATTGTCTATCGTCGCCAGTGGAAGTTGTAAAATGTAAATAAAGGTAATGGGGTACCTATTGTTAGCCCCTCCTTATTTTGTCCCTATCGCAACACAATAAATTGTGATTGGAGTTTATCCTGCTGATGGACCTGGCTCCGTGATTGTGCTTTTAATTGTATACGCCAAGATAACAGTAAATAAATTTAAAGTTTCGCTGAAAACTACGTTTTGCCAAGACGAGACAAGAGAAAATTGTTTTTTTTTTTTTTTAAAAACGTTGCCCCACTAGGAATTTCTCTTGTATCGTGGTGGTGCGTTTACAAACATTTAAACTCTCATACACAAACACAAACAGCCAGACCCGGAACAACTACTCGTAGGTCATACAAATATTTGTTCCGTGCGGGAACCGAACCCACGACACGCAACGCAGCAGTCAATCGCTTAACCACTGTGCCAACTGTGCCGTCAATAATGTATTCGACATTAATGGGTAGAGTAAAAGGAGTGATCAACTGGAATTTAATCTGGTGGATGTTACAATGAAGATCACATGATCTGCATTGTAACAAACTTTCATCAGATACGTTTTAGAGCAGACTATGGCCATGGAATCAGTCAGTTTACTAAGTAGTAAAAGTAGTGGGTAGATTAAAAGGAGTGATCAACTGGAATTACATGCAATTACAGACTAACTGATTCCATGACCATATATGTATCATGAGTCTGTTCTGAAACGTATCTGATGAAAGTTTATAAATCCCTACGCAATGACTCGCTAAAGGTAATTAATAACACATTCAGGTTTCAACTTTATATCTCACCACTTTTCCCAATACTTATACTTTGGATACCATTCTTAAATTGTATAATTGAAAAATCTTCATCGAAAATTGAGGTTATAAAATAAACCTTAAATGCCAAATGAATAACATATTTAATTAAAATTAGAATTTCCAGTTTAAGTATTCAAGTAATTAAGGGCTGATTTTTCAATAATCAGATTACTTTATTCGAGGAATAATTTTGACATTTTCACAGTTATTTCACACAAAAACTGTCAAACGTCAATTTTATTCCTCGAATAAAAGTTATCTGGCGATGGATAAATCAGCCCTAAATCAAAGCACTGTAATTGATCAATTTGTTTACATTATCTTCAGATACTTGAAAACACACTTTTGTTCCCACTGCTGGGACACAGGCCTTCTCTCGGTGAGAGGATATATATTATGTAGATATTCCCTATGCTCAATTAATTATAAGATCAAACTCACTATCTGGTGTTTAGAGTTGTCACATGAAGGTATTTGTCATTTGGTGTCTAGTTATCATAGGTTAAAAGTCTCCTTCAGGTCCAACTCACCTTTTTCTTGTTCCTCATGTGGTTGGCGTCCCTCGTCTCCTGCGCATTTCCAGGTGCTCGCGCTCCCCACAGTTTCATCGCCATGTGCGCATACGCAAACGTAATCACGCACAATGGGATTACATACTAAAAGGAGAGTAAACCAATTAAATGATGAATAATGATATAAATTTAATAAATTTTGCCGCCGGCACAATATTTACTCCTAAAGTTAGTCAAAAAATAAAAGGCCCGTTTTGACATTTGAGAATGCGTTCTTTACACCTGTCAGTTTCATACAAACGAATACGTGTTTTGCGAATTTGATCTTTATTAAGTACTAGAACTGTCAATGTCAAAACGGGCCTTTTATTTTTTGACAACTTTACATAGGACTAATGTTTACTCATACATAATATATTTAATGTTTTCCACGAACGTAGAAACTAATATTCTTCAGTATTAACAGTCTTCAATATAATAAAATATTGATAATTTTATCATCGGCGTCCCATTTTATTTGTGAAATTAATACAGAATCCTGTTTGGAGAAAATGTCTTCTGTCGTCTGTCCCTTTTAATTAGGAGCCTTTGAAATTTTATCAGCTCTGCTGATTATTTTATCGTTATAATGACAATAATAAGACTTCAAACGAGTGGCTACTTAGGGAGTTAAGTGAAAGCACTTATTTTGGGGTTGTTAACGACTTAGTAACAAACTGCCATGGAATGGGATTGACACTATTGACAGCTCACTTCACCTAAGTTGTCACGGTGAGATTTTTATAAAATCGCTCGGCAGATACACGAAGATACAAAGCCGTACAAGTCTCTACGTTATACTATCCACACATGTAGATATAGGTACCTATGTGTCACGAATCCATGTATTCATACAACAAATAAATAATAATGTATAAAGACGAGATACTCATAAAATACAGCTTTTTCATTTATTCTGTTTATAAATTATTATTAGAAAGTCAACATGCAAATAAAAGGAAAAATATTGCGTGCGTTTGTTATTATTTTCCATGAATTCTTTGTTCACATCGTAAACAAAAGAATGAGTCTGAAAGGTACTGTTGTCCCGAAGATCGGGGTCATGGGGTTTTCGGAACCGGGACCGCGGTCCCCAAAAATTATTATTGTATCTATAGGTGGAATCCGGGACCGCGGTCCCGGATTCCACCTATAGATACAATAATAATTTTTGGGTAGTATTTTGGAGACCACAAATAAAATAAACGATGTTATGTCTTGGGACGTGTAGGTAGTAGGTACTGACATTTCAGTCTTCGTTAGTTGCTTTGTTAATTATGCATAATGAAATTGAATAGATGCGCCAAATTAGAACATCTAATTCAACGTGTTATAAAAAAAATTTTGAGCATGTCATTAAATAAAGGGATGCACATACGTGCGCATAGGAAAGCGATTTGGCAACGTTGTCGCGCGCCCTTTTTATCTTAGGAACGTTCAAAATTAGGCAATTGACCACTAGTTCAACGCGTTGCCAACTTGCTTCATGTTGTGAACTCTGCGATGAATGGATTGCTTACTGGGCGCACGCTAAATTTACTTATTTTGATAGATTGTGATATGTATTTTGTTACTGGAACGCCGACAATTCTTGTTTACTTGAAGGCAATAACTTAGTTTGCACTATCTAAGACGATATAATTACAAGATATTTTTCAAGAATTTAGAAATTTTAAATTTATAATATTTATGCAATAATTACTGCACTTCCTATTTCAAGTTGGCGCAAGTTTTCAATTTCGCCCTGAATAAAACATTAAAATAAAATCTATTTCGTAAAGGACCGAAACAAGAAGATGATATTTACCGGTAGGTATATGAATACATAATTATTTAAAATATTACTGAGATCCTAGGCCTAGCCAGCCTAATGTAGACATAGGACTAATACCACATTAGACTGTTGTTGTGTAAAGTTACGAGTATTACGACGGTGAAAACAAAGCACTTAAGTATTTCAAAGTTACATACTTGTGTAAAAAAATAAGTAATAATAAAGTTACATTTTTAAAAAACTTCTAATAATTATAATATCAAAATATTAGAATAAAAGTAAAATAATTAAAAAAGTTTAAAGTATGAACTAGTGTAGTGTAGTTTTAATAGTAGTTGTTGTTTGAAGAATGAGTTGTGTGTGAAGAATAATATTTAAAGTACAACATGATATGTCATGCATGAATGAAAATAAAATATACATCAACAAATTAATTGTACCAATAAAACTCACCTGGAATACATACAACAATAGCCTGTAAATGGCCAGCGAATGTGAGCCGAACTCGGTTGGAGCACAAAAAGGCTTTTTGTAAAAGATTTTTGTAACTGCAAAGAAAGAAAGAAACTGTTATCGCTTAGTTTGGTGCAAACTCTTTTCACGACGTACTTGTTGAACAAGCATCGAGTTTAATTGTAATTATGAACAAAAGTTTTGAAGTTTGTTAAAATGCAGCAATAGTACCTCCCATACATAATTTATTTTTCATTACTATTTTTGCTCGCTCCTATTCATTACTCTGAAAAAACCTTGGTGTCCATACACACGAGCCATCGTCAACGTGCCGCTTCTGTATTTGATGACGATGCCCAAAAACACGAGCAGCACGTTGTCGACGCGTGTCGACGGCTGCAGTTGCTTCTGCCGTTGACGCGTGTAACTCATGTGCACGAACACTTACGTTTATGTCCAGCTAAACCCGTCGTTTCAACATTGTTATTATTTTAATAGCTATAAAACATTTGCCAGTCATGTTTTTAGAGTTACATATTTGTGCATTTACACACAGCGATAAACAATGCAGTGTCTTATTTACACTGCGGTTTTGATGGACATTTCTTTTTTTTTTTTATCATGTTTTTTCCTTCACTTCTACGAAGCAATCTGAGTTAAGGGATTTCTCATCTCGGATTGCTTTGAAGAAATTAAAATAGTTAGCTCGGAAAAGTTTCACAAAACTGTAATTGATGGCAGTAGTAGGCAACCAAAGTTAATGAATTCGCTTTGATCAGTGGTGCCGTAACTACTACAAACCAGCGTTTAATTGAATGTTTTTGATCGAAAAGCTTGCTCCGTTTGTGTGGATTTTTTTTAAATTCCGACACGTGGTATTTCAAATAAACCAGTTTTTTAAAGTTCTTTCGTAGGTTGCAAAAAGTCACTTCAATACCTATTGCTAAACCGATATTAGACGCTGCACTTTTTGCTAATTTTTGCCTTTCATTCGGCATTTTTCACTCGAAGCGAAACTTCAGACCTTTCACAAAATGAATCAAAAGTGAAAAATGAACTCATTAATGAACCTATCCAATGATGTTGGATTTCGGCACTCGACATCTTCCACGCGCCTCTCGAATGATAAAAATTTAAATGAAAGGAGCAGATGGACGTTCATTCCTATATTTTTTGTCGGTGTCGTGTGAACGTGGAATGAAACAACAATGAACCTTTACTCGAGTGAAGCCTCTGATATCGGTTTTATTGTCGTTTTCTTTCCTAAAAAACATACCTGGATCTAATTCGTCTTCCATGATGACCTCCCAAGACATGGCCATCGGAGCCGCCAAGGAGAGCGCCAGAAACCATATAACTACTATTATTACTTTGGCTATGCGCTTCGAAGTGTGGGCACTGAAACAAACATGGCGTATTTTTTATCACAATAAAATATACATAGGTACGATTATAGCGGAAACCTTATATGTGCACAATAATGTACTTGAAGCTCGAAGTGCAGGTTGTGTGAGCAAAATACGAGCTAAAACCGTACTGCAAGGAATATTCAAGATGCACAAGACCGGGCACTCTGCAGCAGAAGAAAGGTCTTAGAAATACTGAAGATGGATTGCGTGAATTTCATTCTGGCAATTTATAGTTAGTGCCGTACATTTACCGTCTGTGCACAAAACATCGTAGCTTCGTCCGATCTGATTGTTAAAAGATCTATGGTTTAATCCATGTCTGTAAAAGTTATATAGTGCCAAGAGATAAAAGGTGAAATGAAGAAGAAATTGTTCGATACGTCAGCCGTCATGTAGAAAACGGAAGTTTATATTACGCTTCGTGGTCGAGTCTCCTTTTAAAATGGTGACTTTATTCCATTTCGACATAGACTACGACATATGGCTTTCGAAGTTAAAAGTATTTCTCTAACTTGTAATCGAAGAATCTACAATAAGTAAAATAACAGAGAAAAACGACAATAAAAAAAAGCTAAAATTAATCCCGACGGGTTATATAGTCGGATGTCCGTTTATCGTTTAGCTAGATTTACGTTTAGGTACCTATTATTTTGTCCTCTGGGCCTAACCCTTGAGGCTTCAGACAATGGGTAAAGGTTAACGACTATTGGATAAACTATAAGTTTTTAGGCGGATCACACACTACAACGCGCCATGCGGCGGGGCGCGGGAAACGAGCCAAATTCACTGTTCCAAATTTTTATTGAATTTGTATGTAAAAAATCAAGCGCGGGCGGGCGTTTTTTGCACCACGTTACGTGGCGCGTTGTAGTGTGTTACCCACCTTAACTTCATCTCCGAAATTGTGCAACCCACCTACGTGGACCACGACCGAATCCCGTTTACAAGAGAATGGACGGTCTCTGTTCTACATTATAATAAAGTACCGAACTCTAGCTAATTGCCTTTTTGAACTACTGCGGTCAATGTAATCAAGATAATAATTAGGTAAATTAAATATTTGATTACCGGCGACGAATTTATTATTTAGTTGGTACGGTCGTAATGGATAATCCATAAGCCTGTGCGTGTGATTCGTAATAACGTTAAATTAATTGCACTCAAACTCAAAGTATAACTAAAATGTCTTTTGTTTCAATAAATATGAGTGTAAAACAAAAAAATATGAGTTTAAATATGAGTAGTATACAGATAGATATTAATTGTACATCCCTTCACCTTCGAAAGTAATAATTATATTTATAACTTATACAGGGTGGCAGGGTCATCGACGCGCAAACTATAACCATGAATTCAAAACATGATACTAGACCCCTTAGCGTAGAATGTTTCGTCATTTATCACAAAAAAACATCGAATGTTTCAAAGAAAAGAGCAACACCTACGCGGTAAAAATGTATGGAACAGCTAATATTTCAGAATCATGTACTGAATCCATGGTAATAGGTTGTGCGTCGATGTCCGTGGCCACCCTGTATATTAAATATATTTTCTTATTCTGACAAACTTTTAAAATCCCAGAAGTTGATAATCACAAAGTTTTGCTTCTCATAAAAAATCTGTTCCATACTTTTGCTTCAACAGAATTCAAAACTCTCGGTGGAATCTTGTACTTACGAGTTTGTATGTACGTACGAGTAAAATATGAATAACTAGCTGACCCGGCAAACGTTGTTTTGCCATATAAATTATTTCTAGCTGCCCGGCGCTACTTCGTTCGCGAGGTGTCCTACCCCCTACCCTAACCCTACCCTACTCCTACTCTACTCCTACCCTACTCCTACCCTACTCCTACCCTACTCCTACCCTACTCCTACCCTACTCCTACCCTACTCCTACCCTACTCCTATCCTACTTCTACCCTACTCCTAACCTACTCCTACCCTACTTCTACCCTACTCCTAACCTACTCCTAAACTATTTCTGCCCTATTCCTAACCTACTCCTACCCAACTTCTACCCTACTCCTAACCTACTGCTACCCTACTCCTAACCTACTCCTACACTAATAAAAAATATAAACACAAAGCAATAACGCTGACAATTTGCTTTAATCGAAGCACGTCCAAAATGAAATGACCGCATGAATGACATAACAACATGCTTGTACTGTCAACACTGTTAAAAGTTTCAATTTGACAGCACAATCATTACCAACCATTAACAAAATAATCCGCCATTTATTGAATTCATTTGTTACAAAAAATGTGATAAATGAAGAACCTCTCTACCGATTTTGTGCAAACTTCACATAAACCATCTACTAAATAGTGCAAACAAAGCCTAAACATTTGGTTTGGATATGTGAGCCCGTTCTTGAGTTATAAAATTACAACGAAAAGTGGCATAGATTTTTATATATATATAGATAGATAGATTGTCTTCTTAAGCGCCATGAAACGGGAGCAAATAGACTTCACATATCAAACGATTTTCATCCGTTTCAAGACATTTATTATTAGTACTTTACTCGTCCATTATCAACATTTCTATCATTTCGCTGGCACTTGTTTCAAATACTGGGATTTCATGCTTTTACGAAAATGGAAATCCGCTTTCATAACTAATCCAACTGACCTTTCAAATTCTAAAATCCCTGTGGTTCTGGTTAACGCGCTTCTGTTATCATATGAATATAGAATTACAGTAAATATACAGTTGAAAGTTAAGTTAGAAAGGATAGTGTTTGGTTTTCAACGTGACATTTAAAGTATAGGTATTTAGGGAGCTCTTTTATTGGAGTAGCTCTTGTAGTCTGTTGTCACCTTCTATTTCAGCTAAAATTAAGAAACGATGCGACCAACCATTGTAGGTACACGTTTGCCTGGAAGCAATCTGGAGCTATTCATGTTTTTGTTCAATTTATACCTTGAACATATCTTACTTGAAGGTTAAAATGATGTATTTTCCTGTATTTGTCCGAAAAAATATGAATTGTACATAAAATACCAACATCCTATTTTTCTGCATAAATCATTCTTGATTCTCGAACCCATGTTGGAATGTTAAACACTATAAAAACGTCGGAACCCCAATTAAAGGCTTACGAAAGAGAAATAATATTTACACTTGCAAACGGAAAATTTACTTAACGATTTAAGACTCATGTACCTTCCATTATGAGATTGTCAGTGTTTGAATATTCTTATCAGCTTTTAGATAAGCAAAACGCAAATGGCTGGACATTAGTTAAAATAAAAGCAGTATTTTGGTACGGCCTTCTCAACAGAACTATCATGCATTCGATGCAATTAGTATTACATAACAGGGTATATACCTAATTTAGTTAAATGTAAGCATGTACAATTAAACACACAACCATTATAATAGATAATTCATATAGTTCTGAAAAAGAATTATAAGGTAAACATTACAAGAGTAAATAGACGTCTTCTGGGCACGCTCGTTCCATTGTAGACCTGATCTATCGCTTTCCATCAGGTGAGATCGAGGTCAAGAGGAGACCCATTTCAAATAAAAAAAAATTAAAAATATTATAGTCCACGTGTGTTGCCTACGTATTTTACTGTGAAAACTGTTATAAAGTTTCTATAACTTGGTCCTTTGATCTTAGCTTAGATCTTAGCAACGCTGTTAAATAGGAGAAACCTTTTAGTTTTCCGTAATACTTCCTTTATTCCACTCAAGCTGGTGGAAACAATTAGGTACGTGTAGGTAGTTATTTGTTTACTGCCTATTAAAGAAAGGTTGCACACACATTTGTGCGTGTGCTATTGTGCTAAAATTAATATAAAACCAAATAGTGTTTGGCTAATTTGGTAATCGATAAACGCAGTGTTTTGGATGTTTATCATCAAAGCGTTTAATATTCAAATGTTGTGCATCTTTGTAAATCTTTATATCCACAAAATTTTAAACCAAAAGCGGATAAAAATATATTGAAAATATTTTACGGCGTTCCGTCGCGGGCCTAGGCGTATTTGTTTATTTAGGCAAACCAACTAATTACACACAAAGACATTCAAAGTACATATCATTTACAAATACAATAGCATTGCATGCATCAAAATTAAATGTAAGGATAGCACTTTATTAAAATCATGCTATACAATAACATTACCAAAAAGTTAGATCCAATTTAATTAAAATGTATCTCTTCGTATGAAATAAACACAGGGGTGCTTACCGTTGATGCATGAGCTTACGTAAATCATACGAGCGAGTACGCAACTGAAAGTCTTAACATATTAGAGAAAATATAAGACGGATATTTTGAATCTATCGCTTGACCCATTTGTCAGAATTATATTGAAATGTTTGTTCCTTCAACGTAAGTAAAATATGAAATTTCCGGATATTGCATCGAGTTTATTAAAATCTCATTTGCAGAAGAATGCTGAAATTTTACAATATGAAAAATAGAGAAAAGTATCTGAGAGAAAGTAAGCAAAAAACTAGAGATGCGCCGAATAGTGGTTTCACCGAATAACCGAATACCGAATAATATTAGGTTAAGTTCTTACCGAACCGAATATACTGCCGGATAATTCGGTTCCCCGTTCCATAGTTTTGCCGCTCAAACCAGTTTATACACGCTAGATTTCTCTTACTCTCAGTAATTTGTTTATTTTTTTAATATTTAAAAAGTAAGGGTTTCCACCGCTCGTATATAAATACTCTATGATTTAAATTCGGTGGCCAGTTTCGTAGTTGATTCAATTGTAGAATATCAATATGCTAGTGGGATTACTGCAATTAAAAATTACTGTTCTTTTAAGATACTTGTTTTTATGTAACTATTAATACTAGGTTGTATTTGATTACCTATGTTTAATTATATCTTTGGTTGAGTACCTTACAATAAACGATTTCTAATAAATATGATTGTTAGAATATGGGATTCCTTTCCTTTATTTTGCCATAAAGGCTGATTTACACTGATCAATTAAACCGAATACATTCGGCATTTCAACCGAATGATTCGGCCAAATATGAATACATCAAAATTCTGCCGAATACGCCAAATACCGAATATAAAACGAATATTCGGCGCATCTCTACAAAAAACCCTACTAGCGTTGTAGGAAACCGCTTAGGTACTCGAGATTCAAACCTGATACATTTACGAAAATAATTTTGCTGTTTTTTTTCCAAACCAAAGGATGCGGCAAGACCAAAAGTTTCGTTTTCAAAAGGACATCGAGTTACAGTATCAATGTGTGTATGTATGTACCTTTTATTCACATGTACAGCCACAAGCAAAAGTATGTATACACTCGGCTTTATTCAGTTTATTAATTATTAATTAGCGATTTACTCCTTTATTTTTTAATGAAATTTGATGTTGTTACGAACATAGCATTTTCTTTTATGTAATGTGTCGTATTTCAACGATGCATTCGTTATTTCACAAAAAAAACGCAATTGAAAGTTGCCCAGTGTTGACATATTAGTGCTCGTGACTGTACTCGCATCTGTAAAAAAACTTGTTTGCTGAAGACAACATGTGATCTCATGACTCGACACGACTTTTTAGAAGTGAAAACAATAGCGGCTTTGTGCACTTTTGTTGTGATTGGTAAAAAATGTTAAACTCGCGTCAGGACACGTGACCTGATCGAAAATTCGTAAGACGGAGGGAGAGTGAAACCTTCTTTAGCGGCGTTGTGCACTTTTGTTGTGATGGGTAAAAAAGGTTAAACTCGCGTCAGGACACGTGACCTGATCGAAAATTCGTAAGACGGAGCTCGCGTCAGGACACGTGACCTGATCGAAAATTCGTAAGACGGAGGGAGAGTAGACCGCATTCCAAAATATCAAAAATGCACAACGTTAATATTCAAGTTTTCACTTCTGCCGGCACTCCCAGAGTGCAACCCGTTTTTTTGTTATCAGTCAGTCTGCTAAATTGTTAATACAAAAGATAGCCAGTCATCGCACTCCCCCTTTACGGGTTTACGACGCTTGAGGATATTTCGACTAATTTTACTGGGAAAACTGTATTACTTAAGTTGGACACTGTGTTTTCATCTCTGAATAACGGCTTTTACGTTTCTAATTACACCTGAAAGGTGCATAAACTGCTGGTGCCTTTGTTCTTGTTTATGTTTTGAATAATGTTTTCTGGGCCATCATCTAGTTTTAATAGTGGCGCTGTCCACCGGAGGTGGCCATTGTAAATGTTTGAAAAAGTGGTAGCCGTGTCCACCAGTTGTGGCTACAGTGAATTATTTTAATAATGATTCTCACTGGCCACCCCCCGGGGACAGTGGGAATTATTTTTAAATGTTGTGACACTATCCATCCGGGTGGACAAGCAGGGGGTGGACAGTGGTAATAATCGTTTACTATGCATCACTTTTCTCAGTACTTCTAGCAATGGATTCACCACGTCTTCTTTGGAAGTGTATTTTACAGTTAACGTTTGTGAAATGTTCACAAAAGAGTTTCAAAAGTCTGTAGCGATAAACCCGGGCAATCTTGAGGGCTGCTGTACGTCGCAAAATCGAGAGATGAAACGACCGGAAGACAATTATATAGCGGTCTTGTGGCGACGCTCCGTTGTTTGCTGTCGTGTATTTTACATACATCTACTTCACAAAAATATCAAAGTCATAATGGCATAAATCGCCATTTGAAAAACGAGAGTACCATGTACGCACTACGTTACATCAAGCTATACATTTCCAGTATAAGCTAACTTCTCATTGTATGAAAAGCATATGCAATGCGAGGTCAGCTAAAACTGGAAAAGTACTTATAGCTTGTTATTTCGTCGTGTGTACCTATACCATCACTAGCTATTGGTCACGACTTCGTCTGAGTGTATGTTGCATTTCGTCTTTTTATACAGATATCCAGGATAAAATTAGCTTATGACCTTCTCCAGGTCTCAGGATACCTATCTGTCAAATTTAAGAACGATCGGTAGTTTAGGCGTGAAAAGGTTAAACCAGACTAACAGACAGAGCTCGTTTTACATTGAGGATATTAGTAAGTATGGGTATAAACATATTTGTTCGACAGATTATTCATTCTGAAACAGGACCATTACGAAACATACTTATATTTATTTGTCAGTTGCTGTTTATGATTGAGATGGGATCATAAGTATACATGTTTCTTCAGATCAACGTCAAACGACATTTCTAAACAGAAATGTACCTATATATTCCATTTACCTAGTGACGTTTGTGTTTGTTTTTGTATATTTCGCGTAATATTCTAAGAAACAGAAGATTGCCAATAAAATTGGGCATCTATTTTTGACTTGCTATCAGCGTTCATTCATTCAAAGTTGGTTTTCTGGGCAACGAAGTCAATGTAAGCCGATAAATTATACAATTCAGTAACATACCCAGTGGAATATTATGAGAAAATTATGTAGGTACCTATATGGAGATAAATAATAATATTTACCTAAAATGGGCAAGTTTGATTTACATAGGTAAGTACTGTGAAAGGCTAGACGAGCCCTTCAAGGTACCGGGAGGAATAATCAAACTCCGGTTTATCTCGTAATGTTCAATGATTATTCCTATAAAATATATTACGTATTTTACATCTTAATTCTTTGGCTTGTCAGAATAATCTCTTCTAAACTTAAATCTTTATCTTTGTCTCGTCTTTTATATACCGATCTCTTTTTAACAAACTCGCGGAGGTTGCTTGTTAGCACCAAATAGGCTAAAGTCTCTACAGTACTTACGAGTAAGTAAGAAACAAAAAATTGCCAGTAAAATTGGGCATGTATTTTTGACTTGCTGTCAGCGTTCATTCATTCGAAGTTGCTTTTCTAGACAGCGAACTAATTTTAAACCAATAAATGATACAATTCAGCAACCTACCCAGTGGAGTATTATGAGAAAATTATGTACAGACGCCAGCAGGTTAAGCTACCCGAAACATTTTCCCAATCAACCTTGAACCTTAATGCTGTGGAGATAAAGTTGAAAATCTATTAAAGAAATTTGACAGATTGTAGTAACTTGATGTGCTGGCTTGATGTTCTAAAAATATACCTAATATGAGCAATGTTAATTTACGTAGGTACTTATCATCATCTGCCATGTGCGTGTGATGTGAGGGCCACTTTGTTAAAACTCTTTGAAAATGTACTTGGGATTTAGTGAACATTCCCCAACAATTGTGAAAGTTGGAATCAGATTTTGTGAAAGTCATATAAGCGAGTTATTGACTGTAAAGTTGGGCCCTCAGTTCTCACATAGAGGATTGAGGGCCCACCTGTACCTGAAAAACTATGTACACTACAGAAAAAGCCTTTATGGCAAAATCTTAGCTAATGACAACAAAATTTGTGAAAACAAGATATTATCGCAAAACACTGTCCTACTTTGTAAATCTTCGTTCAAAATGGGCCTTCAATTCTCATACACGTAAAAGTTTATCACGCAAATAAAATGAATCCTTACAGCTACTGTTTGAAATCCTTGCTACTAAATAATTTCTCAAAATTTGTGAAAGCAAAAAGAAGTCACCACTTCTTATTGTTTAAAAGTTATGACCCTGATACAAGAACAAAACAAGAGCAAAGAAATCTCAGTAACAACCAAGTTGTTTTACATAACTTACAAGACCCGTTTTTTTCAGCATCAATTTTCTTCACTGTCCATTATACTGCGCGATGAAAAGCCTTGTAAAGTGGAATTCACCTCAATAATTGAATAACCTTTTTCTCTAAAGGTAGGGGCCACTATGGTCCGTCTAAGTGGCCGTGACAACTGAAAACTTACTATTTACATCTCTATCGTTGGGTTGGAGATTGCTATCGATCGAAAAAGGTTCATAAGCATAACAACGTGACCAACGAAACTTACAATGTGCTTGACTAAACAGCTTTCAGTTTGACTTTCGGGCTTTTGTTTACCCAAAGAATCATTTACCTAATGGACCGGCAAAACCCCTTCCCGCAATTTTCGCAAGAAATGACGACGTCATGAGCCGCTTTTAGCAGCTTCCATAAGCATATACACAGGCACAGTGAATAGGCCCAGAGCTTGTCCCGTAAATATTACGAAAAATTCAACCATTTTTTTTTTGGAAATGGTTGTGTCTATTTCATGGTGAAGATACGAAATGGAACATTGATCGCCTCAGTTTTTTTACCAAACATACAAACAAAACTTCTCGACGTTTATAAATAGGCTAGTTATTCAATCGAATTCCTCAATGTTCTGCGCCCGTGGTAACGTTGATATTCAATGTAGTACACTCGCAATTTATGAGATGGGTTGAACTTGCAATAAGAAAGTTATTGTTAAGCACTGAAGAGTCAATATTGCTTGTTCTCTGGCAAAAAAAAAAGAAAAGAATATTTTTATGTACGATTTCAATAACAATCTCTACTAACAGCTGAAGTATTACAAGATCTCATTTTATGCCTAGAAAAGGTGATGTTGATATAATGTCAAAAGATGGAAAAACTAATCCTCTACTAAGAGTTTGCTGAAGATCACATTTTATTATGGCTAAAATGATGTTTAAAATAATGTCAATAAGGAAAAGTTAAAATAAAAGCAGAGTTAATATTAAATTACCTGAGTGGCGTGATAATGGCGCGATGCCTGTCAACCGCGATGGCGGTTAGCGTAAACACGCTGACATTGACGCTCAACGCTTGCACGAACGGACAGAACGGACACATGAAGTGCGGCAGCAGCCACCGCTGTAACAACGCGGCTTGAAACTGTCAACAAACAAAACATAATTATATTAATACTAGTGACTCGCCCCTGCTTCGCACGGGTGCATCTTCTAAAGTGGCATCATGTCAAAAAAGCTATATCTTAGTTATACTTAGGTACACATAAACCTTTCGGAATAAAATCGTGTCCCTATCAAAAAGTGTAGCTTAGAAGAAATAATCGGTCACTCAGACTGACACTAAAAGCGCCTTTATTAATATAGATTAAAATGCGGCAAACAATCACGTACAAGTAGCGTAGTGAACTTTTGCTTTGGGAAGCTAAATGGCGCAACCACATTCTAGGCCATGACGTACTCATAAGACAAGCGACTTAAAGTGTTCCTGCAAAAAGATAACGACATGCTGAAGGAACGAGCTATTGTATACAAACATACTGAATTCTGATAGCGCTGCACTGTGAGGCGTGCTTTTTTTTTTAAACGTTGCCCCGCACTAGGTATTTCTCCTGTATCGTGGATGCGTTAACAAACATTTAAACTCACATACACAAACATCCAGACCCGGAATAACTACTTGTAGGTCATACAAATATTTGTTCCGTGCGGGAATCGAACCCGCGACACGCAGCGCAGCAGTCAATCGCTTAACCACTGCGCCAACCGTGTCGCCGTGTCGTTTCTGTTACAGAGCTGCTTCTTTTGAACCGTAATAGGTAAAACATAAAGTTAAAAGTTAAAGGTGGTCCCCAAGAAACGTGTTTTTTTTAGTGTTAAATATTGTACCGTGTATCGTACCGTAAGTGCTAGTCGACCTCGCACACGAAGCCGCTTTTTTACCTATGCAAAAACAGTGAAGAAGAAAATCAGCAAGTTTCATTACAGGAAAATACTAACGACCTGGAATGTAACTTATGTAAAACAAATTCTCAGAACAAAATGCCCATTCAAAGTTCATCTTTGAACCTTCCGTCAAAGTTTGTGTGAAGAATTCATGTAAATTCCGCTATAATGAAACCGAATGAATATTTACACTGTAGGCGGGACTTCTTAAGTATGATTGCTGTTCTGGATGAGACAATAAGTTACTGTCGCTGACCATTAACTGGCGGCAATTTGTTTTTTTTTTTCGAATTAAATGAAACATAAACTGTCCATTAGTAAATGTAACTTGCAACTATTGACTTCGTAAAAATACTATTAATTACAAACGTATCACGCCATACGATTCTAGATCAGAAATAAGAAAACAAGCCAGTATGTCACATAATTATTATATCGATTGTGGCAGGCAGGTTGTAACAAAAGGAAGGCCTCAACCCAAACAGCCCATAGATATGACACTTGAGAGCTCAGTGTTGCATCACTAAAATTTTACCCAGTGTTGTCCACATATTAAAGCTTTGGACACGTGATTGACGCAATTCAGTGTCCGCTTATCTTTATAACGATGCGATATGAAGTGTATAAAAAAATTCTGGGATTTTTGGCTTTATATGAAGCACCAGATTATAGGAATCGCAGGTATATGAAACATTATATTGTTAAAATTCATGTTGACAGATGTTATCAGCAACTTAACGTTAAAACCGGGGCCATTCCACGTAGTTTTAACTAGGTATATTGTTTGTTTTCCAAATACTGAGCGGATCGGTAAGGATCATAATTGATTACCGAGCTGGCTTGGCACGCTATAGAATACTAAAGCATGAAGCCATTAGCCAACTGAAGAATTTTGGGCTGAAGGCCAGATTGGATTGTATGCAGTTTTTTACTGTAGCAAAAAATACGTTTTACGCTAGGTAGAAACTGAAACCTAACATTCCTGAAGTCAACTAATGGAACTAGCATCGATAAGCTGTCGAGCTAACGTTGAAAGGTGTCGTTTTACAGGTGATTCCACCTTAACGAGGTTTTCAGTGCATTGGCTTGGTTATGTGAAACTTTCTCCATTTACTCATGCAATGTAGCTGCTAGTACACACCTGTGTTACTACATACAACAGTCGACTAATTAAAAGGAAACATGTATGTAAGTGCTTTCCAATGTGAGACACGCTCAGTATTTTCTACATTACAGATCACAGAATCGCTAATGCATTGCTAATGCCTCTATTCAAAGATATCTTGACATATTAAATCCGGCGGTATACGTTGCGCGTTAGTAATAGAATAAGGGTCGATTTGTCAAACGTTGAAACACTTAGGGCTGATTTTTCAATCGACCGATAATTTTTATTCGTGGAATAAAATTGACGTCTGGCAGTTTTTGTATGAAAGAACTATCAAAAGTTCAAAATTATTCCTCAGATAAAGATATAAGTATCACGCCAAATAGTTTTATTTGCGGAATAATTTTGAATTTTTGACAGTTCTTCCATACGAATCAGTCAGACGTCAATTTTATTCCACGCACAAAAATTATCTGTTGAATGAAAAATCAGCCCGTATTTAAAGATTTTAAATGTCAGTTTGACAAATTTTGCGAAGAAAATATATCAAATCGCCGATTTTATTATTTTTCACCGAAAAATTGGCCCAGAATTTGCCCTTAAGCTTTGATTTCCCAAGAAAGAGGATACAGAGCGTTTTTTACCCGACTGCGCGACGCAAAGGAGTGGTAATGTGTTTATCAGCCTATTTATGTATGTATGTTTGTATGTTCCTTTGAAGCACTATACAGACCAAACGCCTGGGCCGATTTTTATGATTCACACGTCAATCGATTCCTCTTAGTCCGGCGAGTGTCACTAAAGACATGACGTTAGTGAAAATTCAATATGGCGACTACTGAACGCCATATTGTGAAAATGAAAAAAATGAAAGTCAACAAACTATGTCAAGTGGGATATCGTTGAATAGGATGATAGAATTTAAAAATCATTTTTAGTTTTTATCAACATTTTTCGATTCGACTGACCGTTTAGGATCTATATCGATTTAAAGTTGCGTAACAACCATTCTCACATATAGGTTTTTAGACAGTAGAAATTTACGATGAAAAGACGAAAAAAACTGAACAGTCGAGATCCATTATTCGACAGCCAATCTAATTTTTCAATGGATCCCGACTGTTCAGTTGTTAAGTTCCATTATTAGAATAGTATATTTTATTTTCTTCAATAGTATTCATTCAATAATATATTATAGAATTCTAGACCACCGGACATCTAAGTGCTTGTTTTTTTTCTTTTCATTTTTTTTTTATTATGTACGTAGTTTGGTTCACTTTTTACGCAGTTGGGTTTTTGATTTTTAATTTTTTTTTTTTTTTTTACACCTGAATGTATAATACAACCAGTATTTATAAAATGACAGATGAAACCGCTTTCCCAGGAAACCCACGCGTCATATAAAATGATATTGTTTTTATCTATGCTCATGTTTTTAAAACACTTCAACCCATAAAATATTCGGTGGGATAAGAGAATCTGCTCCTATATATTTGTGGTGGCACGTAAAATACATTGGTTCGTTAAATGTACCGTGAAATGGTTTGAAATAACGCAGGAGAAAGGTCTGGGTTTAAGGTGAGTAGCATTTTGTTAGAAACGTGACAATGGAAGTATTATATTATGCAAAAATATTTTAAAAGATTACCGAACTCTTTACCAATTGAGAGGTAAGGGAAATGACGAACAACCCAATTTTTCGATTGTAAAAGACGTACTTAGGGAGAAAATACGCAAATTACATCTATTTATTTATTTAAACTTTTCGCACAAAAAGGTACAAAGGCGGACTTAATGCCTTAGGCATTCTCTACCAGTCAACCAAGGGTGGTGAAGAGATTAGATGGCAGGTGCTTTAATTGAAAGGGACAATGATAAAAAAAACTCTTAAAACTAGGTACACAAATACATAAATAGGTTATATACACATACATACTATTACTATAATATATACATACTTATAATATATATATATATATATATATATATATATATATATATATATTATAAGTATGTATATATTATATACATACTATATATATATATATATATATATACAAAATCAAGGGAGAGAAGTGTTGAGATGACTCTACGCTATTTTTTAAGATTTATTTTGAAAATAACTCTGCAATTTCCGCTTAAATGCATACCGACTGCTCGCCGTCCTGATATCAAGAGGAAGCGCATTCCAAAGAAGAATGGACTGAATATGAAAAGAAGAATGAACAAAATCAGACGTATGAGACGGACAAAGTAAGAGAAGATTGTTAGAAGAACGCAGATTCTTAGCGTGTGAAGAACAAATATATTGGAAGTGAGATACGAGATAAGAAGGAGGATTGGGAGAGTTGAGAAGGGAGAAAAGCGTGGTCAAAGCGCGCAAACTTCTTCTTTGGCGAATGGACATCCATTTGAGCTCAGACCTATAGCTCGACACATGGTCATATTTCCTGAGGTTGAATATGAACCGGATACCATTGTTGAGCAATCTGTCGAGCTTATCCAGCAAAACCGCATTCAAGTCAAAATAGCACACGTCACCATAATCGATTATAGGGAAAATCAAAGTCTGCACAAGCATGGTCTTCGTCTTAGCGGGCAAAAAGTTTCTCAAACGATACAGGGATCGCAGAGTACCATTGACCCTTTGACTAACACTAGAGACCTGGCGTTGCCAACTAAGCGTTGAGTCAAGATGCAAACCGAGATCTTTGACAGTAGGTGTAATGGGTATGACGGTACCATTGAAAATAAGAGGTGGAAGAGAGCTAAGCGTCACCCTACCCATCATGCGTGAACTTCCAATTACAATGGCCTGACACTTCGAGGGGTTTACTGACACCCCGAAACTATCAGACCACTTTTTGATAGCATCTAAGTCTCGGTTTACATCCGCTATAGCGTTCGACAAACCTTCTACCCGCTCAGCTGTATATAATTGAAGATCGTCGGCATATAGATAATACGAACACCGAAGACAGTGAGTTATAAAATTAATGAAGATGGAGAATAATAATGGAGAAAGAATACCGCCTTGTGGAACACACATCTACCTGTTAGCAAAGTACAATAAGGTTTGTTTCTCAACCTAAAATACTTCCTACCTACTAGCAACTGAAGCTATCGAAGCCTAACTTTATCAATTTGAAAAGTAAACCAAGATTTCAGAACAGTTCGCACTTTAAAATCACACTCGCAAAAATTGGTCGAGTATGGGTATAAACCCTTTTATTCATAAACGTTGTTTAAAGTTAAGTAGTGATTAGCGGTTGTTTAGCTATACATTTTGACGTTTGAACGTCGCTTAACTCTAATCATCGTTTATAAATAAACCCGCATATTATTATTAAGTGGGAAAGTAAAATCAATGTCTTGCAATTCAACTTGTATACGCTTGAGTACGAGGCTTTTGTCTACGTTGTATGCTGTGCTATGGCTTTTTTTTTGTAATGTGCGTTTATTTTTTGTGCAAAATAAACATTTTTTTTTTCTTTCTAGAGTTATTCATATTCATACCTACTACTACTTATTTAATCTGAATATGGCGAATGTGTTGTGTTAAATACATGTCAATAAATAAATGAAACTAATCATCACAGCAATCGCCACCGTAACTCGGAACGTTAAAATATTGATGAACGTATCAGATTAATGCACTGCAGTGAGCTGAATATATTGAAGCACTAGGTATAACATATGTACATCATGTGGCATTACTGCTCTTGGATGTCTGTCTACCTATGTCAAAAATTATCATTAAGTATATAAAGCCTGGGCCGACGCGATAAGAATTAACTGTTCATGAAAAAACACTGGACCCAGTAACAGATACTAAGCTTGCTAAGAGTTTCTAAGCTTATGAGGCTTACCTACTTCTGTAGGGTTGTGAATAAAAGACCTCGTCAGTCGTATAAAGGTCAAGCCATACTTAAAACCTTTTTAAACTTTACTAATCTGGCGTGTGATTGTTTGCAAACGTTATACTCTGTCCATTAGGTTAACCGTTTTTTGACAGCTGTCTTAGAACGTACGTATTTCAGATTACGTAAAAGTCAACTTTAAAATGCGTAATAAAATAAATATATAAACCGCCTTATCTTATTGAATTATCTTATTTATGGCTTCTTACAGACATTATAATACCGTACGTGTATCAATCAATATATTGTGTGTTGCTGCAATCACTAGTTCCATCTGTCAAAAAACGGTTTACCTAATGGACAGGGTATAGGCTTCGTCTCGTGCTGATGGTTGAAAGGCATCACGAGGATAATATATTATGTAAATGCAAGATTGACAGCATAATAATAATGGATGTTGAACGCTTATTGTTAAATTATAAATTACGTATTTGTTTATAATAGGTAGAGTATCTCAGGAATAACATAATTTTCTTTAGATACGAAAGGCGAACGTCTCATACTTTGTAAAGACATATCTACTTTGCTCCATTATGTTCTAACGCTTGCAAGACTGCATTTCCTCTAGAAAGATTCTCATAATCTACGTTCGTCAAAAGATGCAGAACGATATTTGCAGCTCCGCTTCGTAATGGTTTTTCACATTTACACCACGTAGGTATATCATTCTATACATATACTAACATTGCTAAAACATTATCTAGATAGTGAATACAGACGAATTTTACGTGGAAAATGTCAATTAAAAGTTATCCAGACTACCTACAACTTTTTAGGCACTCGTGCTGTGTGAGTTATCCTAGCAAAATATTGTCCGTAAAAGCGGGAAGGGTAAAATTTGAAGTGAAGTAGGTTCCGGAATCCAGAAATATTTCAAGCGCATACTACTCCCAACATTCATATTTGACCATGGCCTGCAGAACAACATTTTGCTTTATGCGGATGAAACTACACTGGGCTGCAAAACTAAGTATCACACTTTTAAAATGTGAATAGCTTTTTAAGTACACAAGATATACTTTCGAAATAAAAAGAACTCGAAAAAGAGTTTAATTTTGTATATAAAAAGTTTATAGTCGAGATCCTTCTTTTAAGAAATGGCTGAAAAAAGCTTTAAAACAAAAATAATCCTTTTCGAATTACAATTTTACCATTCATTTTTTTGTTTCTGTTTTTGTTTTCAAATTTTGTCTTGATCGATGAGTCTTGTTACAAAAGCTGAGTTAGACAACAGCACAAAAATTGTATTTATCATGCCTCTTTCACCTGAAGAATGTGCTACTATCATGACTTTTCTGGAACTAGGCATCAGTATGCGTCGTACTGCAAGAATGGTGAGTGTGACGTTACGAACGGTCCAGAAGGTGAAGTGAAGGTACAAAGAGACTGGAAACCATCTGAGGAGACCTTGTAATGGCAAATCCAGGTGTACTAGTGCCCGATAAGTATTAGTAGAAGTAGTTATATTGTAGAAGTAGTAGTTATATTGTTTCCACTGCGTTGAGAAATCATCACCTTAATGCAGTTGAAGTCCAGCAACAGTTCTTCAGACCCGAAGGGACTACATTAGTGACAGTACAGTGAGAAGAAGACTTGCTGAAACAAATCTGAAACCCCGACCAGCGAGACAAACCCCAAGCTCCCAAACTCGAGAGAGAGCATCGAGTAGCGAGACTGCGATACGCCTGTGAACACATACAGTGGGATGAAGAAGAGTGGTCAAGAATTTTGTTCACAGATGAGTCTCGATTCTCACTTTACGCTTCTGATCGAAGGCGAAGTGTCTACAGGCGGCCTGGTGAGCGATACTTCAAGACTGTTTTTCAGAAAGAGTCCAGTACGGTGGAGGCAGTGTACATGTATGGGCTGGCATATCTTCAGAAGGTCGCACAGAGTTAGTGGCCATAGAACAAAGCACTCTGACTGGGGAAAGATAATGCCCAATAAATTCACAACGAGGATGCAGGGCCGTATTTAGCAAATATGGGTGATGGATCGATGCTGATACATGATAATGCCCGGCCACACACGGCGCAGGTCGTGCAAGAGTATATTCAGGAGGTTGGTATCAGCGTGATGGCTTGGCCATCAAGAAGTCCTGAACTCAACCCGATTGAGCACGCCTGGGCTGAGCTAGGGAGGCTAGTCATTAGCCGCAGACCACTATCTACCACCCTCAGGGCACTAAAACAGACCCTGATTGAAGAATGGGAGAATATTTCCCAACATTGGCTCCGAAACCTCGTATTCAGTATGCCAAACCGGCTCGAAGCTGTAGTCAAAGCCCGAGGAGGCAATACCAGTTATTAAAAATTAAATAATTAATACTTATAAATGTTAATTGAGTTTTTTGACACTAAGTTAAAAATGGCTAGTTTTAATGGATTTTTTTATTGTTTTATCTTTGTTTTAAGTTTAAAATGTTACTAATGAGAAATCACCACCTTAATGCAGTTGAAGTCCAGCAACAGCTTCTTCAGACCCGAAGGGACTACATTAGTGACAGTACAGTGAGAAGAAGACTTGCTGAAACAAATCTGAAACCCCGACCAGCGGCCCCAAACTCGAGAGAGAGCATCGAGTAGCAAGACTGCGATACGCCTGTGAACACATACAGTGGGATGAAGAAGAGTGGTCAAAAATTTTGTTCACATAATAAAATAAAATAAGAATAAATAATAAAAATAAGAATATATAATAAAATCAGAATTTTGTTTACTAGTTTCAAAGAAAGCTGATGAAATTATCTATAAAACGTTTTTTTTTTAAATCTCTACTATAGTAGAGATTTAAAATAAAAAAATAAAAAACGTTTCAATTTTTTCTAAACTATAGTTTAGAAAAAATTGAAATTTTAAAAGTGTAGTACTTAGTTTTGAAGGCCAGTGTAGAATAGGTAGGTATGGCCTGTTCCAAAAGTATCTGATGAAAATGTAAACAAATTGAGGAGTTTGTGGCTAAGTACCAGGGGCTTGTGGTTAAGTAATAACAGCCGCACGGGTCGATCGATCAGGTTAATCTACGCTTACCGCGGTTGGTCCGTGGATGGGTGACCATCTTCACATACCAAGACCCCTCCGAGCCTCGGAAAGCACGTTAAGCCGTTGGTCCCGGCTGTTATTCGCGGATCTTTGAGAGTCGTTACGGGTCGTCAGTAGCTAAAAGTCTGACAACCAGTCATACCAAGGGGTATCGTTTTACCCAATACCCACTGGGTTGTGGAGGTCTATTGGCAGTCGCTCCATGTAAAATTCTGGTATTTAGCTGCATCCGGTTAGACTCGAAGCTGACCCCAACTTAGTTGGGAAAAAGCTAGGCAGATGAAAATATAAACAAATGGATCAGAAAACGTATCCAGGATGCCTATTTGTAGTGCCACTTAGGTACAAATCAAGTGCTTTGATTTGATAATTAAACCGGAAATTCTAATTCTAAATCAACTTAAAGATTTTTTTTAAATTACAATTATTATTTGAATAATAATGCTATTGAAACAATAATAGTTGGTAAAAGCAGTGAGAAATAAAGTTGAAAGTTTCTAAATAGACGAGTATGTAGATGAATGTGTTACTAAACCCCTTTAGTGAGCAATTGCCTAAGAAATTAACCTGAACGAGATACTTTTGGAACAAATTATCCCTTAAAATGCAATCACATTTCATGCACAATCGTGCATGAAATGTGATCAAGTGTCAGTGAGTGACTTCAAATATACTTTTAACCTTAGAGGTTTAACAAGAAGAGTGCAAAGGTATTCTCGAGTTCATTCACCCGTGATTGGGTCCCGAAAGAAATTCTTAGGAAACATTTTGGAAAAATCACTTCCGCAGCGCTCCTTAGTAACTTTTGTTTTCTTATGTGTCTTGTAAGCGAACTGCCGATCGATTCTGTGAAAATCTCACCGTGAAAACTTGGGCGAAGTGAGCGTGGAGTGAGCTGTCATTCCCAGCCAATGTTAGGGATTGACACTATTGACAGCTCACTCTAAGCTCACTTCACCTAAATTTTCACGGTGAGATGGTTACAGAATCGCACTGCTGGTCCTTTTTTCTATAGTTAAAATTAACAAAAGTTCAGTGGTAAAGGATTCTGGCACGGATTAGTGAAAACATTTCAGTGTTACCCATGTGTAACAAGCTCACTGTTCTACTAAGATGCTAGGCACATCAAACGTGGTTGTGCATCGCGACGAAGGAAAGGACGCCTCGTGTTCCACTAAGCTAAACTGATGTAATGATGTACCTACTTACCTATGTACCGGTGCCTTTGTGAAGAGACTAGGTACGAGATAATAGGGAGACCGTGTGTTCATTGTATTACGTCTCAGAGTAACAGGCTAGGATTTGTAGAACATTACATTAAACGGGAAGTCGCCTTTACAAATAAAGGCGACTAAAGGCGAATAAAGGTGACACACATTTACTTTCGCTCAAGTAGATTTGTCTACTTGAGCGAAAGTAAATGTGTGTCGGCTTTTCACTTAACTTTGTCGTGTTATTACGTACTGAAATTCTAGTATACTTAATCGCGAGTTATAATTTTGTATTGATTCTTTTGTATAACTGAGCTATCCCCTGATTCTGAAAATCATTTATAGGTAAATCAGCGGATCCATATTAAAATTTATTTCGTTGCAATGTGAACACGAAATGGTTAATCGAAAATCATTCATGATGATGGCCACTCGGGACAATGTATGAGTTAATGGCTTTCCCTCCACAATACTCTTCCCCCTTTTGAATCCAATGAATAATTAGTAACCATAAAGGTTTGCGGAACATTTGGGCACAATCAATCAACCTGCGTTCCTACCCAATATGCGATTTAATGGAGTCGGTTTCAAGAACAATGGAAAAGTTGGTTCAAATAATCTTCATAGGATTATTATTTCAACCAATTTTTAACATACATTATTTTATGTGAATGAAAGAGTTGAACAGGCAGACGATTTTGAAAATAAATTACATGGATTGGTTTATTCAAGGCTTATCATTTTCAGCGGTAAGTATAAATTGTTTTATCTTGCGCTTTTACGTGTGCACATACATTGTGAAACCGCCTACGTCAACAGAACAGCGGTACCTATGTAAAGTATGAGTGCTTTTTGTTAAACGCTATTCCGCCATGGGAAGTACCTAAATGTTTGTACCAAACGGTTTCTAAATTAAATACGTCAGCCTCGTCACATTTACAGTAGAGTGAATTACTCTGATACATTCAGCCTTATTTATATAAATCTCGCTAATCACTCATTGGCTTAACTGTTTAGCTTACCATTTATTTAGCTCTTAATCAATGCTTAACTTTTCTTTATTCATAAACGCTAGTTAGCAGGTGATTAGTAGCGAAACGAAATAGTGGTGAAATTGTGCGTTCGGCACAGATTATAATCAAAATAGTTGACTAAAAAAAGGAATGTTTAGAATAAAGTTGTCAAAACTACGATTTTTTTATTGTCGTGTCTTTGGCAGATAAAAGTCAGTTTCAGCGGATAATTTGAATATGAATAAAATCATGTATTATTTTTAAATCACTGTGTTTGCGATGGTAGCAATGAAAATAATAAGCTCCAATAATTGGAGTAAACAGGAAAAGGTATTTATCTCTGAATTGATACCTACTTACTTAATATAAACTGACCAAATTAGTGTTAAAGTAATAGCCGATAATAGCTATGTATTTTCATGCCCTTTATACTTGTTAACATGAATTTACTCTTTTAGATACCTATGTATCTAGGGCGTTTTTGCAAAATGTGTGAATTGAGTGATCCACACTTTGGGCAATAACTGAAGACCCTTGAGAGTGACATTTTTTTTACTTTGGGCTATGAGTTTTGACTATTTTTGACTAAATGTACAATCACATTTTGTCACGAATTAAAAAAAGATCACTCAATCCAAATGCACATTCTTATCAGTGCTCCGGTGGTGTTTAATTTTGACAGCTACTAATCAATTGCTTAGCATCCTCTAGCGCTAAATAGTTAATAGGAATAAGAATTTTGCTATTCAGTTGCTTAGCAATTGATTAAAGTTTTATAAATAAGACTGATTGTGTTTAACCGATTGGATATAATGTCACTGTCACTCGATGGCTTTATTAAATTTTGATAAAAAGAATATAAATTAATGAAGAATGTAAATGAAAGAACCTGCTGACTGTTCTTTCAGGGCAGTACTATACCTACCTATATTAGCCCAGGATCGCACGGGCGCGTTTTTCCCGCGGCGATTGTTTTTTTCACGCACTGGAATTTCAACGCACTGCTTAGCGCCAAGAGCTGAAAATCCAACTGTGTGTTTTTGACTCGCTGGGAAGCACTCTGGTAGATTCTCAATGCTCGGCCCAACACCCAGAGTTGAAAATCCAGTACGCGATAAAATCCTGCCGCGATACTTTTACATCCTACTTGTACTAGAAATATAATTATTCTTTATTTATTTACTAGTTGCACCCGTGGTTTCACCCGCATAAGTTTCGATCCCGTGGGAATATTGGGAATAAAAGTATCTTATGTGTTAATCCTGATTATAAAGTATTTGTGTGCCAAATTTCATCCAAATCTGTTCAGTAGATTTTGCGTGAAAGAGGAACAAACATCCATTCATACAAACTGTTACTTATAATATTTGTAGGATTACAATAGGGAAAACAAACAGTAGTATAGTATAGGTTAGGTACATTATTTTCTTACCAATATTCCAGTTCTAACTTTCTTTTAATGAGCAGAAAAATATCCCTCTACTTATGCTTTAAGCTGATAATATAATTATTCGACAATTTCGACACATACATAGCTAGGTCATCATCTGCCTAGCCTTTTCCCAACTATGTTGGGGTCGGCTTCCAGTCTAACCGAACGCAGCTGAATACCAGTATTTTAAATAGAATGACTCCCTACCTGACTTTCACAACCCAGGTACTGGGTATTACGATACCCCTTGGTAAGACTGGTTGTCAGACTTTCGGGCTAATGACGACCCGTAACGACTGTCAAAGATCCGCGAATGACAGCCAGGATAAACAGCTTAACGTGCTTTCTGAGACACGAAGGGATTTTAATATGTGTAGATGGTCATCATCCACGGACCAACCGCGGCAAGCGTGGCTTAACCTACTCGATCGACCCGTGCGGCTGTTATTACTTAGCCACAAGACCGTCACATAGATTATTATCATCATAAAATTATCAAACAACGGTGTATTTCCTTTTTCAACTACCTACTTAATCTGATAAGCACTAAGTAACAACTACATATTTACTAAAACAATTTTCTAACCCCATATTTGCTACAAGTATCATACAAATTAGCGTCATGTCACGAGTTACTTACTTGAAATGGTACAGCGAATAATCCTATGACTATATCGGCTAAAGCTAAATTGGCGATGTAGCAGTTAGTGACGCTCTGCATTCTCCTCGACGTGGCCACGACCCACATCACAAGGAAGTTGCCAACCACGGCCAGCACCGATATCGAGCCGTACAAAAATGACAGCAACACTATCATACCGGTTGGCACGTCATACAACGTTTCTGTAACAAATACGTTATCATTAAATCTTTTGTATGTGACCTTTTCATGGGTAATTGAATCATCTAGCATTGGATTGAAGGTAAATGAAAGCTAGCTGATGTAGGTAGATCTGATAGGTAAAGAAATATGACTATTGTGTCTGTAATAACATCATTTGTGATCAAATGAGCCGCCAAAATATAATTACAATAAATATATTTCTCATTGTAAAATGTTTTCTCGGAATCCAGGCTTTGATTTCTTTATTATCTGAAAACAAATTTTCTTTCCGTTTACTTTGTAAACGCTCAAGCTTCAACGTTTTCAAAAGATAGTCTTAATTGGAATTACTAAACATCAAAGACGAGACAAAATCATAGACAATTAGGCATCATTTATATTTATAATTCAATGAAATCATCAAATATATTATAAATCAATACCGACAACAGCCTGTAAGCTGGTTAAGTTTAGAAGACATTACAATAACAAATGAGAAATTCATGAAGTGGCCCTTTGACGGCTATTTCGCGAATAATTTTATAAAAGGCAATTGTGCGAAAGTTGTATTAAAACTTGACCTCTTTTTCTATGATGTGAACGACTGGTACGAGCACACCAAGGACAAAGTGTCACCTATCTATTACAAAACAAAGAGATAGAGTAGAGATTCAATCGGGAATCAATATGGGACGGTTGACGCCTGATCACGCCTGATTTATCTACCGGGCTCCCGAAATTTATAGCCACGACGATAAACGAGAAAAAACAATCATGGACTCTGTGCTTGTAGATAACATTCAGGTACGTACCGAAGGTGTCATTCGTTCCATTGTGTACTATGTACTCGTCAATGGAACTGTTCCTTGACCAGTCCGCATCGTCATCTTGTGATGAATTTGTTGTACTGTAACAAAAACAAAACACGTTATAGCAAAAGAAACACTGTTTATTCATGTGAGCATTTATTAAAGTAATACTAATTAAATTAAATGACACTGAACAATTATCTATTCATAGAAACGGATTGTAATCCTTATAACAATGAGACCCTTATAGCGCTGTCAAGTCCTCGAAACGTGGGAAAATTAACAGTATCAGATAATGAACAGAAGCGAGAAATGACAATCCTTAAAATCGCTTTTACTTTAATATGCTGGCACTCAACGTTACATGTACGTATAATAGGTAATAAACGTACCTATATAATAGCGAATTCATTAAGGGAATTGAAGATTTTTATATGAAGCCTGGCTGGCATACCTACTGTCGCGCCAGATTGTTTTTTTTTTTCAAAATGGCGGCCTAACATGTATCCTATATAAATCGATAGCTGACATGACATCAATGCAAACAGAAAACATACTAAGACGAAACCCCGTAAAGTGTCACGTTTCCGAGATATTAACGTTCAAAGTTGATCACGTGACATCCATATTTTTTTGATCTTGCATACATAGTGTTGCTTAGATGTTTTTACGGGGTTTGGTCTTTTCTGGACAGGTAGGTATGCCAAGGACCTTTAAATCCCTTTTCTTCCACGGCCAACTTTTTTTTTTGGGTGGGAAGTCATCAAATGACCTCTCCCGCTCTGGGCTGAGCGGAAGGGCGTGTCAGACTTTTACTGACTAAAACCCACCCGTGTTCCTTCAGTTGCCTGTGCCAGGGGCCACGGTATCTCTTTCGAACAACCCGCAGCCCCGGCGGCATCGGCCCTAGCGGACCCCGTCAGTTCGTGCTGACATCCTTTCCGGGTCCTTCTTCCGGATCCTTGGTCCTTACCGGGCGGCGAGCTGCCCATAACTCGCCGCCCGCGAGCCCGCGCCTATGGTGGCCGGGAGTCGGCTGTTGACTCCCGTCCAGGGCGTCTCCTGCGGCGGCTAGGCGCGCGAGGGTGCAGAGATTGCCTCTCCCTCACGCGTTCCGCCTCCTCCTTCGCGAGCATTACTGCTTCGCAGAAGGAGGTGACGGCCTCCCATTCACTCTCGCTCCATACCAAGGCCTGGACGAGGGCCGGACGCGAGAGGTCGCCGCCGCCGATCGCCGCCGCCGATCGCCGCCACGAGGACACGGCGGGGCCCCGCCCAAGCCGGGCAGACCTCCACCGTATGCTCCACCGGTGCTCCACGGTGACACCCTGGCATTTCCTCCCGCTTTATCCTGAACAGGAACCTCCCGAAACAACCGTGTCCGGTGAGGACCTGCGTCAGGCGGAAGGTGAGGGCACCGTGGCGCCTCTCTAGCCACTCCTCAAAGAGGGTACTTATCGCCGCAATTGTGGCGTGCCCAGCGCTGGGTTGCGACAATCGCACTCTCCATGCCGCTATGAGATCCCGCCGGAGCTCTGTCCACTGTGCCGCGATTTCTAGCGGCAGCGGAGTAACGCCCCGGCGTTTTGCCTCCTCTCGCCACTCCCATATGTGAGCGAGGACTTTGGCCTCCAGATCCCATGGCGGCAATCCGGCAAGGAGGCTCGCCGCCTCAGCGGAGACCGTGCGGTATCCTCGGATCAGCCGGACAGCCATGACCCTTTGGGACGCGTTCAACCGGCGGGCTGGTCGCCGCCTCAGGGAACGCGCCCATACCGGTGCCCCGTAAAGGGCCATGGACCGCACGACTTCTTCCACGGCCTCAGATGATTATTTTCGCTACGAGTTCAAAGTAGGTACCGTACTTTAGTTTTTTACATTTTAAGCAAAAAAACGAAGTTGAGAGCGTACCTGCTAATGTTAGATATTTTTCGTCTAATTTACATTCCGGATACACGATTTATTTAGCAGTTTCATATTAAACTCAAGCAGATTTATTACATGACGTCAAAACTTTTCTAATACAAAGCACTGAAATATTAGCACAAATGATTTTAAAGTTGTTTCGTAACAAAATGGGCCAGGCTAGAGAGTAATAAATCTTTCCTTTTGTAACTGTTTACATTTTGTGGCTTGGCTAAAAAGTTATTGCTTCACAGATGCTACTGCCTAGCCTTTTCCCAACTATGTTTTGGTCGGCTTCCAGTTTAACTGGATGCAGCTGAATATTTTACACGGAGCAACTGCTTATCTGACCTCTACAACCCAATTACTGGGTAATACGATACTCCTTGGTAAGACTGGTTGTCAGACTTTCGGGATTCTGACTACACGTAACGACAGTCAAAAATCCATGAATGACAGCCGGGAGCAACAGAATAACGTGCTTTCCGAAGCACAGAAGGTCTCTGTATGTAGAGGGTCACCCATCCACGGAGCAACCGCGGTACGCGTAGCTTAACCTGATCGATCGAATCGTGCAACTGTTATTACTTAGCTACGGGCCCCTCAAAGTGCTAAGTATCAACTTATAATGGTAGCAGATTCACGCTACAAACTGCGACTTCTGGATCGCTATACCGATAAGTATGGCCGTGAATTAATTAAATAAAGGTTAGGTAATAACATTCACCGGCATTCACTGCGGGCGGAGAGCAATGGGTAGCTCTCCGTCCGATCAGGACCAGGCCCGTGCCGGACGGCGTGTATGTGTTCCACGCGCGCCTCAAAGAGATGTCAGCGTAGTTGACGGGGCCCGACAGGGCCGAAGCCGGGGTAGCGGGATTGTCCGAAAGGGTTACCGCTGCCCTGGTACGTAAAGGGCTAAGGAAGGAACACGGGTGGGTTTTAGTCAGTAAGAGTCTGACACTCCCTTCTGCTCCACCCAGAGCGGGAGGAGTCATTTGATGATTTCCCATCCACAAAAAAAAAAAAAAAAAAAAAGGTAATAACATTCACTGCTCACTTATTCATCACTCTACTAAAATTGAAAGTACAGCCGGTCGATTCTGTAAAAATCTCACCGTGAAAACTCAAGTGAAGTGAGCTTGATGTGAGTTGTCAGTAGTCAATCCCTAGCATTATTTGGAATGACACCTCACGCCACGCTCACTTCACCTAAGTTTTCACGGTGAGATGGTTACAGAATCGCACTGCAGAACTTCACATAAACAAACAAAACACACATTAACGATATATTTTAGACGCGTTTGTTATTCAAAGCAGCGCAGTGGTGGTCCAGCGGCTAACGGCCGCGACTTACGAGATCGTAGTTCAAACCCAAGCAAGTACTTTACTTTGTGTAAATTATTTCGGTGAAGCAAAACATTGTTAGGAAAACGGAATGTCTTAGAACCAAAAAATCGAAGACATGTGACATCTACCAACCCGCGCTGGGCCCGCGTGATGGATTATGGCCCAATCCCTCTCACAGAGAGGGGGCGTGTGTCCCAGCAGTGGGAGTATCATAGGCTGATTATGCTTGTTATTAAAAGTGAGGAGGCCTGTCTGCTTATGCTTATGCTTGTTATTAAAAGTGAGGAGTCTGAGGCCATGAAAAAGATAGAGATGCCTCACAAAGGCATTCCATAATAGAACATTTAAACGTATACCAAACAAGAGAATTCGCAATCGCTCAATGGGATGCCATATTAGGAAATGTGGGTCAAGCTGAAAATGTATCTATACAAACTTTACGTTTAATATCTGTTCCGCTTTTACAGCATGGTGGCGACAATTGACTATCTCTCAAGATTAATGCGTTAACGTTGTCTGGATATGAAAATGAGTGATGATGGCCATGCTTTAGTAGGGAAACATGGACGGCCATACGATATTGGGTAGGTAAGTCTGAGCTCTCGCTCGACGGAACAATCAATTTTATTAACTTTCAAAGATGATGTAGGGATCAGTCTTTATCACGTACGTCCTTTAGATTGCCTGTTTTAAATATGTGACGGGCATTTTCTTTTATTGTATTGTATTCTGTCCGTTTCTCGTGTCTTTGTTCGCATAAACTTTTACCTCGCCCCTGGGGGTGAAGTTTAGAAAAATCTTTTGCTAGAGGATGTCTACGTTGTCTAAGAAACCTAAAATATACACACATCAACACCGTCTAGGGATATTTTGTATAAAGTTCTTAAACTCAAAAAATACTGGCCAGTTTTAAATTCTTTTGAAGAAAGCTTATTTTGTAAACCTTTTTGAACGATTCTAAATATGAATTTGAAAAAATAAATTACAAACAAAAGATTTACGCGGCATAATGGTAGCGAAGTCCGAAGGCTTCATTTACCTACAGTAGTTTTTGGCTATTTTTTTGTGTCAAATTTAAGTTTTATAACAAGTTATCGGTTAATTTCGAATTAATGTTATTGTGTGCATCATGCAGCGGCGCCATTTAACGAGAGAGGAAATGTTAAGGGCAGTAGGCATGCTCCAAGCTGGGGCTACTCAACGGGGTATTGCTGAGGAGATTGGAACAAGACAAAACGTGATATCAAGGTTATGGTCACGTTATCGTGCTACTGATGATGTGGCTGAAAGACACCCAGGCGGGAAGCGCATAACCACTCAACGACAAGACCGATTTTTGCAAGTTGCCGCGAGAAGACAACCAAATGTTACGGCCATGCAGTTGGTTCAGAGGCTCCAGTCAGAGCACCAGTTGCTTGTGAGTGATCAAACTGTAAGGAGAAGGCTGCATGAAGCTAACCTTCATGCTCGCTGACCGCTTCGTACTCCAGCACTACGCCGAGGAAATCGTGGACGACGACTAGAGTGGGCTCGTGAACATTTGCTCTGGGAAGATAACCAGTGGTCTGTAGTGCTGTTCACCGATGAGTCCCGGTTCGGTTTCCATCCCGATACACGTCGAGTACGTGTTTGGCGAGTTCCTGGTCGTGAGAGCCGTCTGCAACATCCTCAGGAAGTCCATTCATACCACGGCGGGACAATTATGGTTTGGGCGGGAATTCGTGTTGGTGGAAGAACAGACCTCGTTTCGATCAGAAACACCATGACGGCTGAAAAATACCGTAACGAGGTGCTAGTACCAATAATCTACCCCCATCGACTACAAATAGGCCAAGAATTCACGCTCATACACGATAACGCCCGTCCGCACACAGCGAGAGTGGTGACGAGCTGGTTGCAGGAGCACGACGTATCGGTCTTAGGCTGGCCCGCTCAATCGCCTGACCTAAACCCATAGAACACGCGTGGGACATGCTCCAAAGAAGGGCTTTGAGGAATTTCCCTGCAAACATTGCGACGGAAGAGCAACTTTTTTTGCATCTTAACCGGACCTGGGACAATATACCGCAGCAAGACTTGGGTAACTTAAACCAAAGCATGAAAAACCGTTGCAGGACCGTTATTAACGTCATGGGGTGTTTTACTGACTACTGATTTTTCACATAACTGTTAAAAACAGATTAATTATTCCTTATTATTCACTTTTTCTTGAGAAACACATTCATTGTTAGTTTTACCATTATTTCACGTTTTTTCTTTAATTGAATAAAAATTTGATTACGCAAAAAATATAGTTTTCTTTTATTCTGGAGTGTAGTCTGATAAATGGGCCTTATAAAAATATATGCATGCTGTATGTTATTTTTAATAAATTTTGAGTAAATTGAGTAAATCCAAAATATCCCTAGACAGTGTTGATGTGTGTATTTGTGCGTATGTTTTATTGTTCCCAAGATGACGCGATGAATGAGATATCAGTATTTCATTATTATTTGGGAAATAAGAATATTTATAAATCTTATTTCAGTAGCAATAAGGGGAAAGAAAACAAATTAAGAAAATATTTTTTTTACCTTACCATGCAAAGGCATTTAATTTCGAGTCAATCAAGCTGGTGACAGCGCCAGGCTTATCTTATACTGGGTCATGCCCAGCATGACAAATTATACTGTCTGTCATTCAAAGAACCTTTAACTACACACATCAAAGGGTCTAGGGATCAAGTACGTTTTAGAGTATCGCCGCAATTGAGGATTATTATTTTAACTTTTTTGGATCGTTATTGATTATTTTTAGTTAATATCAATATTTGAATAAAGAATTTTCTTTAAAGGAGGTATTTTTTTTGTTTGGTGAATAGGCCCACGAAAAGTTTGACGTCTACTAATGAACCGCATGTTGATTTGTTCCTTATGATTTCTAGATTACAGTGGTAGTAATAATTATTCTTCGTCTAACGAGAATACTGAGAACTACGATCATAACCTAAAAAATCACTAAACATGCTATTGTTTAGTGAGTAGGTTAGCCTAGTCTGTATTATAATGTAGTATAATAGTGGTTCTGCTCAGTAACAAATAGTAATGATATAGGGTGTTTTAAACGATTCATGAAATAAAAAATCACATATTTAGCAAAGCATTTTCATTACTATAAGTATTTATCAATTTCGACGTCAAGCTACTTAGAAGTAGATAGTATTTCATCTAAAAAAGACACAGCTCGCTCAACCACTCATCTTGATACCGTGTCTTAGATAAAAATACTTAAATACCGCACGCTCAACATTACATGTGCTCAGCAGCTAACTGTACCAACGACTGCCCTCCAAACAACTTACTGCTTACTGCTGGATACTTGCAACAAAATTCAGCAAGAGTAGCTCTAATTTTAGAAATTTATGTTCTAGGTACCTAAATGCACCTAAAACAATAGATTTTTGTTAGAAAATAAGTGTAATATGACTAATATTGTTATTGTTTTCTTTGGTGTGCTGTAATCCACTGCAAAATAATGTTCTTTTCCGCAGTAAACGGGCGTACTATGCGTGTGTTGTGCAGATCGACATGGACTGTAAATATTCCTGTACCTATCCAAATCTCCATAATGAATCATTTTTTTTTTTTTAAGTGTTGCCTTACACTAGGAATTTCTTCTGTATCGTGGGTGCGTTTATAAACATTTAAACTCACATACACAAACAGCCAGACCCGGCAACTACTTG
Source organism: Apamea epomidion (assembly GCA_947507525.1). NCBI lineage: Eukaryota > Metazoa > Arthropoda > Insecta > Lepidoptera > Noctuidae > Apamea > Apamea epomidion. The sequence goes on along the minus strand of OX382228.1, from coordinate 10,455,720 downwards.
TAGGCCATACAAATATTTGTTCCGTGCGGGAATCGAACCCGCGACGAGCAGCGCAGCAGTCAATCGCATAACCACTGCGCCAAACGTGCCGTCAGATTACTTCTTGCATCATCAATACGCACTTTCTCAAACTGCATCCAGATGTTTTAACTAAAACAAGCAAAAACTCCATGCGTACCTACACAAGTAACCACACATCTGCAGCAGTCTCGGACAATGTCTTCGCACATTGCGTGGAAATCTTACTGAACAATGAAAACGACATCCTTCTGGTGTAAATGCTATACCATCTTAAAAATTAGTACCTATTCATTATAATCCTTCAATTTACACACAGGAAAACAGAAATATCAATTTCATGCATTTTGAAAGAAACTGAAAAAATATAATGAATGAAGTGTTGTTGTCCCTTGACATTTGTCTTTCTGACAGTGTCAGATAGTGATGCGAAGAAATAAAATAAAGGCTGGAATCTATTTTCTCTCGAGGTGCCACTTGATATAGCCGCGATTAGATAATATCACCAATACTGCCACACTAGTTATAGTGTCATTCTTTATTGTATAATTCAATACAAAGGTAGTTAATAAACCAGGAAATAGATATATTTCCTGTAATAAACCGTCAAAATACTGTGATGTATAGAGTCACAGAATTTTAATTCGAGTAAAAACTCATATTCTGTGGGTTAGTGCTGTCAGTTGATCACGTGTAATTTGGCATTAAAATCATCATCGTATCTTCATTGATTAATTATTTATCAGATTGATAGTGGAATGTGAGTAGGAAAAGGCGCTCAGGCAAAGTCGAACAGGGCCAATCTTAGCAGAATGTCACTGACTTAAACCTCAATTTACCCAAATTTAATGGTTGCTTGTATTTTGGATCTTGCTATTATTATTTTTTTAAGGTTTTTTTGTATGCGTTTCAAATTTGCGACACTGCTGGGATCTTCCTTTTCGAAATTACATAATCGCGACAATCGAGTGTCTGAACGTTAATGACTGAGTAACATCACTACTGCAGTCAAACTGACAAACAACGCAAAGCTACAACCCGTTTCACGTTGATTTTTAAACCACTCTAGGCTAGAGTAAGCAATCTTAAAAATGGGATTAAACACAGGAGGGCCTGCTGCAGCGTCAATGGTACATTTTTTACTTAATGAAACAGATTCGGTTACCATCTCGAATTGTAATTTATTTATCCATTTACAAGATAACACTAAAATAACAAAATTATATCCTAAATTAACTAAAACTATTTACAAACTATATAGTGTCAAAAAATTCATCCACATCGCTGTCGACTGGTAATGTACCCAAGACACTGGCGGCATTGCCACGTTGTATGGCAATGCTTAGCCTCTGGCCAAGGTAAAAGCCAGCCCTTGGGCCATGGGAAGTATCAACCAGTCTTTTCGAAATTCCCTTAAAAAGACCATGAGCACTCGGACCCCACGGTCCGAGGGTTTCAACTCCAAACGGCTCGAAAATATATTTATTAATAAGGTTATTATATTTACGCCGCTTGAGGTTTTCCGCAGCCGCAGCAGCAGCACCAGCGCAGCACGCCGACCCTGGAAGATGGGATGCCGCAAGAGTATCGACACAAGTTGCATCCCACACTAAAGGCCTACCCACCTTCCATGGAAATAAAGACATGCCGTTCGGTCTCTTACCATCGTCGCGTGTCAAACCATTGGGTTCTAATACAGCTGGAACGCCGACGGAGACAAGAGCTCGTCATATGATGTCGTTAATGTTTGCGTGCCGCGCTAAGCGACCCGCACTTCGGCTGCAAGACAGGCTGTGGTGTCCGAGGCTGTTGACAATTTCGCCACAGTGACAGCGATGGGGAGAACAACACGGTGCTCCTAGTCATAAGGAAGCAGCGAGGCGGAAATTATTGTCGTCGAACAAAATGCCATGTTCGACGACGGTAGTGCATGAAGCCACAGACCCGACACCCATTTACCCACAGCCAGCAGGTGCGCACGCTCCGCAGTAGTAACAGACGTGTTAAGTAAATTATCCTGAACTACTCTGCAGAGCGGCTCATCCCACTGTCTCTGGGAAAATGGATTATTGGGTAGAACTGAGTTCGGGCAAGCGAGTCTCCAGACATCCATAGCCTCGGTGAAGCAGGGCACATCAAAATTAATCAGTGTGGAGGCTAGGATTTTCGTGATTAATTTCTCAGTGCCGTGGACCGAGGATATAAAAGCCGGTAAATTGTAATTAGGTATACATTTTGTTTTATTTTCTTAAAATTGTTAAAAACGCTTCAATACATGCATTTATGACATTGACGACCATATCTGGAATTGAATCAATTGAGTGCTTTATCAAAACATTTTCTTTTTATTACGATTTCGTGATTCCGATTAGACTTTATTGAAAACATCGACCATTTTAAATTATAAATTGGTTACGTTTTTTTAAGTATAATACTATTAATAGGCGTTACAAGAGAGTGGGTCCAAAAAAGTTATCTACTTTTGATTAAAAATAGAAAATCAACTGTCAATCAGGATTCCTATAAAAGTGTGTAATAGCGTTTTTACAAAATCATTACAAGTTCTGCACCGGAACTGAAAAAATTGCATTGATATGGAGCGACGACATCATTTAACACGAGAAGAGATGATGAGAGCCGTCATCGTCGTTGTGTTTGCTTTTCCGATTAATCTCGTTTCGGTATGAGGCCGAATACAAGACGTACTCGAGTTTGGAAGACCTCTGGACGTCAAGAACGTTTGAAATTTTGTCAGGAAGTTATTCATATGGAGGGGGAACAATAATTGTTAGGGCCGGTATTTGGATCGGTGGAAGAACCGATCTCATTTGGATCAGGGGCAACCTCAATGTTCAGATTTATGCGGAGAGGATTGTTTCAGACGTGATCATCCCTTTGCGAAGTCGGCTGGGTGATTCGTTTCGACTAATGCACGACAATGTACGTCCACACATGGCTAGAGTCGTAATACGCTTGCCGATGCTCGTATCAACGTTCTGCCGTAGCCTGCTCAATCGCTAGACCTCAACCCAATTGAGGACGCATGGGATATGCTCCAAAGAAGAGGTCTGCCGAGTATGGACGCCGTGCATACCCCACAACAACTTTTTGACTTGTTAGAAAGAACGTGGGCGGCCATTCCTCAAAGTCATTTTGATGAACTGATTTTAAGCATGCCAAATCGTTGTGATGGTGTGATTCGTGTCAATGGTGGAAACACAGATTATTATTTTTTTCATCTTTACAGTAAAAATTTAAAAAATTCTCATTTTTGCCATTTAATTGACGACATTAACTTAGGTTAATTTCCCACAGTTTGCAAAAATTGCATTTTTTAATTTTTGTTTACAAAATATAGGGATAATTTGTTTACTTAAACAAACATAGGAATTCAAATAAGAAGCCAGTCTGGAAGAGTAGATTTGGAAAATATTAATTGGATAATTTTTATAGTTAAAAATGTACTTGATCCCTAGACACTTTTGATGTGTGTATATGTAAAAATAAACTTTAATTAACTACACTTTACAGCGCTGAAAAAACAAAACATGAAAAGAAATAAGCAAAGAAATTGTTTATCAATGTCAGATCAGTTGCATCAAAAAAGATTTTCATGTCGCACATATAATAAAGCAGGATAGTATCTTAACAATAAGATCCTACAATACATATTTGTTGTCGGCAAGCCACTGATACGGCCAGGTGATAACAATGTTGTTTGTGCTACTTCTTATGTTCAGGCATGAACGACTCCCTAATGAGTCGGATAAAGGTCAATGTTACGTGTTTCAGTAAATACTCATGTTTCACGATTAAAACAACTGAAGACTCTATAACTCCGTATTCAGAGGATTTTTGTTTTATTTTCTTTAGCGTTTTGTTACTAAAAAGGCAGTAATTTCTTCGGACGGGATAGTTCAGACAGTCCAAAAGCATTCTAGAGGACTCAACTTTGTTATACTGTTCGTTTCCATTCATTTTGAAGACATTGCCCAGTTAGCAAGATCATCTGAAGGAAAAGTATATTCTTAAAGGATCAAAAGACGATCTAGATATTCCCTCCATTTATTTTATGTTATTGAATGTTAAACATCTGTTGAAAGGCAAGTACCCGGAAAAACGTTTTACATAAGAACGAGATTTGCAAAATAAATGGTCTGTCTCCAAAAACCTTTTTTTACATATAGCATCAAAAGTAAAAGAATCCGTCCTTGGTCCCGTCTTCCGCCCCTTGGACTAGACACAAATAAATGTATATGGAATCTTCTTCAATCCCAGAAAATTAAGGCCAGCAGCTCAGGAAGTGTTTGCCTTACGATTGTCACGTAGTTTGAAAAAGCGGGAGTGGACCTACGTCCACTTTGACGTTTTATTTGCTTGGGTTGAAAGCTAACTGGAGCACTTAACCGAAGTCAAACGTTATTGGAGAATTAGCACTAATTCGTCTATAATGTTTGACTTCGGTTTTTTTTTTTTTTTTTTTGTTCACTGCTGTCCGCTGGGATATGATTAATGGGGTAAATGGACAGAAAGTTTCTGTAAGTTATACAGATGAGGTGAACTTTTGAGATGGAGCTCTAAAATAAAAACTGCGACAAAGCGAGCAGCTGGATGAGAGTTGCCGAAAATCGAGTTGAATGGCGTGCAATAGGAGAGGTTTATCTCCAGCAGTGGACTACTGTAGGCTGATGATTATGAGGTAGCGAAGATTTAACAACGGAATCCTCCAGCAACACCATAAATGCTAAAGCACCTTAATATTCAGTAGTAGCTAACTTTTAGCTATTAACCAACACGCTACCACAAAACCTAATAAAAAGAGTACCTACTTACGAGTACTCATCAATAAACTGCATCCTAATTGCTTAACACACTATCAACCTTAATCTGAAACATTTTGAAGGATATTGCTAATCCACTGCTTCATATGTTCGAAAAATTTGTCTGCTCAACAACGTAAATAGCGCAATGAATGCTGTTGATCTGTCAAAATAAAAGCCATTGCTACTGATAATGTGTTACGCAATTAGCACGCTGTTATGGATGATATTTCAATTAAAAAAAAACCGGACAAGTGCGAGTCGGACTCGCCCACAGAGGGTTCCGTACTAATTTGTACGTATGTAATTAATTACATACCTACATACCTACCATTTTTAAAAATGTACGATTTTTGAAGTTTTTCCTTTATTCTTGTAAAATTTTATGATTCTAGGTCAAAGGGAAGTAGGTTCATAAACGCCCGTATCGTTTGATTGCGTTGACTAAAAAGGGTCGTGACAGACGGACAACGAAGTGATCTTATAAGGGTTCCGCTTTTCATTTTGAGGTGCGAAACCCTAAAAACACAACAACAAGTTTAAAATAATAGCAGTTTCTTTGTTAAAAACGTAGGACATTCTACGGCGTCTTACTACTCACTTCAATAAGATGAAAATCTTAATCCTTAATCGGGATACCGAGTTCTTTGCTATTTCCGCTAGAAAATTTAGAAGTATTGCGCTTAAAATCATAGCAGAATTAGGTACATAACAATCCTATAATCATAATTTCCATTTTAAATATTCTATTATATCTTCTTTCTCTTTTTATTATTTTTACCTATATAGTATATGTTTCAGTTTCGTTTTATTTTTTATATTTAACCATAATCTATATTCAATGTAGGTAATATACATCGCACGCCGTTCGTGTTTGTTTAACTTTTTTATATTATGTGGAAAATGTTGTTGGTTATACATTTATACTCCCATTTTAGTTTTAAGTTCTATACCATAACATTGTAACGTGTAACCGTTTATTTTCTTAAATAAAATAAAATAAAGACAGTATACAACAATATGTTGCCAGCTATTTTTAACTTTAGAAAGAATTGTGACATACTTGACCCTTTTTCATATACATATTATGGGTAACCCTCGTCTTGAGCTTACCATAAAAAGGTCCTTACCTATTTGATACCGGTGTAAGTCCGTTCACAGTCATTTTACCTCTGACAACAGCAACCTAACAGCAACCTTATTATAACGAGAATAAAGATCACAATGATTTTGACACACTTGTCAGTGGTAATAACCCAACAGCAACCTTATTAGAATGAGAATAAGGATCACTGTGATTTGGACAGTGATGCAAAATCAGAAGTAAAATAACTGTGAAAGGACTGTATAGCTATAAACTACTTACTATTTTATTTATTGCGAAAAGAAATAAAATTGAATGGTCATTGTTTCGTAACAGAACGGGAGGCACAAAAACCATAAATCACCTGCTAAGGTAATACTTTCTCAACAGGTACAGGAAGACTCTTTGATTTTTACAGACTCCAGCAGGTTAAGCTACGCGAAACTGGCAAATTTTCCCAATCAACCTTGAACATTAATACTTTAACGATAACAGATTGTAGTAGCTTGATGTGCTGGCTGGCGTCTGTACACAAGTATTTGTTTAATATAATTTTGCAATAAGGAAGAAATGTGAAAGTAAATTTAAATACTTATTTTTATCGTAACCATCAATGTTTCTATGGTAACCACATACATAAGTCAAGATTTGACGTTTCAAAAATATACGACAAAATATCTTGGAAAATTAATGTCATAAATCAATTACAACAAAGAAATTGTGACAAGAGCCTATCAACCTATCAACCTAGCACTAACGCGCGACGAACACGTAACGTACAGTGCCCTTCAAAAATAAAAAAATAATTCTAAGGATTACTTGATTATTTTTTTATGATAAGGTAGTTGAATTAGTCAATAAAAACGTTATACTTAGTGTGCAGATAAACATTTAGAACTAGAATTTTAAATCATAATATGGTGTGGCACAGCTGAAGGGGAAAAACGTCAGCTAACTTTTGGAGGTCACTGTAAATTCAAATGATTTTTTAATAGAAAATACAACTATCCTACATTTTGGTTGTGCATCTGCATTTTGGTTTACATTTTTATGACAAGCACATTATGTATCAGTAATAGATATGAATAAAGTCATAAAACTTAGCAGGCATAGTCAATCAATCAATTAATAGCCCTTTTATCCTGAAACTCCTTTCTAGTTTAATTACTGTTATTTTATTTCCTGAGTTATAATATATCTCGGAGTTCAGTGCGTCTCTTGGCAAAGGCCTCCTCTAACGATTTCCATTGCTTCCTGTCTTCTCCAGTTTGGACCAACAGTGCTATTCTGTCAAAATCTATCCGTGAAAACTTAGTGAAGTGAGCTTACAGTGAGCTGTCATTTCACCCAATGCTAGGGGTTGACACTATTAGAAAAGAAAAAGAAAGAAAAAGTATTTATTGCGACTCGCACAGGAAGATCATAAACTAAACTAAACTAAACACAAACAAAAATAAAAAAAACAAATTATATAAAAAAAAAATAGGTACCAAAACCAAATTATATAAAAAGTAATAAAAAATAAAGTAACAAAAATAAAAATGAAACAGAAAGTCCTGTACGAGGCCAAAAGGCTCCTATCTCAGCATGATGCTACGACATTTAAAAAATAAATGTCGCAGCGCTGGTATTCTGATAGGGCCCGCTGTGATGTCACGGGCAATCACAGTAATAAATAAATAAATAATGTATTGACAGCTCACTTCACCAAAATTTTCACGGTGTACTTTTTACAGAATAGAACGGCTGTTGTGATATTGCGTTCGTCCTCCCATCTTTTACATAGTAGGTATAGTACCTAAACATAAATATTATGTGCGAAGCCAGTATTTTTAATTTTGAAATAGTTTGAAACTACAGTACGTGTACTGCGCGCATTCGTGACAGGCCTACAGAATATCTGCAATCATGCTCTGTTTCATTTTAAGTCAAGACCTTTATTCCTGTTTTATCTATCACTTTTATTTCTTATTAATGTCTTTTTAATGTGCTGAATGTCTTTATGAAGAAACTAATTAACGAAATTACAAGGAAATACCCGCCTTGATATCTGTTTGACGGTTACTTAAATGAGCATAAAGGCTCCTACAGACAGGCGCGACGCGATAGTGCGACACGACTTTAGTAGAACAATGTTCATAAAGTTTTCATAGAAATTGTTCTACTAGAGTCGCGTCGTGGCGCTGTCGCGTCGGACCTGTCTGTGGGCCTTTACACTTTTTTACTTTCCTTTTTTTTTTAACATTTAAGGTTCGAAAAAACTATTGTACAGCTAAAAATGAACATAACTGAAAAAAGTGTATCGTTGGTGCCTGTACTAATGAATGAAAATCATTGTATCACAGACACCAGGAACACTCTTTTAAATAACTGTCAAAGAGATATCAAAGGCGCGTATTTAGTAATATCGTTAATTTGTTTCTTCATAATGACATTCAGCACGTTTGCTCGAGCCCTAATAACTGATTGTAAAATACATTTGTCGACAGAATCGTTATGTCTGATGTTCCAGTAAACAGACGTTAAGAATGTTAATTGTTGACTGTACCTACCATGTTTTCCGATTTTGAATCAAGGATTTTCAAATAATATTGTTTATGGCTTATGTACATACATCCACAAGTACATATCTACCGAGGTTATTCCGAAAATATTATGTAAAGTATTTACGTAACTAGTATTTACTTACCTTAAAAGGTATAACAACAACTTGACAATTGATGAAATCTGTAGAAATTGTTGGTTTAATTGATAGTGGTTTTCACTTCAACAATATTCCAGTTAACAAGACGTTATGAATAAAGAAGAAGTCTTTTGTACAATCTCTTGGAATTTATCGATACAGCTTAAAACTTACCGAACAATATAAATATATTTCCAGTTCAGACTTTAAAAGCATTAAAGTTGGCTCAACATGCCCTATATTTGTGGATGACAAAGGCACACCCCCACTGTAAGCACACAACGGAAGAAACAGTACAACTTCGCTTAATGATCACCGCACAACGTTTCTTTCCGTTTTCAGCTGAACAACATGAAAATATAACCCAGATTAAAATAAATCCACAGTAAAGGAAGACTTTTTTTGGATATTATATTTAACAAGCTGCGCCCCGCGGTTTCACCCGCATAAGTTTCGATCCCGTGGGAATATCGGGATAAAAATTATCTTATGTATTAATCCTGGTTATAAACTATCTGTGTGCCAAATTTCATCCAAAACCGTTCAGTAGTTTTGGCGTGAAAGTGTAACAAACTTCCATCCATCCATCCATCGACCCATACTAACTTTCAAGTTTACAATATTAGTAGGATTTAATGTGCGGTGTTAATGATCGCGTTAAAAAGCAGTTATATTTTTCAGGCGTTGAAGTCGTTTAGGACACCTACTATACGAGCGTAGGTAAAATAAACATGTTTTTTTGTCTCCTTTGTTATCTATCTATATCTTCTATACTAATAATAAAGCTGAAGAGTTTGTTTGTTTTCGCGCTAATCTCTGGAACTACCAGTCGAATTCGAAGAGTTCTTTTTTCATTTGGTTACCCATTTCTTGAGGAAGGCTACAGACTATTTAACATCACGCTATGACCCTTAGGAGCCGAGCAAAAAGAAAAAATCAACGGGTTGCACTCCGGGAGTGCCGGCAGAAGTGAAAACTTGAATATTAACGTTGTGCATTTTTGATATTTTGGAATGGTGGAATAATTTTGCACGAATTGCTTTAATTATCAGTATAAAAGTACTATCATTCATTATTATTATTTATTATCATCATGTGATAAAATACAATATTAATTTCTACTCTCCCTCCGTCTTACGAATTTTCGATCATGTCACGTGTCCTGATGCGAGCTCCGTCTTACGAATTTTCGATCAGGTCACGTGTCCTGACGCGAGTTTAAAATTTTTTACCCATCACAACAAAAGTGCACAACGCCGCTAAAGAAGTTTTCACTTCAAAAAAGGTGAGAAAGATCGCTAAGCGAAAACGAAGTGACACTGCGGGTAGGTGATGCGATGCAATGCGGTGGGTCGGAGGTACAATAAATTTCACGCAGGCGAAGTCGCGGGCGGCGGCTAGTTAAGTTATAAATACAATTTGTAACTGAATTTATGCTTATTATGAAAGTAGTTCGTCCAGAATCGTTTGCTGAATAGATTTCTGTAATTTTTTATTTTTTAATATAGTAAATTTTTTATCACAAAAATAATTAAAACCACGGTACCTAAATTACAGTAAAACTTCCGCTGTGCAGTCAAAACAAACCAAAATGGACGAAGTATCAACTACGCCAGGCCCTTATACCTGTGCGACTATGTGCGTGCGTAAACTTGTAATGTGACCACAATTTTCTCCCACAATCAATGTAACTAATTTAATAAATAAAAAATGTTTTATACATAATAGTAGTCATTCAGTGTAAGGATTATGATTATAACATAGTATTCTAATTGGAGTGTTTGGTGGAGTGCGTTAATACCGGGACATGTTGTACATCAAAATGTGCCTTAATATTATGTTGTTCAGACAAAATTACTGTTTACGCAATCTTGCTACAAAATATTAGCTTCGTTTAGGTAACCAGTGGGCTTGTTATTAATATTGGGCAGCTCGAGGACCAGTTCCGGCCACATTATATCAAACAAACTACCTACTTGTGCGACACATACGCCGACCCCTATACTTAACACACTAGCTGTCCTGTCACTCACTCTTTGGCCGGGCGAACTGAGTGACAAAGTACCATTAGGTACATTTCTAAGTATCAGCTAACACCCGGAACTCTGAGATTTACATAAAAATTAAACTTTTTTACGTCCCATAAATATTATTAAGAAGACTCTTTCATAAAAGTTGAACCGGAATTGAGAGGTTTTTAGTGTAATTTCGCTAATCCTGAAAAGCAGGTGGACCACGACCGAATCCCGAATAAAACTTTAGATGGAAGAGATAAAAATATTGCATGTTAAATATCTACCACAATACGAACATCTGCCTAGACTTTTCCCAACTATATTGAGGTCGGCTTCCAGTCTAACTGGATGCAGCGGAATACCAGTATTTTATATGGAGGGTAATACGATACCCCTTGGTAAGATTGGTTGTCAGACTTCTGGTTGGTTCTGGTGGCTCGGGCTTCTGATTCCCCGTAATGACTGTCAAAGATCCACGAATGACAGCCGGGACAAATGGCTTAACTTGCTTTCCGAGGCACGGAGGGGTCTCGGTATGTAAAGATAGTCACCAATCCACAGACGAACCGCGGCAACTGTAGCTTATCCTGATCGATCGACCTGTGCGGCTGTTATTATTTAGTCACGAGCCTACCACAATACGAATGAGGAGTTGAATTAATACCAAAACCTGCAAGCTGAGTGATGAGGGCGAGGCAAACACAACTACTATAGCGATAAAAACTATTTCCTTGACATTTCCAAGGCTTCGTTTCACGTGAAGTATTTTGTGTAAATAAGGAAAAAAGCTGGAAACAATTGCGTTCTTAACCAACAACACTGATGAAGAGATTTCCCGGCTACTCTCAGTAGCGGTAAATAAGTTAAGAATGCTTAATCACGACTCCTCACGCAACTCGACAGTAATTAAATTAAACCTACGAGTACACTGATTCACGTTCTGCTACTGGCTTTGTAACTATGACGTATTAAATTTTCTTTCATTGGTTGTAAGCTAATTCATCACCATTCCATCCTGATTTATTTGGGGTCGGCACAGCATGTCTTGTCATACTTCTCTATTAATCAGCATCTCAATAGTTATCCTCTTTCATATTAGAGCCAGGAATTTGAAATAAGTAATTTTCAAGTTATGGAACAACAAACGGAATGTCATACTGAACAAAGTTCAAATTCCATTGCAACCAAAAACTTATTAGGACCTTTTTGTGGTGGACAAATGGTCACTCAAAAATCAACTTAGTCACTCGTACTACTGTTACTTAGTTACTCATTTATTAGTTAAATGTATTCTGAGTTAGAATGTAAATTATCTGAGATTATGAACCCTGTTATAGCTACTCGTATATCATCTTTCACACAATTCATCCATCGTTACTTTGGCTTTCTCTGTTATAGCCAATTTTTATTGTTCCGTACCTCAAAAGGAAAAATGGAACCCTTATAAGATCACTTCGTTGTCAGTCTGTCTGTCAAGGCCCTTTTCCTTAGGAACGCGTAGGGTTATCAAGTTGAAATTAATATCAAATACTCAAAGCTATAATCCCTTGAAGCAGTGAAAAAATTAAACTTCTAAGTCAACCTAATCAAAAGATACGGGCGTTTATGTTCCGTTTATGACGGGTTATTCCCGTTGACCTAGAATCATGTAATTTGGCTGAAAGCAATGTCATCCAGCACAATTAAAGGAAAAAATCCGAAAATCGTAAATATGTAGTTAAATCCCATGATAAACTATTTACATACCTACGTACGGAACCCTCGGTGTGCGAGTCCGACTCACACGACCGGTTTTTTTTATAAGCTATCTATGCCGTCTAAAAAATGTATGCAATCATAATTCATGTCTATTGTAGCTTTTAGATTGCGTATGTTTGCTGGTTCTTCCGATTGATTATTTTTCTAATAAAATCATATGTATACGAGAAAAAAACGACTTTGATGATTTGGGAAACATCAATATTTTGGTTCATAAAAATATCAACAGTTCATGAAACTATGCTATGATCTAAATGACTCACCAAACCTAAACTAAATGATTTATTTGTTTACATCCAATTTATTTCTTGTTGAATCCTGTTTACGTAAAATTGTACAGCTATCTTCGCAATACAGAGCTCCGAATTAATTTATCGATATTATTCCCTGATATATTCTCTGTTTGTCATGCATTTAAATTACTACTCATTTCTGTTTCATAGAGGTATATTACAAATGAGGTACAGTCGCCAAAAGAGATAAGTAACCAGGGTCGTCGTTTAATTTGTATTTTAGTAAGAAACCGATGGATGTTTTCGAATTAAATGAAATCTGATAAACTAACTGTTTGTTTTCTATTAATTCAATTAAATTCTATTCAAAAACATCCTTCGGTTTCTTACTAAACTTCAACTATACCCGACGACTCTGGTTACTTATATCCTTTGGTGACCGTACAAGTAGCAAGTTTGGTGTATCATATTGTATTAAGGGAGATTCAAACGGCGGCCTTCCATGAAACCTGATTCCATTTATAGTACTAAATGACTAAAGAATTATTTACTATAGACATTGATTGGACAGTTATTACAAATATCAAATTCATTTTCGATTTGCTCTTTGTTGGTTAAACCTCGTTATTTCATTAAACCTTTGTAGTATCTGCTAATAATTATTATAGCAAGGTATCAGAGGGGTATTTAAATTAAAATTATACTACGCATTAAGTTTGGGATAATTTCGGCGAACTCAATACACCACAGACTACCTACCTACCTACCAAATTGTCTAAACTGCCAGTCGGATTTTAGAATCGATTTGAGTCGGATTTGCCTAATTCTTGAGGAAGGCTACTACATCAAGCTAGGACCTTTAAGAGCGGATTAAAAAGAAATAAAGTCAGAAATAACACTAAGCTAAAGAAAATGGAAACTAGTTCTGTTATAATTGGTGCATTATCTAATTACATTATCATCAATCGTCTTTTTTCGACGTAGAAAATGTATCTCAATTCCTGAACTTCCAATTGTACTAAAATATAGGCACTAAATTGTTAAATGTGAAAACCATCGGTCTTACATAACATTAATATACCTATGTCATATACAAGACCAATGTCTTGTATTGTCGTTTATTAATATTATTATGCATCATACGAGTAACAGTATCTCATTTCTCATGGTACTTGTGCTGAGCCCCCAGAAAGAGCGTCTCAATACCATAAAAGGGTATAAATTATGTGTATCGTTTGTGTAGGTACCTACAGTAAGTGAACCGAATGGCGAATATACCTACTCTCTCCCTGTGTTTGTTTCCTGCCGTTTGTTTTATTTCGTTTACCTTTTAAATGCTCAAACTAGTGAGGTTTTAATAGTTAATGTTGTTTAGAATAATTCATAAAATATAGGCACTGTTCCCAAATTTTTGTTATTTCAACGTCTTCAAATCACACTCCAACAAGAAAGACATGTCTGTTTTAAAATAGGTACGATAAGAAATTATTAGTTACCATTTTCCTATAATATTATTAAACCAAATATTGTAACTAATGTATATAAATACCTCTTATGTTTTTGCTGCCGAAGCAGCATATCACTTTGTCCTAAATCCTAATCGAATTTAAACAGATGTTTAAAAGGTTTTAGTAATTTAAGTTTCTCATAGTAATGGAACACTTAATGCTTTAGACTCAAACTTAAAGCATTTATTTCAATCAAACCATTTACAAGCAATTTTGAATTGTTAAATAGTCGCTCAATTAGTCAGAAAGTTGAAGCTAGTTGTCTATTCCAAAACGTAGATCTCTATCGAAAAGAACGGGTAAGAAACTCAAAGGACACTCTTTTAAATCAAGATATTACAAAATCTTGGGAACATTATTCTTGTTGGTTACAAAGTTGTAAAATTGTCTAGCTGTACCTAAACATTTGTATGTTTACATTTCAGAGTTATCGTAAAAGCTCGGAGTCATTGTTTTAATCTGGGGCGTATTCAATAAAAACCGACAGGTGACATGTGACAATCCAACAGTTCGATAATCTTACAAGTTTGTTCATTACTTTTAGTGCTTCATGAGCATGACACAGCACATCCCGTGGAAATGTGTCAATTTTGTAGTTTTTTGACAACTAAGTATATCGCATTGTCAGTTATAGTAAATAGGGCCCAGGTTGCAGGTTGCAAGCCCGGAGTCTGGACTTGTGCCCGGTTGAGGGTAATATAGACTTGCCTCTGTATAACATCAGAGTTGGGTCTTAAACAAAACAGGTGAAATGTGAGTGTAAATACTTATATACCATTGTGTTCCCCTGAGTGATATGTGATTTAAGGTATTTACACTTATCAAGAAAGGATACACCAGTTTGCGAATAGCGTTCCTACTATTAAAGTAATTTAATTTTATAAAAAATAATATCATAAAAATTAATATCAAAATTGTAAGTCTCTAAGTGCAGAATAAAATCACAACGGAAGTTCGTCTAAATTCCTGTCCGTTCGCGAGAACCAATATGGCGTCTCTATTTAAAATTCAGATGTGTACCGCAATGTAATCTCGATTGGGAGCCAAGTTGGCAGAGAAATCATTAACATGAAAAAATCGTTTGAAAAACGAATTTACTGCTGGACATAACTATGGTTTTAAGAGTTACATTTCCGCCTGAATTGGTGAAGAAACGTTGACCTTGCTGTTTCCAGCGCAGTACTAATCTGCTTTACTTCATAAGCTCGTATTTTAATGGAAAATCAGGCTTGCTTTTGCCGAAATAAATCTACAATGGATTTCAGTCTAAGGAAACACGGCTCGTTAATACAATATCGTTACTAAAATTTATTGTAATATCAATCGTTAATACAATAAATTGAAAGGGGAATCTTAACAACATGACAATGGAGGATTCCTATCGAGATTATATAGACCTGAACAACTGCGGTGAACTGGTCCCTCACGGCTTTGCAATAAGGGACGAAGTGGGGAGTTAAAGTTCGGGCATGGGTCAGTTTAAATTTATATATAGGTACTGGACAACTATTGTTCCACCCCCGCAATTGTAAAAGGACAGGTATTCATGTATACAATGGCACTTATTACCCATTATATCATACACGGCACTTTAAATGATCGTGTTCCAAATTATAAAGTCATGTTTTGTACATCTCAATAATGCGCTAATTTTAAAATCAACAGTGAAACAAATCTTCCGTACAATACGATACTTTTGTAACAAAGTTTACACGTACACCCAAATTTAATTATAATCTAAATAGGATTTAAGTGTATTGTGTGTAGGTTGGTTTTGATTCATTTTGAAAACAATAGATACATTTAATTACAAAGTTTGTGTCGTCTCTCGATCATCACGGTTTCATTCTGAGGTAGCAGCAGCATCTTGCCTTTTCATGTACAAAAAAATCCAATAACATAAAAACGGACCAACTCGTGGTTGGTATAGTTTTTCTACTCGATTTACTGCGAGCAACGGTCGGACGAGAGACCTAAGGGAGCCGGATTTACGAACCTTTATTAAGCTGCCTTATCTAAAGCCTTATCACCTAGTTATTTTTACTCATTGAAAGTACTTGCCTAGTGTCCATTGCAAAGAGCGACGAGGCCACAATTTGGAGCAGAATAGTGGCTGTTGATAACGCCAGTTTTCTTTGTTCTGTATTCACTAAGGCCTCCTTGGCTCTCTGTGCTAACACACACGACACACAACGAGTGCACAGCTCGACGCCGCTTTACAGCGTGTTTGCAGAACGATTAGCACGCTTGTCCCCGCTCTCAAAGTTGACATTGCGCACTTACTGAATTTTTAACCTTCACGTAGAAGAAATAACATCTGTAAACTTTGGTTGATATTTGATATCTCTTCACTTTGATTTACACGTCTCTGCTCACTTAACACAATAAAACTTATTTATCTTCACATATTATTTTACTCAGATCACAACACTTCAACTTTAAATGAGATAGTTGTAACATTAAATAAGTAAATGTTAATCACTATTATTGTTTCGTATTTATATCACCATATAGTTGTAGTAATTTTAAACTTATTAATACTGTTGTTTACTTACTTATATTAGAAGAGAAAACTTAGCTATGCTAATAACTGAATGATGAATACACAAAATATTTTAAAATTGATTCGCTACCAATTTCTTACGTCACAAAAAATTACATGTATGTATTTACAAGTTTTCCGTTTAAACAGTCGCGGCGGAAAATCGCGCGAGGGAAAGTTTCAGGAGTTGACAGCGGAAGCGGCGCGCCGCGTCGCGTATTCGAAGTCGAATGGGCGACGTTGTAGGCGCCCGGCGCGTTCCATTACACTACGTACCGACGTGCCTACCCCTGACTAGCGCTGCTCATGAAAATGTTATTTGTCAACTTAGCTTGTTGACATATTCATTAACTCGAGTACACGTAGATAGCACCAACATTGATTATACTACTAAATTGTTTGCTTAGCTAATAATAGCGGGAACAATTAAATTGAAAAATGCATTGTAGGAATGTATTCACTGAAACATTATTATGTACTTCAGAAATTTTATAAAAAGTAAACGGGTATTTTTTGTCAGTGACAAATTCAAAACATGAAAATTCGGTACACTCCACTCCAAACTAAGTCGTTGCAGATTTTTCGAATAAGCTCATACAACAGCTAATTTAAATACGCCTCTTCGAATAAATGAATTTGATATTACGCAAATCTAATATTTTCTTTGTGTATTTTTAAACATACAGATTTATTTTGATACAGTTTCAAGATGAATTGTATTTCTACTATGTAGATTGTATGTGTGTGGTATCGTTCCCAGGGGGAGCAGTGTGGTTGTTTCTGGAGTTACAATGTAATTAATAATTGAAACGGGTGTCTTTGATGTTAGTAAGGGATAAGGATATTAGTAAGGATGTTACTAGATACCTACTTTAGTGCAAGTTGGGGTTAAATTTTAGTGATATCTTGAAGATATTACGCACCGCAGGTACTATGTAATTAAATATCTCCAAAACACTATTAAAGCTGCCTCGTTGGTCCAGTGGTCGCAAGCGCTACTGATGGGTTCGATGCCCAGGTCAAGAATGTGTTATAGGGTTTTTTCAACAGAAATATCTCAGTAACAGTCCGGAGTTTGTATTCAGACTCTAGACGAGCAGTCTAGAGTTTGAATACAAACTCCGGACTCCCCATATTGCAAGGGACTAAAACATAACTGGCGAACTCTGGGTGTAATATAGGTATACCTCTGCCTTACCCTACGGGGATTACAGGCGTGATGATATGTTACTATTAAAACTTTCGAAAAGCTATGTAGATACAGGTACACATTTTCACAGTAAAATAGAATTTAATAAACTAAAACGATAAAGGTATACAATTTATTGGTTACCTTTGAACTCTAAAATTAAATTGTCCCAGAGGAAACCCAGTCTGGTTTTAGTTTGATGTATAAGAGATCTTTGAAAGTAGTTAGACTTTTGGCTTCTTTTTACTACAGGTAAACAGAACTATTGACCTTCTTATCATTGTACTGTAGAACATAGGTTTTAGCTTGGTCATAAAATCTAGAATCTGAACTACATATTTCGTTTCTTATCTTAACACTTGTTATGCAGGGTAGCAGGGACATCGACGCCTAAACTGTAACGACGAATTCAGCATATGATTCTGGACCTAGCGTAGAAATTTTCCGACGGTAATAAAAAAAAATCAGTTGTTCCATAGAAAAGTGCAATACCTACGCGGTCAAATAGTATGGAACCGATTTTTTTTTCGTATCATGTTCTAAATCCATGGTAATAGGTTGTACGTCGATGTCCTCTACCACCCTGTATTATTAACCCTTTTTTAAATGTAAACATAACCAGCATCAGAAGAGTGGAGACGAACAGATTCTGGACAAATTATTTTAAAGTCTACGGAAACGATTTCTCAATAGAAACGACACATGGGTATTTCAGAATGGAGTCCCCTCTCCACAGTATTTTTCCAGTTTTTCATGTCATTATCTTGGACACTATACACTGTTTTTTGACAGCTGTCTTAGAACGTACGTAATAATCTTAATGCGTAATAAAATAAATATATAAATCTTATTGAATTATCTTATTTATGGCTTCTTACAGACATTATAATACCATACGTGTATCAATCAATGTATTGTGTGTTGCTGCAATCACTAGTTCGATTCGATAAATCGTATTTCGTTATTAAATATCCTAAGGAATGTTGAACTGTTGACCATTCGAGGTAGCTTGAGGTGTTGGCGACTGTACCACCCTTTTTAACCGTAGGTATCTTATTTCGTGGTCCTTGTGACCACGAAAGTGATGACCACGAAAGTGATGATAAAGCACTTTACCGGTTCTAGTATGAAACACTTAAGAGATTAGAAAAAATACAATAGCCTATTTGCAACATATCCCTTTAGCGAACAGAACAAGCATTTAATTCTATTTATTAATTAACAACTTACCAAAATACAGCTATCACGAAAGTGATACACGATCTTTGACACAATCTTTTTAACACATAGAATAAGTTTTTACACAAAAACTATTAATGTTTCAATCCACATTTTTTTTGCGATGTTATAACAGCCAATTACAGTGTTGCTAATAAAAAAAATATTTCGGGTTAACCAATTATTTTGTAAAAAATGGTATGAAATATGAGTGACCACGAAGGTGATGGTGGTTTTCGGAACAACAGAAATAATATAAAAAATTGAAGTTATAAGTCTGTTTATTTTTTGTCGTTCATTTAAAATATAGTAATATACATTATTCATTACAAAAACCTAACGGAAAGGTCCGTTTTCACTAAAATTATATTTTTAATAAACGCAAGAAGTCCAGTGTATATCACCTGAACAGACCACGTAACGTGATTTTTATTTAAAAAACAATAAATTTCACAAAGTTTTAATTATTAATATATATTTAAACAAACATACAGTAATAAGTAAAGTAAATTTCAGTTATAATATGAATCAATAAATACTCATTTCTATTCTACTTTAAAAATATTTCGCATGAACAAAATTTCACCACCTCAAATAATGACCCATTTGAATAAAAATTTGTTTACGCAAAAAAAAATTGTTTTCTTTTATTCTGGAGTGTAGTCTGATAAATGGGCTTTATAAAAATATATGCATGTTGTATGTTATTTATAATAAATTTTGAGTAAGTTGAGTAAATCCAAAATATCCCTAGACAGTGTTGATGTGTGTATATAAAAAGGCGGGGAAATAATCAAAGGGGATCAAGAAATTCGTCCGCATCGCTGTGGCTGGCAGCATTGCCACGTTGTATGGCAATGCTGATTCTTTGACCAAAAAATAGGCCAGCCCTCTGGTCACGGGAAGAGTCCACCAACCGCTTGGCGATGTTTCGAATTTTAAGTGTGCACTCGGACCCCATGGCCCTATTGTTTCAACCCCAAACGGCTCGAACATATACGTTCAAAAGAGATTGGAGTATATGCGCCGTTTGAGGTTTTCCGCACCTGCAGCAGCCACCGCAACACAGCCCACCGTGCTTGGAAGATGGGATGGCGCAAGGGTGTCGACACATGTTGCATCCCACACCAAAGGCCTACCTACCTTTCAAGGCATTATGATCATTCCGCCTGGTCTCTTCCCATCGTCGCGTGCCAAGCCATTGGGTTCTAAAACAGCTGGCACCCCGGCGGTAACAAGAGCACGACGGATGATGTCATTGATGCTGGCGTGCCGTGCTATACGGCCTGCGCTTTTACTGCAGGATAAGCCATGGTGTCTGAGGCAGTCGACACCTTCACCGCATTGGCAGCGATGCAGAGCCACGCAAGGAACGCCCAGACGCAGACAAGTAGCCAGTAGTAGTAGTAGTGTTTATATTTCACAGAAATATCGATATCTAAACACGATCAAATATAAGCAACAGATTTTCTCACGTCACTGTCGCTGACCCAAAAAAAAACAAATATTTTATGTGTTTATTTTATGGTGTTTAAATAAAGATACCCATCACATCTGCAGAGTTTCGCTAGCTAATTTAATTTGACCCTGTATTTGCAGACATGGACTATAAAACTTTCGTCATCGCCACTTAGACCTTTTTTAGGGTACCATACCTCGAAAGGAAAAAACGGAACCCTTAAAGGATCACTTTGTTGTCGGTCCGTCCGTCCGTCTGTCTGTCTGTCAAGACCCTTTTTCTCAGGAACGCATGGAGGTATCAAGCTGGAATTTATATCAAATACTCAAGTCTACTGACCCTTGGAGCTGTGAAAAAATCAAACTTCTAAGCCAACGCAATCAAAAGATACAGCCGTTTATACCGCAAATTTTCGACACTCGCAAGGGAATCAAAATCTACAGGGTACTTCCCGTGAACTCAGAAACTTGAAATTTGGTACGAAGCAACGTAGCACAGATAAAGGACCGTAAATTTTTAGTTACATACCTACAAATTTGTACGGAACCCTCGGTGCGCGAGTCCGACTGGCACTTGACCGGTTTTTTCAATGATATCGTCACTGTATTTACCTATAAGTATGTATTAATTAATGCCAACCTATGTTTTACCGCCCATTGTTGACGAAGTGCACATTCAGGCATCTTCTGGGCACGCTCGTTCCATCTTAGACCTCATCCATCGTTTTCCATCAGGCGTGATCGAGGTCAGGAGCGGGTCCATTCTGCAACAACAAAAAAAAAAGGTTTTTTCATAGCATAAAGGAACCGAAAATCTTTCATTCCAGTCGTTTAGAAGGATCAATTAGATGAAGAATAAATTGGGAACCAAAATCTTTACAAAAAATACATGGCTGTGTCTGGCTTAAACGAGAAGAAATAAATTGTCACGCTATTCTGAATTTACTACAGATAATCCTATCCACATCAGTTATGCCGCTATCGCAAATGTATAAACCCGAGTGCATGACTGGACTTTATTATCCATCTGCACGAAATCGACCATAAACTTTAAATTTACCTTTGGCAGAATTCTCAATGGTTTTGTACACACGACGACATATCAAGCTATAGATTTCCACTATAAGCTGGGCTCTCATTTCACAAAAATCCTTTACAATGCGAGGTCAGCTTAAACTGGAAAACAATAAACTGGAAACTTGATGTGGCGTCGTGTGTTACAGTCAGCATCAGAATAATTTGGAAGAATTGACTGTTTAAAATGATCAGAACAACTGAGAAAATTAAAGAAAATGTCAGTTGTCATGTGTCAAAAGAAACCCAGACCTCGCAATCAGGTTAGCAGAAAGATTTAATATATCCATTCCGTTCACTCCATTAGGTAAACCGTTTTTTGACAGATGGAACTAGTGATTGCAGCAACACACAATACATTGATTGATACACGTATGGTATTATAATGTCTGTAAGAAGCCATAAATAAGATAATTCAATAAGATTTATATATTTATTTTATTACGCATTAAAATTATTACGTACGTTCTAAGACAGCTGTCAAAAAACAGTGTATAGTGTCCAAGATAATGACATGAAAAACTGGAAAAATACTGTGGAGAGGGGACTCCATTCTGAAATACCCATGTGTCGTTTCTATTGAGAAATCGTTTCCGTAGAATTTAAAATAATTTGTCCAGAATCTGTTCGTCTCCACTCTTCTGATGCTGGTTATGTTTACATTTAAAAAAGGGTTAATAATACAGGGTGGTAGGGTTTATACATTTGCGATAGCGGCATAACTGATGTGGATAGGATTATCTGTAGTAAATTCAGAATAGCGTGACAATTTATTTCTTCTCGTTTAAGCCAGACACAGCCATGTATTTTTTGTAAAGATTTTGGTTCCCAATTTATTCTTCATCTAATTGATCCTTCTAAACGACTGGAATGAAAGATTTTCGGTACCTTTATGCTATGAAAAAACCTTTTTTTTTTGTTGTTGCTGAATGGACCCGCTCCTGACCTCGATCACGCCTGATGGAAAACGATGGATGAGGTCTAAGATGGAACGAGCGTGCCCAGAAGATGCCTGAATGTGCACTTCGTCAACAATGGGCGGTAAAACATAGGTTGGCATTAATTAATACATACTTATAGGTAAATACAGTGACGATATCATTGAAAAAACCGGTCAAGTGCCAGTCGGACTCGCGCACCGAGGGTTCCGTACAAATTTGTAGGTATGTAACTAAAAATTTACGGTCCTTTATCTGTGCTACGTTGCTTCGTACCAAATTTCAAGTTTCTGAGTTCACGGGAAGTACCCTGTAGATTTTGATTCCCTTGCGAGTGTCGAAAATTTGCGGTATAAACGGCTGTATCTTTTGATTGCGTTGGCTTAGAAGTTTGATTTTTTCACAGCTCCAAGGGTCAGTAGACTTGAGTATTTGATATAAATTCCAGCTTGATACCTCCATGCGTTCCTGAGAAAAAGGGTCTTGACAGACAGACAGACGGACGGACGGACCGACAACAAAGTGATCCTTTAAGGGTTCCGTTTTTTCCTTTCGAGGTATGGTACCCTAAAAAAGGTCTAAGTGGCGATGACGAAAGTTTTATAGTCCATGTCTGCAAATACAGGGTCAAATTAAATTAGCTAGCGAAACTCTGCAGATGTGATGGGTATCTTTATTTAAACACCATAAAATAAACACATAAAATATTTGTTTTTTTTTTGGGTCAGCGACAGTGACGTGAGAAAATCTGTTGCTTATATTTGATCGTGTTTAGATATCGATATTTCTGTGAAATATAAACACTACTACTACTACTGGCTACTTGTCTGCGTCTGGGCGTTCCTTGCGTGGCTCTGCATCGCTGCCAATGCGGTGAAGGTGTCGACTGCCTCAGACACCATGGCTTATCCTGCAGTAAAAGCGCAGGCCGTATAGCACGGCACGCCAGCATCAATGACATCATCCGTCGTGCTCTTGTTACCGCCGGGGTGCCAGCTGTTTTAGAACCCAATGGCTTGGCACGCGACGATGGGAAGAGACCAGGCGGAATGATCATAATGCCTTGAAAGGTAGGTAGGCCTTTGGTGTGGGATGCAACATGTGTCGACACCCTTGCGCCATCCCATCTTCCAAGCACGGTGGGCTGTGTTGCGGTGGCTGCTGCAGGTGCGGAAAACCTCAAACGGCGCATATACTCCAATCTCTTTTGAACGTATATGTTCGAGCCGTTTGGGGTTGAAACAATAGGGCCATGGGGTCCGAGTGCACACTTAAAATTCGAAACATCGCCAAGCGGTTGGTGGACTCTTCCCGTGACCAGAGGGCTGGCCTATTTTTTGGTCAAAGAATCAGCATTGCCATACAACGTGACAATGCTGCCAGCCACAGCGATGCGGACGAATTTCTTGATCCCCTTTGATTATTTCCCCGCCTTTTTATATATGTACTTGTACATATTATTATTTTAAGACGTTTAGTTTTTTAAATTATGTACATATTTTGTTGATAATAAACAAACAAAAAAGTGTTTTATAAAGTTAACATATCGTACCCATCTCGTCTGCGGAGTTTCACTAGCTACTTTAATTTGACGCTTTATAGTAAATTAAATAAATTGTAGAATTTATAACGCATTAATATTTATCGAAAGATTTCCAAAACAAAAGTCAAAGTAATCTTCTAAATCCATCTAATGCCTGGATTAACTTCGTAATTCAGGATTGTTACTTCCACTAAGACTTAGTTTCCACTAGTTTTTGACCCCTCACATAAAAACAAATACTGTTACAAGTTTAAACTGCGTTTCTTGCGTAGTTCCTACTTTTTAAATTAGGTTGTTCAGGTTATTGGATCTTTTACTTTACTTCTTCAGTGGCCCAAGAGTATTTGGGAATGGCTTAGCTTGGCACCACAGTAGCGGTTATTGCCCATAGTTACCTATCGGTTATTGACAATATGTAACTTTATTTTTTTGTCCTTGTTAGGGCGATGCCTCATTAGTGCATTGTGTTACGTCGTCGCAACGGATCAACGCATTGTATGCCACACCTGCGTTGCGACGACGCACGACGTCGCAGCGCATGAGGACGACACACGCACCTCAGTTAGTCTCTCGTTTGCCTCGCTAAACACTGTCCGTCATCAAAGTCAAAGTCAAAGTCAAATCATTTATTTCAAATAGGCACATAAAAGGCACTTTTGAACGTCTAAAATAAAATTGATTCTAGTCGTCCCTTCCAAAAGGTAGTTTTCGTATGGAGAAGAATGGGACGAAACTCCACCGTTACTCTTTTAAAATGTTTTACAATATTTTGCATACATTACTTATATGTGAAGACGATGCACCTAAAAATAAAATTACTATACCACAATAAGTAAAAGAATTAAAATGGATTAATGAATCCATGACATATAAATTGACTAAGTATGTGATAGAATAAATTAGCTACTTTCACATTTACAAACATTCCAAAAGTAGACGATTTTCATAAATAAATAAAGAGTAATAAGCCCGGGTGTGACTTTAATTAATTACAGAATGTAAATCAATGTCAAAGAAAAAAATAAATAAATTATACAATTACATTAGCAACCAGTTTGATTTTGTCTAGACTCTAGAGATTGTCCTATGGAGCAGGACCAGCATGTTTCCAAGCATTCTTATCTTGGATATAATCCTCTAATTTGTAACATCCTTGCTTACAAAGTGTAATTTTAATATAAGTTAAATTTTCTTTAATTTAATTGCAATATTTCACAAGGTATTTTGTTGTAACATTTAACTCAGTACCCCATAAAAAATGTATGTACTTTAGATAATCTGAAAAAAGGTTGATCTAATTTATCTTTATTTCTAGTATTAAAATTATGTCTATCACTTATTATATTAAAAAGATGTTGATTTTTTCTTACATACATAATATTTTCATAAATAAATTGGCAAGGTACCGTCATCGGACCGGGAGCTCCTGCAGCGCAGCGCATCACCCTCCCCCCGCTTCGTCTCTCGTCTGTCGATCCGTTGAAACGTCGCGTTCGACGACGCTACGCTTTAATGTGGCATTTCATTTAAAATATATGGAAAACGACACACCGTCGACGCTGCGACGACGCAACGCAACGCATCGCACTAATGAGGCAGAGCTCTTACCGCACATCGGCCTACACCCACTGGCGGCATGGCACGGCAAGGAATTTTTATGCAATGAATAAGGAATAAAACATAAAAGTATGACAATAGAATTTAAATTTCAATAACACGGCATGTCTTACCATACCAAATGAATTTTTATTGAAATTTAAATTTTATTGTCATAAGGTTAAATTCTTATTCGTTGCATTAAAATCCCTTGCTGTGCCGTGCCGCCAGTGAGCGCCGGCTCTATGTATTTCAGGGGAATTTGAATAAAAGAAAGAAAGAAAATACATTTATTTGCGGCAAACATGACGCATAAAAAGAACACAAACACGAAAAAAATAACAAGTTGGAGGAAAACATTCGCCACATCCACGCAAAACGGCCATCACTCAGCATAATGCTAAGACCCTATACGAGACAGAGCCCCCAGTGCTGGTTTTCAGCGACATCCGGCGTTGACGTAATGATTCTTTATCGTAAGTACACTGTCATTATCACAGCAAGATATCGACAATTCATTTTGGCAGACGCAGATGCTCATGGTTAATTTAAGGGCTCCATGGGGCTCAGTAACTGATACCAAAAAATACTTAAACCCGTAATCAGGAAAAACCTATTTGTGTCTTTATGGGTTTTGCCCCCGATAGGCACCACTGGAGGAGGAAAATTAATTTTCATCCCAATTCCTTACCCCTCATTATTATTCTGATTAATTTTACAACGGAGTTGAAGACATTTAAATCAATTCGTTAGGGAGATTCCACCGTTCGTTCAATCGTAAAGGTGACTACAATCCAGTTTGGGGGCAAAACGTCGGAAATGCTCGACGAAGTTCCACCGGCTGTCGAGGACGAGACCCAGGTATCTCATCGTATTCTCGACGCCGATGTGAACCCCTCCTACCATCAGTTGGGATCCCGAAGGTGGCCCGTACCGAGGCCCATGAAAGGACATGGCCTCGGACTTGTGCAATGCCACCTCGAGACCCAACTGCCGGATCCTTTCCACGACTATCGCAACCCCGCGTGTCATCGCGTCGGCCGCCGCCTGATGCAACCTCCCCTGCGCCAGGACCAGCGTGTCGTCAGCGTAGCAAACTACGCTGACGCCATCAGGGAGGTCGGCCCGCAGCACCCAGTCGTAACCGATGTCCCACAGGAGCGGCCCCAGAACCGATGACTGTGGGACACCGCACGACATCTCTCGCCAGTTCCAAATCCCGTCGCGACCGGGGTAGATGACGGCTCTGTCCGTCAAATACGCCCCGACTATTCGACGGAGGTAAGTCGGCACCCGGTGATACCGGAGTGCCTCCCCTATGCAGCTCCATGGCAGGGTGTTGAACGCGTTGGCGATGTCGAGTGACACCGCCACGACCACCCCACCCCGGGACACCGCGTCCACCGTCGAGCGCCCCTTGCGGAAGCCAAACTGGCACTCCGCAAGATCCGGCCCCATCCTCACCAGGTGCCCGACGAGGCGGCCCGCAATCACTCTCTCAAAGAGCTTGCCGACCTCGTCGAGCAGCACTATGGGCCGGTATGCGGACGGAGAGTCCGCAGGGCGCCCTGGCTTCTGAATGAGGACCAGCTTCCCCGTCTTCCAACGGAGTGGAAACTGGCCTCTCTCCATGCATGCGCTTAAGAGCGCCTCCAGTCGAGGCCCGAGAGCCCTCGAGGCCAGGACCCAGGCTTTACCCGGCAAGCCGTCGGGTCCCGGGGCGGTATTTTTGACCTTCAGCCTGCCTACCGCCGCTCTCAGATCTACCCCGGTCACTTCAGGGGTGTCGTCGTCGTCATCCGCGTGGTCCGCTTCGGGCACCGCAAGTGGCGGAGCCATAGGCGGGGGAGTATGCTCCCCCCGTGAAGGGAACAGAGCGCTCACCACCTCCTCCACCAGCTGTGGGCGGAGACTCTGCGTCAGCGGGGGGGGCCATGTGCGGAGTTTATTCCGCACCATTCTGTAGGGGCGCCCCCATGGATCTCTGTTCAGAGTCTCCAGCATCTTCTTGCGGGCCATATCCTTGGCCCGCTGAACAGCCTCTTGGAGGGCGGTCTTCGCCGCTCTGTACCCCTCGTACAGCTCCACCTCCGTGGCTTCCGCATCCGGAGGGCGGATGCGGAGCCTGCGGTGCCTGGTGTACCGGTGTCGCGCGTCGACGCACGCCTTGCGTAGCGCCCCAACCTCCTGCGACCACCAGTACACCTGACGTCGGGCGCATCCTGGCCGGACTCGGGGCATTGCCACGTCACATATCTCGGACATGGCCTCCCGGAACCACTCCACCTCATCGTTAATGTCAGCAGGCCTGTCCGGTGAAAACACCCAGGCCTGCACGAACGAGGCTTCCAGGAGAAGCTCCCGGTCCAGCTGCTTCAGCGCCCACCGCGGACCACTCGGGGCCTGTTGGACCAGCGCGCTAGAGGTCTGGGTGGAGACATCAAACCGGATATACCGATGATCGGAGTAGGTCTCCACCTCCTCCATGACGCGCCAGTCCATGACACGCTGTGACAGAGCGGGGCTGGCGAACGAGATGTCCACTACCGACTCGCCCCGCATCCGCACACACGTAGGAACAGAACCCCGATTTAGGACGACCAGGCCTGTTTCCAGAGCGGGCCTGCGGGCGGAGAGCAATGGGTAGCTCTCCGTCCGATCAGGACCAGGCCCGTGCTGGACGGCGCGTATGTGTTCCACGTGCGCCTCAGAGAGATGTCAGCGTAGTTGACGGGGCCCGACAGGGCCGAAGCCTGCCGGGGTAGCGGGATCGTCCGAAAGGGTTACCGCTGCCCTGGTACATAAAGGGCTAGGGAAGGAACACGGGTGGGTTTTAGTCAGTAAGAGTCTGACACTCCCTTCTGCTCCACCCAGAGCGGGAGGAGTCATTTGATGATTTCCCATCCACAAAAATAAAATTATTTCCCAGAAACGTTCAATACAATAAACAATTTTCCATTTAGGTTAGAACTGCGACACTCCCATGAACGAGCCGCGCAGCGATGCAAACACACCGCGGCAACAGCTGGCAAACCGCTACAGCTAAACTCTGCCGAGTTCAATTTGTTCTGATTCAATGTTGTAAAAAGTTTTGAAACAACGTGTTT
This sequence comes from Apamea epomidion, assembly GCA_947507525.1. NCBI lineage: Eukaryota > Metazoa > Arthropoda > Insecta > Lepidoptera > Noctuidae > Apamea > Apamea epomidion. The sequence continues at coordinate 10,426,936 of OX382228.1, read as the reverse complement.
TCTTGAAAGGCAATTACGGGTTTACAATGTTAACAAAATGCTAGTATTTCTCGTAGGGTTTGTATTTTTGACTGAAACTGTTCCACGTAAGCTATTAATAGTCTAAACGCGATTGATAAAAGAACTCCGATGCAACAAGATTGTTCATAGAACTCGATCGTATCTACTTACGACATTCGTGGATGCAATGTGCTTAGCAGGATCAGCTTAGTGTTACCAAGATTTTTCATTTTAACTGCTATTTTTGTATGCACCTGTTTATTTATTTACCATGACACCACCACCACCACCACCACCATGATTTTGTTTCTGTGACAAATACACCTATCTGTCTCGTCTTTTTTTTTTTTTAGAAATGATTCAACTTTGCCCCACCAGTCTATGCCACCAGAGGGTCAAAGTGGAATGTTCCAGTTTTGTCGTCCACTGTGTCACGTTACATTGCGGCCGACGAGAATGCATTCTTGACACCTGTCAGTTTCATAAAAACGCATACGTAAACAACATAGATAAATTATTTTTTATGTAAGCTTGACGCATATAAATAAATATGGCCGTAATTCCGTCATAATCCCAGCCTTCTTATTTCTATTTATTTCTAAGCCGCTTCAAAGTCCTTTGTCCCATTGATAGAGCAAAGAGGAACAATCCTCTTTTAGACTATAGAGAAGTAAGAAAGACATTTCCAAAGAAGACAAATTTCATTGAAATCAGTTACTTAAGTTTTTGAAGATTTGATTAATTTAAGTAGCAGTGGGTATATTTCTCACGGTGGCCGATGGGACCGAAGAGTTCTCGAGTGGCGACTGCGTACCGGAAGGCGCAACGTGGGTAAGCCCGCACAAAATTGACCGAGGAACAAGTGAAGGTCGTGGGAATTTGTACAATGCGGGCAGCGCTGGAGCGGTCGGTCCGGTGGTGCTCGGGGAAGGCGTATGACCAGTAACCGACTATCAATTTCAATTTGACGAGAAATAATTATACTTAGTATCTCAAAACTGATACTGTTACAGATTTTCCTTCAACAGGTTGGACATACATATTTACAGCAAAAATACAAACTTCTAAAAACCTTTAGAAGTTTGCAATTTTGCTAGTACCCGGTTTGAGTAAACTAGCTAATCGGAAGTCTAAAATGTCAAAAAAGCACCGTTTTCTAAGTAAATCCTGAAAATAAGTGTTAAACAGTAACACCGCTCTCCATTTTACATGGCCGTTCCTAAAAATAATTTTCATTAAAGTCCAGTTATATGAAGTTGCTCAAAGCCCACTTTATAAAGAGCTATTTGAGAAGGGTCTCGCGTTTCCCCATTTATTACGACGCGTCGCTTGCATGATCCTCGTTCCTTGCAACAAGGGTCGCTGCATATAAGAATTACGGCATCATTTTTTGTTTCAGTTTGTTCATCGTACAGGGTGTAAAAAGACATATCACATAGCCGTCAACTTCGCATTCTGTGCAACAAACTAAGTGACATTGCACTAAAATAACTGCTGGGAAATGACTTATATTTTAGGAGTGAAAATATGCTATTTTAGGTAGTGCGCAATGTAACACACGCTAAACATTGTGTTTATGGGTGCTTCCAACGGTACAGAGGTCGTGAGGGTATTTAAAGTTGTGTTATAACATTAAAAACTTGTTTTCGTAAAAAAAAACGTCAGTAAAAGTTGAAACTTTGATCTTCAAAATAACAAGAAGGTTCCCGGGGAGTACAGGTGGCTCTCGGCTTCGTTAAGTGTCTTTTTACACTCGTTATTTACCCATTTTATAATTGAGTGCATACGGTTCTGGTTGTAATTTAAATGATGCTAGTAAGTTGTCGGTATGTTTAGCATAGCCCAATCAATCATCATCATGAAACATTGTTATAAAATGTGTCTAAGTTACCCGCGATGATGCAGATTCAATTCAATTCTATTAATTTATTTGTATTGTATTTATTTGTACATAGATGAGTGGTTAACTAAGCAAACTATTTTAATTTTAGTAATACCATCATTTATAGTCAGATAAACTATTACTAGGTATTTGTTTAAGGGCTGATTCAAGGGGGTTGTTTGAAGGTTGAATCATCTGATAACTTTATTCGAGGAATAATTTTAAAATTTTCACAGTTATTTCACACAAAAACTGTTGAACGTCAATTTTATTCCTCGAATAAAAGATTTCTGGCGATGGAAAAATCAGCCCTTAAGAATTTTAGATATTTTTTATGTATATCTTGAATGAAAACCTGAGATACAGGTTTACTCCTAGTTCAGGTAGAATCCTATGATTATATAACTCAGGTGTAAGGCTCTAATATTGTAAATATTTATGTGCTTCAATTATTTCAATAAACAATTTCTATTTCAATGGAATGATTTAGACTGTAAGTCTCGAAATTCCTATAGCACACTCTAACCAATATACACATAATTATAGCACAAATAAGGTATTCTGGACTCCCGAATCTTATTCGAACTAAAATCTTAGCCTTATCTTTTTTACAGCCCGTTTATGCCGCAGGCTTTTTTAAAAGCCCTTCTGGGAACGGCCTTAGGCACCATCCTACATTATTTTGATATTTATGGACCTCAAAATTAATCTATTAATCTAAATCTTTTGCCTACTAGCCTACTCTATACAATGTAAAATATTACTGACATTATTCTGCCCCACTATTGTCAAAACAGTCGTCTAGATCGTATTTCGGCCTTGGCGGCCAATCTCAGCGGAGCCTTCGGCGCAAGAGTTATTATAGTGCACGAGTGTGTGCACTCTCTCCTCTCTCACTCTCATAGTTCGATGGGACGGCATGTAATCTGACACGACCGGACAGACATCAGACGCAGGACCAACGGTCTAAAATGCTTTTCAAGACACGGGGGTATCACACCGCCACCTTCCAAACTCCGGGAAGAAATTCCTAATGAAAAAACCGATTAACACTTTGCCCGATCAGGGAATCGAACCCAGGACACCGCGCTCAGCAGTCGCGCTTGCGATCATGAGACCAACGGGGCAGTCAAAACAATAGGTACATACCTGCTCACAACACATGAATTTATTATGTAAGTATTGTAAGTTGACATCGTTGTGCACTCACAAATCTACACAGAGCCTTCGAAGACGACAGCTTTGTCTCGCGTTTCATTGTAATAATTTAATCTTGTCTAGCAGAGGGAGCCCATTTGAAATATGTTCATTTGTGAACCACATAATAGTCCATTAGGGTCTCGATATTAACCCTCTAAATATTGGTAACCTTAATTATTGTAATAGGTTTGAAAACGGTGATGTTTATATGTTCAGAAATCGGATATCGCATAGAACTTAAGATACCTATATCACAGAATACAACAACAACAAAATTTCATTTTTTTTTCTTTTTTTTTTTTTTGCTATGTTGCATGATCGATTGCTTATGAAGAACTAGCGTTTGCTCGCGGTTTCGTTTTCGGTTTCGGTGGTCAGAAATTATCCCACGGGAACGTATGTACTACCGGAATAAAAAGTTCTATGTCCTAATCCAGCTCCTGGTTTACTGTGCGCCAAATTTCATCGAAACCCGTTCAAAAGGTAACAGACAGACAGTTACTTTTGCACATATAACACACATAATATACATATATTATATATATGCGTACGTAGCACGTAGCACGCCTACTTGTCACAAGATGTACCCATAGAACACGACATGATCGGGACCAACAAGAAGAAGACCGAGAGGACGCCCACCGGAACGCTGGGTAGATGAACTCAACAAAAATATAGGCAAAGACTGGATGCTCAAAACAAAAAACAGGTAAACTTGGACCTTTGACCTGAAAAGGGGCCATAACCTTATAGAAAAATTGTACAAAGTATATATTTTTAAAATGTATTTTTTTAAATAATCCACTTGTATAAATTGCATTTGTTTTGGTCATGGAAAAATGTCGGAGCGTGAAGTGGTTGGCGCAGTTGGTTTTGAAGTTTCGAACTGTCAGAACACGATGACATATGTCACTCGGCTTTGACGTTTAGCGATAGAGCTTCGTTCGGAAATCACCTACATCAAGCGAATCGCTTGAGTGAACTCGCGACTGGGCTGGCTAGACTGGTTTTGGCATTACTTAGGTTAGTAGCATTGTTGGCGATGAGGCCAATAAAAAGTGATAGCCAACAAAAAAAAAAGAAAAAGTTTTTAGAGTTGGACAGACGGAAAAAGGAAACAAAAAAGGGAGTGAACGGGTTGTGCCAGCCCCGGCGGTAACGATCTTACTACGTATCTGAAGTAATCCTCCTGCATCACGGCCATTGCACATTATTTTAGATTTCTGAAATTGCACATCACCAATAAACATCGCTACACCAAGGAAGTGATTTCATTTTCGAGTTTCACGAAGATGGAAGACCCCAGAGACAACGAGCCCCCATTTCCTTTTCCGACATACGGATATATGTATATTTTATAGGTATGATGTCCGTTCCAAGAATGTCCACTCAATAAGTTTGTAGTGTACTTACTCTTCAGAAAAATAAAAGTAATTTGGCATAACTTCTTCCGAATTTCGAAGGTCCTATTCAAATAAACCTATTTTCAAACTTATTATGTAGAAGTTTTTCTATTTTTTATGAAATCTTGATCATTCAAAGATAGCCTACGTCAACAGCAGATTGATCAATCGTCTGGGACTTGTATTGATTAGTTTTGCAGAAATGAGACGCTCCACAGTCAGCAGAATGACTGAACAACCGTTATTCTAAATTGTATTATTTCCATTGGACCTAGTAACCACCGAACTCTATCAATATTTTGATTAAGAAGGCCAGCCTGATGATGTACCGAATATCCATATTTTGAATAGTGTTCGCTGAAAAAGGAATACTTAATTATTGTGTGAACTCGGCATGTAACGTAGACCAACTTCAAAAGGTCAAACGGCCTTCGCAGTCCTTAGGGATTCAACGATGTAAGATCAACAGAACGTCTGAATGTCAAAGAGTTGACAAAATTATATTTTTCATCTGAATGTGTAATGTTACTAAGCTTTGAAATGTATTTATTTATTTAGGGCTGATTTTTCAATCGACAGATAATTTTTATTCGTGGAATAAAATTGACGTCTAACAGTGTTTGTATTGAAGAACTGTCAACAATTATTCCTCGGATAAAATTATCTGGCGTTGTAAAAATCAGCCCTTAGTTTGTTAATTATGTACGTGTACATACTGTGTGCTGAAAAATAGATACATACAAGCTGTTGTTTTGCATCCTCGTCAAATTTCAGGACGCTGTTATGAAAGACATAAATAATCAAATAAAATTACGATCCCTGGTAACTAATGAATACATATTTGTTTTTTTGGTTATTTAAGTTTGACAATATTTCAGAATACACCACTTTCAAAGAACAGAATCGCGTTATGGTATCGTATAAGCGGCCGCGTTTTTATGTGTGTGTAAAAGGGCAGTTACAGTGCGGTCTCACACAGGCCGCGTTTTAAAATGCGTGTCCCACACATGCCGATTTCCGAAACATATTTCCGAAAATTATTAAAAAAAAATACCTACTTATTTTATTATTGATTCGTGTCGAGAATCAGTAGCATAGTTACCTCATTGAATTTGACGAGGATGCAAAACGACACCTTGTATATGACATATACGTGTTAAGTACAAAGGTAGTGTTTATTTCTTAAGTCATTTCTTCCAGCAGACCTGTGAAAGGAGTAATGAAAAACAATTGATGAAAGAATATTTATTTTTCAAACTGACATGAGAATTAAGTACTTAGTTAATCAAAATCCAAACAGTACCTATTGAAGCCCCTTCAAACAATATTAAACTTGTTATTTATGTAGTGTAATCTATATAAATATTTGTTTTATAAGCCGTCAGAGTTAGTGTATGTATGCTGTCGCTCCTTCATTTCTCCGTAGCATAATGTTAATGGGTTCAAGGGCTTGGACCTTCGCAGTCGTCAAGAAAGGGTCGACACTATAATATGATTAGAGTTAATGTAGTTTAAGGGGTTATAAAGAACGGCAGTTAACACTTAATAGTTAATTCAATAAGTAGCAGTATACGCCCATCGTTGTGAATAGCGGTCGTTGGGAGGCTCATGTTCTGCAGTGGACGTTTACGGGGTGATAATAAAAGGTTATGATAGGCAGGACGTTTTTATACCTACAATGTTTAAAACTGTTATTGTGGCTGTCTGTCTGTATGACAGATTAGATCACGCACAGGGATACAACACTATCAGGTAATTAGATAAGAAAATGTAGATGAATACACCAAGAACGTATTTTATGAAATCCATCGTACTAAATGAGAAGTTGAAGTTTGTATGCAGATGAAGTCGCGGTCATCACCATCAGCTAGATAAAGTCAAGATACTTATCGTTACATGTCGCTGTGTTGCATTATAATTGCGCAATTAATTGCAACAATTGTTGCCATTAAATATATGCGCAGATAACATTATCTGTTCCTCAGTCATCATTCCTTTAATACCTACTTTCGAAAAATTACTTTGGCTAAAATAAATCCCTAATAGGAGAGGCATTTACTATGCGCCCTGAATATATTAACGGTAGTAAAAATCCCCCTAACGTAGCCGAGAGTCACTTTTTCTTCCCATTACTGTTTTTTGTTTTTTTTTTGTTTAGGGCCATTCCTGGGAACCTTTTGGTTACGGAGATATTGGTGAAAGTTTTAACTTTATTTGAAGTTTTTTTACGAAAAAAAGTTTTGAATGTTATAATTTACCTTGAAATACTTCCATAATCCCTTTACCATTGCATGCACCAATAAGCACGATGTATTGAGCGCGTTATATTGAGCACTACCGTAAATAGCGAATCTTCACAGCAAAAACAAAAGTCGTTTCCCAGCAATTATTTTTGCACAAAGTTACTCTGTTTGATATACATAATGCGTAGATGACGGCTTCGTGATGGATCTTTTTACATCCTGTATATTATGACAGCATAAGCGAGTTCTAATAAATAAATTGTCTGATATAAAATTGTGTTGATATCTGAAATATTGAAAAAAAAAAACGTTAATTCAAATTAACGTTTTTTAAGGAGCATTAGGAGGATTATTTTAAGGAGCTTTCACTCAAGTGAAAGCTCCTTAAAATAATATGTGATATTTATACTAAAAGTAAAAAAGATAATGCAATGAAACAAATGCAATCAACCTATATCTACCTTATACGTTAAAAGAGGTAATCATACAGGTTAAGGAAGTACTTTTACATCGATAAACTTATTTGTATTGTTTATTAGAGTATAAGTAAAGTAGCATATAAGTTAGGTTTTATACTAACGTGTACATTAGGTTCACATTGTAAATATTCGTATGCCGCTAGTTGCGGCGGATGTGTCGAACTTATCCATATGTACCAACCATCTTTGTACCTACCATATCCGACGAATAAATGTCTTTGTCTTTGTCTATTGCCCGATTGCATTATTTCAAGATAATTTGATTAACAATGTTTTTATCGGTTGTTGTTAGAAAGACCTAAAAAAAATTATACATATATTATCATAGAGTGGCATTTTACCTCACGAAAACTACCCTGGTGGTCACCACACATGGAAGAACCTCTCAAAAGACCGATCCAAAACCCTACACTGCAACACCGGCACCAGTTAGAGCACATCCTGGGAGGAGACTTTAAAGGGGTCTCCCCGAAACCTACCAAGATTGGAAGCACGGTGCAAGGCATGTGACTACTCTGTGCCATCTTCCCAGAGGTCATCATAAGTACCTACAGAAAAGCAACGGAATAGATAAGGAGGGACATTTTAACAGCAATAAAGTCGGGTATCTATCTTCCATATAACAGGCACTAAATAAATAGTTTATGTGATTGGTTTTTCAATTCATTGAACAATTCTACGTCCCCAATTCCGCTATGGTTCCGTCGGCCCTACTGCACGTGGACAGCGGACGCAATCAATTCAGCTAACTGGTTAATTGTGTATCACTGATTAAATAAAAAACAGCGCAATACAACATGTGCTCAATACGAAAAGGATTACATTTTATTTCACAAAATACTAGCTTTGCTTAACACTGGAACGTTCCTCAATTAATCGTACAAACTAGGTATAATAAAACCACCCCAGAAGCCATCAAGCCATTATAGTGTTCTGAGCGAATACTATCCAGGTTATTTACTACCTTCAAATTGATGTTGGTACTAACGCATTCTAAACAACGGAACATAACCTGATTCCACTGAAGTTACGGGTGCGATGCCAGTCAGCGTATACAGCATTCGTAACAGGGTTGGTTTTAAGCAACCAGTAATAATTCGGCATGTCTCATTTAGAGCTGTATCCACTAACTTAGCGTGGGCAGATCGGCTCCATACTGGGCAGGCATATACACCTAAAGAGAAACAAGGCAGTTGTTCGCAGGACTTGAGCAGATGCCCCCCATCTGGTGGATGTTAGGCGATGGAGTAACTGGTTTCGGGTATGCACTTTCAGTTCGCGCCTCCTGAAATTCGCAGGACTATAGCCAGCCGCATTGAGAGGGCGTAGCTACAGAATGACTCACGCCACTCAATGCACAACATTAATTCAGTTCCACAGAGGCTTAAAAGCCGCAAAAAAATTCCTTGGGTGCGTGAGTCCAGTCAACGGCAACCCCTCCACGGAAAGATGTGATCTTTGGAGAGAAGAGCTTAAACCTCCTGATCTCTTTATAAAACCACCAGAGAGTCTCTCATCTGGACACAAGTTACCGTAGCCTAATAAACCTTAAATAGACTTAGTACCCAAGTAGGCCCCAACAAGGACAACCTCCACAATTGGGGGTTCATGGAAGGCTCAGGCCTCCGGTGTATAAGCGGTGTCTCTCCACAGACAATGGCTCACCTCCAATCTTGCACCGCATGCCCTGTCACCTGCACACGTGAGGACCTAATGACCGCGTCAGCGAATGGTATCCGCGTTGCTGAATTTTGGGCCAAACAAATTTAAAAAACTATGTTTATTTATTTTACTTTTTTTTTCGGTGACGAATACGTGATCGTCGTATTCATATCACTTTTTGTTCGGTCACGAATGCGTAATCGACGTGTTCATGACACTTTTTGTTCGGTGACGAATGCGTGATCGTCGTATTCATGTCACTTTTTGTTCGGCGACGAATTCGTGATCCCCGATTTCATGTCACTTTTGGTTCGGTGACGAATAAGTGATCGTCGTGTTCATGTCACTTTTTGTTCGGTGACGAATGCGTGATCGGCCCGACAGAGGACGCCTTCTAATTGACGATCGCTTTTGGTTAGGACGCGACCTTAGGTATATACCATCATTTAGAAGTATAAATTAATAGTAACGACATGGACTACTTAAATCACAGAAAAATGTGACCTTAGTGCGAGTTTAGGTCATACAGAGCTATTACAGTATTTTACGAGTGCCTAATCCCAGAAAGAAAGAAAGAAAGAAAAGGTATTTATTGCGACTGAAAAAAAAAGTAAAGTAAAGTAGTCGAACTAACGCCTGAGAACAAACAAAAGAAATAGATAAATATGGAAATACGTTTGTATAAAACTAAGCTACCAAAGACTTACAAATATACTATTCCCAGAAAATATCACAACAACTAGCGTCAAGTTAGGTACACTTACGTGGTACGTAAGTGTACCTAACTTGACGCGCGGTCTTGCCAAAAATATGAAACTTTATGAAATGAAATTGTTTTTCTGGATATGGAATCACTTTTACACGTCATATAAAAAAAATCGAAATAGCGAAACAAACTCCGGGGTCAAAGTCTCTGTATTAAAGTCCAGACATAATCTTGGTCAGATCATGTGATGATCATGTAGAATAGTGTCTTGAATGGTCTTTCAGACAATAAATTGAGACACTAACACTATTTTAAGAGTTGTCTCAAAGACTAAGTACATGCGCGAGGTAGAATTGTACCTGCCCGTATTACACCGACATTTTGGCCAGTTATGTTTCAGTCCCATGTACATAATAGGGGGCGAGCATATTGTCATCAACCGGCCACATATCCAAGCTCGGGGCTGCTACTGAGAAATTCCTCATAGAAAAACCGAATAACACTTCGCCCGACCTGGTAATCGAACCCAGGACCTCATGCTTGCTTGTGATTGTAACTTTACTCCGCGTGTATAAAATAAAGGGGTAGAAGTTAGCACCCACAACTTTAGCGACGTAATTTTAACAATAGCTTTCCAAAGCCTTTCCATAGTTTGCAAAGCTACGGGAATATTCAGGCCGCAATTTCAAAGCATTTAATAAAATTGTGCAATGTTACATATAGAACAAAAGTACACTTCTGTAATACGTGAAACAAAAGCAAGTCATTCCATTGTTGTAGTTCTCCCCTTTCGTTCGGAGTGAATAACACAATGAACATCAAATTGCTGCAAATAATTATTGGGGCAACTCTGAAGATAAAAGGTAATGATTTTGTTTATTTTTAATTCCCAATTAGACTTTTCGAATAATTATATTTTGATGCTAAATAGGTAAGAAAAGAATTCTGATAAACGTAATAAATGTTCTATTCCTAAGCAGATTGCAACTAGGATTAATGAAATCCATACTTAATTATAAAACGTTTAGCAAACAATACCTCCTACTACCTAAAAAATTATAAGCTTTTAATTTAAACACCAAAATATCCCTTTACTAATAATATGAAGTCCAGTAACAAATTCTGTATTGGAAATATTCCAATATTATGTTTGTAGAAGCTTTTGATGAAGCGCCTGTCTGTTTACGTTGACGCAAAGTTATGTAAACGCATTAAATAACTGATAGCTTTAATACTAAACGGTATTTTGATATAAACCATACTTGCATACCTATCGGATTAATTTTCTTTGCTATTTTACTTATTATGTGTACATAAATACTTAGATTATGAAAAAATATTGATGATAAAAATAAAAAAAAAACACTTATCTATACACTATGCAGCGTTACAACAAAGGAAAAGTGATTTCGATGAACTCTGGCACCCAAAGTAAGATTTACATAACTTGTGTTTAGGGTGCCAGCGTCCTCGCCTATAATTTGAAACATAGTATCAGTAGTTGTAGGACGAGCTCAGTATATTATTATTATGATAACTACTTACTAGTAAATGCATAGATGTGGCCTATTAAAGTACCTATGTATATGTATTAAGAAAGAGATACATATGGTGAAAAACTTGCGTTTATGTAATCCTGTATAAATATAATTATAAATATATGTCGGAGTCAATCGTTTGACTATTCGGAACGCTAGTGCCATCTCGTGGCGCTAGACAGAGTGTGGCCTGAGTTTGTGGAGGTGGACGACAGTGACAGCTACAAGAACGGTATGAGCGGAGCTCTCGTGATGATTGAAACATTGGACAGCGTATGAACAACATGTGCTTAGAAACTGTCTGCGTTCCATATCGTTCAGTTGTGTACCTACAGTGTGTGATTCGCTAGTGTGACTAACTTGTTCGTAAATTGTAATCTGATTTGAACTGCAAACCGTTTTTCTATTGTGCTATAACCAATACTACCCATAGTACGCCCACAGTAATTAAAATATGCCTGATGTTAACGAGAGACAGACATACCTTCTCCGACATATATGACTTTATTACCTACATTAGGTTCAGCGATTTACTCATTTTATACGTAAACTATCTTTAATAATAATTCGTCTGCGTGAAATTTCTCGTTCCCCGACCCACCCCGTCGCATCGCATCGCCCGCCCGCGCTATTACTTCGTTTTCGCTTAGCGTTCTTTCTGACTCATTTTCTTTCTGCTCGGCTACTAAGGGCCCTAGCGTGATGTTAAATAGCCTATAGCCGTATTCAAGTATTTGGCTATCAAATGAATAAATATTTTTTCAAATCCGACTGGTAGATTCAGAGATTAGCGCGTTCAGACAAACAAACGTTTAGTAAAAACGAAGTAATAACGCGGGCGGGCATGCGATGTGACGGGGTAGATCGGAGGAACAAGAAATTTCACGCAGACAAAGTCGCGGGCAAAAGTTGTAATATACAATCTGACACAAGGAAGTCCAGCCATATTCTGTTTTTTTCGTGTTGATATTTACCAAAAACAGTTTTGTTACTGTTAGTTCTCATAAATTCACAGAAATCTGACTGGAAAAATACCTACCGTGGGATGTGCCACTTATGTTATCTATATTTTTTAGTACAACCAACGCAATCGATAGTTTCTGACATGCCTTCCGCTTCATTCATGCGTGCTGACGTGCCCTCCAAACATTGATATACGACTTTATTAGGGTTCCGTACCCAAAGGGTAAAAACGGGACTCTATTACTAAGACTTCGCTGTCTGTCCGTCCGTCTGTCTGTCACCAGGCTGGTATCTCAAGAAGCGCGATAGCTAGACAGTTGAATTTTTCACAAATTATGTATTTCTGTTGCCGCTATATCAACAAATACTAAAAACAAAATAAAATTAATATTTAAGGGGGGCTCCCATACAACAAACGCGATTTGTTTGCCCTTTTTTGCTCGATTAATAATGGCAATAGATAAACACTTGAAATATTCACAAAATACTCAGTTGTATTTTTACTTTAATAATAAATAATAACATTACAATAAAATAAATATTTATACAACAGACGTGATTTTTATAGATAATGGTACGGAACCCTTCGTGCGCGAATCCGACTCGCACTTGGCCGGTTTTTTTTTATACACTTTTTCCATTTCATAGAGGAGCAATACCGATGATTTATTTGGAAAAATATACAGGGTGGCACGGATATCAACGCGCAAACTGAAACCATGAATTCAGCAACCTCTAGCGTCTCTTTTGCGACAGTTATAGTAAAAAAAACTGCTGTGTCATAGAAATATACAATACATACGCGGTCAAAAAGTATGAAAGAGCAATTTTTGTTTTCTTTAACTGGTGAGAATTTTGAACAGCTGCGTTTTTCGTCGGTTTCAGAATTATGTACTGATTCCATGGTAACCGGTTGCGTGTAGATGTCCCTGCTACCCTGTATAGGTTTTTGTGTTGGGAATATCAGGTGTCCGTCGTACCTGGGATGATGCTACTAAGTTGCCGCTTTTGTAAACTTATCGTAGTTTGTACTGAGTTTGATTTGAAATGTCGGGAAACCCCATGCTTTTACACCAGCACTCAGGCCCGTGGGGTATTAGCGTAACACACATAAAAACACTTTTACACCAGCACTCAGGCCCGTGGGGTATTAGCGTAACACACATAAAAACACTTTTACACCAGCACTCAGGCCCGTGGGGTATTAGCGTAACACACATAAAAACACTTTTACACCAGCACTCAGGCCCGTGGGGTATTAGCGTAACACACATAAAAACACTTTTACACCAGCACTCAGGCCCGTGGGGTATTAGCGTAACACACATAAAAACACTTTTACACCAGCACTCAGGCCCGTGGGGTATTAGCGTAACACACATAAAAACACTTTTACACCAGCACTCAGGCCCGTGGGGTATTAGCGTAACACACATAAAAACACTTTTACACCAGCACTCAGGCCCGTGGGGTATTAGCGTAACACACATAAAAACACTTTTACACCAGCACTCAGGCCCGTGGGGTATTAGCGTAACACACATAAAAACACTTTTACACCAGCACTCAGGCCCGTGGGGTATTAGCGTAACACACATAAAAACACTTTTACACCAGCACTCAGGCCCGTGGGGTATTAGCGTAACACACATAAAAACACTTTTACACCAGCACTCAGGCCCGTGGGGTATTAGCGTAACACACATAAAAACACTTTTACACCAGCACTCAGGCCCGTGGGGTATTAGCGTAACACACATAAAAACACTTTTACACCAGCACTCAGGCCCGTGGGGTATTAGCGTAACACACATAAAAACACTTTTACACCAGCACTCAGGCCCGTGGGGTATTAGCGTAACACACATAAAAACACTTTTACACCAGCACTCAGGCCCGTGGGGTATTAGCGTAACACACATAAAAACACTTTTACACCAGCACTCAGGCCCGTGGGGTATTAGCGTAACACACATAAAAACACTTTTACACCAGCACTCAGGCCCGTGGGGTATTAGCGTAACACACATAAAAACACTTTTACACCAGCACTCAGGCCCGTGGGGTATTAGCGTAACACACATAAAAACACTTTTACACCAGCACTCAGGCCCGTGGGGTATTAGCGTAACACACATAAAAACACTTTTACACCAGCACTCAGGCCCGTGGGGTATTAGCGTAACACACATAAAAACACTTTTACACCAGCACTCAGGCCCGTGGGGTATTAGCGTAACACACATAAAAACACTTTTACACCAGCACTCAGGCCCGTGGGGTATTAGCGTAACACACATAAAAACACTTTTACACCAGCACTCAGGCCCGTGGGGTATTAGCGTAACACACATAAAAACACTTTTACACCAGCACTCAGGCCCGTGGGGTATTAGCGTAACACACATAAAAACACTTTTACACCAGCACTCAGGCCCGTGGGGTATTAGCGTAACACACATAAAAACACTTTTACACCAGCACTCAGGCCCGTGGGGTATTAGCGTAACACACATAAAAACACTTTTACACCAGCACTCAGGCCCGTGGGGTATTAGCGTAACACACATAAAAACACTTTTACACCAGCACTCAGGCCCGTGGGGTATTAGCGTAACACACATAAAAACACTTTTACACCAGCACTCAGGCCCGTGGGGTATTAGCGTAACACACATAAAAACACTTTTACACCAGCACTCAGGCCCGTGGGGTATTAGCGTAACACACATAAAAACACTTTTACACCAGCACTCAGGCCCGTGGGGTATTAGCGTAACACACATAAAAACACTTTTACACCAGCACTCAGGCCCGTGGGGTATTAGCGTAACACACATAAAAACACTTTTACACCAGCACTCAGGCCCGTGGGGTATTAGCGTAACACACATAAAAACACTTTTACACCAGCACTCAGGCCCGTGGGGTATTACCGTAACACACATAAAAACACTTTTACACCAGCACTCAGGCCCGTGGGGTATTAGCGTAACACACATAAAAACACTTTTACACCAGCACTCAGGCCCGTGGGGTATTAGCGTAACACACATAAAAACACTTTTACACCAGCACTCAGGCCCGTGGGGTATTAGCGTAACACACATAAAAACACTTTTACACCAGCACTCAGGCCCGTGGGGTATTAGCGTAACACACATAAAAACACTTTTACACCAGCACTCAGGCCCGTGGGGTATTAGCGTAACACACATAAAAACACTTTTACACCAGCACTCAGGCCCGTGGGGTATTAGCGTAACACACATAAAAACACTTTTACACCAGCACTCAGGCCCGTGGGGTATTAGCGTAACACACATAAAAACACTTTTACACCAGCACTCAGGCCCGTGGGGTATTAGCGTAACACACATAAAAACACTTTTACACCAGCACTCAGGCCCGTGGGGTATTAGCGTAACACACATAAAAACACTTTTACACCAGCACTCAGGCCCGTGGGGTATTAGCGTAACACACATAAAAACACTTTTACACCAGCACTCAGGCCCGTGGGGTGTTAGCGTAACACACATAAAAACACTTTTACACCAGCACTCAGGCCCGTGGGGTATTAGCGTAACACACATAAAAACACTTTTACACCAGCACTCAGGCCCGTGGGGTATTAGCGTAACACACATAAAAACACTTTTACACCAGCACTCAGGCCCGTGGGGTATTAGCGTAACACACATAAAAACACTTTTACACCAGCACTCAGGCCCGTGGGGTATTAGCGTAACACACATAAAAACACTTTTACACCAGCACTCAGGCCCGTGGGGTATTAGCGTAACATAAAAACCTCTAATTTTGACATTTTAGCAACGTTTGTTATGTTATTTACGTTGTTGAGTAGATGATTTTTTTAAACCTATGACATTTTTTTTAAACTTTAAAGCCGTTACGTTTACTAAGTATCAACAGATTTTTAATTAAATAAGAGTAACCTCGCATTATTACGCTGAATGTATAAATAAGTTTTTAATAAAATTTTACCGTGCGGTTTTATACCTATTTCCATTTAAAATGAATTAACTATGACGGCTTGCAAAATATGATTATTAGATTGTAAAGAGTATCAATATATACAGATATTTTACCTCTGACAGCAACCTTATAACTATGTGAATAAAGATCACAATGATGCAAAATCAGTGATAAAATAACTTGAGTATAGGTACTTAGAAAGTGTTTTCAGAGCTACATTGATTGAAATCTCTGCAGAAACTAATAGCAATATCCATTATTGCAAACGTTTGCGTCCTACGACTGTTAATATTCTCAATAATATTATGAAGTTCCTACACTAAACACACCGTCAAAGGAAAGTTCGTCTCTCGTAAACCTTCGCAAGACGCGATTCCACGAATCATCTGAGTCGGAACTAATAGCTTAGAAAGCCAAGTTAAGCTAATTGAACCATCCCTAGTTCATCACCTACCTAGCTTTTCCCGACTATGTTGGGGTTTGCTTCCAGTGCAGCTAACTTCTAACCGGATGCAGCTACATACCTATTCATATTCATTTATTGACGTGTAAAAATGTTTGAACAAACCTACTTACAGAAATAAAATCATTTATCATTACCAGTTTTTTTCATGGATCGATTTCCGATCTGACCTTTACAGCCCAGTTAACGTGTTAACCGGATAACTCGATATCCCTTGGCAAGACTCATAGAAATGTAAACCTATATCAATGGCAAGACTGGTTGTCACTCACTTTCGGTCTTCTAACTACCCGTAACGACTGTCAAAGATTTACAAATGACAGCTGAGACCAACGGCTTACCGTGAAGGCATGGTATGGCATGGTATGTAATGGATGGTCACCCATCCACGGACTGACCTCGGCAAGCGTGTTTAACCTTGAAGATCAACCCGTGCGGCTGTTATTATTTAGCCGCAATCTCTAGTTTACCATACTAAAAGTTTAGTTCATTTACCTCTCGAAATGTGAAACTCGTGAAGTAACAACCTGATTAATAGGGTGTAGTTAATTACCTTCTGCTTCTTTGTTTTGTTTTCCTTTTTAAGTATAATAGCAATGATTTCAAGTAGAAATCGAGAAGATACGCAACTTTTCATAAAAAAACATAAGCTAGTATCGTCTAATATGAGGTCTTTCTACATTTTATTATTTATTTAAACTTTTCGCACACAAAAAACAATGCATACATGCAATGGTGCATACTACTTACTATAATATAATAATACACACACACACACAGACATACATTACATACATTTTCCCACATATTCAATTTCGACCCTCGGATCACGTCAGCTAGCTAGTAAACGTGTTTAATAAAAACCGGCCAAGCGTGAGTCGTCTGACTCACACTTGGCAGGTTTTTCACGCACAATGAAGGGTTTCGTAGTTGGGATAAATTTATCCCAAGAACAAACTTAACATTGTCGTTGAAAATCATTTTCTCCCACACATTCCAACTGCAAATGTAAGTTGGTCAACTATTACTCGTAAACTTGTAAAACCTACGAAGCTATGATAGTTTTCCTTGTAACTTAGTTATATACTGCCGTGATTTTTTCACATGTCAAAAACTAACCATTTAGCTGGCAAGGGTAGGGGGAACTTGACTCGAACAAAAATTAACACTTTAAACCTGTGTAAAAACACCTATGCATCCAAAAACAAAATGTAATATGAGTTAAGAAGAAAATTCAACTAGTGGTACAACTTCATGTCGACAAATGATTGGGTCGTTGTGGTATTTATCGCCAGGAACACATCCAGATATATTATATCCTATGCTGTTAATATAATTCAAGACCGGAAATGCAGCATTTGGTGGCGCTGAAACGAAACTTAAGATATCTAAAGTATACTAAAAATTATACTTTAGCTTATAAGTTATAAACATTTTTTTTTTCTTTATCCTTTATTGTGCCCTGCTGGGCAAAGGCCTTCCCTTTTTCCTTCCAAACCTCCTTGTCTTAAGCGATCTCTGGCCATGTTGGCCCTGCAAACCTCGTTAGATCATCACACCACCTTCGCCGTGGTCTTCCTCGACGTAGATGTCCTCATTCAGGCGTCCAGTGAGTGACGATCTTTACCCATCTCTCCGGGTGCATTCGCGCAACGGGTCCGGCCCAGTCCCACTTCAGCCTGGCTGTTTTTTAAAACAAATATCGAAAAAAAAACAATACATGGCTATTGTGATGCAGATTGGGCTGGCAATGAAGATGACCGAAGATCATGTACCGGCTATGTATTTATATTTCAAGGTGGCGCTATCACGTGGGCCTCAAACCGACAGCAAATTGTTGCACTATCCACTACCGAAGCTGAATACATTTCACTATCAAGCTGCAGTCAAGAGGCTATGTTGCTTAGACAAATGCAAGAAGAGTTTTGGCCCCACTCAGCCACCATATACCTGTTACCTTTTTATGTGATAATCAAAGTGCAAGTTTAATTAAATTGCAAATACTGAAAACTATCATTCCAGATACAAGCACATAGATACACGACACTACATGTGTACGCGATAAGGTGCAACTAAGGACGATTGTCATCAAGTAGTATTCAGTCAAGTGCGATGGCAGCGGACTCGCTGTCTAAAGAGACTCCGCAACAAAGGATGGACTATTGCTCGGCAAAAATGGGTTTATGTCCACGGGGGGGGTAATAGATTATGAAGATAAAACTGACCTCGTTGTTTCCGTACGATTTGTGCGCCCCTATAATAGTGTGTTTCTCAACGAACACTCCTCTGTCAGCGGTTAACCAGAAGGCCAATTCTCGTAATTTAAAACGTTCAAATCTAGTCGCTGTCTCATCTCAGCAACAAACAAATGTCAAAAACTTGTCAAAATTTAGGGAAATTAGAGGTATTTTTGTCAGATTGAGACTGAGATCAGACTGTGAACGTTCTTAAAATTACGAGAATTGGCCCTCAGGCCTCTGCTACTTTTCTTGAATTCCATTGTTTTAACCGTTTTTAATAAATTAGTTCTACATACATACTTTTTATCTTTTTGTTTCATTACATTATTAATATTTCTCAAACAGATACCTGAATCGAAAAATGGTATTGACTCACCCATATAGTAAAGCACCCATAAAGTATCACATATTGTGATACTTTATAAAGGAAATACAAAAACCCAACTTACGTGTTATTTTTTCAAGATTTTATTTTATCACTTTTTTGGCGTGATTGACACCCATGCCAAATTTCAGCTTTCTCGTACCTACTAAGAACGTCTGAAGTAAAAGCCGCGGACAGACATACAAACAGACATAACAAAACTACATAATATAAGGGTTCCTTGTTGACGACGGAACCCTAAAAACGGTCCGATGGGTTACCTCTACCGTGAAGAATATTGATCGCGGGGAATGTATCGAGAAATTATTTTCTCATTGGAAAAAAAATCCTTTAGTGATTGCCAACCATTCTACAGTCGATGTTTCCGAACGATGCCAATGTTGAGGCGTTAATTTATATTCATTGCCCGTCCGACGATCTACGTTATAAATAATTACTGAGAGATCGTTTCTGACGGCGACGTTTGTTTGTAACTTCCTTAACTTTGTGTTTTCGATAACCGAAACTTTGATAACTCAACTTAGGGTATATGTTTTTGTGTAACCTTACCTTAAAGCTCAGTTTTTTATAAAATCTTTTTTGACGATACATCGTTTTAATATTCATGCTGACAAAATAAAATGGCCTCCAGATTATACTCGTGTAAAGATTTTCATAAACCTGCAGGTGAGTCGTTTCACTTTAAAACGAGATTTACATTCAATTCTTAAGCTTATTAACATTATTATGAAAAATTCAAAAGTTATTAACACAAAATGAAAATTAAATATTATTAAATTAATTGAACTTTTACTGTATTAACTGAACTTTGGGCTGCTTTAAAAAGCTTTAGGTAATCAAGCGTACTACTTAAGTACTACTTTCGGAAAAAAATCGTCACGAGTCTTTAAAAGCTTAAAAGAATTAAAGGGTACTTATTTAAAAATGTATTAATAAAAACCTAATTAAAAAAGGTATTTACAAGGCAGATGTGAGTGAAAACGCCGGGAGAGGACATTCTAGGAGGACATATTTATAGGGGCCTTATTGGTGATGTTCTTCAGAAAGGTCAGGTACTTCCGTAGTACTCGCAACCAAGGTGTGTGTAAGACCATATGTATGAACGTAAACGAAGCAAAATGAGTATGTAACTATCGCAGCAGGTGGCGTTCTGTAGTTTCAGACTACCCCCATGGGAAGAAGCCATGAGTTTATGTAGATATGTTAATTTACAAAATTATTAAACATACTGTTGCGCGCCACAATTGATGCCTGATGATGGTGACATTAGTTACCACTAGCGCCATCTAGTTTCTAGTAGAAGACCTTATTAGTTCTTCACTAGCGCCATCTATTATCGATTGGCTGAACTTACTAGAACTATCGACATCTGGTCAGTCGGGGCCGGTATGTACTCGAACATTCTAGATGTTTCTACAATAGAAGATTCTGGAATTATCTGCGGCACTATATAAGGCCGGGACTAGCCGCGACTAATCAGACTTGGTTCTGCGATAGAAGCGAATACATCGAATGCGATCTTCAAGTGCGATTTAAGAGCGATTGTGTTTTATAATTAGTGTGTTAGAGTTGTTATAAGTGTTGTTTAATTAAAGTGTAGTTTTTGGTAATTTTTATCGGCAGTTTTTATTGTCACGAACCCGAAGCTCGTAACAATTGGTGTCAGAAGCAAGGATTAAAATCATGCCGATTTTACCTAAAGACGACACGGAGGGTATCCGTACCCGGAGTCAACGCCAACAGGAGACGGACCAGAGACGTTTTGGTGGAACTATGCCGCAGAGGTCGGAGGGCCAGCTACCAACCTCGGAGGCCGAACCGTCCGCAGCAGCTCCAGCATCAGCAGCACCAGACTTTGCTGCCCTGATGATGATGCTGCAGGAGCAGTCCCGCCGACAGGAGGAACAGGCCCGCCGACAGGAGGAACAGGCCCGCCGACAGGAGGAACAGGCTCGTCGGTTGGAAGAACAGCTCCAGCGGGACAAGGAGGAACAGGCTCGCCGACAGGAGGAACAGGTTCGCCGACAGGAGGAACAGGCTCGTCGGTTGGAAGAACAGCTCCAACGTGATAAGGAGGAGCAAACGCGCCGCCAGGAAGAGCAGATGCTCCTTATGAAGGACCTTCACGCTACCTTCGGGAAAGACATGAAGGAGGTGAAGGATAAGGTTGATCAACATGACAACCGCCTGTCGGAAGCTGAAATCCGGATCGACCAAGTGTATAATCGGGTTGACAACGTGGTGGCTGACGTAAAGAAAACCGTGATGGCTGATGTAAAGAAAACGCTGGATTACCTTAAACTTGGGGATGGAATCGCAGCTCCCGTAGCTACAACACCTTCGCTACGTGGATTCAAAGTGCCACCGTTCGACGGAACTTCTTCCTGGTCGGCCTACAAAATCCAGTTTGAGGCTGTCATGAAGGCGAACGCTTGGAGTAAAAGTCAGGCCATGACTGCCCTCACCCTAGGCCTGCGCGACCAGGCCTTAACTGTTCTGGAAGCTCTCGGTAAGGAAGTGACTTACGAGCAGCTCCTTGAGGCATTGGAGGCTCGGTATGGCGACGCTCACCTGGAACACGTGTTTCGTGCGCAGCTCAAAGATCGCGTGCAACGCAGTAATGAAAACCTGCAGCAGTGGGCCCTTGAAGTGGAGAAGCTGGTGCGTAAAGCTTACCAGTCCGTACCTGCGCTTATTGATGGGAACCTGGTGCAGGCATTCATCGACGGCATCCGCGACCTTGAAGTTAGAGCTGCTGTGAGGCTCGGGCACCACGGGACGCTGAAGGACGCCTTGGCCCATGCACTGGAGGTGGAAGCCGCGCGACAGGATCATCGTTCCCATCGCGTCAGGGAGGTTGCAGCGGCTAGAGTTCGCGACTGCAATAAAAGATACAGCCCTAGGTGCTACGGCTGTGGGGAAAGGGGCCACCTTCGATCCAGTTGCCCCAAGCGAACTACAGGAAGGGTAGACAATGACCGTCCATGGAAAGTGGGACGAACTTTGGTCAGAGCCACCGACATGTCAGGGGTACGTGTGCCGAACCTTTGTGATCAGGAACAGGTTATGGAAAAAGGTACACTAGTTGGTACTAGGCAAGAAAGTAAAGAAGTCGTTCCTGTGAGGATGCTCAAGACAGACCTCAGCAACGAGTGGAAGGAAAGCCTACAACGTGCACAGCAGGAAGATTCGGACATCAAGCCGATTCTCGAGTGGATGAAGGCCAGAGCTCCTAAGCCCAGGTGGAGCGACGTCTCAGCAATGAGTTCGATCACAAAAAGCTATTGGGCCCAATGGGACAGCTTGGTGATTCAGGATGGAGTCCTGTGCCGTAAATGGGAAAATGCTCGGGGAGACAGCTGTCATTTGCAAATGGTTGTCTCTAAAGCTCAAGTACCGGATGTTCTACAGCTGTACCATAATGGTTGTTCAGGAGGTCATCTGGGAGTAAAACGGACTCTACTGAAGATACGAGAACGGTTTTACTGGGTCCACTGTCGGGATGATGTCGAGGACTGGTGTCGCAAATGTACAAGTTGTGCAGCTGTAAAGGGACCTCAGACTCGTAGTAGAGGTGCATTGAAATTGTACAATGTTGGCGCACCATGGGAGAGGATAGCCCTTGACGTTGCGGGGCCGTTTCCGGAAAGTGAAAGTGGTAACAAGTATTTCATGGTTGTGATGGATTACTTTACTAAGTGGCCGGAAGTCTTCGCCATCCCAAATCAAGAAGCTTCGACAGTTGCAGATAAATTAGTTTATGAAGTCTTCTGTCGGTTTGGAGTACCTTTAGAGATTCACAGTGATCAAGGAAGGAATTTTGAGTCCCAAATATTTCAGGAAACTTGTCGAGTTATGGGTACTCATAAAACAAGAACAACTTCTTACCACCCACAATCGGATGGAATGGTGGAACGATTCAATCAGACATTGGAGAGGTACCTAGCAAAAGTTGTGGAAAATCGGCAACGAGATTGGGACAAGCACATACAACCGTTTTTGTTGTCATATCGAAGCGCTGTTCACGAAAGTACATCGGTGACACCAGCTTTCGCAAACTTTGGAAGAGAATTACGGCTGCCTGCAGACCTGATCACCGGAATACCACCTGATGCCCCACGCAGTATAACCGATTATGCGAATCACTTACACCCCGATGGTAAGTACTTACGACCCGATGGTAAGTACTTATGATCCGATGGTAAGTTCTTACGACACGATGGTAAGTACTTACACCCCGAAGGTAAGTACTTACACCCCGATCGTAAGTACTTACGACCCGATGGTAAGTACTTACGACACGATGGTAAGTACTCAAAATGAATGATATTTATGAGCACGTCAGACAATCGGGCCAGCATGTCTGAAAAGATGAAAACCCGTTATGACCGCAAAATGAACAGTAAAGGGTTCGACGAAGGTTCACTAGTATGGTTGCACAATCCAGTCCGCAGCAAGGGGAAATCTCCTAAGCTTCAAGCTAAATGGGATGGACCGTACCGGATTGTGACAAAGATCAATGACGTAACCTACCGGATACAGAAAGGCGCAAGAGGTACTCCTAAGATCGTCCATGTGGATCGATTGGCGCGTTATTATGGAGCCGATAATGCTCGGGACGAGCATGTCTTAGGTGGGGGCAGTGTTGCGCGCCACAATTGATGCCTGATGATGGTGACATTAGTTACCACTAGCGCCATCTAGTTTCTAGTAGAAGACCTTATTAGTTCTTCACTAGCGCCATCTATTATCGATTGGCTGAACTTACTAGAACTATCGACATCTGGTCAGTCGGGGCCGGTATGTACTCGAACATTCTAGATGTTTCTACAATAGAAGATTCTGGAATTATCTGCGGCACTATATAAGGCCGGGACTAGCCGCGACTAATCAGGCCGAATCAAAGGGCCTCTTTCCAGACGAGCAATTTGGTTTTCGAACCCAACACTCTTGTGTCCAACAAGTCCACCGCATCACCGAACACATCCACTCAGGATTCCTGCGCGGCATGATGACAGGTGTTATCTACTTCGACATAGCGAAAGCATTCGACAAAGTCTGGCACAACGGCTTATTATTCAAGCTGTACCAACTCGGTGTGCCAGACCGGCTCGTTCTCATCCTACGAGACTTTCTGTCGAACCGCACCTTCCGCTACAAGATCGAAGGAGCGCTCTCATCCCCCCACCCCATCAGAGCAGGAGTCCCCCAGGGCTCTGTACTCGCCCCACTCCTTTTCACGCTGTTCACTAGCGATATCCCAAAGGACGCTAAGACCCATCTGGCTCTGTTCGCAGACGACACAGCCATTTATTACACTGGTCGCAGCCACACCCAAATACGGCTTCGCCTCCAAACCGCAGTCAACAAGTTGGCTGCTTGGTTCAGGAAATGGCGCATCGAAGTCAACCCCGATAAGAGTCAGGCGGTTCTCTATTTGAAACCCAGACTCCAACCCACCCCCCCTCCGCCCATCACCATGTTCGGCAAGCCAATCCCGTGGGAAAAGCGAGCCAAATACCTCGGTGTTATCCTGGATCAACACCTCACCTTCTCAGAGCACATAAAGACGGTCCGTTCGCGCGCCGCTTTCGCTCTCGGTTGTCTCCACTCTGTCCTCAACGAAGGCAGCAAGCTGTCACTCAAGTGCAAAATGCGCTTGTATACAGCCTGCATCCGTCCCATAATGACTTACGCTTGCGTAGTCTTTGCCCACACAAAGCCCCGCCACATCCATAGGATGCAAACACTACAGAACCGATTCCTCCGCAAGGCCACAAACTCCCCCTGGTTCGTTCGCAACGAGATCCTCCATATTGATCTCAAGATCCCCACCATCCAGCAGTTCATGAAACGCCTCTCCAAGCGTTTCTTTGACACAGCCGCCAAGCACCGCAACCCTCTGGTTGTCGCGGCCGCAAAATACACCCCCTCCAACATCAGTAAGCTTCGCCGTCCAAGGCATGTACTCGGTGACCCCGATGACCCCATAACACTCCTCCAGGAGAGCGATAGGGCAACCAGCACAGCTCACAAAAACAAAAAACCGTCATTCCGACCCCGCCGCCGGGGTCCATCGCGACGTCCCCAAGTAAATTCACCACCAGCCCGACCCTTCATTGTTGATGAAGAGCCAGCTCGCGTTGCAGCTGAGCTATTAATTGTAAATTCACGACGACCGTAACCTCTGAGTTTGTTTCGGCCTTTCTTCTCAGAGATAGTCTTAGGAAACGCCGTGCTCATCAAAGCACTAAAAATATAAATTCGATCCAGCCTGTCCCTTTGCTGCCCTCTCCCAGCGACGCCCTAAGCCGAGGTTCGTACCCCACAGGGGGTGCCCTTAGCGTGCAGTCGCCTAGTTTTAATTAGTTTTAGCCCTGGCTGGAGGCTTTAAGATTTCTTAAGGCAACCACAGGATAGTCCGGTTAAGTAGTCACGACCTCTCAAGGTCAACTACGAGATGCCATATATAAAAAAAAAAAAAAAAAAAAAAAAAAAAAGCGACTAATCAGACTTGGTTCTGCGATAGAAGCGAATACATCGAATGCGATCTTCAAGTGCGATTTAAGAGCGATTGTGTTTTATAATTAGTGTGTTAGAGTTGTTATAAGTGTTGTTTAATTAAAGTGTAGTTTTTGGTAATTTTTATCGGCAGTTTTTATTGTCACGAACCCGAAGCTCGTAACAATACTATTCCGCTTATAGTTTTTGGGTTATAAAATACCTATTTCCTTTAATACAATAACAGCTAGGTTACTCCATGCTCCTTAATTTGTCCAAAAAACCCACCACCTTCAACCGATAGAATAAGAAACGATGTCTAATAAAATCACCTTTAATACCCCTTCTTTGCATAGGATCATAAAGGTGTACGTGCATAAAGCCACGCTGAGATTATAGCTCATTTGTTTTATTGCAAGTGTTCCAGGCAGCTGAGCCACCATGTAGTTTGAACGCGTGTGACGTGTTCGAAATGTTTACGAGGGGTAGCCGTACACCTGAGTCGTCTTCTCCTTCGGGTGCCTGCAATCCTGATCTGCATTGGCGACAACTAGATCGACGACTAAGGGCCATTGAACAACCAGGTAAAACGGATTATTTAAATAAAAACGCAAATAAATTAAAAAACCTAACCTAAACTTTTTTCTTGCTGTTCATTTACCTTAAAAGCCAAGCTCATATATTTCTTGTGTCATATAAGTATTGTCACACAAATCACCAACACGAGGACTGTGTATGTAAATAATCCATTTTTAACTTGCTTAGTAGGGACAATAATATAATAATACTTTGTTTCATGTTGGTACAGTCAACAGCAAAAGTAGATGATCAAAATCAGAAATTCAATAGTAATGAACGAAGTTCGCGTCAGAACTGTGTGGCTGTATTAAGAGTAGTAAATGTTTGGTTTAATTTACAATGACATACTTTTGAATCACTTTGACGCCACATAGTTCTGACGCGAACTCCGTTCATTAGTATTGAATTTCTGATTTTGATCATCTTCTTTTGCTGTTGACTGTACCTAACCTATTAATTATTTTTGTTTGAAAATTTTAATCAAATGCGTAAAAATTAGATTGTTATGAAAATCATTTCAACAATATTAAATTTCTTTCTGAGAAGGCCTTCAAAAAAGTATTTAATTTAATTGCATAAACGCCATTCCTAATAGAAATTAATACTTTTTATGAAACGAAAATTAAAGTGGCCACTTGGCCATCTCCTGTTTGTAAGAATAACAAAAACGCATCACTTATCTCCTTTGTTATTTCTTAAATGTAATTTTGATTAGGTTATTTCATACTTTTTTGCTTCGAATTTTATTTGACCACCAACTTTTATTTTGCTAACTAGCACTACTAGGTTATTGTAGTTTTTTTGAAAATCCTACTATCCTACTAATAATAACGCGAAAGTTTGTATGGATGGATGGATGGATGTTTGTTACTCTTTCACGCCAAAGCTACTGAACAGATTTGGGTAAAATTTGCCACACAGATAGTTTATAACCAGGATTAACACATAGAATACTTTTTATCCCGATATTCCCACGGGATCGAAACTTATCCGGGTGAAACCGCGGGGTGCAGCTAGTAACAAATAAATGTTCAAATACTTATTTGTATAAATAACCTTATTTCACTTAGAACTTTATTGCTTGGAATTGTTTTGTTTCAAGTAAAAAGCTTTTTAACAAAAATTGGCGGCGACTCAAAATTATTTAGGTATACTTACATTAGTTTAAGAACTTGGTTATTAAGGTTAAATAAAAAAGGTTAATTATTTTTACTTTATCATCTTTCTTTGAAATACGTGATCTGATCGGATAGGTACGTACTTAACAGTAAATTACTTATTAATACAATAGATCCACTTTAGCCCTGGATCGAGAAGCTAGAAGTCATGGGGAGAGGCCTTTGCCCAACAGTGGGATGATGCAGGCTAACAGTAACAGTAATACAATAGATTTCTTATGAACAATTCGTAACTCGTACTGTATCTACTTATATAATTATTATGGGCAAAAGTTATGCGCTGGTTGTTGTTTACTGATCAAAATTGCATGAGTTAAACTAAAAAAGAATTATTCTCGAGTTGACAAGACAAGAATTTACTACACTCATGGCATTAAATTACGAAACTATGTCCTTTCGAGTTTTGAGAACCTTTTTGTTACAGAGTTTTCGCCTTAGGAAAACTTATTTTCGGTCCAGCTGAAACTGATTTTATTTTCTCGTCAGTTACATAATAGCGTACAGAATCGATCATTACGAGGGAGCTATGTTTGCCTCGTTCGTCTATGGATGTTGGCTATCCATTACAAGGATCGCGATTCGTCATTCCTTCATGCTTCCAAGAGCACATTTAACAGCCAGACTTAGTTGTCACACGTATGTTTATGGCAGTCGTAATACTCGGACTCAAAAGACTGCTTAAGGCATCGACAGCCACGGTACGTAGGCTGAATGCCAAAAATACCGCCCCAGGACCCAACGGCCTACCTGCAAATGCCTGGGTTCTGGCCTTGGAGGCTCTCGGGCCTCGACTAAGGGGGCTACTAAGCGCATGCTTGGAGAGGGGCCGGTTCCCACTTCGTTGGAAGACGGGGAATCTGGTCCTCATCAAGAAGCCGGGGCGCCCTGTGGACTGTCCGCCCGCTTACCGACCCATCGCTGCTTGACGAGGTGGGCAAGCTCTTTGAAAGAGTCATTGCAGATCACCTTGTCGGGCGGCTGGAGCGGGTGGGGCCGGATTTGGCGGAAAGGCAGTTTGGTTTCCGCAGGGGGCGCTCTACTGTGGACGCCATCATGCGCGTGCGAGCCCTCACGACGAGGGATGCTGTGGCCCAGGGTGGGGTTGTCTTGGCGGTGTCTCTAGACATTGCCAATGCCTTCAATACCCTGCCCTGGAGTTGCATCAGGGAGGCACTCCGGTATCACCGGATGCCGGACCTATCTCTGTCGCATTGTCGAGGCCTATTTGACGGACAGGGCCGTCAGCTACCCCGGTCACCGGGGAGAGTGGAACCAGCGAGAGATGTCGTGCGGTGTCCCACAGGGATCGGTCCTGGGCCCGCATCTGTGGGATATCGGGTACGACTGGGTGCTGTGCACCGACCTCCTTAGCGGCGTCAGCGTGGTTTGCTACGCTGACGACACGCTAGTCCTGGCGCAGGGGAGGTCGCACCAGGCAGCGGCCGAAGTAGCAACACGCGGGGTTACGACAGTCGTTGAGAGGATCCGGCAATTGGCACTCGAGGTGGCCCTGCACAAGTCTGAGGCCATGTGTTTTCATGGTCCTCGGGATGCGCCACCGTCGGGTTCCCAAATAACGGTAGGAGGGGTTCACATCGACGTCGAGTCGACGATGATGTACCTGGGACTCGTCCTCGACAGCCGGTGAAACTTCGTGGAGCATTTCCGGCGTTGTGCTCCCAGACTGGAGCGGGCCGGGGCTGCCTCGAGGCGGCTCCTGCCCAATCTAGGGGGACCAATGACTCCTGCCAGAGGCTCTATGCGGGGGTCGTGCGGTCTATGGCCCTTTACGGGGCACCGGCGTGGGCGCGTTCCTCGAGGCGGCGACCAGCCCGCCGGTTGAACGCGTCCCAAAGGGTCATGGCTGTCCGGCTGATCCGAGGATACCGCACGGTCTCCGCTAAGGCTGCGAGCCTCCTTGCTGGATTGCCGCCATGGGATCTGGAGGCAAAACGCCGGGGCGTAACTCCGCTGTCGCGAGAAATTAGCGGGCAGAGCTCCGGCGGGATCTCATGGCGACATGGAGAGTGCGATTGTCGCAACCCAGTACTGGGCACACCACAATTGCGGCGATAAGTCCCCTCTTTGAGGAGTGGCTGGAGAGGCGCTACGGTGCCCTCACCTTCCGCCTGACGCAGGTCCTCACCGGACACGGTTGTTTCGGGAGGAAACGCCAGAGTGACACCACTGTTTGGATCGCCCGGAGGACACGGTGGAGCATACGGTGGAGGTCTGCCTGGCTTGGGCGGAACACCGCTGCGTCTTCGTAGCGGCGATCGGCGGCGGCGATATCGTGAGTCCAGCCCTGGTGCAGGCCATGGTATGGAGAGAGGAGTGCATGGGAAGCCGTCACCTCCTTTTGCGAAGCAGTAATGCTCGCAAAAAAGGAGGCGGAGCGCGTGAGGGAGAGGCAATCTCTGCGCCCTCACGCCTCTAATCGCCGCAGGAGACGCCCTGGACGTCGGGAGTCAACAACCGACCCCCGGCCTCCGTAGGCGCGTGCTTGCGAGCGGCGAGCAATGGGCAGCTCGCCGCCCGGTAAGGACCAGGCCCGGGTCGACGGCGCGTTGTGCTCCACGCGCGCCTCAAAGAGATGTCAGCACGAACTGACAGGGTCCGCTAGGGCCGATGCCTGGCAGGGCCGCGGGTCGTTCAAAAGAGATACCGTGGCCCCTGGCACAGGCAACTGAAGGAACACGGGTGGGTTTTAGTCAGTAAAAGTCTGACACGCCCTCCCGCTCCGTCTAGAGCGGGAGAAGTCATATGATGACTTCCCACCCAAAAAAAAAAAAATAGGCATTGACTGCCACCGCGGTCACCAGTAACCGCTAACAATAGATATACTATTGTGTCTGTTCTCTGACAGTCAACGTGTTAAAGTCTGGAAATACAATATGGGAAATATTGCAATTAGGTCAAGGAAATTGCAGTGATTCCATGTAAAATAATAATATTTAGCTGGCTTTAGTTGACTGCTAATGGAAGAAGTCCCTAACGTAGCTGGGAAAAATTAAACCGACGAAATTATATTAGCAGTTACCAATTTGGGCACGCCTACTTTTTATATATTTACCTACAGGCATTTTATAAAATTGACTATTTTTTTCTAGAATGCTGATGTTAAAACATTCGATTGGTTTTTTCTCAGCATGGACAATAAGCTTCGGCCAATCTCGTTGGAGGCAATGTGCGAAAAGTGCCTGTCGATGCGATTCGGCCCGACGTTCGCTTAATTGTTGGAGGGCTGGGTTCACCACTCTCACACCAGATCTGATCGTTCCTGCTGACTTGGTTAATATGTGAGTAGCTTTTTATTTTATTTTTTTCAGCTTCTACATGAACGTTTTGATTACTGTTCATTAGAAAGAAAGACAGAACAATAGGTTTATTTATGACAGAAACACGTGCATACAAAAAGATAATTAATTGTAATTTTAAGGAAAAATAAAAACAAATTATATCTATAATTACGAGCACAGCATCAACAACAACATTACGCTAAGTTAGATCATAATATTTTTTATTAATTAAGCTGATAAAACTAATTATTTATTCAACGGATGCCTTTTTAAGTTTATAGTTATATGGCTTTTATTTATATATGAAAATTACATATAAACTAGTTATGAGTACCTACGCACAAATAATTAAGCTATTACCTAGTGGATAAAAGAGATTATCATATCCCGAATAAATCGGTTAAGCAATCGGTTTTCCATTAGTCACTTTTTGTGGGCTTTCAATTCAGCTGATCCAACCCTTGAAGTTCTCACAGACATTTATCAAAGTCACACGATACAACACTCGATAAAACCTAAACTTTACGTAGGATACAAATAAATCCACCAACTCAGAGTTCGTTAGGTGAAACTTTCCATGTGTATTGTGTACATTTAATAAATCTTCCCAACATCCTTTTGCGACATGTTTTCAGGAGTTCAATGAGAATATGCGTTGACATCTAGCCTTTAGAACTTTTTCCCTCCACGTGTCTACATAAAATATTAAACAAAATAGCAGGGAAAAAAATACATTAACGTGAAATCTACTTGAGGTTTTGTTATTAATATCTTGCCTGGAGTAATTAAATTCTGTTGGAAGTGTTCCTAAGCCAATAGCCCTTGTAGGTACGCTACTTGAACGTTGGAAAGCTCTTGCCGTGCTGTAGATACTGACCTCCAACACCAATAAGTGCACTGCAATATCCTGATTTGTAAATAGACGCTGACAAGAGCTAAACCGCGGTCACAGTCGGACTGCATAGAAAAGAAAGAGATGCGCGATGACACAAGGCACATTATGTATTGCAAAATATAAAGCAATTATCGGTTTACTCAAAAAATATTTGAGTAATCCAAAATAGAGTACAAGTTGTGTGTTCAATTATGATACGTTTACGTTATTGTTATTCATTTTACCAACGTTACGTTGGCAAGTGATACTAATAGGTATATATACGGGTACGTATTGCAATATCTAAAATTAAAAGAACTAACGTAAAATAACCTACGTTCAAAATCCCTAAAACCTAAATACCTAATGTTTTTACATACCTACGCAACTAGCACCTACCTACGAATT
Source organism: Apamea epomidion (assembly GCA_947507525.1). Lineage (NCBI taxonomy): Eukaryota > Metazoa > Arthropoda > Insecta > Lepidoptera > Noctuidae > Apamea > Apamea epomidion. Next base: position 10,394,934 of record OX382228.1, on the reverse strand, counting down.
ACCTAAGTTTAAAATATTCATTGGACAACTATAAACTACTAATATTATAAACGTGAAAGTTTGTATGGGTGGATGGATGGATGACTGTTTCTTACTCTTTCACGCCAAAACTACTGAACGGATTCAAAGTCAAAGTCAAAGTCAAATCATTTATTTCAAATAGGCACATAAAAGGCACTTTTGAACGTCAAAAATAAAATTAGAATAAAATTGATTCTAGTCGCCCCTTCCAAAAGGTAGTTTTCGTATGGAGAAGAATGGGCAAGAAACTCCACCGTTACTCTTTTAAAATGTTTTACAATATATTGCATACATTATTTATATAATTATATGTGAAGACGATGCACCCAAAAATAAACTTACTATACCACAATAGGTAAAAGAATTAAAATGGATAAATGTAACCATGACATATAGATCAACTATGTGATAGATACATGGTGCTCACATATTCACAAACATTCCAAACGTAGACGATTTTCATAAATAAATAAGGAGTAATAAGTCCGGGTGTGACCCCAAGTAATTACAGAATGTAAATCAATGTCAAAAAAAAAAAAAAGAATAAATTATACAATTACATTAGCAACCAGTTTGATTTTGTCTAGACTCTAGAGATTGTCCTATGGAGCAAGACCAGCATGTTTCCAAGCATTCTTATCTTGGATATAATCCTCTAATTTGTAATATCCTTGCTTACAAAGTGTAATTTTAATATAAGTTTTAAATTTTCTTTCATTTAATTGCAATATTTCACAAGGTATTTTGTTGTAACATTTAACACAGTACCCCATAAAAGATGTATGAACTTTAGATAATCTGAAAAAAGGTTGATCTAATTTATCTTTATTTCTAGTATTAAAATTATGTCTATCACTTATTTTATTAAAAAGATGTTGATTTTTTCTTACATACATAATATTTTCATAAATGAATTGGCAAGGTACCGTCATAATATTAATCCTTTTAAATAGTTCCCTAAGAGATTCGCGGCGACGTAGATTGTAAATGGCTCTGACAGCTCTCTTTTGCAAAATAAAAATGGATTCAATGTCAGAAGCCCGACCCCACAGTAAAATGCCATATGACATAATACTGTGGAAGTAACTAAAATAGACCAAGCGAGCGGTTTCTTCGTCTGTTAATTGTCTTATCTTTCTAACAGCATATGCGGCCGAGCTTAGCCGCCCCGCAATAGATGTTATATGAGGTCCCCATTGTAATTTCTCGTCTAGCGTGATTCCTAGGAAAACTGTCTGATTAACAAATTCTAATTTTTGGCCATTCATGATGATTGATGATGATTTGAATGAAATTTGGCAGACAGATGTTTTATAACTAGGATTAACATATAGTATATTTTTATCCTGATGTTCCGACGGAATCGAAACATATGCGGGTGAATCCGTGGGGCGCAGCTAGTAAATAAATAAAATAGTAAGGCACACCTTACTATTTACTTTATTTATATTTACTAGTAAAATAAATTCAACGACTATACCTACTATTATAGTAGATAATTTGTATAAAATATTGCTTTTTACTACTGAGCAACGTAGATACAGTTTTCAGGACACCCATGGTGATATCTCAATTGCTCAAAATAGGCCTGTTGTAAAAATAACATATTTCTAAATTCTTGGTTCTTTCCAAAACAGGTTTTTGAAAAAAATGGTACATGTACGGGTACGTATTGCAATATCTAAAATTAAAAGTGCTAACTTAAAATAACCTACGTTCAAAATCCGTAAAATCTAAATAACAACAAAATATTGAAAGCTTAAAATGTTAAATGGATATGTTACTGACGTTCATAAAGCTAAAACTTGAAATTCCTATGTCCAAAGTTCCTTAAATTGGTTTACCTCACCGTTAATTGACTAAAATGAAAAATACCGATCTATGTAAAGTTCAAAATACAAATTAAAACAAAAATATTATTTTAAAATTTGAATCATATATGAATACAATAATTGTAAAGAATAATACCTACTACAAAAGTAATCAAATAATTATAATTGCTATACTAAGTCATAATCAATGTTAATCATATTTTAAAAAAAACAATAAATTTTACAAGAATAATCTAATAATATTATTGTTCACAGGTAGAAATAACAATTTAACACGTTTTATTTATTACAGATTTGCTGCAATAGCTCTCAAATGATCGACATTATTGTATTCAGGAATATTTTGCAATATTTTGTTACTGTTATTTAACTTGTAATGTCCCTTTTTCATCCGTTTTTTAGGGACTGGTTAACCATTTATTATTTTTTTAATTTCAATTAAATTTACCTGTGTTTCCTTGATCAATTGAGATGCCAAACGATATAATGCGACATGTCTTTTATAACAAATTTGATTTATGTGGTGGTGAAATGATTCTGCAGTATTCTGTGTGCGTATCGAATCGTAGCCAGATAAGATAATTAAGACTCCAAAAGCTGGGATTATACTTTGGTGGCCGATTATTTTTTCCCTGGATGTAATTTTCTCCAAACATCAATCTTTGCATCTGTAACACGTATGTTAGAATGTTTTGTATAAGTACTACATAGCATAGTAGTATTTACTGGGTACATTCCTACACAGTAATTTTGCTTTTATTGAATAGGTACGTTTTGTCTGTTAGGTGAATATTGAAAGACCATCTTGAACACGCTTAAAAATAATGCTTAATACTCACAACACATTATGTAAACAATTTGTAGGGTAATTTTCGAACACTTGCAATATACACATGGCCTTTGTAACGATTCCTCGACAACCTATTTACAAGGAGCGTAGATAATATTATCATTTTCTTTTGTTTTCCACCCAACAATATTGTGTAAACTAGACGCTAAGATCAAGTAAATATTTTAGCTTCGCGTCGGTATGAAAATACCTAGTTTGTATTTTTAAGTCTGCCTGTATTTATAAACACCAAATCAAAGTTTTAAATTGAAAATAATATTACGTAAATAAAAACGGTTTATTACCGTGGAAAAGCTACTACACACCGCGTTCTATGAATACTGGTTTTATTATTTCTAACTGTGACTGTGTTGGCTTACTTTTACAAGGATAATTGAAATACCTACTGCTTGTCGCTAGGATTCCTTAATTTAACCTGCAAAAATTTTTTAACAAAATAATGTCATACTTACATTGTCACTGTTATTTAGATATCTTGTTTGCAGTTAGCCAGTTGAGTGGATTAATTGCAAACAAGATTTTGGGAAATCCGTCCTAAATTCTTTGCTTACATTGCGACGTCTGCCTTCAGGTTCCTTAGACGAGTACTAGTACTGCTACACATAACTTCAATATACACCATTTATCAGAAAGTTGCTATCAAATTTGGGAGTAAAGATCGTAATCGCGAAAAAATGGTCAACTGTCCCATACAAAACTTCAATACCTATATACTCGCCCCAAATTTATAGAACGGCTGATATTTTTTTCTCGATTACGATGTCGGTACTATGGAGAAAATAGTTTAATTTGATGGTCTGTACCACACCTTAAAATTTGACCACTCCATTCTGATACACGTTGTGTAATGTAAATTATTCTAGATCATCACAATGCCACCTTAATCATTTCCAGTGACTTGGGCACCAACAAACTGCGGACATTGCACAAAACGACGTTTAAAGGCATGCGCTCACTTGCTGAACTCGACATGTTCGACAACCATGTGGAATATCTGCCAGCTGGGATATTTGATTCGTTGGTCAATCTGAGAATACTGTGAGTACTGAGCCTTATTAAGAAAGTTAAGATTGAAATATTTCTGGCTGCTTTATTTTAAAGCCATGATTATGGATGGCGATTTGTGAATATGTAGATATGGATGATAGAGCTGCTGGCTTAGATAGTTTGTTTAGTCTATTGGCACATCAATAAAAGTTAGCACTTATTTCATGTTTCTAAACAAACTATTGTTTTTTAATAAGTACCAAGAACAGTAACAAAGAGCATTTTAAGTATAGTGGTATCAATATATACGAATAAAAGGAACTTAGGTAATATCCCAAAGAGTACGTAGAAATTATATTAGGAATTTTATAATTTTCCTCAAAATATTATGTTAGATAAGTATTTGCTCTTTATGATAATGCGTTATTATGACGAAACTATACAGGTGACATCATAAAATAATAATTACCTATACCTACTACACTATATCCTATTCAAAACTTTGATAAAAATCAATCTATTTTCAGGAGACTTCAAAGAAATTACCTGGAAGAAATCGATAGACACGCATTCAGGTCAACGAAGAAATTATTCCACGTGGATCTATCGAACAATTTCTTATATTCCCTTCCGGAAAAATTGTTCGCTAATAATTCATTTCTAGAAACCATCGATATTTCTAATAACCATATTGTGTACATGCCTTCGGACAGCTTCGTCGGGCTAGAATCGTTGCAAATATTAGACTTGTCCAAAAATAAGATACAACGGATAGAAAACGGAACTTTTTCACTGAAGACACTTCAGATATTGAAACTGTCAGACAATAAAATATGTAATATCAGTGAAAATTCTTTTGAAAGCCTCCAAGCTTTGGAAACTTTATTGTTAGAACGAAATAAGTTACAAAGCATTCCAACTCGTCTGTTTCATAATGTGGATTGTTTAACCTTTCTTGATTTATCCAGTAACAATTTGATGAGTGTAAGTTTGTGCTTCTATTTCTATTTATATAACTTTAACTATAAACTTTTAAGGCAAATAAAGACTTATCTTATCTTATCGTTTTAGAAAAGTTTTGATCCTTTTGATCATTCCGTTTGTACATTTTCAGTTAACGGGCGTAGAATTTGAAAAATTGAAGCTTTTACGTACGTTGGATTTAAAGGATAACGCTCTAATAGAACTTTCGGATTACACGTTTTCGAATTGCACCAACTTGGAGAAGCTCGACTTATCGAAAAATAAATTGCGATTTTTAAACGTCACCACATTCCTGGGATTAGAAAATCTCACCTCGCTTTTGTTGTCAGAAAATAAATTGTTCGAGGTTCACTTCAAAACTTTTTCGACTTTGAAAAATCTCACTACTTTGTAAGTACTTATTTGATTTAAACCCAATGATTAATAGATCATACTGTTTGAGGTTCCGTAACCAAACGCTAAAAACGAGTTATAGATCAGTGGTGGCCCAGTCGTAACAGCCCCGACTTACGAGTTTGTAGGTTGTGGGTTCGAAGACATGTGATATCCACCAATCCACACTGGGCCGGCGTGGTGGATTACGGCCTATTCCCTCGCACAGAGAGGAGGCCTGTGACCCAGCAGGGAAACGTTAAAGACACAATAGAAGTTTTATTGTTATGAAGGCTATAGCCGTATAGTGCCCTTAAAAATGTTAAGAAACATAATTAAACATTCTATTACAGGCATTTGGACAACAACATGTTTCCTTCATTACCATCCCGCACACTGGATTACATGCCCAAACTTGCAATCGTAAAACTGTCAGGCAACCCGTGGCACTGCGACTGCCATGCATTGTATATCTCAGCGTAAGTACCTCGCATTTCCAATGCAAATGACATTATCTCCAGATGCAGGTCGCAAAGTCCATTTCCGCTGCGCTACTGCGAACGTATCGCTAACTTTGCACATGCACTCCGTCGCGCCTTGCGCGAAACCGCCTCTACAATTATTTCAGGCAATATGGTGCTCGGAATTGAAAGGAATAAAACTAGAATAAAATTGTGGAAGACACAGTTAGCGTTTCCTAGTCTCGTAGAATAGGCGCTTTGTTTTAAATATTTAACTGACTTTGGCTCTATTTTCTTTTATGTTGCTATTATTATAATTCAATTACCTATTTATTATTTCTTGAGATTCAGTTTATATGGAATGTTAGTTCGTAGAATGCAGCAAGCGACCTATTAGATTAAATTTTCTTTAACATCAGGCGTTGAATTAAAATGATAAACTGAACTTTATAAAGATCTAGCTTCATTTAACTGCCAATTTAGAGTTCGGAGAAAAGGACATTTTCAAAGACTCTTTTTCTGAGAGTCTGTAGGTACTTAATACCGATCTTAAAGGTTACCTATATCTACAATAAACACACCAATTAAGTATAAAAGCAATAAAGGGTCTAGATTTTTGCTCCACGGCTAACCCGCTTGATTTTGCCTTAGAAAGTTCATATTTAGTTGCACCTCTGCACCGTTTGATAAATCATTGATTCATGTCGTTTTCGGTGTGCTAGTCAGGCAGTCACGGAACTGTTTTATATACGTAATTATGTTGTGATAACTATCTAAATGTGACATATCCAAATGTTACTTTCATTCAGTTCTTATAGAGGTAATTGGATAAATGTAGATACATATATCAGTTCGATGGCAATCACAGTAAGTAATAGAAACGATTAGATCGATCTGTATTGACTTGGCTAACATTTTTAGAAATCACATTTTGTTTACACTCTGTTTGTTCTTAATATCATCATCTGCCAAGCCCTTTCTCACTATGTTAGGGTCGGCTTCCAAATTCCAGTCTAACGCTCTAACCGAATGCAGCTGAATAACAGTATTTTACAGATTTTTCTTGTTTGTTAAAATATAAGGTGTCACATATTGTAGGTACCCTGCATAGTGTAGAAAATGTTGAAATAACTTTTTTTATTAATACCGAGTTTTGGTTAAAGACAATTACCAGGTTTAATTATGTCCGTTTCACTTTCAGTTAAAACATTTCAGCCATGATTTATATCATTGTAATTAATATGTACCTTACTTTATTTTACTCGGTCATTAATTTAAAAAACTAATTATAAATACCCAAAAACGAACCACCTAACCTTAAACAGTGCCTTGAACAGATCTCAGGAAACAATTTGAGTCTTTGCTTTACATGCTTATTATATGAAAAATAGGATCCTGTTCCATACATCGACAAATAAGAATAATCAACTCACAAAATTGCTTGCCAAGTGTGACCTATATTTCCTGTAGCATATAACGATGTGTAAATAATTTGTGAAACAGTCCTGATCCTTTATCAACAACAGGACGGGGATAGTGCAACTATGCTAGAGTTTAGTTCAACCTTGTGATAAGATAGCCCGCGAAATTCAAATTTTCTTAGCTTTTTTGCACTATTAGATTGTAAGTATATTATGTTGATCAACATATGATTCACGGTCGTAAAAAAATGTATTTACAAAATCATAATCATTACAATCATCAATACGATTCTCTTTAAAGTCTCCTTAAGTCAGATTAATTATTTTCACAAGATCACTGATTTCCCTTTGATTTCCTTTCTAGCTGGGTTCGCCTGAATGAGATGAAGATTTGGGACTACTCTCCGACCTGCGTGTCACCCTGGTACCTTGAAGGACACTTTCTTAAAAAACTAAAGTTTCCTGAACTTTGTGCCGGTCAATGGGCAAGCATGGTGAATCTTTCACCTCGGTTACCCATACAACATTTACTAGCATTAAATGTGTCTGTAAATAGGAAACCTCAAGACAGTATGGAGCAAAACCATGACGTCACCACGATTGATACTTGGCATTAAACTGGCTTCATATTAGAACTTGTCTTTATCTTTTTTCATATTGTTAACCCAATTTACATGATTTTTTTTTTAATATGGATGCTCTTTTTTTTGTATCAAATGTTCTATTTTTATTGTATGTCTATAAATAAAGTACCTATTTGTTTAATATGTTGGATTTTACATCCAAATCTATTCGTAGATAACACCTTAGATAATAGTTTATCTATGGACAACACCGGTTATATTTCCGATCATACGCATATGTCACAAGTAGAAATAAATGTGAAGCCGGTTTATTTGAAAAGATATTACAACTTATCGTTCGATAATAACTCATAATGATAATAAAACTCTGAAATAATTAAAGAAGTACAATGAAAATACCTACAATGGTTGATAGTTCCAGGATATACCTAAAATAAAGGGGTCGTGGAGCTTTCGGGACCGGGACCGCGGTCCCGGATTCCACCTATAGGTAGATACAATAATTATTCATGAGTAGTATATTGGGACCACTAATAAAATAAACAAAGTTATGTCTTGGGAAACTACGGTCAACCAAAAAATTTTGAAGTTATACAAATAAAACTATTTTTATAAAACAAAAATATATCTTTTATTTCAAAAATGGCTGCCTTCTATTAGAATTAAACCTAATTCACTTCTATCATGTGGTCATAAACCCAGCCGTTTTTTTCTCACAGTAGCGCATTTGCCATCATAAATCTCTGTTTCTGACATTAAGTATCGACTAGCTGTAGCTCTGTCCCAGCGGACAGAGCATCATTCATCCATTTCATTCATTTTATAAAAGTCCTTTGCTATATTACCTACTCGAAAAGAATCCCTGCCAACTAAATGACGTGAAAGGTGGGATTTCCCCACTTTTATAACGTTTGTAAGCTTTATAAGTAGGTAAACGATATGGCGTTATCTCGCACTTAATAAAACTTATTTGATACTTCCAGATTATCATGATAACAGTGGTAGATATAAACTATAATGAGCCACAGTCATTTCGTCTAATGATTTTATTTTCACCATCGCCCAGAAGAGTCCTATCAGCGGCTTCCTAACCAAAAGCAATCGTCGCGCGAGTACGCCATCGTCGCGCACTTTTATCTACAACGTGGCGCTACAATGGTGACATTAATTTAACACACGGGTAGGGCTAGTGCCCATTAATCATATAAACTTTGATAGGTTAAAATAATTCGTAAATTGAAAAAAAAATGTTTTCAAAGAAACTAAATAATAAAAAAGTAACTAAAATTAGGATCACCCTTGCAAAAATTCATTCATGAAATTACTTACCTAGCGCTAGCTGGGTTACGTTATCTCGGTGCGGCAACGCGTCGCTTCGCGCGCTGGCAACCGCGCAACGCGTCTTGTACCTAATCGTGATCGGCATGTTATCAAAGAAGCCGAGCGGCGCAAGTGGTACCTACAGCGAAGGTGCTTAGTCAAACACTTATCATATCATCCTCTCTTGTTACTATTAGTTATAACTGTCATCACTAATCACTGCTTTTATTTTAAATTTTCTTATTTTCAATAAGACCACCGTGTTGGCGGATACAAAGAGCTAAACGGCGTTTCATGTTTTCCCGCACATTTGAAAATAAATTGTCACTTATAGCCATTTGCCTCAATTTCTCAAACGCATTTCTTATTCGATGGCGTAATTGTTCCACCGAATCCACTTTCTCCGCGTACACATCGTCTTTGATGCACCCCCAAAAAAAAAATCGAGTGGCGTTAGGTCTGGCGATCTTGCTGGCCACCTACGAGGTCCAAATCTGCCTATCCATTGTGCACCAAACGTGTCATTTAGCCATTGCTTGACTGTTGTTACAGAGTGTGCTGTCCGCATATTCAGCTGCTGTGTAGTTCGGATGTGTATTTGCCATCACGATCACAAGTTTACACAAGCACTATTAACACAAATAAAAGCGTCCGTATCGTAAGAGATGTAAACGTACCTACTAGATTAAAAAACAAAGCAAAGCGTCTTTATCACAGTATCATAATCTAATTACTATCCTAAATGCACAAAAATAAATAAATAAAACAATAGGTAAGCGTCTTTTTTGCGGAACATTCACAAAAATATTTAAAAAAAAAGAATTCTCTGTGCGGGTGGGTGTGCGGGTGAAAGGGCCTGCGCCGCTCGCCGACAAAGGGATGTCTCTTTAGCGGGATCGTCCGAAAGGGTTACCGCTGCCCTGGTACATAAAGGGCTAAGGAAGGAACACGGGTGGGTTTTAGTCAGTAAGAGTCTGACACTCCCTTCTGCTCCACCCAGAGCGGGGGGGGTCATTTGATGATTTCCCATCCTGAAAAAAAAAAAAAAAAAAAAGGGATGTCTCTTTCCTTCAATTCGCCTACTCTTTGCATTTGTTTCATCCTAATAGTATTGCTTATTCGTTTTAATTTCATTGATGCGATGTTATGATACGTGACCCCGGCAAATGACCGCTGCGCGACAGTTCTTTATGTACAGGTTGCTCTAAGATGCTATTTTATAAAATTTTAAATAAATCCGTAAATAATAACATTTAATGGAAATATAATTTCATAATGAAACGAAAATGTGAAAACGTATATGTGTGTTAAATTAATGTCACCATTGTAGCGCCACGTTGTATATGAATATGACACACTCCTGCGATCAATCAAGTAACGTCATAATTACCAGAGAGCCTAATAGAGGGCCAACTCACAATAGCTTTCAAAGGGCTTCGTATTTCTACAACGACTTTCAACTGAATTGACATAAACTTTTCGGTAGCTTATGTCAATTGACTGATTGATCATGACTTTCCATCATAGTTATCGCTTCGCTGATAGAAATGTAATTTTTCTAGGGCGCCTTTTTAAGTTACTGTTTGGCATTTTAATCTCACAGCAGGAAGAAGTGACTTCGCCATTGCAGATTGCCCATATTCAGAAATTAATTACGCTGCTGCATTTTACACTTATAGCCTACCTATAGATAAACAGATTAAAACATCCTACTTAGAACAAATACGTTTTTAAGGAGTCTCCCGGAACTAATCACATTAACCATTACCGCTATGGTAAGCCATATAATTTATAATGCTGTCGTTTTCGCTTCATTCTCCTAAATACCTCAATTAAGGGGATTTACTCGGTATCTCACAAAAAAATACCTGTTTCCGACAGATGCACACCCTCAGACAGAGATTTATTTTAAACAATTACTTCCTCAGTCTTCTTCTATATAAATAATAATGAAATGCTATTCGTTGGTAAGCGCAGCACTTGAGAACGGCTGGACCGATTTGGCTATTTTTTTCATTGTTCGTAATAGTCCGAGGTTTTAGAGGATAAAAATGTAAATGTTGTCCGGAAAATTGGAAAAAAACCATGAAAAAATTAAAGTATTTTTTTCTATGGGAATTGAAATTTGGACAGGGCAACGTCTGTCGGGTCAGCTAGTTTAAAATAAATTCAACAAATAAAATCAATGCTCATGTTCTCTTTTATTTCGGAAACATGGCAATTTACGAAACTTCTATTCCGCAATACAGTTCAAATTTATAATTTGACCCTCACCTTTCGATCATGTCAATGTCCTGACAATAAGACATAATCAAAAAGAGACTGAGATCAATTATCGTGGGTAGTAAATTTTCAATTTATAAAGCAACTAAACTATACTTCGGTGCCTACAGTAAAATTATGTTTACTTTTGACAGGACGTTGATCCGACAGGTAATCTCGCTATGAAAATACTTCATTTGAAATAATTATAAAAACCAGATTTTAATAATAATTCTTTGTTATTTTTTAAAAATATATACAGGGTGGCAGAAACATTGACGCGCAACCTGTTACCATGGATTAAGTACATGATTCAGAACCCTGCCTTGAAATGTTTCGTCGGAATTCTGGACTCATGTACTGAATCCATGGTTAACAGGTTGTGCATCGATTTCCCTGCCGCCTTGTTAAACTAGATACTTAAAATCACAAATGTAGCTCTTGCTTGGCACCACGCGCCGTTTCAGTGCGTCCAGAGCGCGCGTAGCATTAACAATTGTCCACCATCATACTAATATTATAAAAGCGAAAGTTTGTTAGTGAGTGGGTGTGTGTTTGCATGTTTGTTACTTCTTCACGCTCAAACGTCTGAACCAATTTTAATGAAATTTGGCAGTTTATAACCAGGATTAACACATAGAATACTTTTTATCCCGATATTCCCACGGGATCGAAACTTATGCGGGTGAAACCGCGGGGCGCAGGTAGTAGGTATATAAAAACGGAAGAAACGAAAGACAATGTGACAGATTGCAGAAAGATTTCTACGTCTCGATGTCAATATAGAAAAAGAATGTCACTTTGTGAAAAGAGATAAGTACGTACACACATCAACACCGTCTAGGGATATTTTGTATAAAGTTATTAAACTCAAAAAATACTGGCCAGTTTTAAATTCATTTGAAGAAAGCTTATTTTGTAAACCTTTTTGAACGATTCTAAATTTGAATTTGAAAAAATAAATTATAAACAAAAGACTTACGCGGCATCATGGTAGCGAAGTCGGAAGGTTTCATTTACCTACAGTAGTTTTTGCCTATTTTTTTGTGTCAAATTTAAGTTTTATAACAAGTTATCGGTTAATTTCGAATTAATGTTATTGTGTGCATCATGTAGCGGCGCCATTTAACGAGAGAGGAATTGTTATGGGCAGTAGGCATGCTCCAAACTGGGGCTACTCAACGGAGTATTGCCGAGGAGATTGGAACAAGACAAAACGTGATATCAAGGTTATGGTCACGTTACCGTGCTACTGGTGATGTGGATGAAAGACACCCAGGCGGGAAGCGCATTACCACTCAACGACAATACCGATTTTTGCAAGTTGCCGCGAGAAGACAACCAAATGTTACGGCCATGCAGTTGGCTCAGAGGCTCCAGTCAGAGCACCAGTTGCTTGTGAGTGACCAAACGGTGAGGAGAAGGCTGCATGAAGCTAACCTTCATGCTCGCAGACCGCTTCGTACTCCAGCACTACGCCGAGGAAATCGTGGACGACGACTAGAGTGGGCTCGTGAAAATTTGCTCTGGGAAGATAACCAGTGGTCTGTAGTGCTGTTTACCGATGAGTCCCGGTTCGGTTTCCATCCCGATACACGTAGAGTACGTGTTTGGCGAGTTCCTGGTCGTGAGAGCCGTCTGCAACATCCTCAGGAAGTCTATTCATACCACGGCGGGACAATTATGGTTTGGGCGGGAATTCGTGTTGGTGGAAGAACCGACCTCGTTTGGATCAGAAACACCATGACGGCTGAAAAATACCGTAACAAGATGCTAGCACCAATAATCTACCCCCATCGACTACAAATGGGCCAAGAATTCACGCTCATGCACGAAAACGCCCGTCCGCACACAGCGAGAGTGGTGACGAGCTGGTTGCAGGAGCACGACGTATCGGTCTTAGGCTGGCCCGCTCAATCGCCTGACCGAAACCCGATAGAACATGCGTGGGACATGCTCCAAAGAAGGGCTTTGAGGAATTTCCCTGCAAACATTGCGACAGAAGAGCAACTTTTTTTGCATCTTAGCCGGACTTGGGATAAAATACCGCAGCAAGACTTGGATAACTTAATCCAAAGCATGAAAAACCGTTGCAGGACCGTTATTAACGTCATGGGGTGTTTTACTGACTACTGATTTTTCACATAACTGTTAAAAACAGATTAATTTTTTCTTATTTTTCACTTTTTCTTGAGAAACACATTCATTGTTAGTTTTACCATTATTTCACGTTTTTTCTTTATTTGAATAAAAATTTGTTTACGCAAAAAAAAATAGTTTTCTTTTATTCTGGAGTGTAGTCTGATAAATGGGCTTTATAAAAATATATGCATGTTGTATGTTATTTATAATCAATTTTGAGTAAATTGAGTAAATCCAAAATATCCCTAGACAGTGTTGATGTGTGTATGTGTATTTTTTTTCACGAAGACTCAATCCGAGATTGGAGCCACTCGATTCAGACAGTATACCGGAATTCCTGGAATGCCAAATTAGCTACTCCATCCAACAAATGAAAATGAGGAAAAGCCTTGGAAAAGATCGAATAACAAATGACATATTAGCTTTTGGCACCCGTCCTAACCACCATATTCAGCGAAATCTGGAAACATGAGTCAGTCATAGACACTTTATAAATTATTTACGACTAGCTGTGCTCCGCGGTTTCACCCGCATAAGTTTCGATCCCGTGGGAATATTGGGATACAAAGTATCATATGTGTGTGTGTGCTACGTCCATACCAAATTTCATCAAAATTGATCCAGCCGTTTGAGCGTGAAGAAGTAACAAACATACAAAGACACTCACAAACTTTCGCCTTTATAATATTAATTTGATATACCTATATGACTTTTGGGAAATAAAAGGCTTAAAAAATTAAATAATGTCTATTCTTTGACTAGAGTCAGTGAGTAGTGGTCCTACAACTTACGCGTGAAAAATACTCGCCACTATTCTGTAATATTTACATAGCTTCTTGGTTCTTGCTTGACAATTTTATTGAACTCACCAACTTTCACGGCGTTCATTCCATTGCACCTACTGAAAAATAATATTGTGATTTGTGTGTACATAAGTAACTGCTATACTGTACCATAGTACACAACTTCTGTCATCCTCATCATTTCAGCCGAAAGTCATCCACTGCAGGACATAGGCCTTCCTCAAGCACCGCACAACTTCTGTGCCAGCAGGTTCTGTGCTGTAGGCGCAAAGCAGACGATGGGCAATTCGTCCGCGGCGATAGAACGTATGGAAATCCCAATGGTATACTTATTTGTCTTTCGTGTGCGTTATTGTATAAAGGTGATGGCTAAATAGAAGTATGGACGACTTTTCAGCAATGTATAAACATGGTACCTAGCAATATGTAATGCTGAATAGCTGAATATTAGTATTTCATATAAAAAAGTTTCAAGAACTTTTAAATATCTTTATAATCCTGAAAATGTAATCGTGTAACTCCTACGTCAATAGGCAAACAAAAACTACAAATAAATGATATTGCTATGAACTTTTACCTAGGCGTTTAGATGTATCTGCGATGATATTGATAATTGTATTTTTGACTAACGAACCACCCCGATTTCACACGGTGGTACTTGAGTAAATATCTACAAAGGGGTAATTGCACCAAAAACCGTGATACAACGAGCATTCTATTCTACAATCCGCGCAAAAATCACTCCCCGCCCGCGTGTACCTAATTAAGTATTAAACTCTCGTAAATCCTAATTTCCTATTCAAATGAGTATAAGTAAGTGGTTGAAATGATGAAAGTATTTGAAAATAAGGACTAATATTAACTGATAATAATTGGACTCGAGAGGCGCCCTCTGGGCGCTGAATGGAGCAACGTGCGCAAGAATAACACTCAGGCGGCAGGATTTTCTGACTTGATTTACCTACATTGGTCAATATTACCTACACGAATGCATACCTAAACCTTCTGGAAGAACCAATCTAAATACTGGTGACAACCTCATCAAAATCTGTTTGTTGATATATCCATTCAAACAGACTGACAGACAAACGCGCCAGGAGGACTTAGTTTAATTTGTATGTGGTGATTATTAAATCCTGCCTAAACTAGATAACGAATACACTGAGTAACCAAGGACATAAAATATATTGAAATAAACCAACAAAAATGCGATTTATTTATTTATTCTGTGAATCTTATTAGAACATTATCTAAAAAAGTTAGTTTAGGTTATCTGTCTGTCTGATCAAATAATTCTGATTGGATGTTAGCCCAATAACACAACCAGAGAGAGAGAGGTCAGGGACAGTAGTCCTGATGATTTCACTGACGAGTCACATTTGTTCGATGTTTCTTATATTTATTAGTTCTAGTATGATTCTAGCTGTAGATGACTTACCTCAATTGTTAACCATCGTGCTAAGATGGTGAGTAGAAAAGCAGGCAATGAAGAGGCGATATGCCGCCGCAGTCTTTGCGTAGCTACACGGCCGTTAATGCATCGCATGATGAATTTATTGCAAGTCAAGTCCGTGTCGAGTAGTGAGAGGTCAGTAGATAAGCAAGCACACACAACTAGTCCAATAAACAAGCGAGGGTCAATGAAAATTCAAAATGAAAAAGCACAACGAACAAGCAAACGGCAGAGCGTTCAAACGATGTCTAACATCTGACGTTTGTTTTTTTCATAGAGATGGGATTGAACGTCAAGTGTAACAGAATCAATAAAATAATCGATAGGGTTGAAAGATAAAAATAGAATTAGTTTTTGTCGACCTCTATTTAGTTAATATTTTTCGACACAAAATAGGTAGTAACATTAAGCGTAGAAGCACATTCCGAAGCTTTCAGTTATTTTTATTTGATTTTGATACGACAAGAGTGGAATTGAATAGAGTCGATTGTCACTTTAAAAACAACCCCATTTTCCGAATCAAACTCCTGTGAAAACACAATAACAAGCAACTAAACAGGACACCGAACTAAACGCTATCGATTCCCGCCAAAAACTCTGAATGCCACTTCTTAGTTTCAGAAAATAAATAGTTTTGATACCTGTTATCAAAAATCGATATAAGTAGTTTCGATTTGACATTCTGGAAAAGCGATATGATCCCTCACTAGTTTGCAGTACTGTATTATTGCCCCTCGAAGTTGTCATATCAATCAAAAAAAGCAACTAAGATACTTTTTTTATATTTAACAGTTCACGAAAGTTCTAGGAAATTATTAAACGCTTGATAATTCATGAATGAATATTTAAATATTACGAGTTAATGTGCGGTTACTTTTCATGCTTGGGGCAGTCATTTAGCCATGTCCTTTCCATCGCTTTTGTTGTCATTTCCCCAAATTGTCCATCGTCTGCTTAGCGCCTCATGGCCCTTTTCTGTAATTTACGGAACTTTATTGGTTAAAATTAAGACTTTTGTATCTTTACCAATAATGAAGCAAAGACCTCATAGCTTTGCATAATAGACTCTCTCATATGGAAGTAGCTATCACTAGGTAAAATTAGCTTACGAATCTATATAGATGCCCTTTTTGCCAATAAAAAATGCCGCCATTGATAAGCAAAACGATTCGTTTTTGTTAAAAGGAACATAGCAGACTTGTGCAGTGTGTATCGCCGCAACTTATTCCCGAGCATTTTCAACATATTCTATATAAAAAGAATGGCATATCTTTTTTTTTTTTTTTTTGTGGATGGGAAATCATCAAATGACTCCTCCCGCTCTGGGTGGAGCAGAAGGGAGTCTCAGACTCTTACTGACTAAAACCCACCCGTGTTCCTTCCTTAGCCCTTTACGTACCAGGGCAGCGGTAACCCTTTCGGACAATCCCGCTACCCCGGCAGGCTTCGGCCCTGTCGGGCCCCGTCAACTACGCTGACATCTCTTTGAGGCGCGCGTGGAACACATACACGCCGTCCGGCACGGGCCTGGTCCTGATCGGACGGAGAGCTACCCATTGCTCTCCGCCCGCAGGCCCGCGCCTACGGTGGCCGGGAGTCGTCACGCGGCTCCCGACGCCCGGAGCGTCTCCCTCGGCGGCTGAGGCGTGAGGATCTTTCCCTCGCCCATCCCGCCACCTCCTTCGCTAGCATGACTGCTTCGCAGAAGGAGGTGACCGCCTCCCACTCCCTCTCGCCCCGGACCATGGCTTGCACCAGGGCCGGGCGCGAGAGGTCGCCGCCGCTGCCGATCGCCTCTACGAGGACACGGCGGTGCTCTGCCCAAGCGGGGCAGACCTCCACCGTGTGCTCCACCGTGTCCTCTGGGCGATCCTCGCAGTGATGACACCCGGGCGTCTCCTCCCGCCTGATTATGTGCAGGAACCTCCCGAAACATCCGTGTCCGGAGAGGACCTGCGTCAGGCGGTAGGTGAGAGCGCCGTGACGCCTCTCTAGCCACTCCTCAAAGAGGGGTCTTACCGCCGCTATCGTGGCGTGCCCTGCGCTGGGTTGCGATAGTCGCGCCTTCCATTCCACCATGAGACCGCGCCGGAGGTCCGTCCGCTCCGCAGCGATTTGCCGCGGGTGCAGAGTTTCCCCCCGACGTAGTGCCTCCGCGCGCCAGTCATACAGGCGCGCGAGGACTATCGCCTCCAGATCCCATGGTGACAGTCCGGCAAGGAGGCTTGCTGCCTCGCCCGAGATCGTGCGGTATCCCCGGATAAGCCTTATGGCTACCACCTTTTGGGGCGCGTTCAGGTAGTGTGCGGCTCGAAGCCGCAGTGAACGCGCCCATACCGGGGCCCCATAAAGGGCCATGGACCGCACGACCCCCGCGTAAAGCCTCCGGCAGGAGGCGTTTGGCCCCCTAAGGTTGGGCAGGAGCCGCTTTAAGGCGGCCCCGGCCCGTTCCAGTTTGGGGGCCAAACGTCGGAAATGCTCGACGAAGTTCCACCGGCTGTCGAGGACGAGACCCAGGTATCTCATCGTTGTCTCGACGCCGATGTGAACCCCTCCTACCATCAGTTGGGATCCCGAAGGTGGCCCGTACCGGGGCCCATGAAAGGACATGGCCTCGGACTTGTGCAATGCCACCTCGAGACCCAACTGCCGGATCCTTTCCACGACTATCGCAACCCCGCGTGTCATCGCGTCGGCCGCCGCCTGATGCGACCTCCCCTGCGCCAGGACCAGCGTGTCGTCAGCGTAGCAAACTACGCTGACGCCATCAGGGAGGTCGGCCCGCAGCACCCAGTCGTAACCGATGTCCCACAGGAGCGGCCCCAGAACCGATCCCTGCGGGACACCGCACGACATCTCTCGCCGGTTCCAATTCCCGTCGCGACCGGGGTAGATGACGGCTCTGTCCGTCAAATACGCCCCGACTATTCGACGGAGGTAAGTCGGCACCCGGTGATACCGGAGTGCCTCCCCTATGCAGCTCCAGGGCAGGGTGTTGAACGCGTTGGCGATGTCGAGTGACACCGCCACGACCACCCCACCCCGGGACACCGCGTCCCGCGTCGTGAGGGCTCTCACGCGCATGATGGCGTCCACCGTCGAGCGCCCCTTGCGGAAGCCAAACTGGCACTCCGCAAGATCCGGCCCCGTCCTCACCAGGTGCCCGACGAGGCGGCCCGCAATCACTCTCTCAAAGAGCTTGCCGACCTCGTCGAGCAGCACTATGGGCCGGTATGCGGACGGAGAGTCCGCAGGGCGCCCTGGCTTCTGAATGAGGACCAGCTTCCCCGTCTTCCAACGGAGTGGAAACTGGCCTCTCTCCATGCATGCGCTTAAGAGCGCCTCCAGTCGAGGCCCGAGAGCCCTCGAGGCCAGGACCCAGGCTTTACCCGGCAAGCCGTCGGGTCCCGGGGCGGTATTTTTGGCCTTCAGCCTGCCTACCGCCGCTCTCAGATCTACCCCGGTCACTTCAGGGGTGTCGTCGTCGTTGTCCGCGTGGTCCGCTTCGGGCACCGCAAGTGGCGGAGCCATAGGCGGGGGAGTATGCTCCCCCCTTGAAGAGAACAGAGCGCTCACCACCTCCTCCACCAGCTGTGGGCGGAGACTCTGCGTCAGCGGGGGGGCCCATGTGCGGAGTTTATTCCGCACCATTCTGTAGGGGCGCCCCCATGGATCTCTGTTCAGAGTCTCCAGCATCTCCTCGCGGGCCATATCCTTGGCTTGCTGAACAGCCTGTTGGAGGGCGGTCTTCGCCGCTCTGTACCCCTCGTATAGCTCCACCTCCGTGGCTTCCGCATCCGGAGGGCGGATGCGGAGCCTGCGGAGCCTGGTGTACCGGTGTCGCGCGTCGACGCACGCCTTGCGTAGCGCCCCAACCTCCTGCGACCACCAGTACACCTGACGTCGGGCGCATCCTGGCCGGACTCGGGGCATTGCCACGTCACAAATCTCGGACATGGCCTCCCGGAACCACTCCACCTCATCGTCAATATCAGCAGGCCTGTCCGGTGAAAACACCCAGGCCTGCACGATCGAGGCTTCCAGGAGAAGCTCCCGGTCCAGCTGCTTCAGCGCCCACCGCGGACCACTCGGGGCCTGTTGGACCAGCGCGCTAGAGGTCTGGGTGGAGACCTCAAACCGGATATACCGATGATCGGAGTAGGTCTCCACCTCCTCCATGACGCGCCAGTCAATGACACGCTGTGACAGAGCGGGGCTGGCGAACGAGATGTCCACCACCGACTCGCCCCGCATCCGCACACACGTAGGAACAGAACCCCGATTTAGGACGACCAGGCCTGTTTCCAGAGCCCAGTCCTCCACCATCCTGCCCCGCACATCCGTGCAACGGGAACCCCAGGCCAAATTCTTGGCGTTGAAGTCCCCGAGCACTAGCACGGAGAAGGCATGGTTTCTAGCGACGACGACACTCAACTCTGTTAAAGAGTTCTGGAACTCGGCGAGAGTTCGGCTCGGAGAGAAGTATACTCCCACTACTACAATCTCTCCGAACCGTGCTGCTACGCACTCCTGTCCCCTCGTGACACCTTCGAGGGACGGGGTACCGGCGGCGGCCGACGAAATTATGGCCACTGAGCCGTTCAGGTCCTCCACCCAGTCATCCCTGGGCGGGACAAAGTACGGCTCAGCGACCACGGCGATGTTAATCGACCACTGCGCCATGCTCTGGAGCAACAGGTCCTGAGCGCAGGCGCAGTGGTTGATGTTCGCCTGGAGGAGGTGTAGAGGAGGAGTTATTACTCCTCCATTTCAGCCCCCTCCCGGGCCCTATCGGCAGTGGTGGCGGCGGCGGCGGCGGCGGCGGCGGCGGCGGCGGTGGTGGCGGCGGCGGCGGCGGCGGTGGCGGTGGCGGCGACAGTGGCGGCGACGGTGGTGGTGGCGACGACGGCGGAGGGCCTGCCCTTCCTCCTGGATTCGGCGGGTGGAGCGCAGGACTTGCTCCCCGCCCGGTGATCGGCCGGCTTGCCAGCAGCCGCACATGCGACGCAGTGCGGCGCGGCGTTGCACGAGCCGGCCGTATGTCCGGGCTTACCGCAGCGGAAGCATAGAGTGCTGCGGTCCTCCAAGGTGCAATGGACGCTCACGTGGTGCCCCACGAGGCATCGATAGCACCTTAGAGGTCTGGGCTCCAGCAGCTTGACCTGCGCTGACACCCAGCCCACCAGGAGCCTTCCGCCCTCCACGATTTTTCTCGCCGCCGTCACGGGACAGCTTACCGTAACGGTTCGCATACCCGTGAAGTCAGGACGTATGGTGCCCGCCTTCACCTGGTCGGTCAGACACCCGCCCGTCCTGACGACGGCGGCTACCACCTCGGCCCCCGTCACCGAGTCATCCAGGCCCACAATGCGCATATCCGCGCACTTGACGGGCCTGGAGACTCGAGCCTCGTCCGCATTGAGGGACGCCCTTAGCTTTTCAGCCAGGGCGTCAGCGGTGGGGCCGCTCGTCGCACCGGGGACCTCCAGCATGCGGGCACCAGTGGCGGTCACCCTATGCCGGAGGCCTCCGGTGATCCCCAGCTCCTGGAGATCCACCGTCGCTCTCGCTTTGGCGAGCACGTCGCCGTAGGTCACCCCCCTCTTGACCGCGTCCGGCTGTAGTGTAATGACTACAGGCGCGGTCTTGGGGGAGCGAAGCCTAGCCGCAACGGCTCGCTCCTTGCGGCGCCTCCTCTGCGCCTTTTTCCTGGCCGCTTTGGCCGCCTTCTTCTTCTCCCCGACCACCTGCCACTCGGCGTTGGTCGTGGGAGATTTGATTGGGGGAGGCGTAGGCTCTGGGGCCTTCCCCTCCCCAGCCGTTCTGCCCTTTTTGTGGGCCGGAGCCGCGGGTTTGGCGGCAGGCGCCGATTTTGCCGGCGCCGAGGCTCCGCCAGCCGACGTCGGTTTCGCCGGCGCCGGGGCTCCTCTAGCCGACGCCGGTTTGGCCGGCGCCTGGGCTCGGCCAGACGGCCCGGGTTTAGGGGCGGCAGCGGCCGCGTACGAGGCCGCCTTAGGCCCTGGGGCCGTCCTACCCGCCAAGGGAGGGCGCAGAACAATACCCTCCAGGACGGCGAACCGCGCCTGGAAGGTCGCCAGCTCCTGCCGAACCAGGTTCAGGACCTGGTTCTCCACCGGCACGGGCTGGCTTGGTGGTGGGATGTTCTGCGCTGTGCCGGCCGCTCGCATCCCGGCCAGGTCCGCTCGGAGCTCCTCGTTCTCCTTTCGGAGGAGCTCCATGGCAGCCGTCAAGCGGGCCACCTCCGCCCGCATTTCGGACATGCCGTCCGGCGGAGGCCCGAAGTGGATGGCCTCCGCTGCCGCCAAGATGGAGGCCTTGGCCGAGACTATGGCCCTGTTTTTCGAAGTCTGTAACTTCTTTAGGGCCACGTCCCGGATCGCGGCCTCCACGACCTCCGCGAACCTCTTTTTGCGGTCCGCATCAGGGCCGCCAACCTCCGCCGCCTCGTCACTTGAGGTCTCTGATGCGGACGCGCGACCAGAACCCCCCTCCTTTGCGGGCTCCTCCGCTTTCTCCGCCGCCTCCCGAGCAGTGAGCCCCCTCCCTACGCCTCGCTCTCGGGCTCCTCCCCGCCTGCTGGTCGGGATTTTTCTGGCCGAAGCCAGCTCCCAGTCAGAGGACGACCCCTGGCCGTCCACTGACCTTGGCCGCTTGCTCTGTGCCTTTCTCTTGGCAGCGGCCGTCTTCTGGTCACGGCGAGGGCTCACTGAGCCTCCCGTGCTCGCTCCTCCAGATGCAGCGTCGGACTCCGACCCCGCATCACTCCTCACTACGTCTTTTGGGTTTTTGGTTTTTAAAAAATGTTCCATGTTAGTTCCCACGAGTAAAAACTTTGTGTACCTGCTCAAAAATGCGTGGTTCGCACTAGTGACTAAATCAAGCTACCCATTAGCCAAGCTTACTACCTCCCTCACGGTGCGCCGCCGCTTGGAGGTTTGGGGATTTTTTTATAGAGGTTAATCTTCCTCGCGGTCCGGGCGGTTAAGCCAAGACCCTCGACCCCCGTCAAAAGTCAGAGACATGACCTTGACAATCTTCGGGGCTACGATATTAACGGTGGCAGAAGGGGGGGTACCCCATCCTGCCTGCCCGGCGGCAGGGTAAGTGCACACAAGGCCCGCTCTTACTCCACACAGTAGCCGCTCTGCTCCTCATAGCGGCTTGTGTGGAGCGTTCCTCTTGGCAGAACATTAGCATGCGGGCAGCGATATCTCATTGGGAAAAAATCCCACTGAGAAATAGCTGCCCGCACCCCAGGATGCACCGGCCCGAAAACTGGTCTTCCCCCCGGACGTATCCAGAAGGGAACTCCAGTCCCCAGGCACACGTGGAGGTTTTCTGCCCTGGCACCCCAGAATTGCATATCTAAGGGCTGATTTTTCAATCATCTGATAACTTTATACGAGGAATAATTTTTTGGAATTTTGACAGTTGTTTCATACAAAAACTGTCAAAAGTTAATTTTATTCCTCGAATAAAAGTTATCTGGCGATGGAAAAATGAGCCCTAAATATAATGCATAGATAAAACCGATAACACTTTAGATTATCCGCGTACGTCATGTTGGTAGAATAATGAAATTCTTATTATCATTCGATAACAAAATATTTACACTGATAAAAAACGTCTTTAGATGTTATCTATTCAAATTATTCGTTAGTCATCGTAACTATATGCAGATATTTACAACACCATAGGAAAAAGAAAAATCCAGGGGGTCTACTCCGAAGTAGTATCGGCCGAATGTTCGGCCGTTTCCTGCTACGAAGTTACTATTTGGTTCGGTCGGTTCTGATCCTACACTCCTACACTCTTTCGAATATTGACTATGGTCCCGACCCAACTGATCCGATCGGAATTTTTTTCGCATTTTTCAATAATATTCGGTTCAGCCATGTGTCGGTTCGATCCGAACATTCGCACTTTGCACTTCGGAGTAGGCCCCCTGATAGTTTCTACGATATAGGTATTAGGTACTCGCACTCGATTGCCTGGAACAAACTTGATATGGAACTGATTTTTTTCAGAAGTTAAAATACTTTTCTTTTTTTTTTTTTTGAGGATGGGAAATCATCAAATGACCCCTCCCGCTCTGGGTGGAGCAGAAGGGAGTGTCAGACTCTTACTGACTAAAACCCACCCGTGTTCCTTCCTTAGCCCTTTATGTACCAGGGTAAATACTTATGTAATAATCGTCTTAGGACTCAAGTCTTCTGCTCATGAGTCAAAAACGTTCAGTGTTTTCAGCTCACGGTACGATTCGACGACATGTTTTTGATAACTTTTAGGAATCCATATCTACATACGCCTACACCTACATAAAGACATAGTAGGTACCTTCTATTTAATTAGTATATGAATTAATGAATATTATTCAAAACCCAGCTTAAAAGATATCTTACACCAAGTTTTAAAAACAAAGCTGTATAATAAATTAGTTCAAAATCTGATCTTCTGTGTCAATAGCTTCAATCACGATATCAAGTCGCACTGAATTCAGTGAAGTTTGCGGAATACGAGATTTTCAAGAGATAAATCGAAAATCTGATGGGAAACTACTTATTATAGAAACGCGTTTAGATTACCTACTGTAAATTCAGATCTAATATGTTTGAATGACATTTAGTTGGTATGTAGCATTATATAATAACAAAGTACAAAAAGGATTCGTTAAGAGGACAGAGCTTGGACAAACTAAAGACTTCTTGAATCTATTCGCTGGCAGTTGTTTTGTCCAAGTTTCTCTGGTCCGTTTGCGGATCCGTTATCGCCATTCAGGCTCCTACACACTGCGCAACCGGCATGACTGGGCCACCGGTACATGCCTTATGTGTCGCGTGGGCCTTTTGGCGTAGAGGCTCTTTCACAATATTCTATAGTCCAATA
Organism: Apamea epomidion; assembly: GCA_947507525.1. Classification (NCBI taxonomy): domain Eukaryota; kingdom Metazoa; phylum Arthropoda; class Insecta; order Lepidoptera; family Noctuidae; genus Apamea; species Apamea epomidion. The sequence continues at coordinate 10,370,535 of OX382228.1, read as the reverse complement.
CGCTGCCCCTTATTTCAGTGTTTTGAGATGACATATCTAGTGCACAATTAGAGAGATCATAACTCAAAATTGAGTTTCCTCACAGGTAATATTTTATTTAGGCAAATAAGTGGTGTATTCTTTAAACATAAAAAATACATTTTGTGTTACCATTAAGTATTTGTATGTATAATGATATTGTTATCACGTTATTTCCGTGCAGATATCAATCGTCAAATATTGTAATCATCATTAATTCATTGATACTTATCAACACTAAATTCAGTTATTTGTGAAGTTTTTTGGGTATCTGACGTACCTTCATAATAAAGAACGCACAAACCGGATATTAAAGTGCTCAATAATTATTGTTTGTTAGTTGTTTTGTGTCATCAAATATTTTATTTAAGCTTATGATACATGTTATATTTACGTTCCTACTCGGTAAGTGAAAGTGCGTGTTAATGATAAACTAAGTGATGTTATTGAAAAAATTACAAAAGTGAATGGTTACACCTTTTCCTATAGTTGCGTAATATTAAAGTTATGACTATATCCATGCGTATTAAACCAGAGTAAGATCATGGGGCATTGGAGACATAGGATTATATTATTTTCACTTATATTTACGGCGTGTTTCTGCTACAGTAATGGTAAGAAAAAGATTTTAATTAACTCACAGTATCAAATTAGTGTCTGTAAAGTTATTTGGGCTCATCGTCTCCATTATAAACCTTTCAGGATGTATCGTGGAAGGTAGCTTTCCGCCTCTGCCCTCAAGTGCATGGATCAAAGATGTATATAGAGGCACGTTTTGGCAAAATCAGACTACGGATATTGAGGGTAAGCATCTGCTATCATTTTAACAAACAAGTCACCTTCTAAATCTTTTGCTTCAGAGAGAAAAAACTCCAATATCCGGTCTGATACCATATTTTGTATAAATAACGAAAATTTTCTTTTCCTAATAAAGACACTAACTAAAGCGTTAAGAGATACCTGCGAGAATTTTTCAATATCCTATGTTTTTCATTGCCTCATACATGTTAAAAAATGGAAGGACATCAGTCATAGTGTCCTCTACAAACTTTCTGATCCTTTAATAATGTTCGTTTTTTTTTAATCACTGGTTAAAATACTTTTAACTTTTTTGTCTTTTATAACTATCTGTTCCGTTAACGCAAGGCTTGCTAACTAAGCCTTGATCTGAATAGGTTAGGTTAGAAATCTGACCAAAAACGTTGGTCGCAGTTAGGGCATAAAATACAAACAAACTTATTTATGCCTTCAAAGATCTTTAAAAGTAAATCATTGACAACATCCAGACTTACTACAATTGTATAATTATAATATTTTATGATCAGGTATTATATAATATTATAAATACAAAAGTAACTATGTCTGTGTGTGGAAAAGGCCAAAGACTACTTTTTATCCTCGACAAATAGCGGGCATCAAATAATAATGAATTATTAATCAACCAATATGTCATTTGGTCGCTTTATTCATGAACGACGATGCCCGAAACCACATGAACCTGCCCGAGTGTTCCAGCCTCACCTCCACGAGCTCACTCACCGGCTATCCGTCTATCCAGTTTATAGGATGTCCGGATATTCGCTATCCACGACCAAGTTTTTAGAGACTCTGTGAATCAACCATAATAGAGAGACAATTTTCTCTATTATTGTAACCGTTAAATAGGATGTTTTTTTAAAATTACGTTTCAATAAGAATTTTTATTTCAGGATTACACACTTTCGGTTTAGGTGAATTGACAAGCAACAGACCGTACATAAGCGGAGCTATCGTCAGCAATCGTTTCGAGTTGTCTACGACTGCACTTTTTGACCAGTATGAAGAAAACGAGGTTTCCCAAATCATGACAATCTCTGTGACATTCATATGTACGGGAGGCGCCGTTAGTTCTCCGCCACTAGTAAGATCATTTCTGTACAACTTCTAATCTTATAAGAGTTAGGCATAACAATCATTGTTGATGTCAAGCCTTGTTCTCCTCGCGCAGAATAGGGCATCAGACCATAAATAAACTAAACCAAGTTTGATTACAGCCGGATGCCCTAATCTTTTGGGAAATTTGCAATGTATCTACAATCATTTTCCTGAATGTGCGATGCAAAAACTATTAAATATTACAAATCCTGTAGTGCTATTCTGTAAAACTTCTCACTGTGAAAACTTGGGTGAAGTGAGCTGCCAATAGTGTCATCGGATGGGGTGACAGTTCACTAGAATCTTACAGAATACATCAAGCTGACAGAAGACAGTTTACAGAATACATCGGCTATTTACTTTAGCGACCTACTAATACAATTACTTGCATTATTTAAAGTTGCATTATTTACTATCGTCTCTCATCTTTATTAAATATTATTTATTTTTAGCCAGTTTTCATTAATGTGATTGATACAAACAATAACCCACCAACGTTCCTTCTGCCGCCGACGGGTGAATATGTTTTCACTATTGCCACGCCGGTACCGCCAGGATTCGAAGTTACTGGCTGCTTCTACGACTTAATTGTGAGAGATATCGATCTCACGACGCAAAAAATTATCTTCGAAATTGAAGATAACCCATATTTCGAAATTGAGAAAGAAATCAAAGCAAACCCTGCTACGCCTAAAGACTTTAAAGCAATATTAAGGACAAAGACTTTTATAAGGAGTATTCCGGAACCAATGAGGTTAACCATCTTCGCTACGGTAAGCTTCACTTTTTATAATGCTCGAATTTTCTCATCATTCGCATAACAGCTTATCTAGCTTCGAGCAGATAAATATCCTAATGAATTAAGGGCTGATTTCTCAATAGTCAGATAACTTTTATTTGAGGAATATTTATAGGTTTCTGATTATAAGTTAGCTGACTAGTGAAAAATCAGCCCTAAGACAACTAAATAAAAATCCGTTTTCTTTAACGATTTAAATATCTATATTTGCGGAATAACAATTAATATGCTCATTATGCTAATTTATAAATACAATTTGCCCTCGCATCATAAGTTTAGTATATTGCCATGGTTCAAAGATGTCGCAAGGACAATTAAAACCCACAAACTCAATCAAAATCAAAATGTAAAAAAAAAATATGATTATATTATCTTTATTACCAGTATAATGTTAACTTTCACCAATTATTGTGCATTGTACATCCTGTTGGCATAAATAAATAAATTAGGTAGACCATCATTAGGTAGACATTAATGAATTTTGACATATATATAGCTATAACTAGTGACCCGCTAAGTTACTTCGCTCGGGTGTTATATGTACTAATGTCTAAACATCAAGATTTATGCTTTATGTATATCTAAAGGAGAATGACCAAAAGTCTTATCAATCCATGGGCATTGTCCTTTGCTTCATTAGTCTAGTAGTCGCAAGCGCTGCTACTGAGCATGAGGTCCTAGGTTCGATTCCCAGGTTGAGCAAAGTGTTATTAGGTTTCTTATCAGAAGGCTAATTCTCGTAATTTAAAACGTTCAAAATCTAGTCGCAGTCTCATCTCAGCGACAAACAAATGTCAAAAACTTGTCAAAATGTAGGGAAATTAGAAGTATTTTTGACAGATTGAGACTGAGATCAGACTGTGAACGTTCTTAAAATTACGAGAATTACCCCTCTGGAATTTCTCAGTACCAGGCCGGAGTCTGAATTTCTGCCCGGTTTATGGCATTAGGCTCAGCCCCTATTACATAGGACTTGAACATAACTTGCGAAATATGGGTGTATATACGATAGGTCACACCTCTGCCTAACCTTTAGGGGAAACATACTTAGCGTGATTTTTGATAATTAGTTAAATGTCAATGTATCTCAAACTGATGGCAAAAACCACATCCGAATCCATTGTGCAGCTTAGAAGTACTAAGTGGTCACACAGACCGATACGAAAACCGTCTTTTACGTTATGCGATTTAATAGATTTAGGGCTGATTTTTCCATCGCCAAATAAGATTTATTCGAGGAATAAAATTGCCGTTTGACCGTTTTTGTATGAAATAACTGTCAAAATTTCAAAATTATTCCTCGAATAAAGTTATCCAATGATTGAAAAATCAACATTTAATAGTATAATTTTCGTTGTGATTGATGAGCTGAATTTTTCGTCTTACAGCATTGTGCTTTGACCTTGTCACTTTTTCATCAATTCATAACCTTCAATAATTATTAATTTGATAATATTTCATCGCGGATGAGCCTGCAATATTTTTCTATTTACTGAATGTTCTTTATGTTTATTATCTGAATCATAGATATCCGTGATTTGAATGGACTTACCACTGATACGGGACTTACATACATATAACCCTACTGTAATACAATATCAACTAGTACGGGGGGTATTGTGACTGTTACTGGCCTTATATATAGGGTCAAATTAAATTAGCTAGCGAAACTTTGACTCTGTCTGATGTGATGTCAACAGTAGATTGAAGGTGAAACTGTGCACAAATAAATAAAATATATATTTTAATTTTTGACAGGACTCTGACCTAACTGGTGATCCCTCAAGAACCAATGAAACAACTATTACTATTGTTGGAAATGCCGATTTTGTGCTTCCCGAAGAGCCAGTGTTCTCCGAAACGTTTTATCTTGCAGACTATACAGATGACAATCGAGTGGTCTTAACTGAACCGATAACTCTAAATAGTGGCTATGACAGTTTTGTGAAATTTAATATCGAAGGAGGTAACTATCTTAACACTAAGTTATAAGCAATCTAAATAAAGATCCTAAAGTTTAATAATAATGAAGTGAATTACCTAAATGAATGAATACATTGGCGCCTCTTTAACGAATTCACATCCAGCAGTTGAATGCATTGTTATAAAGCAGAAATTATTGATTTGGACATCATTTTAAACAAAAACTCCGAATTTTTGTGTTGTGTATCTTATTATTTTGATATATTTTCGCAACAGATGTTTCTCGGCTTCTTGCACGGCCATGGCTGGTTAACAAAGACAGTGGCTTCCGAAAGATGACATTTTCACTTCACCTGTGACACACCACAATAAGATTCAAAATTCTAGTGATCCAAACGTTATAGTGTGCAGTTCAAAAACTGCACACTATAACGTTTTTATTGACTAATTCAACCAGGTTAACCTAACCTGATTGTTTTTTATTTTAAATCATAACAAACATGTCAACTAACTTTTGGAGGTCACTAAATAAGTAGGTATACACAGACATAATACAAAAGCATCAAAATTAGAGTAGATATTAAAATAAGTACGATTTCCCTTTTCTTTATTCCGGTCCCTCTAATTTTTTATAATATGATAGATTACTATTATTTATTTTGATTATTAAATCAGATAATAAGTAGATAATAAGAAGATGCAATTAAATGAAAGAAATTTTAAAACTTATATTAAAATTACACTTTGTAAGCAAGGATATTACAAATTAGAGGATTATATCCAAGATAAGAATGCTTGGAAACATGCTGGTCTTGCTCCATAGGACAATCTCTAGAGTCTAGACAAAATCAAACTGGTTGCTAATGTAATTGTATAATTTATTATTTTTTTTTTTTTTGCTTTGACATTGATTTACATTCTGTAATTACTTGGGGTCACACCCGGACTTATTACTCCTTATTTATTTATGAAAATCGTCTACGTTTGGAATGTTTGTGAATATGTGAGCACCATGTATCTATCACATAGTTGATCTATATGTCATGGTTACATTTATCCATTTTAATTCTTTTACCTATTGTGGTATAGTAATTTTATTTTTGGGTCCATCGTCTTCACATATAATTATATAAATAATGTATGCAATATATTGTAAAACATTTTAAAAGAGTAACGGTGGAGTTTCTTGCCCATTCTTCTCCATACGAAAACTACCTTTTGGAAGGGGCGACTAGAATCAATTTTATTTTAATTTTATTTTTGACGTTCGAAAGTGCCTTTTATGTGCCTATTTGAAATAAATTATTTGACTTTGACTTTGACTTTGATGCACAATTAAATTTATTTTACAGATTTCTCAGAGAACTTTGAGCTTGTCCCGATTCCAGACCAGGAAAATCAGAGATCAATCGTTGTCCTTATTCCGCTGGAAGGTGACGTTCTTAGAGAAAGTAACATCCACTTAATAGTGACGGCAGACCGGGAACACACGAGCGGAGCTTCGGCAACAGTCGTACTACGGTTACCTGAAGGTGAACCATGCGCCTGAAATATTTGTTCTTTTGTTACTGTACTTAGTTACTTGTTGATAACAGTCTTAGTAACACTCGATAGTGCAAAGAACTTTCAAGTATTACTGAGACTGTCATCAACAAGTTTGCCATTGCATAGTGAAAATAATAATACATTTTAGATAAACAGAATACAAGTTTACTTAGATCTTTCTTTGAGTTTCATAAGTAAAACGTATAAACTAGAATATTGTTATCATAGTACATAAGGTGCAAGGTGAATCATATGCATTTGTTATTAAACTAGGCACCGGCTTCATTCTCATGTTCTGATAACCTTTGATCATCAGCATCAATAATACAATTTACTGTTTAAATTGTAAATTCTTAGTACTAACCGATTTATAAAGATTATTGAAACCCGTATTTTTCAGTGTTGCCTCTGGAATTTCAAACATCCCATTATGAGGGAACGATTGAAGACAATTATCTACGCGTCCCACAACTGATTTTGAGTCAAGGATATGCGGGAGAAACTGTAACTGCTACTGTCATAAATGGTGAGTTAAAAATGCACCTAATAGTTTTCCCAGCAGACTGTCCTAATCAAGATAACAAAACAAATCCACGAAAGCTACATATGTGTTAGAACTTTTGTTGAAACAAATTTTGTAGCGAGGGCTGTTACAGTCAGCAAAAATAAACCTCCTAGGAGAAGCGAAACCGTTTAACCGTACTTTTTTGCGAAGTGAAGCCTTCTTACATTTCAAACTTTGTTTTCCAGAACACTCATCTCACTTCACTGCCAATGTTCAGGGGAATACAGTCACGCTATCAATGAGATCATTGGACCAAAGTGTCATAAATGAGAATAGCTTTCTTAATCTCGAGATAGTGGCCACCAATGGCCACAGTACTACGACGGCTATCGTCACCCTTGAGATTATAAAGGATGACAACGTAACACCGGTCTTCAATAAGCCTATATACATAGGATCGTATGACCCTGACGGTTTGACATTTGAGCAGATTGTACTAGTTCAGGGTCATGGTGGAATTGATGCAGTGGATTTGTTTGGAGGTAAATTAATATTGTCTTGCATGTGTCATTTCTTTAATTTTTATATGAATCATACGAATTCTCTTTTGAGAACCACATATTAAAATCTTGTACTTCAACGTATTCCGTGAAGTTTATTTTCAAAAACCTTTTTTGCACAAAGTTGCTCAAAATTGTGTAGTAAGTAGTAGGTTCTAAATAAGAGCTTTTACATTACTTAAAGCAATCCTTAATAAATCGTTATTTGTTAAGGGTTGTTTTAAGTCATGTCACAGGGCGGGTTGTTTTACGTCCACTTGACGCACGCGGATACGTCAAAAATGACGCTAACTAACGTCAAAACAAAAAAAGCGTTATCTCAAATTACACTTACAAAATTATGAACTTGACATTCAGCATATAATAATGATTACGTCATTGTTATTATTTCACGTACGTATGTTACGTTAACCAACCGTTTGAAACAACCGGCCCTAAGTAATCCAAAATTCTTCTACTGAATTTCAAATAAGACATTTTTATAATTTCCTTTTTAGATCCTACCTTTTATAAAATCTCGTAACCTTACTGCATTTGCACGAGTACTTAAAACATAGTTTTTTGTTTATTCGTAGATAACAATGATTACTTCAAAGCAGAGTTAAACGGAACCACTGTGACAATAGAGATTTCTGAGCCTATTCCGCCCGAAATATATAGAAGAGAACGCATCGTCTTGTCCTTAAAAGTCGAGAAACCAAGAACAGTAGGCGCTAGTGCTACAATTATAATAAACTTGCCTGCAGGTGAGTAATTATACTTTATTATTAATAATAATAAATGATACTAATATCGTTTATTAGTATTATTATATTATTCTGTATATCACTCCTAAATTTATAATTTATCTAAGTGGCATATTATCGAAACCCGTATTTTTCAGTGTTGCCTCTGGAATTTCAAACAGCCCATTATGAGGGAACGATTGAAGACAATTATCTACGCGTCCCACAATTGATTTTGAGTCAAGGATATGCGGGAGAAACTGTAACTGCTACTGTCATAAATGGTGAGTTAAAACTGCATCTAATAGTTTTCGCAGCAGACTGTCCTAATTAAGATGACAAAAAATAAAACCACGAAAGTTATGTGTTAGAACTTTTGTTGAAACAAATTTTATAGCGAGGGCTGTTACAGTCAGCAAAAATAAACCTCCTAGGAGAAGCGAAACCGTTTAACCGTACTTTTTTGCCAAGTGAAGCCTTCTTACATTTCAAACTTTGTTTTCCAGAACACTCATCTCACTTCACTGCCAATGTTCAGGGGTATACAGTCACGCTATCAATGAGATCATTGGACCAAAGTATCATAAATGAGAATAGCTTTCTTAATCTCGAGATAGTGGCCACCAATGGCCACAGCACTACGACGGCTATCGTCACCCTTGAGATTATAAAGGATGACAACGTAACACCGGTCTTCAATAAGCCTATATACATAGGATCGTATGACCCTGACGGTTTGACACTTGAGCAAATTGTACTACTTCAGGGTCATGGTGGAATTGATGCAGTGGATTTGTTTGGAGGTAAATTAATATTGTCTTGCATGTGTCATTTCTTTAATTCTTATATGAAGCATACGAATTCTCTTTTGAGAACCACATATTAAAATCTTGTACTTCAACGTATTCCGTGAAGTTTATTTTCAAAACCTTTTTTGCACAAAGTTGCTCAAAATTGTGTAGTAAGTAGTAGGTTCTAAATAAGAGCTTTTACATTACTTAAAGCAATCCTTAATAAATCGTTATTTGTTAAGGGTTGTTTTAAGTCATGTCAAAGGGCGGGTTGTTTTACGTCCACTTGACGCACGCGTATACGTCAAAAATGACGCTAACTAACGTCAAACCAAAAAAAGCGTTGTCTCAAATTACACTTACAAAATTATGACCTTGACATTCAGCTAATAATAATCATTACGTCATCGTTATTATTTGACGAACGTATGTTACGTTAACCAACCGTTTGAAACAACCGGCCCTAAGTAATCCAAAATTCTTCAACTGAATTTCGAATAAGACAGCTTTTATAATTTTCCTTTTTAGATCCTACCTTTTATAAAATCTCGTAACCTTACTGCATTTGCACGAGTACTTAAAACATAGTTTTTTGTTTATTCGTAGATAACAATGGTTACTTCAAAGCAGAGTTAAACGGAGCCACTGTGACAATAGAGGTTTCTGAGCCTATTCCGCCCGAAATATATAGAAGAGAACGCATCGTCTTGCCCTTAAAAGTCGAGAAACCAAGAACAGTAGGCGCTAGTGCTACAATTATAATAAACTTGCCTGCAGGTGAGTAATTATACTTTATTATTAACAATAATAAATGATACTAATACCGTTTATTAGTATTATTATATTATTCTGTATATCACTCCTGTATTTATAATTTATCTAAGTGGCATATTATCGAAACCCGTATTTTTCAGTGTTGCCTCTGGAATTTCAAACAGCCCATTATAAGGGAACGATTGAAGACAATTATCTACGCGTCCCACAACTGATTTTGAGTCAAGGATATGCGGGAGAAACTGTAACTGCTACTGTCATAAATGGTGAGTTAAAAATGCACCTAATAGTTTTCCCAGCAGACTGTCCTAATCAAGATAACAAAACAAATCCACGAAAGCTACATATGTGTTAGAACTTTTGTGGAAACAAATTTTATAGCGAGGGCTGTTCCAGTCAGCAAAAATAAACCTCCTAGGAGAAGCGTAACCGTTTAACCGTACTTTTTTGCGAAGTGAAGCCTTCTTACATTTCAAACTTTGTTTTCCAGAACACTCATCTCACTTCACTGCCAACGTTCAGGGGAATACAGTCACGCTATCAATGAGATCATTGGACGAAAGTATCATAAATGAGAATAGCTTCCTTAATCTGGAGATAGTGGCGACCAATGGCCACAGTACTACGACGGCTATCGTCACCCTTGAGATTATAAAGGATGACAACGTAACACCGGTCTTCAATAAGCCTATATACATAGGATCGTATGACCCTGACGGTTTGACACTTGAGCAAATTGTACTAGTTCAGGGTCATGGTGGAATTGATGCAGTGGATTTGTTTGGAGGTAAAAAAAAATCTTGCATGTGTCATTTCTTTAATTTTTATATGAATCATACGAATTCTCTTTTGAGAACCACATATTTAAATCTTGTATATCTACGTATTCCGTGAAGTTTATTTTCAAAACCTTATTTGCACAAAGTTGCTCAAAATTGTGTAGTAAGTAGTAGGTTCTAAATAAGAGCTTTTACATTACTTAAAGCAATCCTTAATAAATCGTTATTTGTTAAGGGTTGTTTTAAGTAGTGTCTAAGTCCCATATTACAGAATCTCACTCCACAGAAACTAGTTTCAACCAATCAAATAGCTGTAAATTAGTTTTAAGTAGCACTTGAGTTCTGTAATACGAGCCTAAGTAATCGAAAATTCTTCAACTGGATTACGAATAAGACAGCTTTTATAATTTCCTTTTTTTCTCCCACCTTTTATAAATTCTCGTAACTTTTACACGAATACTTAAATCACTGTGTTTATTTATTCGTAGATTACAAAGGTTTTTTCAAAGCAGAATTAAACGGAGCTACTGTGACAATAGAGGTTTCTGAGCCTATTCCGCCAGAAATGTATGAAAGGGAACGCATCGTTTTGTCCTTAGAAGTCGAGAAAGCTAGAACAGTTGGCGCTAGTGCTACAATTATAATCAGTTTGCCTGCAGGTGAGTAATTATAATTTATTATTAATGATAATAAATGATACTAATACCGTTTGTTATTATTATTATATTGTTTTGTATATCACTGCTGTGTTTATAAAAAGTTATAATTTATGTAAGTAGCAAACAATGTTAGCTTGCAAATGCATTTTGGGCCGTCTTACTTTCTTATATGAAAAAGATAATTATCATATATACCTACATTATACAATGGAATTTACTCAGTCATATCTGAGATAAGCTTATTTTATCTTGATTAATACGTACCAAGATCAAAATAATTTTTGATAATTATAATCAAGTATAAATGTGAGTAATATGCTTATCTAAGTACTAACAACAATGACGACATCATTAAAAATATTATTTATTTACTTAACGAAAACCGTTTCGTAGTTAAACATAACAAGTACCAACCAACAACAAACAAATAAATAACCACCGGTAACAAGTACCTACTATATTATGGATTACTGGAAAGTCTTAAGTCATTTGGGATCATCTCGCCTAATTGAAATTCCGTAAAGCCCTGATCCATTTTCTTAACAAGTTAGATTTATTGCGCTGCCGTATTTATTTACAATGTGACTTAGACACCATGAGTTACGCCTGGAATTAGACAATTGGGTTTGATGTTTCCAAATGTTCATTTTAGGTTAAGCTTAAAGTTTTTCCATTTTTTTTTAAGATTGTAATACGAAAACCACAGTCATTAGTACGAAGTAACTTCTTAGTACGAAGGTGAGAAATTTCTTTTAGCAGACCTGCGAAAGGAGAAATTAAACTGAAATATAGGAATACAATAGGGAGCGAGAACAAGAAGAGAAGAATAACAAAACATTATTACTATTTTATTTATGTAGTATATTGTACAAGAAGAAATTAGCACTAATATATACTATATTACATACATTTGATGATTTCCCATCCTCAAAAAAAAAAAATATTTATATATATACTATATACATAATATTATACTATACTATTATAAATTTCTTCCAACCCTATATTTCTTGTCTTTTATTCTATCTTATAATTTTCCACTTAGCTTACTTTATTCTATTCTAAGCGGCTTTCTGGGCTATCTTTCCTTTACTTTTTTCTTATCTTACCTATTACAGCTAGAGAATTGAAATTTGGAGCATCTACTTACAGAGGAAGTTTGCAGGATAATGTGCTAACTCTTGATCCGATACCATTAACGGTTGGTTATGATAGTAGCGTGATATTTACTATTACTGGAGGTGAGTCAATAACTGATAATATCTATATATCTATATATGACATTTGCTTCTTCTTCTTTGAATATTCTTGTGAGAAAAAAACAATTATTTTAGAAATACACTAACCATAATCAAATTAATTGATTTTTTTAGATTCAGCAGCTAACTTCCGCGTAACGAATGATCAAAATCCGGCCATAATATCTTTAGTGGAACCGATTCCCAGCGGTGTTATATCAGAGAACAACGTCGTAATCTTGACTCTCGCCGCGTCTGGTCTCAACGCTGTAACGACCACCACAAGTGTACTACTGGACATAATAAAGGATGACACGATGACACCTGTATTCAGTAAAAATATTTACTACGGTACTTACTCGGGCTCATCGAATTTTAATATAAACGATATTTACTTGGTACAAGGCTTTGATATTGGCGTAACTTTTAGTCTCGATGGAGGTAAGCTAACTCATAATAAAATTCTAGGATATTTTGTTTCTTTTAACATAACTAATAACTCGAGCAAATTGTTACAGACCATGCTCAGTTCTTCCAAATTTCGAATACCGGGAATGAAGTGACGGTTGTTCCGCGAGCTTCAGGGATCCCTGAAGACGTTATTTTTACGGAGAAGGTGTTGGTGTTTAACGTTTTAGCTGCGAAAGCACTTACTGTTGGCGCGAGCGCGGCTATCTCAATTAGATTCCCGTCAGGTGAGTAAGCTACACAGCAAAACTACTAACAATATAGCTACTAATGTTCTATCAACACAGCAAAACTTTCATTAACTAAAGCCAGTTGTAATAGGATTGCTTTTCTAAACAATACTACCGGGATCAGTGTTAACTATGACAACTATAATGAATACTACATCAACATGCCGATTTATAATATTGAAGAGAACGTTATTCATTCATAATTTCAATAAAAACTAACGACACGAGTGTTCCAAAAAATAAAAATTAGTAGCGGGAAATGACAAAATAACTCACAATACATATTTTACCAGAAAGTGTCTGGGAAAACACAATAGATACGGGAATTATAATTATACTAGCTTCTGCCCGCGACTTCGTCCGCGTAGAGTTTTTGGTTCCTCCGACTTTTCGCTTCTCATAGCATTTTCGCTTAGCGTTCTTTCTTCTTTCAATTTTTTTTTCTTTTTCTCGACTCCGAAGAGTCGTAGCGTGATGATAAATAGCCAAACAAACTCTTCAGCATAATTATTATTATCTCAACAATCAAACTTTTCAGCTTTACTATTATTATTACCTCAACTTGAGATAGAAACAATCGTAAACCAAAATTACAAAGAGGAGCAGGAACGAAGTAATTAAAACAACCAAAACCAATAGAAATCAATAAAACGACATCCCAGCAATTTACATCACCCAATAACAATACCGACAATATTATTAATCTGCGTAAAGTAAGACTAGGCCCACTCATATCGAACATTAAAATCCAAAATAACGGCTAGTTCTGATTTTTTAATATGTGGTTAGGACCACTACCAGTAGCGTATATCCAAGTTTGCAGCTTCGAAAGACCTGTTTTTTTTTAAACGCATAGGTTGGGACGTATGTAATAATAATAATACCAAATAGCGTCCGAAAATTTTGCGGTTTTTCGAGTGCTGCAAAGTTAGCACAGGTCTTTCGAAGCTGCAAACTTGAATATACGCTACTGGTAGTGGTCCTAACAACATATAAAAAAATCAGAACTAGCCGTTAGTTTGCGATTTTAGCGTTTTTTCGTGTTATATATGACTGGCCTAGAACACCGCGAGTCAGAAAATGACGTATTTGTACAATGTCAACTATGAGTAAATGGATAAGACATCTGCACAAAGCATGTGCAGAGCGGTATGAATGAAAGTTATATTCGTGAATGTTTTAGCGGTATTTTGCATTTAAGTGATTATCTATTATCTCCGAAATTATAATAATATGACTTGGCATACTGTAAGAGGCAAATCATATCTCTATAATGTCCTTGTGATCATAAAAAAATATTATGATAAGGACTCATAATTAAAAATTGTAGTTTCATCCAAACGTAAGCATGTCAAAAAATTACTTTTATTAAAACATAAAAGTGATAGTAAAAAATAAAATGTAAACGATACAAATATGGTGTCGCGGACTTTTTTGTAGAACTATTTTAGGCGAACCAGATTCCCATACATTGTGTTTAATTATATACAACTGTTTAGGGCAGCGCATGCAAATAATTCCGTTTTAAGAGGTATTTCTTTCCGACTTGCTCGACAAAAAATATGATAGCTCAGCTAAAATGCATGATTTAAACAAATTTATAGCTTATAGCACTCACACATAATGTAACTTCCTACCTGTGAAAACATGTTTAGAATTAAATCATTAACTCCGGAGATTACCCCCTATATACATATAAACAAACAAATTTTACCTCTTTATAATATGTATTAGTATAGATATGAAATTAATGAGCAGTTCCCTTTAATTTCCTTCTACTAAATATGTAACGGTAACGTTAACCGTGGGTAAAAATAAACAATGAAACAGATCTTGCTAGTTTTTACTCCAGCATCTGAAAATGTATGTAGAACAATTTTTCTGAAAAAATGTTAGACGCAGCAGTGCAGTCATGATTTTATTTACTTTTAGACTTAACAGATCGAGTCATCATGAGGTTCTCGCAGAATACCTACACCGGAACCATAGGAAGCAGTGGTCTAACTGCTGATAGCATTGTCCTTAGCTCAGGATATGCACCAGGCACTGAATTTACACTCACTGGAGGTATGATTTTCGTTATAACAAACACTACTGATCCGCTTAATATTGACTCGCAAAACTAATAAGACTATGAACTAATCCCCTTTTAATTATTTCAGATTACGTCGAATACTTCACGTTAACGCCCAACAGCAACGTTGTATCATTGTCGCTTTCCATGCCTCTGCCCATTGATGCAACTGAAAACACATTTATACTGTTGGAGGTAGAAGCCAGACGAGCAGGAGCTGTGTCCGATAGGACAAGTGTAGTCATTGATATTATTAGTCAAGAAACCATTGCTCCAGTATTTACGCAAGCGTATTACAGGGGTGCATATAATGCTGAATCGGGATTGCAGTTCAACCAAGTAATTTCCTTAGAGAACGGCTACGACGAAACGGTTTCCTTTTCCTTGGACGGAGGTAATCTTCAAAACTAATTTAACGACAGTTTTAGTTCACATTCAGCATTCTTATTTTATTGATAATTATATTTTGTTACAGAATTTAGCTCGCTGTTTATCCTGGATCCCAGGAATACTAATTCGCTAAGCATCGTTGTTTCCGCGCCCATACCAAATGAGGTATTACAAGCAAATAACCAGTTCCTATTGACTGTGGTCGCTACGAAGCCTGGAGCGTTAACTGCACGCTCGGCTGTATCTATCGATATTGAAAAAGGTAAACGGCACTCGTGAAGACTACTCATATTTTGTCACAGATTCAAAGAAATCATTGCACGCCAGAGGTGCTATATGGCACAGTGTTATTTATAACATCATTATATTTTGTTTTAGACTCAACAGATCGAGTCATCATGAGGTTCTCGCAGAATACCTACACCGGAACCATAGGAAGCAGTGGTCTAACAGCTGATAGCATTGTCCTTAGCTCAGGATATGCGCCAGGCACTGAATTTATACTCACTGGAGGTATGATTTTCATTACACTACTGATCCGCTTAATATTGACTCCCAAAACTAATAAGACTATGAACTAATCCCTTTTTAATTATTTCAGATTACGTCGAACACTTCACGTTAACGCCCAACAGCAACGTTGTATCATTGTCGCTTTCCATGCCTCTGCCCGTTGATGCAACTGAAAACGCATTTATACTGTTGGAGATAGAAGCCAGAAGAGCAGGAGCTGTGTCCGATAGGACAAGTGTAGTCATTGATATTATTAGTCAAGAAACCATTGCTCCAGTATTTACGCAAGCGTATTACAGGGGTGCATATAATGCTGAATCGGGATTGCAGTTCAACCAAGTCATTTCCTTAGAGAACGGCTACGACGAAACGGTTTCCTTTTCCTTGGACGGAGGTAATCTTTAAAACTTATTTAACGACAGTTTTAGTCCACATTCAGCGTTCTTATTTTATTGATAATTATATTTTGTTACAGAATTTAGCTCGCTGTTTATCCTGGATCCCAGGAATACTAATTCGCTAAGCATCGTTGTTTCCGCGCCCATACCAAATGAGGTATTACAAGCAAATAACCAGTTCCTATTGACTGTGGTCGCTACGAAGCCTGGAGCGTTAACTGCACGCTCGGCTGTATCTATCGATATTGAAAAAGGTAAACGGCACTCGTGAAGACTACTCATATTTTGTCACAGATTCAAAGAAATCATTGCACGCCAGAGGTGCTATATGGCACAGTGTTATTTATAACATCATTATATTTTGTTTTAGACTCAACAGATCGAGTCATCATGAGGTTCTCGCAGAATACCTACACCGGAACCATAGGAAGCAGTGGTCTAACAGCTGATAGCATTGTCCTTAGCTCAGGATATGCGCCAGGCACTGAATTTATACTCACTGGAGGTATGATTTTCATTACACTACTGATCCGCTTAATATTGACTCCCAAAACTAATAAGACTATGAACTAATCCCTTTTTAATTATTTCAGATTACGTCGAACACTTCACGTTAACGCCCAACAGCAACGTTGTATCATTGTCGCTTTCCATGCCTCTGCCCGTTGATGCAACTGAAAACGCATTTATACTGTTGGAGATAGAAGCCAGAAGAGCAGGAGCTGTGTCCGATAGGACAAGTGTAGTCATTGATATTATTAGTCAAGAAACCATTGCTCCAGTATTTACGCAAGCGTATTACAGGGGTGCATATAATGCTGAATCGGGATTGCAGTTCAACCAAGTCATTTCCTTAGAGAACGGCTACGACGAAACGGTTTCCTTTTCCTTGGACGGAGGTAATCTTTGAAACTAATTTAACGACAGTTTTAGTCCACATTCAGCGTTCTTATTTTATTGATAATTATATTTTGTTACAGAATTTAGCTGGCTGTTTATCCTGGATCCCAGGAATACTAATTCGCTAAGCATCGTTGTTTCCGTGCCCATATCAAATGAGGTATTACAAGCAAATAACCAGTTTCTATTGACTGTGGTCGCTACGAAGCCTGGAGCGTTAACTGCACGCTCGGCTGTATCTATCGATATTGAAAAAGGTAAACGGCACTCGTGAAGACTACTCATGTTTTGTCACAGATTCAAAGAAATCATTGCACGCCAGAGGTGCTATATGGCACAGTGTTATTTATAACATCATTATATTTTGTTTTAGACTCAACAGATCGAGTCATCATGAGGTTCTCGCAGAATACCTACACCGGAACCATAGGAAGCAGTGGTCTAACAGCTGATAGCATTGTCCTTAGCTCAGGATATGCGCCAGGCACTGAATTTATACTCACTGGAGGTATGATTTTCATTACACTACTGATCCGCTTAATATTGACTCCCAAAACTAATAAGACTATGAACTAATCCCTTTTTAATTATTTCAGATTACGTCGAACACTTCACGTTAACGCCCAACAGCAACGTTGTATCATTGTCGCTTTCCATGCCTCTGCCCGTTGATGCAACTGAAAACGCATTTATACTGTTGGAGATAGAAGCTAGAAGAGCAGGAGCTGTGTCCGATAGGACAAGTGTAGTCATTGATATTATTAGTCAAGAAACCATTGCTCCAGTATTTACGCAAGCGTATTACAGGGGTGCATATAATGCTGAATCGGGATTGCAGTTCAACCAAGTCATTTCCTTAGAGAACGGCTACGACGAAACGGTTTCCTTTTCCTTGGACGGAGGTAATCTTTAAAACTAATTTAACGACAGTTTTAGTCCACATTCAGCGTTCTTATTTTATTGATAATTATATTTTGTTACAGAATTTAGCTCGCTGTTTATCCTGGATCCCAGGAATACTAATTCGCTAAGCATCGTTGTTTCCGCGCCCATACCAAATGAGGTATTACAAGCAAATAACCAGTTCCTATTGACTGTGGTCGCTACGAAGCCTGGAGCGTTAACTGCACGCTCGGCTGTATCTATCGATATTGAAAAAGGTAAACGGCACTCGTGAAGACTACTCATATTTTGTCACAGATTCAAAGAAATCATTGCACGCCAGAGGTGCTATATGGCACAGTGTTATTTATAACATCATTATATTTTGTTTTAGACTCAACAGATCGAGTCATCATGAGGTTCTCGCAGAATACCTACACCGGAACCATAGGAAGCAGTGGTCTAACAGCTGATAGCATTGTCCTTAGCTCAGGATATGCGCCAGGCACTGAATTTATACTCACTGGAGGTATGATTTTCATTACACTACTGATCCGCTTAATATTGACTCCCAAAACTAATAAGACTATGAACTAATCCCTTTTTAATTATTTCAGATTACGTCGAACACTTCACGTTAACGCCCAACAGCAACGTTGTATCATTGTCGCTTTCCATGCCTCTGCCCGTTGATGCAACTGAAAACGCATTTATACTGTTGGAGATAGAAGCCAGAAGAGCAGGAGCTGTGTCCGATAGGACAAGTGTAGTCATTGATATTATTAGTCAAGAAACCATTGCTCCAGTATTTACGCAAGCGTATTACAGGGGTGCATATAATGCTGAATCGGGATTGCAGTTCAACCAAGTCATTTCCTTAGAGAACGGCTACGACGAAACGGTTTCCTTTTCCTTGGACGGAGGTAATCTTTGAAACTAATTTAACGACAGTTTTAGTCCACATTCAGCGTTCTTATTTTATTGATAATTATATTTTGTTACAGAATTTAGCTGGCTGTTTATCCTGGATCCCAGGAATACTAATTCGCTAAGCATCGTTGTTTCCGTGCCCATATCAAATGAGGTATTACAAGCAAATAACCAGTTTCTATTGACTGTGGTCGCTACGAAGCCTGGAGCGTTAACTGCACGCTCGGCTGTATCTATCGATATTGAAAAAGGTAAACGGCACTCGTGAAGACTACTCATATTTTGTCACAGATTCAAAGAAATCATTGCACGCCAGAGGTGCTATATGGCACAGTGTTATTTATAACATCATTATATTTTGTTTTAGACTCAACAGATCGAGTCATCATGAGGTTCTCGCAGAATACCTACACCGGAACCATAGGAAGCAGTGGTCTAACAGCTGATAGCATTGTCCTTAGCTCAGGATATGCGCCAGGCACTGAATTTATACTCACTGGAGGTATGATTTTCATTACACTACTGATCCGCTTAATATTGACTCCCAAAACTAATAAGACTATGAACTAATCCCTTTTTAATTATTTCAGATTACGTCGAACACTTCACGTTAACGCCCAACAGCAACGTTGTATCATTGTCGCTTTCCATGCCTCTGCCCGTTGATGCAACTGAAAACGCATTTATACTGTTGGAGATAGAAGCCAGAAGAGCAGGAGCTGTGTCCGATAGGACAAGTGTAGTCATTGATATTATTAGTCAAGAAACCATTGCTCCAGTATTTACGCAAGCGTATTACAGGGGTGCATATAATGCTGAATCGGGATTGCAGTTCAACCAAGTCATTTCCTTAGAGAACGGCTACGACGAAACGGTTTCCTTTTCCTTGGACGGAGGTAATCTTTGAAACTAATTTAACGACAGTTTTAGTCCACATTCAGCGTTCTTATTTTATTGATAATTATATTTTGTTACAGAATTTAGCTGGCTGTTTATCCTGGATCCCAGGAATACTAATTCGCTAAGCATCGTTGTTTCCGTGCCCATATCAAATGAGGTATTACAAGCAAATAACCAGTTTCTATTGACTGTGGTCGCTACGAAGCCTGGAGCGTTAACTGCACGCTCGGCTGTATCTATCGATATTGAAAAAGGTAAACGGCACTCGTGAAGACTACTCATATTTTGTCACAGATTCAAAGAAATCATTGCACGCCAGAGGTGCTATATGGCACAGTGTTATTTATAACATCATTATATTTTGTTTTAGACTCAACAGATCGAGTCATCATGAGGTTCTCGCAGAATACCTACACCGGAACCATAGGAAGCAGTGGTCTAACAGCTGATAGCATTGTCCTTAGCTCAGGATATGCGCCAGGCACTGAATTTATACTCACTGGAGGTATGATTTTCATTACACTACTGATCCGCTTAATATTGACTCCCAAAACTAATAAGACTATGAACTAATCCCTTTTTAATTATTTCAGATTACGTCGAACACTTCACGTTAACGCCCAACAGCAACGTTGTATCATTGTCGCTTTCCATGCCTCTGCCCGTTGATGCAACTGAAAACGCATTTATACTGTTGGAGATAGAAGCCAGAAGAGCAGGAGCTGTGTCCGATAGGACAAGTGTAGTCATTGATATTATTAGTCAAGAAACCATTGCTCCAGTATTTACGCAAGCGTATTACAGGGGTGCATATAATGCTGAATCGGGATTGCAGTTCAACCAAGTCATTTCCTTAGAGAACGGCTACGACGAAACGGTTTCCTTTTCCTTGGACGGAGGTAATCTTTAAAACTAATTTAACGACAGTTTTAGTCCACATTCAGCGTTCTTATTTTATTGATAATTATATTTTGTTACAGAATTTAGCTCGCTGTTTATCCTGGATCCCAGGAATACTAATTCGCTAAGCATCGTTGTTTCCGCGCCCATATCAAATGAGGTATTACAAGCAAATAACCAGTTCCTATTGACTGTGGTCGCTACGAAGCCTGGAGCGTTAACTGCACGCTCGGCTGTATCTATCGATATTGAAAAAGGTAAACGGCACTCGTGAAGACTACTCATATTTTGTCACAGATTCAAAGAAATCATTGCACGCCAGAGGTGCTATATGGCACAGTGTTATTTATAACATCATTATATTTTGTTTTAGACTCAACAGATCGAGTCATCATGAGGTTCTCGCAGAATACCTACACCGGAACCATAGGAAGCAGTGGTCTAACAGCTGATAGCATTGTCCTTAGCTCAGGATATGCGCCAGGCACTGAATTTATACTCACTGGAGGTATGATTTTCATTACACTACTGATCCGCTTAATATTGACTCCCAAAACTAATAAGACTATGAACTAATCCCTTTTTAATTATTTCAGATTACGTCGAACACTTCACGTTAACGCCCAACAGCAACGTTGTATCATTGTCGCTTTCCATGCCTCTGCCCGTTGATGCAACTGAAAACGCATTTATACTGTTGGAGATAGAAGCCAGAAGAGCAGGAGCTGTGTCCGATAGGACAAGTGTAGTCATTGATATTATTAGTCAAGAAACCATTGCTCCAGTATTTACGCAAGCGTATTACAGGGGTGCATATAATGCTGAATCGGGATTGCAGTTCAACCAAGTCATTTCCTTAGAGAACGGCTACGACGAAACGGTTTCCTTTTCCTTGGACGGAGGTAATCTTTGAAACTAATTTAACGACAGTTTTAGTCCACATTCAGCGTTCTTATTTTATTGATAATTATATTTTGTTACAGAATTTAGCTGGCTGTTTATCCTGGATCCCAGGAATACTAATTCGCTAAGCATCGTTGTTGCCGTGCCCATATCAAATGAGGTATTACAAGCAAATAACCAGTTTCTATTGACTGTGGTCGCTACGAAGCCTGGAGCGTTAACTGCACGCTCGGCTGTATCTATCGATATTGAAAAAGGTAAACGGCACTCGTGAAGACTACTCATATTTTGTCACAGATTCAAAGAAATCATTGCACGCCAGAGGTGCTATATGGCACAGTGTTATTTATAACATCATTATATTTTGTTTTAGACTCAACAGATCGAGTCATCATGAGGTTCTCGCAGAATACCTACACCGGAACCATAGGAAGCAGTGGTCTAACAGCTGATAGCATTGTCCTTAGCTCAGGATATGCGCCAGGCACTGAATTTATACTCACTGGAGGTATGATTTTCATTACACTACTGATCCGCTTAATATTGACTCCCAAAACTAATAAGACTATGAACTAATCCCTTTTTAATTATTTCAGATTACGTCGAACACTTCACGTTAACGCCCAACAGCAACGTTGTATCATTGTCGCTTTCCATGCCTCTGCCCGTTGATGCAACTGAAAACGCATTTATACTGTTGGAGATAGAAGCCAGAAGAGCAGGAGCTGTGTCCGATAGGACAAGTGTAGTCATTGATATTATTAGTCAAGAAACCATTGCTCCAGTATTTACGCAAGCGTATTACAGGGGTGCATATAATGCTGAATCGGGATTGCAGTTCAACCAAGTCATTTCCTTAGAGAACGGCTACGACGAAACGGTTTCCTTTTCCTTGGACGGAGGTAATCTTTAAAACTAATTTAACGACAGTTTTAGTCCACATTCAGCGTTCTTATTTTATTGATAATTATATTTTGTTACAGAATTTAGCTCGCTGTTTATCCTGGATCCCAGGAATACTAATTCGCTAAGCATCGTTGTTTCCGCGCCCATATCAAATGAGGTATTACAAGCAAATAACCAGTTCCTATTGACTGTGGTCGCTACGAAGCCTGGAGCGTTAACTGCACGCTCGGCTGTATCTATCGATATTGAAAAAGGTAAACGGCACTCGTGAAGACTACTCATATTTTGTCACAGATTCAAAGAAATCATTGCACGCCAGAGGTGCTATATGGCACAGTGTTATTTATAACATCATTATATTTTGTTTTAGACTCAACAGATCGAGTCATCATGAGGTTCTCGCAGAATACCTACACCGGAACCATAGGAAGCAGTGGTCTAACAGCTGATAGCATTGTCCTTAGCTCAGGATATGCGCCAGGCACTGAATTTATACTCACTGGAGGTATGATTTTCATTACACTACTGATCCGCTTAATATTGACTCCCAAAACTAATAAGACTATGAACTAATCCCTTTTTAATTATTTCAGATTACGTCGAACACTTCACGTTAACGCCCAACAGCAACGTTGTATCATTGTCGCTTTCCATGCCTCTGCCCGTTGATGCAACTGAAAACGCATTTATACTGTTGGAGATAGAAGCCAGAAGAGCAGGAGCTGTGTCCGATAGGACAAGTGTAGTCATTGATATTATTAGTCAAGAAACCATTGCTCCAGTATTTACGCAAGCGTATTACAGGGGTGCATATAATGCTGAATCGGGATTGCAGTTCAACCAAGTCATTTCCTTAGAGAACGGCTACGACGAAACGGTTTCCTTTTCCTTGGACGGAGGTAATCTTTGAAACTAATTTAACGACAGTTTTAGTCCACATTCAGCGTTCTTATTTTATTGATAATTATATTTTGTTACAGAATTTAGCTGGCTGTTTATCCTGGATCCCAGGAATACTAATTCGCTAAGCATCGTTGTTGCCGTGCCCATATCAAATGAGGTATTACAAGCAAATAACCAGTTTCTATTGACTGTGGTCGCTACGAAGCCTGGAGCGTTAACTGCACGCTCGGCTGTATCTATCGATATTGAAAAAGGTAAACGGCACTCGTGAAGACTACTCATATTTTGTCACAGATTCAAAGAAATCATTGCACGCCAGAGGTGCTATATGGCACAGTGTTATTTATAACATCATTATATTTTGTTTTAGACTCAACAGATCGAGTCATCATGAGGTTCTCGCAGAATACCTACACCGGAACCATAGGAAGCAGTGGTCTAACAGCTGATAGCATTGTCCTTAGCTCAGGATATGCGCCAGGCACTGAATTTATACTCACTGGAGGTATGATTTTCATTACACTACTGATCCGCTTAATATTGACTCCCAAAACTAATAAGACTATGAACTAATCCCTTTTTAATTATTTCAGATTACGTCGAACACTTCACGTTAACGCCCAACAGCAACGTTGTATCATTGTCGCTTTCCATGCCTCTGCCCGTTGATGCAACTGAAAACGCATTTATACTGTTGGAGATAGAAGCCAGAAGAGCAGGAGCTGTGTCCGATAGGACAAGTGTAGTCATTGATATTATTAGTCAAGAAACCATTGCTCCAGTATTTACGCAAGCGTATTACAGGGGTGCATATAATGCTGAATCGGGATTGCAGTTCAACCAAGTCATTTCCTTAGAGAACGGCTACGACGAAACGGTTTCCTTTTCCTTGGACGGAGGTAATCTTTAAAACTAATTTAACGACAGTTTTAGTCCACATTCAGCGTTCTTATTTTATTGATAATTATATTTTGTTACAGAATTTAGCTCGCTGTTTATCCTGGATCCCAGGAATACTAATTCGCTAAGCATCGTTGTTTCCGCGCCCATACCAAATGAGGTATTACAAGCAAATAACCAGTTCCTATTGACTGTGGTCGCTACGAAGCCTGGAGCGTTAACTGCACGCTCGGCTGTATCTATCGATATTGAAAAAGGTAAACGGCACTCGTGAAGACTACTCATATTTTGTCACAGATTCAAAGAAATCATTGCACGCCAGAGGTGCTATATGGCACAGTGTTATTTATAACATCATTATATTTTGTTTTAGACTCAACAGATCGAGTCATCATGAGGTTCTCGCAGAATACCTACACCGGAACCATAGGAAGCAGTGGTCTAACAGCTGATAGCATTGTCCTTAGCTCAGGATATGCGCCAGGCACTGAATTTATACTCACTGGAGGTATGATTTTCATTACACTACTGATCCGCTTAATATTGACTCCCAAAACTAATAAGACTATGAACTAATCCCTTTTTAATTATTTCAGATTACGTCGAACACTTCACGTTAACGCCCAACAGTAACGTTGTATCATTGTCGCTTTCCATGCCTCTGCCCGTTGATGCAACTGAAAACGCATTTATACTGTTGGAGATAGAAGCCAGAAGAGCAGGAGCTGTGTCCGATAGGACAAGTGTAGTCATTGATATTATTAGTCAAGAAACCATTGCTCCAGTATTTACGCAAGCGTATTACAGGGGTGCATATAATGCTGAATCGGGATTGCAGTTCAACCAAGTCATTTCCTTAGAGAACGGCTACGACGAAACGGTTTCCTTTTCCTTGGACGGAGGTAATCTTTAAAACTAATTTAACGACAGTTTTAGTCCACATTCAGCGTTCTTATTTTATTGATAATTATATTTTGTTACAGAATTTAGCTCGCTGTTTATCCTGGATCCCAGGAATACTAATTCGCTAAGCATCGTTGTTTCCGCGCCCATATCAAATGAGGTATTACAAGCAAATAACCAGTTCCTATTGACTGTGGTCGCTACGAAGCCTGGAGCGTTAACTGCACGCTCGGCTGTATCTATCGATATTGAAAAAGGTAAACGGCACTCGTGAAGACTACTCATATTTTGTCACAGATTCAAAGAAATTATTGCACGCCAGAGGTGCTATATGGCACAGTGTTATTTATAACATCATTATATTTTGTTTTAGACTCAACAGATCGAGTCATCATGAGGTTCTCGCAGAATACCTACACCGGAACCATAGGAAGCAGTGGTCTAACAGCTGATAGCATTGTCCTTAGCTCAGGATATGCGCCAGGCACTGAATTTATACTCACTAGAGGTATGATTTTCATTACACTACTGATCCGCTTAATATTGACTCCCAAAACTAATAAGACTATGAACTAATCCCTTTTTAATTATTTCAGATTACGTCGAACACTTCACGTTAACGCCCAACAGCAACGTTGTATCATTGTCGCTTTCCATGCCTCTGCCCGTTGATGCAACTGAAAACGCATTTATACTGTTGGAGATAGAAGCCAGAAGAGCAGGAGCTGTGTCCGATAGGACAAGTGTAGTCATTGATATTATTAGTCAAGAAACCATTGCTCCAGTATTTACGCAAGCGTATTACAGGGGTGCATATAATGCTGAATCGGGATTGCAGTTCAACCAAGTCATTTCCTTAGAGAACGGCTACGACGAAACGGTTTCCTTTTCCTTGGACGGAGGTAATCTTTAAAACTAATTTAACGACAGTTTTAGTCAACATTCAGCGTTCTTATTTTATTGATAATTATATTTTGTTACAGAATTTAGCTCGCTGTTTATCCTGGATCCCAGGAATACTAATTCGCTAAGCATCGTTGTTTCCGCGCCCATACCAAATGAGGTATTACAAGCAAATAACCAGTTCCTATTGACTGTGGTCGCTACGAAGCCTGGAGCGTTAACTGCACGCTCGGCTGTATCTATCGATATTGAAAAAGGTAAACGGCACTCGTGAAGACTTCTCATATTTTGTCACAGATTCAAAGAAATCATTGCACGCCAGAGGTGCTATATGGCACAGTGTTATTTATAACATAATTATATTTTGTTTTAGACTCAACAGATCAAGTCATCATGAGGTTCTCGCAGAATACCTACACCGGAACCATAGGAAGCAGTGGTCTAACAGCTGATAGCATTGTCCTTAGCTCAGGATATGCGCCAGGCACTGAATTTATACTCACTGGAGGTATGATTTTCATTACACTACTGATCCGCTTAATATTGACTCCCAAAACTAATAAGACTATGAACTAATCCCTTTTTAATTATTCCAGATTACGTCGAACACTTCACGTTAACGCCCAACAGCAACGTTGTATCATTGTCGCTTTCCATGCCTCTGCCCGTTGATGCAACTGAAAACGCATTTATACTGTTGGAGATAGAAGCCAGAAGAGCAGGAGCTGTGTCCGATAGGACAAGTGTAGTCATTGATATTATTAGTCAAGAAACCATTGCTCCAGTATTTACGCAAGCGTATTACAGGGGTGCATATAATGCTGAATCGGGATTGCAGTTCAACCAAGTCATTTCCTTAGAGAACGGCTACGACGAAACGGTTTCCTTTTCCTTGGACGGAGGTAATCTTTAAAACTAATTTAACGACAGTTTTAGTCCACATTCAGCGTTCTTATTTTATTGATAATTATATTTTGTTACAGAATTTAGCTCGCTGTTTATCCTGGATCCCAGGAATACTAATTCGCTAAGCATCGTTGTTTCCGCGCCCATATCAAATGAGGTATTACAAGTAAATAACCAGTTCCTATTGACTGTGGTCGCTACGAAGCCTGGAGCGTTAACTGCACGCTCGGCTGTATCTATCGATATTGAAAAAGGTAAATGGCACTCATGAGTCACGCTTTTTACTTGGTTTACTTAGTGAAACAGCCATAGCCGCATTATAGATACTTAATTTTAGGCGTTGAAACTGTTTTAAATAATATTATGTAACACTTTATGTCAAGCAGTTATTCTGACCGCCCGTTAAAATGTGTCCACCGATATGTACTGCGTGTCAATTAACTTCGCCTTTCGAACAATGCCATATAGTTAAAAAAAGAGCATCCGATTTCTTCTTCTCCTACACAAAAAAATTTACTACTTCTACATATATTTTACATTTAATTGTTGTAAGTAGTACCCAAGTAAAGTCCTCAAGAAGATGTAGGAAGCGTCGACAAGAAGTCATTTGACTGTCTGCAATATTTTTTCCGTAATGTTGTATTAATGTGTAGCCACATAATATATTACACACTAGCCTCTGCCTGCGGCTTCGCCCGCCTGTATGTCGGAAATTGCCACGGGAACATGCTACCGGAACAAAAAGTAAACTTTATGTTTTTTTTTTTGTAAACATTGCCCCACACTAGGTATTTCTACTGTATCGTGGGTGAGTTTACAAACATTTAAACTCACATACAGAAACAGCCAGACCCGGAACAACTACTTGTAGGCCATACAAATATTTGTTCCGTGCGGGAATCGAAGCCGCGACACGCAGCGCAGCAGTCAATCGCTTAACAACTGCGCCAACCATGCCGTCATCAACCATAACATCAGCTAAGATGCCAGTTAAAGTCCCATCAAAACCGGTGCAGCCGTTTCGGAGATTAGCCGGAATAAACAGACAAAAATAACAAAAAAAAAATGTAAATAAGTAGCGTATATAGTTTCTTATACATGTAATAAAAAGTTGTTATTTTGATATTAGGTACAAACAGACACTTCAATTTTATTTATTTGTATAGATTGGGTACTTAATTGTAGTTACACATTGATACAGTTATGTAATCAATTGAAGACAATCAAATGCATTATTAAACAGGAAGGGATAAGTAATCTTTAAATATCTTAGTGCTCACACACACACAAGCGACACGCGTCAACGGTAAAGTCAACTGCAGCCGTCGACAAATAAAAGGCACGAGTGGTTGAAGCGTGCCGCTCGTGTGTTTGAACACTTGTAGCAATCGCTTACCCATTTTTAAGCCTGACTAAGCGCGTGCGAATGATTACTCACTAGCCGCCGTTTGTCATGTGCACACGCCATTCCTCCATGTTACCCAATCGAAGGTCTGAGGATCCTGGCCTGTACACTCATGTCAAATATATCCTCACGATTATAATTGAACAGTAGGTACCTACATACGACGTGGTGCCTTGATAACGAATGTATTCTTCTCAAATTAATGTTTTATCAGTTTAACCGATGGACGGGTTTCATAGATATTCGTTAGCTTTTGCCCACGGCTTCGCCCGCGTGGATGTCGGAAAATATTCCACGGTGTGTATTAATCTAGGTTATAAACTATGTGTATGCCTAATTTCATCAAAGTCCCTTCAGCCTTCTTTGCGCTAATCCGAAACATACATCCAGACAAACGGGAAAAAATTCTTAAAACTATATCATACGTCGCGCGACCGTTGCTTTGAGTGTAGTGTTTCTAAATCAGTCCATAAAATTAAGTTAAATAAGTGGTAATTTGCTGCTAATCTCAGCAAATTTTTGTTGCGACATATACAGTGACTCTTGTGGAATCCAAATATATATGATTATTGTCAATTAAATACAGATTAATACCAATATTTGCCAAAATACCTATTAAAACTTTAACGTTTCTGAGTGTTCGAAGTGACCCTGTGACTTTGGAAACAAAGAACCTCATTAGTCACGAACTTATCGCAAGTCATGCATACATAAAACTTCTAAATATTGGTGCAAAATTTCAACTGATGTCTTAAAGTCACCGTGGTCGAGTGGTTAGCGGAGGAGCTTTCTGTATCACTGGAGCTACTCTGCGTGCCGTCGGTTCGGATCTCGCAAGACGCAATTCGTTTTCCATATTTAAAATACCATAATTTGAGCATAGATTGTCAGATTGGGTATTAACAGAAACGATACCGTAAAACGCGGTAAATAAGGATGCAGGGGTGAATCGGGACGAAACTTTAAAATAGATTTTAACGTCGAAATAATATAGTTTGTTGCCAGAAAATACTCGAATATTGCTACTACTTTTTAATTTAAGATTAAGTGTCCTTGTTAGCAACAAACTGCATTATTTTAAAGTACAAATCCATTTTAAAGTTTCGTCACGATTCACCCCTGCATCCCTATTCACCCCGTTTTACCGTACTATGTACCATTCATCCGACAAGAAAAAATGCCATTCGGATACCGATTTGGCGACTGGTTCCCCAATGAGCGGCGAACAAAACGTGTCAGTCCAGAAACGTAAGCAACCGGATTCTGAGTGCACACGTGTTATAAAAATGAGTAATCGATGGAGTTGAAGAATACAATAAATGAGTGCCGACGGGATTTGGAAGCAAGTATTAATGAAATATCAGAGAATGTGGTATCAATGAAAGTCGAACTTACTTCGCTTAGTCAAGTGACGTCAGAGATAAAAAACGACATTAATTCTCTTCGATCGGAGCAATCGGTCCTGCGTCAGAAGGTTACATAGTTACAGGTGAAGTATTCAAGTGCGACGGAGCGAATTACTTCCCTTGAGGACTCGGTCCAGTTTGTTACTGACACGCAAACTGATCTCAGCAAGAAAGTCGTCCATCTTGGTAAAAATGTTCAAGAAACCATTGATTCGAAGCCTATTGTTACAGAGCTTGTAGCAAAGATAGATAATATGGAACAGAGTGCTCGAAATTGTAACATCGTGATATGCAACATCCCTGAAAGACGTAACGAAAACCTCGTAACCATAATACTGAATATTGGGGCCATAATTAAGTGCAATGTTCACAAAATGACATTATTTCTGTTCATCGTGTCCCACATGCACACCAGCAAAACAACGAGCCCAAAAACATCATAGTTAAATTAGCTTCATTACGTGAGAATGTTCTTAGTGCCCATCGGTTGTGCAAGGGACTTGCCACCAATCAAGTTGGTGTTTCAGGGACATCACTACCGATATACATATATACATGAGCACCTGACCCTCAAAAACAAACAATTATTTCGTGAGTGTCGAGACGCTTACAAAAAACACAGTTATAAGTTCGTTTGGGTTTAGCATGGAAACATCCTTGTACGTGAAAAAGAAGGGACAAGGTCTTTTGCAATTCGGACCCTGCAAGACATCACTAAAATCAATCCTGGCAACGCAGCACCGATTGACAACCACGGAGCTGTATCCAATCAAAATTAGCTCTACAATGAATAATCGATCAGTCTTTAGCATATTTCATAATCGATCTCCACAGCTCTGGGCCTCTTTAATAGTATGTATATTAAAAACTTTAATTGAACACTTCATAAGCTGGATTGTAAGTTGCTTGTTATGGTTAATCCATTTTTTCAAGTGTTATGTTTTATTTCTTGTATTTTGTTGGCAGCCTCTTAACGATTTATTGTACAATAATGCCCTGCTAGTTACGGTTACGTTAGTAACGGTTAATTCAATTCAATTCAATTTATTTATTGCAGATAATAAAAATCCATAATATTACATAAAAACCATATAAAACATAAAGAAGAATATAAATTAAAAAATACAAAAATTCAAAAAATAAGTCAAATAATAATAATAATCAAATATAATTTAAACAGATATAAATACTCAAAACACATAAAATATTAAAGTACCTATTATAAGTAGGAGAGGCCGCTAGCGTGCAGTCGCATCCACCTCATCAACATTGGTGAGTCCCACCTCTGGGACAATGCGATCAGAATACCATAATAATACACTTATAACCATAACCATACCATACTTAATGCACTTATGACCATATTCTATAGAGTTTTATGCTACAATGACAGATAACTTAGTTATATATTACCAAAATTGCAGGGGATTCCGCACAAAATTAAATGTTTTATATATGAATATTCTAGCCAATTGTTATGACATAATAATTTTGACTGAGACCTGGCTGACGCCTGAGATATCTGAGGGGCAATTCTCGTAATTTTAAGAACGTTCACCAAGCCATTGACGATACCTTAAGCACGTTTTATAACATTGTTTTCTGCATTATTAAAATACACGTTCCATTGACTAGCAATAGATCTTTAAAATTTCCCTTTGGTTTTCAAAATCGCTTATCCATATTTACAAAAAATAAAGCCAAGGCCTGGGTAAAATGGAAGATGTATCAAAACATTTCAGACTATGAGCAGTTTTCCATTTACCGCTCCAGATTCCAAGTTGAGTGCAAAAACTGTTACAGAAAGTACAGACGCCAGCACATCAAGCTACTACAATCTGTCAAATTTCTTTAATAGATTTTCAACTTTATCGCTAAAGCAATAAGGATCAAGGTTGATTGGAAAAATTTGACAGTTTCGGGTAGCTTGACCTGCTGGCGTCCGTACATTGCCTCCGTAGAAGATGGTATCCGGACTCATGTTAAGCATTTTTGGGCGTTCATTTCTTCCCGTAAATCCTCTTCAAGCTTCTCTTCTATCATGCATTACAGTAACCATTCAGCCAGTAACCCTGAAGACATCTGTAATCTGTTCTCAAGCTTTTTTAATTCAGTATACGAACCATCCATTTCACTTGATGGTATTTCATCGCAGTGCGGAGATTATTCTGAAACCTATTCTCTCATTAGTAACATTATGTTTACTACCGATGAAATATTAAATGCACTAAGAGCATTAGATCCATCTAAAGGCCCGGGACCAGATGGTCTACCAGTTGTGTTCATTAAACAGGCCGCCATTAATCTGTGTGTGTCATTACAAATTATTTTTAATTTATCTATTTCACAAGGAGCCTTTCCCCAAGCATGGAAACTCGCAAACATAACTCCTGTTCACAAGTCAGGACCTAAACAGGATATCGAAAATTATCGTCCTATATCGGTATTATCGGTTTTCTCAAAGCTTTTTGAGAGACTTGTTCATGATAAAGTTTATCCTCTACTATATGATTCGTTTTTGTTTAGTAGAGGATAAACTTTGATTCAACAACATGGATTCGTCAAAAAAAGATCAACTACCACTAACCTGATAACTTTGGTTGACTATTTATTTAACAGTATGGACTCTCGTATTTAAAAGTCTTCCAAAAGGCTTTTGACAAAGTAGACCATCAATTGCTGTTGAGTAAAATTGCCTTTGCCTATACGTGGCAATCTATTGAGATGGTTCTCTTCTTACGTTCTTAACAGATCTCAGAAAGTTGGAATAAATGGTTTTAATTCTGTGACCTTAAATGTTACTTCCGGTGTTCCTCAGGGGTCTATACTGGGTCTTCTTTTGTTTATTATGTTTATTAATGATATAGGTAAATTTTCAAAACTCTAAAGTATTAACTATACGCAGACGATCTAAAAAATTTTAGGCCGATTATTAATTTACGTGATTGTTTACTTTTGCAGAAAGATTTAAATAGATTCTCTGCATATTGTGTAAAAAACAAACTTAAATTGAGCATATCCAAATGCCATTGCATTAGTTTTACTAAAAATAAAAACGTAATGAAATATGAATATTCATTGAACAATATAGATCTGGCAAGAGAAAAAGTGGTTCGTGATCTTGGTGTTTAGTTAGATGATAAACTCCATCTTGATGCTCATGGTTCTAAAATTGTGAACAATGCTTTTCGTATGTACGGTTTTGTGATGAGATCGGCTCAGGAACTTAAACGCCCTGGTACTTATTTATACCTATATAAAACGTTGGTCAGGTCTCAGTTGGAGTACGCGGTCCCGGTGTGGAATCCCTTCTATGAAAAATAATAGGGGTTTAAGTATGAAATTGCCGTTTTATTGTAATAGGTACTTCGAATTGACATAGAACCTTCATGGTTTGAGATTGACATCCATTTTTTGAGTGAAACTTTTTTCACATGGTACCTATGAAGTTCTTCTTTTAAAAAATGTGCAACATTCGATTATCGACTTTCAGTTGTTTTTTTTATTCAGCTTAGACGAGAAAGATGGATACTTCGAAAATTCTAGTTATTTTTGAATACGAGTTCCGACGCGGAACTAACGCGGCAGAAACAGCTCACAATATCAATGTTGCATTTGGAGAGGGGACTGCTAATGAACGCACTGTGCGATTTTGGTTTAAACGCTTTCGCATGAATGAATCTCATGAATCGATCTTCACCATTATTGCTCCATGATAACGCGAGACCTCATACAGCACGAGAAACCGTTGTAACTCTACAGGAACTGCAATTAGAAACCATTCGTCACCCTCCGTATTCGCCCGACCTTGCTCCAACGGACTACCATTTCTTTCGTGATTTGGACAATTTTCTATGTGATAAAAAGTTTTCTTCTCAGGAGGCAGTACAAAATGCTTTCACACAGTTTGTCGAATCTAGATCACAAGAGTTCTATCGCAAAGGCATAAATGACCATCCTATTACATGGCAGCAATGTATAGATAATAATGGTAATTATTTTGATTAAATAAATATATTACATTAAAAAAAAACGAATTTCAATTTTTCAGTACAAATCGGCAATTTCATACTTTAATCCCTAATATTTTAATATGATAGTAAAGTACAACGCAAATTTTTAAAGGCCATGCATTGCCGTTGTTTGCATCTTACAGCGACTTACTGAATAACTATAAGCTTCAAAACCTTAAATCTAGACGTATAATGTTTGATTCGACGTTTCTGTTTGATTTATGTAACAACTCATATGATTGTATAGGCATAAGCAATAGAATAGTAGTACCCAGATCTACTATATGTCGAGGTGTGCACGCACGACCGCTGTTTGCTGTAACCTCTTGTCCATCAAACGCAGGATCGCGAGCACCCCTACGGCGTCTTACTACTCAGTTCAATAAGATTTTCCGGGATACCGAGTTCTTTGCTATTTCCGCTAGAAAATGTAGAAGTATTGCGCTTAAAATCATAGCAGAAATATGTACATAACAATCCTAAAATCATAATTTATATTTTAAATGTTCTATTATATGTATCTTCTTTCTCTTTTTATTATTTTTACCTGTATATTATATATTTCAGTTTAGTTTTATTTTTTATTTTTAACCATACTCTATATTTAATGTAGGTAATTTACATCGCACGCCGTTCGTGTTTGTTTAACTTTTTCATACTATGTAGAAAATGTTGTTGGTTATACATTTATACTCCCATTTTAGTTTTAAGTTCTATACCATAACATTGTAATGTGTAACCGTTTATTTTCCCAAATAAAATAAAATATATTTTCGGCATCAGACTCGTTCACCTACTAACAATTACTTTTTTTTTTTCAAAAATATTCAGTAAGAGTTTTGACTTCGTTACTGTTTTATTATATTATGTATGGATAATAACAACATCACTGTACAAACTAATCCGGGACGTTTCGTAGCTCTGTAACAATTGATTGATCAGAGCTTATTCCGGATTAGCCTACATTGTGCGCCTGAAATTACATCCCAAGCTGACAATCTTGAAATCCTTGAACTACTCATATAATTAAACGTAACTCGTGTCATGTTGTCGTCAAGGAAATAGATTTACTAAATCCTTGTACCAAGAGCGTTGCGCGTTGTGTTCTCAAGTAATCTTCCTTACTCAGAATATTTGCTGACGTAATAATCTTTATTGAAAATTGGGACATTGTTAGCTCAATTTCATTAGGATTAAATATTATGGCTTTACTAACACTACTGAATGGATTCTCTGTGGTCCAATTATTCAAGTTTAACAGACCAAATTTTAACAAGTCGGTTGTACGTCTTTTACCATTTTCAAGACCATTATCACCATTTAACCTCTCTGTAAGAGGGAGTCGGCCGTTTTCCACCGCGCGGGTTTGAAGGGTTATTAATATCCAAAATTATCTAATGAAAGTGTAGACAAATGGATCCGATAACGTACCTTTTTTTTTTTATCATCAAATGACCCCTCCCGCTCTGGGCGGAGCAGAAGGGGAGTGTCAGACTTTTACTGACTAAAACCCACCCGTGTTCCTTCAGTTGCCTGTGCCAGGGGCCACGGTATCTCTTTCGAACAACCCGCAGCCCCGGCGGCATCGGCCCTAGCGGACTCCGTCAGTTCGTGCTGACAGCTTTTTGAGGCGCGCGTGGAACACAACGCGCCGTCGACCCGGGCTTGGTCCTTACCGGGCGGCGAACCGCCCAAAGCTCGCCGCCCGCAAGCCCGCGCCTACGGTGGCCGGGAGTCGGCTGTTGACTCCCGTCCAGGGCGTCTCCTGCGGCGGCTAGGCGCGCGAGGGTGCAGAGATTGCCTCTCCCTCACGCGCTCCGCCTCCTCCTTCGCGAGCATTACTGCTTCGCAGAAGGAGGTGACGGCCTCCCATTCACTCTCGCTCCGTACCATGGCCTGGATGAGGGCCGGACGCTAGAGGTCGCCGCCGCCGATCGCCGCCACGAGGACACGGCGGGGCCCCGCCCAAGCCGGGCAGACCTCCACCCTATGCTTCACCGTGTCCTCCGGGGGATCCACACAATGGTGACACCCTGGCGTTTCCTCCCGCTTTATCCTGAACAGGAACCTCCCGAAACAACCGTGTCCGGTGAGGACCTGCGTCAGGCGGAAGGTGAGGGCGCCGTAGCGCCTCTCTAGCCACTCCTCAAAGAGGGGACTTATCGCCGCAATTGTGGCGTGCCCAGCGCTGGGTTGCGACAATCGCACTCTCCATGCCGCTATGAGATCCCGCCGGAGCTCTGTCCGCTGTGCCGCGATTTCTCGCGGCAGCGGAGTAACGCCCCGGTGTTTTGCCTCCTCTCACCACTCCCATATGTGGGCGAGGACTTTGGCCTCCAGATCCCATGGCGGCAATCCGGCAAGGAGGCTCGCCGCCTCAGCGGAGACCGTGCGGTATCCTCGGATAAGCCGGACAGCCATGACCCTTTGGGACGCGTTCAACCGGCGGGCTGCTGGTCGCCGCCTCAGGGAACGCGCTCATACCGGGGCCCCGTAAAGGGCCATGGACCGCACGACCCCCGCATAGAGCCTCCGGCAGGAGGCGTTTGGTCCCCCTAGATTGGGAAGGAGCCGCCTCAAGGCAGCCCCGGCCCGCTCCAGTCTGGGAGCCAAACGTCGGAAGTGCTCCACGAAGTTCCACCGGCTGTCGAGGACGAGTCCCAGGTACTTCATCGTCAGCTCGACGCCTATGTGAACCCCTCCCGCCGTTATTTGTGAACCCGACGGTGGCGCGTCCCGAAGACCATGAAAACACATGGCCTCAGATTTGTGCAATGCCACCTCGAGACCCAATTGCCGGATCCTCTCGACGATTGTCGCAACCCCGCGTGTCGCTGCTTCGGCCGCCGCCTGGTGCGACCTCCCCTGCGCCAGGACCAGCGTGTCGTCAGCGTAGCAAACTACGCTGACGCCATCAGGGAGGTCGGCGCGCAGCACCCAGTCGTACCCGATATCCCACAGATGCAGCCCTAGAACCGATCCCTGTGGGACACCGCACGACATCTCTCGCCGGTTCCACTCTCCCCGGTGACGGGGGTAGATGACGGCCCTGTCCGTCAGATAGGCCTCGACAATGCGACGGAGGTAGGTCGGCATCCGGTGATAACCGAGTGCCTCCCTGATGCAACTCCAGGGCATGGTATTGAAGGCATTGGCGATGTCTAGAGACACCGCCAAGACAACCCCATCCTGGCATCCGATAACGTACCTGTGGATGCCAATTTGTATTGCCACCTTGATTTGATTATTTGAATGCTTAACCCATTGATTCTTTTAAATCACCTTAAAGAAATTTTTCAGTTTCCAATTGAGGTTAATTTCAATTTTTGTCGATGAGTTTTCAATTACATTTGAATAATGATATTCATACAATAAACGTTGAAAAAAGTGAAGAGATATAAAGATGTAACCATCATAATAAATACACTTGAATGTGTTACTAATTTCCTTAAGTGAGTGTTTGCATAAGAATTTAACTTAAACACTCTTGTTTACACTTTCATCAGATACTTTTTTAACAGGCGTTTACTCCGTTTTTAGGTAGTTTACCAAAATTTTTGTTTAGGTTTATGAGGTGGATATAATCCGTGGAATCTAAAAGAAACTGGAAGCTTTATACACAACAGAATAACAATATAAAAATATTTATAACACGCTTTTCGAACGTAGTGAAGCGTACCTCTAGTAAAAGCAAAGGCAACGTCGTTTGAATAGCCTTTAAGGCTCATCCCATCCAACGTCAGGCTGCCACCTTCAATGGAACCCGTGTAATGGTCTAGTGAAAATTGCAGGAAGTTTTGGCATTTTATGTTACAGTAGACTCTTGCGGAAATATACTACATCTTAAAGGATAAATAAACTATTCGCATTCTTGTATTCAATTGTGCTCCTACTGATGATATTATTTGTATCTATATAGTGGATTCTGGAAAACGTCTTTAGAATCTAATTTGGGATTGAATTGAAATATATTTTTTAGCCATGAACTTTTAAATTGAATTAAACCAAAGAGAAATCCTCCCTTCCGAGGTTTATTTTTTTAATTATGTGCATTTTAAAGAATAAAAATGTAATTGATCCGTGGTACAAGCATTTGCTTAATAATACTTTATTTCAAATAGACTCCGACCGCATTTCACAGATCTGGGCCGCTGCCCATAGCCTTCCTTAAGTAGCGTCCCTCTCTTGCCTGTCAACCGTCGTGGGACACAGACTAGATTTAAGTCATTCGTTTATATTATCCCTACTAATTTAATTGAGCAGTGCAGAGAGGTGGCCAAGTAGTAATGGTCCCGACTCACGAGTTGTAGGTCGCGGGTACGAACCCAGACAAGCGCATTACTTTGTGTAATTTATTTCATCACCATTGCTCTCAAAAATGGTAAAGGAAAACATCATGAGGAAACCGGCATGTCCTAGGCCCAAAAATTCGAACACATGTGTCGTCTACCAACCCGCACTGGGCCCTCGTGGTGGATTGCGGCCAATTCCCTCTCACAGAGAGGAGGCCTGTGTCCCGGCAGTGGGAACGTTATAGGCTGGTATAGGCTACTAGTTTAATTAGTTATATGACTATGCTAAATAGGATCTAAATTAAAATTATAATACGTGTGTGACAATTATAAGAGTAATTACTGCAAGTAAGAATTTCACTTCTGCTCTTCGATCACAGCTTCACCTCTAATACGCATAAGAGGAGACAGGTAGAATACCTTCCACCTATATCTCCAACATGTCTTATCTTGATATTTATTTATTCATATGTTTTTTATAGACTTGCCGAAATGATAAACCATGTTTTTTATATTTATATCAAGGACTGCGATATGATAAATACATGCATACAAGCAACATTCAAGGATAACAATCATTTTTATATTACCTAGGTCAAGGTAAACTTCTTATCAAAACATTTCAATAATAATATTGTTTTTTTTTCAGCAAACCTTATCTACCTACCTACGCATAGAATACTGTGGTTTTCGTTATGTACCTATTAACTTTAAGTTAGTACTAGCAAATTAAGCTAAAAATCGAAAAAAGAACAAACATCATTTCCCTTGTATGTGTCCCTGCAGATTCGCAAACTGTGGATGATG
This sequence comes from Apamea epomidion, assembly GCA_947507525.1. NCBI lineage: Eukaryota > Metazoa > Arthropoda > Insecta > Lepidoptera > Noctuidae > Apamea > Apamea epomidion. The sequence continues at coordinate 10,331,473 of OX382228.1, read as the reverse complement.
TATCGTTCGAGAGAGTTCTCTACCGAGGAGATATTCAGCTGGATGAGATCCGACACGACTTCATCACAATTGCTGGCTATGAAGGAACAAGTGTGGCGGTAGTTGGAGGTAAGTGCGATTCATATCATTTTAAGGGAAACAATTTTGTTTTTTATTTATACATTCAATCAATACAATTAACGTAAATACTGAACATTCACTTACCGTATTTATGTACGAGTGCATAATCCGATTTCAATGTAACTGCTTCTAAAGGGGTGGAGACCTGGTATCCTGAAATAAAGGGCTAAAGCCTAGCTTAGGCACCAGTCTCCCACAGTATAATTTAAACCATTATGTATTGTTCTTGATCTTTTGATGTACGTATACATTAGGGTTTGGGTCCCGTGACTTTTCGTAATTTTAGTTGTCTCGAGTCCCGGTACTCTCGGATCGAGACGAGACAAGGTTGTCGAAATTGTTAGATTAGATACTAGAATTACTAGATAATACTAAAGTTATTAAGAATTAGTATGATTTTTAACTAAGTTCGTTTTATAACTATAAGATTTAAAAGACTAAAAAAAGAAATAAACAAAGCAACTTAATTGCTTTGTTTATTTATTTTAATCACACACAGATTCACTTTTAAGCAGTTAAATCATATTATTAAGACTGAAATTAACGTTAAAGTTATTAAGGTTTAATTTTCTGTTTAATAAATGTTGATTTTTACAAAAAAATGCCTTTTTTTAATACGTTTCACCTGAAATTAACTAAATTAATAATAAAAAAAATCTTCAAAAAAGGATTACCCGACTTAAAAAAAAAAGTCTCGAAGTCCCGGGAATTCCCGGGACTTTGATTGTAGGCTGTCTCGTGTCCCGGGACTTTGAAATGGTCGGGAATACCCAAACCCTAGTATACATATGTTGTGGTGAGAAATAAATCATTATTTTAATTCGAATAGGTAGTCAAATCCCAATATGGAATGGCAAAGAAAGACCGGTACAATAATGCAGGATAATAATATTGTTTGCAAAATTATTTTCCAACCACGTACATATCACTAACCATTATAATTCTCATAATGATATAGAGTCTACAAAGTTCCCAATGTTCAAGGGTTAGACTATTTTAATGACTTTAGGATCTAAAAGGTATCAAAACTCACAAATGTATTACTTACTCTGAATTGTAACATATAACCCTTCGATCATATAACCGGTTTTAATAGGTTCCCACTATAAGATTATCGCTTTTTACTTTAAGTTGTAAATACCTACATCTATCATTTCCAAAAATATATATTCGCAAGATAAGTATACAGGCTGGCGGGAACATCGACGCGCAAACTCAAGCCATGAATTCAGTACCTACATGATTCTGAACGAGACGTTGAAATTTTTCGTCGGTTATTAAAAAAAACATAGCTGTGCCATACATTTTAACCGCGTACGTATTGCACTTTTCCATGAAACAGCAGATTTTTTTTGTAACCAACGTATTTTTTTTTCGAAATTTTTCGTTCTGGTTCAGTATCATGTAGGTACTGAATCCATGGTAATAGCTTGCGTTGATGTCCCTGCTACCCCGTCTAGCGTGTATCAGAAACCTGTGGTCATATTTAAGGGTGTGGTACAGACCTTCAAGCTGAACAACTTTCTCCTTGAGATCTACATCGTTATCACGAAAAAATAAAAACATCAGCCGTCCCATACACTTGGGTCGAGTAGGTATTTAAGTTTTGTATGGGACAGTTGAGTATATTTTCGTCGACGATGTTGGTCCCATTAAGAAAGTTGTTAAATTTGATGTTCTGTTCCACATACTTAAATATGATCACCACTTTCTGATACACGCTATATCAAGACTACTTTACGTGTTCGTTAAAACTTAAGAAAAATATGGCGTAATCAGTACAGGTAAACTTTTAACCTGAAGGCCAATTCTCGTAATTTAAAACGTTCAAAATCTAGTCGCAGTCTCATCTCGGCGACAAACAAATGTCAAAAACTTGTCAAAACGTAGGGAAATTAGAGTATTTTTTGACAGATTGAGACTGAGATCAGACTGTGAACGTTCTTAAAATTACGAGAAATGCCCCTCTGTGCAATGTTACAAGAACTTGGAATCAACAAGCGGCAAAGAACGTTATACCTACTTCGTTCATACCTGAATCAATCTGCCTAGCCTTCCCAACTATGTTGGGTCGGCTTCCAATCTAACCAAATGCAGCTGAGTACCAGTGTTTTACATGGAGCAACTGCCTATCTGACCTCCACAACCCAGTTACTGGGTAACACGATACCTCTTGGGAAGACAGGTTGTCAGACTGTTTGGGCTTCTCACTACCCGTAACGACTAGGCACGGAGGGATATTTAATGGATGGTTAACCATCCATGAACTGACCGCGGCTAGCACAGCTTAACCTGTGATCGACCCATGCGGCTGTTATTATTTAGCCACGAGTTCATGTTATGTCAAAATGCAATAAAAAGGTAACAAGAAGATGGGTTTGGTTAAGATAAAACTTTGTGTTATATTCATTCAAGACACGTGTAACGATCCGAAAAAGTTTGAAGAAAAGTTGATAAGTAATAATAACATTAATAATACCTAATAAAACTTTTGTCACGGCCATGGAAACAATAAAGCCAAAGACATAAATAATAGGTAATAACTATTTTTATTGAGAACTTTTTTATTATTGCAGTAGTTACGTATTAATAGGAATGAGCTATGATGTATACCTACATGTTTATTTTTAGCAATGATATCATTACCGGTTTTATGTCAATATTTTATGTCATTTCCGGTTTTGTGTAATTCATTTTAAATATTTCTACACGAATCACATTTTGTCTGCATTGTATGTACAGTCACGAGCAAAAGTATGTATACACTCGGCTTTATTCAAAAGCGATTTATTCCTTTATTTTTTAATGAAATTTTATGGAATTTTTACGATCATAGCATTTTCGAACCCATAGGTTTATGTAATGTGTCGTATTTTAACGTTGCATTAGTTAATTCACGAAAAAATCGCAATTGAAAGTTGCCAAGTGTTGACATATTGGTGCTCGTGACTGTACATCCCTATACTTAGGACCTAGCGTCCTAGGCGTTATATTTAAATGATGATTCATTTTGTTTTTCCTGGCAATGGTTAATGACCATAATTTAATAGACGAAACTTTAGGTAACAAAAAAATCCCTGTACTTGTTTACCATAAACATACCTTACCTTGTGAAATATTGCAATTAAATGAAAGAAAATTTAAAACTTATATTAAAATTACACTTTGTAAGCAAGGATATTACAAATTAGAGGATTATGTCCAAGATAAGAATGCTTGGAAACATTCTGGTCTTGCTCCATAGGACAATCTCTAGAGTCTAGACAAAATCAAACTGGTTGCTAATGTAATTTATTCTTTTTTTCTTTGACAACATTGATTTACATTCTGTAATTACTTGGGGTCACACCCGGACTTATTACTCCTTATTTATTTATGAAAATCGTCTACGTTTGGAATGTTTGTGAATATGTGAGCACCATGTATCTATCACATAGTTGATCTATATGTCATGGTTACATTTATCCATTTTAATTATTTTACCTATTATGGTATAGTAATTTTATTTTTGGGTGCATCGTCTTCACATATAATTATATAAATAATGTATGCAATATATTGTAAAATATTTTAAAAGAGTAACGGTGGAGTTTCTTGCCCATTCTTCTCCATACGAAAACTACCTTTTGGAAGGGGCGACTAGAATCAATTTTATTTTTATTTTATTTTTGACGTTCAAAAGTGCCTTTTATGTGCCTATTTGAAATAAATGATTTGACTTTGACTTTGACTTTGACATAGTGTAGAGACTATAGCCTATTTGGTGCTTACATGTAACCTCCCCGAGTTTGTTAGAACTGATTGGTATAAAATACAAGACAAACATAAAGATTTAAGATTAGAAGAGATTAGGCTGACAGGAGAAAGAATTAAGATGCAAAATACGTAATATTAATTTTTTTAGGAATAATTATTGAACATTACGACTTACGAGATAAACCGTTGTTTGATTATTCCTCCCGGTACCTTGAAGGGCTCGTCTACCCTTTCACAGTAGTAACATGTTATGTTACTACCATATATGCAGGTCGTGCTTCATTATACTTACGAAAAATCTTATCATTTTTCGCCCCGTTCCTCCTCGTTTGTGGGCATTTCTCTTTTTTATCGCTTGATGGCTGTGAAAACGGAAGGTACCTGTCCTACTTAAAATCTCACCGTGATTTCTTAGGGTGAAATGAGCTGTCAATCCCTTGTTTCCCCCTAGCGTCAGGTAGGATGACAATTCACTTCAAGCTCACTTCACCTACATTTTCACGGTAAAATTTTAACAGGATAGAACAGCCGATGGCTTCTGTAAAAATCTCACCGTGGAAACTTAGGTGAAGTGAGCTGTCAATATTGTCAATCCCTAGATTCGGGTGCAATGACGCTTACTTCAAGGTCACTTCACCTAAATGTTCACGGTGACATTTTAACAGAATAGAACTGCAATTATTTCTTTTAAACATCTACATTCTTAGCTATTAAAATCTTATACCGTTGCGCGTTGTGTGTGTAACTAGATATATGTATCAACTCTGTGATATTTCCTCAAGTAGTTCGACTTCATTCAATATTAGCAGGCTTTTGACGTCACCCAATAACTAATTCAGTTGATGTGTAGATAATCCGAGATTTACATCATTGCTGAAATTTATGTCAACAATGCTTTGTAAACTGATCTACCTACCTCAAAACCTGACTCGTTGTAATATAGGTACATATCTATAATATTCACAACAATATAATTCGTGAAGGGTTACATAAAAGGGCAGTCCAACCTACACTCTATCTACAGTTTGTTGACAACGTACGTGGGTCACAGAGAGAATGACAAACAATACAATCCAATTTTAAAATAGAAAAACTATCCTCTGTTTAGGCCTGACATTTTGATACGAGTATTAACGGTCACAACGGTAGGAAAACTAATTTCCCAGGCTCTGACTACTATACGCGAAGTTTAAAAATCAATAAAACTAAAGTATAGACACGGTGCAAGGGACACACAAATTATTACCATGAATTCAGCAGATGATTCTAGACCCACAGCGAAGAAATTTTTTATTTATATATTATACTTTATTGTACACCAGAAAATACATTACAAAAACAAATACAAATTTTAAAACAAAACTTACATCATATTCAGATATATGATGATGATGATTCATATTCATCATATTATTTATTATATTTATATATCATATTTGTCAGTTATTTAAACCTACACGGTCAAAATGTACGGTAACAGCAGATTTTTGTTTATTAACCGGCAATAAATATCTTCGTTTTTTTTCTGGTGGGCTTACATCGCCACCGCTTTAATGGCACAATTAATTTAGCACACGTATACATACGGCTTCGCGTTTTCGTTTTATGAACATATTTTAATTTCATTAAACGTTATTATTTATTTAAAATTTTCTAAAATAACCTCTTGGAACAACCTGTACCTACCTAAAGAACTGTAGCGCATTTGTCGGGGTTTCAATACATAAGTGCAAAGGATAGGCGAATTGATGGAATGAGAGAGCTGAGAGGCGTGTGGCGCAGGCAGTAGTGTTCAAATTACGAATTATTTTATGTTGTTATAATTTTTATGATTACTGGCCACTAGCCCGTAGCTGTGTGGTAAATTAATGTCGCCATTATTGCGGCACGTTGTATAATCATGTACTGGTTTCAGATTTCGCGTCGATCTCCTGAATATAAATTTATATCTAACACACCCCCGACAAACAACTCTCGGCAGAATCCGAAAGTAAAAACCAGCCCCTGTGACACTTATCATTCGTTTTAGTTCCGTTTTATTCAACAGAATCGTGATCATCCAAACCCTTTTCTTCTAACAAATCTTGTTGGCATCGGATTACACAATCTATTTCAGCCAATTTGCGACTAAAAATATGGGAATTCCCATATTTTTTTAAATGTTCGCAATCTAATCCCGATCCCAATCTATCAAATATATGTATGTACAATATAACCTATAGCTGTACAAGGATCTTTCTATTTGTACCTACATAATTATACAACATGTCCCGGAATTAACGCACACCACCAAACCCCCCCATCAGATATTATGAAAGATAAAGATAAAATAATACGATCAAATAAGTACTGATTGTGTGAGAAAAATGTGATCACATTACAAATCTACGCATGCATACTATTGCACATGTATAACGTATAAGAATCTAGCGTAGTAGGTACATCGTCTACTTTCATTTGTTTTGACTATATAGCGAAGTGTGACTGTAATTTAAGTATTTTTATAATTTTTGCGATAAAAAATTACCTATATTGAATGTTACAGAAATCGATTCAGGAAACGATTCTGAACAAAATACTTTCATAATGGGCTTTAATTCAATTACACATGGTATATTAAAGCATATCAATACGATTAGTTAGACAGGCCTGTTGGTCTAGTGGTTAATGACCCTGACTGCTATGCCGGAGGTCGTGGGTTCGATTCCCACCCAGGACAAATGTTTGTGTAATGAGCACGATCATTTGTTCTGTGTCTGGGTGTAATTTATCTATAATATTTATGTATTTAGAAATATATAAGTATGTTTATCAGTTGTCTAGTACCCATAACACAAGCTCTGCTTAGCTTGGGACTAGATGGCGTTGTGTGATAGTTGTGGAATATTTATTATTATTATTTATTATATTATTAGTATTAAAAAATAACTATTCTTTGTAAAAAGAAATCCTGACGCACTTGAAAAGGCAAAACCAGCGCTAAGTTTCCAAAGAATTGACATCATAACGGAAAAGCGATGACCGAAATAAGCAAAACATTATCCTTGTAGAAAAAGGTACGTAGCTTATCAATTTAAATTTTTTTCAGAGTACTCAATCTTTTTCGAGGGCCACGTGTCGGATGGGGAGGTGAGGGTGCAGGCAGCGGGGTCACTGATCCTGCCCGCTGACGTCACAAGCCTGGCCCTTGAACTGCATGCAGCAGGTGCCAGAGCTGTGCTGCTTCTAGACGTTTCACAAGCAGGTATTTGGACTAACTGTAACGTAAATACATAACATTTACTAAACTTCAATGTTAACCAGACGTAACTGAAGTGAGAGTTTCGTTTAGTGATCGATGTTCCCCATAGACTATTCCGATTCAAAGGTTACCCAAGGGCAAGGTTTAACGACTTGGTAACTGGGGTCGATATTATATGAAATCTTAATTTTATATAATTTTATCTCGTGAATAGCATTTTGATATGGAGAAAAGATAAAATCAGTGGGCATGAGAATGAGATCTAAAAGGCAAGCGAAGCAAACATTTAGATGCACCGGAGCGTATTATTAAATCTTGGTCCTTGCTGGATAATCTTAAGCTAGAGATAATGCCAAATATCTTTTATTGAAATTAAACAAAACATAGACAGGTATTTCTTTGTCTGTATGACGTTCAATTTCAGTTTCAAATAGCCTTTATTAAAAATCTTAAAAACTATTTAAACAACATATTTTAAATAAAAGTTTAGACATCCGAAATCTCCACATTGCTTTGTTCTTTAGCTTAGGCCTGTCCCAAGCTTTTCCTTAGCTCACGATCGTGAGTTTTTCTCTTCTATGCCATCCCGCAGTAGTTTTCAGGTTCCCATCTTTGAAATGATCTTCCTCTTTTCCTCTTTCCTTCTCTGGGATACCATTCTGTTACTACGAGACAGACATTAGGTAATAGTGTTTATTTATGAGAAAAATATTCTCAATTTTTTGTACAGATAAACCATGATTATGCCACATCAATAAAAGAAAAAATATCAATTCTTTCTTTACTGCTGGTTTATTGTCAATCACGTCAGATCTATAGGTGAGGATAACTTGAAATAAGTAAACAAAAGCTGGACTTGTACTAAAATCTATACGAGCCATCATACCTGTCTCTCATAAAATTGTTATCTCGAAATAGGATATAAATATTTGCGTACACAATTTTCAAGCTCACGAAACCATGTTATAGCTCCACGTAAAGACAGTTTAGTATTCAATCTGTATTACATTATTCGAGGGTTGTTTTCTAGTCTTATACCAAACATTCCGCCTTTCATAGGTAATCTGTTCAGTGTTCGACTTTTGTTGAAAAATACTACCTAATACTGAAAACTCGAAGCCGAAAACAAAAGATAAGCGGATCATTAGATCCGCTTATCTTTTGCAATACCTATTTTTTGTCAAATAGCCGAAAAGATTATTTACAGTACCTATTTTTTTAAAAATAGGTACTATAATTCAAATGAGACAGAAAGTTACAAAAAGATACTGAACAAGGTGATGTAGATAGTGGTAAGCAATAGAGGCTAAATTATAATTGCTCGTCCTAAAATCATAATATTTTCTCCGGGCGTTGCTGACGTAGAATGCAAGTTAGAGAATATTTGAAGGGTGTCAAACTCGGGGCCCGACAGGGCCGAAGCCTGCCGGGGTAGCGGGATCGTCCGAAAGGGTTACCGCTGCCCTGGTACATAAAGGGCTAAGGAAGGAACACGGGTGGGTTTTAGTCAGTAAGAGTCTGACACTCCCTTCTGCTCCACCCAGAGCGGGAGGAGTCATTTGATGATTTCCCATCCACAAAAAGAAAAAAAAAAAAAAAAAAAAGGGTGTCAAACTGTGTCCTTGTTTTTTTTTTATTCTTTTATATTCGGGAAAATTACAGCTAATTTATACAGTGTTCTTAAACAATATATAATTTGAAGGCCATTTACAAGTTTCCACTGATAAATGCTATTAAGAACACATTAAATTATTTACAGCTGTTTTAGAGCCAAGCTTAGTAATTATGGCAATGTTCCATAAAACAGCCTTATGAGGATATATTATGACTGCCTCGATGATCTATAGTGCTTGCAAGCGCGACGCGACAGCTGAGCCCGAGGTCTGCGTTTGTGCCTGGAAATAGGCTCGAGTTCTATTACATGCGTCTCATATTGTATCAGGCGAAATGATTTTTTTTCTGAAACTCTAAGAACGTGGCTCTTTGAGTTAAGAAAAATCGGATTACTGCACCTAAGACATAAACAAGTGTGATTTTATACTGCGATGAAGATATTATGAAGTTCTCTTATTTGATTCCACCAGATGTGCCTTTGGAGCCATCCGTGACGTTCTCCTCGGAGTCGTATGCGCTGACTGTGGGCATGGCGCAGACAGGCCTCGTGGGTCGCGTCTCGGCGACTACTGACAATGGCGAGGCGGTCATCTACTCACTCGGAACAGATGATGGTAAGCATTTCATCATGGTATTTAACTAAAGCTAACTGATGAGTTTAATAGTGGGCTTCCTGGCCATAATTGTTGCTTTGTACAAGTTAGGTGGATACTGGATTACCTTATTTATTGATGAGCCTCAAGTGCTGTGCTGCGCTATATCCTGCTTGCCTCCCCACAAAAGTATATATGGCCACCTTTTCTTCACGTAAGTCATAAAAATTAATACGTCAAAAAGTACCAAGTTACCCTGTTACTCTGGCCTGTTAGACCTTTTCGTTTTTTTATTCCAATCCATGGCAATGTATTGTGCTCCCAAAACCTTAAAAAACTTTAAAAAATACAAAAGTTAACATGAATAGACAAAGTAACAAAAAAAAATAACGCTTTGTTGTTGTATTTATAAGTTGTGAGCAGGATCAAACTTCACAAATACTGTTTTGCATTTGAATAAACTTGCTGTCTGAATGGAAAAAGACAAAAGTTGTTTGTAATATTTGTTCTTTGTTATTCAGCCCAAGCGCCCTCAAAAGATTTATAGCACTAGGTTAAAAATGTTTTTCTTCTAGATTTACGCGGGTGGAACTGACGGAATCCCAACCACATTAATTATCCAGGTTTAAAGCACTTACCCACGTTCAAGGTGCGGTTGTACCTGCGAGATTGTAACGCCCGAAGAGCTAGTCTTGCCAATCTTGAATACAGTCATCCCTTTAAACAACATTTTTCTTAAATTTAAACTGTATTTTATATAAAGATGAAGGAATATACGTTTATTTGCGATAAACATGATGCAGAGAAAGAACACAACAAACACAAAAAAGTACAAGTTGGGGGAAAATATGCGTCCCATCCACGCAAAACGGCCATCGGTCAGAATAATGCAACAACAAATACAATAGATACAATGATAGGTCAATTTGCTACATTAAGTCAGTAAGCACCCTTTTTCTACCCTTGTTTACGTACAGACGGTCCATAGATATTACACGGGCTAGCTAAGGCGAACTCATTGCTTATCAGGTTGTATATGTAAAATTGCGCTTATATGACTTGTAGGTTCAGCGTAAACAACTATAATAAATTGAAACTATTCATAAAATATATTAAGTAGAAACTCCTCATAGAGGTACAATTAATTTCGTGGATTTTGTGCGATAATATGGGAACCCACCAACTTCTCACTATACAAATGAGATTAATTGCACAAAGCAGATGAAATTCCCCATTTGGGAAGAATGGCTAGCATTATTCCGACCCATTAGTGCAGATTCACCTATTTTCATTATAACACACGAAGTTAAATAATTGCACACTGACTGGGGAGAAATATGTGCGCTAAATTAAATAGCATTTTTCGTAAAAGTCCTTCACGAACTCTTGAACATTTTTGAAATCCCGGTGTCATCAAGAAATAAAAAAGTATTTATCATCTAGTGTTTAAGTTTAAATGTAAGCTTTTCATCTAAATTTTCTTAGTTTGTTTATCGTGCCCAAACGGTAAATTTCAACGCGCGCCTTGAATTCTTCAAAAGCAATTTTATTTCGCGAAGTAATTGTTGATCTTAAGTAGGCACCAAGGTAAAGTTAATTCCTCCTTTACTACACAACACCATGCATAAGCATAACAGTTTGAATTTAAATCTGAAAAATAGTAGAAATCAAATGAGATTTTATTCCAGGCATATTAACAAAGGTACGTGTTTAGGTACTATATGTTTTTCTTACAGAAAACAACTGAAAATGCGAGCGATGACCTGCCAAGTTCTTCAAAATTTAATATAAAATTCTCATATTGTTGCAGCACATCTTCTGACTCGTCTTTCTATAAGCAATGAGGGTGAACTGCATTTGTCTGCTCCGGCTAACAGTGGTGTCTACACGTTCCAAGTTATTGCCACTACAGTCGATACACGAGCGACGGGAACAGCTTCGGTATGAATTCTTCTGTAAATACCTAAATATTATACATAACCGTTCCCAATGTAAGTTCTCATTCAATGAGAACAATCAATCTACTTACATTGTTACTGTTAAAGCCATAGTTTGATTAATTGAAAACTTCGGCCTTGAAGGAAACTCCTTAATAGTTTTTCGTTAAGAAAGCAGATGCTTGTCAGTTTCTCGACCCTTGTTATTAAATTGTGTTAATTGGTTTCGCAGGTACATTTAACAGTACAAGCAGTCACGGTTTGTGATGACCAAGGCACTGGAATGGCCCCGCTGGTCGTATTAGATAGAAACGAGGAAGCGGCGCACAATAATCTTGTCGTTCTTGACTCCACGCTACATGCTGGCTGCCACTTCACCTTAACGAACCGTTGGCCCACTAACCAGCCATGGCTGTACGTTGACGAAAACGGACTGCACACAATTCCCATCGATAGAGAACACGAATCTATAGCATTTATGGCGCTTTCACAGGTTCAAGTAGAACTGACATTACATTGCGAAAGTGATAGCGCTACACGTGAAAAACGCTCAGAAAGAACAGATCGACTCGGTCCCTACGACTACGGTTCAAACAAATGGATTCTCACAGACTCGATCCCATACAACTGTAGACGGAGTTTGGTGAATTTAATTGTGAACGACATCAACGACAACTATCCCATATTCATCGGTAAAGAACACGAACCGACTGTCGTCGGATACCCCACTGCGCAGCTCGAGGAGAGGATATTACCCCGTTCTTTGGCGGAGTTAAAGGTAGGTTTGCATTATGCAAATGTTTTATATATCTCCAACATGAACGTCGTAAACTGTGTGTCTTGCATGTATGTTTTATTTTTAAGTTCCCACGTTGTAACATGATTCACATCGGGAAAGAGTTTTATCTTTGAATATAAAACCGACTGTCTTACCTGAGTGACTCATTGCCGCCAACCCCAACATTATTAATGACAACGATGTTTTGTCATTCAAGCATTCGTCAATGCCGAATAAGTTTAAAGTGTGACGACAGGTATAATAATAATGGCTAAGTATTTAGTAATCAAACCTACCTAAGCAATTCATCTATTTTATTTTTTACCTTTCTAATTGCAAAAAAAATGATTAATTTAATATTTAACATAATGTAACTGCAATTTCCTGCACTTCGTTAAAATATGAATCTATAGCGAATTAAAACTTGCTTGTTTCAATTTACTTGAAATGTTTTCATTTCAACTTTCTCAATTCGCTGAAAACTAACAGAGTCGGTGCTATTTCGTCATAAATTTTTAAGCAGACCCCGCCGCGCGCCGGGTCTGTCGGTTAATTTAATTTTGTATTTTGTAGTACATAGGTCAATACATTTTATTAAACCCAAAGGCATTTTGTCAGCCCTATGTACCAACATTGGACATTCAGGGAAATTAATTAAAACGCAAATTGACTCCCATCGTCGCTAAAGCTATTTCATACAACTGTCAAAATAATAATTTGAATATATTTGAAATGATTAAAGAAATAAAGTGCCGGTAGCCGGATATGCCTACTACCTTTAAATGTATGGACATAATAAAATAAATGATGAATAAATGACGTTACATTTCTGCCCCCACCATTACTCGAGCCAGCCCTGGCCGCTGAGCCTGTAGTTTTAAAGTCGTCCCTAAATAATTCCGATCCAGCCTGTCCTTTTCTGTCCTCTCCCAGGGATGTCCAAGCAGAGGTCCGTACCCCACAGGGGGTGCCCTTAGTAGGCGCGATACAAGGGGGGGGAGTCGTGGGGGTCAGGACCCCCCAAAATCATTCAAGCTGTCGAGAGTCTGCATGATTTACTTGCCTTACTAACTTAAGTTACTAACTTACACCTTGGTGATCCCCCCCCCCCAATCTTGGGCTGCAACCGCGCCTGGCCCTTAGCGTGAAGTCGCTTAGTTTTTAAGTTTTTTAAACCTTTGCCGGACTTAATTGATTGAGGCATCCACAGACAAGCCCAGTTAAGCAGATGACAATCTTATAGGTTAGAGACGCCATTTACAAAAAAAAATAAACGACGTCACACTAAAAGCCTGGTGGCACACCGCACAGCCATGTCGATATTTGAAACCTTAGGGGCAATTCAGGTAAATTTAAGAACATACACAGTCTGATCTCAGTCTCAATCTGTCAAAAATACATCAAATTTCCCTACATTTTGACAAGTTTTTGACATTTATTTGTCGCCGAGATTAGACTGCGACTAGATTTTGATCGTTTTAAATTACGAGAATAGGATAGGCATTCACATCGTACATTGCCCACGGCTGTTAACAAACAACTGTAATGAAGTCCGATAAGCTTTTCCAAAATATTAGTAAACACGCGGGACATGTTATTGTAATGATTAAGCGGCAATAACCTAACGGTTTGGCCAGGTTTGGCCTCGGACCTGACCAGCGAAAGGACGTGAAATGTTTGCAAAATTCGTTTGTGTAAACGTAGGGTGGATCAAACATTTTGCAGGTTAGCTGGTAGCAGCTGGATGAGAGAGATCGAGGATCGTGCTTTAACTATAGCGTCCAATACGGGAGGCCTATGTCTAACACTGGCCCTGCTGGAATAGGCTAATGAAGTTGAGGATGCACCATTAACACGGTTGACTAGAAAGTTCACTAGGATGGCCTGCCTGTGGCGTAAGGGCCTGTGGATCAAGCCATTTTAGGGCTATCACAAGTTTATTTAACTTAGGTGGACGGGCTTAACCCGAATACTAGTAATTTGTAACCTAAACATCTATATTTTACATAATATTCCTATGCTTTTCAAAACAGGCTACAGACGCTGACATAGGCATAAACGCGGCGCTAAGGTACTCGAGTTCTGAAAGCGTGTTGGCTGTGGCACCAACGACAGGGTTCGTACACGTGCGCACTGGGGCTCAGCTGCAACACAACCAACTCCTCAACATCACCGCCACCGACAAGGATGGACAGGGGCTCAGTGGAACTATTGAACTTGTGGTAAATATCATGGTATTTGTGATTTTAGCAGCTCCAAAAGGGGACAGTAGGTATGTTGTGTATGAAGCCGACCCTAACATAGGTGGTTTATGAAAGATGTTAAAATGAGAATTTATCTAAGAAACAACATACGAGACAATCTTTGAATTTGGGAAAGTTCTCACTCAGAAAGGCTATTTAAATATTTTGGTATGATAATTGTCAACACACGGAATAAATAAATAAAAATACTACTTTAGCATCGAATAAGCCCAGAACCTTCAACTTGTGCGGATTTGGTAAGACATCGGTAAACTTGATATACTTATAAAAGCCATAAATTTACATTTTAACTAAGACTAAAAAACATTTAGAGTGACCATAATAAGCTTCTATTAAATTAGGAATACTCGTAGTACTCATTCTTGAGTTTTTGATTTATTGATACAATGACACCATGATCAGAATGGCGCAAGATTTTACAATAATTATGAAGAAATCACACAAATGAATGACCTTAACACCACATTTAAAGGTACAAGATTGATAGAAATGACCTTTTTATGACCATCATTATCGCAATCCTTCAAAACTGTTTAGAAGAACCAAAACAGTTTGATATAAAAAAAAATTGTTTAATTCAAGTAACAAGACTCATATACAAACAGATACATAAAAGGATACAGACAGGATAACAAGTACAGACAAAAACGAACACTCACAAGGTAGCAATATGTCGGCTGCATCATTGCTCAAGGGCAATCCAGTTTCTTGGCGATCATCGCCAGGACGGTGTCACACTGACACAAGTACCTACCTCAAAATATTCTGGTTAAATTAATTCTATCCGAAATGTGTTTAAAATTAAGTCCTATCCTTATGTAGAAGAAAAACACGCTCCATAGTATTGATTAGGTACCTGCTACCGACTTTACTAATTGGCCATGAAAGTTCATTGTTTGTTTAACATTATAAGCTCAAACACTTAATTATTTAAATAAAATTTAAGTCGGCACTTAACTACTAACGATAGGTACCTATGCGGTGTTGTTTAGGTCACTGATAATATAATCATCTGTAATGAATCGTATCCTTTAGTTTTGTATATAGATCTCTGTTGCTACGTTCTCTTATTTCAATCTTAACGAGAAGACAGTTATAATTTTTAGTAAATTAGAACCAGCTACAATTTGTTTAGAATTTATTGCCCGCTAAATCTACTCCAGCAACAAATCAATGCTTTACTAAGCCACAAAAAAACTTGCTCGGGGCAACAGAACTTACCGGATGGGACAACATCCTGTTAATGTTCAAGTAATCCCACTGCATGCAATAAAGAACCAACTTATTAATTAAACTTACTTACGAGTATTTCAACTACAAAATATTTTAAAGTTATGAAAATTTAATCAACGAAATAACAACACAAGCTTAACTAAATATTGTTTGCTTCTGTGAGTGGCGACCTTAAACTTTAATTTCATTTAAATAAGCAAGCTAATAGATATATGTATAGTCTTTTGTCGCCAGTGCGTTAACCTGCTGATTTCGTTTAGTGTCTCATAACTTGAAGTCATGATAATATTTATATTTCCAGGTAAAACTGTTAGACTTCAACCATATAGCCGTAGTGACCGTACGAGATGCCTTCCTAGACGATGAAACGACTATTTTGACTCGGTTAAGTGATGCCATCGGATATGAAGTCAAAACATTGAGGTCAGTCGTCATATCTGATGACATAGATGAAGGCGGTACCCGGAATAAACGTGAAACTGGCACTTCTAGAGCTTCACTACAACTCTACGTTTATGGAATAAACGAGAGAGAACCTGTCCCCGTAGACAAGCTTGCCGCGTAAGAATATTATGAATTTACAGAAAATAATAACTACATATAGCAATTAAGAAATTTTCTAAAAATACTTTCTTTTCCAGAGATATAAGTACTAATGCCGCAATGGCGAGTATTATCAGGACTATTCCACTGGAAGATCATCTAGGAGATATGGATCAAATTGGCTTGTTAGTGGCCACGATAATCCTCGGCGTACTACTCTTTGCAGTTATCTTGCTGGTAGCCATTTGGTTCTTCCTAAAATGGTAAGCAACAGTTATTAAAATGAGCTCTTGCCTGATATGCCCATCCTATGAGATAGTAAACTGATTCATACTTTTATCTTTTATCTCTAGGAGGAAGAATAAAACCTACGATGAATTCAATGACGAAAACAGCACAGCATCCAGAAATGCATCACTAGGGGAACTACCAAAACCCGAAATTGTGCAACCGCGTCTAAACATCGAAGATCTGAAAAAAAGCGAAAAGAGACTGCAAAAAATGTTGCAAGCTCCTATTGAAGAAGTTACAGTAGAACCAATGATGAGAAGAACGGAGGCTCCTGTCGAAGCTGTTCTTGATTCGCCAATACTCGAACCTAACGCACCAATAGTCATACAATCAATAGACAAATTGAAAGATGCCGAGGAATCCTCGGATGACGAATTTGGAGAAATTAGCGCAAAGCCAAGGAAATCTGTAGTAACGTTCAATGAGAACGTTGAAAAGATCATCCACGTAGAAGACAATATAGACGACGACGTTGAAGCCAACATCAACGTCGACGCCTTAAATTCCGGATTTGAAATTTACAGATTGTAATTAATGAAAACTATAGACGAAAAACTCAAAGTAATTGTACAATAACTATTTCTATGTATTTTTACTAAGTGATACTCAACTTTTTTACAAATATATTTGTATCATTTTAAAATGTTATTTTTTCCTTCTTAAAATATATAGGGTTGTTATACACACATATCCAAATTGTTGTTACCTGAATCAACTAATGTCGCAACTTTACACGTAATACCAAAACACATGTAGTTCATTTACTGAAACAATAAGTGTGATTATATATGTACCTCTGAGAGCTATTAAAGGACACTGACACAAAACTGAATTCGGTAAAAGGCATTGTCCTGTTTATGGTATTTGATGCTATCAGACATACCACATTAAACTGTCAAGGTATACTTACCTGCTTAAAAAAGTGTCGTGTATGTCGACAGGCATCAAATGGTTGTGTTAGCTATTTATCAATTTTGTAGATACAGCGAGCAGAACAAAGTTCGCCGCCAAACGCTAGCACAAATAAATTGCGTTGGGCGTTTCTTTTAACGGTTTAAAATACGTTCACATTGTACAGATTGTTATTCTGTCATATATAATTTACTGTCAGCGTGACCTTATAGGCCACAGTCTAATTTATTTGGAGCTCGCTTGTTCTAAAAGTAGCGATGCTCGGTGAAATTAACCTCTAAGGATATAGATGTAGGCTGTTGTCGGAACCTTTTCACTTGTTAAACGACTTGCCAGTCCAGCATAGCAGCGACAAACGCGTAACAATATTATGACTAAACTCGTATTTACAGTTATCCTCGAAAGAACCGTTTTTTTAATGTTGCCTACCTATAGGATGTTAATATTCAAGTCGCAGTTTGAGATAGAATCTGTGACATTTTCGAACACGGGTGACAAAACATAGCAGACATGGATCATCAACTACGCCCCCACATGCCTGTTGTATTAAACAGTGCTCTATCATTGTTGACATCTCCAAAACGGAAAATAGTTGATGTCATCACTCATTCACTGAATAAACTACACATCCCTGCTATTATTAAACTGAAACGAAAAAATTGCTTGAATTTAAAAAGTCAAAATCTTCCTAACGGTATTTTTTCAGATAATTAATCGAAAACTAGGAAAAACACTCTACCATTTATTACAACATTTTATAAGTATGTAGTTGATAGAATTTCAGGAGACGAAGTAAAAATGACATCACAATTTTTATTAGGCATTCGATCATGACATACGATATTAGTATCTACACGAGTATAGTCAACCCATTTAGCACTGTGGTCACTACTTACCTATTTTCAAAATAATCTATAAAAGGAAAATGTCTGTATCCTCTTTGAGCAGAGAATTAGAACTGATGACTATTGAGCCAAGTGAGCTTTTATATTCATTTAAAAGAAGTATTTATTTCAAAATATTATGTTTAAGATAATTCCGTTTTCTTTTAATTATTTATTTTAGATGAGGCCTTAGGAACTAAATAGACCTTATGAACAGGTCCTGAATTTCCGCAGATGTTACCTACGTATATGTACATATATTCTCGGACTTCTGCTGATAAGAACTTCAAATTAAAAGGACGAAGCTTCCAGATAATTGCCCCATTCTGCTTTGAACATTCACGTTATTAGATTCAAGCTAACAGACTAAGTTTTCTACATCAAAAAGCAAAAATATTGACACTGACAAGTAGGCACTTTGTTTTCTTCGTACAAACATGAAAATCAGTCCAACCAACTGTATTTCATATTGTTAACAGGACACATACGGTGCTGTTACCTTAAGTACATGTTCCCCATTTACGATGACAAACACGTTGTACCTTAGTACTTTCAAGTAAATAATACGTTTACGCAAACATTTCCACGAACATTTTTCAGAAGCTCGACGTGAAGTCGATGTTAGAAGTCGATTTAAATCATATCACATCTTAAGTTACAAAATCTCCGATGCAAATGCAACACAAGGGCTTATAATAACTGCAAAATATGTTATGAATATCAGATACATGAACTTTTGAACAACAACAAACTATGTTAAACTTTGCACATTTACATGTGAATTTTATTTTATGACCACAATTATGATTTGCTTTTCAAAAATTATATTATCGAAGTATGTTGCAAGTTTTGTACATTCGTCCTTCCCGGTGTTTACGATTCAGCTCTCATTCAACAGCTGATATAGCGCGTTCAAGCGACAGCTACGGTGATATGAAGCAAATCACAATCAGATGCCGAGTCTTTGAGGAACGTGTCTCGAGTACCGAGCCGGTGTAATGCTAACACGGGATGCACTCCGAGATTATATTTTCACATGTTCAACACAAGCTTATGAGGATATTTGCAGCTTTCGGTATAATCAACGTCGACACCACGTCGTAAGATAGTACTTTTGGCTAAACATTACAGCCAATAAATAATACTGGATCGTTAAGTCAGCAAAGTCAAACTCAAATTATTTATTTCAAATATTCACATAAATGGCACTTTTGAACGTAAAAATTTACAAAAAAAATTGAATTGATTATAGTCGCCCCTTCCAAAAGGTAGTTTCGTAAGGAGAACAATGGGAAAGAAACTCCACCGTTACTCTTTTAAAATGTTTTACAATATTTTGTATACATTAATTATATAATTATATGTGAAGACGATGAAACTATTTAAAATGATAGGTTACACAGTAGCAGAATGTCAAGTACAGAACTCGATTTAAATGAACAGAATGATAATAAGGTAAGGTTGTATTTTCGGGCCTACTTTATTACTTATTAATACTAACATTGTTCACCCGTTCCTTTTCACCAAAAGGTATTTATTCAGAAACACTCTAGGCTCTATTCAAAGTCTGAGAAGATTCTTCTAGTTAGAAGAATCTTCTCAGACTTTGAACTTCCCAACTAAACCACTACGAAGTGGTGAAGGGCGGGCGTTTTGGGGGACTGTCTTATGTAATTTTGACGTTCAAAAAGTGCTGATTCTCAGCCTAGTTTGAATAAATGACTTTTGATTTTTTACACACCTAATTTACTATATAATTTGTGTTTTATACTACGCGGATGTATATAAGCCGTTTATTCAAACTGGTTCCTGATACGTCTAAGTACGATAATCCTATGTCTAACAAAAACGAATAAAAACGGTACTTCCAAAGATAGCAAGCTTATGATTTATAAACCATATTTAGGATCTTCGAACTCTTGTCGCCGCAATAAATTAACATTGATAAACCGTTTTGTAGAGAAATAACAGTTTCGAAATGGAATTATTAATATTATAATAAATTTGATTTAGTTAATAAATGATAATTTTAACTGATATATTCAATTTTAGATATCATTTTTGACCAGCCAAATCAATTATAAGCCCTCTCTGATACCTAGCTAGGTAGCAGTAGTAGTTAGGTAGTATGAGTTCCTAAATCCTACATATATATATCCTGTTTTACCTGCATATATGTATATACAGGATACATATATGTACACATTTATTATATTATATATGCTATAATTATATTTATTATATTATATTTATCCTATATTATAAATGTGATTTTTTTTTATGTTTGGATGTTTATTACTCAGCTAGTTTCTGCCCGCGGCTTCGCCCGCGTGGGTGTCGGAAATTATCCCACGGGAACGTGCTACCGGGACAAAAGTAGCCTGTTACTCCTTATAACATCAGCTATCTGCGAGTGAAAATCCCGTCAAAATCGGTCCAACCATTTTTTTGTTTTATACCATATACAATTATACATATACTTCTATACGCAACGAGTAAAAAACTGTTATTTTGACATTACAAACAGACAATTCAATTTATATTATTTGTATATAATATGTATGTATAGATCACGCAAAATCTGCTGAACGGATTTGGATGAAATTTGGCAGACAGATAGTTTATATCCTGAATTAACACATTTTTTATCCGGTTAGAACGGTTCCGTCGGATAATTTCCGACTTCTACGTGGGCGGGCAAAAGCTAGTTAGTGCATAAATGCGCTTAGCATGTTAATTATGTTAGTAAGTATATCAAGTTATGCGACTCTGCAAGAGTTTGTAAGCGTCTTAGCAAAATGTCGCACGAACATAAATTACTAGCTGTTTCACGCCTTACTTCGGCGAAGTTCATTCTAATGCATCTTTGTACTTATAACCTACATATTATAATATTATATTAAACTAGCTTCGCCCCACGGTTTCACCCGCATAAGTTTCGATCCCGTGGGAATACCGGGATAAAAAGTATCCTGGTTATAAACCATCAGAGTGCCAAATTTCATCCAAATCCGTTTAGTAGTTTTTGGGTGAAAGAGTAAATCATCCATCCATCCAACTTTCGCGTTTATAATATTAGTAGGATTTAAAATAAACTAAACACATGAATTATCGGCCCCTACGCTTGTAAACGGATCTAAGGTCCAATTTAAAATAACTAACTACGTAAACAATTCTATTTTTTTACCGAGGAATCACCGGGCATGTGATAATTGTATGAAGTACCACATAATGTACAACCAAGGTTACAGTAAGTACATAAATGTCGCTTAACTCAGTACCTAGTTCCGTTTAGTTATTGTTGAGAAAATCCCAATGCTGTAATGTAGCTTCCTAATTGGAATCTTTATTACTGTACCTTCGTATGTACTCTTTGTATGTACTCACGAATTAGTAACTGCTAGGCTGACTTCCCTTTACGGATGTTGCGATGTGATAATTTTATAGAACACATTCCAAAATAATTGTATTTAACACTGCGATGTTAATAATATATTATATTTTTTTCCAAAACAAAATAATCATTACGTAAGCAATTCACAACAGGTCACATACATTGCATAATAAGTACATAAAAACTTCATCTAAAATAATACGTCTGATAAAAACACTTTGATCGATAGACTTTTAGTAGAATAAAGTCATAAAGATTTTATTATTTGGCATTTTTATACCCAATGTAACTTAATAAATTTCTAAACTTTTACACTGCAATAATACTTTTATTGTTAGGTAGGTACCGTGTTGCTAAAAGGCTGTCGACGTCGATTGTTACTGTGTTGCTAAAAGGCAGTCGATGTGTGTATGAAAGAGAACCGTAAGGAATTTATACGAGATATCTCTACAAGGAACAACAATATGCAAATCAAATGTCTCTTAGTATTCATTATTTTGTTTACAAGTTTAAAAAAACTGCGCATTTATTGTAAAATAGTAATACTTTCGACGCCAGGATAGAAGGTTAAAAAAAGAACTTTTAATAAGGTTTTTTTCAGAAACTTCCTTCTATTTCTTATCTTAAAATCCTGAAAGATTTATATAGAAAAATAATTTTATAATTTAGTAGGTGCTGGTTACCTAGATGATATATAATCTCATTTTACAAGTAATGTCTATACACGAATACTTTTCAAATAAGTATTTTATTCAGTATTTTCACTAGGAGACAATACATTAAAGAAATCAAGAAATCAATCAATCATTAAAGAATAATCAAGGATCATATCAACATCACCGCTATCAAACTACAAACCTATGTAGATGAATTTTGAAGAAAAATAAAAAATAAAATAGATACCCGGAATGAAGATGAGAGATGAGAGAGATGATCCCGAGAGAGGACACGACTAAGAAGTAGGAAGCATCTGTGTTTCAATTACACAAGATCGCTATCGAAGTAACGACCGCAAGGGAACGACAAAAATAAAAAGACGGTGCATTCGTTTCTTCTCGAATGACGCAATCATTAGAGATAGGTACCTTTTTATTCAAGCCATACATCAAAATAACTACTTATTTTTAAAGAGATTTTTGCTGTTTCGGCATTTAATAGAAACTTAATAGAAGCCATTAGTCTTTCGTCGGCATAAGGTGTGGTTTGTTGATAAACTGACATCAATGGACAAAATTAGCAACACTTACACGTCGTCAATTGTCGTGTTTTTGCTTAAAAATATTGCATACTTAATTTTCCTGTCATTTATTATCTAGTGTGCATAAACAGCAAAGCATTTAAAAGTTTAAAAGACAGGATACACAAGTTCGATGCAACTTTTATAGTCTCTACCGTTAGCATCAATATTTATAGCATAGTAGGTGTTTCTAATGCTTTTAAATTATGTTACCTCAATACAAGAGGAACCTGACATTTATAAAATAATTTACGTTCATTAACTTTACACAATACCTACCGGTGAATGAACTGAAAATTAGCAAGTGCACTTCCATGTCATAATAATATATACAATCTTGTTTTAAAGATGAGAGCCTTATTAAGTACCTAGGTGTGAATTAAAATGACGTAAAATAACGAATTTACAATGTCATCATTAAATTGTAAAAAATTAAAGCCAATTAATTTAATAAGCATTTGCAACGGTACCGAGGTCAATAGTATCAAGTAATATAATTAAAATAATAGCTTAAAAAAGTTGGCATAAGACAACGAATAATTAACATTTTATAGCGAACCGTTACATGGACCGTAACAGGTGGACTGGGGCAACTCCTAAATATAAAATAGATTCGGCAATAAAAATAATAGACAAGGAGCCAGTCTACAGTAGCATAATCGTATAAAGGACATCATCCATTCTGGAATATTTTTTTTGGCGGCTATCAATAATAATTGCATATTTTTAAAGTACACATAGAACTCATTATTTTTTACTAAGGCGTCAAAGTCGAAGATAATTTGGGTTCGGAGGTACATTTTCGAAGGCGGATCGCAAGATAAGATCGTTGTATACCTTTGTTCTCAAATTCATTACAACCTTGTCGCAATACAAATAAATGTTTCTACTACTGCTACCATTCGTATATAAATGTTATTTATTTCTGGCCGTCCACTTTTTATTTTTTATCCCAAGTCGCCGAACAAAATGGATCTTTCCCGATTTCCTTTCTATTTTGTTTCTTGTTTTTATTTGGTAAGCACTGAATCAATTGCGTACCCAAGTAGGCCGCTGCAAACATAATCTACCGAAATGGGGCTTTATCGATTCACCCAACATCCAGTGCGAGTGCGGTGCTCCCGAACAGACTATATTCCGCCTAAGTACTAGAGTGCTCCAATTATCCGTTTACCTGCACCGTTGAAGATCTGACCAACGCCTCTGACGCCGCGTTTAATATGGCCACCGACTGGGCCCAAACAGTATAAGCAACGAATATGTGCCGTCGATACGAAATGATAAATGTTGCTGTTTCTATTACTATATTAGGAAAACCGTAACTCTACCAATGAAATAGTGAAAACCAAGAGCTATTTTCGATTTGTACGTTATTTCTCAAATAATTCTACGTAAAAGGATTACCTTAGTAGGTAGCTACTAAAACATGTATGAATGTCTAAGCTATTAATAAATAGTGATCTTTACTGCTATTTTCAGGGTTAACTACTGTACTTGACTGCCCCATTGGTCTCATGGTTGCAAGCAAGACTGCTGAGAGTGGCGTCCTGGGTTCGACCCCAGGTCGGGCAAAGTGTTATTGGGTTTTGTCATTAGGAATTTCTTAGAGCGGAGTTTGGAAGTTGGCGATGTGACACCACTGTGCCTCGGAAAGCTCGTTAAGCCGTTGGTCCTGCGCCTGATCTCTCTCCGGTCGTATTGGATTACGTGCCGTCCAATCGGACTATGAGAGTGAGGGAAGAGAGAGTGCACCTGTCTCTGCACAAACAATTGTACACTATAATATATCCCGCGCCAAAGGCTATGTACCGCGGAGATTGGCCGTCATGGCCGACATACGGTCTGGAGGACTGTACCAATGAAATAGAGAAAAATAAGAGCTATTTTCGATTTGAACGTTATTTCTCAAATAACTCACGTAAAATGAATCAATTTACTTAATACTTAATTACTCAATCAACCTACTTAAGTCTTAAGCTACTAAGATATTTATGAACAACTAAGGTAGCAATTTATAAAATAAAGGTAGTCTTGAAAACTATTTTCAGGGTTACTGTTCAAAGGGTTGCAAAGAAAACTGAATAAACGGCCACGATTCTAAACTCTATATATGAATTTCCTTTAATGTTTTCTTGAATGCACATTCAAATTAATAATTTGACCTCCTATAATGAACCGTCTTAATTTTAATTCAATTTATCAATGCAAATAGATTGGTTCTACATAAAATAAAATGTCGTGATAGGTGCCCAAAAATACGGTAAGTGGACTGGTGGCCTTATTTTAGACACATGTACCTACGTTAGGCTTTAATCTTAAATCTACATACAGGATTCCATATAGCCTACATACAATGTGGCAAGATGACCTAAACCATGTTTTTTTTACCTGTTAGATAAAAATCTTCTCGCAGTTAAAATTGTTAACGGTCTACATCCTGGAGTTTGCGGTTTTGGAATAAAAGTTAATGTCCAAAATAACACTATTATGAGCATAGAAAGTCATAAATAAGGGATTCATAACAAAATTTCCGCGATGAATTTACAATGCAAAATAGTCGAATGTAGGTGGATACCCTCTTTGTCACATGTTGGGTCATTCGCCCCCATAATCAACCGGTGAACACTCGTAGAACATTTAATTCTATCATATAAATCGATCGCCAAACTATTAAAGACCCGCTCACAACGGAACTGAAACGTGAATTAAGATCGACTTAATGATCGAATAGCAATTCAGAAAAAAATAATAGATATTATAAACCTCTGTGTGTTCAACTTAAGGCGATAGCGTCTGGCTAGCCAATAAGTTCAAATTTTCTTTCTTTTTTTTACTACTTACTTGGTCAGTATTAGATTATACAGGGTTATTTTTAAAAGACCAGCCAAATTTAAGGATGTGGTACAGACCATCAAACTGAACAACTTTCTCCATGGGACAAATAGCGTAATCGCGAAAATTTTATCAACTGTCCCATAGAAAACTTCAATACCTACTCGACCTAAATGTATGGGACGGCTGAATTTTTATTCGCGATTACGATGTTGGTCCCATGGAGAAAGTTGTTCAGTTTTATGGTCTGTACCACATCCTTAAATTTGGCTGGTCTTTAAAAAATCACCCTGTATGTTGATCTAAATATGATTCGCAACGATAATGTAAGTATATATTTACAGAATTATAATCCTTGAAATCATCAATACAACTCTCTAGGTTCAAATTACCCAATAGAATGAGGATTTCATGAAATCGCGACATTTGAGGCGAATTCTAACATAATTCACTATTCTTATGGTTATCATTTTGTAGATACATACATATTTGATACGGTCGCGAATCATATTTTGATCTACAAACAACCTGACACTGACCTGCAAATTGCAAAAAACGTAAGAATACCTTGGTGCATTCCCCTTAAGCATTGACTATTAAAGATTAAGTATTATTTGTTTCAGAAATACTTCTCATTGACATCATACCAAATCGGACTAATAAAGAAGGTGTATTAAGTCCAACTACATGATCATTTGTATTGGAGATAAATACAAACTTTATTGTTAATATAACCACATCATTTATTTGAAAATCAAATTATTGGATAACGTACTCGTATCTTTGGCGTTGTCATTGTGGGGAATTTTGACAAAAATGAAACGTCGCCATGGACAAGAGTTTATAAGCAACATCCTCATTTATCACATCAAATTCAGGATTAAGTTTACGTAGCGTTGGTTGGTGTTGATGACCCTTGAAAGTTTTATTTAATTGTTTTTATGAATTGACGCATTGTTGAGTCATGCCTCAATGATAAAATACCTTAATGTTAATACATAATAACGGTTTAATCACAGTTAGGTAAACTGATGAACAAAACTTAGTGAATTAATGAGTCTCGTCAATCTTAACGAATCTTCAAAGTTTGGAAGTACCAACAATCATATTTATTTACATATTCATTGCGTAAAGGTGAGTCATTCATCTTTAATCACATCAAAGTAAAAACGCCCCAACTCATACGTAGAAGCATCAATCAGTAGCCCCTAAATGATAAAAGACTTTACGACAATTAAAACTGAATGCACGTTTAGTCTTAAGACACTGATGATGCATAAATTAATCGCAAAGTTATAGTCACGCGATAAAATATTGAGATATTTCTGATGAATAAATAAAGCGTAAACGGAACGGGAGAAATTCGCCGAAAAAGAGACAGTCGCGAATTGATTTTCTTTTAACATGGAGCACGCAAACCAATCAACTCCTGCCGTTACCATTCGTTATATTCGCTGGTCTGGGCGTTTTATTTTGTGATGTCAATTTTGTTGTTTAAACATTTTGATAGAAATAGTTTTTAATTACCAAAATTAACTTCTACTGCTTCTTTGATGGCCGATTCCTATAATTAACGAACCGTTATTGGTTAAAATTATAACTCTTGTATCTTACCAATAGTGAAACAAAGACCTCATTGCTTTGCATAGTAGCTATCACAGGTAGAGTTAGCTTACAGATATATTTATAGGATAGGCAATAAAAAATACTTCTATTGGTAAGCTAGTTCTACTGCGATTTAAACAGAGTGAAGTGGAAAAAGAGTAGGGAAGCCTTTGCCCTGCAGTGGGACATCACAAGCTTTTAATAATAATAATAAGCAAAACGATTCCTTTTTGTTTATAGGACCTAACCATAAGTGTTGTGGTGGCCCAGTGGTTAAGGACAGTGCCAGTGGTTAAGGACTTGCCTGGATTTGAACCTACAGCCTCGTGTATGAACACGAGGTTGTGGGTTCAAATCCAGGCAAGTTTCTGAGTCTGTCTTGGACATTACTAACATCGGTGAAGGAAAACATTGTGAGGAAATCTGGATTTATAGTTAAAATATGTCTGAAATCGCCAAGCCATCTTGAGCAAGCGTGGGGATCAATGCCTTCTCTATAATGGGAAGAAACATTTGCCTTGCATGGGAACAATAACAGACTGGTATTATAACCGAAATTAACAAAATCTTAAAAACCGTTTTAATCAATGGTTACGTTTAGATCAATGATAATTACATAACACTTATTCGAAGTAGTTCTAACGCCCTTATTATTTATTCACAAAATAATAAATTACAGCCGAGTAACTTTTTTGTTTATCTCTATTCCTGTCAGTCCTTTGCGTTAGGTATGTGAATCTCGATTTTATTGGGATTGTCCCTTTTAATATTGATATTTTAGGCGGCATTTATTACAAATAATGTGAACGTAAATTATCGTTTTCTTTTATACTTTCGTGAATATAAATAATGATATTATAATGAATTTAAACATTCTTAAGGTTTGGCATTGAGATACAATTTTTCACCGCGAGCTGGCGAGTGGGCGGCTGGTATTTGCTTTGTTAAAAGTTTTGTTTGAGCGGAATTGAGGTGGTTGCAGAATCGTGCCGAATCTTCGAAGACATCATCGGGCTGTCTGTTGAACACATGATTGAATTGTCCTGTGTTGAGCTCGATAAGCATGTTATAGTATGCGTATACAGACCTCCTAGTTACCAGAATCTATCGGTGTTTGATTCTGT
Organism: Apamea epomidion; assembly: GCA_947507525.1. Classification (NCBI taxonomy): domain Eukaryota; kingdom Metazoa; phylum Arthropoda; class Insecta; order Lepidoptera; family Noctuidae; genus Apamea; species Apamea epomidion. The sequence goes on along the minus strand of OX382228.1, from coordinate 10,303,115 downwards.
AATGGAAGATGTTTTAAAGAAGCTTAGTACTAGTAGTAAGTCAATAATCGTATGTGGCGATTTTAATATTAATTTATTGGAACATAACTCGAATACTGTCAGATTATTGAGTCTTTTTGGGTCATTTGATTTGTCCAATGTGTTTATGGAACCAACCCGAGTGACAGCTTCTTCTGCCACTTGTATAGATAATATTTTTTGTAATTGCGATTACATACACAAACGAATTGTAGATAAGTTGCCATCTGATCACAGTGGACAAATAATAACATTTAGCTCCTATATGCCTTTACAAAAAATTGAAATAAGGTTTAGGCCAATTACATGTAAAAATTTAGAGAAATTAAATAATTCTTTGGCCAGTAAATTATGTGATCAGAGTTTTAATAATATAGATGACCCCAATGAGTTCTACGCCGAGTTCTTTTCAATATTTAACTCGCAATTTTATGACACTTTTCCACTGAAAACTAAAAGTATTTACACAAAGTTTTTATTCAGTGACTGGGCTACTCCAGGTCAACGCCTGGGAAGAAGCACAAGATGCTATTGGAATCTTTTGCGATCTCTCTAAGGCGTTCGATTGCGTAAACCATGAAACACTTCTGATGAAACTCGAGCACTATGGGATTAGGAAAACAGCACTTGACTTGTTAAGATCATACCTGAAAGATAGAAAGGTTAAAGTCCAAGTAAATGGCGTAAACTCATTGGGTTCTGAAATGACAATGGGCGTTCCTCAAGGTTCGATATTGGGTCCATTCCTCTTTTTAGTTTATATTAATGATTTACCCCAATTACTTCAAAATCAACCGAAGATGGTGTTATTTGCAGATGACACATCATTGATCTTTAAAATAGACCGACGGTCACAAACTCTTGACGACGTGAATAACTCTATTCTTCAGGTCCAAGATTGGTTTACGGTAAATAATTTAGTACTTAATGAAAAAAAAAACAAAATGCATTAGATTTAAATTACCTAATGTTAGAAGTAGCGAATGTGACATCGTATTGAATGGCCAAAAAATAGAATTTGTTAATCAGACAGTTTTCCTAGGAATCACGCTAGACGAGAAATTACAATGGGGACCTCATATAACATCCATTGCGGGGCGGCTAAGCTCGGCCGCATATGCTGTTAGAAAGATAAGACAATTAACAGAAAAAGAAACCGCGCGCTTGGTCTATTTTAGTTACTTCCACAGTATTATGTCATATGGCATTTACTGTGGGGTCGGGCTGCTGACATTGAATCCATTTTTATTTTGCAAAAGAGAGCTGTCAGAGCCATTTACAATTTACGTCGCCGCGAATCTCTTAGGGAACTATTTAAAAGGGTTAATATTATGACGGTTCCTTGCCAATTCATTTATGAAAATATTATGTATGTAAGAAACAATCAACATCTTTTTAATAAAATAAGTGATAGACATAATTTTAATACTAGAAATAAAGATAAATTAGATCAACCTTTTTTCAGATTATCTAAAGTACATACATCTTTTATGGGGTACTGTGTTAAATGTTACAACAAAATACCTTGTGAAATATTGCAATTAAATGAAAGAAAATTTAAAACTTATATTAAAATTACACTTTGTAAGCAAGGATATTACAAATTAGAGGATTATATCCAAGATAAGAATGCTTGGAAACATACTGGTCTTGCTCCATAGGACAATCTCTAGAGTCTAGACAAAATCAAACTGGTTGCTAATGTAATTGTATAATTTATTCTTTTTTTTTTTCTTTGACATTGATTTACATTCTGTAATTACTTGGGGTCACACCCGGACTTATTACTCCTTATTTATTTATGAAAATCGTCTACGTTTGGAATGTTTGTGAATATGTGAGCACCATGTATCTATCACATAGTTGATCTATATGTCATGGTTACATTTATCCATTTTAATTCTTTTACCTATTGTGGTATAGTAATTTTATTTTTGGGTGCATCGTCTTCACATATAATTATATAAATAATGTATGCAATATATTGTAAAACATTTTAAAAGAGTAACGGTGGAGTTTTTTGCCCATTCTTCTCCATACGAAAACAACCTTTTGGAAGGGGCGACTAGAATCAATTTTATTTTTATTTTATTTTTGACGTTCAAAAGTGCCTTTTATGTGCCTATTTGAAATAAATGATTTGACTTTGACTTTGACTTTCTTGCCCGAACAAGTATGTAGCACGCCTGAAACGCCTTAACTGGACTTACACTTAGATTAAACAAACTGAAAGAACCGACGAACGCTCGAGTCTTTAACGTAACAAATTTCGCAAACGCTGTCCGTCAGGTGTAAATCGTATGCAATTTGCATTATTAAACCAATTCCGATATGAACGGCTGGGATATATTAATATCACAGCAATATGATACACTGCCTAATCCTGTCTAGTATCAAATAAATTCTTCGGAATATATACTTCCCGTAGAAGAACTCACGTACAATAATATTTCAAACTTAAAGCCACAAACTTTTTAATGGGTTCTGCGAGTCAGCAGATTGGTTACCTGTTCCGAGAAAGTCCCGGAGTTTATCACAACTTTTTGCATAATTATATTATCCGCAATTCTATTTGGTTTGCCAATAACAGAAATTGTTTTTAGTTTCTGCTTATGTCATTTTCATTTCTCAAGTTATGCTCACCTACTTTGTTCACAGATTATCTGTGGACAAAGAAAGAGAGGAGTGAGTGAGGTGTGAGTGTGAGTGGTGTGGATTATCTGTGGCACACAAAATATGTGTACCAAAGTCATTTAGTTTTGCATAGATTTAATTAGATAATAAACAGGATTATTTTAGATAATCTAAATTCTGGAATCAGACCAAGATGATAATAATTTATTAAGCTCTACCGTTTATTATTTATAAACCTGAAGAAAAGATGTTTCAAGTAGGTATCACTTGAATATACTTTAATGAATAATCTTAAAAGTTATTCCAATAAAAATTGTTTAGATAACTTCCGTCGAAGAGAGGAGAGCTAAAAAAACTGTTTCATCATCTTCATCCTTCTGCTCTTCATTCCACCTGTTCACAAAATACGTCATGCCTGTTAATATTTTGAACAACTAAAATGAAATTTGAGAACAGAAGGCCAATACCCGGTAAACGTTCAAATTGTAGTCGTAATCTCATCTCAGCGACAATCAATGTCAAAAACTTGACAAAAATGTAGGGAAATTAGAGGTTTCTTTGACAGATTGAGACTGAGATTAGACTGTGAACGTTCTTAAAATTACGATATTTGCCCCGCAGATTTACTTACCGACCAGGAACTGTATAAGATAAGGCTTCGGAATCCTTGGGGAAATCCAGAAAAAGGATCACCAATTACTTAATGTATACAGCAACTCTTGGGCCATGGATTACAATGTCAGACTTGCGAAAAATAATAATAAAAATCTTGCTTTGTGTATTTTTAGCGACAATGTGATACAGGTGTCCCGAACAAACAGATAATTTGTGCCTGTAACGGTATATCCTACACATTCCTCAATCTTTACCTTAAAAGTAAGAATACATACAGTACGTGTAGATACACAAACAACAACTACTGTCTACCACCTACTTTGCCCACAACTGTTTGTCCGTGTGTCCTTAAAACGTTGTTTGTTTATAAATGTTGCAAAAAACAAAGAACTGCTTACAATCTAGCGCAGTAATGTGGGATAACGTAGACCTCGAATGTAAAAGAATTGCCCTCGTAAATAAAACGTATTAGATTCAGTTTCGCTTTCCATTTAAGCTCAAATACGTTGCCAGAATAGCAATGTTCTATCGCCAAAATCTATATCTGACCACCTTAAGGACTATTACTACTGGCAGCGCCTATTATTAGTTGACCTAAAAAGGATCCTCTTTTGTTTTACTTACGGACGCAGCTCTAAAGGCTAATTCTCGTAATTTAAAACGTTCAAAACTTAGTCGCAGTCTCATCTCGGTGACAAACAAATGTCAAAAACTTGTCAAAATGTAAGGAAATTAGAGGTATTTTTGACAGATTGAGACTGAGATCAGACTGTGAACGTTCTTAAAATTACGAGAATTGCCCCTCTGGTCATCAAGTGCACGGGATTTTGTTTTCAAAATGGTCAGATATGGGTTTTGGCGATAGTACCTACCTACAGAACTTTCGACTAAGGAACCCTTTATATAAACACTTAATAGATAATAGAAATAGATAAACACTTAATTAAAACGATGGCTTAAACAAACCTGGTACAGCAAGATGAAAAAAAGGTACCTAACTTTCAGTTTGATAAGTAAATAAGACCCTTATTTTGATCACTCAGCTTGCTAATATTAAAGAGAGGACGGTACATTCAAAGTAGCAATTTCTTCGTTAGCAACAGAATAAGGGGAAGCAAACAAGGTAGGTTTGTTTTTGTTTTTATTATTGAGGTAAGATCTCGCTTCATGTCCGCATTTAAATTGGAAACTTCTTGCGAGGCGGGCGGATCTGAAATGAGGCCGTTGACCCAAAGAATCAAGAGGAAAAAAATCTTCCATTTATCGAATCTTGAAATTCTCGTCCTCTGCTTTCGAAGAATGGACGGTGGACCCAAATTTACCGCATGTTTTTTCACAAATATACCGCTACCTCGTTGGTGCGCCCAAAATAAATGTTACGCTACATTACGCACGCTTTATAAGGACATTATTTTAGGAAGGTACAACTGGTTTGTATTGAAAAGGAATGCCCATACTCTTATCGAATCTGTGTCTCTTAATGTCCCTTTTGAGAATGCTTACTTCTTTCCTAGACTGCCAAGTAACAATAGAAACAATACGCCAGTTGTTAAAGTGACATACTTGCGTACAGTAAAAGGTATGCATCTGTAATCCACATAAAACCACGACATTTTAAAATAAATAAAACTTGGAAAAATATGTATAGTTCCTTAAATTAACTACCACTACTGGCAATATTATAACTCTCTACCATACCAAGTCTAGGTACAGAAGACAAGACGGCAACCCACCCGGGTCCCGAAGGTAAGTATCAGTAACCCTAACCAGAAAGTTCCATAGGATTTATAGTCCCCGACCGCCTGCGGTTAAAATGTCCATGCCGCCTACACAGGATCTACGGGAGCGTAGACGTCGTAGGCCGTAGCTACGCGGCTACGACATCCAGAATAATGGAATAAATAGCTACGTAATTTCGTAGCTCTAATTATTGCACTAAGTTTAATGTTTGCTACGCATCTACGATATCCAGAGAATTGCAAAAAAATATCATAACTGCAGAATTGCGAACCTTTAACTATTTTTAGGATTCCGTCCCTCAAAAGGATAAACGGAATCCTTATAAGATCACTTTGTTGTCCGTCGGTATGTACGTCTGTCAAGACCCTTTTTCTCAGGAACGCATGGAGTTATCAAGTTGAAATTAATATCAAACACTCAAGGCTACAATCCCTATAAGTTAAGCGACTACACGTTAAGGGCACCCCCTGTGGGGTACGGACCCCGGCTTAGGGCGTCGCTGGGAGAAGGCAGCAAGGGACAGATCTTCTCGATCTGGATCGAAATTAACCTTATGTAGTGCAGGCTGGAAATAAAATAACGCTGGATGCATTCGAACAGTCAAACGAGTTAAGATTTTTGCTTTCAAATTTTTGTGTTACGTTTTTTTTGGAAGGAGTGATAATATAGCCGCGAAAGAAAGAAAGAAAAAAAAATTGTAAAGATGTTCACTTGAAATAAACGCAGAAAATATAACGTTGTATGATTTTAACACGTACTTAAAAAAACGTGTGCGGTCGAAAATCAAACTTCTAAGTCAACGCAATCAAAAGATACGGGCGTTTATGTTCCGTTTATGCCGCATATTTTGACATTCGCAATGGGATCAAAACCTATAGGGTACTTCCTGTTGACCTAGAATCATGAAATTTGGCAAGAGGCAATGTCATGTAGCACAAGTAAAGGAAAAAATTTGAAAGCCCTAAATTTGGAGTTACGTACCTATAAATTTGTACGGAACCCTCAGTGCACGAGTCCGACTCGCACTTGACCGGTTTTTTTTTATTTGGCCAAACGAAGGTATGTGCATAAATACTTATCTTAATAGTTCAGGAAATTAAAAAGGAATGTGTTTATCTTGAGTTATTGTACTTTTGTTTTACTAATAGTAGTTGTTTATGTAAAAAAATCAAGATTAAACTTCAGTTTAAAAAAATGATAAAACACAACTTTGCATTGAGGACGCTAATAATTTTCTAGCACACGCCATACAAAGGTTGATCATTCGTCACATCAATACATTGACGGAAACTGTGAATGGGATTTGTAAATAAGTCACTATATATATTTCGACCAGTCATGTTCAGCAATTTTTATTCAAATTGAGTTAAACAATCATACTTCTGCAATAACCACATATTATCTGATTCACAGCACCCACCAATATACGGATGCAATCTCTTTGGTAAATATTGTACAAGGACTGCTCAACGAGTATAGGTAATGTGTAAACGATCACTACATGTCATATAAATAGTAATTAGCATTATTACGTATTCTTAAATAATTACAATCATTTTCAATACCTGTCATAATTACTTAGCTACTGGTTGTTCAAGTCACATAGTGACGGAATCAAGTGACATCCGGCTAAATAGTATAAATGACGAGGTAATAAACATAGTTTATGAACTTACCAGTAATAACTATGTACTCGTATATTCTTCTCTATCTACATATATATATATATATGTATATCTTTACATATTATAAATTAAAATCACTCTTCATGTCTGTCTGTATGACCATTAATTTAATTAGCTTTTACTTTGACAGTTCAACAACATTCATTGCGTTATTTACGTTGTTGAGCAGACAAATTTTTCGAACATGTACAGCAATGGATTAGCAATATCCTTCAAAATGATTGAGATTGAGATTGATAGTGTGTTACACAATTATGGTACGCGTTGTTCTTCTAAACTTTACAAGGGATTTTAATGCGGTTTTCACCATCATTAAGGAAATTAATTCCGAAAGATCTAACACATTAGTATTAAACCGCCATGCCGTTCCAAGTTTGCCAGCCGAAAGTATGCGGCAACAAGCTCTCGACTGTATAATAGAATACATAAACTTATACCCATATACTCCCTAACTAAACATGAAGTTTAAATCAAACTTACAAGCACAAGCTTTTGGCCTAATTTAGGAGGCAACAGTTCGCCCTTTAATGTGACTCTATTGTATACAATATATCTTTAATCCTCTGTATTTAAGTATGTTTTTCAAAGTGTACAAATAAGGGACAATGCCCATGAATGTATGGAATCCCGTACCATGCTGCATCAAAGTCAAACTTTGTTTTTTATAGACTACACTTATCATAATCTTATTAACTCTTACAAAAGTTCCTTTTGTAAAAAAAACCCAGGTCTCGGAAATTTTCAAAAAATTCGATATTACCTAAAAATTAGGTACTTTATTCTGTTTGACATGTCATACACGAACGGCCGTTAGTGCTCTAAAAAAATGATAATCGTTTAAATAAAAATTCTATTGTATTATATTCTAGTTATTTTTAATTAATGTAGAATCGGCAAAGTATAATTTTTTTACAAGTTTTTTGAAAGACGTGATCATGACACTTTCAAAATTCAAGGTTATATTTAATCATATAATTTGAAACGGAACGACATGTAAAGGGAATAAAACAAAGTCAACCCTTTTTTACTTTAAATTAAATTCACTGTTCAAAAATCAAATCCCCGACGCGTAATGTCGTAAAAATTATTAAAATAATTATTATAATATTTTGATCTTGATGCATGAGACTTTTTGGTACGACTTTTGGTCATTCTCCTTTATAATAAAAAAAAAGAAAACTTAATTATAATAAATTAATCTCGATGTTTTGTCAAGTCGTAAAAACCGCGCGAAGCAGGGGCGGGTCACTAGCTATGAATATAACCAAAAATAAACACAAACGGGCAATGCCCATAATTGTGGAAACAATGTTCTGACTCAGCTGTTTGCTTCATAAAGGCTCTGCCAATCCACAGCCTGTCTCAGAGCTGTCAAATTAATACAATAACGCTGGACCATCGCCGTCCATGACAGTTCCATCGAATTGAAGGTAAAATAAAACCTATACATAATTACGATGAACGTTGCAGAAGTTTTCAATCAATACAACCGCCCGAGCTGTAGAAAATAATTATTATGTGCATATTACATTACGCGATCAGTAAGGAATTTCTTTGAATCAGCGACGGATTTGGATTGGAATTTAAGTTGTTCACAACATAATACGGAATGAAATTATAGTACGAGTTTGTTGCCCTTTTGACCACTGGGTATGTCTGACAGGAACATCTAGCCCAGTGAAACATCAATTATTTGTACCTGCTTGCTTTCGTAGCTTTATTAAAACACTAGCTGCGCCCCACGGTTTTACCCGCATTCGTCTTGATCCAGTGTGAATCAGTGATCCAGGTCATGTTCTACCCATGTGCCAAATTTCAACCAAGTCCGTTCAGACGTTTTAGCGTGAAACCGTAAGAAACAAACATCCAAAATCTAAAAAGAAAAAACTTTTTAAAATATTAGTTTAGAAAAAAAAAACAAAAATAGTTAGTTACATCATCATCAACCTATTGGGAAAGTAAAACAAGTTAAATATTACCTGAAAGAGATAATGTATGTGTGCCTAAGCGTGTATTGCACAAAAGATATATACAAAAAAACGGGTTGCACTCCGGGAGTGCTGGCAGAAGTGAAAACTGGAATATTAACCTTGTGCATTTTTGATATTTTGGAATGTGGTCTACTCTCCCTCCGTCTTACAAATTTTCGATCAGGTCACGTGTCCTGACGCGAGCTCCGTCTTACGAATTTTCGATCAGGTCACGTGTCCTGACGCGAGTTTAACATTTTTTACCCATCACAAAAAAGTGCACAACGCCGCTAAAGAAGTTTTCACTTAAAACAAATAAAACCCTAAAATAAGGAAAGCACCTAGGCTGCGTAGAGATTATGTCATTTTTTTGCAAAGTTTCTAAGAATATGTTGGCGATGTCAAATGTTAACCACAAGTTAACGTCAGAGAGTACAACATAAAAACCGCACGTATCTACCTACTTTAAGTCCACTGAATTCATGATACCTAAGTTTAACCGGAAATTCAGAACATGTTGAGATAAAATAACATTTTATGGGATACTAAATAATAAAATGTATCTTATATTAAGCTTTGGTTTGGCAACACAACAACAACCGGATGAAACTTACATATTTTTAATCTTGATAGACGAAGATGCAATTATATTTTGATTCTCATCAGATGATTAACTAAAGGATATTATTAAAATGTCTAAAGTTAATTTCTATGATATGTACATGTTAGTAGAACTAGATTCTAACAGCTAAACGGTTGTTAAAAATATGTATTAATTTATGCGTCCGCCCCGGCGCCGGCGGCACGATCGCGTTATATTAGCAATCTGGTCCAAGTTCAATAGACCGATTCATTAAGTATAACGATGCCAAATAAACACATTTCACCAAGAATTAGTAAACGACATTCATCGAAAAATATCTGTGTCGTACCTGCGTCACTAATAAAGAAATTAAAATAATCATAAGAATTAAATATAAAACCGCTACATAACGCTTTTCTCATTTTTGGGAAAAAACCCAAAAACCTTCGAGAAAAGAAAAAGGAAACCGAGTTTTACATACATTATAGTAAGATACATTTATCTTATATCCATAACTTCACTGAAAGCTTAAAGCGCTTTCTTGAAAATGTATGACGACAAGTAAAATCTAAGTTATTTATTAGGTACATTACTTACTCCTGGTAATTTATAGCTTTTCTTATCATGTGGTGCTTAAATGAAAGCAAAGCGGCTAAAAAGGCCTGTCATTCCCTGATGGGCTGATGAAACAATTTTAATTTACTTCTTTCTATGCCATAACACGACGAACAGATGTTGTTTTTATACGTTAGCGTCTCAAATGTTATGTACCAACGCTACTAGAATTTTAAATACCGTATTTAACCGGCTATAAAGCGAACATAGTTCATACTTGAACAAAACCATAAAACTGAACAGAAGCTTTTATGTTTTACCTCCATCCCGAATTTATTTAATCTATGAAATAAATCAGAGTAATGCAAAGTTACAAAGGGATTAATAATAAATTAATTAGGGCGATAAGCGATTTACGTTTCTACTTAGTTTAAAATATGGTAAAAGGATACACATTCCCTAGCGCTCACAGGCGCGTCGTTGTCACACGTGTCGCCAAATCCACGCACACGAATGAGCAATCGGAGGCTTCATCGCCGAAATACACCCACACATGTTTACGAGACTACACCTATATGCCAAATACGTTGCGGTATCCGACGTTAACGTAAGAGGTAATATAAGAGGCGCATCTTCGAGTTTGCACATTTTAGTTTTAAAAGCCGGCCGTTGGCGAGCGGGTCATGTTTGCGAATTTTAGCAAAATACATGCTTGATTCGCGCCTTGCGGTCTTTACTTTGTGTTGTCGGGACTGAGGTTGTGTCGAGCAGCCTGCGCCTCAAGGTCGTAGCCAGGCCTACAGGCCGCATCCCGTGCCATGGGGCCGGGAACACTTTTCTATTTCTTGGTAAGTTTTTTTAAAAATAATAAACGTTACATAAATTGATAGGTACTAGGTAATTTTATATACTTGATAATTCATGATTTTATGAATATTTATTTCTAAACGGTAGACACTTTTATTGAATTAATGTTATTTTTATCCAATTATTTTTCTAAGTGCTAAAAGGTGTTTAGATGTCGTTTATAAACGGAATATTAATTTTATAAGTTGTCAATAGCAATAAGATAGGTTTATTTTATATTAACACCTACTCAAAGTTTTTTTTTTTCTTATTTAAAAACGAGCTTTTTTTAAGTGTGTCACAACTTGTATTAATAATACAACAGAATTTTTAAGGTGTGTATTCCGTTATCTAATATTATTTTCTATTCTCTGATTGTTTGGCAACTAACATTTTTTCATAAATTATATTCCTCAATACATATGAAAGTTGACCTACCTATGTCACTACACACAAATCAAAAACGTAACGTAGCTATTTCGACCTTTTAGCTTGCATTGCATTGTTCCCGAATGTTCCTATTTCATGAATGAAACGAGGGTTGAAAATGCTAATGTTGCCAGTTAATTAGTATGTTTCCAGTATTGAACACCTTTTGATTCAGCCACCACCATTTCACACACATACTCGTATAAACTCAATCAGCTGAAATTCAATTACTGAAAATTGGCGCATTTACTGTTAAGTACTTTATTAAGGTCATCTAGAAGCTTGTATTGTATTGGTTACTGAAATATAATGTAAATACTTACTAAATACTTACATATGCTTTTAAAATGTTGTGTTTGAGAGATTAAGGAAGAGAGTTCTCTTTAAGTGTAATGAAGAACTTAACGACAGCATTATCAACAAAAAAAAAATAACAACGTTGATAAAACAAAAACAAAAAACGCCGAAAGTAATTCCACTATTCTAATAATAATAATAAACAGGAGTCACAGAGGTACCGTATTACAAGTATGTGCCCGACCCAGTTCTCGAAAATGACCATGTCACGTTGTACTGGGATCGGTCTATCATCACTGACAGGACTGTTGTCGCCAACAAACCTGATATAGTGGTGATAGATCGATTAGTGCGCCGCGCAATGATTGTTGATGTTACCATTCCACATGACGGGAACCTCGTGAAAGCTGAGAAAGATAAACAAATGAAATATCTTGACTTAGCACGCGAGGTTGTTGACATGTGGAATGTGAGCTCAACTGTCATTGTGCCGATTGTCGTATCGGCCAATGGCCTGATGGCCGACAGCCTCGATCAACATCTATCGAGGCTCTCGTTAGGCGGTTGGATCAAGGGCCTGATTCAGAAGGCAGTACTCCTCGATACGGCTCGCATTGTGAGGAGGTTTCTATCTCTGGAGCCCTAACCACCGGTAGCTTGGACCCTGCTCCCGACACCGGTGGATCACTATTTTTTTATATTTTTAAATGTTTTTTTTTATTTTTTTATTTAATCATACTAATATTTAAAAATGTAACAAAATAAGACGACTAAATAAATAAACGACATAATAAACAGGAGTCACAGGAGTTTACTTATGCCCCGTATAGTATTCTAACCAAACATTTAAATTAACTACCGTACTGTAAGAGGCCATAAAATGTTTTCTGTTTATAAAGACGTAATCTACAACTAAACAGAAGTTCTAAATAGAAATATGTTCACACTTTATCTCAACACAGGATGACAACTTGGACGTTTACGAGCTTGTAGCACGTGACCGACGTATTAATATACTCCGATTCAATAACTTATCGCGCCTCGATAAAGCAAGGCCTACTTTGAATTTCAACTGGCTTATGGAAATAGAATACGAGACCGTAGCTTACTTCAATCACAATTCTTTAATAGGTCAACGAATAGAAATATATAAAGTTGCACAAAATTATCTTTTAAAAGTAGGTACGAGTACATTGTATGAATTGTGCTTTTAAAATCAATAAAACAAAAGAATTAAATGTTAATTTGTCCTTGAACTTTTTATGAACATTTTATTACTGTATTCATAATATTATAGTTGACATTTATTGCTAATAAATTTAAACATTATGTTTCACTTCTACGACAAATATATTCAAATCATTCGAAAAAGAAACGAAACTTTAGTATAATTATGTTGCAAAACCAATACCACAATGACCCTATAACACTAACTATAACATGCGAAACTGATGTAACGAATCAAAATTGTGTAAGTAAAATCAATAATGACGGGAAGGCATGGAGACAAATGTTTAATTATTGTTTTTCGAAAGTTGTCAATTGAACGGGTCGTACAAAGTTCAATCACGATGTTGTATCTTGTCACTAATGATTATATCTTTTATCTCGTGTGTCACGACGTACAACAAAGCGTGTTTAAAGATGAGAAGTCACCCTATCTTACTCCTTGATCTCAGTTTCTTATGCAAAATTAATTTAAACCCTTTCTTCGTTAGAATGGTTTTACTGAAGTTCTTGGAAATGGCTCACTCCCATCCAAATGTAAACGAGCCAGTTCTTTCTGCTATTCAGTCAAAGCTTAAAGCTACACTGTTATTAAAAATATCAACCAAACATTTGAACATGATTCGTCGAAAAAATAAAAATAAAACTTTTTTCGTAAATTCGTCAAAGCGCGTGTTCAGAATCAGATTATTTATGAGCAAATCATAGGGTCATGGAGAGGACATGTAAAGCAATTTTCTTGGAGTCTTACCATCGTCGCATGATCGACTCAATAAGGAGTTCAAACCTATAACAGATGATACATTAGATTAATGTAAGTAATAACCATTTTAATAAAATAAAATGACAGTTACATCGCTTCTACATTGTAATCATTCATCTCGTTGAATTGAATTATATCTGCCATCTACATTAATGTAGTATTTTTCTTTAACTCTACGATTACAGTGGGGACATCATCAATCAGAGTGACATTATGATATTATAATCAAGATTAAAGTTGAATGCTCTCTGTTGACTGAAACAGAGCAATGGAGGAACGATGACATCAGCTCCATGAACAAATTAGGGAGGTTTCGACCCACGCCTTTTTTTTTCGCTGACGTGAACTATAAATTTGATTTATTCGTGCGGATATCACGCGTTTTAATCAATTAAAGCGCGTAGAATTGCAATAAATATTGGCACTTTTTATCTAATACGACTGACTAAAACCAAGTTGATTGGATATAGGATTTAGTTGCGGCTATTGCAAATTAAATCATTTTTCGTGTCAACTTTATTGTTCAAAAAACTTTTATTAACAAACGTGCAAATGTTGTAGCCGGAGTTGCTAAATTATAATTTCGATACGAGCTACGACTGTATTTTAAATCAAGTTCAAATGTAAATTCACTGTACCTTATCACAAGACACAAATGGCGTCGGAAACAGAACAGATTTGTTTACAGAAAAAAAATGTAAAAGGATATTTACAAGAATTTTCTTAACGGTAACAGCTATTACGAACAAAATATAGTGGTCATTAGCTTCGAAAATACGCATAAATGGACTCCATTCATTAAAATTTTCTGCTGTAAAATCTAACTTTTTGACTTGGTTTATTCTCCTTAATAGCCTGTCACTACACAATAAAATAGAGATCAATATTTGAACTGGAAAACCCCAAGCATATTAATTTAGCATTGTTATCTCGGCTGTAGTCAGACTATTCAGTGGCATTCAACCGATATTCGTGAATAGATTAAAAGACAAAAGTGGAAAGAACTGGAACATGGTGTGTACCGGCAGACATCATTAAGTTAAATGTGACAACGCATTGTTTGGTTTACATAATGAATGATTGGATGGTGGAGCGTGGCGTCGGGACACGCGACAATAGCGGTCCGTTAAGAGATCTATGAGTGTCGACGTCGTCGGTGACGTGACTGACGTGCATCGTACACTGGCTGTCTGACTCACAGTCTGCACTTGTCTTGTCTCCAGTCGCTAAGCGCTTCTCATGCTCTCTCTTCCTCGCCCCTCGCGTCGTGCGGAAACGCTTGACCCTAAAATATATATTGTAATCATTCAGTTTGACATTTACATCGTCTAACTTCTGATACTTGAAAAATCATTTTAATCGAATCTATTAATAATAACAAGTAGAATAATAATTATGTCTACAAAATCTAGCGACAATCCCACATCATGTCGCGACAATCAACCATTTTGTAAAACCAATGTTGAACAGTTTTTTTGTACGGGACATGGAAATAAGAGAAACCCCACAAGTACAGTTTTGGTAGGGACGACCGCGTTAAGTTTCCTATTTGGTTCACGTGAGAAGGTTAACGACTCACACGGGATCTTATAACAGGACATTGACATTGTTTTATCGCGAGGAACTACAGATGGGCGGTCTGATACCGGCCGATGGAGATCTGTCTCTTCCATTGTCCTGTCAATCATATTGTCAAAAACCTTTGGCAGGATTTAAAAAGCCCCGCTTACCACCGGACACATCCATCGTAATATCATTAACACATAAACTTCTTATTTTTTACCGCCGACGTCAATATTATGCAGGACAACAGAAACGCAAGCTCATGTAAGGTCTTCATTATAATCGGATTACAATTTGATGTGAGAGCAAATACACAGTCCACATAATAACATTGTTAAGCGTGTCGTGGCATTTCTTTTTGATCACGGTTTCATAATAATCTAATTATGTGTGACCTCCTATTTACTAAGTACATTGTACCCTACCTTGCACCTTCCTTATTTAACATTTTGCAAGAATAAAATCATATTTTAATTCAAACGGTGATATATTGATGCTCTTTTTATTATAAATGTCCTGTTGTTTGTCTATATACCGACATGTGATGTCATATAAACATATATTTAAATACACATTTATTTATATTATTAGCTCAAAGGTCATCAAATGAAGATCTTATAAATTATGGGAGGTCACAATATAGCCTTCAGAACATTGCCCTTTATATTTATGAAAGTTTTATAAAAATCTATTATTATACCCGTTATAATAATAGATTTTATAAAACTTTATTCAAGAAATGTTATGGTTACTCAAATACTCTCACCTATGACTAATCTACATAAAATATTCTAAATATTCCCATCAATGAGACCACGTTTGGGGCAAAGTTATTTTAAATTGAAACCCTATAAAAAAAACCGTCATTGGCACTAAATTACCATTTAAGAATGCGTAATGTGAGTCATCACTACTTTTAAGCTCTTCGGATACAGAGATACCGGTTGTTTCGATCGGTATTAAATAATGAAGTAAAGTCGTTTGTACAAGGACACACAAATAATTTAAAGGTTGAGGATGTTTGCTAGTCAGCTCACAGGCCGGCTGTCGGGTCATGCATGACGTAAGACTCCTGGCTGATGCGACTACAGCGGCCTTTCGAAAATATGAATCTCTGAAGGTTTAGGCTGTCTAACTCAACACAAGCACCTGTTTACAGCCTGACAGGTGCTTATTAACAAGATGACTGATGTTTAAGTTTAACACTTGATAATTATTATGCTTAGCCAAAATAAGCATTTGCATACAAAATGTTATCCTACTGAATATGGTTTATCATTCACGAAGGGTTTTCTATGAAACGATGACAAAGTCAACCTTTATTACATACCACTTACCCCATTTACTTAGAATCCTTTTAGAGTATGTATCCTTGGCGCAATAAAATGAATTTTAAATAAAATAACTATAGGCACCTTGTTTAGAATTTTATTGCAAAAATTTACTACATAAGTGCATTGTGGTTAGGTACTGCATTTGATTTACAAATAAATACCTCTACTCTTTAGAAGCCTTGTTTAAAATATTCAAAAGCTATCAAAGCTTTTATTAGACTATCAGCAGTTAAATGACGTTTTGGTTTTAGAAATATTTTCAGGAAAATACCTACGATATATACCAACTTAATCATTTATTTATAGGCCATGTCCGTTTCACCCAAAAAGTCTTTGGATAAATAATTTATCCGGAAGCTACTTTCAATATCACTGAGTTGCCCGAACCACTCAAGTTTCCAAAAACTTTTCATGGGGGATTCATCAATAAAACTAGGTATACAATTGAGCCGAGCCGTTTCAGAATGTGTTAAATCACTTCCGGGTCGACCATTAATTTAGTAACCAACTTAGTGTTATGGTACATAGCGTTCAAACTTTCACGAAGACAAAATATTAATGAGACAAAAGTGAATAACTTAATCAAACAAATGAAAGAAAATAATAATAAACGCTTATTCCGAGGTCACTAAACAAAATATAATATTTTTATTTTGTAATTTAAAACGTACATCTTTTTTGCAATTTCAATAAAACGCAATAGGTCATCTTTTATTTGCATCAAAACTGTACCAAATTAGAACGTCCTACAAATATTTTGTTGTAGGATTGAACATTTCCTGTCTATAAAATGTTGAACTAGCTCGAAGATGTTTGACATTCCGAGTATAATAATAGTAAACTTGATAATAGTAACTACGGTTGAAGATGAACGTATTATCGGGTATAATTGCAGCTGTTGGGCAATTCTTTCTAGTTCTCACGCCACGCACAGAAATGTCAGACCATCGCTAGGTCGTTTTCTTTGCCCCATTCACCCAGCGTTACTGGGTCGGATTGTTCTAGACTAGACAACTATGTTAGGAAAATTGGACTAATCTAGCCGAAGTGTGCTCGCCATCGATCTGTGTAACGTCGCAAGCTTTATCGTGATCCCGCAGATGAGGCAATCACGTCCAATTCTCACGACACTACTCCACTAAACACGCTGTTTGACCGTTATTATGAAATTCTAATTGTCTTCTTAATGAGCAAATCAAGTCTAATGAGTAAATGAGGAGGTATACAAGGTTAAGATCGCTTTACGTGCCTACATATTAATGAACAAACATGATTTTAAATATGGTTAGCGATAGTATTATCATAACAAAAATATTTCTGAAAAGCTTGCCCCAATAATATCGATTAAATCATATTAAATACAGATGTCCTTAAACTTTTTTTAAATATGTTTGCTAACTGTTAAAAATATAAATAATGACTATCACGTCGTGAAATGTCAGATTAAAAATCTCTTTTGTTGATGACTTCATAATTAAAGTTCAAAGAATAAAAACAACATGAGAAGACCACGGATGACCTCTCGGATCAATGACGACATCGGCGCTGATTTGATAGACGATAAAAGTTTTGATTCAACCTGTGATGCAAGTTTGTGTCATGCAAAAATGTAGGTTATTTATTTTATAACACAAAATTATGACCTATTGATATCAAAAGTGGTCAATAGCAAAGGTTAAACGAGTCCAACCACTTTCACTAATAGTCACGGAGTAAGTAAATAAGCACGGAGCGCTATGGGTGCCGGATGCAAGCGACCTTCGACGGTTTGCAGTCTTACTTAGCGCTTAGATTAGAATCGAGCGTCGGAGAGTGTGTGACATAACCCGGTGGCGTCACCCAACCACACCTTGACATAATATACATACTGGTTAACGTTTACTGATCGAAAATCTATTTATGATTCAGGTAGATTTTCATCCAATTATATCACGTAGGTATTATAAATCAAATTATGGGATCAGGTCTCATTCGCCTTGACTAAAAAAATATGATTTTAATCTAATTTGCCTTGATTTAAAAAATGATATAAGATGGTGTTGGCACGTGATTAAACAGCATATTAACCAAAGAGATAGAGATCAGAATCTCTATCAGGTTTTCAGAAACTCAAGAGGTAATTAAACAGCCAATTTAACATAGGCTATGTTATTTGGTTTTGAAAGCCAGGCTGATTTTCCATCCTAATATAGCAATTATGGAATGTCCTCGAATAACAAGTACCGCCGACCTAGACGATAATAATACGCCAACTCAAGTGTTGGCATTTGAACTCTAGCCTTAAGCACTCCCACTAACCTGCTAAAAATTGATTACGAACTACGAAAACTATACATTGATTAATGACACTCATATTCATTCAATGTCTTAGAAGACTTTTATAAATAAAACATGTTTTTCGATTTAAGATAATACATATGAGATGACTATTCAGAGAGTCCTTATACAATATGTTGTGCTCCCGCCCCTAATATTTCACAACACATTTTTGCAGCTTCGAATTACGTCGAGGATTGTGTACCGTGTTCGGCAATAAAGTATGAAAATCCTTTAACAGCCAGACAGGGTACACTGAAGGGCCATTGACGAAATAAAACAATAAAACTCGTAAAAGATTAAATCTCGATTCATGCGATGCATATTTTAGCATACAGAAGAATTTTGTACAAAATGTGATAATACAGTATCGGATGGTGACAAAGCTAGCTAAGCATACCTAGGTGTTGTAATTATTAGCAATACCTCTTGCACAGTGTTTGACGCGTACTACTTACCAACATTATACTAGTAATGATGCTTAAAATAATGACGTTGTTTAATGTCACGTTGAAGTAGATAATCATAATAGATGTTTGCATTATGAACTGGTTGAAGTTGCAATTAAATAAATATTTAACGGCAATGAGCAAGGGCACGCGTGCCGAAGAGATCCGCTTGGAAATAAAATCTCAGTAACCGCTGAGCCATAAAGATGTTGGGATAATACGACGTGTGTACAGTGAAACATTTCATACCTGCATACATTATTAACTTACTTACGACAGCAGTGTACGTAAACTACAAGCAGGCTAAGTAAGAAATCTAAATGATAGCAACTCTCTCATTTCTTTAATCTCTAAAGGAGGCACATCCTTAACAGACGCCAAAGGTAACAACAGACTCATGTCACTGCTGGAATAATAAACACACCACATGTGACTGTTCCTAAATTGGCCTATGCTGATAAAATTTTCGTTTTTCCTAATTTTGTTAATATTAGTGTTTAAGTCGGATCCAATGTGACTTTTCCTAAATTACCCCAGGCTGATAAAATTTTCGTTTCTCCTAATTGTGTTAATATTAGTGTTTAGGTCGGTTCAAAATATTTTTTGCCAAAGCTGAAATCTCTTTGGGTCTACGCCGAATAGGACGAAATTTAGAGACTTTAAATATTTAATCGATTTTAGATAAACCGAAAGTACGTAAATTAATCTCAAAGTTGTTGAAGTAAATGAAAACAATTATACGGGCGGCGTCACCTAAACCAAGTAACAAACCGTTACAAATCCTGGCTCCACTTAAGCTTTGTTAAACATTATATGACTCCAAATTCTAATAATGATAAACTGTAGTTTGAGTTCAGTAACTTGACAATTGACGAACTCGTAATTTTAATCGCTCCACTGTAGGCCACGTGCCGCCATTCAAAGGATCAGAGTTAACTTTAGGTTTCTGTGTCAACTCCATTGTTTGGCAATTTTTCTCTTTAACAATTCGCCGCGACTTGCGAATCCTTTTTAAATACTTACACGTTTATGTCCCAGATCAAAAAACAATTTGTTTCTGATGCTTGTCTGGCTGGCACGTGAGATTGAAACATAAGGCGACAGGATTAGGGGTTACGGTCACGGACATTGACGGACACTGCAAAAGTTTGAACCAGACGTGTTCAGCGTTACAATGTGATGAATTTATACAAACCCCAAACGTTAACTGAATACTTCTCTTACTTTGACCGATTTGATTGTTATCTGTGATCAGATTTGTTTACGAAAATAGAATTGACACAAAAAAAAAACCATTTCATTCCACTGGTCCTGCCGACAGTCTAACTTGAGTCATTGGGTGAATCTCAATAAACATAATTCGTATTTGTCCTTGTGTCTACCTTTGCTTCCGTGTTATCATACTTCGATGTTCCCTTCACGTTAACATGCAATATAATTTCAAATTTGCAAATGTGTATGTAATAGGTACATCACGAACGTATGCTGTGTGTTTCGTAATCCGATCAATAAAATGTGTTCATAAAATTATCATAACAACTCTAATGTACGTCTGATAGAGTAACCTTTACTGAATAAATCAATTTATACAAAAGGTACTCACGCAATGAGCCTGATGCCTTGACGCATTTGCCAAAAGATGCATATGAGGCTCAATTTGCCATCATGTGTTGCTTTTATCAATAAAACTTGTTGAGCATTTGGTATTTACGATGTACTCAGCGGAGAGGCTCCTTGACAGTTTTGCAACACATTGCCTTGCCTCGCGTCTCATGTTAAATCAAGGAGCAAACAATAATGTTTTCAGATACTTACCCACCCTGTTTTTTCACACCTTACTCATGTGCTTTAAGAATTGTTGAGGTGTTAAAAACCTTAAATTATGTGAGGTCATGTATCCTTGATTATCTGACCCCAAAATCTAAGGACAATGTTTTTAAACTGAAAGGCTATACCTACGTATATTATCAGTTTTATTTTTATGAAGACATTAACGCTTTTCCAAATATATATTAATGCAGTCTTGCGAATAAATTGTCTAAGTAAATAAACTGAAAGATGTTAAAGATGACATAGTAGTGCCTCTAGACAATAATATTTGTAAACGATTGCGCATATTGCCTCGCCCAATAGTTTTATTGTGCAACCTGTCGGCCAAGCGCCTGGCGCAGCTCGTCAATATGACCTATGTCTACAGCTGCTATGAGACTGATATCACTCAACTCATCCTATTACATAATCAAATTAAAAAATGACTTACACTTTCTGTATATTTTTTGCTTGAATCATATTAATAACAAATACTTCAATTGTTCCTGCTTTCCTATAATAATATGACGGCCCAGACAGAGTAGATTTTAGAACATATTTGACAGCTGTCAACTTGACGTAACCCAGGGTTCTGTGGCGGCGACCCGCCAAAATGAAAAACAGCAGAAAATCGAGGGATTTGAGAGATTTATTGTGACCACCCTTGCAGTGCAGTGAGTTGATTGATTTGCGTTCAAAACTCACGTACGTGGAACGGCCTTTACATTATTGTTCATTCCCTAATGTGATCAAAGACTTGTGATTATTTAGAATATTATTGACTCAATTTACTTACATCTCGCCTACATACCCATGCATAAGAAACAATAAGACCTCTTCTGATAAAGACTACGTACCTATTGCCTTTTTTTTTTTTTTTTTTTTTCTGTGTGGGAAATCATCAAATGACTCCTCCCGCTCTGGGCGGAGCAGAAGGGAGTGTCAGACTTTTACTGACTAAAACCCACCCGTGTTCCTTCAGTTGCCTGTGCCAGGGGCCACGGTATCTCTTTCGAACAACCCGCAGCCCCGGCGGCATCGGCCCTAGCGGACCCCGTCAGTTCGTGCTGACAGCTCTTTGAGGCGCGCGTGGAACACAACGCGCCGTCGACCCGGGCCTGGTCCTTACCGGGCGGCGAGCTGCCCATAGCTCGCCGCCCGCAAGCCCGCGCCTACGGTGGCCGGGAGTCGGCTGTTGACTCCCGTCCAGGGCGTCTCCTGCGGCGGCTAGGAGCGCGAGGGTGCAGCGATTGCCTCTCCCTCGCACGCTCCGCCTCCTCCTTCGCGAGCATAACTGCTTCGCAGAAGGAGGTGACGGCCTCCCATTCACTCTCGCTCCGGACCATGGCCTGTATGAGGGCCGGACGCGAGAGGTCGCCGCCGCCGATCGCCGCCAAGAGGACACGGCGGGGTCCCGCCCAAGCCGGGCAGACCTCCACCGTATGCTCCACCGTGTCCTCCGGGCGATCCCCACAGTGGTGACACCCTGGCGTTTCCTCCCGCTTTATCCTGAACAGGAACCTCCCGAAACAACCGTGTCCGGTGAGGACCTGCGTCAGGCGGAAGGTGAGGGCGCCGTGGCGCCTCTCTAGCCACTCCTCAAAGAGGGGACTTATCGCCGCAATTGTGGCGTGCCCAGCGCTGGGTTGCGACAATCGCACTCTCCATGCCGCCATGAGATCCCGCCGGAGCTCTGTCCGCTGTGCCGTGATTTCTCGCGGCAGCGGAGCAACGCCCCGGCGTTTTGCCTCCTCTCGCCACTCCCATATGTGGGCGAGGACTTTGGCCTCCAGATCCCATGGCGGCAATCCGGCAAGGAGGCTCGCCGCCTCAGCGGAGACCGTGCGGTATCCACGAATGAGCCGGACAGCCATGACCCTTTGGGACGCGATCAACCGGCGGGCTGGTCCCCGCCTCAAAGATCGCGCCCATATCGGTGCCCCGTAAAGGGCCATGGCCCGCACGACCCCCGCATAGAGCCTCCGGCAGGAGGCGTTTGGTCCCCCTAGATTGGGAAGGAGCCGCCTCAAGGCAGCCCCGGCCCGCTCCAGTCTGGGAGCCAAACGTCGGAAGTGCTCCACGAAATTCCACCGGCTGTCGAGGACGAGTCCCAGGTACTTCATCGTCAGCTCGACGCCGATGTGAACCCCTCCGGCCGTTATTTGTGAACCCGACGGTGGCGCGTCCCGAGGACCATGAAAACACATGGCCTCAGATTTGTGCAATGCCACCTCGAGTCCCAATTGCCGGATCCTCTCGACAATTGTCGCAACCCCGCGTGTCGCTGCTTCGGCCGCCGCCTGGTGCGACCTCCCCTGCGCCAGGACCAGCGTGTCGTCAGCGTAGCAAACTACGCTGACGCCATCAGGGAGGTCGGCGCGCAGCACCCAGTCGTACCCGATATCCCACAGATGCGACCCTAGGACCGATCCCTGTGGGACACCGCACGACATCTCTCGCCGGTTCCACTCTCCCCGGTGACCGGGGTAGATGACGGCCCTGTCCGTCAAATAGGCCTCGACAATGCGACGGAGGTAGGTCGGCATCCGGTGATACCCGAGTGCCTCCCTGATGCAACTCCAGGGCAGGGTATTGAAGGCATTGGCGATGTCTAGAGACACCGCCAAGACAACCCCACCCCGGGCCACAGCATCCCCCGTCGTGAGGGCTCGCACGCGCATGATGGCATCCACCGTAGAGCGCCCCCTGCGGAAACCAAACTGGCTGTCCGCCAAATCCGGCCCCACCCGCACCAGCTGCCCGGCAAGGCGGTCTGCAATTACTCTTTCAAAGAGCTTGCCCACCTCGTCGAGCAGCACGATGGGCCGGTAAGCGGACGGAGAGTCCGCAGGGCGCCCCGGCTTCTTGATGAGGACCAGTTTCCCCGTCTTCCAACGAAGTGGGAACCGGCCCCTCTCCAAGCATGCGCTTAGTAGCCCCCTTAGTCGAGGCCCGAGAGCCTCCAAGGCCAGGACCCAGGCTTTTCCAGGTAAGCCGTCGGGTCCTGGGGCGGTGTTTCTGGCATTCAGCCTACGTACCGCCACTCTCAACTCTACCTCGGTCACCTCCGGAGCTTCGTCGTCGTCGTCGGTGTGGTCCGCATCTGGCATCGCAGGAGGCGGAGCCATGGACGGGGGAGTATGTTCCCCACGCGAAGGGAACAGAGCGCTCACCACGTCCTCCACGAGCTGGGGCCGGAGACTCTGCGTCAGCGGGGGAGCCCATGGGCGGAGTTTATCCCGCACCATCTTGTACGGGCGTCCCCACGGGTCTCTGTTCAGAGTCCCCAGCGACTCCTCGCGGGCCAGCCCCCTGGCCCGCAAGATCTCCGCTCGGAGGGCAGTCTTCGCCGCTCTGTACCCCTCGTACAGCTCCGCCTGCACGGCTTCCGTATCCGGAGGGCGGATACGGAGCCTGCGGTGCCTGGTGTACCGGCGTCGCGCAGCCACGCACGCCTCGCGAAGAGACGTCAACTCCGGCGACCACCAGTACACCTGGCGCCGGGCGCGTCCGGGCCGGACCCGGGGCATTGCCACGTCACATATTTCGGACATGGCCTCCCGGAACCACTCTGCCTCGTCGTTGATGTCAGCAGGCCTGTCCGGTGGTGACACCCAGGCCTGCACGATGGAGGCTTCCAGGAGGAGCTCCCGGTCCAGCTGCTTCAGCGCCCACCGCGGACCACCCAGGGTCGGTCGGACCGGCGCGCTCGAGGTCTGGGCGGAGACGTCGAACCGGATATACCGGTGGTCGGAATAGGTCTCCACCTCCTCCAAGACACGCCAGTTGACGACATGCGGCGACAGGGCGGGGCTGGCGAATGAGATGTCCACCACTGATTCACCCCGCATCCGCACGCATGTTGGGACCGAACCCCTGTTTAGGACGACCAGGCCTGTCTCCAGAGCCCAGTCCTCCACCATTCTGCCCCGTGTGTCCGTATGCCGGGAACCCCAAGCCACATTCTTGGCATTGAAGTCCCCGAGGACGAGCACGGGGAGGGAACGGAATCCGACGACGACGACTCTCAACTCCGCGAGGGAGTTGTGGAACTCGGCGAGAGTTCGGCTCGGGGAGAAGTATACCCCTACCACGACTATCTCCCCGAACCGTGCTGCCACGCAACCCTGTCCTCTCTTGACCTCCTCTTGTCCTCGAGGGACGGGGTACCGGCGGCGGCCGACGAAATTAGGGTCACTGAGCCGCTCAGGTCCTCCACCCAGTCGTCTCTGGGCGGGACAAAGTACGGCTCAGCGACCACGGCGATGTTAATCGACCACTGCGCCATGCTCTGGAGCAACAGATCCTGAGCGGAGGCGCAGTGGTTGATGTTCGCCTGGAGGAGGCGAAATGGGGCTATATTAGCACTCCATATCAGCCTCCCGATCCCCCTGTAAGGGCCCAGCCACGGCGGATGCGGCGGCGGTCACGGTGGAGGCGGCAGCGGCGACGGCGGTGGTGGCGGCGGCTGCGGCGGCGACGGCGGTGGTGGAGGGCTTACCCCTGCCCCTGGCTTTGGCGGGTGGAGCGCAGGCCTTGCTCCCAGCCCGGTGATCGGCCGGCTTGCCAGCTGCTGCACATATATAGCAGTGCGGCATGGCGTTGCACGAGCCGGCTTTGTGACCGGGCTGACCACAGCGGAAGCAGAGACTGCTGCGGTCCACCTCCGAGGTGCATTTAGCTCCCACGTGACTGCCCACATGGCAGCGGAAGCACCTCAGAGGTCTGGGCTCCAGCAGTTTCACCTGCGCGGAAACCCAGCCCACCAGGAGCCTTCGGCCCTCCCCGGCTATTTTTTGGGCCGCCGACACGGGGCAGCTCACCGTAATGGCTTGCATCCCCGTGAGGTCAGGGCGGAGAGTGCCCGCCCTCACCTGCTCGGCAGAGCACCCCCCAGTCCTGACGATGGCGGCCACCACCTCTTCCACCGTCGCAGAGTCGTCCAGACCCAGAATGCGCATGTCAGCACACTTGGTGGGTCTGGACACTCGGGCCTCTTCCGCATTTAAGGACGCCCTAAGCCTTTCGGCCAGAGCGTCAGCAGTCGGGCCGCTAGCCGCACCAGGGACCTCCAGCATCCGGGCACCAGTCGCAGTGACCCTTAGCCGGATGCCTTCTGCCACGCCGAGCTCCTGTAGGTTAACCGCCGCTCTCGCCTTGGCAAGCACGTCGCGGTAGGAGATGCCCTTCTTCTCCGCTTCCGGCTGTAGTGTGATCACTACAGCTGCGGTCTTCGGGGCACGAAGCCTAGCCGCGACGCCTCGCTCCTTGCGCCGTTGCCGCCTCTCCTTTCTTTTGGCCGCCCTTGCAGCCTTGCTCGCCTTCCTCTTCTGCCCGGCCACCTGCCAATCGGCGTCGGCCGGAGGCGATGCAGGAGGCGGTTGGGGCGGCCGTTTCGCCGCCGGGGCTGGGGCTGGGGCTGCGGTTGGGGCTGGGGCTGTGGCCCTCGCGGGTTTCGGGGCGGCCCGTTTTGCTGCTTGCCCCGTGGCCGTGGCTGTGACCTGATACTGGCCGCCCCTGTTGCGCCCCCTTCTGCGGCACCTCCCGGGGGCCGGCTGCTCGCAGTCCGGCCAGGTCCGCTCGGAGCTCCTTATTCTCCTTTCGGAGGAGCTCCATGGCCGCTGTCAAGCGGGCCACCTCCGCCCGCATTTCGGACATTTCGTCCGGCGGGGGCCCGAGGTGGATGGCCTCCGCTGCCGCCATTATGGAGGCCTTTGCCGAGACTATGGCCCTGTTTTTCGAAGTTTGCAACTTCTTCAGGGCCACGTCCCGGATCGCGGCCTCCACGACCGCCGCAAACCTCTTTATGCGGTCCGCTTCAGGGCCGCCTACCTCAGCCGCCTCGTCGCTTGAGGGCCCCGATTCAACCGCGCGACCGGTCTCCCCCTCCTTTTTTGCGGGCTCCTCCGCTTTCTCTGCGGCCTCCCGAGCAGTGAGCCCCCTCCCGATGCCCCGCTCTCGGGCTCCTCCCCGCCTACTGGTGGGGATCTTTCTGGCCGAAGCCAGCTCCCAGTCAGAGGACGACCCCTGGCCGTCCACTGACCTTGGCCGCTTGCTCTGTGCCTTTCTCTTGGCAGCGGCCGTCTTCTGGTCACGGCGAGGGCTCACTGAGCCTCCCGTGCTCCCTCCTCCAGATGCGGCGTCGGACTCCGACCCCGCATCACTCCTCACTTCTTCGGTTGGGTTTGGTTTTCTTTTTAAATATTTTTCCATGTTGTTCCCACGAGTAATTATCTTTGTGTACCTGCTCAAAATTCTGTGGTTCGCACTAGTGACTAAATCAAGCTACCCATTAGCCAAGCTTACTACCTCCCTCACGGTGCGCCGCCGCTTGGAGGTTTGGGGAATTTTTTATAGAGGTTAATCTTCCTCGCGGTCCGGGCGGTTAAGCCAAGACCCTCGACCCCCGTCAAAAGTCAGAGACATGACCTTGACAATCTTCGGGGCTACGATATTAACGGTGGCAGGAGGGGGGGGTTATCCCCTCCTGCCTGCCCGGCGGCAGGGTAAGTGCACACCAGGCCCGCTCTTACTCCACACAGTTGCCGCTCTGCTCCTCATAGCGGCTTGTGTGGAGCGTTCCTCTTGGCAGAACATTAGCATGCGGGCACCGAGATCTCACTGGGAAAAAATCCCAATGAGAAATAGCCGCCCGCACCCCAGGATGCACCGGCCCGAAAACTGGTCTTCCCCCCGGACGTATCCAGAAGGGAACTCCAGTCCCCAGGCACACGTGGAGGTTTTCTGCCCTGGCACCCCACGTACCTATTGCCTTTAAATATAATCCAATATTTGATTACACCACTACCCAAAGTTACGTTTAATGTTTTGACTGCTTGATGTTACTTGCTATTTTCTCTGGGCAAAGTATGTAAAGTAAACCTAATCTACGTTCTCATAATTATGTGTACGAATTCAATATTCGCTCTGATAACATTTAATCTCTCAGTACATAGAATGTTCCTAAAATACCCTAGGCTGAAAAAAATTTGGTTTTACCTAATTTTGTTAAGATTAGTGTTTAGGGCGGTTCCCCCATGTATTATAAAACAAAGTCACCGCATCTGTCTGTCTGGACGTGATAAACTCAAAAAGTAACAAACGGATTTTCATACGGTTTTCACCAATGGACGGAGTGATTTATGAGTATCCATTAAAGTTTTATGTAAATTAGCTGAAATAAGACGATGATTGTTGAAAGTGTCTGAAAAAATCATGCCGTCTTATTATTTTATAGAGTTATATGAAAAAAACTAGCTTCTGCCCGCGGCTGCGCCCGCGTGGATGTCGGAAATTATCCCACGGGAACATGCTACCAGGATAAAAGTATGTCCTTCCCCAGGATGCCATCTATCTCTTTGCCAAATCAGAAGTTCAGTGGTTTAGGTGTGAAAATGTAAATTACAGTTTCAAATCCCCCCCCCCCCCCTTTAAAAATCGAATTACTCCTTTTTGCCCCGTCAGGGGTCAATTTTCGACAACTTTACATACTGATTAATAATTATTTTCTGTCAAAAGTATTAATACTGAGTTTCGAGTTAATTGGACCGCGCATTCAATTACTTCCACACAAACTTCAACACCCTTATATGCCCCTTTGAGGGGTAGTCTTAAAAGATATAATGATAAATTTTATTACTTATAACTTAGGCGAGTATTCTTGAAAAGTTTCAAGTTTATTAACCTAATGAAGAAGATTTTTCATATAAACTGTATCCCCGCTTATCACCCCCACAGGGGTGGAATTTAAAAAATCGTTTGGGATGTATTCATAACTTGACTCAAAGATTATTGATACTGATTTTAGAGTTAATCAAGCCATGCAGTAAAATCCTCCCCTGTAAAATTGGCTACCCCTTTTCAGTCCGTCAGGGGTAATTTTCGAAAAACCCTGATACACGTTATTGTTTACTTTCGATCCTAGGTATAAATAGTGAGTTTCGAGATAATCGGACCAAGCGCTAAAATTCTTCCATACAAACTTTGAAACCCCCCAATCCCTTGTTAGTTTAGGGGGTAGTTTAGAAAAACATAAAATGGCAAACTTTATAATTTACTTAGATTAGAATTGGTGCCAAGTTTCAAGTTTATTAACTCAAGGAATAAGATTTTCCATACAAACAAAATCCCCCCATTTCACCCTCTTAGGGGCGGAATTTCGAAAAATCCTTTCTTAGTGGATACCTACTCTTCACTAAGAACACACCCTCCAAATTTCATGTCTCTAGGACCAGCGGTTTAGGCTGTGCAGTGATATATCTGTCAGTCAGTTAGTCAGTCAGTCAGTCAGGTCAGGACTTTGAATTTTATATATATAGATATATTATTACGGAATGATTCCACTTTAACATAAGTTTCCGTGAGATAATTTCCGACCTCCACGCAGGCGAAGCCGTGGGTGGGCAAAAGCTAGTTAAATTGAATTTTGCCAGGTAATTAATATCGTCATCAGATTATTATTACAATTGGAATTAATGTAATATAGGTACTTAGCTCTCTAGTGTTTGTCGGGAAATATTTATTTGCCTTTTATCGTGAAGACTTATGATGAAAATTTACGTGTCTTACTCCTTACTTGCAGAGCTATAATTATTATTTTACCTTAGTTTAGGAAGAATGCTATGTTAACACAACCAGGTAAAAACGACCTATGTCGGCAGTCAACTAATTTGCAGATGTTATTTTATTAATTATATTTTGATAGTCCCAACATTAACAGTACACCGGCTAATTACCTAAAAATATAATTATCCTAATGGTCCTAATTAGTTACTAGACTACTCAACACGGGTCGCTGTAGTGAAAATTAGATAATTAAAGCTTGTTTCGTCCAGTGTCTACCCAATAAAACAAAACCGATGTTTATAATTCATACTTACCAGAGATTCGTTTGTTTTATTTATGATTTAAAATCGCATTGCGTGCCTATAAATCAGTTTAATGCTAGATAATTAAATAGAAACAAGTTAATATGTACTAATTTGGGAGACAAATCCAATTTGAGAGCCTTTTGAAGCAAGCAATTAGAAAAGTAATCTATATAAATAAAATTCAAAGTCCTGACTGACTGATACATCAACGCACAGCCTAAACCGCTGGTCCTAGACACATGAAATTTGTAGAGTGTGTTCTTAGTGAAGAGTAAGTATGCACTAAGAAAGGGTTTTTCGAAATTCCAGCCCTAAGAGGGTGAAAAGGGGAGGTTTTGTTTGTATGGAAAATCTTATTCCTTGAGTTAATAAACTTGAAACTTGGCACCCATACTAATCTATGTAAATTATGAAGTTTGCCATTTTATGTTTTTCTAAACTACCCCCTGAAAGGGGATTGGGGGGTTTGAAAGTTTGTATGGAGGAATTTTAGCGCGCGGTCCGATTAACTCAAAACTCAGTATTTATACCTAGGATCGAAAGTAAAGAATAACATGTATCAGGGTTTTTCGAAAATCTACCCCTAACGGGTTGAAAAGGGGTAGTCAATTTTACAGGGGAGGATTTTACTGCATTGACTGATTAACTCGAAAATTAGTATAAATAATTTTTGAGTCAAGTTATGAATACATCCCAAACGATTTTTTTAAACTCCACCCCTGTGGGGATACAGTTTATATGAAAAATCTTATTCATTTAGTTAATAAACTTGAAACTTAGCAAGAATACTCGCCTAAGTAAGTAATAAAGTTTATTATTATAAGTTTTTAAAAACTACCCCTCAAAGGGGGATATAGCGGTGTTGAAGTTTGTGTGGAAGTCATTGAATGCGCGGTCCAATTAACTCGAAACTCAGTATTAATACTTTTGACAGAAAATAATTATTAATCAGTATGTAAAGTTGTCGAAAATTGACCCCTGACGGGGCAAAAAGGGGTAATTCGATTTTTAAGGGGAGGATTGAACTTGAAACTGTATGTTACATTTTCACACCTAAACCACTGATTTGGCAAAGAGATAGATGGCATCCTGGGGAAGGACATACTTTTTATCGTGGTAGCATGTTCCCGTGGGATAATTTCAGACATCCACGCGGGCAGAAGCTAGTTACATACAAAAGAGACTTAGAGATATTTTTATGTACAGTAGAATAAGTTTGGCTTATCGTTGACAATATTCCTCTTTATTTATGAACGTTGCGTTGTAAAATACTCGTACTCTGGTACTGGCTGCATCCGGTTAGGCTGGAAGCCGACCCCTACATAGTTGGGAAAAGGCTAGGCAAACGATGGTTCATAAATGTTGCTTAAAGCTAAGAGACGTTTAAAGTTTAGAAATGTATGGATAAACAGTCGCTAATCATTGCTTAACTTGAAGATTTTTTTAGCTTTTTATGTTAAAGAAGAAAATTTAGCTTTATTAAGAAATTCTTAATTAAACTCATTTTTTTCTTTTGTTCACAGGCCGCGCTGGCAATAATACAAGCCAGTGAGGTTACTCCAAAGAAACCACCAAAAGATGATGCCAAAGCAGTAGCAGGACCGAGAGAGGCTCGACAGTATGGCCCATACCAGGGACAGCCAGACAACGAAGTGGTCGTGGACATCGAAGATGATGAGAAGAAACAGTATTATGAGACCAACTACGACACAAGTAAGTAGAATTTTCAGAAACATACCATCATGTCTGCAGGTCTCGAAAGATTAGGAGATAGGCCACATTTTGACAGTTATTATTAAGTATCATGTAATAGGAGGCAAGCAAATTGGCCGCCCAATTGATGGCAGCAACCCAGCAGCCCCGTGTCCGCACAAGGGGTGGCTACTAACGCTAAGAAAATTAAAAAAAAACACAATAACACATTACCCGCGCGACAAGCCGGTCTTACGTGTAAATATCTCATCTGGAAAACGTAGCTGAAGTGAGCTGTCATACCACTGATGCTTTACATTATTGACAGCTCAATAGAAGCTCACTTCACCTTACTTTTCACGGGGTGATTTTTCAGCATATATCGGCTGGGGATCGCACCCAGCTCAGCTGTCGGACTAGCGGCCACTAGACAAACGAAGTAGTCGATTTTAGAGAGTTCCATCACGCATAATTCGATTTACGCGACAACATTACAAATTGGTCTAATGTCCGTTGCGAACCGGTATTCTTTTATATGTGGGATGTACCTCTACCTACTGACCTCTGGGCAACTTATTAGGTTGGTCTCGATTCGATATTATGTCATTGTGGAAAGACCGGCTCTTTCCGTCCCTGTAGGTGATCAACATTGATGTCAAGTCTCAATTTACTATCGATCATCCGCCGTTTCTAACATCCTGTTCAGACGAGAAACACATTAATACTCATCTCAACTTTGAAGTAGAATGATTGATCTTTTCACAAATTCTTGCTGTTTGAAAATAATTTAAATTAAAGTTACGAAAAAAAGAAGTTTTCGAATCACATTAATGATTCGAAAACTTCTTTTTTTAAGAAACATGACTCTCGCCTTTTTGGTGTTTGGAATCAGTTCGCTTAGGGCCTGTCTATCTACCATATAAAACTACTACTACCATGTAATACTTAAGTTTATTTTATTTTATTTTGACGAACTTGACACATAGACCATACCTACTACCACTACAAGTGGTGGCTTTTCGTAACAAAAACATAAAGCAAGTTAGGTACGTACTTACGAAGTTGTAAGTAGTTGCCAAAGCGCGTATTCTCATATAAAGCCTTAGTTCAAACTGTAAAAGTAAATTAGTAAGTACTTAACAAGTCGATACGCGATGTGTTTATTACATGCTACCTTTTACAAAACATACTATGACCCATTAAATATTCATTTCACAAGGCATAAGGTTTGTATACCTTTATTTTGCTTATTTACAATGAAAATTATGTATTTATTTAGGTAGGATGCGATAATAACAATAAAATAAAAATTAATTCAATTCTGTTCATTGTCAAAACTACATAATCAAATCATTAATTTGTTGATTTTATAATCTTGGACTTGAAATAAACGCTGTTGCATACAACACGGTAGACACGCCTACTCGTTTCAATTTAATGGATTGTCCCAGGTGGTCAGCACACTCAGGACTTAATTGTGGTCGGGATTCGCATTGTGAATTTAAATAAGACAGCTTAAAATGGATATGAATTCCCACACAGGTACCTAATAAACATACCGACACGACATGCACACTAAGAAAAAGAAATTCCGCATGGAAACATACACTTACACAATTTTATTTTAAACTTCGGGACTGTATCAAACCCGTTTCGCAACTCCTACGCAGGTTTGGTAACAGTTTTATAGCATTATCTTATTGATATTATGCAAATGTACCGTATAGTCTCGAACGTTATTTTATCTGTGATCCATAGCCAGAACATATTAAGGCAAAAAACTGAACATGCGACATTTCCATTGTTTTCTAAACATTATGAAATCCAAGATAAATGTCCAGTAAAAGTGACGCTATAGGTATAAAAGTGGAGTCTAAAATATGTATGGCGCCATAAAATGATACTAACAAGATGGAAGACATAAGAACAAATGATCCTCATCTGTCGCATATTAAATGCTTGTTGTCGAGTAACAGCTGCTTTTGTAAACATTCCTCGTGAGACACGCTTACTGTAACTTTCGTATTGATCTAGACACGTTTGTTACTAACAAGATGAGTCAACATTTCCGTCTAATTTCTGTTCCTTTATAAGAACTTGACATGCCAGTACTTAATTTCAATATTTAATACTCAATTATTTATTGATTATTGCATTAAACACTGTACACTTTATTGATTATTACATTAAACACTTAGATGGTAACTTAAAATTTGATGAGATCATTATGAATACTGTCAGGCACAGCAAAATAGTAGGAGGGGAAACTTTAAAAACTAAAACAAAAATCGAAGAAGTATATGGTGTTGTTAATAAAGAGTGTTCGTCATCTATTTATCTTTAATAGATTTACTTTACCTAAATGCTAACTAACACTTCAATTTGTACAGATATATGAAACATCGAAAATATCTTAAAGTTTTGTCTCAATCGAGAATACAGAAAATTGTTACAGTAGGTAGGTACTTATAGACGTTCTTTCTTGTGAAACTTGTATTTTTAACCCCCGATGCAAAAACGACGGCGTGTTATAAGTTTGACGTGTCTGTGGGGGTGTGTGTGTGTGTGTGTATATCTGTCTGTGGCATCGTAGCTCCCGAACGGATGAACCGATTTTGATTTTGTTATTTTTTTGTTTTAAAGGTGACTTTGTCGGAAGTGTTCTTAGCTATGTTTGATGAAAATCGGTCCAAGATGGCCGCCGCCACAAAATGACGGATTACATATTTTTTCACAACTCCCTCAATATGGGTATCAAATGAAAGGGCTTGACTAGTAGAATACTATACACTATGATAAATTTCAAATCCAAGATGCCGCCACCACAAAATGGCGAATTACATTTTTTCTTTCACAACTCCCTCAATATGGGTATCAAATCAAAGGGCTTGACTAGTAGAAATACTATACACTATGACAAATTTCAAATCCAAGATGGCCAGCACCACAAAGCGGCGAATTACAAAAAACCTGATTAAACACCAAATTACCTGAATCTTAAAATGCAAGAAAATAAAAGAATTAAAATAAAAACTATTGAAAAAATAGCCACAAATAGAACAAAAAAGGTATAAGCGTGTAACCCTATAAAAAGAAAAAAATAACCTTGAAATTATGACCCTACGTAAGTACGTATGAAATTTTTTTATTAAATGTTGTCCCGTCGGGGGACCGCTCTAATTATTAGCCTAACGTTCTGTTAAAGTTTAAAATAGTAGCGGTCCCCTGACGGGACAATATTTAATCAAAAAAATTATTAAATTTATATAATCATAATTTCAAGGTTATTTTTTTCTTTTTATAGGCTTTTACGTTTATACCTTTTTTGTTCTATTTGTGGCTATTTTTTCAATAGTTTTTTTTATTGTTTTAGGCTTTTTACATTCGTACTATTTTTATTATTATTTTGTGTCAGGGGTTTTTTAAATTTTAAATTTAATTTTTTAATACCTGTAGAACCAGTACTTAACGAAATACTAGATATATTGATTTGAAAATATATGCTAAGCTACAGCTTGTGTGATTAACTTAATAACGTTTAAAAGTTGGCAAGTAAATAAAATTAAAATGCTTCCTGAATAGATTGACACCGAATTGATAAAGTTATTATCCAATTTGACATAGATTTTGCGATTTCAATTTTCCGCGGTTCTTGATTGATTACCTATTATATATTTTATGTTTGAATAAATAAAGATCGATTAGGTATGCTAAACTATGAACTTCCTTTTTCGCCCCGACTCAACAAAGGCTAGTGTTTCGTTTTCAGTACCGTAATAAACTTTGCCATTTATCATAGTGGCGCCGCCTGGTGAGATGAATGTTCTAAATTCGTCACCTCCCTTCACTGAAAAAACCTTGTAACACAAAAAAATAATAGTCACAATATTTTTTTCACAATCCGCGAAATAATCGATTTGGAATGTTGGTTGCTCAGTTTAGACAGACAGGTTTTAGACACAGCATCATGGCTGTGGCTAATTTTATATATTATCTCATTTCGTCTAAACCGGTTTTATCTTTAATCCAGGTGCATACGGATTCGGCTATGACGTTGGTCCGAATGGCCAGTTCCACCACGAGAACCGCGGTCCGGACGGCGTCACCTACGGTTGCTATGGTTACGTGGACCCTGACAACTTCCTCCGCGCTACTCACTACGTCGCTGACAGCCACGGGTACAGAGTAGTGGAGCCAGAGACAAATGTCGTTGTCTACCCTGACGAGAAATACGAATACGATGAAGCGTAAGTAGGCACATAATGAGTTATTGACAATATTACTCAATAGCGATAACTTTGTTTCCTTGGTTGCAGTCTTCATTTGTCTAACGATGATCTAAACCTGATGTCACTTTTATTATAAACTACTGGTATGCTACAAAGTTGTTGTTTTTTTTTTACAAAGTGGCACACATTATTTCTTTCGTATCAATTTATTCATTATTTGCATGAACGAATCTATAAGGAGAAGCACGCATAAGTGAAACCAGCTCCTTAATTTAAAACTACTTTTTTAGGACTGGACAAGCGGCACACTCTCAGCCAGGTCAGACCATCCCGTGGAAGAAACTTTACTTCCCCAAAGGATGTGGCCGTACTCCCGGTGGAGTACCAGCCAAGCCTTTGCCGAAACCGACACCGAAACCGAAACCCCCTCGCCCCATAGACAGCAGCAGTGGATCCAGCAACGTCAAACCTGTACAAACGGGACAAGGTAAGCCATGTACAGATAATAGCGAACCCTTTACCTTCCTTCAAAGTACGGTTGGCAATAAACTGAACACATCCATATTTAAAAACACTCCCACTTAAGTTTCCCCACAAGTGGCTGATCTTTCAAATCCTCAGATGTGATGTTGAGAGACCACTTTGATTGGTAACTTTTTGAAAGTTTAGTAAGGAATTTTGAAATTTAATAGAACATACCAACCAACTTTTGCTGCTTTCTGTGTGATGAGAAAATAAATAAATCGCCTAATTACGTTTCGTTCCGATTAAATTATAAAATACACCATAAAATTTTCCACATGACCTTTTTCTCAATAAAATGAGGAAAAAGTGCCCTTTTACTACAAAATCGCTTAGTACCGAGACCATAGATATCCGTGAGCGAGACTGATCAAAATTTACTTTCCTATCTTTTCAGGACCCAACGGACCTTACGGCCCTGGATCATGTAAGTTACCTACAATTTATTCCTAACGACAAATATTTCTGAAAAATGACACGTAATCTGTGTCTCGAGGATTTCCTTTTTATTAACCGCCAGAATTTTCTATCAGAAGATCGGATAAGTTCTTTTTTTATTTCCCAACTTACATCTATCGTTGCAGGGAAACCTATTGCGATAGTGTACATTTATCTAAACTCCTATCCTAACTTTTTACTAACTCCTTATTATAAGATCCTCCTCCTCCTCCCTACACCTCCTACTCCTTATTAGTTGATTTACACTAGTTATTTCTTGAAGCTATACGGAAACAAAGAAAACGCAAAGAATCGCAAAAATCCTCATTTATCAGTTTCGTACATTTTCTATGAACCAACGCTCTACAGGCGGGTCGCACCGTACTTTTTTGTATTTTTACGCGTATTGCGTTGCGCCCTAAAATCTTCTTTAGTCATTAAAATGCTAAAACCTTCATTCCAATATCTAACATTTACAATTTATTGTTTCCAGGGCAAGGCCAGCCAGGCACGCCCGGTACCCCCGGTCAGCCTGGCACACCTGGAACCCCAGGCACTGCTGGAACCCCCGGATCACCAGGCACGCCAGGTGGACCAGGTAAATACGATAATCTATACATAATATAAATTGAAGTCGTGTCGGTCTGTGACTTGTTCTTTAAGGCGAATGATTTTAAAAAAAAATACGCGACGGATTTTAATGCGGTTTTCACCATCATTTAGAGAATTTATTCCGAAAGATTGATGTGTATAATACATTAATTTTTAACTAAGATTTCTCGATGTTTTATCAAGTCCGATAAAACCGTGCATAGTAGAACAGCAGTCGCCACTCCAAGCGCCTTAATTATCCAAGTGGTTAATTCGATACTCTGAAAACACTCAATTCGAGTGCAAGACTGTAATTGTAGTTATTTTTCCCTAAAAAAATCGGTAAGCCCGCATGGTAAAACTGGGTGATCACCGCCCTTATAAAAAGAAATGAAAGGAAATACATTTATTTGCACTAATGAAAGTGAAAATAACTAGAACAGGGATGTTTTCTGTTGTGGGGCTTTTAGCGGAACTATTGTTGTTTTGCCCGTATCAAATATCCCCATTAAAAAAAAAGATAAACTCAAATCAAGAATTAGTATCCAACAACAATGTAGGTAAATGATTTTATTCATTTATTTGATACTTCAATCACCTAATGTACAGAGGCGGATTCTAATGTTCTCTCTTGGTAACAGGCGGCCCAGGCGGCCCCGGCGGCCCTCCAGGCACCTACTACCCCGGCAGTGAAGGGACCCAAGGCACCCCAGGATCTCCAGGCACCCCAGGATCTCCAGGCACCCCAGGTACTCCCGGTAGCCCAGGTACCCAAGGTACCCCAGGATTCCCAGGCACGGCTGGTTCTCCAGGCTACTACCCAGGTAAGACGTGACTAACGATTGTTAACGCCTAAATCATTTAAAAGTACACAGGGTAACATTAAATTTGATGGGTAGATATTTAAATGTGGTAACAAAATAAAACAGATTTGCTCAACCCTTACTTCAAATAACTAAACCAAATAAAATGCCACGGAATCTTTTTTGTTTTATTATGTTTAGATATCGATACTCATTACGCCTGTGGAGTTTTACTAGCCCATTTAATTTCACCTTGTTGATTTCAACTATTAACCATCAATCAGTTTAATGGTGGGTTCATTCTAGTTGCTCGATCATTCGAAACACGGGAAAGCCATAAAAGTTTCGTTTGAAGTAGAGAAACGAAACAAATCACGGCATTTTGTAAAGGCATTTTGAAAATGTCACAACTCTTAATGACCACGCCTTCACTAAATTCCGTGATTGGTTTCGTTCGAAGTTTTTATTTTATTTATAGTCTAACTTTGTTATTTGTTCAGTGTCATAAGTAACCTAATTTTATAGTCGTTTTCATTCAAATTACATTCATTTGTTGTTTAAAAAGCGCCTGAAACATTTTCAATGCAATGTCACGCACCGCAGCTTTGTCGCTAACCCATCCATTTGTGATAACTCTTACAGGCAGTGGAGGATATTATCCAGGACAACCTACAGGACCAGGTACGTAATCAACTACTAAACAACTTTCATAACATAAATTATTTCTGAAAATGGTAAAATGATCAAGAATTCAAAACAAATTCACTTATTTGTGGTTGTTCATGATATGAAAATCGAACACACATTTTTTGTTTCTCAAATAAAAAGAGGAATGTATCTTTTTTATGGCACTCCGCCATACATTAACATGGCGTGACGCGGCAAAACCTTTTGGAGAAATATCATAAATCACGCTACGTCCATCAATCAGTTTGCTTTTCATGTGAAATGCTAAGGTTAGAACGCACTTCGAACAAACGCCTGATTGATTACGGGAATATCATATTCTAAAATGTCTACTACTTGCAAAGCCTCTAAAAGGATATTGTATCTTATCTTTTTGAATTTGAATCCAATACATTTCTGTTGATGATTTAAATACTACGAGTACATTTAATATTCTATCAAAAAACAAAAAGAAACGAGATTCAGAAACACATGTAAAATCTGAATCAGCAATATAAATGTAATTTTACGGCGTCGTAATTATACCTACTTAGTGCGTTCAAATCTGAAGGGCGATTCCCATATTTTTAAGAACGTTCGCATTCAAAGTTCAGTCTCAGTCTATCAGAAATACCTCGATTTTACCTACAGCTCTTTCACAGTTCTCTTACTGAATTTGCGTCACTGTCAAATAATGAGTGATCTTTATTTCCGTTACAATAAGGTTGCTGTTGGGTTGTTACCACTGACTAGTCTGCCAGACTCACAGTGATCTTTGTTCATGGTACACTAAGGTTGTAGTGGTCTAAAGTAAACACTTCTTTTATGGGGTACTGTGTAAAATGTTATAATAAAATGCCACTCGATATTCTTCAACTAAATGAGAAGAAATTTAAAACACGCACTAAATGCACACTATGTAGACAAGGTATATCGTAGATTAAAATGCTTGCCTTAATGCTGGTCCTGCTCCACAGGAAATTGGGCTCACTAGTTGATCACAATTTCAATATTTGGAAAAGATGATACCCCTTTTTTTTGTTTTTTTAATGTTTCTGACATTACGAAATTAATGTTTATTTTATTCACTCAAGATTTAATTCTTAATACTTCAATATTAAATACCTCTTCCTGATCGGTAGTATTTTTTTTACTCATCTCTTAAATAAGTTGCAAACTATACTTAGTTTTGTATAATTTAGAAGCATTTTTTAAATTTTGTTACTGTAAGAACCATGGATCCGTTTTTTATGATGAGCATGGCAATTGAGAATATGTCATGCTCACTTAAATGTCTCACTCGTGGTGGCGCGTGTGTTGGATCATTCGGTTCCCTACAAAATGGTTGAGCTAGGTGGTGCTGATCCACGCGTCATGTTCGTGAACGGGCGCCGTTGGTTGAGACTGGTCATCTCTTGACTGCCAGGGCTTATTTTTAATTATATATTTTTACATTGTTCTCACATATAGAATCAATAAGAATAATGTACCCAGGATTTTGTAATAATATCTTGATTTAAAAGAGTCTCCTTGGAGTTTCTTGCCCGTTCTTCTCCATAGAGATCTACGTTTTGGAATGGGCAACTAGCTTCAACTTTCTGACTAACTGACCGACTATTTAATTTTGACAATTCAAAAG
This sequence comes from Apamea epomidion, assembly GCA_947507525.1. Lineage (NCBI taxonomy): Eukaryota > Metazoa > Arthropoda > Insecta > Lepidoptera > Noctuidae > Apamea > Apamea epomidion. The sequence goes on along the minus strand of OX382228.1, from coordinate 10,262,832 downwards.
TGCCTGTAAATGGTTTAATTGAAATAAATTATTTGAGTTTGAGTAGTTGGGTCGCTCTTAGCGATAAGACCGCTCATTGTGTCACCCTTTGTAAAATTTCTATATTTGTGTCTGTAATTTATATGGTGTACTACATAATATTCTGCTGTCAGAGGTAAAATAACTGAGTAACAAATTTTTGATACTGATTGTCACTGAGATGAGATTGCGACTAGTTTTTAAACGTTTTTAATTGCGGGAATTGGCCTTCTGGTAGCTTATGTGTGTTAACAAATGTGTCTTAACATAAAGCAGCTTATTAACCGTTTGTGTCTAACCAACTGTGTGTGGCTTTAGGAGAACCATTAGGTCCTGATGGCTCATATGGTGGTTACTATCCGGGTACTCCAGGAACACCCGGTATTCCCGGCTCTCCAGGCGGACCAGGGGGACCCGGCGGCCCAGGTAAATAGAAATAAGGGTTGTAAAATTACCCTTAACGAAGCCTTAAGTCACTTGTTCTTCTAATTGTTATGATTTTTTTGGCACTGGAAGATACCTGGGAACCTTCTGGTTACGGAGATATTGAATGCACCCATTATGCACAATGTTTTGCGTACGTTACATTCCCGAACTAATAAGCGAATTTTCACATCAAAAATAATGCGTAGATGACGGCTGCGTGGTGGATCTTTTTACACTCTGTATAATTGTCAACAGTCACACTGTCAGTAATATCATTAGATCCTCAATGGTCTGCAGCAGACAGCACTGCTGACTGGTAAGTTTCTAATAACAGGTGAAAAATCAGACAGTAATTTAAATTGAATTGAATTGAATGAATCCTTCATTCACTTAAAAAATCCTTAACGCCACGTACATTGCCCCACAAAACTGCTTACGCAGTTTAACCGTGAGATCGTTGTCTCTCTTACAGTAAACTTAATATCAGGTACATCTATAACCTATACTATATACTTAACACTTACCTACATAGAATCTAATAAATATGTTTTAAGTTTACGTGCGAATTTTACTTTATTAGTTTCTTGTCTTATGTCAGCAGGCAAAGTGTTCAATAAATAGGGAACGCGTTTTATTAAGGTTCTGTCGCCATAGTAAATACTAACTCTGGGTACATCATATTTACCTGCTGTCATCGACCTGGTAGTATACCTCTTAAATAACTGTTTGTTTTATTTTCAGGAGGCCCAGGAGGACCTGGAGGACCCGGTGGTCCTAACGGCCCCGGCGGTCCCACTACTGGCGGTTACTACCCAGGACAACCAGGACAACCTGGAACACCAGGCACCCCAGGATCACCTGGCACCCCAGGAGGCCCAGGAGGACCTGGAGGACCAGGAGGCCCAAGTGGACCCAATGGCCCTGGTGGACCTTCCACTGGCGGTTATTACCCAGGACAACCCGGAACACCAGGCACCCCAGGATCACCTGGCACCCCAGGAGGACCTGGAGGACCAGGAGGACCCGGTGGTCCTAACGGCCCCGGCGGTCCCACTACTGGCGGTTACTACCCAGGACCACCAGGACAACCTGGAACACCAGGCACCCCAGGATCACCTGGTACCCCAGGATCACCAGGAACACCAGGCGGACCCGGAGGTCCAGGCGGCCCAGGTTCGTCTCTTTTTCTAAATGTTTAAATCATCTGTGCGGACGCTATCTAATAATGTTAAATTCGGTGACAGACAAGCACTGCCTCAACCTTTGCTCCTAGGAGCATGATATTTTGCACAATTAATATTTTCTTTTATAACGAAAGTGAACAATATGAGAGGAAAAAGTCATCCCTTAAATTAGTAAATAGGGGATGAAAGTTTGTATGGAAGTTCGTCTTTTTTGCCAATGGGAAATCCCATGGGTCGCACGGCTTCTACCTAATAAAAAATGTACTAATGTTCTAAAATTTCGTTAAAAATAAACCAAGAAAGGCACATAAATTCGCGCCTTTATTTTATGGAGAACAGAATATCAGATACTAGGACCGTCTCATGCTTTGTTCGTAACATGCTTCTTCACTTTTGTCGACGTCAGGTTTCAATACAATGAAGCAAAAACAAATTTTAATCAATTTCTACATTTGTAGGAGGTCCTGGTGGTCCCAATGGCCCCAGCGGTCCTTCTACTGGCGGTTACCCAGGACCACCCGGCACTCCTGGAACACCAGGCTCACCAGGAACACCAGGAGCCCCAGGTAAACCAATATGTACTTGTGTACCTACTTTACTTATAACTAGCTGACCTGACAATCATCCAATATAATAAAGAAATAATGTTTTGAATACGTTAACGTTAAACGCATTTTAGTGATTTGTATCTTAGGTGAATACTAAGCTTAATTTAACTTAGGTGGTCCCGGCGGCCCAGGTGGACCCGGTGGACCTAGCGGCCCCTCCGGTGGCGTAACTTATCCTGTACAACCCGGCAAGCCTGGATATCCAGGCTTTCCCGGATCACCCGGCACTCCAGGAGGACCAGGCGGACCCGGAGGACCAGGAGGACCAGGAGGACCAGGTAACTTATAAAAATGTGCTTGTTACCTTTATGTCACACAATGGGTAGTACGACTATTTAACAGTTTTTTTTTTAAGTCAATATCTCGAAGCATACAAGGTACAATGAAAATAAAGTGGTTAAATATCTCAAATAATACCGAAGTAATAAGTGTTCTAGAGTCTATGTTAACTAGAGACAGCACTACAGCGATTTGAAGTCACAACACAGAAATGCCATGGAAACCTCGCGCTACTTTGGCCCTTTTCCACGACAATGATAAAGTAATAAGTTACAAAGCTACATGCTTTCTAAATCATTCTTTCACTCCCCTACATTTACTCCGATTTTATTTATTTTGCAATGATCTTGAATTTTCTGTAACATCTTAAAAATAAGTATTGAATCATGTAAATTTTTGATAATCAAATACCATAGAGCACCACCGGGGCTAGGTCCGCCGGTGGCCCGTGTTGCTCTAAGTCAAATACCCTATTGATACTACACTATTAATCTAAGACATGGTTCTGGCGTCGTCGTATGGTGCGATTCCTCAAAATACTAAACAACCACACTACAGATTTCTTACACAATGCATGACTATACATTATGAATAATGATAAAAATTATAACGAAGTAAATAAGAGAGATAAATCATTTCATTAGCGGTTGACTGCACTATGAATACGACTGCTCGTTTCTTTAATTTTGCGACTTTTTTCATATTATTTCTGTTGTTTTTTACCAGGCTCCCAGCCAGGACAGCCAATTCAACCGGGACAACCTGGATATCCAGGGCAACCAGGACAACCGGGTGAGCCTGGAAAACCAGGACAACCAGGATACCCAGGCCAGCCAGGTCAACCTGGTAAACCCGGACAACCAGGATACCCAGGACAGCCTAGCCAGCCAGGATACCCTGGACAGGAAGGACAACCCGGTCAACCCGGTGTACCTGGTCAACCAGGTCAGTCAGGATACCCAGGCCAACCAGGACAACCTGGTAAGCCCGGACAGCCAGGATACCCTGGACAGGAAGGACAACCCGGTCAACCAGGTGTACCTGGACAACCAGGTCAGCCAGGATACCCAGGGCAACCAGGACAACCTGGTAAGCCCGGACAGCCAGGATTCCCAGGACAACCAGGTCAGCCAGGATACCCTAGCCAACCAGGACAACCTGGACACCCAGGACAGCCAGGCCAGCCAGGATACCCAGGGCAACCAGGACAACCTGGTAAGCCCGGACAGCCAGGATTCCCAGGACAACCAGGTCAGCCAGGATACCCTAGCCAACCAGGACAACCTGGACACCCAGGACAGTCAGGCCAGCCAGGATACCCAGGCCAACCAGGACAACCTGGTAAGCCCGGACAGCCAGGATTCCCAGGACAACCAGGCCAGCCAGGATACCCTGGACAAGAAGGACAACCCGGTCAACCCGGTGTACCTGGGCAACCAGGTCAGCCAGGATACCCAGGCCAACCAGGACAACCTGGTAAGCCGGCACAGCCAGGATACCCTGGACAGGAAGGACAACCCGGTGGACCTGGACAACCAGGACAACCAGGACAACCTGGTAAGCCCGGACAGCCAGGATTCCCAGGACAACCAGGTCAGCCAGGATACCCAAGCCAACCAGGACAACCCGGACAACCCGGTGTACCTGGACAACCAGGTCAGCCAGGATACCCAGGCCAACCAGGACAACCAGGTCAACCCGGTGTACCTGGTCAACCAGGTCAGCCAGGATACCCAGGCCAACCAGGACAACCTGGTAAGCCCGGACAGCCAGGATACCCTGGACAGGAAGGACAACCCGGTGGACCTGGACAACCAGGTCAGCCAGGATACCCAGGGCAACCAGGACAACCTGGTAAGCCCGGACAGCCAGGATACCCAGGTCAACCAGGACAACCCGGTAAGCCCGGACAGCCAGGATTCCCAGGACAACCTGGTCAGCCAGGATACCCAAGCCAACCAGGACAACCTGGACACCAAGGACAGCCAGGCCAGCCAGGATACCCAGGCCAACCAGGACAACCTGGTAACCCGGGACAGCCAGGATACCCTGGACAGGAAGGACAACCCGGTGAACCTGGACAACCAGGACAACCAGGACAACCTGGTAAGCCCGGACAGCCAGGATTCCCAGGACAACCAGGTCAGCCAGGATACCCAAGCCAACCAGGACAACCCGGTCAACCCGGTGTACCTGGACAACCAGGTCAGCCAGGATACCCAGGCCAACCAGGACAACCTGGTAAGCCCGGACAGCCAGGATACCCTGGACAGGAAGGACAACCCGGTGGACCTGGACAACCAGGACAACCAGGACAACCTGGTAAGCCAGGACAGCCAGGATTCCCAGGACAACCAGGTCAGCCAGGATACCCAAGCCAACCAGGACAACCCGGTCAACCCGGTGTACCTGGACAACCAGGTCAGCCAGGATACCCAGGCCAACCAGGACAACCTGGTAAGCCCGGACAGCCAGGATACCCAGGTCAACCAGGACAACCTGGTAATCCCGGACAGCCAGGATTCCCAGGGCAACCAGGTCAGCCAGGATACCCAAGCCAACCAGGACAACCTGGACACCCAGGACAGCCTGGCCAGCCAGGACACGCAGGCCAACCAGGACAACCTGGTAAGCCCGGACAGCCAGGATTCCCAGGGCAACCAGGTCAGCCAGGATACCCAAGCCAACCAGGACAACCTGGACACCCAGGACAGCCTGGCCAGCCAGGACACCCAGGCCAACCAGGACAACCTGGTAAGCCCGGACAGCCAGGATTCCCAGGACAACCAGGTCAGCCAGGATACCCAAGCCAACCAGGACAACCTGGACATCCAGGACAGCCAGGCCAGCCAGGATACCCAGGCCAACCAGGACAACCTGGTAAGCCCGGGCAGCCAGGATTCCCAGGACAACCAGGCCAGCCAGGATACCCTGGACAAGAAGGACAACCTGGTGGACCTGGAGAACCAGGTCAGCCAGGATACCCAGGGCAACCAGGACAACCTGGTAAGCCCGGACAGCCAGGATACCCAAGCCAACCAGGACAACCTGGACACCCAGGACAGCCAGGCCAGCCAGGATACCCAGGACAACCTGGTAAGCCTGGACAGCCTGGATTCCCAGGACAACCAGGTCAGCCAGGATACCCTGGACAAGAAGGACAACCCGGTCAACCCGGTGTACCTGGACAACCAGGTCAGCCAGGATACCCAGGCCAACCAGGACAACCTGGTAAGCCCGGACAGCCAGGATTCCCAGGACAACCAGGCCAGCCAGGATACCCTGGACAAGAAGGACAACCCGGTCAACCCGGTGTACCTGGACAACCAGGTCAGCCAGGATACCCAGGCCAACCAGGACAACCTGGTAAGCCCGGACAGCCAGGATTCCCAGGACAACCAGGCCAGCCAGGACAACCTGGTAAGCCCGGACAGCCAGGATTCCCAGGACAACCAGGTCAGCCAGGATACCCTGGACAAGAAGGACAACCCGGTCAACCCGGTGTACCTGGACAACCAGGTCAGCCAGGATACCCAGGCCAACCAGGACAACCTGGTAAGCCCGGACAGCCAGGATTCCCAGGACAACCAGGCCAGCCAGGATACCCTGGACAAGAAGGACAACCTGGTCAACCCGGTGTACCTGGACAACCAGGTCAGCCAGGATACCCAGGACAACCAGGACAACCTGGTAAGCCCGGACAGCCAGGTTTCCCAGGACAACCAGGCCAGCCAGGATACCCTGGACAAGAAGGACAACCCGGTCAACCCGGTGTACCTGGACAGCCAGGCCAGCCAGGATACCCAGGACAAGAAGGACAACCCGGTCAACCCGGTGTACCTGGACAACCGGGTCAGCCAGGATACCCAGGCCAACCAGGACAACCTGGTAAGCCCGGACAGTCAGGATTCCCAGGACAACCAGGTCAGCCAGGATACCCAAGCCAACCAGGACATCCTGGACACCCAGGACAGCCAGGCCAGCCAGGATACCCTGGACAAGAAGGACAACCCGGTCAACCGGGTGTACCTGGACAACCAGGTCAGCCAGGATACCCAGGCCAACCAGGACAACCTGGTAAGCCCGGACAGCCAGGATTCCCAGGACAACCAGGCCAGCCAGGATACCCTGGACAAGTAGGACAACCCAGTCAACCCGGTGTTCCTGGACAACCAGGTCAGCCAGGATACCCAGGCCAACCAGGACAACCCGGTAAGCCCGGACAGCCAGGATTCCCAGGACAACCAGGTCAGCCTGGATACCCAAGCCAACCAGGACAACCTGGTAAGCCCGGACAACCAGGACAGCCAGGATACCCAGGCCAGCCAGGATACCCGGGTAAACCGGAATCAGAAAATCAACAAGGTGGACCCGGACAACCAGGACAACCCGGTAAACCCGGGCAACCAGGACTCCCAGGAAAACCAGGTAAAACTTATTTACTGCATTATTCAAAACAAGAATTCAACTGTGACATAGAAAAGAAAGGGTTTTTTTTTAATTCAATGTTTCCAAAAGCACCTTCAACTCAGCATTTTAATTTCATATACATACATTATACTAATGTGTACAGTCAAGAGCAAACGTATTTATACACTCGCCTTTATTCAAAAGCGATTTAGTCCTTTATTTTTTAATGAAATTTTATGTTGTTGCGAACATAGCATTTTCGAACCCATAGGTTTGTGTAATGTGTCGTATTTCATCGTTGCATTCGTTATTTCAAGAAAAAATCGCAATTGAAAGTTGCTAAGTGTTAACATATTGGCGTTCGTGACTGTACCTAACGTTGTAGAGTTTTTTCTGAGACTAGTACGTAACTCTTGGGAATGAATTGACCACCATATACATACGTCCGTTTTTGCAGCTAACTCTATTTTAACTCTGAGTCATTTTGTTTAGGTGAGCCAGGACAGCCCGGACAACCTGGATACCCAGGACAACCTGGCAAACCTGGACAGCCAGGCCAGCCAGGATACCCTGGACAAGAAGGACAACCCGGTCAACCCGGTGTACCTGGACAACCAGGTCAGCCAGGGTACCCCGGACAGCCAGGATACCCAGGACAGGAAGGACAACCCGGTCAACCCGATGTACCTGGACAACCAGGTCAGCCAGGATACCCAGGCCAACCAGGACAACCTGGTAAGCCCGGACAACCAGGACAGCCAGGGTACCCAGGACAGGTAGGACAACCCGGTCAACCTGGTGTACCTGGACAACCAGGTCAACCAGGATACCCAGGGCAACCAGGACAACCTGGTAAGCCCGGACAGCCAGGATTCCCGGGACAACCAGGACAGTCGGGATACCCAGGCCAACCAGGACAACCCGGTCAACCCGGTGTACCTGGACAACCAGGTCAGCCAGGATACCCAGGCCAACCAGGACAACCTGGTAAGCCCGGACAGCCAGGATACCCTGGACAGGAAGGACAACCAGGCCAGCCAGGATACCCAGGCGAACCAGGACAACCTGGTAAGCCCGGACAGCCAGGCCAAGAAGGGCCTGGACAAGAAGGACAACCCGGTCAACCCGGTGTACCTGGACAACCCGGACAGCCAGGATACCCTGGACAACCAGGACAACCAGGACAGCCAGGACAACCTGGTCACCCAGGCCAACCTGGATATCCAGGACAACCAGGACAACCCGGACAGCCAGGATACCCAGGACAACCAGGACAGCCAGGACAACCTGGTCACCCAGGCCAACCTGGATATCCAGGACAACCAGGACATCCCGGACAGCCAGGATACCCAGGACAACCAGGACAGCCAGGACAACCTGGTCATCCCAGCCAACCTGGATATCCTGGACAACCAGGACAACCCGGACAGCCAGGATACCCAGGACAACCAGGACAGCCAGGACAACCTGGTCACCCCGGCCAACCTGGATATCCAGGACAACCAGGACAACCCGGCCAGCCAGGATACCCAGGACAATACCCAGGTATGTTTCATTAGATTACAAGAATAATAATTAAGAGTTTTTGTCTATTCCTCATAAATATTTTAACATTGTAAACAAAACACAGCAGTTTATTCTAACTGCAGCATTCAACCCATTGATATGTCTTCTGATTTTTACAGATTCCGAAGGATCACCATCGGGTACTGGAGTCCAGCCGCCTGCAACTGTACCATCAGGTCAAATGCCACCATTCCCCATCTACGTCATTCCGTACCCACTGCCTATCGTTCCTAGTCCAGCGTCATGCCCGTGCTATCTGCTAAAACCTGGACAGAACGATACAACGCAAGGCCAGCCAGGACAAGCGCCACAAGCAACCGCCCCGCCACAGTACCAACATCAAAACCAGCCGCAGTACGCACCTTACGGTATAATTGGATTCGTTCCCGTAGTATTCGTACCATACTGCCCAGGAAACGGTTCCGGCATGAACAGCGCTCAACAAAACTTCCCGAATGCAGTACCTGTGCAATACAACTGCGCACAATGCCAGGCCAACAGAGACATTTATCAGTACCTCGGCAGACTGAATAGAGGACGTAGCGCTGATAAAGATTACTTAAAAGATCTCAAAGAAATTAAATCTCTTAATGAACTAGACGACCTCCTCAGAAATCAAATCAAACCTTTAAAGAAGAGCATACGCACTATTGCTGCTCATCCGCGAATACTCGATGGAACGAACGAAAAGAAAGAAGAAAAGAAAGATGTAAATAAGAATGAAAAGAAGAATGAAACTAAAAATGAAAAGAAGAATGAAACTAAAAATGAAAATAAGAATGAAAATAAAACCAGTCCTAAAGTGAAGAAAAACTAGGTAACTATGTTGGTTGGTATTGGTTGTACGCAGAGAATTTTTGTTATGTTTTTTGGGCACATACGACCTAGATAATTTTGAGACTGTCCGATGGTTTAAATTCTTGGACGATCTCAAAATTTGGAATATGACGTAAAGCACAATATTTATTACCCACAAATGTATACGTCATATAATTATAAGATTAAAGTAAATTCTATGATATTTAAGTATATCTACTAGTATTTTATTATTTCATGATACGCTTCTGCATGTAATATTTTCAATTCAATGCTGCCATTTATGTTGTTAATTAAACTTCATCATTAGCGCCATCATTTATGCGAACTGTGAAGAAATAATAAATTATATTATCAAATAATAATCTTGTTGTTTTAATCAATCGCACTATATTCCCCATCGTACATACAGCTGAATTACATCCAAGTGCGTTAAACAAACACATTCTGCAGTAGCCCAGATGAGGTCTATAGTTCAGCACACATTTAATGTTTATAGATGTGTAGTTACAACTATACCTAAAAACTTTACATACTAACAACAACAGCACACATACAAAACACTTAAAGCAAGTCGATTTTCATCATCAAAATTCTCCTGCCCTTATCCCAAATAATCCCAATATATTTAAGTTCGGCGCAACTTGACTTTTTCTTCCATACTTCTCTATGAGTCGTCGTCTCAGTAGTCACCCCCTTTCCAACCATATCATCATTCACACGGTCCATCTATCGTTTCTTTGGTCTTCCCGTACTCTTATAGCCATAGACATTCATACCGAATACCAAAACTGTCACGGCTTTTTCCTCATTCCTCCGCATCACATCCCCATACCGCCCATACCATGACAACCGATTTACACACAACTTTTCAGTTACCGGTGCCGCTTTTAGACTTTTATATTTTCAGTGTCGTGGAAAATTATTAATTCCCAGCACATGCCCTTGGTCTGTAATATTAAACACCAAACTTAAATTGTATAAAACAAAATAATGATCATTCGAAGTAGAAGCGGAAGCATAATGAATGCTATGGACATCTATACTCAGGCGCGAAAATCATTCAAGCTGTCGAGAGTCTGAATGATTTACTTGTCTTACTAACATAAAATGGTACTTGAGCCACGGAGACCTCGATGGGCCAGACCCCATGTCTGCCTACGTTCTTAATGTTATTGTATATGCCCAGAACTGCCGACAGAAGTAAAAACTTAACTATGAAACGAAAGTGGGTTTTTAACGCACCTATAATAATTTTTAATTCAAAAAGCCCGTTATAAATTATAGAATTTAGGGTGCCAGAAGCGAGCCCCACTCGTACTCATGGTTCAAAAGGCTTAGGTTAAGGCCAGATTGTAAAACCTAAGCTGCTGTAAGAAATTACTTTTTTCGAATTATGACGAAAACGTCATAATTCGATAAAGTAATTTCTCTTTCTGATGGTCAAAAGGAAATAGAATGTGAGAGGTGGGGTGCTAAAATTTTCATACTTTACATTCTTGAGCTTTTCTCCATAAGTCGACAAAACAAGTTATTCCTAGTCCTTTTGGAATGATCTAAAGAAAATCGAACCTATCCGAGAGTGTGCAAAATTTTCGAGCTCGCTTCGCTCACTTCTCATAGTTACTAGGGCTTACCTGCATAACGCCGATGCCACACCGGCGTTGCCAATGCGTTGCGTCGGCGCTGCAACGCCTGAGCGGTGACGTCATCGCAGCGTTCGTGTAGCACTCACTGCGCTGTGACGACGCAACGCATTGGCCACGCCCGTGTGGCATCGCTCTAAGTCGACAATGTAACTTCTATTTCTGCTTGAAAATATAAAAGAAAACCTAACCAAACCGTGACGGGTTGTAAAAATTTTCGACCTCGCTTCGCTCGCTCTTCCTACATAATCCGCCGTTCTAATACATACGACCAATTAGGCAGCATTATTAAATACCACCGCCCTTATAAAAGCTGCGAGCCTACTGCCACCAACCGGGCACAAATCCAGGCTCATGGTTGGTTTTTAGACATGTCTGATGGAAAAACCTAATAACACTTTACCCGACCTAGGAATCGAACCCAGGACCTCATTCTCACCAGTAACGCTTGTGACCAGTAGACCAATGAGGAGATGTACCTGCCTTAAAATATTTCTCGACACCCATGGTGACCCACCCCCAAAATCTTGGGTTGCGACCGCGCCTGCCTGTACTATTCCTAATTGCAATAAAATACACGATTTTTTGTTTTATAACATTGCATGACTCTACAGTCAACGTATAATGAATAAATGAAGATTAAGCAAACAGTGAGCAATAAGTAATTCGACCATTTTGCGAACATTGGATTAGGAAAAGTGAGTCCAAACTCACAATACTTTCATTTTATATTCTTCAGAAAGCTTACAGTCTAATTTATTTTTAAATATAAAAATACACACGAGAATAAAATATAAAGTAGAATCTTCATGCCGGGGTAGCGGGATCGTCCGAAAGGGTTACCGCTGCCCTGGTACATAAAGGGCTAAGGAAGGAACACGGGTGGGTTTTAGTCAGTAAGAGTCTGACACTCCCTTCTGCTCCACCCAGAGCGGGAGCGGTCATTTGATGATTTCCCATCCTCAAAAAAAAAAAAAAAAAAAGTAGAATCTTCAACAAAAAATTATTCTTTAAGACTTACTTACAATCTAGAATAAACCAAAATGCAATTACATGTGCTTTAATTACTCCTGTAACTCCTATTATTATACTCTTATTATTATTATAATTCATCTTGGACTGGTTCAGCATAAATCAACATTAAAGTGAGAGGGAAGATTATTTAAACCAGCTACGCTACGTGAGAAGTAAGCATTCCGTCGGTTGTGGGTTGACTCTGCCTGAAACAGACCTACGTGATGGGTTCGGAACTTTGAGGGGAGTTGGGAACAATCGAACGAGCTATTGGCAATTACCCCGCTGTCAAATATGACAGCGGGGTAATTGCGTACCACACTAACAGTAGCTATAATGGCTTTCAGTTTGACAGTTCAACAACATTCATTTCGTTATTTTAACGTTGTTGAGCAGACAAATTTTTCGAACATATATGAAGCAATGGATTAGCAATCAGGAAAGTAATATTATTAACAAAGCGTCTGTTTTCCAGCGGTAGGAAATTGCATCTTCTGCAACGATGAGTGTAATGCGTTGGGCATTGCCTTGTCTTATAATCTAGATATCTTAAAAACGTTTTCTGTATAGTTTCTATTCTGGACTTATACACATAATTTTGTGGGTCCCATACTTGAGATGCGTATTCTAGGATTTCTAGGTGGCTGCGTACGTATGAACAGTGTAGACCTTTGAGGGGTTTTAGAGATCTAAAGCCCGTGGAAACCTAGGGACGTGGACGCTTCCTTAACGATTTCATCAATATGCATTTCAAATACGAGTTATATGTATAACGCCCAAGTCCCTAATACTGTTTACCTTAGTCATTATTTGGTTGTTCTTAGCGTACCCTGAACCAATTGTCTTCTTTTACCGTGTATAAGTTATATGAAAGCATTTCGATACATTTAGTTGAAGTTTGATTAGTGTACAATAATGTACAGATTTTTTTTTTAATTTTTTTTTTATTTAAAAAACGGTGCCCCGCACTAGGAATTACTAGGAATTATTATGGTCCCCTTGAGAGTAGTTTTGTGTAAGTTGAACTACGTACTTTTTAAATGTTTGGATGTCATCGGCGTATAATAGAATGTACGAGTTAAAAAAAAAATCTTAATATATAAATAGAGTATTAGTAGCTTCAACGTTTGCTGCTAAACATGTACCCGGTTACCCGGTTCATTGAACAGATTTGGGAATATAATCACTTTAGAATACATTGCCGAATAAAAGCATTTGTATACAAAATCCCCTTATCGCACGTTTCGCATATATGCATGTGAGTAGTGAATTACGTATCATGCATTGTGTACCACAACAGCCGTGACTCCGATGCGTCGTCACGGGTCACTGCGAGGCTCTAGACATTATCCTACAGCTCACAGGGCTTCCATACAACTCAGAATGCATAATCCAACAAGTAAATGAACGAATATAGCATTATTATGAATATACTTTCAAATACATTTTTTTTAATGCTTTTAATAACTCGTTTGCGATAACTTTCTACCAAAGTTAGTTTCAGAATCTACTAATTTTTATACAGATTTATAGTCTCTTTTCAACATCGGTCGTTTTAAGTATAGTCTCAAATAATTTATTACGCTCATTAGCAGGGCAGCCCCTCTGACTTCAAGTGAACGTAGCGTACGTATTTTTGTGACTGAACTACTTCATAAGCATAAGCATAATCAGCCTGTAATGTTCCCACTGCTGGGACACCGGCCTGCTCTCTGCGAGAGGGAGGGCTATAAATACTATAATCATTAATGTCACATGTCTTCGATTTTTTTTTCTAGGACTTGTTGGTTTCCTTACGATGTTTTCCTTCGCCGTTTTGAGAGCAGTGGTCATAAATAATTTACAAAAAGTAAAGCGCCTGTCTGGGTTCAAACCCACAACCTACAAGTTGTATCTCGGGGTCGTTACCACTGGGCAACCATTGCTCTTGTAAGTCGGAGCCGTTAGCACTGGACCACCTTGACTGCTCTTACTATTCACAAGACAAAGACAAATGTGTAGGAGTCGGGAATACCACAGGGTTGCATCGCGGGACATGTGTCGCTTAGTGAATACCAAGCTTTACATTGCTAGACCATGCCGAGTGCCGCCGACCTTGTTCTCGAAATCTAAATCACCTGAATGCAGAACAGACAGCGTCTTTTTCATTATATGGTTGCATCGAGCCTCCTTAGTAAATAAATGGGTGTCATCAACTTCAAGAAAATGCTAATGAGATGATGGTTGATATCAATGTCTTGATGGTGACTATTTGTATAATATGATACAAACTTAGGTATATTACTTAAATGGATTTCACCTGCATAAACTGTGTATCTACTTATAGCCTAAGCACCGGAAACCTTTCAGTATTTCTACAAAGTTTTCCCTACAGTCATCAATACTGTATAGCAGGGAATATAAAATAAATGTCAATATTTAAAATGCAATTTCCAAAACGCTGACACTGACATAAACTGGGAATATCGCCAAGAATTAAATGTTAATAGCCACACCAGACAGCTGAGACGTTAAAACTCAAACTCAAAGCATTTATGGCGATTAAACCGCACAATTAAACAGGCACTTTTTGATAGTCATGAAGTCGGTCAGTCAGAAAATATGAACCTAGTTGCCCATTCCAAAGCGTAGTGGGTACCTATGGAGAAGAACGGGCAAGAAACTCCATGGACACTCTTCTAAATTATATTTTTACAAAAATATTAGTTAAGTACATCATTAATTTAAAATAAATAAATTACTGAACAGTAAGATTTATCAATGCGGCAACGTTCTCACTACATACCATGACAAAATCACATGATTTTCATACATTAAAAAAATTGCTGTCGTAAATACAACAATCTTACATTTTTTAAGACATGGCCATTACAATATTATGTGAGTCATGTCCTTGTCCGAGACCACCATACTAAATCATCGGACATACTGTTTTCAACTTTATACTCACATAGCAACCGTAATTGTCACACAAATTGTACAAAAACGACAATTTTGAGGAATTCATGACAAGATTATAATGGCTTCTGTAGGTAGCTGAATATTAATAATCCTAAGTTCCTCAAATACATATGTATATTTTGCGGAAGTTCTATCAAAATAATGGTGGCTAATTGACTTGTAACCAACATTAAAATGAAGAACGCGACTCACAAATCGTCATCAATACGTCTAGGGATAGCTGCTAAAAATGGCGACTGTTGATAAAAAGCTTATTAACTTGTGTTACCAACCAACCACCAACCAACCAACCAACTCCTTTCCTCTCTTAAGAGAGGAAAATAAACTAATATAATATTTCTTCTTTAAATCTCAATGCTCTCGCGCTGTTTTAGGTAAGTGCAGGGAGAGATGCTGCTACCCGTGTTAGAAAACATTACTGTTTCGCTATTTTTCGCTTTAAGGTTCAGTACCCTGCACTTCCAGACACTAGACAGTTTTTATACCTACTAAGTAAAGCATGGTCTACTAATATCAGCTTTTCCACTTCAAAAGTCTTTACGTTCCTACATGAACAATTTGTTATATTGTTACTGCATGCGATCAAACTTTGTAAGTCTACACTACACTAACGTTTGTTTGGCCTACAGACAGTTTTTGTTTTTATCCAAACAAATACACTAGATTCAAGAATCAAGAAACAAAAGATGGTACTTCAGTGTGTCAGGCAATCTTCACAAGACACAGTCCATTCAAAGTGATTTTGCATCACTGTCAAAATCACAGTTATCTTTTAATACTCCTTGGAATAAGGTTGCTGTTGGATTACTGCTACTGACAAGTCTGTCAAAAGCACAATGATCTTTATTTTCGTTATAATAAGTTTGCTGTTGGGTTGCTGCTCTCAAAAGTAAAATAACTTGGACTGTATATAATAAAAGCCTCGTGCCCGATGGGATTTCACGTCGGTAAAAATTACGAACTTTTATACAAACTTTCATCCCCTTTTTAACTCCTTTAGGGAATACATTTTTTTAAATCCCTCCTTAGTGCTCACTCTAATTGTATGAGGAACTCTTTTGCAAAATTACGTGCTCCTAGATCCAGTGGTATAGGCTATGCGTTGCTGTCAGAGAATTTAAGGATTTTTATTAAGTAGATGTATACTTTTCTACAGGAGGTATGTATGAAATATAGAATTCACATACTGTCTGTTTTTGTACAGCCTGGAAATTAACCTTATAATACCGGCCTCATCTAGTTTTAAAAATATGATTGACGTGTAGCGAAGTGTAAGTACATACAAGCCAAGTTCATCATTATCATTTCAGCCGAAAGACGTCCACTGCTAGACAAGGGCCTCCTCCCTCTCCTTAGGCTTCGATCGGTTCTGTGCTCCTCGCACCCAGCGGATTCCTATTATCGTGATACAAACCTACTTACAGAAATAAAATCATTTAACATTTATTTATGAATAGCTTCTGACCGCGGCTTCGCCCGCGTGTATGTTGGAAATTATCCCACGGGAACGAGCTACCGAGTCAAAAAGTAGCCTATATGTTACTCCATAACATCAGCTATAGTACCAGTGAAAGTCCCGTCAAAATCGGTGCAGCCGTTTCAGGGATTAGCCGGAACAAACAGACAGACAGACAAAAAAATAAAGTAGTTGTTATTAGTAGCATATATAGCATAGTTGTTATTAGTAAAAAGTTGTTATTTTCATATTACAAACAGTCACTTCATTTCATTTATGCATAATATAGATAGATGTATTATATAGTTTCCTATAAGAGTTCCGGTTTGTACGAAACATAGAATTCACACAGTGTGTTTTTGTACAATCAGAAAATTAACCTTCTAATACCGATTACCACTCAGCATGATGACATATTGACTCACGTAACTAACTTGATAGAGCTTGATAAATATCTAATTATACCTAATTGTTCCCAGAGCATGCTTTTGCTTATAACTTAGAACTATGACAGTAATGTTGTTAGGTACCATTACTTACTGACGAAGAACTACAGATGACTAATGTACCATTTCGACATAGAATTGTGTCGTGGACTTTATGTCGCACAAGAACGGTTTTCCCTACTAACAACACTACTTTATTTAAGTACATACATCATTGGGCAATCCTAATAGGGAAGCGATAGTTACGGTTACGCCCGTACCCGTTCTTTTAGCATTGAAAAATAAAACAAGCTTGCTTGTTCTGACAGAGGTAAAGATCATTAGATGCTTTACTGACGATTGTACAGTATGAGGAATTCATACTCTACGTCAAAGTCAATGTCAAAACATATATTTCAAATAGGCACGTAAAAGGCACTTTTGAAAGTAAAAATTTACAATAAATTTAATTGATTCTAGTCGCCCTTTCCAAAACGTAGTTTCGTATTAAGAAAAATGGGTAAGAAACTCTACCGTTACTCTTTTAAAATGTTTTAGAATATTTTTTATTACATAATTTTATTATATGTGAAGACGATGCGTCTATTGGCCGGATTATAGCCATTTCACATACTATCAGAGAATGAAAGTTGTGATTAGATTAAACTGACAATTTAAGTTGGTAATCAATTAGCTTATTAATTAATTTTCCTGACTTTACCTACTTACGCAAATGATGATGAATAGTTAGAAGAAGTTGTGTGACCAACGAAGGGATGAGCGCAACCTTGGTGAGGCGACCTCCAACCAGCCAGTCAAGCGTGAGAGTACCTACATCACCTCCCATAGACATTTCACCAATTATTTGTGTTAATTAAACTTATTTTATGTTTACTTTGTCATGGCATAACGTGTCTTGAACGTTCCTCTTGTATGATACTAGTAGGTACTTAACTTTACTTAGTCCTTTACCATTTCCTAGACGTGACAGCGAAAACTGAGTAATTTGACCTTGAATGGCATGTGATCGAAAATGACCGGTGTTCTTCACGACGAAGATGTTTTTTTTTTTTGTTATTCTTTATAAATCATTTTGAATACATAATTATTTTTGTAAAATAGCGTACTTAACCACTGTCATTTCAATTTTTTTTTATTCGTGGGAAAAATACCAGTAATTTTTCAAAAAAAATATTTCGAACTTGAATCATGTCATCTAATGCAAGCCTGCGGGGTAATTGTAAATATATTAAAAGATTATAAATAAAATTTTGAAAGCTCAACAACATTCATTGCGTTATTTACGTAGTAGAGCAGACACATTTTTCGAACATAAGAAGCAATGGATTAGCAATATCTTTCAAAATGATTCTGATTGATAGTGTGGTACGCAGTTAGGGTGCTGCTCGTATAGTCGACATTAAAATTTCGGATTGGGTCAGGATTGAATGGAACCGAGAACCCCGCGCTTGACAGCAACTGAGCCTGCGAACGCCAGATCAATGAGACTAATTGTTAGAATCAGGATTCCCATTCCTTAGGATTATTTATAATTTACTTATTGCTGATAGGAAACATGTACCTACATAACATCAAACTAATACCCAACATTTCATTAAATAAATTAAACACAGTATCTACTTATTAAAAATTCCCGACTATAATTTTATGAGATGCATGAACTTGGCAACGTAAATATTAATAAATACCGCCATTGTCCATTACGTGGTACCGAAGTACCGATGCGAATAGTCAGCTTCAGGGTTAGTCGCAGAGCTTCCGTATATTGTCGTGCATGCAGTTTGGGACCACACCACTACCTCCTGGGAGCGTAGAGGTGTCATTATATGTATAGCGATTATGATTGTATTACGTTTACGTGCGTATGCGTCATAGAGTCTTCTTGACAGAAGGACGAGCTGCCTACAAACGGACTCATTACCTCCCCAGTGACCATTGTCAATTACAAGACAAAAACTCCCACGGTTTATAAAGGTTGGAACGTACGCACACGTACACAGAGCGCATCTCCACCTGTAACGTAATACCTGTGGCTGTGGTTTACTCTAAGCTGTTCGTGAAATTCAAAATACGTAAAGTTTGTTCCTGTAAAAAATTCCTAACGTAAGTAGTTATTTTAATATTTTTTTAGGATTTTGGCGTGCGTAAATATTTACCTAATATCTAAATCAATGTCGTAAAAAAACTTTAATAAATAACAATTAATTCGTACCAGATGTCCAGCCTAATTAAAATATTAAAAAATTACTTTAAAGAGGCTAGATTCAAAAGAATATGAAAACTGTGAAAAAATTAAACAATACTTTGATAATAAAACTACTTTAAAATCAGTCCTATCATAATGAACCTACTACGTTTTAATTTAGCAGGATTTGACAGCAGGTGTGAAATACTTCCCACGCTTTACGAAAATTGTTATTGTTAAATCTGGATTCGAACCCAAAACGGTCTCGGAACATCTCTGCTGCTAGCCAATTTCGAAACCGCTACATGATCAAAAGGATCTGTCAGTCAAATTACTTGTTGTATGTAGCTTACTATCTAATCCCCAAATTACAATTTCATATTCAATTTAGTGAAAGTTTGCAGTTCAAAGAGAGTTCAAACGTAAGTTTTTTTTTGCAGCGGCCAGTTCACTTTTACTTAAAATCCATTGTGCAATTCTACCTATTACATTTCTTACAAGACTATAAAATGTTACTTAGTGCTAGAAGAAATTATCATCCTTTTAATGTCGCTACTGCAGACCATGAGGCCCTGGGTTCAATTCCCATGTCGCGCAAAGTGTCATTAGGTTTTCCAATAGGAATTTCTCAGCCGCACCCGGAGTCTCGATTTGTGTCCGTTTGATGGCAACAGGCTCGCCCCTATTACATGGGACTTAAACATTGATGGCAAAATGTGGGTAGTATAGGTATACCTCTGCCTAACCCTTCGGGTAGGGCAGCACAGGTGTGATGTTATATTATGTTGTTACTTTATAGTATCTACCTAAGCAAAACATTATTCTGCAAGCTCAGTCAAGCAATTTGCATGACGACGTCGTAGATACGCACGGCAGTCGGCAGGCCCCTACCTACATGAATATTTATGATTTAAATGCTTTTGTTAGGCTTACATGGGTTAGTGTCACTCTTTGTTCTTGCTCGGATTTAGCTTGTTGGCTTACCTGCAATGTGTCTTTAAAATATAATTTTGGTTCTGAAATCAATATTCCTTTATACCTACGTTGCCTGAAACACGTTGCTAGATAAAGGTGGCCAAGTGCATTGTGCAAGTCGAACGGGTTCCGTACCACTATGCAATATTTAGCACTACATTTTTTTTTACTCTTTTTGTTGTGAACCCCCTTTAATTTTTATTATTTGTTGTTGCGGCAATAGAAATTTACACTCTGAAAATTTCAACTGTCTACCTATTACGGTTCATGAGATTACAGGCCGCTGACAGACAGACGGACGGACAGCGAAGGCTTATGCAATAGGGTTTGCATTGGCATGCATTGGAACCCTTTGGGTACGAAACCCTAACTAGCATTAAAGTAGGTAAGAACTAAATTCTAAAGTAGTACCTACCTAAGGCTAGTTCTGGACTATACCAAGTAACCTAGGACCCCTATTGTTTAACTCTTAGTAAAATCGTAAAAGCCCGTGATTTATTTAGGAATTTATTAAAACTTTATGCACAAGTAAAAAATAATACAAAAATAAAGTAAAACAAAATAATAAAGTTCCGCGTGACGTCACTTGCTTTTTTTTTTTTATCTTTATCATTTTTTTTTTTTGATTGACAAAAGAAAAAATACGTGTCCATTATTTTTCGATAATCTAACTGACGGACTAAATATAATAATTATTTTTTTACCCAGGCAACTACCCTAATAAATAAAATAAATAAATAATAATAAGCAAATAAATGCTGTTCTTATGAGTGAATGTTTGTGTATATTTAAATGCCATCATCTGCGTAGCCTTTTCCCAACTACATAATATGTTGGGGCCGGCTTCCAGTCTAACCAGATGCAGCTGAATACCCATGAAGCGACTGCTTATGGGTAAGATATTTAAATGTATTAGATTAAATGTATACAAACGTTCATTACGTTTGTGTATATTTAATCTAATCTGAGTACGTAGCGAATTTACTTGAGCCTCTCTTTCTTTGGTTTAGGAAGATAATGAATAGGTAATGTCAAATTCTATTAATATCAACCTGTTACCATTGGGACTGCCTAATGGTAACAAATTGATATTGACAGCGCCTTGATGTCGTTGCAGTAAGGGGGATTTTAGATTTTTGACTGTACCCGAGTCTATATAAATAAAACAAAGTCGGGTTAGTTACACCATTTATAACTCAAGAACGCCTGGACCTATTTTTATGATCTTTGATTTGTTGAATTTGTCTCTGCCCCGAATAGCAGAATAACTAGGTACATAACTAAAGCAAAGAAGATTCTAGGGCGGGCATTGCCCACCCTAGCTACGCCCATGTAGGTAGTAGTAGGTACCCATTTTAATCACGACAAGTAGGTACTTACCTTAACCCTGCCGAGAATATTAAATGTGATGGTTGAAATTAAGAGAACATTACAAACATACCTACTCACGTAACAGAACCGAGTCTATTCGAACTTGAACCTCGACAATGAATAATTGAGTAGGTTATCTAACTACTGTTGGACCTACCCATAAACGTTGCGTGAGAATAACATAGTCTTAACAACGTGAGCATTATTGTTTCGAGGGTCAAAGGTGTTGGCATAGTAATAACTTCGCATAGAGCTAATTAAAATGCAGCGGAACTTGGAAGACCGGAACTATGTAATAAATATATGAGTGATAAGGCACAATACCTACTTAACATAAGTAGGTACCTAATTATTTAAGATGTTGTGACGTTTCGTATTAATTTAATAATAGGGTCGTTACATGGTTATTTTACATATTATATTAAACTTAATAAAATAATTGAAATGTCGTGGGGGCCTGGAAGTGTTTGCTGCTCAAGCACGAGGTTGTGGGTTCGAATACTGACAAGTTGACCACCATTATACTCTATATGCTGACCACTAGCAATGTGACATTAATTGAGCAAGCGTGTTACTCAATAGTACTCAATGCTCTTTCATTCATTACACAAGAAACGTTGACGGTTAGATAATTTAATATCGCTATCATAATTTTTACTGCCTTTACAGTCCTTAGGTATGTTAAAAATAACAAACTAAGTAGGTATAGCGCACATGCATTTTATTTCAAGAGGCAGCGGTGCATGGCCGCTGCTAACCAAGCGTGGGTCATTATAATGACAAATCACCAAACGGCCGTTCATTGATAGGTGTACCTACCTGTACACATATTATTCGGTGGCTCATTCGTTAGCCATGCTCAGCACGTGCTTAATACTTTGATATTCAATTAGGAATAACATAAGGAACTAGGAAGGTGGATTTTATTTCATACACGAGAACTCGAGAAGTTATGCTTTCTGATGGATGAGCGAGTTTACTTTTAGTTTACCTAGTCAATCGATAGCTCTACACTGATACAGCATTACATATTATTAATTACATATTTCTAAGGTAGAATTTAGGTATTGAAATACTTCAAATACTATAAGTATAGCTAGGATATTCCTCCGACCACCCTATCCATTCGGTCCCTCCATTTTGACGTCAAAATGGAGGGACCAAGGATTTGGTTAAATAACTCCGTATACATTGAGATAGCTAAAATTATTGCAAAGGTGGCAAATAGTAGATTTATAGTATTAAACTTTTATGTAGGCTGATTAATTGCGATCGAAGACTTGGTCCCTCCATCTTTACGCTAACCATATTTAGCCTGTAGGTAAATGTGAAGATTTAGACAAACTCAAGCTTTCGTAAACATAAATTGTTAATAATATGAATACTTTTGCCCGCCAGATGTCTTCGCGGATCATTCTCCTTATGGCTGCTGTAGTGTTATTTGAACACACGTGTGCAGCGCCGGCTAGCGAAGCTTCAGGATCACTTAAATCTGTTGCAGACTCTCAGGGTCTGAACGATGACAAAGATGACTTGAAAACTGCTGCGAGCAGTGGATGTAAGTGGGAATTAAAAACAAATTAATATGCCTAGTTACATAAATGAACAAGATCTAAGGCTTGTTGGGAAGTCCTTGTCCTAACGCAGTGATGTTTGTTAATAATGATTAGTAATTTCCTCATACAGGTACCGCCTTTGCTGAAATCAATGGAAATATAGATTTGATTTTTTTTTTCAGACGCAGGTGATCGTTATTCCGACTGGGGTCGCTACCCAAGTGCTCAAGGAGTAACAGGCTACGGTTCTGTAGACAGCAGATACAACTACGGAGGATTCGGGGGTTACGATAGCCCTTACGGCTACAATGGTTATGACAGCGACCCGAGATACGGCGCAGGCTACTCTGGTTACGCCGGCAACTCGGGTTACGGCGGCAATTCTGGTTACGGCAGTTACGCCGCGAGCCCTGGTTACAGCGGCTATAGCAAAGGCGGTTACAGCGGAGGCTATGGAGGCTACGGTGGTTACTCTGGCAATGGTGGCATCAACTCCTACTATGGCTACAACAATCCGTCGTACCAGGGAGCAAACCACTTAGGATACGGATATTACAGGAGACCCGGATACGGCAATATTTACAATAGTGGTATTACTCCAAGCTTAGTTACCGGGTATAGGGGTTACTCGAAGAAGTGAGTTATATGTTAGTAAGATTCAACTATTTATTTTCAATGTAAGTTACCAAAGTACATCCAAAGTTTATATTTTAAGTCTTTCATCGCAGTCTCGTTACCAACTGTACCTATAGCCCACATCCATAATAAATTATGTACTTTAAATTATAATAATCGTTTTCTTATCAGACCTTGACGACCATTAATTTTAGTAATTTTGTACATTAGCTTTAGATTGATTAACATTTTTAAGACTACTGTTGGATGAATGTAAAAATAAAACAAGAAGTGCACAATTTTAAAACTTTATTACTAACAATGTGACATACACGTTATCTTAAAATCATACATGTTATTTCATGTTAAAGACGTAACATACCGTAAAATAAAGAGAATTATTCTAAGCCATTGAACCTGAATTCAAAGTCAGTTTTGTAAACGCGGTGGACAAAAAATGTATGGGCTAGTCAGACCCTGAAACACTTGTTTGCTTTTTCATCGATTTCAATGCTCTTTCACGAAGTTTTTTTTCCAAATCTTCGTTGTTCACCTTTCCCTCCTCTTCCTCCTCCTCGGCTTCTTCGCTGTCGGAAGAATCATCCTTCTTCTTTGAAGCTTTCTTATGCTTTTTGTGTTTTTTGTGCTTCTTAGAATGCTTCTTGTGTTTCTTAGCCTTTTTAGACTTCTTAGGTTCATCACTGTCAGATTCTGAATCAGAGTCAGAGACCTTCTTCCTCGCCTTCTTCTTTGATACTTGATCACTGTCTGAAGAAGATTCTTCTTTCTCACGTTTCTTACCTTTCTTTTCAGTATCGTCTCGTGATTTGGATTTAACTTCCTCTGAATGCTTTGCTTTTACAGCTTTCTCTTCGGTCTTTCTACTTTTACCGCCACCATCTGGCGAAGTGGCACGTTCTTTCGAAGGGTCTACCTTCTTTGATCGTCTAGTTTCTTTTTCAGAACTTGTGTCTCGTTTAACAACTTTCTTCTTGCTAGACTTTTCGTCACTCTCAGAACTGTCATCACGTGAATCATCAGTGTTCTCTATTTTCTTTGACTTACTTTGCTTTCCTTCACCCTTTTCTGACCTCGAGTGTTCAACAGTAGTATCTTTGTTGCGCTTTTTGGACTTTTTGTCTACATCAGATTCTTCTGGAATGTTCTTTTGCTTAGATTTCGAGCTCTTGTGTTTAACTTCTTCTTCTGAGCTTGATTCCGAACTAGATGAACGCGCTCGTTTTTTACGCGATTTCTTTGCCAATTTCTTTTTAGCACTCTTTTTGCTTTTCTTCTTCCTATCGTCTTCTGAATCGCTTGACGAACTATCCTCTGAATCACTTTCACTTGAAGAGCTTTCTTTCTTGGGTTTCTTGGTTTTTTTAGAAGTAGCTTTATCTTTGCGTTTTACTTTAGGCTTGGCCTTCGCTTTGACTTCTTCACTACTCTCACTCTCTGATTCCGATTGTTGCGTTTTGCGTTTGCCCTTCTTTGCTTCTCTCGGCTTAGCTGTTTCCTCTTCGTGTTGTTCTTTCACTGACACTTCATCTCCAGATCTCTCAGACTTCTTGTGTTCAATTTCGTGCTTTCTTAGAAAAGGTGAAGGAGTACGAGACAAACTCTTTGAAAATTCACGCAACGTCGGAATCGCAATGATATCTTCTCTTTCTTCGTCATCAGATGATTGCGCTGGCTTAGCCTGATCATCGTTTTGCGGAGCAGGCTTTTCATTCACCACAGATGATTCCCTACTTGAACTAGAAACAGCTCGTTCTTTAGACTGCTCGCGCGGCAATGACTTTCGTTCAGACGATTTCTTCCGCAGCTTCTCCAAGTTTTCTATGAAATGAATAGAATAACGCGTCATTTTTATATTTTTTTACAGGATGCATAAATGGGATTGGTATAACGGATTATGTCCGCAACTCTACATCTGAGCACTTTTTTGGGTAGTTGCATAGTGATCTAACTACCCAAAAAAACGTGCTCAGATCTAAAAAAAACTTATTATTTATTGCTTTTCAGTTTTTTTCGGCGGTTTAATCTTTATGTTAAAAAGTTTTTATTTTATAATTTTTTGTGGCCATAATCTACTAATTGTTTGCCAAAGGGCAGGCATATGTGGCACTGAGTAGAGTAGTAATACACAACTCAGCATTCAAATCTGTGAGTGAACAATAAATCACCCCTATTTTCCCACTCTTAGGGTTGGATTTTTTTACCAAATTTATATGGGACCAACTTTGGGCTATACCCTTTCCAATAAAAAAAGAATTATCAAAATCGGACTACGCTGTAAAAAGTTATGCGTGGTCATACATTAAAAAAAAAATGTACGCGTCGACTTGAGAACCTCCTCAGTTTTTTTTCGTTGGTTAAGAAAAAAAGGTACTTTTCGAGAAATGTCAACAATCCACGGATGTTACGGATTTCATAAATGGCATATAATCAGAATAACTAACCTTTGCGGGGAATAGAGACAGATTTTTCCAATCGTTCTTTGATCAGGTCGCTGGATCTTCTGTCACGTGACTTCCTGTCTCTTGATCTTCTTTCCTTAGTGCGATCCTTGGATCTCCTCTCCCTGTGGTAAGAGTTATATATCAGATGGTTCAATTATATTTAAACCTTTCCACTGGACGTTAGGTACAGTTAAACAAACATACATTTTACGAAAGTCTTCATTAATTTAATTTCAGAATGACTAGTTCTATTGAGAATATCATGTGTAATCAGTTTAATTAGAAGTATTTTTTCTGAAATCACATAAATTGGAAACTAAATTGTGAACACAGTTTACACGAAACTGACAGGGACTATGAAAAAGAAATGCCAATTTGTGATTACCTAGAC
The DNA here is from genome assembly GCA_947507525.1 of Apamea epomidion. Taxonomy (NCBI): domain Eukaryota; kingdom Metazoa; phylum Arthropoda; class Insecta; order Lepidoptera; family Noctuidae; genus Apamea; species Apamea epomidion. Next base: position 10,236,447 of record OX382228.1, on the reverse strand, counting down.
CTATCTCTCGAGCGCCTATCCCTGGATCGACGGTCCCTCGAGCGTCGCTCGCGCGAGCCGCGGCCCGAGCGGCGTCGAGAACGAGATGCGCTCCGCCTGCGAGACCGGGAACGTCGACGATCACGAGACCTCATCACACAAATGATCGAACAATATATATATTCAACCCCTTCAAGTGAATACTAAGCTAATCAGCATACAAGCTACCTCAACTGAGTTGAATACAAAATAAAGTGATATGTTACCTGTCTCTAGTAACGCGTCTTCGTGAACGTGACCGCGTCCGCCTTCGTCGCTCCAGTGAGCGGCGACGTTCTCGAGACCTAATAAAAAAAAAAATAGGCAACATTAAAAACCATTCTGATCAAGTCTGTAAAGCCTATGATTTGTGGGTGCTACTACGATGTCACAATGAAGTAGAATGTTTAAAAAACTGTTGATATTATATCTGTGAGTGGCAGGATCGATATTTGTATACGCCGTGGTCAATGCAATGGTATTAGTAATTTATCAATTTCTTCACCATAATCAAAATTAAAAAGGCGTCGATTTATATTGAAATGACAAGGACAGATATAATTTATTAAGAGTTTATTAGTGTTCAGTTTCATTTGCTTACTATGTGACATACCAACTATTTATTTATGCAATTAAACAGGTACAATAAACATTAAACAAACAAGTAGTGTTTTTAGGTATTCATATTGTTATACATAACTAGATATTGAGAACATGTTTATGAGTACAAAGAAATGTTAGGGATGTTCACCTTTCTCTCCTCTCCCTTTCACGTCGCCTACGTTCCCTTTCTCGCTCCCTCTCGCGTTCCCGTTCTCGCTCCCTGTCGCGGCGCTCCAATGACCGGCGACGGCTGCTGCGACGACGAGATTTACTCCTGTATCATTCATAAGAACGTATTAATGGATAAATTGCAAAAGTGCAATTTTTAAGCATATTGTCCTTGTGCGGCAATACTCACAGTTTCGGACTCGCCGGACGAGCCGAACTCTCGCGTGGTCGCGACCTAGCCGCGTAAGAGCATGAGTAAAGGCTCTGATTTTATAAATTAATCGGGTACCCCCGCAAAATATAATGCAAATAAAGTTGTTTCGCTTATTTACCTTTCTCTGCGGGAACTGCGTCGTGGGCTGACGCTAGTCGACGAATCGCGGTTTGAGCGATACTGGCGTTTCTTATGTGACGACCTTTTCTTTGCACTACCACCTATAACAATGATAATCTTTTTACTAACTTATCTATAAAGAGTAAGAATTATTGGATATGAATTAGAGGCCGTCCATAAACTACAGGAGGTAGGAGGACGGAGGGGTAAAGATTAGAATATCAACTTACTAAACTATAGGTAGTTTAATCTCCTGTAGTAGGTTACAGCAGATTTCAATTATACTTACGTGATGATGCAGACGTGGAACGTCTTTCACTGGAAGAGCGCCTAACTTTTTCAGCTGGTTTTTCTTCGGCGCCTTTATCTCCAGTGGACCTGTATAAAGGGTTTTGGTAAACATGAGCGTTGTTTAATAGTTCTAGATTCTTTAAAACTTGATGTAAAGGTGTGGTTATTTAATTTTCTAAAAATGTTTTCATCATAAACTCACTTTGCGGGTGAAGCTGATCGAGACTTGCGGCCTTCATCTTCAGTTTTATCTTCCTTGGGCACAATTTCTTTGCTCTCATCCCTGCTGGTGTCATTTGTTGTGTTGTGATTCACCTCCTCCTTTACCTCCGGCTCTTCTTTCTTCTCCTTCTCTGGAGATTTTCCATTTTCTACCAAAACACATTTATAATTATATGAAACATAGACGGACAAAATAAACTCTGCTACTCGTAAAATTTTAGATGTATATGTCAGATGTTATAGTATTTGTATCGTTCAGAGATTGCGATTTATGAGTGTCTGTAAACACATCATGACACCAATGACGTATGTGTTACTGGTTTTTACTAGTTTTGATTGAAAATAATTAAATAAGAAATGCTGAATAGCCGCATACCTTTAGGTTCAGCTGCTTTAATCTCTTCTACATGTGAAGACTTCGACTGGCTGCTCCTTTCGCGACTGCGCCTCCTCGAGCGTCGCGGACTGCCTCCGTTGCGGTGCCTAAATAATACATTAAAACAATAGAGATATAAGAAACCTAAAACACGTACTTGTTATAAAAAAAACTCCATAAACAATAATCACACCAGCATTTACTTAGCAATGTGAATAAACATGCTCTATGAATTAGAAAAATTAATTCGCTTTGGTATCATGGAAGCATGAAATCGAAATATTTAACATGAAAAGGGCTATTATTACAAATATATTATTAGCCATAAAAATTATAAAAAATGCGACTCACTTCCTATCAGCAGAACGGTCTCGTGTCCTTGATCGCGAGCGCCGCCGCTCCCGGGAACGACGCCGGGACCGCGACCGAGTCCGCGATCTGCGACGATCCTTTTCTTTATCCTTGTCCTTTTGCTGTTCCTCCTAGAGTTATAATTAACACATTATTTTGTTTACACATACATAAAGATGTTGGATGTGGATGATGGATGGATAGTATTTAAAGCAGAAGCTACTGTTTTATAGGCTAATGAATATAAAATATGGACTGCTTATTGCTTGATTATTTGAACAAGATGAAGTCAATTATTTACCATTCTTTTCTTAATTTCTTCTTTCTTCTGCTGTGTGAATGACTCTGGTATACCATTCTCGCTAGCCTGAGCACTCAGCAGCAGCTCCCAAAGTTCGCCCATGAAGAGACGTGCATTCTTCCCGTTCAAGAACCCAGTTAAGTTGATCTGCATTTTCTTGGGACAAGGGAACTAGGAGTCGAGGAAACAGGATCGGGAAAGAAAAGAGCTTGCATTATTAATCTCCATCAAATTCGTTATTTTACACCCTACCTTTTGCCCATATGTTAACTCTATTTGTTCCACTACTATTTTCTCAGTTGTACAAAAAAATAAAAACAAGTTTTAAGGAAAATAAAAATAATTGAAAAGCCGTTAAGAGCGCCGCGCTTAGGTAATTAGCATTCGATGGTCAGCATAGAAATGACTCGGGTAAGGAAGCAAGTGGTATGTACATGTTGTGTAATATTAATTTTCATTAGTGCTGCAGCCGGATCAGCGACGACGACGCGCCGGCTGCGAGAAGACGCGGCGTCGCGCGCTGGCTGCTACGAAGCTCAGCTTACGCGGCGCCGCCGGACGACGATGCAGCGCGGTCTTCTTTCTTCTCTCTTCAACCACTTGCACCTGTAAGGGTTTTGCGAACACAACCACATTATGCTGAACGCAAGGCCTAAACATGGGACTTCCATACCTCGAGTCAAATCAATCAATCTCTTAACGACTTTAACAAATCTGTTATCAATACATTGACCATTAAAATGTCGGAAACAAGGGAACTTCCACTGCGTTTGATGCTTTACAGTTAGCATGGTTATAGTATTTAATTTCCCCGTAAATACCGATTGAGAATGCTAAGGGCCTCCGAAAGAGCGGAGCCGGCGGGCGGCGGCGGGAGCTGGCGGCAGCGGGCTGAGGCGGCTTCGACGGCGCACTAACCGGTGTGGACCATAAAAATATCCATACGCAATCAATATACATTTGACATCATACTTCAATTGCAGTTTCTTTTGAACAGTGATAGATTATATAAACTTCCTGCATTGGTACCTATTTATTTAGTAAATTTTTATAATTAAGTAATATAATCTAAAGTCTGACTGTAAAGAAACTGCAATGATTACATTTTGTTATGATATGAAATACACAACATACGAAATAAAGGATGGTCACTCACCTTCTCCTCAAGCTGGTTGTTGACATAGTCAATGACTACATCATCTTCCATCTTGAGAATTTCTGTAATCTTCTGGGTGATCCAAGGCTTCAGCACATCCAGCTTCACCTTGGACATGTCCACCTACATACAATAGCTTATTAATAATACGGGAAATTGCCATGAAAAAGTATAATAATCAAAATAAATACACAGCCGAAACCACTGAAGATAGACTCTTGGTTAAAATAAGTTGTAAAAGCCGCTAAGATATAAGTACGTTTTACGTTTATTTTACTTAAAACTTGGCAGAAATACTATAGAATAATAAAGTTTGAAATTATTTGATTTTCAAAATGACCCCTTAACGGGGGTTTAGTGGGTATTACAGTACCAAAAGATTTTTCAAAGTTCAACCCCTGTCTGAAAAGGGGGAAAACAGTAGGTATGTATTTTGAAACTTTGGACAAATACTTATTTATGTAAATGATTAATTCAATTTATAAGGTGTATTCAAGTTTGTAGGGGAATTACGAAATGCGCGCAGACGAAGTCACTGGTGAAGTGCTAGTATTACAGTATATTATTAATTTAAAACTCGTTAAAGCAGATTGAATTACAAGTTATATGTTATATTTGCCACTACTTGAATTCCGATTATATTATTTTTTTTTAACCACCAATAAAAAAAATCTTTTGTTACTGGTTCTCTTGTTCATGTGTTATTTTTTTAAGAATTTCATGTTTATTTGTGTTTCTAATGTACCGTACCTGCTGAGTTAAACAGTCACCAAACTTCATCTGCTTCATCAGCTTCTTTTCCTTGTCGCTGAAGCGGGTGTCCTGCTCCGTACTTGTACCCTAACGAAACATTGAGGTTATAATTTCAACATTATATTTGAGAAATAACAACAGTTACACTGATTCTACTGGATTTTAACTACAATATACATTCGATTCCGTTGGAAAGATCCATCACGCAATAATATAATAATGGCACATTTTTATAGCAAGAAATTATGAAATCAATAAGTTGTCGACCTATCAATTTATTTAGATTCGTGTACAATTTCTGAAATTATAGCTCTCGACCGTAAAAGGCAAGTGTAAGTTACGAGAACGTACGATTTTATTACAAACAAGCCGAGCGGCATTCGCATCTATGTTGAACTCTTAGCAACCTGCTTTGTAGTTCATTTCTATTGCCAAAAAGTACATATAAGCTTAGATGAAGATCGCAGTCAACCTAAACTTATACATACATTTTATAAACACATCGGACATACAAATGTAATAAACTTCGTTCGTCTTACCGTATACATCATCATTTTTAGGATGAAAGAATAAAATCAATATTTCACACGATGGATCCTAGGGTGAAGATCCCAAGGCGTGAGGACGCCGAAGTCGTCCTCACTCGAATTCTCTTAAAACACGAAACTACAGTTGCCCGTAATAACCAATTGCTGTTTTCTGAAAATAATAGAACACATTATACTTATATCTCAGCACAATCCACTCTAAATTACAATTACTATCTGCACAACGCAAAAATGTGACTAACCGCCATATTGAAATCAAGCAATAGAGTATAGTCTAATATACAGACAGAAGAGGAAACAATAGGAAGGAATAGAGAAGTAGTATGTGACATCCACTATTCGTTGCTGTTTTTGGTAAAAAATGCCGATTAAAGTAAATTAGATGGGGAACACACAAGGATATGAACGGGTAGAGCTACTTGTCCCCTGATTCATAAGTAAAGTTGATGTGTGTGTATCTAGCATTAGACATATTATACAAGAAATTTGTCATAAGAGGACCTAAAGGCGCGTCCCCACTTGGACCGCGCGCCCAAGCAGAGAGTTTTTGTAATGGGGACGTGTTGCTAACAACAGCAAAAGCCTTGTGAGGCCGGGCCTTGCAAAGCTTTGAGGCTGCGCGGCCCTAGTAGGGACGCGCCTTTATGGAAGCTATACACGATCAAGGGACGATGCGTGTGGAAAATCCGTCTCACGAAAGAAGTTCTACGACAATAAGTAGAACTAATACTAAAAAGTGTGGAACGTTGCATGACTTTGCGACGCCTAGTGCCGCGTCTACGAGATATCTTTCTTTCGTTCTAGCTTCCATAATCACGATTGATTGTCAATGGGCCCCTTTATAACGACTGGAAAGTATATAGTAAAGTTTGACTTAGTGGCACACAGCACATTCAGTCTGGCACATGAAAGTTGATAGTAAAAAGAGTTTACCACTGAATTAAAATAAATTAAACAAGCTACGCTGGACTTTTTACTCCCGATGACAAGACATTTGATTTTGGCGCTAATAGCCACGTGAGCGTCTGTGGAACTAATATTTTCGATAGCAAGTTTTACAAAATGCTCATACTCATGATAAAAATGTTCTAAATATCTCGTAATAAACACAAAATACACAAAAAAAAAATCGTATTCCACGCTTTAGACCTAAATAATCAGAGACGTATGTACCAAAACAACACTACGTCCAACGTCAACGCAACGTTGTGTCAATTTTAGTTCCTGAGACGCTCGAGCTTTGAATCGGCAAAAAAACAACTGTCATTTCTTTTTTAAATTTAGTCCAGTGTACTTGTTTATAGGTCAGTGGGTATTACTGAAACGGAAACGTTTTAAAGCCTGCACTACACTACTCGCAAAGTTGCTTCGACGAACAACTGGTCGAAATTCACCGAAATCCGAAGTCTTGTATGTATGTGCGTGACTACTTTCATGCTAAGAACTACGGGACTCTTCAAGTATTTGATTCGGAAGCAAAAACCGACAACGATCGGAAGTCATCCAAGGCAAGCCAAAGTTGCATGAAACGAACCAAAGTGCTCTTCCACACTCTCGAATTTCGCTTAACTTCGATCAAGTTTTCGAGTAATTAGTGTAGTGCAGGCTTTATTATTTTTATTAACACAAACTCGTCACGATTTCGAACCGTCTCGCCGGAAGACTCGACGAGTTTCAGCCATTCGAGGGTGTTCGAGAATATGGTAAGAATAACTTTGAGAGGGAAAACAGAACAGAAGAATTCAGCTGGGCTGGGCAACGTTTGGGATGCTTCGTCGAGTATTTTCATCGCGTATTCCACAGAGCTATGGAATCCTCCATAGCTCTGTGGCAAAAGCACAGAGCTAAAAGATTTGGGTTTTCAATCAGTGTGTCTTGCCTGTTATGACTAAACGGAGCCGAAACGTAGACTCATGGTACGGCTGGTTCATTAATTCCAGGTCGCTTAGAGAACTATAGAAAGGGTTATGCTTGGAATCTTTCTGAGCGATAGAATCCGTAACGAAGTGATCCAGAGAACCAAAGTTGTCCACATTGCTCATAGATTAAGCAAGCTGAAGTGGCAATGGGGCAAATATTAGCCATAGAACGTGGAGATCGCGAATCAGCAAACATAAGGTACGGCGCCCTCAGGCTAGGTGGAGCGATGATCTTCACAGGGTGGCTGGTGGCAGCTGGATGAGAGTGCCGAAAATGCCGAAAATCAAACAGGATGGTGTGCAATTGGAGAAGCCTATGTCCAGCAGTGGACTGCTGTAGGCTGATGATGATTGATGACATATTTCGTATGACAAATCTGTCAAAAAATTGCAATGTCTATGCAGCTCGAAACTTTTAAGTACCTATGATTTTTTGTATTCTTAAATAGCAGGAAAGGGTTAATTGTATGCTCTCATTGTAATAATAAAAAAAATTGAGGGTGTTATTGCCCTTAAGAAAAGCGTTTTTTTTTTGCACTTTTGGCTTGCACTTTAATTTTTGGTTACAAATTGTTTGAAAGCTTCCAATAATTATTAAACGGTTTCCTTAATTGAACTTACTTCGATATTAACTAAGAACATTGACTAATACACCATTGGCAAATAAACCATAAAACCATGGCCAAGTGGAAACGGCCGTGACTTACGAGTTGTAGGTCGTAGATTCGAACCCAGACAGGCGCTATAATTTGTGTAAATTATTTAATCACCACAGATTTCCAAACGGTGAAGGAATAGCTAGGAAATTCATGCAGTTAAAAGAAGAAAACACACACCACACGCTGCATTTACTTAGCTTTGGTCCGTAAATGTAGCAAAAACCAGCCTATGAGCTGAGAAAAAAAAAACCCTCAAAATAATAATAATAAGCGCGTCTTTTTACATGACTGCGTCTGCGTCGCCGCAGTCATGTAAAAAGGGCTCCAACAAATTTTCTTATAGGGCCTTTAGCTATGCCACTGACCTCGTCTGATCGTCACACTGTTTCAGGGTTTTTTTTTTTTGGTTTTCAAAACATATTTTCATTATTTTTGAAATGATAGACTGAAACTTACGGGAATCCACAGGATACGAGAAGCACAGGACCTGGGGGAGTACCACCAGCTCATAAAGCAGGGCAGAAGTTGAACTGCACTTCTTTTTTGTATGTACTAAGTCATAAAACAACAAAGCTGGTGGTAAGCTCCCTGTCGATGTGGTGACGCTCGAAATGATGAAACTCGTTTTTAAAATTGAATATTGGGTACTTATGTGCTGACTGTATAGCTGCTGCATACCTTTGCCCGGCCACATTTTCAAAAATTTTAAAACCATTGGTTAGATTTGTTTGTTTTGGTTTCGTTCTCGTTGTTGGCAGGCGAGTGGCGCATTTTGATTTTGTTTTCAAAAAATTAAAATCTAATTAAGTTTTTAAGTTAGCACTTAGTGATAAATTATTCTGCTGAAAATCCTCTCTTTACTTATAATTGCTGGAAATAGTTAAAACTATAGTCTTCTAACTTGGTTTTGCGTTATTAAAAGTAAGTAGGTATGTAACTGGTGTCATAGTTCTTACTCGTCTACTTTCTGTGTGTTTGGTTTAAATTAATGAGTAATTCATTAATTTAAACCAAGCACACAGAAAGTAGACGAGCAAGAATTTTCTGCAATTATTTCTGTAAGTTAGTTGAATAATTCACTTTAGAAATTTGAGAAAAAAAAAGTTGAGAGTAATTAGAATTACGTTATTCAATAAACCACTCACTCAATTTCATGCTTGATTAATTTGATCTAAGAGCTTGGTTTGGTTTTGATCAGCAGTAAGGTAGTGCGTGGCTCTTGGGAGCACGTGTAACCTAAATTATTTTTTGCCGAAAAGAACAACCTTCGTAAGTACGTGTTGTCAATTTTAAAATAAAATTATAAAATTGCCGCTCGGGACCGGTGAGCGGCTCCTGTGATTCAATTTCCAATTTTTAACAGAAATGTTATAATAAATAATGGTTTACACATGACACCTTATATTAATATTAGGTACAATCTATTAGTAACTGTAGGCAACAACCTAATAATCAAAAAGGTATAAATGCGGAATTAATTTCTACACACACTTTTTGGTGACCTAAGTATATCTTTCTCAAATTCATGCTTAGTGAGAACATAGAAATTTCCAAGATCAGTATTTTGAAACTTATAGTATGACTACAATGTAATGAAATCCCCATCTACTACCTAAATACTGTTTTCCAATAAAGGTTTATTATTTGACATAATCACTGCTAATGACCCCACAAACTACTGCGTTAGTTTTAGTTGAATGCTCAATAAGAGAATTGCATAAGCTAAAGTTGTTTGTCTTTTATTTGTTACAGATAACATTGAATAATTGATAACAATTGAACTCTGACATTGATGTAAGATATTTACTAGCAACGTCTCTGAACTTCATTCGCCAATCATTCTGAATTGGGATATTGTTCTGTTTGTACATTGAGTTCAACATGTGTATATTACGATTCTTCTGTTCTGAAGCATTTAGTGCACATAAGACGAAGGAAATCCTTGAGAAGTTGCAACTAGTTGATGCTGACATAGCACAGTTGTCAACTGAACACTGTTACCATGTGGAGCTGCGCGAAGGTTGTGACTATCTCAACATTAATCAGATTAAAGTTCTGAAGTGGTTGCTCAGTTCTCCTCTACAGCCTCAAGCATTGAGAAATGAATCTGTGTACAAGAATGTGCAAGGAAATCATATTGTGATTGAGATTGGACCAAGGTATGTTTTGCATATTTACTCAATTATGTTCTTAAATATAAGGTTACTGCATAAAATAGTTGAACCTGAAATGAAATGAAATGTTGCAGGTTTAATTTCTCAACAGCCGACTCAAGTAATTCTGTTCAAATCTGCGAGAGTGTTGGCTTGCGTGATGTCACTCGGCTGGAAGTTTCCACAAGATACCTTATCACATTTGCAAAGGCAAAAAATGTCCCTGAACAGTTACGTGAAGCCCTGGCTGCACCATTGCATGACAGGATGACACAATGTATATACACAAAGGTCAATCTTCCTAGGACTAGTTTTAATGAAGGATTGCCAAAGGATCTAGAACCTTGGTTTGTGGTACCTCTCCTGAAAGAAGGTAGACCGGCTATGGAGAAAGTCAACCAGAAACTGGGTCAGTGTTATGGGATAAATTTTTACTTTTATTATTTTTTAAAGTGAGTAAATTAATGTAACTAACTTATTATTATTTCTTGTAGGGCTTGCTTTTGACTCCTGGGACATGGACTTTTATATGGATATGTTCGTTAACAAATTGAAGCGTGACCCAACAAGTGTTGAGTTATTTGACCTTGCTCAGAGTAATAGTGAACATTCGCGTCATTGGTTCTTCAAGGTACATTGTATTGAAATCTCTTATCATTATACTTATAAAAACCTACAAATATTACCTATTATGATTATGTTTTTTTCCACAGGGAAAATTATTATTAGACGGTCAAGAGATAGATGAGTCTCTAATTGATATGGTAGCTTCAACTCAGAAAACATCAAATGACAATAATGTCATTAAATTCGGTGACAACAGCAGGTGTGTTGAATTTACTATTCAATAGGATTTATACAAGGAAATTAAAAAAGAGTATCTTAAAACTAAATTTTTGTTTTATTTATAGTGCCATCAAAGGTTTCAAACATACAAAACTGCGGCCAACAAATGTCTGCAATGCATCTCAAGTTGTTAAGGAGGTGACAGAGTCTGACATCATATTTACGGCTGAGACGCACAACATGCCGACTGCAGTGGCACCGTTTAGTGGAGCCACTACGGGCACCGGTGGACGTATTAGAGATGTACAGGGAGTGGGACGTGGTGGACACACTGTTGCTGGCACAGCGGGTTACAGTGTTGGCAATCTGCATGTACCAGGTTAGTACATATTCAGTACATAAATAAATAGACGAACACAGTTTCATAAAAAAACTGCATACTTTTTATACTTAAATTGCAGCACATAATTTAACTTATACTTTTGTGTTCTTATTTTGTAGGCTATGAAATGCCTTGGGAAGAGAAAGGTTGGGAGTACCCTAAAAACTTTGCAAGCCCCCTGCAAATCATTATTGATGCCAGTAATGGTGCATCGGACTACGGTAACAAGTTTGGAGAGCCATTGATTTCAGGTAAAATTGTTTTATTATCTTCCATTTTTATAAGAATAATAATATTTCAGTGTACAGACGCCAGCACACCAAGTGAAGTACTTCAAACTGTCAAATTTTCCCAATCAACTTTGAACCTAATGCTTTAGCAATAACGTTGAAAATCAATTAAAGAAATTTGACAGATTGTAGTAGCTTGATGTGCTGGTGTCTGACCATAATATATTTTTTTATGTATGTTCATAATTTTGCATTGCAGGATTCGTTCAATCATATGGCTTGAAGAATGGTGATAATGTCAGAGAGGAATTCGTGAAACCAATCATGTTTAGTGGTGGTATAGGATACATGCCACACAACATGATTAAAAAAAATAACCCACATAAAGGTTTGAGGCACCTTCTCATTTGGAAACATATGTTTCATAGACCTTTCTTAATACCATTTTGAAGATCAATAATTACTTTTGTCTGTCAACGGGCACGCCCAGTGCGTGCCATGCACTATGTGCAAAACAATATTTTAAGTAATTTGCATTCAGTATCTCTTAGCGAATTTTTACAATTATCTTTGTTTCTTGTAGTAAGCCGTCAAATAATACTTTTCAGGTATGATGCTTGTAAAGGTCGGTGGTCCGGTCTACCGCATTGGAGTGGGTGGTGGCGCCGCTTCATCTGTGGCCGTACAGGGAGGCGACTCAAGAGATCACGCTTTAGATTTTGGCGCAGTGCAAAGAGGTGACATAACAGAGCTAATCTTATGAAATATTCTCAAAATCATCAAGCCTTTAACCTTCCAAAGGTTTTGCGGATATTTTGTACTGTCGAAAGAAAGAAAGAAAAACGTTTATTTGGCACAGCGTGTATACAAGAAAAACATTTGTAGATACTTACAAATTAAAAAAACAACATAAAAAGCACTGTCGTGTGACAAGATGACACTAATATTTTAACTACAACATAAAGTTTGCTAAAGACAGTATAGTCGGTCCAATAATTAGAGTGCTTCTCAAGTGTAGCAAATTCTGTTTCTTCACCAAAGCTTTCTTACAGGTGATCCGGAAATGGGAAATCGTCTCAACAGAGTTGTTCGAGGATGTCTAGAAGCGGAAAACAACCCAGTCGAATGTAAGTACATAAAATTAATGAAATTCAACCTTAACTACTAACAAATAAGACACAATTCTTAATCTTCTTGTGTTCTTTACAGCTATCCATGACCAAGGCGCCGGCGGTAATGGTAATGTGCTCAAAGAGTTGGTGGAACCAGAAGGGGCAGTTGTTTATACCAAAGAGTTCCAGTTAGGAGACCCAACCATCACCACCCTAGAACTTTGGGGTGCTGAGTACCAAGAAAATGATGCTTTACTTTGTTCCAAAGAAAATAGACAAGTTCTTGAAGGTATGTCTTTAGAAATAATTTAGGTGTTATTCTCGTGTCTACTACCTACTTATATGAGAAAACTCATTATTATAGAGAAGTGGGAAGCCTTCTAAAGTATTTTTTTAGTTCTGGTGACAGTCATTTGCTTAGAAAACTTTATAGATACTTCAATTATACCATACTAGCTTCTGCCCGCGACTTCGTGCGCGTGAAATTTCGGCTCTTGACTCACCCCATCGCATCGCATCGACCACCTGCGCTATTACTTCATTTTCGCTTCGTTCCTTCTGACTTTTCTTCGCTTTGCCTAACTCCTTATGGGCGTAACGTGGACTTAAATAGCCTATAACCATCCTCGAGAATTAAGCTAACAAATGCAGAAAGATTTTTTCAAATCCGGTGGGTAGTTTCACAGATTCGTGCGTTCAAGCAAACAAAATTTTTCTTCAGTTTAGCCCACATTCGCGCGGACGATAAAATATCGCGGCGGGAATTTAGCGCTCACTGGATTTTCAACACTCAGTGTTGAACCGAACATTGAAAATCCAACACAGCGCATCCCAGCGCGTTGAATAAACACACTGTTGGATTTTCAACTCTGGGCGCTAAGCAGTGCCTAGAAAATCTAGTGCGGGAAAAAAAATCGCCGCAGGAAAAACGCGCTCGTGCGTACCTGGGCTTACTATATTAGTATGGATACACCACTGTATCTTTTGAATTTCACATAACACTATTTCTCCGTCACTATTTGTCTCTAGTTAGTGACTAAGTACACGCAATGCTGCGTAACTTGACTGTCTTATTTTTCTTTACAGATCTCTGTCGTCGTGAAAGATGCCCTGTATCATTTGTAGGCGAAGTCACCGGAGATGGTTTCATGAGTCTTGTGGAAGACTCATACAACGACAACTATTTGAACAGAACTGAGAGACTCAAACCTGATACCAAGTCTAAATTGCCATTTGATCTCCATTTAGAAGCTGTACTAGGTATGTACACCCTTTTATTGTGTAAAAACAGATTTGGAAACATCCTGTATTTTTTGTGAGAACACGTCATTTTGTTACGTTATCCTACTCGTACATACCATTTGATCTAGATGTTCTAATAAAGAGTATTCTAGGTATCTATCGAAATAGGTATTTCATCAGTTGTATTAATTTGTTTTTACGACAATACTCCACATAATTATAATGTACGAGGTCACTTACACTTTTGCGTCATAAATATACACATATTAAAACTCGCTATATTAGCAACATACACACCGTTTACTTGTATCAATACGGATTTATAGATAAGAGCGTTTAAATTAAGCATTTACGTCAAATGAGAGACTAAAATCATCTGTTGATACGCAATAGTATGTACCTCGAAAATAATGACCTTGTTTCTATAATAATTATGTAAGTGGCATTGGCTCGTTTGTCTAGTTGTGGCAAGCGAACTGCTGAGCTCCAAGGTTCTGGGTTCGATTCCCGTGTCGGGCAGTGTCACTGGATATGGGCTCAGTTAATGGCAATCTGCTCGCAAAAACCCATGGGACTTATAGCACAACTGGTTAAATGTTATATAGCCTGGTAATATATGATATAATATAAAGGAACAAGCAGTGCCCCGCGGTTTCACCCGCATAAGTCTCGATCGCGTGGGAATATCCGGATAAAAAGTATTTTATTTGTTAATCCTGGTTACAAACTATCTGTGTGCCAAATTAATGCCAAAAAATACATCCAAATCCGTTCAGTAGTTTTGGCATGTAAGAGTAACAAACATCCACCCATCCATCCATCCTTACAAACTTTAGCGTTTATAATATTAGTAGGAAGTGGGATATAGCCGACGTGTTATATCTTAGTTTTACTAAGTAATGTTTTTTTTTACTAGGTAATATGCCACGGAAAACATTCGATTTGGTGACTGAGAAGAGAACAAAGCTGCCGCTGTCTCTGCCACAAAATATAACAGTTCATGATGCTCTTAACAGAGTTTTAAGGCTCGTTAATGTTGCGAGCAAGAGATATTTGACGAATAAGGTAGGTTGCATACATCCTCATTAAGATTTTTTTTTGAGAAATAGAAGACCCTTCTGTATGTACTGCATAAGTTTCCATGCCAATTTATTAACTGAAATTGACGATCGACCGTTGGCACAGTGGTTGAGTGTTGGACTGTTGCGTTACGTAGCGCGATTTCGATTCCCCCACGGAACAAATTTTTATGACTTACCTACTTCAAGTCATTCCGGAATTTTTTAAATACATCTATGTTGCCGGTAAAACGCTAGTGTGGCTTCACCTACCACCGATCTGATTTCGACGATTATCTCTCAGACATTTTCTCTCTAGACGGCGTTGCGGTCACAAATTCGGATATTTTATAATTATGATTACGCCTAACTTAAACATCTTTGATAAACCATTTCTGGAACGAAGTTCCTTAACGTGGCATGCGGTAGAAGTAGACGTAGAAGTCGTTACTTAAGAAAAAAGCGTCATGCCACCTCTATGCGACTTTCTGTCTCGAGTGTGTGTATGTGCGTGTGAGCATCGCGTAAGGAACTTCGTTCCTGACCGGGGTCTCTCCCGACCGCATACGTGTTTTTGTTATTAGGGAAACTAGGGCATTGACTTAATTTATCTACATAATATTCACTTTGCGCGTTAACTCATACAGAGATTTGAGATTTCTCGCGTTTCCATCAGCGGTCTTCTCTTTACTCAGTACTCACGCAAGCACTAAACAAAACACGTAAGCAAAATACTGTATAAAACCTAAAGTCTATTACAACTATATCTATGTTACCCAGGTGGACCGTTGCGTCACAGGATTGATAGCTCAACAACAGTGCGTGGGTCCACTACACACGCCCCTCGCGGACTGTGCGATAATCGCGCTGTCGTATTACGACCTCGTCGGGTCTGCCACGTCCATCGGTACTCAGAACATCAAGGGTCTATTGGACCCTGCTGCCGGTGCCCGCATGTCGCTTGGTGAAGCCCTTACTAATTTGGTAAGTTTTATTTTTTTGCTCTAAATTGAACAGCAAAAGAATGATGACGATGATATTTTTCTACTGAGACCATAGGTTTTATGGTAATTTCAAAGCGAAATGACCTTAAAAATCTATGATCTTTTCTTTGTTGATGTTATAAATTTGTTACTCAATCATGTACAGGCTGAAAAGATGATACTTTTTATATGGGTTCATGAAGTAGTTACCCTAGGATGTAAGTAAAACCTCGGCCAATTACTAGTAGATCAATTTCTTATTTCTATCCAGTGTAACATATTCAAAAGTTGCTGATAAGTCTTAAAAACTCACATTTGCATCAATTGTCTTTACCAAACATGTGTCGCATCCAGGTGTTCGCGGGTATAAGTGAGCTAGAAGATGTGAAGTGCTCAGGCAACTGGATGTGGGCCGGCAAGACAGGCGCGGAGGGCGGAGCGCTGTTGCAGGCGTGTCGCGCCGTGTGCGACGCGATGGGAAGCCTCGGTGTGGCCGTAGACGGCGGGAAGGACTCGCTGTCCATGTGCGCGCAAGTCGCCGGGGAGAAAGGTCTGTATATGTATTTGGATTTAGAAAAGTTTTGAAAGAAACTCAATGTCATACATGACAAAGTTTCAATCTGTTTAAATTTCACTGTAAGCATATTTTTTATGGACCTCTTCACTATAAATGATAATGAAATCCTTTTTTTTTTGCAACTACATAGAATACATAATGCTAAAGTAGATAGTTGAGCAAGTGGCGATGGAATTTAAATTATCTGGGATTATGCATTGAAGAGCAGTTTACTTCTACCATTGAGTTTATTGCATATTTTGTCATCACAGTTTTTCTTGTGAATAATTTTTAGGGCTTTGTCCAACAGAGTAAGTTTTTCAGCTGAATGATAGATGTGCGTGTGAACTGAGGGACCACACTGGGAATTCGCGAAATGAAAATCCTAGGATTTAGTAGTCGACTTAAAACAATTGTAGAATGAATCTGGGAATTTGTAAGCAAATATATTAAAAACTACGACCCATAAAGTGTGGTCCCTCAGTTCTCACAGACGATCAATCAGATCTCGGAAAGTATCTTAAAAAAAGAAGGTTTTGTGAATACAGACATTTAGTAAAGAATTTGTAAAGATATTTACTAAATAACAGACCACAAAGCATTAAAGATAAAAAAAAATATCACGAATGAACTGTGGTCCCTCAGTCCACATAACAAAGATAAATATTTTAGTGAATATTACTGAATAAAATTAATAAAACCGTTCTTTTTCTACATACAGTTTTAGTAAAAGTCTTAAAACATTTTGTAAAAAAGAAATGGAGCAATAATATCGAAGCATTTTGAAGATAGCGATGATTAAAGCTGGTCCCTCAATCCTCTCCTCCACTGACACACGTGCGTGTGCTAGCTGCTAGACGAGAGGAATATCAGAAAGTCTAGTGTACTTAACTTTTAGTAATAAGTTTCTACTAAATAATAGGTATCTAAAATTGTGTATTTCTTACCTCTTAGCTGAGATAATATTATTTTTTTAATCCTATGAAAATAGATAGAGCAGTGTGACCACACAATAAAACAAAATGTAGACAGTACTATTCTACTTTATTATATCATTATTTAGACGAAACGAAAACAAGGTTGCATGGTTAATTTAATGCTATATTACATGGTTTATGTGTATTTAGTAAAAAGTAGATTACAAAATTAACTAATCACTTATAATACTTTTATTTAAGTAAGTGACATTTGGATGTAGCTTAATGAATGAAAGTATATTTGTTGGTCAGTACTTTCAATAAGTTTAAAATGTTGATCATCATAGCAAAAGAAACGCTCATTCATAAAACAGTGACATCGGTAATGCCCAAGACGCCTGGAATTAATGCTGGAATGAATTCAGATGCGCCCATGATTTTGTAGGTTTTGTTCTTTACTGTTATGGTAACAGGAACATTAGTAAGAGAATTTTTATCAGTGCCATTCAAATCGAATGATATTATTTTTGAAAGCTCGTAATTGTAACTTAATTGGTCATCACAAGTGGTACAGTTCCTGTTTCCTCCATCGATGTTAATTGCCTCTTCTTCACTTATGCCAAATATTTCAATAAAATTAATATTTAATGGTAAAAACGCAATGTCTCTTTTGATTAAGTTTGATTGGCAGGATGTATTTAAACACTTTTTTATGAAAGTTGCACTGACAAAATATCTTAGAAGAATATGTTCAAATATATATGTGATATTACACTGGCAATCATAGCTAATATGGTTTCCTTTCTCATTTAATGAGCTAAAATATTGTGCAGCAATTTTTGCTCTCATTAAATAAATGTCATCATCTGTAGATTCCATGTCGCAGAGGTTCTTTATATATTGTGGAATTAAATCTTTGTCAAAAGTGGCCATAACGTCTCGAATATTCTCATTTTCGTTAAATCCTGCACTCAAAAAGTACATTACAGAATCGAAACCACAAGTATTCATAAGAGTGACATATTTATCATTTAGTAATACCGAACGACACAAGTTACCATTTTTTAATAATTTTACATTATGATTTGTTTTCTTTTTATTCATTTCAGCTTCTCCTCTCCAATTTTAAAATATTGAATCCGCATATATATTATAATTTTAGAAAATATTGAATCCGTATTAAAATATCCAGTAGAAATATTAGATTTAACATTTTTGGCGCTTTTTTTTATCTCGACTTACATTAATACGTTTTCTCTTTCTCGAGCGTTTTTTGTGTGGGATTATTTTATTCACTACATCTTCACCTAGGTCAGCAAGTGCAGTTTTTATTATTCCATCTAAAAAAATGGAGTAATTTTTGATGAACTCGTCGATTCTATATTTTTGAACTTTTGTTTTAAAAACTAAGTGTTTTAAAGTTTTAAAGTAACTTTCTATACCTGACGATAGTGGTGCTTTATTTTCGGAATCGAAATAAGAACATGATAAATTTGACCACAATTAAGTCTTAAAATTATTCTTCTTAAAGTTGGAATAAATGGTGGAAAATAGTATAAATTTTCATTACATTTTAAGATCATGTTAGCTTGATTTTTTCTTTTTACAGTTTTAAGAATATCTTCGAACCAAAGTGAAAAAGTAAAATCGTCAGTAATTTCATCAAATTTGTAAGTTTCATCCGATTTTTTTCTTTCTGAATCTAACTGGTCAACTTCTTCTACTCCGTTTAATAATTTATCAAGTCGTAATTTTGCTTCTTTGCAGTCATTGTCCATATCATTGGTATACTGACCAAGGCAAACATTAATAATATCTTGGACGGTTTCCGTTACGGTTACATAATTTTCACAATGCTTTAAAAATACTAAACAGCGTATGTAAAAATACTTTATCCGCACATCGATATCAGACTTAAAACATGCTAAATTATGGAGTGACTTGATGAAGTGACTCGTATC
Source organism: Apamea epomidion (assembly GCA_947507525.1). Classification (NCBI taxonomy): domain Eukaryota; kingdom Metazoa; phylum Arthropoda; class Insecta; order Lepidoptera; family Noctuidae; genus Apamea; species Apamea epomidion. Next base: position 10,217,368 of record OX382228.1, on the reverse strand, counting down.
AAGTCTGATAAAAGCTTTAGGCCGCTGTGAATTGTTGCCGTCGAAATTGGAAAACAATTGTATTATATAACTTTTTGTGGAGTTAAATAACGCAAACGCCTTAACGCAAGCGGAAACCAAAGCTGATGAATCGTCCGTTATGATTTCGTGTGGTGGATTATTTACGAACGTTAACCACTTTTTTAACCAAATCAAAATAGTTTCATCAGAATATAAGTCTGTCACCATTTGAAAAATTGGCACGGACTTCAACTTAGCGTTACCTGTAATAAGCCCTACATATAAAAATAATCGTTTTGTGACGTTTGTAGCATCTGGAAGACACACTTTTTCGAAAAAGGAACCAGTAGCATCTATTGTTATAGTAATTCTATTAAATTTTGCGCGATACTCATTATAGTACTTAATTTGGCAGTCACTCCAAAAAAACAAACGAAAATCTGGAAATATACATATTTCACGAATAATATTCTTATTGTCATGATCAACACTTTGAGCCAACATCAATAACGAAATAATTGGATTATTATGTGGCAAATGCTCTTATTCTCTCCAGCCTAAAACACTAGGAAGTGGTGAAGGGTGGGCGCTTTGAGGGCTGTCTATAGACCTTCAGGAGAGTTGGTCCACGACTCTACTAATTAATAATTCTTTATTTTTGACTCTGCTCTATTATCTAGTATGTCCTAGTACCATAATTCTTGAACGCTGTGTTCTTTGCCTCCGGCCAATAATAGTGCCTTAAGAGAGATTGTTCAAAACTCTATTCAATAATTGTTCTCGAGTTCCGAATCTCAACTCTATTGTCTAGTAATTCTTGAATGTTGTATTCTTTATCTCAGACCAATAATTCGGTCGGACTGACATGAACACGTGTCTTGCAGGTATGCTTGTTGTGCAAAGGGTGAACTTCCAGGGGTTTGGGTGACCACATCTATCTAATATCCAGTCCAAGGACTGATAGGGCCCATGTTTCCTTAAGAGCATGATGCCGACGCAATGCCGCTGGAACTAGCCGCTCCATAGTCAGACAAGGACAGTCGCTTGGTTGCCGCAGGAAAAGCCGCTTCGTCACGTTTATCAGTTCGAAAGAACTGCTAGGGTCCATGTTTCCAAAAGAGCATGATGCCAACGCAATGCCGCTGAAAAGCTGCTTGCGTCACTATATGGAAGTGTTGCTCTGAGTACTCTGGGTGTAGATGTGAGGTATCGTGTGAGTAATGACTGATCAAATACCTATCACGCTAGCGTATGGGTTACTCACAATTTAATAATAATAATAAACTTTGCATCCCTCTTTTATTACTAGCTTTCTAAAACCACATTCAATATACGTTCCTAACTATGAATTCCTAAGTTCTATTTAACATTTCTTTCAATCCTTTCCTTGGTCTATCGATGAGACAAGGCATTGGACTTCTTCATATTTGGAATTCATTTAATCTACAATAGGTGGAAGGGTGCCCAGTCTGGAGCCGAGCCCTACAGAGCAGCACGGAGGAGGTGTGCTGGTCTCTCCCGAAAGGGAGACCTTACCCATTTTTCTGACATTTCCACATAATTAGGAAAAATGAAAATTTTATCAGCCTAGGGTAATTTAGGAACAGTCACATGTGGTCAATCTACTTTTTACTAAATACACATAAACCATGTAATATAGCATTAAATTAACCATGCAACCTTGTTTTCGTTTCGTCTAAATAATGATATAATAAAGTAGAATAGTACTGTCTACATTTTGTTTTATTGTGTGGTCACACTGCTCTATCTATTTTCATAGGATTAAAAAAATAATATTATCTCAGCTAAGAGGTAAGAAATACACAATTTTAGATACCTATTATTTAGTAGAAACTTATTACTAAAAGTTAAGTACACTAGACTTTCTGATATTCCTCTCGTCTAGCAGCTAGCACACGCACGTGTGTCAGTGGAGGAGAGGATTGAGGGACCAGCTTTAATCATCGCTATCTTCAAAATGCTTCGATATTATTGCTCCATTTCTTTTTTACAAAATGTTTTAAGACTTTTACTAAAACTGTATGTAGAAAAAGAACGGTTTTATTAATTTTATTCAGTAATATTCACTAAAATATTTATCTTTGTTATGTGGACTGAGGGACCACAGTTCATTCGTGATATTTTTTTTTATCTTTAATGCTTTGTGGTCTGTTATTTAGTAAATATCTTTACAAATTCTTTACTAAATGTCTGTATTCACAAAACCTTCTTTTTTTAAGATACTTTCCGAGACCTGATTGATCGTCTGTGAGAACTGAGGGACCACACTTTATGGGTCGTAGTTTTTAATATATTTGCTTACAAATTCCCAGATTCATTCTACAATTGTTTTAAGTCTACTACTAAATCCTAGGATTTTCATTTCGCGAATTCTCAGTGTGGTCCCTCAGTTCACACGCACATAATGATAGTGATGGTGACGAAGATCTATTTGCTAAAATATTCTGTCTGGCCCATGATTTTTCTTCTTGCTATTTTGGGTTCCAAATTATTTAAATTTTTTATTACAGTGAAATCACCTGGAACTTTGGTAGTGTCAACCTACGCACCTTGCCCAGACATAACAGTCAAGATCGAACCAGCTCTGTTAGAAGAAGGATCAGCTCTCATTCATGTGCCAGTCAGCCCTGGAAAGTACAGGTTTGTAATGCAAAGTGATTTTTATTTTCTAACTTGATAATTAATATTCACCTTATAACTTTAACCAAAAACTTGTAGTTTCTTCATTTGCTTCCAAACATATACTGCTTTGAAATGATTCCTCTATAAAAAAATATGCTGTTGCAGACTTGGCGGATCGGCGCTGGCGCAATGTTACAAACAACTCGGTGACAACCCGCCAGATCTTGATGACCCTGCTGTTCTTAAGTCTTTGTTCAAGGCTACTCAAAAATTATTAAAGGGTTAGTAACATACATTCGTAAAAGCTACAGTACCCTCGCGTAAATATGGCACTTCGAATTTGATATTAGAAAAAGAGAAATTTATTTGGAAAGAGAGGCATGCATAACAGAGAAGACACTACAAACTCTAACTTTTTCTAAAACTATGTGCCATATTATATATTATATTAACTACGGCGTATTTAACCTAAGCTTCCAAATATTTCTAAAGTAAAGCTTAGAATGGCTGTTAATTTTCTCATACTTTTCTTGTGTATCTATTTCAGAGGGTAAGCTTCTGTCAGGACACGATGTCAGCGAAGGAGGTTTTGTAACCACAGCCCTAGAGATGGGCATTGGTGGTATTCGCGGTATGAATATCGATATCAATGTAGAACCTAAAGTATCGGAAATTCAAGCTCTTTTCAATGAGGAACTTGGAATCATTCTGGAAGTATCACGCAGTAATGTATCTCATGTTCTAAATGAATACAAGAAGAACGGAGTAAATGCCAAACAAATTGGAACCACAGGGAAATATGGGATGAATTCTGAGGTATGTACTTGATTCAAAATCTGTTAGTTATATTAACATGGATTATATTCAGACCATTGTATTTACTATTTTGATTTTATTTGCAGGTCATTATAAAAGTCAATGGTACAAAAGTTCTCAACACAAAGTTGATTGAAGTGTTCAGAATGTGGGAAGAAACAAGTTATCAACTAGAATGTTTACAAGCAAACACAGACTGTGTTCGTCAGGAATGGCGAGGTAGTATATTATTGAAGAATTTGCACGACATACAAAGCCAAATTAATTTATCTGGCGAATCTTCACAATCGTGACGGGTATAAGTAAAAAAAAAGTATTATTTTCAAAATTTATTCATTCTCATAGTTACATCCCGTGGCTGTTGACTCCATTTTATAAAATGATAAGATTATGTCAAGATTTGTTATTATTAGATAGATATCGATAGGTTAGATATCGATTCCCGTCATGTCTGTGAAGGTTTTGACCCCCGATTATAAAATGGAAATAACTAATGAAATGATGATATATTTTTTATAGGACTTGAAAAACGCAAGGGTGTGACATACAATGTAACCTTTGACCCTTCATTGGCTGTTATGAAGACAAAACCGATAAGAGTAGCCGTACTTCGTGAAGAAGGTAGGTAAATACATATTATACAACGTTCCGCTACAATGGCGACATTAATTTAACACACGGGTAGGGCTAGTGGCCAGTAATCATAAAAAATATAACAACATAAAATAATTCGTAATTTTAAAACCACCGCCTGCGCCGCTCGCCGACATAATTATATGGCTCTCTTTTTCCTTCAATTCGCCTACTCTTTGCACGTTATTCGTTTTAATTTCATTGATGCGATGTTATGATCCGTGACCCGGCAAATAACCCCTGCGCTACAATCCTTTAAGTCAATCTTTTTAGGTTGCTCCAAGATACTATTTTAGAAAATTATAAATAAATTAATAAATAATACCGTTTAATGAAATTAAAATACTCCCATCAAACGAAAACGCAAAACCGTAAAAGCGTGTTAAATTAATGGGAATTTAAAATTGAGTGACAGCAGAAAACTTTATTACGATTGCGGGGATGTCAAAATTAAATGTAAAAATGCCAATGGTTTTTAGCGTGAAAAAACGTGAAATGTCAAACGCATTAGACCAGTTCCAAATTTCCAATTAAACTAGTCTGGTGCTTTTCACGCAACGCAGTACCAGCCGATCGATTCTGTAAACCGTGAAAACTTAGGTGAAGTGAGCTTCGAGTGAGCTGTCAATAGTGTCGTAATCCCTAGCATTAGTTGGAATGACAGCTCACTTCACCGATATCGATAGACCGGCTGATCCAATTTCATGACATTTAACCCCCGACGCAAAAACGACTGGGTGTTATAAGTTTGACGTGTCTCTCTCTCTGTGTGTGTCTGTCTGTCTGTCTGTGGCATCGCAGCTCCCGAACGGATGCGGTTTTGTTTTGTTTTTATTATTTTTATTAACAAATCTCGAAAATGTATATTTACATTATACAGGCTGATTTTTTAAAGACCAGCCAAATTTAAGGATACAGACCATCAAACTGAACAACTTTCTCCATGGGACAAATAGCGTAATCGCGAAAATTTTATCAACTGTCCCATAGAAAACTTCAATACCTACTTGACCTAAATGTATGGGACGGCTGAATTTTTATTCGCGATTACGATGTTGGTCCCATGGAGAAAGTTGTTCAGTTTGATGGTCTGTACCACATTCTTAAATTTGGCTGGTCTTTAAAAAATCAGCCTGTATAAGCTAACATTTAAAATAATGATATGTACATGTAAAAAAAAAATCTTGATTTTGTTTTTTTTTTATATATTTTGAGGCCCTAAAATTTAAATCTATATTTTGTTCTAGGCACAAACGGCGACAGGGAGATGATTGCGTCTCTAATGATGGCGAACTTCGATGTTTTCGATGTGACAATGAGTGATCTACAAAACAAGAAGATCACTTTGGATGCCTTCCAAGGCTTGGTGTTCCCTGGTGGTTTTAGTTATGCTGGTAAATTAAATTTAATATTTTCTTTTAACACTTACATATTAAACGTAACAATAATTTGTTAACAAAAAAAATATTTTACTCTTACAGATACATTAGGTTCAGCAAAGGGATGGGCGGCCGGCATTCTATTCTCTGATTCTCTAAGCTCCCAGTTTGCCCACTTCAAGAATAGAACTGATACATTCTCTTTGGGAGTATGCAATGGATGCCAGCTTATGGCTCTTCTTGGTTGGATAGATCCAGAAACCACAGCAAAAAGCGCTAACAAGACTCAAGTATTCCTGGACCACAATGCTTCAGAAAGGTACCGAAATTTCATTTATAGTGCGACTATTGCTAAAGTTGAACGCGCATGTCAGTGTAAAATGGGCTCACGACGCTTATGACGATAACAGCACCTGTATGATCGGGAACTGCTCTTAGGAGCATGTGTTAGGGGGAATACTAGGTATAAAAGTTTGGTCGAATTCACCTTAACTGAAATGAATACCTACACTAGTTTTGATCCTTTATGCATGTTATAAATCAATTCTTCTATTCTCCAGATTCGAATGTCGCTGGAGCGCAGTGAAGATAACCGAAGATAAATCAGACGTATGGTTCCGGGGCATGGGCGGCAGTGTGCTCGGTGTGTGGGTCGCACACGGCGAGGGGCGCTTCACAGTGTCCGAGCCGCGTCTGCTTCAACAACTGGAGAACAACGGACAAGTTGCCATGCAATATGTAGACGATGACGGTGCGCCTACCGAGGTCTACCCTATGAATCCAAATGGAAGCCCAGGTAGTTAACAAATAAAGCCTACTAAACATTCCAAAACCAAAGTGTAGGTGTCACAGCCGTATTCCCAAATTGCAGTCACATAAATGCGAAATCTTCAATCCATTTAGTAATGTTTCAAAACTTTCAATTTCGCGATTCACATTAATTTCTAATTAAAAGCCATCGTATCATTTGATCACTCATCGAAATATTAATACATTTAAATATTATGAAAAAAAAATTGCCTTGTGTTGTAGCTGGTTCTGCTGTTTCTTACTTCGTGGGAAAATGGCTTGAGTTTAGTAAGTACTCAATTGTTTTTTACATGAAGTAAATCAATGACATGTTGTCAACAGTGGGTATCGCCGGGTTGCGGTCCCGCGACGGGCGCCACGTGGCCCTGATGCCGCACCCGGAGCGCTGCGCGCTGCGCTGGCAGTGCGCGGCGCCCGCGGCCGCGCCGCCCGGGGCCGCGCACCGCGCCAGCCGAGCGTCGCCTTGGGCGAGACTCTTCCAGAACGCATACTCGTGGGCTTCACAACAATAGACTGAGAAGCAAGACTATAACGGGTGTAAAAAGACCCTTACCGAAGCCGACAGTCACTTATACTCCCACTCATTGTGATATTTTTTTTTTACTGGACCATACCTCCGAACTTTCTAGTTACAGAGATATTGAAAAGTTGTTTCTCCAGCAATTATCTTTTGCACAATGTCACATGTTTTGATGTTCAGGGCTTCAGAATACGTAGATAATAGCTATGTGACGGGTCTTTTTCATTGAGAAAATAATGTTGTCTAGCATTCCACTTTTACTACACATGTCAATATACAAAAGAGCCATTTATTATAAGTTCTACTCCAACCGTTTTTATGCATTATATTTTTAAAATAAAAGTATTTTTTGACATGAATATTATAATTAGAAATGGCATTCCATTTTTCTCAAATATTGCTAAGTTTGGCGAGCAATGCTCATAATTATGTGATTAATATTGTAAGTTTCAATATGCCATAATCATGCCCAGGATACACATTTATGCTGTATGCAGTAACAGTATATTAGTACAGTCTAAAACAATTGATTATGGTCAAATAAAGAATTAATTATAAGGGTACAGTATTGTCTTCCAATTCACATTGCCTTTTTTATAGGAAATCTATTTTTATACATGAAATTATATATGTATATTTTTTGTACTATAAAAAACAAACGATATTTTATATTAGTAGTTAGTTTATTTTCTATGAAGTACAAACAAAATCAAAATATTTTATACAATGATGTGTGTACCTATACAATCACTATGTACAAGTAAGTATTGTTTCGGAATATTAAATTCTTTTAAGAAACACTCTTATTTTATTTTGTTAATTTTGCTTTTTAACTAAATAATGTTGTAAGACTCCCAAGCAACAGCACATGTTCTATGAAGCTATGTGTGAATCTGCAGTCTTTAATTAAATCCATAATACATCACATAATAACATTATAAAATTTATTTTATACTAGAAACGAAGTTATAAAATTGACTGTCAGATATTCTTTGCCATAATATCCTGTATAGATCTTACCAGGTCTTTCCTTCGTATTCCTTCTAATGCATCACAGAGTTCGAAAAACCACCTTTGTTGGTCTGCAGTGGCTTCATATTTTTACAATAATTCTATAACTTTTTCATTTTTGGTTTTTTTTTTGCAAATCATGTCTTCAATGTCATACTCAATAACTTTTAAATTCCTTCCAAGAACACGCCAGGAACTACCAATCTCTTTACTTATAGTTTTAAAAATCATCTGTCTTTTGCTCTTGCTTATAGGTCCGAATGGACTACTGGTAATAAAACTTGAACTTGAAGCTGTAACATAAAAACATTACTTCATTAATTATTTTGAATGATGATATGCATATTATAGGAATATAATTTTTTAGTTAGTTAGCCTTAGATCATAGTGTGTTGAAAAACTGTTACTTGTTTAGCAGAATTGTATAAATGCATCAAATAAGTTTTATTCAACTTAGAGCTGATTTTTCAATCAACAGATAATTTTCATTTGTGGAATAAAAGTGACGTCTGACAGTTTGTGTATAGAAGAACTGTCAAAAATTCATTAATAACTATATCCTTAGTGATAAATTAAAATTGCCAATCCAGACTAAATCGGTTTTGTTGATAGAAGAGATTATCATGGTGTTTTTAAAGCTATCATATTTTTTTATAAGATGAGGCATTTAAGGAGGAAATACTGTTTGTGTGATTGTATAATAATTAAAATAATAATTATTTATAAATACAAAAAAACACTCACTATAAAAATGGTTGCCATTCTCCCTCGGCATGTGGTGGCTTTCATAGTCTGTTATTTTCTGCAACATATCTTCGGAGTTGGGAAGTTTCAAAATAATATTCTTCAGGCACTCTACATTATCTTCAGATAACAAGTCTCGTACTTTCAAAACCTTCAATAGATGTTCAATGTTATTTATTTGTTCAAACCTTCTCACTGAATTGATGGTGTCTCTGAAAAACTCATGGAATTCAGGATTTCACTACGTCTTTCGCTTGTTGTCACTGCGCCGTGTACCATGTATTGTATTAATTGACAATATTCCGTTAAAGCCATTTTAGGGCTGTGCAAGTGCACCGATATATTACTTTACTCTATGACTGCACCCAAATTACAACAACGTAGTTATGTATGTCTAATAAAAGTAACGTAAATAATTATCTATATACCTCGTTATCAAACCATGCTTTGTGATTTCGGACTTTTGGAATCATAGATTATTTTTTTCTTTTTGGCAATAGTTTGGTCAGTGTTTCCTGATTGGAAAATTGAAATGACAGTGTTTCATCCTAAAACTTACTCACTTTCAAAAGTAGTTTTCTTTTTGTTCACAAACTAAACTACAGTGCATCTTCTTTTTTCTATTTCATTATAAAAAGGACAGAAGATAAATATTAGTTTAGTCCTGTCAAATTAGACAGCGCCTGACGTAAATTGATGTATTTTACAAGCTTTTATTTAACTTGCGATGTATGTATGTAACTTTATATTATTTGCGCAGATATAATGTGTTACTGTTTGTTTGTCCCAAATAAATAAATAAATAAACTATGTTTGTTCGGGTCAAGGAACTTATATCCAAACTGGAATGCGCACAGGCTGCCGATGCGCGGTCCGAGCGAGATAGCTTCGCGAGAGCCCTCTGTCCCTTTCATTAGGGTGACCTAACAATTTATGATGTAGGTAGATACTAATATAATAGGATATAATATATTAACCAATAATTTGATTTGATAAAATAATAATAATTATGCTTTAAGGATGGATTAAAGTAAAACGCATTATGGAGAATTTATAAATATTTATTTGGTAGATATTTACAGTCAGGTTCACACATTACTAAATAAAACAGTTTTATGCAATTTCTGTCTTAAAGTTCATATTTTCTCACCGTTTAAACCTTCCCTGGACTACGACAAACATTTCAAAACCAAAATCAGCCAAATCGGCCCAGCCGTTCTCGAGTTTTAGCGAGACAAACGAACAGCAATTGATTTTTATATATATAGATATACGAAGTGACGCACGTAAATCAGCGATTAATATGGGAAGTTGAAAGTTTTTTGCCATTTCCCTACAATGTTCCTTGGGAAATGTGAAATTTCATGATCACGTCTATTAAGTATTCGGTACACCATTCCTTATAAAGTTATCGTGGCGTGTACTACAGAACAGTCTCAACACACATATTACCTACTGAAATAAATGTTAAAATCAGCCTAGTATCTATAAACATAAAATGCCTATAACAGACATGCATAATTATGCTTACGTTGAAGACTACCTCCTATTTATATGCTGCATTGTGTAAATAATCTTATAATTTTGTTCATTATGGGCACCCTACTTCAATTAAAATATACTTACTTGAAGAAAGAAACACCGCATCCTGCATAGGATTCGCTTTTGCACCCTTGAATCGCACACTTTTTAACCATCTTTATTACGTCCGAATAAAGAAATTGATTGTTTTATCGTCGAATTGCGGTTAAGTTCAAATCACCATAATTACATCAAGTTAATATGGCTGACGGGCTGCCAGTCCAACTTATATACTAATAATCTACTAATAATCTTTTCTTTTTTAATTACAATTCAACACAGTGTCCAAATTATTGCTAAAAAAATGTTCTCATTCTAACAGATAATTGAAAAATATTAGAAATATATCAGAACGAAAATTAATGTTTTTTTAAATAAGACATGACAATATTATTTTTTCCTACCATTCCTCCTAAATTCGGGAATAATCCTGCTGGCAACACTTTAGAAAGGGACACGGGGCTCTCGAAGCGCTTTCTCTCTCGGACCGGATTTCTCTTTGGCCAAGTGATTGTCTGTAATAGAACCTAGCTTCTTATACATAAGGTTTATTTTTATATTGGTGTCAAATTGAAATGCACATTCCAGGTTGGATATATAAGTTCCTTGGTTCGGGTGGACTCTGCAACTCAATTTTAAAGCTGACATCTTCGACTGATTGAGCTGAAATTTTGCATGCATGTGTAAATCGGATGACAATGCAAAATAATTATGACATGGAGCTGATCTGATGATGGAACCAGAAGGTGGCCATAGGAACTCGGTAGTTAAACGACACAACCCCATCGAGTTTGGACTCATTTGATCCGTCTTGACGAGAACTTTGGTGCTAGATGGTAACTAGGGTCACATGATGGAGTTGGAAGATGGCCATAGGAACTCGGTAATTAAACAACACTACCCCATCGAGTTTGGGATCGTATGATTCGTCTTGACGAGTAATTTGGTGCTAGATGATAACCAGGGTCTGATGAAGGAGCTGGAAGATGGCCATAGGAACTCGGCAATTAAACGACACAACTCCATCGAGTTAGGGCTCGTATAATTCGTCTTGACGAGTAATTTGTTGCTAGATGGTAATCAGGGTCTGATGATGGAGCTGGAAGAGGGCTATAGGAACTCAGTATTATTAAATTACGAGAATTGCCCCCTCTGAAGCTCTGCTCTGAAGTGACCAAGTGGTAGTTATTATCCCCATTAAATACAATAAAATATATTTTTGTACTATCAAATTAAAAGAAACAATATTTTATATTATTTAGTAGGTACCTAGTTAGTTTATTTTCTATAAAGTACAAACAAAATCAAAATATTTTTATACTTTGATGTGTACCTATACAATCACTACATGTAGGTACTTACATAAGTATTGATTCAGAATATTAAATTGTTTTAAGATACACAACTCTTCTTTTTATTGTGCTAAATTATACTTTATAACAAACATTAGTAAAGTATGACTCCCCCGTGCAACTTTACAGCAACTGCGATATTATTATCTTTCTGTAGTACATGACCTATGAAGCCGCAATAAATGATTGAGTATTGAGCCATGTATGACTCTTAATTAAATCTATAATAACATTATAAACAAGAAACCAAGTTATAAAATTAACTGTCAGATATTCATTGCCATAATATCCTGTATGGATCTTACTAGGTCTTTCCTTCGTGTTCTTTCTAATGCATCACAGAGTACGAAAAACCACCTTTGTGGGTCTGCAATGGCATCATATTTTTCCATTAATTTCGTAGCTTTTACATCTAATGTTTTGTTTTGAAAATCAATATCATCAATGTCACGTTCACGAATTTTCAAATTCCTTGCAAGGTCACGCCAGAAACTACCAATCTCATTAATTATAGTATCCAAAATCCTCTGTCTCTTTCTCTTGCTCAGAGAACCGAATGGACTGCTGGTAATAAAACCGTTTTCTGGCTCTGTCTTATGACTTTGAGGTGTTGAAGCTGTAACAAAAACAATAATTAACTATTTTCAATAATGTAAGTATGGATTGGAATATCATTTTGTAGTTAGTTCCTGCCTTAGGAGATTATGTGTTGGAAAAGTGATACTGGAGCAGAAATGTTTAATTAAAAGCATCATGAATATGTTTGTTACTTACTCCCTTAACTCAATTTTGTGATATTAAATAGATTTATTAAAATTCATGTTTATTGCCCATCTATGAGAACACAAAATGTTATAAAGAGTTAAAATGAGTGAGTATGTTTGTAGGAGAAATTTTCAAAACAGTTTATCCAATTCAAAAACATGCAATTATAATTTTTATAAATAGAAAAGATGAACTACTACTTAGGGGAAATACTGTTTGGGTGCTTATTATAAATATTTATAGATAAAAATTACTCACTGTAATAGTTGCCATACTCCCTCGGGGTGTGGTTGCTTTCATAGTCTGTTATTTTCTGCAACACATCTTTGGAGTTGGGAAGTTTCAAAGCAATATTCTTCAGGCATTCTACGTTATTTTCAGATAACAAGTCTCGTATTTCCAAAACCTTCAACAGCTGTCCAATGCTGTTTATTTGTTCAAACCTTCTCACTGAATTGATGGTGTCTCTGAAAAACTCTTTCATGGAGCTTAGTATTTCACTATGTCTTTCGTTTGTTCCCACTGAGAGTACTATGTATTGTTTTAATTGACAATACTCCGACAAAGTCATTTTAGAACTATGTGAGTCTTAGCACAGAACTTAAAACGAAAATAATACGCTGCACTCAAGTTACAACAACGTAGCTATGAATGTATAAATTAATATAGAACATGTAACACTGATATAATTAAAACACAATGCAGCAACTTATCTAATATCTAATTATTTCGGAATAAATAATTTTATTCAAGTTTAGTTTTCGGACTTTTGGAATCGCGTTCAGGGTGTTCAGGTGTTCAGCCAGCGCTGTTCGAGTGTTCGGTGTTCCTGTCGTTCCTGTCAAAACGACAATGACATTCCAATGCACTTATTATTTGTACCATAGCATAAAGCAAACATTGGTAATATAATTGGATTTTGTGACAATTATGCACTAGAAAGAAATATTATATTCTTTTTTAAATTTAATTTTGGTACATTCAATTGATGCGTCTGCATAAACGCGGTTTGTATCATGGTTTACAAAAAAGACAACAGCAGCTAATATTACAGTATCGTCGTAAAAAGAACTGCCGCATCGGTGTTTGTCATTTTATTTACGAAAGGGGGTTTCCCATTTCCACGTACCTACTATTGGAAATGATACTAATGCAAACTTGCATTCCTACAAAAAAACTTAAGTAACGTAAATGGTTGCCAAATGTGTGAAGAGCATAGTTACTGGTCTTCCAAAACTTGAACAGAACAGAATTTTTTGCTTTAAATAAGATTGGTTTCTGTAAAACAATCTTATTTAAACCGAACAATTCTATTTATACATTACACATATTTATTTATACATTATTAATTAAGAACCTGTGTTCTTAATTAATAATGTTTAATATATCTAACAAGTAGGTAGGTATTTTGAAGTCTTAAGGCGGTCTCGGGAGTGTGCAGATAATGTGCTTTCCCTGTTAAAATATCTAATGTCGTAGTATCTACCTACGTATAGTCAGAGAGAGTGCATCAAGGTATTATTATATTACTCTTTGGCATCAAGAGTCAAAGCCGCGAATCAAGAGTTGAAGTTGACTTTACACAGTTTACCTACACAATAGCTTTTGATGCGGTTTTCAGCATCATTTAGACTAATTTAGAGAATTTATCCTGGAAGGGTTATGCTGCGTAGGTATAATAGATACATTAATATTTAACTTAGACTGTCCCGTGACTGCCTCGTAGTCGCAAGCGCGACCTCTGAGCGTTCGATTCGCAGGTCAGGCATAGTGTTATCTGATTTTTCCAGGTTTTTCCATTAGGAATGAAGTAGCCCGGATTTTGAAAGTGGACGGTGTGGTATCTCCTTGCCTCGGAAAGCAGTTAACCCGTCTTTTCTGCGTCAGGTCTCTCTCCGGTCGTCAGGTCAAGTTGGAATTCCGTTCGAAAGGACTATGCGAGTGAGGGAAGAGAGCCCACGGCACTTGTATCTGCGTATACACTTCTGCACTAATTCTATAAACTCTCCTGTGTGGATGGCTAGTTTTCGCTGAGATTGATCGCCATGACCGAAGTTCAGGCAGGACTAGATACTATTTTATTTTATTTAACTTACATAACATAACATAACATCAGGCCAGTATTTCCCGCAGTGTTCGGCAGAGGTACCCATATTTCGCCATTCACATTTAACATCAGAAATCTCGATGTTTTGGCATAGGTATCGCCAAACTATCTCTAAAATTAAGTCAGCTATCTCTACAAACGTCATCTGACGTTTGTAGAGATAGCTGACTTAATTTTAGAGATAGTTAAAAGATCAGGGTAATACTCATATTAAAAAAAACGGTTAAATTCAAGTAGCAATCACCTCTCAGTCTCAATCTGTCAAAAATGTAGGGAAATTAATTATATTTTTGACAGATTGACATTGAGATTAGAATGCCAAAGTTCTTAAAAATACGGGGATCGCCCCTCGTCGACTAAGGTGGGTTGGTTACCTATAACCATTTTGATCTTGAACTTAACCATCCTACCTAACTTTTTAGTTTGATATGTAGGTAATAGGTAGGTCTTACCTACAAGTCAGCTTAGATCCTATAACCCCCATGAGATTGAATCATGATGTAGGTAATTGGAATGTTCAGGTACCAATACCTACCTAACCATCCCCAGTAGGTATCTAAATCTGAATTTAATGAGTAAACGATGATGTGACGACCCTAAAACTTAAAGGTTAGCTATTCAAGCATTTAGTGAGAACGGTAGGGCAATTGAAAAAGCCCCGGAAATAAACAAATAGGGTAGGCACAGCTAATAAAACCAAGCATCGACAAAAAGAAACAGTTAACACAACAAAGTCTATGCGTTTATGTGTGAACAGAACTAACTTAGTTTTAAGCTTTTTTTTACCAACAAAATGGATATTGTTGTCTGAAATATAAATAATTAATAATAATATGCATTGGATATCACTAGCATCTTTCAATCAAGGGGTACAGCGAAACATAGACGAACATATTCTCTTTACTTTCACGATCCAGCGGACGTGTGGTGCGCAAGCACAATAGACAAACAGTCAAGCTTACCTACCGATTCGGAGAAAGCACAAAACTCTTTACCCAGTTGGTAAGTAAGACTTCTCTTTACTTTATAAAGGAATCTAAGTACCTAAATAATATGTTTTACTTTTGAAACGACCATACCTAAACACTACAAACGCTAATTAATAAGAACAAAACCATCATCGTTTACTTACATCCCATAGTTACGATAGTTTTAAGGTTACATTGGGGTACTTAGGTATGTACATAATTTGTTAATTGAGTGTTTTCTTCTTTCCATGTGGTAAAGAATCATACGTAGTGCCCAAAGGCTTCTTTAGCACAACAGCGTCAAGGGTTGGCATGAATTTCTCCATTTGTAAACACGCTTAGATACAAACAGAACGCATTCCCTTCTTCGCCTCAACACTTCCATGTTTTGGGTTAAACAAGCTACATATGCTCGTATTTAAATTGGACAGCCTGAAAGCTTTTTTAGTATAACCCCCATAAATCAATCAAATTAAAAGTCATTTATTCAAATTAGGCTAAAAATCAGCACTTTTCGAACTTCAAAACTACAAAAGGCAGTCCCCCAAAACGCCCGCCCTTCACCACTTCCTAGTGCTTTTCCTGGGAAGAAGAAGTGGCACAACAAACTCCACAGCACCACAGCTGTCAGTTCAGTTAGAAAATACTTGATTGTATACAATACTAGGTATAAGGTATGCAAAGTAGGTAATTAATAATATTACAAGACACATAACATTAAATTAAATTATTTGCCATAAATGTCAGCTAGCCACGCTAATATACCAACAAATACAATAAAAACTATACTTACTCAATCAAAAACATAAAATAAAAATGTAAACATAAATGACTACCTAAATAAAAGCCTCCGGGGTATTAAGGGCGTGACGTGTAAAATAAATAAACAAGTTATTACAAATAACAACAATAAAACCATGGTCAGCAAGACGACCAGTCACTAAGCTACGACCATCGAAGTAAAATAAATAAACAAGTTAAAGATCAGCCATTACCCCGCTCGCCATATTTGAGGGAAGGAGGCAACCCGACCCCGACGCTACCGTAAATTCGCAGTGAGTGACATCTAAGGGAGCATGACGAACTTGCGGCCGGTTGCTCAGGCAAGAATAATATGATCAATCGTCGAGGTCACTAGCTAACCACATATTGCAATTACTAACATTGAAATGAGTAGATTATGTCAATAAATTAAAATTAAACTGAATCGACTTATACATACGGTAAAATAAAATAAACAATTATATGATCTCATATAACCTGTCAGTAAACTAATTCTGGAGAAAGAATAAAAACATTGTCTTGAGTTAATCAGGGGGACCAACTCTTCTTATTTTTTTTAAGTAGTCGTTGATGGAATAGAATGCCTTTGAACAAAGGTTGGATTTTACTTGAGTCTTTAAACGCATTAAAAGGCAAACCTAGCAAAGAAGAGGGTAGCTTGTTAAAAAAGGTTATACCAAGCCCAACAAATGAGTTATGAACCTTATGAAGCACGTAGTTTGTTCTTATTTCTAGTGCATTGTGAATATCACTGTTTTTATTGTACAAGCGTAGGTATATTTTGCCTATTAAATAAGATATTGGCGAAGATGAATTGTGATGCAACCGTGAGAATACCCCTCAAATCTTTAAAAAAATCTCTTAGAGAAACTAAAAACCTAGCTGGTAAATTGCTCGAACAGCTCGTTTTTGAAGGACAAATTAATATATTTGTGTTGGCATGAAGAAGCATATGTGAACACGCGCTGCAGCAATCATAAGAAGGTATTGACGACCTACTGAGCTATTCATCAGTCATTTGAAGTATTTTGAGGTATTATTATTTGAATAAAATATGAATTCATTATTATTATAATCTATAGGTATTTTAAACAGAAATGTATTTATTTACGTTATACTTATTAATCTAGTGCAAAATATTATTTTCTAAAACTGTAGGTATGTCGTCATTTACTGATGGAGTCAATTATATCAGTAACGATAATGACCTGTCCTATGACCACAATTGTGTACTATAATTGTGACTACAATAATCATTATAATATTTACTTATTTCTTGTTATCGTCTGTACTTGAGAGTCGCTTTGACCTCTTTATCAGTACATTACTGTCGCTTTCGTAAGTCGGACAATAAAATGGTTAATACATTTTAGTTGTTGCATATTTGCTAATAATTAAAAATGTACAGATTTATTAAACGTGGTTTAGTTCCAAAAAGTGCATGTTATAGTCTCCAAAAAAACTTTCGTAATGGAAAGTTATGGAGAAATGGTGTTCGCTGTATAACTCAAAGCACGAAAGCAGATAGTTTGTTTCCTGAACGTGTAGACTTTCCTAGCAGGCATATTGGACCTAGAGATCAAGATGTGGTGACCATGTTGGATTTGCTCGGTTATAAGGTAAGTAAATCCCATCATCGGAACATCTTGCTCTTATTTAAATTTTGATATCTAATATATTCCTTAACCTATTCTAGAACTTAAATCAACTAACGGACGATGCAGTCCCAAAGAAAATTCAACTTCAAGGTCTCATGAACATTAGTGACCCCGTGAGTAAGTATCGACCCTTAACATTACATAAATGTTATGTGCATCTGCATACTAACATGCTTTAACAGTTTGTTAATTCACAAAGAAAATGTATTTCAGGTGAATATGATCTCATTAAGACAGTGCAGAAAATATCTGAGAAGAATCAAATATGGAGGTCTTACATAGGTATGGGGTATCACAACTGCTGTGTCCCACATTCTATTATGCGCAATTTGTTCGAGAACCCAGGATGGTAACTTAATTTTTCTAATTTACTAAGTTTAGTACTCCCCCTATTAACTAATAATTTATATTTGGTATCAGGAAGAGACTTAGTGACAGTCTGACATCATTTCGTTTTTTCTTTATTTGCGCAGAAAGTACGTACCTACAATTTACAGATTTAAGTTTATAATGATCCTTATACTAACTACCTTAACTAAGGCATGCAAACAGTTTTAGCTATAATAATAAAGACTCAATAATATACAGGGTGACAGGGAAACTCGACGTGTTCCTTCCAGGGCGTGATAGTGTGACTCATTTGGACCATTACTTTGTAAAAAGTTGTCTTAGGCATAAAGTTGGCAGCAGCGAACTCTTTTCTACTAATAACAACAAACATCAATCCATCGTCAAAGATTAAGGCAATGCTTTTTCTTGATCTTTCTCTAAACGACCAAATATGACGTGAAGAGTCTACCACATTGCAGGTTAATGATATGATAAATAAAAGATTATTTGTCAGAAGCTTAAAAAACCGAAGTATGTTTATTTAAGAGTTTATACGTGCGTAGTAGTTTAAAAATCAGGGTAAAAATACGTGAACTAAGCGACAAGTGATCGGTGATTAGATCATTGACTGCGAGTAATACTTACCACTTGAAAGTGTGGTCTTAACTTGCGGAGCGGAGGTAAAGGGATAAACATAAACTATTTAATTAATTCGATTATCACATAATTTTAAAATATTTCAACAGTTTGCAAATTCGGCCTTTGCCAACATTATCGACTGTTTCATCGGCACCTTTAAACATTTATGAAACTTTTGTACCTCCTTGCATAGCTGATTAAATGAAGATGTCTTCCCCGGAATTTGAACGCTTAGTGTCTCAGTAAAATTTTGAGATAACTGGTGTCAAAGTTCGTGTACGTAGATGATTTTTGAAAATAGTTAATAAACTTCTTACTTTAACTTTTAACTGTTTGATATTTTAGAAAATTTGGTTACATCAATAGGTGTGTTAAAGTCCTATTAGATAGCCAATGGAATAGCTATGAAACCCACTCAATTAGAGAATTTAGAGATAAGTGATATTTAGTGACGATTTCTGGGAGTTTTCAAAAAAACATGAAAATCGGCTTTCTCGGATTCCATGAATTTTCGCCTAGGCTTCATGGGGTGCTTAATTGTTGCAAATTCACACTATCACGCCCTGGAAGGAACACGTCGAGTTTCCCTGTCACCCTGTATATTATTAACACATTCAATCAAATCAATATAAGTTTACCATGTCAAGATGCAATTCAGTACTTAATTTGGGTTGGATCTAGTATCGTTTGGCAGGAGTTGGGGGTTAAAAGGGGTTAAAGCTGGTAGGGTTTGGGTCCCCGATTATATTCAAGAGTTGATAGCATTAGTAGTTCTTGAGATATCCAGCTGTGATAGACGGACAGACAGACAAACTGAGTCACACCATAAGGCTGCGGTTCCACTGAGGCGGAGCGGAGCAGAGCGGAGACGAACTGTGCCGCGATTCACCAATCACATGGCTTGAAATCCATATCTCTTTTCATCGCACCGCTCGCACCGCTCCACTCCGCCTCAGTGGAACCGCAGCCTAAGGGTTTCTTTTTACCATTTTGGTACGGAAACCTAAAAACGAAACCCTTAAGTATAAGATCACAGAGGTTTTTGACTGTTGATTTGATTACTTTCAAGGACAACACAATACACACCATACCAACCAGAAATAGCGCAAGGAAGATTGGAGAGCCTTCTTAACTATCAGACCATGGTCAGTGATCTCACTGGACTGGATGTCGCCAATGCATCGTTACTGGATGAAGGCACTGCTGCTGCTGAAGGGTTATCGCTTTGCCATAGGTATGTTACAGATAGTTCATTATTCAGTTACTATCCAAATCCTAATAAAAATATGAACCAAGTATGATAAAAGGTCAATGTAATTCTTATTCATTAATAAGACAGAACATGGAATTATGCGCTCTTTTCTGACCTACAGAAAACCTCCACGAAATGTGACATTTTCTTTTGTTACCGTAATTTATGTAATCCATGACGATGATATTTATTATGAAAAAGGCTTTACCTGTAGGAACTAGATAACAGCTATAAACAACTTTTATTACACAGGCTCAATAAGAGAATGAAATTCGTGGTATCAGAGAGACTACACCCTCAAACTTTAGCAGTAGTCCAAACACGCCTGGACGCTCTGGGTTTGGAGGTCGATGTAGTGGCTGATGTGCGACAAGTGGACTTCGCTCAGAGAGACATATCTGCGGTGTTACTACAGTGCCCAGACACCAGGGGCTTGGTTTATGACTATTCTGGGCTTGCAGCTGCTGCACATGAACATGGCGTGAGTTTTCGATAGTATAATTATGTTGTTTTGTTATATGCTGCGCCTTTTGTTGGTGTTAGAACACATTCTGTGTTTGTTAAAGTTACAGGAAAATCGTCTAAGACTACAATATTTTGTAAATATGTGAGCACCATGTATCGCCTTCAGACAACTAGAATCAATTCTATTTTCTTGTTAACATTCAAAAGTTGAAATAAATTATTTGACTTTGACGAAAATGGCCCACTTTGATAAATTCTAATTATCTGTTCACAGACCTTAGTGGTAGTGGCTACCGACTTACTGGCCCTTGCTCTTCTGCGACCACCAGCAGAATGTGGAGCTGCTCTTGCAGTAGGAACTTCACAACGTTTGGGAGTACCTCTAGGTTACGGAGGACCTCATGCAGGTTTTTTTGCCGCTGAACATCAGCTGGTGCGCCTTATGCCTGGTCGTATGGTTGGTGTTACAAGAGACGCTACGGGGAGAGATGCTTACAGGTACAGTCAAACTCAAAAGATAGTAGAAATCCAAAGGGAGTATTTTACACTATTTCGTACGCTCTGTAATCAACCGTAATTTCTTTAGTTTTAGATAGTTGTCGCCACATAATCAATCATGAATATTCACTTATGTAGGTTAGCACTTCAGACCAGAGAGCAGCATATACGAAGAGACAAAGCGACGTCCAACATTTGTACAGCACAAGCGCTGTTGGCCAACATGTCTGCTATGTACGCAGTCTACCATGGCCCTCAAGGTCTGAGGGACATTGCCAACAGAGTACACAATGCCACACTTGTACTTGATCATGGTATGGAAGCTAAACACACATATTTATAGCCAAACCTTGGCAGGAAATTTTCAATCAATGCTCAAGTATTTCGTCTTTTCCATTCTGATATTTGACAATATCTATCAGTAATAACAAATATTTGGACGCGACGGTACCGTGTGTATTACAAAATTTTGCTTTTTTCACATAAGCAAACAGCTGAGTGATGCAAAGAGAGGAATTATACGTTACTTGTGATATTTCAGGAATAAGGCAACGTGGACACAAACAATCCAACGAGGTATATTTCGACACACTCCACGTAGTTCCCCTTTCTGAACATGATGCTACTGAGATCAAAGCTCGCTCACAGCAAAAGCAGATTAACCTGAGGTACTTCGATGATGGGGCTGTAGGAGTAGCCTTAGACGAGACCACGACCATGGAGGATGTTAATGACCTACTGTGGATATTTGATTGCAAGCCGGTTGAAGAGGTAAAATATAATTGTTTATTTTATATATGTACAGGGTTACTTGTGATTTGAAGTATACCGTCCAGGACGTGATAAGTTACCCATTTGCATCAATTACGCACCGCATAAATCCTAGGCGAAAATTCACTGAATTAGAGAAAACCCAACATTCTAGTATTTTGGAAAAAATCCCAGAATTCGTCACTAAATATAATTTTTCTCTAAACTCTGAAATTTAATGTCCTTCATTTCCATTCCATTGTTTGGTACCTTGGATACCTTAAATAAACCTTTAGATGCAATCAAATTTTCTAAAACATCAAAAAATTAAAGGAAGTATTGTATTAACCATTTAAAAAAATCATCTACGTACTTACATGAACTTTGACACCAGATAACTAAAAATTTTACTATGTCAAATTACAAGGTCATCTTTTTTTAATGAACTACCTATCTAACGAGATAATATATGCATTTAGGCCGTATTACAGAACCTCACTCAATACTATTAAGTTTAGAGCCATTTGATTGGTTGAAACTAGTTTTAAGTAATGCTTGAGCTTGAGTGAGGTTCTGTAACACGGGACTAGTGGTGCCGATGAAACAGTTGATCATGTTGGCAAAGGCCGAATTTGAAAATTGTTAAAATATTTAAAGTTGTTTGATAATCGAATTATTTGACTGGTTTATAATTATCTTTTTACTTTCTCACTACCCAGCAATCATTCCGACAGGTCGTCGCGACCAGGTCGCAAGTTAAGACGCCACTTTTGACTGGTTCGTATTATTCGCAGTCGATGAGCTAATCAGTAATCACTGATCACTTGTCGCTTAGTTCGCGTGTTTTTAAACTACTGCGCACATACAATTTCTTTATTTTGGAACAAACTTAGGTTTTTTAGCATTTGGTTACATCGTAAGGTTTGCTAAAGTATTAGGTACCCAATGGAATAGCAATAAATACCATTCAATTTGAGAGTTTAGAGAAAAGTTATATTTAGTGATGAATTCTAGGAAATTATCCCATGAATCTTCGCCGAGGCTTTATGGGGTCATTGTTGCAACTAGGTTACACTATCACGTTCTGGAATGAATACGTCAAATTACAAGTCAACATGTATAATAGTTGACTCTGACTGAAACTAAGAGATCCCGATGGGTTCTATTATAAACTACTACGAAGCTCATGGTTACCTACACTAAGTTCAAAGGGTCCAACGTTATGCTGTTTAGACATAAAGGTAGGCATGACCACTCCGAACACTACGCATTCATATGTGCTACTAGAACTCGTCTTTGGCCTGAGATGATCGCCAGTTTGGTTGGTTATTCCAACGTATTAAGTGCAATAATTTCAAAATACTGTTTTCATATTTTCCAGGTAACAAAAACTGGAGACGTGAGAGCCCGCAGTGTACAGCAAGGTCCATTCAGGAGGACATCTCCATTCCTTACACATCCTGTATTCAATATGCACCACTCCGAAACGAGGATAGTTCGCTATATGAAGCGCCTAGAGAACAAAGATGTGTCGCTCGTACATTCTATGATACCTTTGGTTAGTTCATTTCAATATTATTTTGACTACCGTATGGATAATAATGTGGCTAACTTTAAATAGAAATATCTTTATCTGCCGACCTTTACTTGTACCAAAAACATGGATCGCGTATTACTAAGATAAGAAAAAGACGTGAACAGTTCGGGGGGTCTTTATCATCAGGTTATTTGCACGTGATTGTCTTGTTACGTCAGGGCTCATGTAGGTACAGACGCCAACACATCAAGCTACTACAATCAGTCAAATTTCTTTAATAGATTTTCAACTTTATCGCTAAAGTATTAGGTTCGAGGTTGATTGCGAAAATTTGACAGTTTCTGGTAGCTTAATGTGCTGGCGTCTGTACATAATCAGCCTATAATGTTCTCACTGCTGGGACACAGGCCTCCTCTCGGTTAGAGTGAGTGGGCCGTAATCCACCACGCGTGCCCAGTGCGGGTTGGTAGATGTCACATATCTTCGATTTTTTGGTTCTAGGACATACCGATGTTTTCCTTCGCCGTTTTGAGAGCAGTGGTGATGAAATAATTTACACAAAATAAAGTACCTGTCTGGGTTTGAACCTACGACCTACAAAGGTTCAGGACATAACGTAAACATATCATCACGCCTCTATTCCCCGAAGAGTTTGGCAGAGGTGTATCTATAGTACACCCACATTTCGCCAGTTATGTTTAAGTCCCATGTAATAGGGGCGAGCCTATTCATCAACTGGCCATTAACTCCAGCAGTGCGATTCTGTAACCATCTCACCGTGAAAACTTAGGTGAAGTGAGCGTGGAGTGAGCTGTCATTCCAACTAATGCTAGGGATTGAGACTATTGACAGCTCACTCTATAAGCTCACTTCACCTAACTTTTCACGGTGAGATTTTTACAGAATCGATCGGCTGGTTACTACTGAGAAATTCCGGATCGAAAAACCCAATAACACTTTGCTCGACTTGGGAATCGAACCCGTGATATGCTCAGCAATAGCGCTTGTGACCACTAGACCGACTAGGCAGTAAATTTCAGATACATCAGTCAGATTCAGATAAATATTGAATTTATAGCGTAACATGTCATGTAAAGTAAATTGATTACGATACAAAGTACTTTGATACCTACATAAACGTATGTACCTACGTAGCGTTGTTTAACTAAGCCAGTCATTTATAGATAAAGTAGAAGGATTTATTTCTGGAAATCCTCTTGAACAGAATACTGTCTAAAAGAACATGAATTTAATATCTCTATATACTTTAACGAAGCTACGTACATTTCTCGGAATTTCACCAATTTGTAATTTAATTTATTGAACTCAACACCATCTAGCGATTATTTATATTACTATGTAGACATTTTTCAAAGAACTTTTGTTCTTATCTTACTACTCAACAATAGATGTCACTGCAAGCATATTCTGATTAGGTGGTCTATTCAGTAATAGATGGCTCCTTACAACTCGTAAGTCACAGGCGTAGCCACGGGGCCACCACTGTGCACTGCTCTCAGTGGTGTTTATCATCAGGTTATTTGCACGTGATTGTCTTTTTATTAACAAATGACTGTTGTTTACTTCAGGGCTCTTGTACGATGAAGCTGAACTCAACCACCGAGATGATGCCTTGTTCGTTCAAACACTTCACTGACATCCACCCATTTGCGCCACTAGACCAGTGCAACGGATACCACCAGTTGTTTGAAGAGTTAGCTAACGATCTGTGCGCAGTTACAGGGTACGATCGTGTGTCTTTCCAACCTAACAGGCAAGTCGATGTTCACTAAGTAGATATATATAACATTAAAAATACCTACCTACCTTAATATTCATTATATGTATGTCATGATTGCCCAAACCTTAAAAACAAAGAGCCCCAAGTAGCGTGTCGATCTTATAATGTTTTCTCAGAAAATGTCTTTGTCTTCCATTAGATTACTATTAACAGGCCAGTATTAATTTGACCTGAACTATTCTTACAGCGGTGCCCAAGGTGAGTACGCTGGTCTACGTACAATAAAGCGCTACCACGAGTTCCGCGGCGACACTAAGCGTAACATCTGCCTGATCCCGGTGAGCGCGCACGGCACCAACCCAGCGTCCGCGCATATGGCTGGTATGCTCGTCTGCGCCATTCGAGTTACACCCTCTGGTGATATAGATATGGCGCATCTTAAAGAAAAGGTAATAACTAGGTTTCTATAAGTCGAGACTGTGACTCTTGGTATAAGCATCATCATTAAATAAGTTTGTATATTTCTTAAAAGCCATTGTTTTCAAGAGAACTCAAATTGTCAGTAATAAATAAAAATAATCTTTTGAGACATAACAACCTTGGTGAAAGTCAAGATAAAATCCACACATTGACGTCTCGTTGCTACGCCGCGAAGACGCATCGTAGCTGCCGAATGGATGCAGCTTTAGTTAATCGAACTTAGCACATAGCACTAACTGGGTATACATTAATGTCCAACCAACGTTATTTATCTTGCTAAGCATTTGAATAATTACCACAAGTTTCAAGTAAAGACATTATTATATTTCAGGTGGAGGAGCACAGCGACAAAATATCCTGTCTGATGTTGACGTACCCGAGTACGTTCGGGGTGTTCGAGGAGCGTGTCGCGGACGTGTGCTCGTTGGTGCACAAGCATGGCGGACAAGTGTACTTGGACGGCGCCAATATGAACGCACAGGTTAGTCGGATTTTAATAAAACTTTTAGCTAACTTAAGTTGCATATTAAATTCTACAAAACGAAGCATATATTAATTACTGATTGCTTACGCCTTAATTAGCTGTTTAGTAGAATAGAATTGCAACTGACGAGCTGGGCCCCGCGGTTTCACCCGCATAAGTTTCGATCCCGAGGGAATATCGGGATAAAAAGTATTCTATGTATTAATCCTGGTTATAAACTATTTGTGTGTCAAATTTCATCCCAATGCGTGCAGTAGTTTTTCCGTGAAATAGTAACAAACATCGATCCATCCATCCGTCCATCCATACACACTTTCACGTTTATAATATTGGTAGGACGTGCGGTAGGTCCGGAATCAGGCATTAGAAAACCAAATGATTGGTAACTTTGTAACTACACTAATTTGGAATAGGTACCTAATGCATTCTTACTTTTACCATTTTTCATACAAAAACTACATGAAAAACATGATAACATCTTGATAAAAATCATCCGCGTTTTTAATCGGGTATTTACCTGGGTAAAAAAAAAAATATTATATTTGTGTTGAAGAACTACTTATTTAAATTATAATTATGACAAACTAGGTACTAAATTAAAAGACTAACTCTTGACGAATAATATCGTGGATGCTGGCGTCCCGTGCTATGCGACCTGTGCTCCTGCAGCAGGACAGGCAATATCTAATTATATTAAAAAACAAAATATTTGTTATTTTAGGTGGGTCTTTGCCGTCCCGGAGACTACGGCAGTGATGTATCACATTTGAACTTACACAAAACGTTCTGCATACCCCATGGTGGAGGAGGTCCGGGCATGGGGCCAATTGGAGTGTAAGCATCTTCGAAACCACATATATATCTTAAAAAAAATGTTTTTCTCCTTAGGTCGCGTCCTAACCAAAAGCGACCGTCGCGCGAGTACACGATCGTCGCCCTTTTTTATATGAATGTGGCATACTACCGTGATCAACCAAGTCGCGTATATATGTACGTCATAACTCATACAAACGATCGCGTCGATCGCTTTTGGTTAGGACGACCGGTTATTCTTTGAATATAAATAAGAGTTTTCCCCGTCTTGTGACTGTTTCGATTCTTGTGCGTCTCAATAATTGCCAGATTCCTTTAAATGTGATGATGATGATATATTTCCCCTTTAGGAAAGCTCACCTAGCGCCGTTCTTGCCGTCACATCCAGTAATCGATCCGTTAGCAGATTTGGGTGATGCGGCGCATAGTTTCGGCTCGGTGAGCGCTGCACCATTCGGGTCATCAGCTATCCTACCCATTTCTTGGGCTTACATCAAAGTAAGGGCAAATTACTGTTTTGTATGGAAGACAATTTTATCTTTATTGTTTTGATGTGAAAACTTTTACTTATGCAAACAAACAAGACGAAATGTGAAAACTTTCTTATATTCTAGATGATGGGTCCCAAAGGATTGAGACGTGCGACACAGGTGGCTATTCTGAACGCTAACTACATGTCTAAAAGACTTGAAGGTTATTACAAAACTTTATACAAGGGCGAGAGAGGACTTGTTGCACACGAATTTATTATTGACGTCAGAGACTTGAAGAAGACTGCCAACATAGAGCCCGGAGATATTGCTAAAAGACTGATGGACTTTGGTAAGTTCGAAATATATAACTAAACAACCTGTTGATGGTACCAACTCTTAAATAAAAGTTCAATCGTCCATCTAATGAAAATCATAACATTAACCGATTAAAGAATGGCGTTTTTTGAAGTTTCCATTTTCCTAAATCAGAATTTAATTTATAATACTGAAAATAAGACAAAAAGTTAATCAGATTTTGTTGTAGGTTTCCATGCTCCCACGATGTCATGGCCAGTAGCCGGTACTCTGATGATAGAACCCACCGAGTCTGAAGATCTTCAGGAGATGGAGCGTTTCTGTGAAGCTCTCATCGCGATCAGGAAGGAAATTAAAGACATCGAAGATGGAACCATGGACAAGCGGCTAAATCCTTTGAAGGTCTTGTCACTGTTTTCATAACTATGGTTTTTTGTTTTTATTGAGGAAAGACCCTTGAATGTACCATTTACCATGTACCATTGTGTGTAACATTTTCAGTTCTTTTCAGATGGCCCCACATACGCAAGAGGAAGTAATCTCTGAAGATTGGAGCCGCCCCTACAGTCGAGAACAAGCCGCTTTCCCTGCTGTGAGTATTAAGCTTTCATGCAGATTATCGTTTTATTTATAATCGTTTAAATTTTTTAACAAGTGCTACATATAAGAATTTTTATTTCAGCCGTTCGTAAAAGGAGAGACGAAAATTTGGCCAACAGTCGGTCGTATCGATGACATGTACGGAGACAAACATCTTGTTTGTACTTGTCCACCGGTGCTCGACGATTTCTAAGTTATTAACAAGATGCATTTAATTTAAGGGATGAAATTAAATCAAAATGTTATGTTATTAAGATCCTCATCTCCCTCTTTTTTGTATTATTATTGTGTAATGTAGGGTTGTGACAATGAATAATAAACAAGTTGACCATCTGTCGCATTATGTATATTTTCTCAATACTGTTGTAGAATAAAATATTGTCTTCTAACAACATAATCTTCTTCAATTTGCATATTAATCTATAGCAGTACAAATAAGTAATTGCCGTAAATTATATTGACTTCAAACAGTAATCTATCTACCTTATTATTGTACAAATATTTTAATATTGCGAAGGATTATTATTTATTTATTACGCATAACATTTAAATTGGATTCAAGGCAACGTGTTTGTTTTGTTACTAGCTCAAATAACTATCTGAAATACCAAAGGCTTCACATTACATAACAATATTATTAATTTGTAAACTTCCCACGTGCATTTTATATTTAGTGAAACATTCTGTATTTCAAACGTAGTATAATATTTCTAAACTGTAATATTAATAGAGCAAACATTTTCAGCTTCAAAGCTTTAACTAAAAACAAAAAGTTAAACAAGTATGTAAACTAGTAGCAGACAAGATTCAAATAAAAAAATAGACTAATAACATAATTAAGTAAAGCATAAAACTAGACTCAAACAATAAAATTAAAAAAATCTGTGTTGACGTTATCTAGATTTTTATTAAAGCAGAAAATATCACAAAAGAAACATTTTCACATAATAAAATTGATCTTGAATGTTCAAGACAAAACAACCTTAGAAATAGTGTCTTTAACTATCGGTAACTTATTTAATTATTCTTATTTTGGTGGGGAATTGATCACATCTTTTGGGTACATACCCAATCTCACTCCTAACTCTTTAGGCATGCGGAGCGCAGGGCGCGTGGGAAAGGGATGGTACGAGCCTGTCGACGGACTGCGGGGGTACGATAGTGACGACAACGTGTCCGTCTCGATGAGCGAAGTGATAGCACTGCAAGTATCGTCTGACTCTACTTTTGTTCTATCACTCTTTTCTGTGTAGTCTTTAGGAATAGTGGGAGTTTCTCTGTTGGGAAATATCTTAGGCGATATTGGAGTAGACACTTGATCTAATGACGTGATCTGACACAGAGTATCGCTAGAGTTGGTCTTCGCTCCGGTCGGCGAGTCGTCCTCCGCTGATGCTTCGTACGTGAAACTAATAGAGGAAGTCACAACATGAGCAAAGTCACTAACTTGGCTGTTATCAGTCTTAGATACATTTTCGCAAACTTTCGGTCCTTGGTTAACCGTTTTGCTACAAATATCACTTGCTTTAGACAACACAAAGTCGTTATACTTGCTTGAAAAGGGGTAATTATAGTCATCGGATGTGAAACGTTTTTCATATGTCGAGGTATCTTTTTGTTCCGAAGACGGTAAAGTAACAGATGGTTTGGACTCGCCTGAAAAAGAATGTCGAGTCCAATCCGATGCCGTTGCAGGTTTGAGTTCTTTGTTTGACAAGTCACCGTAACTTGATAGATCACGGCTTTTTTTTTGGTAATCCAAATCAAAATTATCAGTTTTCTCTAAAAAACTTTTGTGATCACATTTTGCTAAAAACCCTTTATTTTCCCATCCATATATATCGGTTTTATTGCCTAAACACTCACTACTTGGACTTTTTGTGTTTTTAATAGAAAATTCCTCTTCTCTGGTGGTTGAATTTCGAACTTCCAAGGAAAAAGGGTCATCAATAGAAATAGGTCGTATTCGTACGAAATCATTATTTTCATTTGCTCCTGCATTGACATTTCTTTTCCTATAGCCTATTAACGAATCAGAGGTAGATTCTTTCAGTAAAGGCGATTCAATTAATTTACTCTCAACGGTTTTTTCAGGAACCGTTTTGGAGTAAATATTTCGTTGTTTTTCGAGCACATTTTTGTCACTTTTCGTGACTTGATATTTAATAGGACTCTTTATTTCAGTAATATTTTGTTTCGTCAAGATCCTACTCAAAATTTTTGAATTTTCTTGAATAATTTGTAATGCTCTTTCACTATTTTTTCGTCCGGTTTGTAAAATGTAATCTTTTGGAGAAAATATATCTTTTTGTTCTTTGCTTTTTTCCGGCGTCTCCTGTTTTTGAATAGAATAAAAATCTGTGCTTTCTTTGTAGTCATCGATAATTTTCTTTGCAAAACTATGGCTTTGTGGCAATGATGATGCTCTCTCTACTTCTTCTTTGATAAGTTTATCATTGTGGTTACTTTGCAATGTCAATGAGTCCGGTTTTTTTGGCAGCCGTGATAGTCGTTTGGTGGCGCGCCGATTTGGAATATCTACGCTATTGGGATCTGTTACACGTGCACCAAAGAACTCTGGACTATGTTCAAAGTACTTATCAATTTTTAAAGGTATCGGTGGTTCGTCTTCACTTACTATAATACTTTCAGCACCAGGACTTCCCGGTGGACTTTCAAAGTCAGATACATTTTTATCAGATAAATCTATGTCAGGCACAAAATTTGGATACATCGTGAAGCTATCAATGATGTCTGGGGGTCTAGATATAGACTCATTTACAGAGGGTCGTTTAAAGTTAGTTTCAAAATCATACTCGTACGGGGATTTATGACCTATGCCACAATTACAGGGCGATAAGTCGATAGGACTGAGTTCAGTAAAAATATTTGGTGATTTTGTAAAACTTGTAGGCCTTATTATTTCTCTGCTTGTAGAGTTTTCTTCATATTTTGTTCTGTTGAGTCTTTGCAATACTTCATTTCTGTCTGAAGTCATGCGTGGAGAGCAAGGCGATAGACTAGTAGGATTAAAAACAGCTATCTGATTAGTAATATTCAGACTGTCTTTCAATTTACTCTCAAAGCCATCAATGTAAGTTCGTAGCGGTTCCCCTGCTGCAGAATCTAAATAGTCTGAAATACTTTTGATGGGTTTATCAATCAAGTTTATTTCTGCTTCCTTTTCAGGAGTTCGTATTTTAATAGTTTCTTTTTTGGTTTGCGAATGGCTAATTTTGGTTTGTTTTAGAGACGGGGAGGAGGCAATCTTCTTATTCTTAATATTCAAGTTATGCTTTTCTTTCTCATCTTCTGGAATTTCTGGCTCAGATTCACTACCACGTTCATTTTCATCACAAAGACTTGTATCTGTACTTGAAGCACTGTGTGATGAGTAAGAAGATGTGTCACTTGAGCTGCGAGATCTCACTGTAGCAATCATTCTATTAGCTTCGATTTCAGAAACTATGATACCGTCGCCAGCCTCATCTAAGTCAATGGACGCTTTTCTTTCCTTTTGTTTGGTTTTATCCTTCTTAATATCTTTCCATTTAACTGAATTTCGCCTGCTTAGTGTTTTACGACTTTTTTCTTCATTCCAACTGATGGTTTCACTGGATGGTCCACGTGAACGGTGCTCTATTTTATCTACTGTTGACGTTTGCCGTGAAGGTGGCACCGCTCCAGGAGGTGGACCAAGTCTTCGTCCTCTAGAACTTACCAATGCACTTTTACCCAAGAGTAGATTGTTTACCGTAAGTGATGTTGGAGAGGTAGGTACGCCAACTGAAAATAAACGGTATATCATGTAGAAAGAGTACTAAAAGTTCATATAAAGTGACCAGAATGAGTGTTTGTGTTTTATACCTGCAGCATGGCGAGCACAAGCCGCAGCTAAGATTACATGTGCTTGTCTTTGCCTTTCTCGAAGGCGAGCGTATTGACGTTTCAGGGCCCCAATGTCTAAAGAAAGTCTGTCCCCTGCCGCCAAACGGTCTTCACGCCGAGGAACGAACTAAAACAAGTCACCGTATTTTAAATATCCATGTTGGTATATCATACACAATTAATTCCTATTTAAATATTGGTAAACTTACCGTAGCTAAAGCCATTTTATTGCCATCATCACTGGAATCTCCTTCATCCTCTGAATAAAACAGTCGAAGTCCGCGTTTTGTCATTGACTGCATCTGAAATTTAGCCTTTGGTTAGATTCTCATAACTCCTCGACTGTACAACTGTAGAGTTATAACTTAAAATCATATCATAGAATTAATCGTACGTACGGCAGAGTGTAAAGGCGGATGATAAATGGGGGCTGAAGTGGGTGGTGCAGGTGGTGCCACACGGTATCTGTGCAGGCTGCGCAGTCGGGGCAACTCGGGCGCAGAGCCGAAAGCCACTACCCTCGCCACGAGAGAGTCACCTGCCTCCCATACGGCGCCGGCTCCTCCACCCATGCAGCTGTAGAACTCGTCTGCTGAACGGGCCGATAGAATACGACTGAAGAGGAAAAACTTAACTTAAGACTGCTTTGATGGTTGTCGAAATACATGCTCTATGCTAATGTATGGAGGAAATTTTAGTATCATGTTCTTTTAGAATGAAAGTTTAACACTTTGCGGGACACTAAACGCCCCCAGACGTAATATAATAACAATAAAACTTCTATTGTGTCTCGTTCAGTGTCCCTCAACCGATTAATTTAAAATACAAAATTCAATAATTAAAACAATAAATACATAGTTCGAATATATTACAGAACTAGAGGTAGGCAATTTTTTTTTCCAGAGTGAACTAAAATATTTTTTGCCGCTTGGTGCGCAAATTTCTAATTATCTATCCTTTGACTAAAACAAGAATCCACAATATAAACTTTAATCGCTTATTGGTCACAGTCGGATATAGATAACATTGATATCAGGAAAGCGGGGGTGGTCTCCTATGCGATTATACGTTTCATATCAGTTTCACCCATGCCATAAAGAGTTGCATAGATTATCTATAATACATACACTACTATTACTTATAGTTTTCATGAAACTTAGGCCCTTTGTACACGGCACGGTTTCTTTACGGTACGGCGTATAAAGCGAGCCGTAGAAAAAACGAGTCCGTCCAACCAGCTTCCATAGAGATCCATACAACACTGACGACCATGCCACGGTGAATAAACCGTAGATTTCAAGGCAAGAAAAACGTGTGTGTACAAAGGGGCTTAGGATTGCTTTCGTGGTACTAGTAAATAATTATATATTTCTTTTCTTTTTTTGCGAACTAAACATAGATGCGTTATTGTTTACTCAGTTTCCACGGCATGGAAAAAGCATTTCTTCCTACTAACCTTGATAGCTCTAATCTAGAGCGTTATAACCTTCATGTGTGGTGAAATTGACGACACGGTTGGCGCAGTGGTTAAGCAATTGACTGCTGCGCTGCGTGTCGCGGGTTCGATTCCCGCACGGAGCAAATATTTGTATGACCTACAAGTAGTTGTTCCGGGACTGGCTGTTTGTGTATGTGAGTTTAAATGTTTGTAAACGCATCCACGTCACAGGAGAAATTCCTAGTGGGGCAACGTTTTTATATAAAAAAAATATACAATATAAATGTAAAAGAGGAACGCATATCAATTCGGGATTCCCGGGATGCTGATGTCATCAAATACTAAGTAGAATTTTCCTCATACATTACAGTCAGATCTATATAATCTTAATCCGTCTGGCTTTAATGAAAGGCATACATGAGTAATGTAGTACATTTTAGGTATTTAATATGAAAGGGCTGCTTGAAGCCAAAATAGCAACAAGAAACCGTTAACAACAATTGTAATAGTCTGATGTTTTTTAAACTTACTCTTGGAGCATATCCCATATAGCCAGCGCAGTTAGAAGTAGCACTTCATTGCCATCCAGAAGGACAAGGTCCCATATCCTTAAAAGAAACTCCCTCGGTAACCACGTTGCGTACAATGTGAGGAACCACTGCATAGTAAACACATCTGGTAAAGGAGGTTCCACGCCTCCCCCTACAATAATATAAAGAAAAATAAATGCTTAAAGTTTCACAATACATCATATAATTTTTATATTATTTTTACTGCCGATATTTCCGGCGTTCGGTCTTATTGAAATAGCTTCTTTTAGTTTTTTATTTCTTTAGTTGTTTACGCTTTGTGTGTCTGCAAGATCAGTGTTAAAAATAAACTATATATATTGAAAATGTTGTTACCATCAGATACCCTTTGTAAGTGATCCATGTGTTGGGCTAGGCGGGGAAGACGTAACCGAAGGAGGTCTCTAAACGCTGCCATGTCTGCTGATAAGCCGCGAAGGTCGTCTGCGAAGTAGCCCTCAGGTAGAACGGCCTCCACTAGGTATATCATTACCTACAGATCAATATTATGAAGATTAGAACAAAAAGAATACCTTACTGATTAATTATGCAAAAGCACTTCTTCAATATGATTTTCTCTGTAATTCTTCATAGAAAAGACATAACATATTTAGTTCTCGGATCGTATCTAGGGACATTGGTATCTAGCTCACTCTAGTTCACTTTAGTACTGTAATAATATTTACCTTCAGTGAATCCGATTCAGATTTGTCCATAACTTCTAGTATTATGGCAGCTAACATATTAAAACCTTGGCAGTAACCGACGTCCTTGTTCCATCTAAAATTAAGTATACAAATTCTGCTTATTAATTCCATATGTATACACAGCTTTAACATCTTCCCTAAACTAGATCATCTTTATCATCTGCTTTTTACAAACGTATGAAGGATGTTTTATCCTTATAAGCATATTAAAAAAATATATATATTATATAAAAGGCATTAGGTATATTATATAAAAGATAAAAACAATTATAATTTATAATACCTTGCGTAAGCCAACAGCACTCTTCGAAGCATCGCCTGATTTTCTCGCCCTTCTGCCCCGCAGAACAGAGAGCACCCGGTACGGTGTAAATCCTTGGAAAATATTAAGCTTCAATGTGAAAAATAAATCACCAATCTCTTCTAATATCGCGAAGAATATCTTGTTTCTAACTACAGTATTATTTTCTAACAAGGCACTCGCCCTCCAGCAACCTTCACAAAACCTCTACATTCACATTTCTTTCATAGACTAGACAGTCGTCAAATTTGTTTGATCATATGAGAAATTTACGTCTAGCATTTGCTTATTAGATGCCTACTTACACAAAATATGTATTCAGAGGTAATGTGGGTTGCGCGGGCGTTGTCTGCGGTGTTATACTTACTTTGATCAAGGAGTTCGATTTCTTTCTCCAGATCCACATACGCCTTTGCGATTGACGCCGTGGATAGCGCAACACCACATGAAATCTAGATTTTAATGGATGCTCACTTTCAGTATTTGCGCGCCAAGCTCGGCGTCATCGGGTTGTGCGGTGCCACGGAAACAGCCGCGCTCCGCTGACGGCCAGTCGATGCTCCTCGCCGTCAGGTGACGCTCCGCCAGTGTCAGCCATAGCTGGGATTAGAATGAAGTTTTATCAAAGAAATCAGTATCAATAACATAATCCTCATCATTCAGCCGAAAGACGTCCATTGCTGGACATAGGCCTTCCCCAATAATCGTCACAACGACCGGACCTGAGCTTCCCGCATCTAGTGGATTCCCGCGATCTTCACCTGTTTGTCGGGTTACCTTTAGGCGGGTCAACGATATAATATTTTAAATCACAAACAAAGTGGTATTTCTACAAACCATATAGCAGATATCATGCCAGCTGTAAACAACAACAGCCAAGAACTTATGTAACGAGAGTAACTCTAGAAACGAATTTAGTTATCCCTTGGAAAGAAGTGGGCGTTTGAATCTGTATAATAATTTAAGGGTGATTGGCGACATTGTTTGCTGTGGTACGCCTTCTAATTGACTCGAGTCAAATCTTTACAAAATAGAGACAAACTAGCATGGCAGCCATTCCAAATCTAAGCGAACAGGGCACAAACCACAGAACCGAAATCACTCGAGATAAATCTTATACTGACAACTAGTATTATACCATAAATTAGAGTGGAAATGACCGCAGTATTCTCACTTTGTTCGACCGTAATTGTGTGGAGTCGTGGATGAAAGCCACAATGGACTTCATTGCGAGTTTTTATGGACCGACTGTTACAAAGAACGCATAGATTGCTATCTTTTAACTAAGTCTGAACAACGACATCGAGGCAATCATTGATTTGTTGTTATTCACAAATTAACTATGTATATCAATTTACCTACTGAAAGTCAAGGATACGTGATCTTGAAAGGTAAGATGTAAATACGCATGACGTCAACAGAAACATATTTACGTAAGGTACGCGAGTGAGTTCTTCGAAATTTCGTAACTACGATTTCGTGGAAGTAAATAGGCAAGGATATTTGGATATGTGTTCCGATATATTATGATGACTTCGTTACGGTACGAGGAAACGAAGTTTATAAACGAACCTATGTATTGACTATTTGGATTCTTTTAGATTTTTCACGTATATTCCGTATTCTTTAGGTAGGCCATCTATAAGCAGTTCTATCACAAAGTCACAAATCTTAAGTGTTACTCGCTTAGGACTAAATGTGATGAAAATGGTTGTGTTTTCAGTAGGTTAGCTAGGTCAATAAACGGTGACCGAAGCTATTTTTATTAAAAATCTATACTTCGTACAAAACCGCTAAGAATACAGAGGATATTTTATTGAACTGGTGGCTAATGGGCGGGAAAGATACCGAGATGTGCGGAGTTATGGGACATTGAAGGTTGGTTGAAAAAGGTTTTGAGGCGTTTAAAGAGACGCAATCTCAGACATGATATAGGTACTTATACCTACTAACGAGCTTTTATATCACAGTCTATTTTACAAATAAGTAACTAACTGTATTTCATTTTGACGGATCATCATTGGGTAAAGGCAAGGAGGATGTGTGTCAGTCTGCTTCCAGTTTAATTGGATGAAGCTGAGAAGCAGTATTTTTTACATGGAGCGAGCCTATTTAAATTGCCATTTTGACGAATAACTGGACATAACAGTAAAGTTCAATATAACAACTTCGTAGGTAATTCAATGCCGAGTGCCAAACAGTGTTTGGCACGTTATCTTAGTAGTGTAAGTAGATACAACATTAATTCAGTGCAACAACAAAAAACACACACATAGTTAAGACTGAGCGTAAAACCATTTAATTTTTGAGCGGGTTTTTGGTTGATAAATAGGCGCTGAGTTACCTTTCTGCGGAAGTGTTGAGGCACGCCGGCGGGCAGGCGCGCGACCAGGCGCATCGCATGGAGCCACTCTGCGTAGCCGCCCTCGCCGGGCCCTTCGCCTCCGCCCGGCGTCACGCCAAAACGAGCACCACTTTCGCCCGCTACACATCAAAAGCTACCTTTAATGAGCTCCATTATCAAGCAGGCCTATTGCAGGACATAGCACCACTTTCCCCCGCTACACATCAAAAGCCGCTTTAAATGAGCTCCATTATCAAGCAGGCCTATTGCAGGACTGCAGGACACAGCGCCACTTTCTCCCGCTACACATCAAATGCTCCCTTTAATCAACCTTATTATCAAGCTCGAGGGAGCCCTATGTACTGTGATAGGCCTATCACAGTACATAAGGCTCCCTGGAGTGGGTCCTTCGATTATGTATGTCGCACGAAATATTTATCTAAAAACCAATCCCGTTTTCTTGAAGTATCAAACAAAATGAAACAAGTATTTATAGAAGACGACACTAACATCAATGAATGAATAAAAAAGTGTATGCTTTATTAACAATAAAACTATGTAGGTAAATTTTATAACCTAAAAAATATAGTTTTTGTTTTTAATAATATTTTTTTAAAAATTATTCATCAATTCAATAGAATAAGAATGAAAACATCAACATTACTTTATATTTGTGTTTTTGACGCTACGCAACTTTATACTACTCCGGATAGTACATTTCGTAAATACCTAGTAGTCTATAGGAATACCTATATTCGGTTAACAATGATGCCATAACTCCTTGAGTATAGGTTAGTTTTGTGTGTCTAACATTACTTAACTATCTACGGAAAACTGTTCTGATAGCCGCGTTATTGTTTTCATGGAAACCGACACATGCACAATGAGGATTATTTCATAAGGGTCGCCGATGACGGAACTACACTTCACATTTACATAATAAAGTAATTTAGTTCAGACAATGAAGAAGGAGCGTCTAGCGCTAGGACTATGATAAATAATATCGAAGTAACCAAATAATGAAATAACATTAACGTGAAATTTAACATTTAACCGTAGGAACGAATCGTCAATCATTGACATGTAACAAAGATCACGTTTAATGGAGAACTTTAAAGGTTTCCTAAGGATAATTTCTTGATCAGCGCATACATTTGAAATACTCAAAAATGAATCGACGTACCTGAGCCGGCCTTCGATGCACCTGCCAAGCTCCTCAGGGAGTTTAGGAGTGCACTCATCTGTCTTGTAAGTGGCACGCATTTGACAATAAACGCATATCTTTACAACTGCACTAAGCACTAAGTTAACGACCTGACGGCTTAAGTCTATGCAGTGGCACTGCAGGCGGATACGGACACGACATCCTGGCGCTAAGAATCAACTTTACCAGCTACTTTAGGGTTAGACACCGATGATTTATAACAGAATTGTGAAAAATTATGAGCCATATCTCGAGAGCATTTGAGACTGCGTAGTCGACCAGCTGATGTGATGTTTACTGGGAAAGTCGTGAAACGAAGCAGCGAGGCTTCCAACCTCCTACCACAATACTGAATCAGTCTTCAGATTACGGTAGTACAAACTGCTTGTATGCTCAGAGGGAAAATACACTCTTGTCATGTTGTTTAGTGACAGTGTTTCGTGGTACACGCCAGGGAGCATGCGCAATCGGACCCCGGACAGTTGTCTGTGTGCGTTATGTATCGATTGAGCGCCGCTGTGTACGTCAGTTTCGGGAACAGATAGACGGGAAAAGCACCCCATACCCAGTAGAGTTAGCTTTGATATGCGTAAATCTATTTTAAGCTTCCATGAATGAAACTATCGTCATATTGGCTATCCATGAATAAAGCTCATAAATGTTTTATTGGAAATTGTAATCCAGAAACGATTCATTGTTAAACCATTGAAGTTGTATGAAGAGCTTTTGGTAACGCACCGCTGTGGTTATAATACAATTTGCTAATGAAAATGCACGAGCCATTAGCTGTAATATAGAAATTAGATTGTGCGAGTAATGGAGCCGGAGGCCTTTTACGGACATTATGTGGTAATTCATTTCCAGAAATTGACAATAATTTACACTTTTATCGTCTCGGTCGTAATACTATTGAAATAACACCCATCATATCGACCAGTGAACGTTGCGATACAATTGTGATAGTATCAAAGTCACGGCAACTGGTAGTATTTTTAACAACAAACA
Organism: Apamea epomidion; assembly: GCA_947507525.1. Classification (NCBI taxonomy): domain Eukaryota; kingdom Metazoa; phylum Arthropoda; class Insecta; order Lepidoptera; family Noctuidae; genus Apamea; species Apamea epomidion. The sequence goes on along the minus strand of OX382228.1, from coordinate 10,177,765 downwards.
AGATCAGTGTCATTTATGGTACTTACTATCGTTCTGTGATACTTTCACTATTCTTATTACCGAAAACGCTGTTTTCAAATTTGTTTTTTTTTGGAAAGCCTGGTTTTTCGGAAGGTTTCTGAGGGGCAATTCTCGTAATTTTAAGAACGTTCACGCAGTCAGAGGGGCAATTCTCGTAATTTTAAGACCGTTCACAGTCTGATCTCAGTCTCAATCTGTCAAAAAATACTTCTAATTTCCCTACATTTTGACAAGTTTTTGAGATTTGTTTGTCGCTGAGATGAGACTGCGACTAGATTTTGAACGTTTTAAATTACGAGAATTGGCCTTCTGATCTCAGTCTCAAACTGTCAAAAATACCTCTAATTTCGCTACATTTTGACAAGTTTTTAACATTTGTTTGTCGCCGAGATGAGACTGCGACTAGATTTTGAACTTTTTAAATTACGAGAATTGGCCTTCTGGACGTTCCGAAATATACCTTAACTAGCTGCGCCCCGCGGTTTCACCCGCATAAGTTTCGATCCCGTGGGAATATCAGGATAAAAAGTATCCTATGTGTTAATACTGGTTATAAACTATCAGTGTGTCAAATTTCACCAAATCCGTTCAGTAGTTTTGGCGTGAAAGAGTAACAAACATCCATCCATCCATCCAAACAAACTTTCGCGTTTATAATATTAGTAGGATGTTGGTAGTGTATAGTGGGAAATTCTTTGGTGTCGAATTTCAACTTACTGATGTGTTTTAGAAGCACGGTCATGGCTGCGCACAGTCTGTTCTGTTGCCGCTTCAACCGGTCCCGGATACGAACTTTCTTCGCCAGTCGCTCGCCCGTTATTTGAAGTCTCGCTTCCCATTCGTTTTTTTGTTCCCAAAGCTCGGTAGTGTCTATGAAATAAATAAACATTCAATATAGCCTATGAATAATAAATAAATATGACTATATCCTATGTAAAGTATGTAATTGGTATTATAAAATTTCCCGACAATAATCGCCGTTGACGATCTAATATGCATGGTTTATTGTTTCGGTCCAGAATTAACTTTCACATTATGTTTAACGGAATAATTAATGTTTGAGCTAAATTAACGATCTTATCGTTGTTACTCCACAATATTGCCTACCAGTGAATTGTCGTGTTTCATTGTTGGATAATTCTATGGAAGTTATTTCGGTACATTTCGTCATTTTAGTTCGTCTATGATTTTTAAATATCAGTGATTTATCAAAAATACGTCAGGTCCACTAGACTCTAAAGGATGTATATCGTACTCCTACTATATTATATAATATTATAAATGCGAAAATTGTATGGATGGATGGATGTTTGTTACTCTATCACGCAAAAACTCCTGAACGGATTAGGATGAAATTTGGCATACAGATAGTTTATAACCAGGATTAACACATAGGATACTTTTTATCCCGATATTTCCACGGGATCGAAACTTATGCGAGTGAAACCGCGGGGCGCAGCTAGTGATACATATAGGGACTAGGATATTATTTAAAACAGCTGATAAAGATTCATGAAAGCTTGTAACTAAATCATAATACACGACCGATGTTTATTAAAGTGGACCTGCAAAATGAGTCCAACAATTTCCATTGAGAGAGTTAATTATAATGATAATGTAAATTGAAAGTTCAGCGATTCTATGAAAGGTTTTGTACCTAAAGATTCCAAAAAGCTTCGTTCAATGGCTTCTGTTTTCTCCCCGCAGTTAGATTGACACGAAGTGAACGATGGCGACGTGGACCTAGACAGACATGCAAATCATAAATTATTAGCGCCGATTTATCGACGCGGCTACTACAAGAATATTTCGCTTTTTCTTTGATACAACCTAAAGGACTTTAGCTTGATCTACTTAGGGTGAATACGCTTTTGCGCTGTGTTTACATATTTCGGATACCATTTTTAAATAATGATGGATATTTTAACGTCAAAAACAGTGTTGTGCTAGTTTATTGGTGAAGTATATAGGTACACTTATTGTTTAAGTCTTACTTACACATGACTACAGTCGATCCCGCTGTGGCCTCCCCAGTCACGCTGGTCTGAATACAATTCGTCGAGTAGATCTTCTACCAAATCCTTAACATCTCGTTTCTGCGTTTGGATAAGTAACATCAAATAAGAAGTTAATTAAGTATTGATATATTAGCGGGATCGTCCGAAAGGGTTACCACTGCCCTGGAACAGGCTAAGGAAGGAATACGGGTGGGTTTTAGTCAGTAAGAGTCTGACACTCCCTTCCACTCCACCCAGAGCGGGAGGGGTCATTTGATGATTTCCCATACACAAAAAAAAAGTATTGATATATTAAGTACAGAATGCGGCAACAAAGATCAATTCGTACATCAATGACTAACGGTATCTAGTTTTATTAATTTAGTATCAGTTATACTGGTGATTAGGCTCTACGACTACATTGTATCCAGTATCCGGTAACGAAACGGGATACCCGAGTATCACGTTTGTTGATAGAAAAAGTAAGAAGATTTCACCAAAAATTATATTGGTAAATAAACATTTTACAACATTTGCCCTGTCCTGGAAGGGCCTTCGATGTATTATTTTTCCATTACCTTTCAATAGCAATTGCTTACCTGTGAAGTGTTCTTTATGAATGGCGCGGGCGGTATTGAAGATTGCTTTTTCTTGTTGATGTTCGGTATCCTAATTTTCCTGGTTTTTTTCTCTGACCTCGGTTTTTCATTTACCAGATCTGTGAAATCTAACTCGAACCTCACGACTTTCAGATTAATTGGTTGCTGCACACTTATTGTTTGCATTTTGTGTTTGATTGATAATTATTGAGATAATGATTTGTTTATTTATTTACCGGGTTTTTGATAACGGTTAGACTTTGTTAAATGACAGAAATACTTTTTAATGTTAAACGATCTTTGCAAACAGTCCCAACAACACTTTTTGGTGACTCTCAAATAGTTTGATACACTGAACTGAGCGGTAATTAAAGTTTAAACTGTGAGCAGTTATAAGCAGTCGAGCAGTGAGTGACACAGCAGGGTGGGAGGAGGCACGATAGGCACCCACTCGTTTGTGTCGGCTGGCTACTGATAGTGTTGATAACGACTAATATATTCATTCGAATGCATGCCCAATGAGCTTAAGGTCAGCGGGCACTGGTGTTTATAATTAAAATGGGGTTTTCCATGGACTGAAATTTTGAGCGGAAAAAATGCATATATGCGCTTCAATATATATTTGTAATATGTAGTTATACATCAATAGCCGCGAGAATGTTTATATTTATGTGTAAGAGAAGAAAGGGGTGAGTTTATGTATGCCATTTTACTGATTTATTTTATTGGGTTTTTATGTATCATGAGGTCTGCAATAAAGATTTTTATATTTTTACATATCTTCACTGTCCCGACCCTTTATACGAGGGACCGCAACCAACTCGCAGAGGCCACTTAGACAATTTTAATTAAATGCAGCACCAACCGACTATTATCCCTGTCTGCTGACTGCCAGATCAATGTTTAACGGATAAAATGGCAGGGGGGGGACTAGCGCACTCAATAATGGGCCCCCGAGAACTGTCGCTACCACATAGTGACGTAGCGACAAGGGGGCCACATGCCCTGAGGTGCTTGAGGAGTGGAGAGGCGTCCGATGGCTATCAGAACAATACCAGAGGCCGGAACATGGTCAAGGTCACTTACTAAAATACTTCCTTCCTCCGAGCACATTTGCTATAGTAAATCCCCACTCAAGCCGGCCAATAAACGCAAGAAAAAGGTGAGAGCTCTGTTCCTTGTCAGTGTTCACTCTAGACGGCCAATTAAGGCTAGCCAGAAGTGAGGAACAAGACTAATCTCGGGAGATAGGCTCCGTGGGATCGCTGTTGCCCAATAGCTCGCCACATGCTGCCCTGCGGGTTTCTGTATATCTCTTAGTCTGGCTCCACACCCTAAGACCAGTTCCGGCAAACCCTACCGGTATAGACCTAGAGTTCGGAGCGCGCAAGCCCCACCACGACGTCAACGTAAAGATACGGTGGTGTATTATTTATATAATCAGGTTGTTTGAGGATATTGAGTAATGTTTGCGATGGACCACGCATGGAGACATTCCTATAGGTAGGTGGTTATTACTTATTAGGTTTTATCATAGAGCATTATGTACCTAGATTTCTTATTATGTTATGATAATTACCTAATTTTTTGCACATTCTTCGCTATTTTTTAACATTTAGGAACAGGTGTTCTGCTGTCCATCATTCTGGTACACCCACGGCAAGTGTTCTGTGTATCTAAAGCATGATCAATAAGTATGTCTATTGCTTACAAACGAAACGGAAAATTATATTATAATGTTGTACTTTTCTGCTCCCATTGAGCAGTAGTAGCTCGGTCGACGTGTGTACGTTCACCTTTATATTTTAAGTATGGAGTTCCGATAAAGCTACTTGTTTTGTGAAGCCCAACTTAATTATTGCACACCGTTCCTTGAATTTCAATATCTAATGTCACTTCTATTGTCCATTGCCCTTTTACAATACAAACATATTGTTAACGAGATATGACCCCAAAGATTTCTTTTTTTTTAATGATGTAAACTAGTGCTTGACTGCGATCCCGCCTGATGGAAAGCAGTGATGGAATCGTTGATGGTAAAGCGCACTCATTTATTATGTGCCTATTCACTCTAGCCTTGAAGACACTTAAATTATAATCGGACGGGAAGACCGCTGCAGGCAAATTGTTCCACTCCTTCGATGTACGCGGTATAAACGCCGAGGCGAAACGCTTCGTCCGGATCGTAGCGGTGTCAACATCGTAAGGGTGGAAACTCACCGTACGACGGGTTGTCCGATGATGGAACGGTGATGGCGGAATTAAATCATGTAATTCCCGCGCACACTCTCCAGAATTCATCCTATAGAATACCGAAAGGCTGGCTACCCTACGCCTGTGCTCCAGGCTTTGTTTTATTATAAAAGTTATTATTATTTGTTAAGTAGGTATGAATGAGGACATATAGTCAAGCTATACAATTCTAGTATAAGCTGACTTCTCATTGCACGAAAAGCCCAAACTGGAAATGTATAGCTCGTATGTCGTCGTGTGTATGAACTTTTTTCTCAACATTAGATCTTTCTTGAAAGTAACCATAGAAAATAACAACCAAAACAAAATATCGTATCCAAGGAAAACAAATCTGTCAAGTTGTCATGACAACCAACAACAACGCCGTAGAGTTAAGTAAAATATATCGGGCAACGCCTTTGTTTGTGAATCAATTGTCCTAGTGCTGCAATATTTTATTAAAAACGATAGGTTTCTGTTAGACTTCGTTACGAATTGGAATCGCGTATCATTTGACATTTTAAACAAACGATGAGTGAGCAATCTCAGGATCAAGGTCCACCACCAGCGAAGGCTGAGCCCGGTTTTTGCTCAGCAACGTGTACCGACAAGCATAGTGGCAGAGCAGAACTTGCAAAGCCCGAACTGAAGACTTCAGATCTGTTTGCTACCTGCAACCTCCCGAAGAGATTCGAGCATCCTCGTGAGTTGAGAATATTTCAATTTATACAAGTGTATCGGAACTTTCAGTCTGTGTAACATGAACGGTACAGGAACTAATGTACGCTATTGCTAAGATCGTAGTTAGTAAGTTCTGGGCTGACTCTATTAAGTTGCAATTGATACGCTAATTTTATATTACCGCAACAGTTTAATATCATTCATTTTATATAAAAATACACGTTTGATTAAGTAGTCGTATTTTGATTCTGATTCTAAGCTAAATTATCTATATCACTTTTGCTGTATCTATATTAAGCATATAATAAAATAGTAACAAAGTCAGAACAGCACACTGATATTTTTGAATAAAAAGTAATAAATGAGTGATACCGCAACTTTAGTTTTTAGAATTTTTGTCCGTTTGTCCGTCTGGATGTATATTGCGGATTGGCGTAAAAACGGCTGAACGGATTGGGATGACATTTGGCAGACAGATAGTTTATAACCTGGTTGAACACATGGTAGTTTTAATCCCGGTAATACGTTTTCGAGGGATATTTTCCGATAACCACGCAGGCGAAGCCGCGGTCAAAGGCTCGTTCTTAACATAGCAAAAGCGTTTTAGAACTTTCCTCAAATAGGTATGACCTATCGAAAATCATTTTGACAGCGACCCTCTCCTTTGAATTAATTTTAATTAAATCATCAAAAAGTTCCTTTCAAAAATCAAATTTCATTCAGCACTCGATCCGAGTTGGCCAAGTAATTTCAATACCGTGGTTACTGATAGGTATAAATAAAAATAATAAGCCGGGAAACTTTCCAACAAAGTTTTATTGAAATGGGTAGAACGATAAAATATGTTTTTATTTTTGGTCTTCTCTGCACAGAACTGTAGAGTTGAAAAATAAATTATGCGTAATAAATGGTAGGTAAGTAACCTGAAACAGTATGCCTGCTATAATATGATGGATCAACCTCAGTCTACTACAAAATCATTCGCATTCGATGCTCTCATACACACACACTATTAAAAATTTAAGTTTCTTTCTTCAGCCATCATCATTGCCTATTACCATTCACCATCAAGTCCCTATTAAACTGACTTCTTTCATCAGTTTTTCTGTCTGTGATAAGTTACAACCGTTCACGAAAATCTATTGCGTGCTCACTCCAGCCAAGAATGTTGTCGATGCCGTGATACATCTATGATCTAAGAAAACTCCACCCTTACGAAAGACCCAGTCTTATCCTGCCCATAATTTCTGCGTCAGATAAAGTCACTCTCTCATCATCATCATAATTCTTCTGCCCTTATTCCAATTTATTTGGGTTCGGTGCAACATGTCTTTGTCTTCCACACTTCTTTATTAGTCGCTCTCTCTGGGCATATAAAATCTTCATACAGTCGACCTTTGAATAACCTTGAGTTCGCATTTCTGGGACTAGGTCAGGGACAAAGAGTACTGACAGTTTCAAATAATACCATAAACGCGTTATACATTTATAGCGGCGAGTGAGGGTCCAAAAACCTAGAATGGTTAGATATAATTTACATGAAATGTCATAAGTGATCTGCAGATCATAGAAATTAAGAACTATAGATGTATGTACTGCTCATATGGATTCTGCACTATCACGGTGATTTTCCCCATCACTAAAGTTTCACAATTGTTTTCATAAAGACCATCCCGACAGAGAGGCGCCAGCGTTCGATTGATGATGCGATTTGTGGCCACACTGTCGTACGCAACGTTACGCACCACTTCAGGCTTAAGTTTCAGTCTGACTTCATGACTATATCTATAGAAAAACTTTCTGGGTAATTAGATTGTTTTAAACAGCTTTTGTTTAATTAGTTACAGTTGGTTTACATTGTAATACAACAAAAAAACTTAATAGTGTCATTGATCCTGTACTCGTTTAACAGGCATGCGGGCTTTTACTTGTAATCAATAACGACTAAACGAAAAAGTAGCTTCAGTAAGAGTCCGTATCATTTAGGATTACCTACGGGCGTAACATATTTTATTAAAGTAATACTTTCTACTCTCATATTTTTAACGCAATGAAAATATATCTAACCAAATCTGGGTGGGGAATAATTTCCAAACCTTAGCACGTGCTAACTTACATAATATAATGGAAACGCTCTTTGAATTCCGTATTTTCATACATGAGAGAACAGTTTCAATAGTTCGTTTTTACTTTCCAATAGTTTGGTTCTGAAATTGCATTTTAACATATCAGTTGTTCTTTCATCGTAATTGTTCACAATAACATATAAATCGCATTGCATACCAACTAAAAGCGGCCAAGTGCAAGTCGGACTCGCCCATGAAGGGTTCCGTTGAGTTGATTGAATGAAAGGTAAATTGCGGTTTACGATTTATGACGTATTCAAAAAAAACTACTTACTAGATCTCGTTCAAACCAATTTTCGGTGGAAGTTTACGTGGTAATGTACATCATATATTTTTTTTAGTTTTATCATTCTCTTATTTTAGAATTTATAGGGAGGGGGGGGACACACATTTTACCACTTTGGAAGTGTATCTCGCGCAAACTATTCAGTTTAGAAAAAAATGACATTAGAAACCTCAATATTATTTTTCAAGACCTATCCATAGATACCCTACACGTAAGGGTTTGATGAAAAAAAAAATTTAGTTTCAGTTCTAAGAATGGGGAACCCCCAACATTTTTTTTTCTATTTTTGTGTAAAAACCTTAATGCGGTTCATAGAATACATCTACTTACCAAGTTACAACAGTATAGTTCCTATAGTTTCGGAAAAAAGTGGCTGTGACATACGGACGGACAGACAGACAGACAGACATGACGAATCCATAAGGGTTCCGTTTTTTCCCATTTGGCTACGGAACCCTAAAAAGCAGCCAAGCTTAAGTGGGACTGGGCCGGGCACGTTTGCCGCATGTCGAACCAGTCATGGGCCAAATCTATCACCGTGTAGTTCCCAGAAAATGTCCAGCGACATGGAGGCAGACCCAGGAGAAGATGGCGGGACGCCTTGACGCCTACAAACAGGATGGTCCACACTAGCTCAAGACAGGGAGGGGTGGAAAGGAGAAATGGAGGCCTTTGCCCTGCAGTGGGACCTACAAAGGAGATTCTGCCATTCATATGTACCTTTGCTTGTAAGTTGTTTTAGAAACATTGAAAATGATGGACGTTTTAGATTGGTTCAACGGCTACGGGTGTCAGGTGAGCAACCAACACCCGTTCTACAGAACATCTGCCAGTGAATACGGGTGGTACCCCCCAGGTAAACATAGATAACAATTTAATTTAACTACATTTACAAATTACACAATTTTATTTAACTTCTACCTACGTCCAACCAAGAACGATTTAGATCTATGCACAAAAGCCATTACAAGAGGATACGGTACGCAACGTCTCGTCAAACACAACTAGTAGATGATTGCATTGTGTTGATGCTAAATATCGCTAACCTATTTTGGAGAAAATCTGATTTTCGCAGTGATTTTAATAATCATATTGATTGAATCAGCAGACCTAATGGCCTTGCCTTTCATGCATAGGTTCAAATCCAGGAAAGTACCAAATGCGACTTTTCAAATTATAATTATATACTTTCTAAGTTTATGCACCGTTAAATTTTGATCGTTTTAATCCTTAAAAGGGGTCATTGTACTCATCATTATGAACATCTTTTATTACGGGACCAACCCTGAAATCGTGACAAAAAAAAATCAGTTGATCCATAGATTTATGTTCGCATAACTCGACATAATGTATTGATCAACTGATTTGGTTTTTCACGATTTCAGGGTTGGTCCCGTAGTAAAAGTTGTTCATAATGATGAGTACAATGACCCCTTTTAAGGATTAAAATGATCAACATGTAAGGGCGTATTGGACATCACTGACATCGAAGAAGGAAAACTTCGTGAGGAAACCTGGACTTATAATTAATTATATGAGCAAGCGTGTTCAATGCTCATTCCTCCTTCTCTGTATGAGAAGAGGCCTTTGCCGTGCAGTGGGACAATAATAGGCTGGTATTATTTATTGATCAGCTGAGATCACATATACAGATAAGGGCTGATTTTTCAACTGTCAGATAACTTTTATCATAAGAATAAATCTGACAATTTAACATATTTTCAATACAAAAGCTGTCAAACCACAATATTTATTCTTCAGATAAAAATTATCTGACTATTGAAAAGTCAGCCCTTAATCGTATGAATATTTATATGAAGCGTATCTAAATCGAGGTAAAGATGAAAATGTTTTAGTAAACCGGTTGTAGGTACCTTTTTGTCGTGAAGCTAAGCAGAGGAAAGCTAATTAATATTAATGTTTCGTACTGAAAGGTGCAAACGGTACATTATCTACCGCCTGTCCTACTTATGAGTTGGTCACAGCCTACTAACGTCTATTTGCTGGCAATTTCATGACTTCGGCATAGATTCTTATTACATTAATTTTATGACGATATGAATCTAAAGCTTTTGTGTAACAAAAGCTTTTTAAAACGCCTTTTAAATTTCGTCTAATAAAAAATGTTCCTAATTGGCTACTATCAAGGACGAACTCAATTAATTTGTTATAGGGAAGGTAAATAATTTACTTATAAAACGCTAACGCCGTGGCGCACAAACGACATAGCTGCTAATAAATAACACTTAGTGACACCCGGATAAAGTAGTAATTTTTTCACATATTTTCTTTTTTCTGTTTCCATGTTTTAGGTGGGTATACGGTTGCCAGTGAGTTTTACCCGAAGGCTCAAAAGTTTTCCTCTGAATTGGCTCGAGCTGGCATGTATCGGAATTATTCTCTTAACACTGGCTGCGATCATAAGACTTTTTAACGGCGGGTAAAATGTATTGAACCGTATTATATTTAAGCTGGTTTTTGTGTTACGTTACTTGCACTGTGCATGGCATGAGCACGCACATTACTTTTTAACTTTTAATTTAAAAAACGCCTTGTTTAGTCGCTCCAATCGTGAAATTTAGCAACGCGAATCGGGCGCTGCTGAGGCTGCCTCGATGTCTGTCGAAGCAGATTTATTTTATATCCCGATGGTGGCAAACAATGCTTGTTTGTCCTTGTTTTGCAGGATGTGGGCTGCTTTTAACCGCGCATTGGCGGTGTTAGGGCGGCGGCTTGACTAATACCAGTATTCACAAATATTACTCTGAGATCTCACAGTGCGCGCGGAGGCACAGGGTTCCAAAAATCTATTCATAGAGAGGAGTGGCGATCGGCACTATGCATCCATTAATGTTTATTAATTTAAAGGCTTGTCATATGGAACGCATTGAGAAATGCTTTACTTAGGCATATGAACCCATTACTCACGTGGAGAGAGTCTGGTCTTCTGATTACTGTACTTTATTTAACTTACTTTCTATGTACTATCACTAATTTATAAGAATCTTACTAATAAGCTTGTACAATGTAGGGGTTCACCTAATTAAATTAAGATTTGTTGTTAATATACCAGTTCTTTTTTTTTTTTTGTGGACATCTTCCGCATAGCTCTCTCACACACACACCCTTACTCCACACTCCTCGTTTTACATTTTTGTCGATGGTTTTCTCAAGTTTTTGTATCAGTGGCTTGGTTTTGCACAGCATAGCATTATCAAGCTACAATGTTTCCACTGCTGGAACTGAGATCTCTTCCCTGTGGTAAGGACTGGATCGTAATCTACCACGCGGACCCAGTGCGGGTTGGACTTGGTAGATGTCGGAATGTTTTGGAATTTTTGCTTTTTATAGTGTTCATAATAGGTATTGAATAGGTGCCAACACCCTCGTGTTGGCAACTATTCAATACCTATTATGAACACTATAATTTACTCTCTCAAAGTAGAGGTAGTTTGAGAGAGTAAATTTATATTTTTAAGCAGCTTGGACACAGTGTTTTGTGACATTGCCGTTTTTACATACTTACTTATACAATCTGTTGTATGAAGAAGTATGACAGACGTAATGATGTTTATATAAGTAGAAGGTGGCAGAACAGATATTTAATCAGAATGCTTTAGTGGTTAAAAAAGCACGTTGACATCGGCCGGCTATCGCTTATCAACTAGGCCAAGGCTATTTTTATTTGTCGACCATTACGATTCACTTAATTGTACCTTAGCTTTAAGCCACTGTAATACCTCTATAACACCTCTACAACATCATGGAATGCAAATAAATATATGAATATGATTTAATTTTATATGGTAGAAGCAACCTGTTTATTTCCACGAGAAACCTATTGTCTAGTCTGACTTTCCACCAGATGAAAAAATTGCAAGGAGAAATCCACCAATAGAGTTCTTTCATATTAAAATGAAGAGATTCTATTGATTTTTTTTTCTCGTGGTGAGAAGCCAGGCTATGTAACTCGAAACATTAACGGTTAATAATTTGTTTTTAATAATAATTGCAGGATATTATTCAGTTCCGTCAGTGTTCTTCCCCGCCGGCCAAAGATTCACGAATGCCCTGTCTGCTGCCGGCATGTACCGAAACTACAGCCTCAACACCGGCATGGATCAAGTAGGGTACCAGTAGCTACAATAAACAGCCGTTAATATGGCATATCGATTTATAGAACAACCTCGTCTTTATAGAGCGTCGCGTCGTCTCTGTAAATCATACCTACGGGGTAATTGCGTAACAAACACACTTTCAGTGGCAATGCCTTTCATTTTAACAGTTCAACAACATTCATTGCGTTAGCAAAGTTAATAAACTTTAGCAGACAAATTTTTTAAACACATGAAGCTGTGTTTTTTTATTGCTGGTTGGGTTTGCTCTGGACTTCGATTAGGCCTGATATAAAGCGAAAGATATAAAGACTAATCTTTATATCTTTCGCTTTATATCAGGCCTAAGCCTGATTTAAAGTGTGTTTCGCAATTCGGTTGCTGTGGCACGGTCTCCTTCTAAAAATCGATGTGCTATAATTACGCCCAGGTAGTTTAGTTACATGCTTACAATGTTAACTAATTATTAATAATTCATGAGATGGTGATCCACAAAATTTCTTGTGATGGACAATTTGTTGTAATTCTAATGAAAGGGCCATGTATCGCATGGAGAGATTGATCCGTACTGACAACCCTGCGCCAGATCGATCTGTAGATCGGTCAGATCTGAAGATAGAACTGATATCAGTATCATTTTGTTCAATTATGTTCCCTGCACTTTTTGTCAAAAGTTTACTTGTGCAAGTGAGGTGACGTCCGTCGGTTAAGCAGAGGGAAGAGCTAAAGTTTAGATCGTGATTAGATCCATTTCCTTATCTTTTTTGGTTGCATATTATTGTATTCACATATATTTTCTAAGGTGTCAAGAATACATCAATTATAAATCTTCAATTGATGTATATTTGATGTTATGAGACGACATAGCTGAAAAGTCGTTAAGTTTGTTTGTATTCAACTGTAATGAGATATTAAAATAGAAGGTAAAATGGACTTAAACATCCTTCTCAAATTTGTCTTTAAACTTAAAAGGTCGCACAAGTTAACGACTTCGGTCATTTCAGTGTATCATCAATTCATAAAGTTTTTAATATTAAAATTAACCTATTCGTAGCGCACTAGACAACATAGTTTAATGAGTACTCAAATTGATTAAAGTGCAGTACTATAATAACATTAAATGCTAAGTTTATTATTAACCTTATTTACAGACCTCTCAAAAACTATGTAGGAACCTGTTTTGACTTTTGACTCTTAGATTATGTAGTAGATATTAAATAAAATACCATCAGTTCCGACGATTCCAGTGCTGCTAAATGCTTGTAAATAGTATATTACAATACGTGTGACTGAAGTAGTGCGTGGATGCTAAACGTCGTGCATTAATAGACCATTTAAGGCACACGTATCGTATAACTATTTTATAGCTCGTGTGACGTAAACCCGCACTTAAGTCACGCTTTTCTGTGTAAAAATGTACTTCTTATGTCACAGAAAAGCGTGGCTTAGGCGGGTTTAGGTCACACAGTGTTATAAAACCCTTTTTAATTTTTTTGTTTTAAATGTATTTGTCTTCTTCTTTATCTTTGTAACATCTGTGTCATGTTCGTATATATCTTTAATGATTTTTAGCTTTCTTAAAAGATAATGTATATTATTTTATGGATTGGATTTAAAAAGTAGTGGCAGTAAAAACGCACAAATAAGTGCCACTAAAACAGCGGAAACCAGTACCACTGAATGAACTAAACTAGTGTCGCTAAAAGAACCAATCAAGTCTACAGACATCTACGGGTAGTCTGCGTGTCGTAAACACAACTTAATGTCGTCGACGCGGGGTCTACGCCGGCCTAAATGGAGTTAACGTGGAGTCTACGCCAGCCTACGTGAGGTCTACGCGGGGTCTACGCGGCCTACGCGGCAAGTTAGTTCTTGAGAGTTTATTTAATTTTCGAGTAAAGTTTTTGTTCTTGCTCTCTTCTTTCATGAGCTTCAAATGACATTAGAATATACTTACCTAAAAGAAGAAAGTGACATTTACATAATAAAGTAACTCCAACCGCAACACCATAAAATTGAGTGTAAAAGAGAAAAAATACAACATGCTATTTTTAAATATACTTTTATGCGCACAATATTTAATAGAATTATGTAACGCACCATAAAAATGCTTATAAATCATTTAATAAAACATGTATTTATCCTTTTATGCCTGTTTCATTTTAAGGTTTCTTGTTATCGAGAAGGTACTTATAGGGTAATTTAAATGAAATCACCAGCGTCGGTATTGACTTACCAAAAGAGGTATTTATTATTATTCATATTATATAGATTAACATGCATTCAAATTCCATTAACATATTCCATCTGAACTAGGACATGGATGTCACATTCGATAAAAATATCATTTTATTGCAAACTTCCACAAAAAACCTCTCAGGGCTTAATAACTTTAATTATAATTAGGATCGTATGGAAGTCCCATAAACCCTCTGGTTAATTTTAAATCCGTCAAAGCAGATTATTAACTACTAATGTTGTGACATGCCATGCCCTTTTATTATTATCTACAGAAGATTAAGTCACGATAAAACGGTTAACAGGTAAGGGACTCGTGATCCCGTGACCGAGGTGACGGGTAAGGGATGGGCCCTTACCGTGACCATCTCATAATGATTATCCATCACTTCCGTATTGAGTACACATTGTATAACTTGTTAGCAACAACAACAACAGCATTTAAATATTAATTTGAGTGTAATATTATACTCTTAACAATTAACAAATATCGAAGTCTTCAAAGGATATACTTAAATAAATTAAATAATATCTAAATTACAAGTAAACTGCGTTCTAAATGAAATAAATAACACCCACTAAATATTATTCAATTAATATTTTAATTCATATGTATGAAAAAGTCATAATAATTATCTAATTGCGCATTTTATAGACACGTAATTAGTAACACGTACTTACCTACGTCGTGGCTATCGATACTAAGGATTCGTGTCAAAATCTAACTACCGGTGCATACTTAGAGAATAAATTATAGTATATTTATCTAAACGTAACCTAGGTACTATATAGGTATGCCTGTACCGTGGCGCCAACAACGAAGGATAGTTATAAAATATTAACTAATATATCTCAACTAAACGCAGGTATCTATTGTTTTGCTCAAACTTAACGCTTGCTCCTGATACCACTGCCTTAACGTAATGAGTTATTTAACTTACATTTGTATACGTATATAACTATTTTCGTTGTAAAATCTACGATAACAAGTGGGCTTGGTTATAATATTATCTGTTTGTTATATAAAAACGCTTAAAATTTACTAGTATTTAATTTATGAATGTTCTACAAGAGTGTGATTAAGTAAATGAAAATTAAACTACACATTGAAATGTCTACGTTTGATTCGCAATAGCTAAAGAATAGTATAACATTGCTATATAATAGTATAAAGTTTTAAACTTTGAATAGTTATGATAGCACATTGCACTAGCCAAGACGCGCATCCAGTCATTCTGATATGACGTTTCATCACTCTTCTTTGACATCACTTCCATCATCGCTCCATAAAACCATGAAAATGACTTAACATGTAGTTACAAATAGATATAAGTCCCCATAGCATATGTTTAATACAATAGTCAATAGTTCATGAAGAAGTAGCATAAATAATATCTATTGATTTGTAGAAACCTACGTGATAAACGAAGCGTGATTCACACATACGAAGACGTACATAATTGTAACAATATATTCTTAATGCTATGGAATACAACTAGTAATAAGGTATAATATTTATAAAATGTGGATCAATTCTTGCGTTTAACAATATTGTCTTCAATAGCATTGCTCATATCCCAATTGCCAACAATTTTAGATCTAACAGGACGACAGCGCAGATTGATTTTTCCTTTTCAACGTTTACAAAATGCGTAATTTCCAGAATAATATTAAATAGTAAAACATTTCATCGAATGTTTTCAATTATTGTTCGATTTCCGGCATCGATCGTCGATACTCTCAATCATTTCGAAGAAGCGTTACACGTCGTCTTTACGTCCCAATCCTAGTATTGCTTTGAATTATTTGTCTTCCATAACAACTATTAATAGAGAATAGTGTTTAATATAAAATGCCCATTTTATACTGGTCTCGTACGAAGGTGTAACGAGTGTAGAAGGGAGTCGGATACAGAGAGAAACACTACTAGTCGCGAGTCGCGAGGCAACGCGTCTCGCGGATACCGAACGGGTTCGATCACAATGCAGCTCAGTTGATTCGTATTTTCATATTTATAATAAACTTATTGTAAAAATCTATAGTTACCATACATTAAACTATGCTTAATATTCTGTTTCATACAAGGATGCATTCAACACACGGGGGATGTTTCCTTCAAATAGATGCAGCTGGCTGGGATTTCCGGTGTTTTAAATCGGCGTAAACACATTTGGGTTACAACTTCAGATGCAAATTCTGGACCGGTTGTTTAGTTCGTATATCTTTTGTTTATGTATGTTTGTTTCAGTAGATATTGTACTGAACGTTCAGTTTAAATTCATGGCTATTTATCAACGTATTAGTGCAGCGGGCAACAGACGTGTAGTGAATGCATTATGTTGCCTTTGCCAAATATATGCATGCCTTAATTTGGGTTTTGTCCGCAATTTTGTAAATGCGATCCGGTTTAATGTAAACGTTGTCTTTTATTCGTATCAGTACATCGTCTATTGTTCGAATATTTGGTTGACATTTTACATGTCACCGAATATTCCGGCGAATGTCTTGCGTAGATTCTTCATGGTGTCCTCGGCGTCTTCAGTCAGGGCCGCACTGAGGGAGCCCTGCCGCGCGAAGCCCCCGCGGCCGGGCGCGGCGCCCGCCGGCGGCACAGGAGCCGGGGGCGCTGAGCTCGCGGTGCTCGGCGCAGCTGACACCGACGACACCGTTGACGACTGAGATGCTGTTGACAGAACATTGTAGTAGCTGAGATAATGTCCTGAAAGTATGCTACAAGTTTAGTGTAAGCTCCAACCTTAGTTATCATGATGCCCTCAAAGATGGGTCCAACGAATGATAGGTGGTAATTGCTATAGAATAAGAATTTTAATTGAAATTCCGATTACTTCACGCAGTTGACGTCTATCTATGCTAAATGGGCAACAAAAGTCAGTTTGGCTAACGCAGTTTACTCATACAAAATGGCGGCCCGCCCGTGACAATTCTGAAAATGCCGGCGACGGCCGAATTTGCGCTCAAACGCTAATTGCTCGAACATGAATATTATTAGTCTGGCGTCTTTCTCCAGTCTCCACTTGTCCAGGGTAGGGCTATTATAAGGTGTTGACGCCAGTAATTGATATAATCTGGGGATTATAGAAGTAACTTACCCTGAGAATCACGCCGGGTGAGTGGTGGCGGCGGTGGCTGGGTCGGCTCTGCAGGTATCGGCGGCAGCGGGCGGTCGATGCTGGCGGCAGACGCCAGTGGGGCCGGCGGGGGCACGCTCGGCGGCCCCGGGGCCCCCACTGGGGGCGCACGCTCCTCTGTCGGAGACCCGGCCGCAGAGCTGCCCGATACAGAGCTCCGGGATGTTGTTTTTGTTATACCGGGACGGCAGACCGCCTGAAATTTATTTAAAAAAAAAAATTTGTTATACCATACACTGGTTCGGTCGTCATAGGGATGACTAGCTAATCTAGGAAAAGCTATCGTAAAAACTTTATTATTCTGATATGATAAGTGCTTTAGCCGGGAAAGTACTTACTAGGGGGAAGTACTTTTCCTAAGTATTACCAACAGTGTGGCTGCGTTTTGCGGTTGATTTGAAGGTCCGCTATAATTATAGACACATGAGACATGATTTCCAGCTTTATCTTTAACGATGGCAACGCATCTGCGATGCGTCTGATATTGTAGATGTTCAAAGGCGGCGGTAACCGCTTCAGGTGATTCAAATCAATTGAGCCGTCGTCTGCTTGTACCATTCAATGACATTAAAAAGTGCTAATATCGATATTGAAATCCCAAACCCAACAATAAATAACAATTACCTGCATACGCTGCAACACCAGTTCAGCAAGATGGCGTCGGTCCTCCTCCTGCGAGTCGCCCATGAAGGACGTGGCGGAGTCGTTGAGCTCGATGATGTGCTCGCGACCATCTTTGCCAACCACCAACTCCAGCGCACATACTTCCAGACCGCCGAATATCTCGCTCACCTGTAATCGACAATTTGACGGACGGGCAGTTAACCATAATCTAGTTAGCGCAGAAGTACTGGTTAGGTGCTCATAGAAACTGCGGGTGAGTTGAGATTTGATAAAGTAAGTAGGATTTGAATTTTAGAATATACCAGTGTCACTTAGGCTCACTCCTCATCACCTCCTCTTATAGCCAATAAAGCAACTTCCCTTTCCTCAGTCAGGTTAATACCTACAGGTGCAAGAAACTGTACACCTGCCCTTGTATTCGTTGACCCCTAGATAAGCGTGACAGTATTTAATTAATTGAAATCATGTGCTAATATTATGCAGTGTTTCTTTCCAAGGGCTTTAAATAAATACCAGTAAGTAATCAATTAATAGCTTAACAAGGAATAAATAAAATAAACTTGTAGTTTCCGTGTGCGAATTAATATAAATTGAAAGTCCATTCCCAAGACTGGTTTTCAAACGATTATTATTTAAATTAATTAGTACCGGTGGTTCTCTTCAAGTTAAATGTAGAATAAAATAACTTCGTTAGAAAATTCACCATCCTAGGTTTCGATCGTAATATTTTTTTATCTAATAAAAGTTGTCCTTCAAAAGATTCAATCAAAAAACGGATAAGCCAGATACAAACCTCGTCGATCCACATCTTGTATCTATCGTTCATGCCGATAGCTTCGAGCATCGCGGATCCTTGATTGGTTTTCCAATTTCCCGATATAGATTTGCGCCTGCAAAATATTTCAGGATTATTTATAGACGGCTGGTCGGACACCAAGTGTGATATCACACTTCACACGTAGTGCCATTCTTAAATCTGTTTTACGTAATTGTGTGTTTGCCAACATTGAGAACGCCTGCAACATTTTGTTTGTAATCAGTACTGCAGACTCCTTTGATCTTTCTTGTAGGCGCCAGACTATTGCCGATTAAAAATAGTATAATGATACTTACATGAAAGCTTTGTAGTTAGTGCCGATTTTTTGTATATGGATGTCGTATTTCGCATCGATGTAAGGCTCCACCGTGCAGTAAGTCCCCAGCATGGCTACGACCCCGGCGATGTCCTATAAGAGCACATAATATAAACCTGTTACCTATTATGATGAATCACTATAACTTTACTCTTAAATTCTGTTACTCATCCCTTAAATATTTTACCTTATAGTACTTTTCTTAGTAAAAACAGGACGAGGTTCGTGAGATGCCTAACAATTCATTACTCCATTATTTAACTGAAAGAGTGATGAGCATCGTTACCTGGAAGTCAGACACCGCGTCCACTTTCACCTTGGCGACGCCGCTGTGCGCGTGCCCTATCTTGATCACCACCGGGAACCTGGGCGCCGTGACCTGCGACAATCATATGCGGCCGTTACGTCATTATCGTGATCACTGAGCACAGCCGACAGTTCGCCTGATCTTACAAGACCTTTATGTGATTCCATTGTTTCAGAAAGTATCCAAGCATATAACCTTAGCCTACAATATTTTCTCTTGCAGCAATACCTTTACCGCGCGAGATACAAATCTTGGGAATATTCAAACAATCAATAAGTTACGAAGTATTATTTATTCCGTGGTTGCTAGATTACTCAACTAACGCGCAAATCTCTCTGGGATCATTCATTTGATTTATGTTATGATTATTTTATGTTGACATGAATTATCGTTCGATTTGGTTTGCAATGAAGCACATTTCATGGCTAACGTTGAATTTGGCGAATTTCCCGAATTACGAAAACGGATTTTTGGAAAATTCCGCGCAGCGCATTCGTGAAAACAAAGCTCTATTTATAAGGGCGTATTGTGTAAGTCATGAATGTAATTATAGGTTTGTTATGTTATGAGTATATCAAATGCAACGTGTGCTGCTAACGTTTCATAACCTTCAGCTAATTTTATGGAACCGATAATAATCTTAATAGCTTCGAAGCACGGAACGATCATCTATGTATTGTCACCGGTTAGATCATATCGTGTCTGTTAATCCACAGCCGTTATTACGGTGAAAGGCAGCTCTACGGACGAAGTCAAACAAAATAAAAACAAAAAATATTGTGTCCCCAGACGGTCTCGCTGGAAAAATAATTTCCTTTTTAACGTTACTCTATTATTATGTTACGTCGGCCGATATTTATTTTATTGAAACAGCGTTTTTCTTATAAATACAATAGTG
This sequence comes from Apamea epomidion, assembly GCA_947507525.1. Taxonomy (NCBI): domain Eukaryota; kingdom Metazoa; phylum Arthropoda; class Insecta; order Lepidoptera; family Noctuidae; genus Apamea; species Apamea epomidion. Next base: position 10,157,359 of record OX382228.1, on the reverse strand, counting down.
TTTGTAGGATAAATTGAATTTTACGTTATTGCAAACACTAACCAGCTATGTGTAATTTCTGGTTATATTGCTGCCTGGGCCTGCCAAATAAGAAATGAATGTGTCTACTTTTATTACCACTTCACATTATCTGTTGAGGGATTTATAAATAGAGTTTATGGAAATGAATATTGGATATTATTGCTACATTTCAGACGTATTTAACAATAATGGATTGGATTGCAATTGTGTATTAAGTAGGTTGGTGTCACGGGTGTCTACGCATACCATTAATTCGTTTTCCTCTTATTGATCGCGCTGAGAAGGTAATGGTGCCTCCAAGCATTGACGTTGTCGATCAAATTTGAGATACCTTCCATTTTGTTGATTCATAATTACTATGATCATTCTGTACTGTTGACAATCAATCATCTATAGGTTCTTAGGTACTATTCATGAAGTGATTGGTTTAATTGTTTTAAAAATGAGGAAATAACACCAAGACCAGTTATTATTCAGATTGAATATATTAAATGTAATAACTCTGCCCACCCCAGCAGTATAATTCATACTGGCAGATTGGAATAAATTGGCACTTGGCACTGCTTCAATATATAATCGTTTTCTATCTCGTGCCATTTTGATAATAGGCAATCCTTTTTACGTCTTTTTTTATTTATCTTGCTAGTGGTCAACGCTGCGTAGAAAACTTTACAAGACAACTAAGTCGATATTTAGAATAACAAGAACAAGTAGGCAATTCGATCTGCAAATACATAGGTTCGGCAATAGTGGACAGTGGTAATAACTAGAGACTTGTGGTTAGTAACTTAATTAGAAATGGTGTTTGTTACTTAGTATAAACAAAAACCACATACAGAGTTACCTATAGAAAATATTATATTAATAGCGTATGACTTCAGTTTTTGCTTTGGTATCAAAGTTTATGCCGATGTGGCCCACTGCGATTTTCTACTAATTGAAAGACAACAATAACGCGAACCACTCATTAAAAGTGGATGGCAAATATTTGGTATCGATTATAGCCTAATAGTCGATAAAGTCGTCCATTTTTTAAAGTTCTTGTAGCGTTAAGTAAATAGGTTCTCTATTATTGCGTCAAACGACTATTAGCCGTCGATGCTCATTCAATATTACGTAGTCTATAGTTGTATCGTGTTCTATGTATATCCTAATCATAAGAAAGGTCTGCATTTCATCTCGGGTTAGTATTAATGTGGTGTCAATCACAGTTAGTGCAGGCGGATGGCGCGCGGTTGATGTGGCTGAGGCGTCGCCGTGGGCGGCAGCATCAAGTGTTTGTGTTCGCTGTTCGCTCCAACAACACGCATTTCCTTCTCTGTATCGATGACGCACGTCTCCGTTAAGAACTCTCTTGTATAATACTATTTAAGGACAGTCACCAACATAGCCTCGTGACATTCACGCATAGTTTAGGGATTCCACGTTTTGATTGTACATCCGTTCGCTTTATTTGCGTCCTTTAGTCAGAACATTGTGGCTATATGCAAATATGGCAAAGAAAACATGCGTTGTTACAGATTTGTTCTGTAAACATGTTTACTCGATGATAGTATATATGACTATAGTTCTATGACGATCTATGAGCAATTTTTCTAGTTTGGGCTTATATATTGCTGTGGTTGTATGTCCGTTCGTTCTATTTGCATTGTTCCCTTAGTCAGGGTCCTATTGTGGTTATAGGTATGCAAATACGGTAATTAAAACATGCTTGAAGCTTTACAGATTTGTCCTAAAAGGTATGTTTGCTTGATGATAGCGTAAGTAAATGACTTTTATAGCTTCCATTCTAAGAGCAATCTTCCTAGGTTAGGGATAAATATTATGTTGATTGCATTTATGTTCGGTACATGCGTCGGCCCATTACTAGTGTATTTTAATCAGTGTATTGTGGCTTAATGCAAATAGGTAAAGAAAACAAGCATTGTTTGTTACAGATGAGTAATTGTTCTGCAAGACATATGTATTTGCTTGATGATAGCGTAAATAAATAATAATTCTTGTTCATTGACGTTCTTTCAGCAATCTTCCACTACAAAAGACCTTGGAGTGTATCCTAGTAATTGAATTCCTTGGCGCTAGTGTTGAGTGACATTCATTTAAGCGGCATCACTTTATCTGTGAGCTATCTGCTGATCAATCTAGCTGATAGTGAAGTGGCGACTGTGGAAGCATTCAATTCAAATATCGGTATATGGTCGCTGACAATAGTTCTTAATGATCATAACAGGCGAGAAATAATATCGCACGCGCGGTCCTCGATGGTGTATTTATTGTCTGCAAAGGACAAGACAATAATAATTGTCATTTATCACTGTAATTGCCGCCTTTGAAGTTTGATGTTATCTTGCCGCCTTGTATGAATGCGATCATAAATCAGTTCTATGTGATCGGTGCTACATCAACGAAATTGAATGGCTGGCTCTGTCATCTGTACCTGTATTCCTGTAATAAATCCGGTAATGGTATCATCGAGATCAATCAGGCAGGACATGCTTTTGAATTTGAACCGACTCGAAGACAATCGAAATTGTTTGCGACCACGCCTTCAGTATCTGTATAAAATGGATTGATCATTTTATCCTGTAAATCATAATCGCGTAAATAAAACGCGTGCAATCATTACCTGTATTTAAGAGGCTCGTGAAGGAACATGACTTGTTGTTGTGATCTAACCTCTCGTAGCTGTAATAATATGTAGTCGTCATTTTAGTTTGTTGCATGTATATGAGATTAAGTAGTATGTATGTATGTAAGTATCTATTATAGAGCATTTATATATTTGTATATATCACTGTGGCTTTTACAGTGCGTTGAATCTATCATTATTTTGCACCAATGACAACCCCATTTTTGTCCACGCAATCACTGTCCATTCCAAGGTTACCTGGAAGAGATATGGCCGCCCGTTGTATGTTTTATAGTGGTCAATGTATTTTCTTTTTTCCGGGCTGAAATGGTGATGATGGCGATGATATATTTTCTGGTGTTCAATAAAGTAGAGATATATATACCTAACTAAAACCGTTTTTTTTCCTTCCAGTACGATACGTCGTCATAATATATCTATTTCTTTCTATATTAAAATGACTGACAGAAATTGAACTGAATAATATTATTTTTACAAATACAGGCGGATTTTTTAAAGACCAGCCAAATTTAAGGATGTGGTACAGACCATCAAACTGAACAACATTCTCCATGGGACCAACATCGTAATCGCGAATAAAAATTCAGCCGTCCCATACATTTAGGTCGAGTAGGTATTGAAGTTTTCTATGGGACAGTTGATAAAATTTTCGCGATTACGCTATTTGTCCCATGGAGAAAGTTGTTCAGTTTGATGGTCTGTACCACATCCTTAAATTTGGCTGGTCTTTAAAAAATCAGCCTGTATATTGGAAAAAAGTCCGATTGGCAGCACATTATCAGGTGTATTCTATCCACCTTATATTTTAAACCTGTTTATATATAATATAAAACCAGCGGTGAGAAGGACATCGTAGAAGACGATTGTTGGTGGAACGAAGATTTTTACTTTCTACAACATTAATTGCGTTGTTGAACAAACAAGTTTCTCAATGAAGCAATAAACAACATCTGAACATCCTCTTTGGAGACCTGAGCTCTGATAGCGCGGCGCCGCGGCGCCCTAGGCCCGCGCGTCTGCGTTTGTCTGCGCCTGTCTGCGGCAGTGCGCCGCAGCCGTCAAGCTCGTGTCACCAAGTGACATGACAGACAATTTTATATCGTTTTCTTTTGATCTTTGTTTGTGTAAATAATAATTTAAATGCATATTGTGTTAAGTGTTTATAGGTATTTGTCTTTTGGCTAAGTATATTTATGCTAAATGTCGGCTGTAGCGACGTCGGAAATAGTGCCAGTCAACCTGCCACATCACTCGATGTCCAGGTGAGATGTCCCCATTGCTCCCAGCCACGCTTTTTTAAAGGCGAACGGGGGCTGCGGATACACTATGGCAAGGTTCACAAACCTCATAGTGTACCTTTGTGCCACCCACCCACATCCCCAACATCAACAACTCCAGATCAAACTTTGTGGAAAACGTTAGGAAAATTCAAAAATTCGACCCCCGTATTAAAGAGAGTTCCTCGGGGCGTGAGATGGTCTGCTGCATTGAGTTTGGCGCGATGTCTCCGTCTTGCGACCCAGGAGAACTCAGAAAGTGCCTGGGAGCAAATACTCACCTTCCCTTATAGGATTTTGCATGTCCAAACGAAATTGGCAATTAAAAAATATTGACAACCCAAATTAAAGACAACTGCAACAATTCGACTCTTATTTGGGATCCAAAATTACCTGTTTTCAATAACCTTTCAAGAAAAGGATTATGTTCACATGTAGAATGTAAATTAAGCAAAGGTGATATCAGGGGAGCGGCCAGGCTCCATTTCAGTAGTGTGTGGTGGCGCCCTACTCTCCAGAAACCCTTTCTGCCCTGGAGAGTAAACATCCGGCGCCTGCGGATGGTCTCACCTTTCCCGACCCTTCCCTCCCTCTCGACTCGGATTCAACGCCTTTTAATGTCACTGCTCCCCAGCTGATTGCAGCCGTGAGCTCCTTCCAAAGTGGTTCCGCCAGCGGCTTCGACGGCCTGACTCCTCAGCATTTATAAGATTTATTGAGCTCAGGCGCCGGGAAAGCTGGTGAGTCGCTTTTGAAAGATTATGTGCCCTGCGCAAGAGGGACGGTGGCCTTCGTCCCATTGCCGTTGGGTGCACCTACAGGCGTACGGCAGCCAAAATATGTTGTATATTGTACGGCGACATTCTGTCCAACCACTTCCAGCCCCTACAGATTTGGTTCCAAAGGGGGCTGCGAGGCTACCGTACATGCCCTATCTAGTTTTTTAAATGCCAGTAAAGGTGAGGTCATCCTCAAGGTTGACGTTAAGAACGCCTTCAACTTTGTTAACAGGCATACTTTGTTGGCTGAAGTAAAAAAGGAGTTACCAGAAACTTATGTGGCAGTGTTACAGGCACCCATCAAAATTATTATATAAAGAGAACGTTTTAAAATCTGCATTTAGATGCCAACAAGGTGATCCTCTCGGGCCAGTCATTTTTAGTTTGGCTATCCATCCCATAATACAACAACTAAATTCAAAATTCAATGTGTGGTATTTAGATGACGGAACACTAGGAGGTCACGTAGACACCGTTCTAAAAGATCTTCAATTCCTAAAGCAGCAGTTCCAATCCATCAGCCTTGACCTCAACAACTCAAAATGTGAAATTTACATTTGTGACAATTCTGGCAGACTATGGACTATAAAGAAATTTAATTTAGTAGCCCCTGACATCAAAGTTTTGGAAAAAACGTTCGTTGCACCTCTTAGGTTCCCCAGTTTTAGAACACAGTTTTTCACCATTCGTTCATTCGTCGACGGAAAAATTAAACATTTTAACGATATTTCGATAGACTTTCTAAAATTAATTTACATTCGGCATTCACCCTAATCAGATATTGTTGTTTCGGTCCAAATTGTATGTATTTTCTCCGCTCTTCCTCTTTATGGAAGAATCCACACCTTTTGGACAAAATCGATCATATTATTCGCAGTACTTTTACATCCATTTTAATGTGGCTTTGGACGACCGCGCGTGGTTGCAAGCCACACTACCCATTCGTTTTGGTGGGCTCGGCGTCCGCAAAATTTCTAGTGTAAGCCTACCGGCGTTCCTATCCTCGTTCCACAGCACCGAAAAGTTAACCACACGAATCTTGGTTCCTGCTCAGGTTGATTCTGAAGTGCCGTGTTTGACCGACGCGATGAACGCCTGGAAAGTGGCTTGCCCGGACACGGTTCAGCCCGAGAACCCGCCTTCCCAGAGACAGTGGGATGAGCCGCTCTGCAGGTTGGTACGGAATAAACTTATTAATACGTCAACCAATACTACTGAGCGTGCCTGCCTGCTGGCTGTGGGTGAATGGGAGTCGGGCCTCTGGCTTTAGGCACTACCGTCACCAAATATAGGCACTATGCTGGGTGACACCACATTCCGGCTCGCTACATGTTTGCGTCTGGGCGCTCCTTGCGGAGTTCCAGATCGCTGTCAATGTGGTGAAGAAGGCGACTGCCTCGGACACCATGGCCTATCCTGCAGCAAGAGCGCTGGACGGATGGCAAGGCACGCCAGCATTAACGACATCATCCGTCGGGCTCGTGTCTCCGCCTCGGTGCCAGCTGTTTTAGAACCCAATGGCTTGACACGCGACGATGGAAAGAGGCCCGATGGAATCACCATAATGTCTTGGAAGTTGGTTAGGCCTTTGGTGTGGGATGCAACCTGTGTTGACACCCTCGCGCCATACCATCTTCCTAGCACGGCGGGCTGTGCTGGGGCGGCTGCTACAGGAGCAGAAAACCTCAAACGGCGCAAATATAACAACCTTATTGGGAGCTATATTTTTGAGCCGTTTGGGGTTGAAACACCCCAAACCCCCCAAACCTCGGGCCTTGGGGTCCGAGTGCTCATCGAATTTTTCGGGACATCGCCAAGCGGTTGGTTGACTCTTCACGTGACCAGAAGGCTGGCCTATTCTTAGCCCAAAGAATCAGCATTGCCATCCAACGTGGTAATGCTGCCAGCCTTTTGGGCACTTATCCCATTGACAGTGATGCGGACGAATTTTTGGATGCCCAATGAGCTCCTGCCTTTTTATATATTTTTTCTTATTATATACTAACACTAATATATACTATATACTTGTATATAGTATATATTAGTGTTAGCTTGTAAAAATAGTAATTCATTTATGATATTAAAATAATAAAATGGAGTATAACTAAATAAATAAATAAACATTAGACCTCAAAGTCTGCGTTTGGTTCACCGGGAGGTAAATTGTCTATTATTTTGCATAAATGTTCGTTCATACACTTGGCAATTTACACAATAATTATATGATTTTGATCTGTATTGCCGTAGTTGACCTCACTCAAGGTGAGGGATGTGCTCATCGACTGTAATACTTCGGCGATCATTATCACTTCAGTGCAGCTTACATTTTGTAATGTACCGACATGTGTGTAATAGGTGCTAATTACACAAAAAACACACGGCGCCAGTCACTACTTCAAATTCAAGTGCTTTTTATGATCATCGTGCTTTTATCCGAGTTCATGGTTAAGAACTAGGTGAGATCATGAAGCTGTTTTTGATCTTTGTATTATCTTTTATTATACTATAATTCAGGTAAAAAGGCGCAATGTAGCAGAGAATTAGAATTTCATACCACTATTTTGTTTTCAACCTTACTGGAGTAAGTCTGTCAGAGTAATAGAAGTACCTAAGCTGCGGCCCCTACTTAGGCCCCTCGCCCACGGCGACTTCTTGTAGCGATGCAGTAGCGATGCTGTCGCGCGTTCGCATCGATACAGTCGCGATGTCGTCGCTAGCTGTTTACCCTCGCCTACACCACGATTCTCAGTCGTAATGCAAACGCGATACTGTCGCGCTTCTGTCGCGATGCGAGTTGCACTGATGCTCGGCTCTCCACTCACGCGCCACCCTCCCTCCGTCTCTCCCCGATTTCGTCCGACACGATCGCGCGTTTGCATCGATACAGTCCCGATGCTGTAGCGCGTTGGCATCGCTTCTGTAGCGCGTTGCAAATGCGAGCAACGCGCGTTAGTAGCGATGCTGTCGCAAAAAGTCATAAAGTCGCCGTGGGCGAGGGGCCTTACGAGTTGTAGGTCGTATGTTCGAACCCAGGCAGGCACTTTACTTTGTGTAAATAATTTCATCATCACGTTCTCTCAAAACGGTGAAGGAAAACATCGAAGACATGTGACATCTGCCAACCCGCACTGGGCCCACGTGGTGGATTACAGCCCACTCCCTCTCGAAGAGAGAAGACCTGTGTTCCAGCAGTGGGAACATTATAGGCTCAAATTATGTTAGCTGGGATAATTATTGTTATCGTAGAAGTAAAACTGCACTCGCAATAGAGAAGTTTCACATGCTTCCCTAGTAATCTATTAACTTGCAACATTGTCTTAAACATTTCTTACTTATTCTTAGAATCTCTGGATTCTCTGGCTTTTTGTCTTTCGTTAACTTACAGCAATGTGTGAAACCATTAAATAATCACTTACTTTATTCTATGGTGGGACATTAGCTTACGATATTAACTGCTAAAATTTATAAGAAAGTCTTTAAACTGTTATTGTAACAGCAATGTCAATGTTAGTTATTATGTTATAAAACATTATAGCTTTTAAAATTATACGCACTTGACTGTCAATCGATAATGACCATTGTTTGAAATGTGATTATTGTTAAATTAGATTGTCTGCGTATGTAAATATTTTACGAAGGATTATCTAAGTGTTATATTTAACTAATAACAGGACCTAGGTACAATGTATATGGAATGTCGTTGTTATTTGAGTAGGTATCTCAACAGTCATCGACACCAATGAGTTTGTAACTTTGTATGTTTAATAAAACATCGAATGGAAATTGCGCTTAATATTAAGTCAACAGGAAATCCTAATAGCAATAATTAATAGGACATAGTTCAATTAAACTAAGTATGATTTTCCTGACCTGCCTAGTGCCTACATTATTTATGCATTACGTATTTTATTAACTGGAAAACTAAGATAACAATTTCTAGGCTGCGGCTGGTAATATGCGGAGGGATCAGCTCTACATTCAATATGCACTTGTAAGAGGGAATATTGTTTCTACAATAAACATTCCTTTGAAAGGGATTATAAGGATTGTGGTGATGACCACAATACTTTCAATTATTTAATGATGATATAATTTCGATTCTGATTAGTGATGATGACCCTTTCAAACGTGATTCTTGTGATATCTTCTACCCTTAATAGCAGAAATCTGTTCATTAAAAATCTTCAGATATTTTAATATATCAGTTTAACGTACGTTAATAATATTATAGAATGCAATACGGCCTTGTCCCGGTATTCTAACAAAATATGTGGGTAACAAAAATCTATAATTGTCATAATAGCCAATCGTAAAACATTGATGAGTCATAACTCATAACGTTTTCTGATATTGACGCGAAAGCTATTGGAACGGAAACGAGTCGAATGGAAACGATTGGAGCACCAATGGTGACGGTAATCGACTTAAATCCCAGATTAATAGGCGCTAGTCACCTGCCTGATGCGTCAGTGATGCTATAAAAGTGCCTTAACGTTGCTGATATAAAACACAAACAATAAACGCGAACTATATAACATCTCAATAGGAAACGACACTAGTTCAAAACTAAAAGGCCCTATGTAAGTTCACCATTACCGCCCCTATCCTGTTGGTTAATATCTTGTAATGTCGTAAAACAATCACTTAGGTAAGGAAGGTTATTATGAAGGGCAACTATCGTAAATTGGATCGAAACTTATGTAAGTACTTACATTTAACTCTTACTACTTACATAAGAGTTCCTGATATCGTGCGTTCCTTACAACCGAAACTTAACTTTAACATAAAAGCAATTGGTCAATTACACACACACATTGGCCAAATAAAAGATACAAAATATGTGTCTACATAATATCTTTACACAGCAGTCATAAGCTCATCTCTCAATACTCCAGACGTTCTTAAGAGAACTTTTCCATTCGAGAGATCCAGAGATCTATAATGCCCCACTTTCTACTTGAGTCCTTTTGTAACTACTACACAAGGATCCACGAAGGTACACATGGAGAAGGAAACATTGCGGCAAGTGGTCTCGACCTACTTTGATAAGAGATAGCTCGTGTCTACAAACAAGCGTAGTACACGCATCGAGAATTATTGAGCCCTTTGATAAATTGCACGTAATTAACTAGGTAAGTGTTGCAAGGCGTTAAGTAGAACTCCATGAGAATCCAGGTGGCCTCTTTAAGTCTTCTTTCCGGTGTGGATAGTTAAAAACAGAAAACGGTTTTTATCATTGGGATGGGTAAGTAGTGTAATCCTGAAGGGCGACGAAGCTGGTGATACCTACATATATTCCATTGCCAAAAAAAAAAATGTATATACCCAGCCTATAATGTACCGACTTCTACGACACAGGCCACCTCACAATGAAAGAGTGTAGGTCTTAACCCACCAATCGGGCCCAGTGCGGGTTGGTAGATGTCACATACCTTCGAAGTTTTTGGTTTTAGGACATGCCGGTTTCCTCACAATGTTTTCCTGCACCGTTTTGAGAGCAGTCGTGATGAAATAATTTACACAAAGTAAACCGCCTATCTGAATTCGAACCTACGATCTACATGCAACTCGTAAGTTGCAGCCGTTACTACTGGGTCATCACAGCTCTTCCAAAAACGGATGCCCACTGAATCCCTAATAAAGAACGCTACCGCAAATAACTCCAGCCCGAAATAACGCTAACCTGAATCATTTAATCCCTAATAAACGTCATACATAAATGTGTAGGTAGGTACAGGAATTTTGTACAGGTTTAGACATTCAACTTGAATTACTGCGGCCTTTTTTATGTAACTATGACACGATGCCGATGGTTTGATTGCATCTGACCGTATCTATCAAAATCTTTCCGCCTGATTTGAATTTGAATTTTCGAGAAAGGTCTGTGCGGTGGTCAAAAGTATGTTTACATAGTTCGATGGAATTTATTATTGATTAAGTGTAGGCAAAAATGTTCACAATGTAGCTTTTGGTTACCTGTCGGTACTCCCACCGATGGATGATTTAATTTTCACGATAAAATGTTTCAGAGTAACAACCAAATTGTATTGTGGTTTACGTTAAACACGTTTTCGTTCCATGTTCTAAAATTGGATTTAGCTCGTAGGTATATTATTTAGACACGTCGTAAATTGCAAAACCCCTAGACAATGATCCTGTTTGTTCCATTGTCTCGTGCACGTTTATCTAATAATCACCCGACCTATGACAACTATGGCTCGTATTATTTATATTCTAAAGACTGACCTTACCTAATCTATCCATATAAGTGTATGCATGATCAAAATTTACACTACTACCTTAATACGTTGTTGTAACAGAAATTGTATCTAAGCATTGTCTTCGAAGATCACGCCAGATCGGTATTCGATCACAATTGCGTAATTCCGATGGCCCTCCTTCACGGGAAAGCGAACAATCGCTACGTTCTGTTGCTCTTTTATCTCCAGATGTTTATAAGACGTATCTAGACAACACAGAATTATATGAAAGTGTCAATGTTTTGCTTAATTTAGTACCAGAAACTTCCGTCCGGTAAGACTGTGGCACACAAACAGATATAAAGCATTGTTTTGCCAAAGATATGAATAGCGAGATCGCGTATGCCGTCAACATTGCACCTCAGTGTTACCTCTTTACGGGTAGGTAAGTGCCACTGCTGATGATGTAGATACATATTTTAAGTTATGTGCATTGCTATCTGAGAACTCAGCGGAACGTTCTGTAAATCTACTTATTTTATAGACGTCTGCGAGATCAAAGTAAACTGCAAAGTTTGTAGAGCTGACAACTGAATTTGTTTGCTCGCCTTCCTACAAGTTAGAAGTGCTGTTGCTAAATTTTAATTTAATTCGAGATCAAGTTTACTTTTCTTCTTTTTCATAGATTTCGAAAACGTCTACGAAGAAAATATATAAGATGTAACAAAGAACTGTTTGTCCTTTCATTCCTTAAAACTGCTTTTTTTTTGTTGGAAATTAACGATGAATGAATTCGTACTGTTTTCAATGCTTTACCTTGTAACTTATAATAATTATTATTACTGGCGATAAAAACTAAATGAAGAGGAAAGCTTATACACGTACACGCAACATCTACAGCGTGCTCCTACTTTCAAAAACGCCCACGCTTCGCTCGTTCGTGTGATAAGAGCCTTAATCGTCTGTTACATTATTTTATTAAGTGTTGTCAAAGAAGGGACAGAGGAATAAATCTTTATTAGACCTGACTCAACCCGTACTTTAGCTACCTGTGCCTCCTTTTACGGGCATACGCATGAACACAGCTGTTAAAATAATGGCTATCTTAATCATTTATTTATTGATTCTGTGTACTACAATTATTATATCATTTCAATATAATGACATAATCATCACGCTTATATAAAATTTATGACAAGAAGCCTTAGGGTTTACCGAACAACTTAATTTTTGCGTTAATAGCCTGAATTATGTTTCTTGTTGGAATATTGCGCTTATCAATATCTACTCTATCGTCTATGGGAGGTTCACCAACTATATAAGGAAAATATGGACAGAGTAATAGAACAACTTTCTATAAGCAACTTTTTAATTAAGCTTGTTTCCTTTCTGCTCCGCCCAAACTTATTAGTACAATCATTTACTCTGTTTATGTAGAGTCGAGAAATTTCCTCTCCATTACCAGTAAATAGTCTTTATATCGAGAGTAACTTATGCAATGCTATGTCTTCCAGTAATTCCGGCTCGGGTTTAAATCCTAACGATATTATTACGCAGAAGTATGTCAGGAATTCTGCATTTCCAAGTAATGATTTTCACACATGCCTCGGTAGGGGCAAATATTTACAAGTTACAACGGTGACTATAGTGCATACAGTTCTATAAGACACGATAGCTCGGTGTGCATAGTGCGCCGGCACATAACATGAACCTGCTGAAGCAGATCGCCACTCGAGCTCGTATTGTTTACATTACTCGCATAGCATGATGATGTCACGAGCGAAACCTAATTCTGATGAATCATGAGCTTTTTACAGGCGATGCAACGATAAGCGCGTTACGTGCATGTGTGATATCACGTCGTGTCGGCCGACATCGTGGACCCACGTGTTGGTGAAGTTATTGATGGCATCAGTGGGCGCATAATAACTGGTCCGAGTCAACCGAACGTTCAGTTACTGATTGTCCGTTACGGGGAGCGCGTGTCGCCTGCGATTCCGAGCCGGTGCGCGAGAGCATACACGACACATCCATATTTATTGACACTTACCAATTTGTTTGAACATCGATTTGACAGGGACCAGTGTGTCTTTGGCAGTGTATGTGCTTCCTCATTGGATGAGTTGTCCTGATCAGCTGAATCGAAAACCCTACGAGTGCAGGTGCATTTGTTTACATATTTAATTTTGCTGATTTGTTTTTGCTTTCTTCAAAGAAAATGTGCTGTTTTGTTCTACAACATACGTTTGTCTCAAGGTCCAAGATGCAAGAATACTAGGTCAGACGTGTCTTGTTGCATTTTATGTTTCGTTATATCAATAACATATGCAATCTTATTTAAATGAAATGCGCTATGAGCACCTAATTATTACCTTCAGATAATCGCTGTGTATTGTGAAGCAATGATGAATTTTATATTTAGTGGTGTTTAACTATGCTGAATGCACGACGCTACATGTGCTTAAGAGTTAACAAGTCCTTTATTATTTATTTATTAGGCTTTTCAACAATGTACTGTTACTTTATAATTTGTTCATTGCAAACTTAAGTCTAAGTGCCTCATCACTTACAGAAAAGCACAGCATGCACTACATTATGCGCAGATAAGAACACAATTAATTAATAACACAAGAATACATAGTTTGAAAAAATAAAAGTAAACTATTAAAAGCTAAATTGATTATATGTACGGATATCTTTTGTGACAACAATCGCTACGACTCGAAATTCCTAGCACGTGCATAATTACCGTTGTATTACCTACATATTATATAATATGTCATATTTCACTTGACAGTCGTTGCACAACAGAAAGGAATGCACAATTTTAAAATATGCGGTACTATCACAATCTGTTCCTAATCACACAATTGAATGTATGTGCATTTGAGAGTTGGCACCGTTTCGAGTCTGCAACCTATCATAAAATCATAACGTAGTACATATATAAAATAAATATTTACGAGACAAAATGTTAGACTGTTATAGCATAGGTTTATATGTCGCGGGCTACACTATTAATCAGCTGCTTGTCCAAATGTTTCAAGGTTTGTTTACATCCGCAGTTTTAAGACTACGTAAAAATGCGACCTAGAGATTTAATTCCCCTTTAAATGTTCAAATAAGCGATAACAATCTAATTAAGAATGTAAGTTTATCAACGTTCTAAAGTGTTTGCACAGTTGTAGTTAGTATATGTTACATGTGAAGTACGTGATCCATTTTGTAAACATCGTTAGCGTTTGGTTAGCGTCCTCGACTACCTACTGAAGTACTGAGGACTGTAGAGTGCAGGTTAACTACTCACATGTTTAGAAACACTATTCTATACAAACAGGGATTTATTTACCTTGCTAGTTTTATTCAGAATAATAAAATTATTTCCTAAATCTGTTTTTTATGATAATACATAAAATTGTTTAAACGATCTGCGCAGCTAAAACAATATGAGACAAAAATATTTATATATTTCTAAATTATTGTATTACGCATTAGTAGCTTTGCAAAACCAATAAAATTCATTCAAAAGAATATTTTTTTATCTTATTTTACAACATGACATCAACGAAGGGAAGCCAAGTATCCTAAACTTTATAGAGTTCCTACTTCTAAACAGCATCATTACGTTATGAAAAGACATCGTTAACTTCCATGTAGAGAATACTGTCAATAGTAAAACGTAATGTTGACATTGATTTCTATGTTAACATTATTTATAAGCATCGTGAGACGCCATAATTATATTTATAGCACTATTAAGTACCTATAGTTCTCAATTGCAACAATAAGCGGGTCGGGTGCAGAACCCAGGGAGCTGGGCGATGTAGTGGTACCGGCAGCACAGGAGGAAGTGTGTCGTTAGTCGATTGTAGTGGACCCACTCTGCTCTATTGATTAATTCAAATGATTTTATTGCATAATGGCCATTTGGAGCGAATTGGTTGACTAGGCGTTTAGATCATCGTACCCTGTTTTGGTCCGTTGTGTTCACAATGTTTTGTTTGTTTCCGTTTCGTGACCCTTATTTGAAAAGGTACTACAGCAAGCAGTCCACATTATTACGCCTCTACAAATAACACAATAATGTTTCTGTTACATAAGTTTCGATAAATTCATATCGCATTTTATGAGCACCGTAACGTAGCAGTGCGTATAATCCATTGCCACAAATCATGTTTTATTAGAAATCTCCAGAAGGTCTAGTCACAGGGCCTGTCAGGCCGTAACCCCTGCACGTTGACCCTGCTCACGGAAGATGTTAATCATGAGCCCCGCTTCAGGATGTAACGTAAAATAACTCTCTATGATGGCACCTATAATATTTTATTCCCATAACAATATTAAGGATGGCTCTAAGGATAATTAGTCATTAAAACCTGTATTTCATTGAGCAAACATTATTCATTCACGGTCACAAGACGCACAATTAATTGGGATTAAATCATACCGACATGTGGTTAATTAATCAAACCATTATTTATAATCTTATTATTATTGTTTAATTCATGAAATTTGTTTAATAATTTTGCGGTTAGATGACTAATGTGACTAACACAGGATAGTATTTTCAGCGGAATATAACGATAATAAACAACATCAGTAAAAGTCGCTAACTTGATAGGTTCAAAGGTCATGGTTAAGTGGCTGAAGTAGTTTGTGAGATCAAGTTCAATCATAGCGGCATGTAAGTAAATAGAAGCAGCTCTAAACTAGGTATATTGTTTTCTTCAATTGCAGTTAATAATTTCAATCAAAAGCGGCTGTTACAGTTGAAGCTACATTTTTGACTATAAATAATCTCGTAGTTGACAATAAAGCAAGGTCAATCGGGTATAATATTGTGCCGAGTACCCACATGCCGCCTGCGCTTATTGCACAGTGCACTATATTAATTGTCGCGCTGGATCGAACATACTTATTGCAGTGCGCCGCGCAATATCCAGCCCTGCCTCGTTGACCCAGTGTCGCAGCTCACGGGCCAAGTTCAAACACGACTCGTGATTGAGAACCAGCCGACGATTCTTGTCTATGCAATGTTGCAACTAACGTGAAAGCTAGTAAGAGCTTTAAGTGGAAACGATAAGAAAAATGCGCCACGAATTGAATTAGAAGCCAATAAAACTGTTATCTTAATTTAAAATGCCGCGAGCCGTTCCTCTTTATTGATCGAGTTCACTAACATAAACTCACTAGAAGAATTGATATAAATTAAACAGAAAACGCCAAATGAATATGCTTGTAATACGGGACCTGTTTTAGGAATCTTCGAGATAGTGTAGGAAATGTGAATAGTGTGGAGTGTGAGCGCGCGTAGGTCGCCGCGACCGCAAGTGAGCTGTAAGCTCACGTTACATTGCGAAGGAATGAAAACAATGAGCCCATCTATTGAATGCAGGTGACAAAAGCGGTTGTGTAGCTAGCTTTTCAACGGTGAACCACCTATACAAATACCCAATAATAAGTATGCGCAGCACTACCCACAGCAGACTGCGACACATAAGTACCATAGCAAGGACAGCAAAAGATTAATGACTGAAGAAACCCAGGAAGAGTTACGTAATGTGAAAGATTGCGAGAGTGAAAGCCAAGGCGAATGTGAAAATGATTGAAGGTTTATTTACAGACAGAGCAAATCTCGATCTATCTGTAAGAATTGTACAAATAGATAATCTGGTACCTCATACTCTCATCTAAAACATTGGTTATCCATAACAATCACGCAAAATAATTAAAAAATTAAGTGATTGCGTCAGAATTCACAATTTACAGACACCAACTAAAGAGTGTCCATTAGTCTATTACGTGTTGCTAACTGGGACATGCGCCATTTCAGCAAATTATAATTGCGAATGCTAGTAAGTGTCGTTCACATTTCACCAACATCGGTATAACTGCACGTTACATGTGTTATTTTCGTAGAAAGATGATGAATATATTCATTGCATTCGGATTTCTTTTATGTGAGGCACTTTCTCACGATAATGTTTCCCTCGAGGGCGCGGGTCATCTCTAGCGTTTATCAGTAGAGACCGACAATTGTCCACGCCCACGTAAGCCGACGATTTATATGTAATCCTGGACGTGAGGCGCCAGTAAATGCACGCCAGACTTTAATTTTTCCGATTTCTGATTCCTTTATTAATCTGATACCCGGTCATATAGCATGATTTATTTAATATATCTATAGATCTAGATTAAATTCCTTTGGGTTCTCCGTTCTACTAGTTTTCGATTTGAGCGAAGCATTCGACTGTATAAGTATCTTATCCTGGCTGAGTTGCATCAAATGAGATTCTATAAACACATAAAGCCCAGTAGGAAGTAACAATGTTAGCAAACAAGCTAGAGTGTATTGCTCATAAATACAGGTAAGCAGCATGTATGCTGGTCAGATCGTGATAAGTATTCAATTTATAATACTGTGATATGGCGTACGAAGTGCACGGCCGCGGCCGGTGGTTGGCGCCTCGTCGCGGTAACGGTAATACAAGATGCCTAGCTTAAGCTCACTCCAGACCGTCTCTGACACTTCCCTTATATTCGGATCATCTGATAGTAACGATACAACTGATATTTACCGGGTGGTCCTTACCTGACAGATAAAAAACATATAAATGCAGGATATAAGGAATTATAGATGAATAAGTCGACGAGATAGATCATAATCAAATGACACTTAGATGCGTGAGAAATATTGATTTATTAATATCAGTTAACTTATACGGCGTCAAATATAATTTCTACTACAGGTTTTTTCAATTTATACTTGCCTCGAATTGCTTTATTTATTGCCTGGAATGAAATTTAATATTAGCGAATCCACTTTTCATAAAATATGTATTTTAACGACCTTCTTTTTTATATAGCGCAACTGAAACAGTTTCACCGTTACTTTCTTGAAGCGAAAATTTATTTTAATGAAAATATGCAAATCTATAAAGACGAGTGTATCAGAAAACTATCGTTTCTGGTTATGCTTGACAAGTAGTGTGAAACTGAATCAGTTTCGCGTCGCAATCGGAAACGCGCGGTATTTAGGCGACGACAACGGCGCTCGCGCTGGAGCACGATCTATGTTGCACGAATGTGTACGTACATGATAGTATGCGTCTTTCTTTAATATGACCTAATAATATTGTATAAGTATTCAATCAAATAAAGGGTCACGATAATTACAAAAAAAAAACAAACTTAATTCTCCAATTCTTCTAGCACTTTTTCTACATGCATAACTGAAAAAAAAAGTGTAAATTTCAAATATTTATAGGGAAATGTATCCAATCCGTGAAATGAGCGTAAAAAATAAAAAACATTCCTAAGTGTGAAGTAGGAACTAGTAAATGGCCTTTACAATATAATAGCTGATGGATGAACGTCGAGTTCCGTTTCGTCCATTTCAAAACGTAATATGAGCATGAAGATTAGAATAGCAATAAAAGCAGTATTCAGCTTAATACAAACAACGTTTCCTTTAATAATAAGATAGTGAACAATGTACGGTGAGAATTTTAAAAAGCTTACAAAGAATTTAATGAAACCGTCAGGGGAATCAGTTTGGTAATAAAACGTCAGCCTGTTTCGGTGCTGTAATAATAACAAATTCAGGGCAATGAAGCTGACGGTAGCGAAACAAAATTTATTATAACGAACATTACTTTTATCAACGTACAGCACAACACCAAAGTTAATAAAACTATTAGTTTTACGATCCAATATTTGAAGTTCTACTAATGAGAAGTAAAATAAATGAGAAAATTTTGCGAAAAGCGTTGTACAACTTGAACAGGGAACACTGAAAAAGTTATGAGTTGCTACGAGAACTCGAAAGTTTTAGCAGCAAATAATGAATCCGCAAATACTTGACTAGCAAATGAGTATGAATAGTGCGCATTAGAAACTAAACTCAAATACATTATATTACATGAAAAGCAGTCTTAACTCCTCTTAGAAAATATAAACATTATGTCGCAATGCCTACATCCTTCGTTAGACTATGAGTATGCTCGTCAAGATTATTTCATATAACATGAGTGTTAATATCTGCATACATACGGGTATATCTAGTAACGTCGCAATTTGTCGCCGACTAGAGGTTTAAAGTGTTTACTTTTAACATTTACATATTACTGACGTGAGGTATTCTAACTAGTTAATATGTCTCTATCATCGCGGTATTCGACTGATAAACTTAAAACTTAGTAACATTATTATGTGACCCGGTTCAGCTCAGTACCCTTATGTAAGGCTGGCCGGTACTTACTCCGCTGAAGTAAATCCTAGCGTGCATTTGCGACATCGCTGATAAAGTCACGAACACGATTCTGAATTTTAATATGTTTTAATGCCTTAATATTATATACGTATAATTACTTTCTGTAATCAATCAGTGAACCGAGACTCTTGAAAATAGTAATTTACAATATAAATTATTTGAAAAATGTTTTACGCTACTATTAATTAAGAAAGGAGCGAAGGGTATCAGTTATGAGGTTGATTTTGGAAACTCGGTAAAGAATTTTCTTAAAAACTAAATACTACTTAACTTACTTACTTAGGTACTTAATACGTAAGTCCGGGTACCTAGTTTTTGCTAGTGAAGTTCTTTGGACCTGCGTATTATGCTTTACGTTTTGGGGATCATTCATAATCGCTCAAACAAATAAATAGTGTCAGTTAGATCATCGTGGCCAGTTTCATTGTTTGAATCCTATTTCTAATGATGATGAGATAAATAAGATTATAAATAGAATTATAATGATAATGCTGTTACTAAATCTGCTCATTAATAGCTATGACATGAAATCATCTCTGGAGAAAATGAAATCATCTTAAATTCTCAAAAGCCATAAACTCATAATTTTCCTTGTCAAATCCGGATATTAAATTAAATGCACACGATTACGTAACATGGAATATTTCCACGTACTGTGTGTGAGATCTCAGAGATGTTCAATCAAGTGTTTAATTGTAATAGCGAGTTGTTAGAACTGTGCTCGGCAATCATAGTTTCGATTACGGCGAGGTGCATCGGGCACGCTTGGCCGCGGATGCGTGTAGTACGTACCTTAATACCTACGACTCGGGCAATGTTTGTGGCTCCCAAAATAAACGTGACCGATGACGATTTCGAGAAAGGCGTCATACCAGCCGATAATGTGAGTGCAGCCACATAAATAAACAGTAGCCGTATTAATGACAGACATTTTTCACAGTTGAGCAAGATTACTACGGTTCATTAGCTGAATGAATTGAACTTAAGCCGATGCTGTGCGTAACGCGTGACTCACATCTTCACATGGTAATTTTTCGAATGCGTAAGTAACGTTTTGCCCGTACTCATTATTCAATGATTTGCTAAACATTAAATAATATTTATTATGAATATTTCCGTCTCAAGCGCCTCTTAAAAACTACTAATGCTTATTTACATTTAGCTAGCATAATATGAGCCGTGAGCTCTTGTATCATAAGGCGTAGTATAGATACAAACGAAAACAAATAAAATACATACGTAATTTGATTAAAGATACATCGTTAATGTAAAAGCGTATAAAAACGATGTTCTCTTTGATGTCGACATTGAATCACGACATTTTTGGAATTCCAGTTGGAAAATGTTTAAGTCTAGACGTATAACAGACGAAGCCGATGGCGTGGATAGTGACCGGAGGCAGGGCGAGTTCTTTCAGTGATGCACCGTGACGTCATCACTATAAGCAGTAGACGATAAACTCAAGAGTAGCGATACTTTATGTTATTTTATGTGTTTGTACACCACAAGACATTCGTTACTTGTAATCGCCAAGGCCAACTGGTCATTAACCATTATTTACATTAACATTGAGTGTACAGTTCTTCACACTTTGCAGTCAGGACGTTGACGACGGTTTTTAAGCTACAAGTAGTCATATTGTGATGGATGGCTTACATTACCATTATTTATTCAATCACCTCGCCCACACACGGGGTATTTTGTTTCATGCAATCTTTTTCTTCGGCATCAGAAAAAAGTCATCTACGTTCCGTTGTAATATTTTCTGAACGAAAATAAATGATCTTCAAAACAGAATCTTCTTACTTGTAAAATTATATTTAATGTAAACATCCTGCGAATTCACGGACTGTGAATAACATGATCCAGGTAGTGTAGTTGGTCAAGGTTGAGCGCTGTTTTAGAAACACTCACTGTTTATCGACGTAGCTACTTTGTTTTTTAGCTTTCAGTTTGCTTTTGCCTAACTCCTATCTAAACTAAGGTATTAATCAGATAAGGGGAGTAAACATCCAGCTCATTCGTATTACATCTTTGGTATGCAAAATTCTTAGCCCATACGCAAACAAAATATTTACTCTATGGCTACGCAAACGCATACCGCTCGGGACAGAGTAAGCATTCGCATCGTTAGCTTATAAAATTTTATAGATGTCGTAATGCGATGGTCATTGCTCTAAGTTGAGATTGAATCACAATTGGAATCGTAACGTATTACGAAACATGTTCAGGGGAACACCGGTGGTTCGGCAGGAACATACCGGCTCGATGTATCGTTCCGACACGTTGCGCTATTCATCATCCATTAATATAAACCCGTTGGATTATAGCCAGAGTTAGCGCCGCGTAGCTTTACTATCCCACGTTGCATCGGGAAACGCGTACAACTTCCCATTTAGACGAACATATTCCGCATTTCACAATTATATAAACTGCAGTATTTAAATCTTTTTACACCACGCGCCATTGTGAAAGTACATATGTCGTCCGTAGAATGCAGACTTATGTAGGTGCACTTGAGCTTTATGCGCATTTAATTAAACTTGAGTGACTGAATGTTATAGATAAAAAAAAAATAATTATACCTATATCAAAGTCATTAAGTTAATCTGTAGTGTTGCAATTATAATTAGATTTAAATAGTGTATAACACAGGGAAGTGTTATCAAAGATAATTATTATCTAGGCTTTGAGTGTTTTTCTTGTAACTGCTTGTCTGAGTGTCTATTGTTATTCAATGAACCGTAATCATTATCTTGATACCTACGCGATTGAAGATAATATAAACTGTATTTTATTATAAATTATTTACCGTCACGGTGATGCATTAATTTAATGGAAATACATTATAATAACTTTTAAGTTTATTCAAAGGAGTGAGCGATTATATTATAATTATAATACAAAACATTAAAGAAAATAATATAAAATACACTTTAAAGGTACGATGCGATAAGCAAATATTATAATGAATGCGGCCAACTACGAAAATGTGCCTAGTCAATAATCACCTATATTTGTAACCTTAACCTTTAAGGTGAACTAAAAATCCGGGTAGGTACAAAAAGTTGATGCAGAACAGCTGTTGGCATGCAGCCAAAACTTTCTAAAACGGGTTAGCTGCAATGTTTCAATTAAGACCAACCACCGCGATGAATACTTGCAATAAACGATTTTTAAAAGCTTGTTACTCATGTGTTACCATTAAGCATCATGTACAATTAGCGAGCATTACTTTTGGTGTTACGTTACGTGCAATTTATTTTGGATTAAAAACCGGGTGATATTGAATATGTACTTGCATGCCTTTCGTTTTTAATATATTGTCCTACGGTGTGCAACTTATTGCAATTTCGCCATATTTCTTAGCATGGTGAAATTATGAAAACGTCGTCGTTTACAAGATTATTGTCTTACTTAAGCTAATATAACATAGAACTCTATGAGTAATCGATGTGAAAAGGTGATGAAACATTTAACCGCGGTTGGTTACCACGCGTAGCTTAGCGTAGTCTTGCGTAGCATTGCGTAGCGTAGACCTACGAAAAGCGTAGCGATATCCATAGGGATATTTTGTTGACACATTTTTATCCTGTAAAATAATTTTGTTTTGTTAAAACTGCACTTTATGCCTAACGTAATATTTATGCGAACATTGTGCCAAATGTTTTTAAACGCGCATCTCATTTTAATGATCTCTTCATCACGTGTTGGCTCAGCTTGTCAGCGAAAACGTTGTCTGTCCAAAAATGTGAACACATCATTTTTCCTCAAAATAACCTTTTTGTGCGAAATTATGTTGGAATTTGATGCGTTTGTTATTTGATATGGACTTTGTACTTGAAACAGAAATGATTACAGCAGTTTTGTTTACGTACGTTCGAGGGTTTTGCAATACATATTATTGAAATATTGACGCGACGTGAAAGAATATCCATGTATCCTAAAACAGAACATTAAAATTGTATGAGCGTATGGTACTTATCACAAATACCTACGTCGCTTTTCAAAATAATGATTTTCGACATTTAAGCAACACGTGAATTATTCTTGTAGTTATGTATGGTAGGTATACAATAAATTCAGTACATAATCATCAAGTCTTAATGACTTGCTGCAAAGGGCAGACACTAAAAATATCTCTATTATCCTCCTTTCAACTGTGACACGGTTATGAATGGCATTTTAATGCACAGTCAGAAGTTGTTTACTAGAAAATGGAAGCAAAGATGTACAACAGGGTTTCCCACACAATAAATTAATGGATAACTAATTAAAACACATGTAAATGTGTGTTTGATTTATTCATGTATCGTTATTGTAAATGTCAAGAATATTTTTCATCGAGCGTCAGGTATCGCGACAAGCCGTAGAGCGCTATAATTAGACCGCGACTCAGATAGCTTATATGCGCATCGACGATGCAAATTCTTGGCCCATTTATTCTGACCAATACACGTGGTTATTATGCCCGGTTTATAGAACAAGTGGGACACACATCATAATTATTTTATGCACGTCACCAACATACCGATGGCATTAAACAAAGACCTCTTTTCATAATATTAATATTGTTTTGACGTCCCTTCCTGCATTAACGTCATTGAGTTTATTTATAAATGGTAAAATTAAGATAATTTTACGAAATTTAAATATTAATACTTACAATAACATTGGTGACGCTAAATGAGCCAGTTACTCATAAAAAAAAAATGTAAAAAAAGAAAACTTTATTCAGTTCAGAAAAGAAGCACAGTACATATAAAAAAAAACAAAACTAGTAGTAAATTACAATGAGCCTTAAGTGCTAGGTTTTTACAAATTCCCTGGATCCCACACTAGGATTCCCTGTGTCGTGGGGTCCAGTCTCTTCCCCCAACTAAGGCACACATTTCAAGTTATGTAAAAATACAAATTAAGAACCTAATACAGTGAATAAAAAAAATTTTATATTAAAAAAAATTATGATAAGAAGTTTAGGTGCTTTGACAGGGTGTGAGTGTGTGTATTACTGTGGTGTGGATGTTAAGTGTGGGGTGTATGTGGGGCTTGTTGGGGTGTATGTGTGGGCTTCATGTTGTTAGATGTTTCTGCGAACTCTACTATCAGATTGTTTATGTGTTCTTGTCAGTTGATTGCTCCAAAATGGACGGAGCATCAATATTTTCAGGTGGGCGAAAACGTTAGTGACGCGGAACGCCAGTAATTGTGCGAAGACACCTGCCCAAAACATTTTTGAAATGCTTATGATATACAATAAAATTCTGATTTTATTATCCAATAGAAGATAAATGGCATATTTCGAACACCCACATGAACTATACTTCTAGGTGGGTACAAAGATAAAGAACATGTTGTGAGAGCGTCGCGTCGGTCGATCCCACCCAAGCGCCGACACAAAACGATTGAAAATGTACATTTGACGGCACAGTTTTATAACTTATTCAATTGGTAGTTCCGAGTAAGAAGTGAGAAACTTTATTCAATCATTTGTTTGGCAAATGCAATGGACCATAATCACCAAGTTGAAGTAAAGAGCTTGTCTGCATCAATTCATCTGGCGGCAAACTTTAAGTGCAATGCAAAATGATTTTGGGAACTTTTAGAGGATAATTTAACGTTCTTTGTAAGCAGAGCCGAAACGATAAAGTATTCGTGAAAAGCCGCGGGGCAGGTCCCAAGTCGGTTACATTAGAATTTTTAACCAGCGTAATCGATTGAACAAAAACGAAATGAAGGGCAATGCCAAGCAATAACGTACTCTAAAGTTGGGCGGTTTCTGGTTCAAACTGAAAGGTGGGCAGTAATGGTGGTGTTCGGAGCTAATCACCGTGATTACAATGTGGGCCACCGACGGCGATACTGGCCATGCAGCCGCTAGCCCGCTTGTCGACAGTAATTGCTCTCTCCTTCTAACTTACAATTAAAAAAACCCCTTTCGAAACTTTTACAGGGAACAGCTGTTGCCTAACTAAATTTTTATGTTAAAGTTATATTTATTTTTCCTTTTTACATTGAATATTAACTGTCTATTATCTGATATATAAGTTATATTATATAACAACATTTCTATCGGAAATATTCTGGGAAACAAAAGTTCGTAGTAACGACAAAGTATTATCAAAGAATTAAGTACTTACTATAACAGTTCAAACAAGCCGACAAGGATGTACTTACACTGAAAGTATTATGTACATACAACGTGGCAATTACATGCGGGGATTATTTCGACACTCATTTAAAACAAACAGCAGTTTTATGGTTTAACTAGAGTGAATTACTGCGTTTAGTTCTAAGACTCGACCTTGGCCAGACACTTGCGGCTGCGATAAGAGAGGCATGCAGTCTGTGACTGTGTGACCGAGTCACCGGTGCATAAGATTAACATGATAACGAGCCCGCCATGACACGCTAATCAGTGTTAATTATATTCATAATGTCACAGTGATGCTATCGCTTAGTAATCTGGTTTCGTAAACACCTAACTAAAGTGTAAAAGTTAGATAGTTGCATCCGCAACTTTGTTTCACTAACCATTAATATTACCGATGAAAACATGTTGTAATACCTTGTCAATAATTAATTAATACGTTAGATGATTAAATTATGTTATCGAGGCCAGAGTATGATTCTGTTGCATCAAAAAATTAACAGCTTTTTATAATACATTAAGTTGATATCGGTGCGGTTTCCATTAAGTCTACGAAACGATACTATATAAGGATCAACAGAAACTGGGGTAATTGGCCAGCGTTCGAGGACGCCGGACTCAATGATGCTATAAATTGAAATGCTTTATCAAATCGCTAATCGACAAATAACAAACGGCTTTATTGTGTTCGGTAATCATGCACACGATGCCTATGAGCTCTATTACGCCGGCCAGCCGATCAATCGCCTCATTGCCAGAACTATTTATGTGATAAATGAACCTTTTGTCAATAAAGGATATTTAATCTTTTTGCCTTTCAAGCATTTAACGCTTGATAAGTAGACCGTATTATATTATACCTAACAGTAATGAATAGATATAAAACTAAATAGTGTTCTATGCGAATATCGTACAACAAAGTTATTTCCAGATGTTCTGGCACAATTCCTCAGAGACATGACATGGTATCTGATACGACCAGTCAAAGAGCTGTCACAATAATGTTTCTACGTCTCTCATCTCGTTCGTATGTCCATACATAAATAACAAACAGTCTTCCAGATGTAAAGACGACGTCCTTCGGTGTACAACTTTTAAAACCAGCACCAATTATTCACAAAAACAGAAGATTAATAAAAACAAAAATTGAAACAGACATGATGTTTGTTTTTATTATAAACAAGATAATGGATTGTGGAATAAAGTAGACAGGAATTTATACGTCAGGTGAATGCAAACAGCCATCACTCAATGGACGAAAAGTTTATTGAATTCAATTGGAGATCATCTTTAGTCATTTACTTTCAGTTAACTTAATAATAAGTAATGAAATACATTTACTATTGTCATTTCTAGATCAGTTTTCCAACATTGCTATACATTGTTGATATTTCCCTTAGTAGGCATGCGGTTATATTTATTCAATGTAAAGCGAGTCTAGGTAGATACTCTTTACTCTAGCCATTGTTAGAATTTCGCGTGATTCACATTGCAATCAGTTGCTTCAGTTTTCTAGGAACCGTAAATATCGTATAAACGAAACTTGTCCCGCAGATTGCTTAGGTAGATGTCGAGGAACTCCTAGTAAAGTTAGTAATGCTGTTATGAATCATAGTTAAACCAATTGTATTATTATGAGAAACAAAAGCCGTAAAATTGGAAAAGTAAAAAGCAAGGGGATACATCAAAACAAATATTTTCCTCGTTTAGTCAACTTTGTTAGAAACTAATTAATACTATCAAGCGCCGTCTATCAAAATGAATGTCCTGAATTTAGAACATTTAAAATTCCCAATTTACGGAAAACCTCCTAGGTATTCCGTGAAAGCGTCAACGAGATAAAACTTATTTGCGACCGGCTCCCGAGACGTGCTCGTCTGTCAAGAAGTCTTCAGATCTCTCAAAACTTTGTTACTTATTTTTACGTTGTCAAGTCTGAACGACTGTCGGGATCTAGTGAATATAGAGTGCTCAATTTACTTGATGTAACCAGTAAAGTATTTTACTTATAAAATCAGCGAAAGATATTACTTTCCCCGCATAAAGACTTTTTGATTTAGGTACCTACTATTTTAATATCGAAATTTGCTGCAGCTGTCAGCAAAGCCTTCGCTGCACATCAATAACTAATAGTATTATTCAAATAAAGAGACTTTGTTAGCATGTTATCGTATGCATCAACAGTAATATTGATCGTAGCACTTGATATGCAAATTAATTTCATTCACACGACGTGTTTATAATATTCTTGTTCATCGTTAAAAGCATCATAATTAATCCAATTCACAATCAGCGCATATCTAATTAATTTAACATAAATCGATTGCGTCTGATTTAATAATAAATTAATGTGATTTTGATTAACGACGGTCCTGTTCCCTTTATTAATGAATTGTTTATTTCAAGGGCTGGCGTCCCATGAATCATGGCAATAGATTTATTCAATGAAATTTAAATAAAGTCGAGATGGTCCTATTAGAATTTATGTTTCAATCCCGGTTTCCTCAATGATTGTTCGAATAACTGTTCTCAATAACTAAATTAGGTGTCATGCCACTACTAAATAGGTCGAGGCCGAGTCTATTGAGTGACCTAGACAGAGCACAGTCTATGCAAATTACAGCACTCGATAGGTATACAAACGCATATTGTTGAATGTTAGGAGTTAGGAGTAGGGAGTGGAGTTATTCCTGGAATATAATTACGAGCACTGAAACGATCTAGGATTGGGAAATTCTGGAAATTCGACATCATGTTGCTCTGACACAGATTGCGTTACTCATGGCATTTTAGGAATTTAATAAACGGGAAGTTTGTTCTGACTGTAGAGATGACGCTGATTTTTGACACTATTAACTACTTA
This sequence comes from Apamea epomidion, assembly GCA_947507525.1. Taxonomy (NCBI): domain Eukaryota; kingdom Metazoa; phylum Arthropoda; class Insecta; order Lepidoptera; family Noctuidae; genus Apamea; species Apamea epomidion. The sequence continues at coordinate 10,129,146 of OX382228.1, read as the reverse complement.
TATAACCTATTATTATTATTTTCTAGATCAATGTAGGCGTTATATTCTTCGAGTGGCTTATTTTGGATTTCGTAAGAATATTTGCTTCCTAATCATATTTGGAATTTAAATTTAAATTCATTACAAACCAACAACAGGAAAAAAGCTGAAAGTGTAAAATGAATTAAATCAGTCACCGCGTTCTCAAACAAATAATTAACTTTCCTCTTCCTTATACTGCAATATGTCAACAAACTTAAGTTTCCAGTTGATCACATTAGCAATTAGTATTACATTACACACGCACCATAACAGACTGGTCTAGCATTCTCACTCCATACCATACCCTGTTTTAGTCTAGGAGAAAGTACAGAATCGATTTTACTAGTGATACCGTTGGGCTAGACTAGACTGACTCATTGTTTACGTCTTGGATACAGTTTATTTATAGTTCTGGTAATTGTAAGCAATTTTACGATCCATGTTATCTGTTTTTAGATTCTACCACAAAGCCCTAAAGCATCTGATTTACCGCGAGAGTTAAAGGTTTCTGCGGTAAACACACAGGTAATGAGTTTACGTTCTGAGTGTTGTTCTGCGTACGTACTTGCGATGATTCCGTGTAAGTGAAGACTCTTGCCGTCTTGTTCAGTCAAGAATGTCGTGGAAATCGTGCGAAGTATGTCGTTAGTGTTAGGCGGCGCGGTGGTGGCGGTGCGGGCGCCTGACATCTCCATATGAAGGGCCGCTAACTGCACCCGTGTCGAAAGTCGCGTTTCGTTTGTTTAGCACGCAACTAAACGAACATGTTGTAACATTCCAATGTGTACCTAAACCGTCGCAAATTGGTGAAACCGTGTTGAGTAGGTTTACAACAACAAAATAAATGCAGAAGGGAAACTACCATTATTTACTTACCGTTGCACCTGAACACATTTAAATAGTTAAGTGCTGCTTTCGAACATAATAAAAACATAATTAAATTTTATCTGCTGGTGGGAATTTAAAACACAAACAAAACCGATTCCAATTGCCACCGCATTTGCAGCCATCACATTAAGGCAGAATAGCAATAAAAGGCGACGTAAGCACTCGCAGGCGGGTCTCGGGAACAAAGGGTAATAAGTATTGAAATTGACTTTTTGAGAACAGGTAAGGTCGCGTCAATCCCAGGCCGAAAGCATTCACTTTCCTTCGCAACAGCCACAAGCATAAATAAATGACGAAGGCCGAACATTGTTTTTACATCCGAAGCCCACCTGGTTTTATGTGAGAATGTATTTTTCCGATTGTTTTTGAGCATTTTTTCATAACCCAAACTTTATTTTAAAGACGTGAGCGATCGTAAATCCCAGTTTATGTCAGCACATTTGGGAACTGTTTGGTTCTAATATTAGAAATTATGCAACCAATTCCTGAAAATCAATATAAAATCTATTCATACAAGCTGAATGAGAGCGGTAATATTTTATTTGGGCGAGGTAGAGCGTGTATTTTTTAAGAAAGATTTATAGTAACTATCTATAAATAAAGTGATTCTTTTATTTATAAATACTTATATTGTATGTAATGTGCATGCGCACTTAAAATACAAGTTGCAATAAAATTAATGCGATACGGATAGGTGTAATGCTCACCAGGGTACATTATCACAAGGAATAAATAAAACAAAACAGTGGCTAATGACAAGGCTGACATTTACGAGGGTGCACGATTTATAAAGTGTCATGACAATTAGCGTAGATGATCATAAAGTTTTATCATTCCGTCACAAGTACGGCCCTAAAAGTATCAATATCCATTATGTCCTGAATAAATGTCATGTGCTCATGTTCTGGATTATCATGCTTCATATGCGATATTTTATTTTGTGTGGTAATACTTTAAGTATCAATACAATACGAGCCCTTGTTTATTAAAAGAGGTAAAAATGTGCCTTACGCTAACTTGACCCTCCCGTTTAGGAGCTTAACCCCATCTTAAAAGGTTCGGAACGAAATGTTTTCCAAAACATTGTCCATAAACTGTGCAGTGCAATTATTGTTCTCTAGCCGTATTACGAAACTCGTCGGAGATCAGTCGTGTCTACACTACAGTGGCACACTTCGTCACCTTTAACTCAATTTGTCGCCCCGCGATAATTTGTCGATGTCTCCCGCCCGACAACAGCTTTTTGTACCGGCGCGGCGCTCGTTAACGATCCGCGCCGTGTCAATCAAGACACGCCTTTCTCATTTTGATCAGTACATTGAATACTCATAAATTCTTTTTTCTTACGTTGTCCGACCTACCTGTTGGAATGGTCCATACTCCTATAGCTATGTTGGTTACGAAAATGCAAATGAAAAAATGTAAGATAATTATGCCTCGAGCCATCTTGCCAATGTCTCTTAACGTTCATCAGGCATTGTTATGGCGTAAAGCATTTTTAAGAATACCTTTTGTGGTCACTTTTCATATTGAAATCAGACATCTCATCTCTCTGTGTATCCAAGGCAATCTGAGACTTTGTTGCCTGTCAATATGCTTACACCGTTTCATCATTTTAATAAAAAAAATACTAGCTCATCTGAATCAAAATCTCTCCAAACTGAAATACACCACGTACCGACATGTAGTATAAATATTTGTCCACGCCTTCTATACAAAACAGCAAACATGAAATATTAATACCTAAAGAACGTTATTTATTGAACTATAAATATAAAATGATAATGCTCTCCTTGGCACTAACTACACACGCATACTTCCCGGGTAACCTACAAAGGCGTAATAATTTGTAACACTTGTCCCCGCACACTGAGCTGAACATGTTATTGGTTTGACAGCGACCGGTTTGTTAAATGTTTGATTTACGGCCGAAGACAAACGACACAACACACGTATGTTGGTATCTTTACGACTGTTTCAGTGACACTCCAGTATTTGTGTATTGAGTTTCACAAAGCCTTAAGTTCACGTATTGGTTTAATGTAGAGATTAACGCAATTCAACGTTTGTGATACCTATGTTGCGCACCTTTATTTGAATCGAAAGTGTAGAGGCGCGCAAACTTGATTTTTAGAAATAAAAAAAACTGGTAATCCTTTTAAGGCAGAGAATACGAAATTGTGAGACGAAAGCTGAAACTTATAAGAAAATAAATGACAAACTTAAAGACTTCAATTAAAACATTATCGCTCCTAAAAATGTTGAGACTTATCCAGGACTTAAGTTAGGGTTCTATCTCAAAAGCAAAAGTTAAAACCTTGCCACGATAATCCACATTATTTAAAGGGCACTGAAATTGAAATCAGATAACAAAATGGAAAATAATGTTGATCCGGAATATTCCGTAGCGCAAAGTAACAAAACATCAAAGTCATGCAAAGGTTCACTTTTTGATCTATTTTTGGGATAAGGGCAAAGGTAACATGCCAGAAAGTCGTTTAATCTGTACGTGATTGATCACCGATTTGGCCGATATTCAGCATTCCTTATCCTTGCAACACATTATTGATGACACCTCGGGGTTCACGTACTCACTTAATCCTACATCATTATTTCTATCGACGGATGAAATCTAATAAATATGATTCATGGTTGCCTACTTTGTTCCATAATTATTTTACCATGGGGCCAAGAATTATTGATAAAATCTTAATGCTCGTAAGTATAGGCTTTGTAATAAAAAATCATAATATTTCTCTGAAATATTATAGGTAATTAATTGAGCACAAAAAACTAAGCCATTTCCCAATACCGAGGGAAGTTGTCGTCAAATCCGCGAGAACGTCCGACTTATGAATCGAAAATTCGAATTGGAATTCTAAAAATATTCGTATTTTTTGTTTATGGAGTATTTGTTTCATAATTTGAAATTGAGAATATGATATCAGTATTTCCGCAGTGAAAGATTTAGAACTGTAAATTGTCGGGAACTTATAACGGCGCCCGTGGTGTCTACGTCTGAGGTCGATAAGGTTAGCCCAAACTTTGTGCTTGTACAAATAAATGAACACAATAAATTCCAAGTTCGGAATGCTATAAACAAGACCATTGTTTGCTTATATAAAGCTATAAACGGATTTATTTCTGAAAATTAAGTTGTCTATTTCTACCGCAAAAACAATTACCACGAAGGTGCGTGTTGACTGTTAACCATTCATAGTTTTAACTAAGTAATTATAAAGTAAACTAAAAGTTTTGCTTTACTTCTGAACCATAATCAAAACGTAACAATCTTTAATAATAATAGGTACCGATTTCTATGTTTAATAAAAAGGCATTATTTCCATCTCTTTTCAAGAGTGAACCAATTTCACCTTCCCAACTAGTGAAAAAGTTTTGGGTCTGTATATTTCATTTCCTACGTGCGTTCCTCGATGTGAAGTATCCACTTGTTCGTTGTATACATTATTCATATAAAATCTCATTTAACTCTTTTTCTGATACTTTCGTAGTACCTACCTAAGTTAAGTATGAGCTTAAATCTCGAACATTTTTCATTTACTCGCAAGAAATTCAGTAATCCTTCAACCGCAGAAAGTCAGAATATAGTTTTAGGTAGAGACTAGGTGGGTAAAGTAGGTGGGTACTTTCCCAAGTTTTTATACTTAATGTTCTCTCAACACACTGCTCATACAAACAGTATGTACCTACCTAAGTAATGCCAAGATTATAGCCACATGTTAAATTATACCTATCCACCATCAGGAAAATGGTAATTTGCAAACGTTTAGTACAAATAAATACATATTTTAATTAAATGACATGCAATTGCAAGTACATATCATTTATGGGATGACACAGTTCAGAATAAATAATTCATATATTTTTTCGTTACATGGGAATTTCGCGACTCATAATAATTCTTTGAGCCCGAGAAGTCTGCATAAATAGATAACATTACCATAAACAGGTGACTGCGAACAAAGAAAATATATTTTTACTTATTTCATATCGTCTGGGAACCGAAGCTCACCCTGAAATACTTCGATTAAATAAAAATAAAATGGTGGCGCATCGCCGCTATACCCTTCGTCCGTTAGTAGTATCGCTCGCTTTTTGTACCAACACCATGTATTATTCATGGGGTCCTGCCTCACTTGTTCCTGAATTGTCTACGCGTCTGCAATTACGAAATTTATGCGTAAAGCCTTTAGGCAGATCACTGTATTAATGTAGTGCGTGAGTCACCGGTGGCAGGAATTAACCGAGGTAGTCCACTTGTTGAGCTGACTGATGCTGATTTATCGGTCTCACATCGATATTGATCGATGTGTCTGCGAGTATGATTGTAGAGCTAGCAAAAAATATGAGCGCAATGTTGTGTTAAATTACGGTTTTCATTTACAATATAATTATACTGAGCAGCATCGTAAAACCAGTGAGGAGCTTTTTTGTCCATTTATCATCTGTTTTTATGAACCATCATTAAAGCTCCCTCCCTAGTTAAGCGTATTGATGTATTGTTTGAGCAACACAAAAATAGTGGTTACACATTTTCGCCATACTCTAATGTATCAATGAAATTGTCACAGTGTGTCTAATTAAAAATATCAGTGGGCGTGAGAATCATCGTAGTTCGTAGTAAATAACATAGCAATGTGTTAAAAATAATGTAGCGTGAATCATGGTCCATTCAGTGGTTATGTGGAGTGACGCAGCTTTGTAACTCTTATCGTCGCGATAAAGTCAATTTCTACGAAATGATTTTAATTGACGTACGAAATTGTGTAATATCGATGATTTTATAATGTTTACATTTGGTAGCAGTAGTACATTGACATTAATATATTGTGGCAGACAATGTTTACATCGTTTCTACAATGTTGACGACATCATATCGAACATAGGACGTAACAAAGTATCGAAATTTGTTTGTGTTGTATTAAAAGCTAACAAAGTAGGTTCTAAAAACATTACTACATTCGATCGATACGTTAGCAATGAGGCATTACTATTTGGGTAGTAGGTAATATTCGGCGAATTCCCTTACGATGATAAATTAGCATGACGGTATCGATATGCTGCCCCGGGGCGGTATATGGTAATGTGGCCGGGGACATAGTTTATGCTTGTCAGTGAAGAATAACATTTTATTATTTTCGTAATAAACTTTAACTATCTGGCCAGCAAGGCGCCAGTGGCCATGGTGCGAGCAAAATTTAAAAGTTACGTGAAACGTAGGGAAATCTTTTAAATAGATGTAAAAGTTTCGTGCTGAGGTACTTATGTTTTTCAATGGCGGCAGTCTAAGGGCTTATGCTGGGTGCAGCTGATGAGTCAGCCTGACATACCACAAAGTTATACGTCTATGGTATAGTCTACGTTCTTACACTGTCGTTTGTTTAAGCTCTAGCTAAGGTATGGTTATTATATTAATCTCTGTATTTAATAAAGGTTTGATTAGTTGCAATATCAGGTACTTTAATTCTTATTTTATATATTCTTTACTGTACAATAAAACGAGATCACAATCCGATAATTATATCTGGATAATATTAGGGGTTAAAGAATGAAATTGCCGATTTGTACTGAAAAATTGAAATTCGTTTTTTTTTTAATTTAACATATTTATTTAATCAAAATAATTACCATTATTATCTATACATTGCTGCCATCTAATAGAAAGGTCATTTATGCCTTTGGGATAGAACTCTCGTGATCTAGATTCGACAAACTGTGTGTAAGCATTTTGTACTGCCTCCTGAGAAGAAAACTTTTTATCACGTAGAAAATTGTCCAAATCATGAAAAAAATGGTAGTCCGTTGGAGCAAGGTCTGGCGAATACGGAGGGTGACGAATGGTTTCTAATTGCAGTTCCTGTAGAGTTAAAACGGTTTCTCGTGCTGTATGAGGTCTCGCGTTATCACGGAGCAATAATGGTGAAGATCGATTCATGAGTCGGGGCTGTTTCACTGCTAGTTTTGCTATCATTGTTCGGAGTTCGGCACAGTAGACAAATCTGCCTTTATTGCTTGACCAGATCGGAGAAAGCTATAGTGAATAACACCATGCTGAGACCACCAAGCAGTTACCATTACCTTTTTATTGGTAAGCTTTGCTTTTCCATCACAAAAGCGTTTAAACCAAAATCGCACGGTGCGTTCATTAGCAGTCCCCTCTCCAAACGCAACATTAATATTGCGAGCTGTTTCTGCCGCGTTAGTTCCGCTTCGGAACTCGTATTCAAAATTAACTCGAATTTTCGAAGTGTCCATCCTTTCTTGTCTAAGCTGAATAAAAAAAACAAATGAAAGTCGATAATCGAATGTTGCACTTTTTAAAAGAAGAACTTCATAGGTACCATGTGAAAAAAGTTTCACTCAAAAATATCAAACCATGAAGGTTCTATGTCCATTCGAAGTACCTATTACAATGAAACGGCAATTTCATACTTTAACCCCTATTATAAGACCCATTTCAAACAGTCTCCTTAAAGTAGATTCCTTCTTAGGTACTTATAGTACCAAAATATAAAAGAAAGTTTGTGGATAAATATTATTGTTGTATTTTATTAGTCACTGGAAAACTAAATGCAAATTCAATATTTCGAAACTGGGCTTACGCTTCGAAAATATGAGGTGCCCACTTCGACATTTCTCAATATGAAAATTATGAAGCGACCATTCTTCTATGCAAATATGATCTCGTTTACCCGGATAGATGTTTAATGCACGTGTTGCATCGATTCTGCGATAATGTGGTCGAACGGGGGCTGGCCGCGAAAGTTAACCTTGAAGCTTTAGTGCAGCATGAGATTAACGGTGCGCCTGCGCGGCTGCTTTCGCCGGCAAATAGCGTTTATTATAAGAGTACATGCTCACAGCGCTTCGACCCACCAGCCTCCAACATAATGCAAACGTGAACACCGCATTATTATAATGACTCACAACATTGTCATCAATATTTTTAGAATGTTTGTAAGCTCTTGACAATGTAGGTAACCGACTACCAATTAGTTACATTTTAATTTAGATCCTTTTTATTTTTTCATGCTAACTACCTTAACCTACAAACCAAACCGCAAACAAGTTCTGTTGAAATCCAATTAAAAATAAAGTAAAATTGAATACGCCCCTTTAACAGCAGTGTGGCCAGATTCATAGATTGCGATCAAAGTAGCATGGAAATCCAATACATCTCACCCATATCGATTACGAGATAACAGTATCGGAACAAAAGGCAAAATATTCACATCGTTTGAACGTGGCAGTATTGTGATTCGACAAAATTGGCGAAAAGATTTATTACGTGTCGCCAACTGGAGATCTCGTCTCATAAATCGATGTAATGGTTCGATCGAAGCCGATAGGGTGTAATCGAGAACCGCTATGGATGTACTTTGTCCGATAATGATTGTGAAAGCTCGGAACGTGCGTCGCCGGGCAGCGATGAGCCCCAAATCAACTGTAGTGCGGTGAAAAGAGTGACAATGATTGATTTTGACCGATAGAAACGTTAATCGCAACCGTAGTGAAACATATGGCGCTGTAGATTGTATTGATGCGCGTAGCAGATGCGTGTGATGTGTGGTGGTACGTGCGCTGCGGCTGTGCTCTGTATCTAGGGCTAAGTGTTGTTGTATGATGTGCGCATGTGGGCGGTCAAGTTCGCTTGTTCTGTTGTAATACGTTGTTAGATGGTCGCGGGGTCAGCGCTCAGCGCTCACCGCCTCGTACAGAATAGACGAGCCGCCCAACTGACTCACGCGGAAACTAATTTTGTTATTATAACAACAGGTTGTTTGCTCACATTTCGCAGTAATTGGCCGTATTGGTTAATGTATGCGGTTAAAGTGCCGATACACAAATAGAGAATGTTGTATAAATTATGTGGTCAAATGAATCGTCTTCAAACAAGTGTAAATTGTAACAGCGTAAGGACGGCTTGTGGCAATTAATATACCGTTGCAAAATAACGTAGAACGGTTTTATTTAAATACAGTGAAGTGACGTAGTAATAGTGAACATCAATAGAACATAAATAATTGTGATAAATACAGAGTTTAATGTTTTTAATTCATCAAAGACTTGCCGTCACAGTTGGATTAACGTGCAGAATTTACAAATATTAGTATTTCCGGCAATAGCACATAGAGCATCAGTATAATGTGTGAAGCGGGTGCATGCGCGTGCCCAGCCGGCGCCGGCCACAGCGACGGCCGCAGAAAGTCCACATCACCGCTATACGTGAGTTGGCCACACACCAAAAACACTCATATCCCTTATACGTGACATTGCCTCACTGTGAAACTTTGTGAAATTACAATGTTTTAATATTCACAACCTATTTTAAATTCTATCTTCATACTGTTTACGTTGATAAGCCACTAAAATACATAAAATATTTTATTAGTAGTCGTTTACAGGTGTAATTTGTATTTACGATTGAATCAGAAGTAGGTACAGAGAAATTCAATTAATAAACAGACACAATACGCTCCCAACGACGCGTGTATCATGCACCGTGTTAATATAAAATTAGGTCAGAAACTACCGAGCCAATTGCACTTTATTGCCACAGTACTAAACCCATATAACCCAATAACTATAATTGCATTGCTATAAAAAAGCGTCCATGTATACTTTAATATTACTTAAAAAGCTATGTTCCTCCAACGTTATGACTTCGTCACAAAGCTTTTGTTAAAATTATTGTTTTAATTATGTTTTTCGTTTTAAAATGCTGCAGTCATTAACACGTTATGCTGAAAAATGTTATTATTTCAAGTGGAGCGCTGATTCAGTGGCAAGTGTTTGTTACGTAAACTGTCCCGAGAAACGCCGCAGTGCACGCCTCTCTTCGCCGACTTGATTCACACTTAACGCTTTTACTGGCCCCTGTGAGCTGTTTCAACACTAAAACAACAGCTTTCTTATGCTAAATCTAATTTTAAAATATCTAATTTTAACAGTGAACACAATTAGCCTGTTTCTTATATTAGAATACAAATTATTTCGGGCATGTTGCGTCTGTACGTATTTTAAATAAACAACAGCGTATTTTCCACGCGCATTACATACTCATTCTATTTTTATTTTATTTGTTGATAACAAGTTTTAATAAGCACCTCTAGAGACCGTAATGATGCAGATTTGACTTAACCACTTAACATAAATAGGTATCTCATTATAAAAAGAATAAAAGTGAACAATTTAGCATCCAAATACACCTACGCAACAATTACAGGCCACTTACGGACATACGAACAGCTCATTTCAAAGAAAACGAGCTTTAGGCCATGTTAGCGGTACGCAGGCTTGAACCAAATGAGTTTACCTTCAACAGCAGAATGTAGAATTGGTGATAATAGCTATCAAAGTGATTACATCCACCCCTTTTGGAGTCAAAATGTTCTCTTAACAAGCCGGCGCTTTCTAAATGAAAACACATTTCGCGTTTTGTCACATAGGTATTTTTAATCTAGTGCTCGTTTGATGTGGGAGTAATTACACGTGTAATTATTTAGAATTTGTTATAAGATTTTATAGTAAACAGTCAGCAGTTATTAATTTTATGTTGAAGCCGCAGACTTGATAATTTATTGCTTGTGTTTGTTGCTTGTGTTTGCTACATGGCGATTAGTTACAATCACATCACCTTAACGTTTATGAAAGTTTTTATTTCCCGTAATTAGGTAGCAGTGGTCCATCATTGTGAATGGACTATATTTAATCGTATGTAGCTACACTTACCTACATATTACATTGTTGCAAATATGCAGTTTGAAGTGTCACTGACACTTGGTAATCTGCCCGGTCTATAATAGAAATGGCCGTGAAAATAAGAACACTGTAGGAATATATCAACGCAATTTTAACTGAGCAATAATGAATGATTTAAACACAGATACAATACTTGATCTTGTTTCTATGTTGTACAGTTTTAAAGCCAATTAGTATCTACCTTCACCGCTCTATTGTAACATCCGAATACCTCACACAGACCATCTCAATACTTTCATTTGTTTAAGAATAAATAAGGGAAGTTGTTCGTCAAGTAATTCCAGTTTATGTGGGCTCGTGTGGGCTGACACAGGATCGCTTTCAACATTTTGATGAGAATACATCTTTTATGACGCGAACTAAAACTGTTTTCACATTTAAGGCGCGCAACAACGCGGCATATAAAATTGAGGCGAGGAGCAAGTTGTATCAAAGGACGCGTATGCGATCACTCACATTTTCCTTTATGAGATGCCCTTTTGAAAGGCGGCGCCGTCAAAAGGCCAACAAATAAAAACACAAAAGTGCAGCGCAACGCGGTCATGGTGATTTGTGTCAAACGTTGGCAAACATGTTTGTGTGGCTGTGTCCTGACATGGCCGGGTCTCACATAATGCAGACAATCGTCACCGCGTGAATATGTAACCTAGATCGTATGCTTGTAAAATCATAATAGGAAGTAATCAAAACCTTAACGTTGAATTTCTTTCAGCGGCGCATGCACAATGCAGGTGGCTTTTTATAATTAAGTCGGTACCGAACAAATGTGAAAGCTTTGAATTCGCATAAAATGTACGAATTCAGCGTCTCATGACTTTATTATCTCCTTTCCTGACGGTCGTCCGGTTTTATAGCCTATATGTTACCGCACGTTTTCGGCTCCCTTTTACTGTGCGAATGTCTTATTCTTACATTTTATTCACTCGTGTTAAATCGGGTTTAATGTTCGCTTCGAAATTGAAGAATCGAAATGGAATCCCCTCGTGCTGTATCCCACTTATAAATAAGTATCTATTGTGATATCTATCAGTTTTAACACTAAGGTATAGCGTTGGAGTATCGATAATAATCCTTATAGATTAGACAGTTTCAATTGTTCTCGTGGCGATTACAAAGTGTAACCGTACAACCAGTGGACACTTGCAATTAATGACGCTTTCCACTAATACATTATTTATAACAATGCAAACGGACACCTGGACACCTGGGGTCGCGGTTAATTAGTGTTTCTGATGTACCTTTATTAACTGTGAAATGTGAATGTAATTTTGAATAGGTTTTAGAGTCGGTACGTTTCCGGGTTAATGATATTTCAAATGCAAACTTATTTAGAGCAGTATACCTACAGTCTTTTATTTTGACTCAATAATGTGAACGTAGATGCCAATTTTTTTCTTCTTAAGATACATTTTTCACAAATTTATTTAATATAATCCATACGAGGTCATTGTTTAAGGTTCGAAGTTCTTTATATCGACAGGATTAAAGTCACCACCAAAGCTTAGATAAGTATCTTTGAGTTAGAATTGGCAATAAACGTCAGTGTGAGGCTTGTGGTATGAAACGCTAAGTAAAGGCTAAGTTTACGATAATCAGACAACAAATACACGCAACACGTTTTTTAAAGCAAATTATGTAAATATTTCCTCACAAAATGTATGCCATATCTTCCTTAACGCGTCGAGAGGCGTGTTAACGTCAATCGAGCAAAAAAATATTTACCTTTATATTCAACACTTAACATTCACATTTAACACTTCTGTTTATGAACTTTTTTAAAGAATGTTTTTATCAGGCTTCATTTGTGGAAATGAATATGCATATTACACTTAAGTACGTACTGTCAGCGTCAACACCTCTCGCGTACATTTCAGTGAAATATGATCGTTCATATATCAACTTTCAAGGTTTTGAACATGAAACTAGCTGTTTCAACTAAAATATTCATAGAATCTTACTTAAAACTGTTTTCTGTGGTGTTTAGAAAATACATTTACTGCTTGTTGTGTAGTTTGATAAACTCATCACATAGTGAACAATAGATTGAGTATACCGAAAGTACTCGAAAGTTTTCTTGGTCATTTTCCCTTCATTCTTCTCGCTCCTTGTTCTTTGTTTGTCATCACTTAAAAGATTTACTTGTCCTCCTTCTGAATAGAAAATAATTGGTTCATCTTTGTGTGGCTCAAATCCAAAGAAAAATATAATTTTGTAGGAATTAAGTGCATTGCAGAATGTGTAGGTCTGCTGATACCATCACCAACTTCAGATGATATTCATCTGTATGATCTATCATTTACTAGCATGGTCACCACGATAAGCAATGACTGGAGGATTCTTGTAACTTTACAAGATCATGAACGATATAGTCCTGCAAGCTTTGGTTAAGTTTAAATTGAAACAAAACTAAAACACAACTCGATTGCAGATCAACCTTTGATATGCCTTTGATGTAGCCCTTTTCTTGCAAAAGATCGCTCCACCCTCCATTTTATGACTATAACATTATGCAAAGGTACTTGAAACTTAAATGTAACCCATCTCGATGTTATCAAACGCTGATCTGTTCGAACAACCCCTTAATCTTAGCTTCCAGTTAACCTTTAAATATATCACAGACACGATCTGCTATCATTCATTCAGATTGTCCATTTCATAACAATAAGAATCACGTTTCTCATCCGTGATTTATCTGTAATAATGATAATGAATACCATGTCACATTTTATTGTAATCATGAGAATTAGATTCAGAGCAGATACTGTCATTCTTTAATCAAATTACTTTGGCATGAGAATGCCCGTAATATAATTATTTTTATGGTAATGTTATATTTCAATTTCTGTTCGAATTGTTTACCAAAAATTCTCATCTAACTTTAGAAACGATTCGTTTATTACTCAGTGAGTATTCAGACCTCTCGTTAATATGAATGGATGCTAGAAACTTTTTACGCGCAAGAAGAAAACGCATGAAGCTGTCAAAGTCTCGTCGACACTGACATACAGGTTGTAGAGAAAAAGCCTAACATTCCTCCACTGTAACTAATGGGCGGACATAGAAACGTCGAGCGAGCTTTTTCCATCAATTTTGCTGTCAAGTGCACCGACTGTATAAAATATGTTTAGACTAATTAATACGTTGAGATTTCTTATCCTAATTATATTCATCCGATAAACCTACTTACGATAAGCGGTCACCATGATGACTAATGGCCCATGGGTACTTCATGTAATATTATTTACTAATCTCGCCAGTAATGCCATTTATGGGAGAATAGTTTCATATTAGTTCAATAAATGATTAGGTAGTAGGTAGTCAAAATTAATTTAACCTGACAGTTACCCAAAAATGGGAATTTACGTAAATTCAATACATTTTTTCAGATAAAAACCTTTCTGTTAACAAAACGCGACAAAAAATTTGGAAATTACAAATACTTCTTTTTACTAATTGGATATCGAATATAATAAGTCGGGAAGTCTATTAAAGTTAGGTACTTACTGCTGAAAATATACAGGGAAGTTTTTTCGCTATATTTTAGACACCTCGTGAAAAAAAGATATTTAGAAAGTATCTATTTAAAAGATGAAAGACACTAAATCTTAGTGATTCCTACATCAGGTAATCCGCAGAGATGAATAGATCACAGTGTGAAGATTGATTGACATGTTTACCGGTATAATTGAAGTGTCACGAGTCAGCCTAAGGATTGGCCGATGGATTTAAATGTGGTTTGTGTGTTCTTGTGACTGCTGACGACGACGTCAAGGATGGTCGTTATTCGGTTGATAATGAACCGCGCTCTACGTAGCGATTGACGAGCGGCGCCGAGTTGCGTAACCCGCGAGTATTGAGCGTTCGCAGCAAACACGTGTAACATTGTAATGGCATTTGCAGAAACAATGTTCAGTGTAATATTAGTTTTATGTGGGGATTCGATCTTGGTAATTATGTTTGGGGTAGTCAATGCTGAATAGGGAAAGAAACGCTACAACAGTTTTTGTTAGGGACCCAAGTTTCAGGTCAATTGTTGAAAACTATTGTTCCTTTTTATTGGGACGACGCTTGTATTACTTATACCGTATTTCTATTATTCGAACAATATATAAAGTAACCGCAGAATTCCTAACTCACGCCAGTTTTGCTTAAGAAGCTCAAAGGACATAATGAAACACCACTACCCACAATCCATTCCAAGTAATAAGTTAGTATAGAGGTTCACTGACATTATTAAAGTAGTAACGTGACACGTGGACATGAAACTCTAATAAGTATTCCACGTAGTCGAATTCCGAAGAAAAAAACCTTATTTAATACTCTATTTAACTTGGGCAAACCGCAATTCAGATCACGCCTTGACCGAAAACCGCAGAATGTTGGTAACTCACAAGTCATACCTACATATAAATATAATAAGCAGGTAAATACATGACTGTATTACTGTTGAATGACTCTCGGAATATGATTTACCTTATATTTTTATATTTCAGGGCAAGTAATCTTATTCACCTTTTCCTGTAGCCATGTGTTTATGGGAAAAAAAGTTGAGCATTCGTATCGTAACTTAAAAAAACGAGATAACTAGTTTCGTTAAATAACACAATCAGTAAAACTATTAAAGTTTTTCTTCAACAAATTACGCCAACAATGACTTAGAAAAAGCTTCAACAAAACAATTGTTAAAGCTGTGTAGATACGGAAACAACAGAACGTACAGGAGCTGTGTACAATTTGTACATTGTACAGGCCACTTAGTCAGCCTCAGGTTCCGTGAAGGGACGTGTTCCAATTTATTTCAACAGATAGCTGTTGTTACCGTAACATTAGCTACCTACCTATAAAAACACCTGTCAGTCATGTTCTCGACTCGTTGCTGTAGTATAAAAAACGGTGTAAAAACGTGTTGATGGTTCTACTAACAATATTGCTATTGTTAACAGCGATTTATGATAGATACTAATATAATTAATAGACGGCAATGCAAGCTTGCATTAAACGAAGGTCGTATTAATGTTATAAGCTTCTTAGAAATTCCTTTGACATGGAGACGAGTATTGCACAGTGTGTCCATTGTTCGAGTGTTTATATCCCGCAAAGAATGGATAGGGTCATTCGTTTGATGCTCAAGCCCTAACAAAGCAATGGACATAAACATTATTGGCGTACCAACATTAGAAAACAGACATTTTAGTACGCAATAAACAGCTATGATATGTGATAAACACCAGTACTTAAAGGTTTCCCGCAAGATATGCGTATAGGGATTCATATAACTAAGTTAAAATATTATGGCCTAGAATATTTGTTATTGATCCTGGTTGCAGCATTGATCTAAATCATCATATAATGTAAAGTTTTAGATGGGTAGTGCCACAAGTAAAAAAAAAAAACTTGAAATAGTAATTTAATCCCGAAATAGGGTGTCCTATTGATCGCTCCACACAATCGAAGCTTCTGGCACATGGGAACCAATATAATTTGATTTGAATGCTTTACAAACGTGCCTACAGCGCGCTTTATGTTAGATGTCGGGTAAACAAGTATAAACACATAATGTCAACATTCACCTCAGGTTTCTCGACGAACCCTGACAAACGAGGTATTGTTGCGGCGGCGGCCCGCAGTCGGAACCACGGGTGCGACTATGGGAATGCACCCATAAAATTTCCGCATTGTGATTTTTATCCGAAATCTGTATACAACGCGGGATTATACCGCACTCATCGTAGGGGTACAAAAGGTATGAGCGCCGCATAAAAACGCAATCGCAAGGATACTGCCGACCGGAGTGCAGTGGGTTAAGTGAATTTAATCTCGCGTCTATGTAAGTAGATCAACTAATTTTTGTAATTTTAACAATGTAATATTCTAATGAAGTTCCATCTCGATTCGTTCTCTATCGTTAGTGGTTAATCGTAATACCTGCATAGCAAAAGTAATATGAGCTTCACTGAATTTGCATATAATTTTAATTAACGAATTGATTGACAGGTGCAACCGGTACAGGAAAATATCTTGAGAAAATCCAGACGTTAATATTCTTAGCATGTACCTAACGTAGACTTGCCTGTCACATAGAATCACTAATGATTGAATGTTAACTAAGACGATTAGAATGACATTAATCATTTCGACGAAGGCATTAATTAATTTAATATGGTTACGTCATGCAAGCAACGTTGATCGCGATGTTTCAATAAAAAATCCGCGGTATTTGAAGATTTTTTAAAGACAACAATTTTGATATCGTACCCCACACATAGTTCAGCAATTCAACCCGTTTGTTCCAAAGCAATTAATTCACTACATAATCATACAGTCAAGTTTGTGTTTTTATTAAACTTGTATACTTTTATTGCCATGTAATTTCTATAACGAATCGCCTTTAGCATATAAATAAAAGTTGTCATTTTTATTGACCATTTAACGTTAATACATAGGTTCGAATAGTTTAATTTTGGTATTTTATGGCCGAGAAAAATTAATTATTTTTGTCAAGGTGGATTTAAAGGTTAGATCGCGTGATGTAAAGGCAATCAACTCTAGCGCATTTCCGTACTCTACCGACGCGTCAGCCTCCCACGCGGGGCTCGTAATAGCTGGCTCATTGTTCCCGACTAAGCCTAATAACGCACATACAACATATTTAAGAATTATTATCTTAATCTTGAACAAACATTTTGTGTGCTTTAATATCCAACCAAGCCTGGTACTTATTTCAATTTCCAAATGTTTGAATAACATGTACACAGGTCTAGCGTGAGACAAAATGCGTGTATAGTAATCCTCTTACACAAGACTCACAGGGCGTGAGTTAATGTGACCAAAACGGATTAACGTCCACAATTATAAAAGAAACTTCTCGTGTAACAATATCCGTGGCGGCAGACACGTCGCTCTAGTCAGTCAGCGTCGGATACCTAAGCTTTAACAATCCCCATACAAAGTAACAATAAACACGAGGTTATGACATGGCGGCGACGCAACGACGATGCGACGTTTTATTCTCGTACATGCAAAAAATAGAGGTACGGCAATAAAAGTTTATCGCCGCGGTATAGAACAACAAAGTATCAATGGAACAAAAACAAGGCTCGCTCGCGATGTAGGTCACAAGACTCACAAGCAACATCGTAGTAGCCCAGAGGTGGTTAAGCTAATAAATTATCCGTAACATGCTCTCGCTTCGCCGCGCCCGCGATACAAATTGATGGGCTCCTTCGCAAACGTAATTAATTTAAAGTGTGAAGTCTTATATCACTTATAAGATTAGATTAGATGCTTTCATAAACAGCTTTCTATTTAATTTATTGGAATATCAATCAATAGAATGTAATGAGATGTCATAAGTTTGCTTTATTGAGAATCTGGCTCGGACTTCGAACCTCTCTGTAATGAACTGGTAGTTTCAGGTTTCATTGGAGGTAGGTAATGTATTGAAACATTCTTGAAGGTAATATTAATGCAACGTGAACGATTGCTATGAACGTGAGTACTCATCAAGTCATTAAATATGAGAATGACATCAAACTACAACAAATAGCTAAACATAAACAAAACTACATAAAATGGTTTACAGCATCGCGTTTTATGTAAACGTATAGTCAGCTTGAAAATACGAAAAAAAAATAAAATAAATAAAAGACAAATAAACAAACATTAACGCCGGCTATATCGAACGCTTGCCAAAGGACAGTGAGGGTCAAACAAAGTCGTCTGCAATATATTTGAGATGAAACAAAAACCGCAAATTTTAAACAAGATAAGGGTCACTTATCAAATTAAGGTTCAATTATACTTATTAAGAGTTCTTTTACATGTTTTTTTATGAGTGCGGCACGTTGATTACAGCACAGATACGGGCTGCGCCAAACTTTGTGGAATTCTAGACGGATCGTTAGTTATGACGGCATAACAAATGTACATCAGCGGTAGGAATCATAAAATGTCGTATTGTGTTGTGGCTGTCGATCTGATCGTATTTATCATTTAATTTGCGTGATCAATGTGTAGTAGGAAACAATAGGATTCTCTCATCTCTGTATATACTGGTGTATTATGAAGGTCACGCCTATAACTGTTGTCGTTTGTTCCAGATCATCAGATATAGCATGCTGACGAGGTGGTTGGCGCTGGCGCTGGTGGCCGCGAGCTATCGCGTCGCCGACGCCTGCACGTGCGCGCCTGCGCATCCTCAGACACACTTTTGTAACAGCGATTTTGGTAAGTTACTTTTAATTGACGTTCAACCCACTTCTACCTTCCAATTCGCCTGATCTGAAAAAATCTCTAACGATCGATCGGCCACGAAGTTTCGTGTTAGGTACACATATGTATGTACTTACCCGATCAGATCGATCTGAAGCAGATAAGTCAATTTAGATTCATCCCTCCGTACATAGCCTTAATATAATTTCGTGAAAATTTATCATTCTACAATAGACACAAGTAGGACAAATGAACGTCCTTCAAAATGTAACGCCATATTAGAAAGCTTAATTAGAAGGATTCAATTAACTGTTTCGGCTAGATGGCGGTTAGTTAGGGTTCCCTCTACCTGGCAGAATCTTGATGTTCCGAAATTTATTTGGCTTAGCACACTTGGCATAGTCTTCTTTAAACGAATATTTTTAAGGCATAAAAATTATTTTATATAGTTATTGTTTGGCCGAATGTTTATATGTCCGAATTTACAATGGCATACTTTTGAGACAGCAGAATTTTGTTTGGCATAATTACCTTTGGCAAAGTTAAAATTTCGCATAATTTCGTTTAGCATAACGTTCACTTCGCATACTATAAAGATGGCAGAATTTTGTTTGGAATAATTTTACTAGGAATATTGCCATTTCTATAAAATAGCCTTTTTAACCTTAAATTACAATATTGTCGTGAAAAGTCAATAATATGTTGTTTTACAAAAGTTAGTGACAGAAACGAATCGCTGCAAAACCGACTCCACGTTGTCTTGTCTGCCCTACTCCTAGAGTGTAATTTAAGCCCGCGTAGGCGCGGAGGGGCGAAGCGGCCCGCGAGCTGAGGAGTAGGTGGTATTAACGCTCGCCGCCGCAGCTGAGGCTGGCTGGCAAAGCTGGCCAGCAAGCCGAAGCTGGGGTGAGCCTTAAAACCATCTGCGACGATTAGCTCGCGTGGGACCGCCGGAGCCCTGCAGCGCCGGAGCCGGAGAGTGTATGCTTGTTTGCATGTTCGCTTGCATGCTGCATCCTTACTTGCTGCATGCATGGTGCATGCTTGTTTGCATGCTGCATGCTTGCTGCATGCATGGTGAATGAATGAATGAATGAATTTTCTGTAATGTGATAGATGAGTCTTTCAATTATTATGGATATGAAATGTATGCCAAAAGACGATTCTGACTGTGAACTTTCTGCGATATGATGGTTCTACTTTTTAATTATTATGGATATGAAATTTATGCCTAAAGATAATTCTGACTTACAAAATTATGAGTTTTGAATGTATGACAAATGAGTGTTTGCCAAACGATTTTCTGCGAAATGAAGTTTTTGCCATGCGCTGTTATGCAAAATAATATTATGACTAAAAAAGTTCTGCTATAAAGGGTAGATCCGGTTAATTAATAGACTCTGTTACGTTACGTACTTGAAAAATAATGAAAATTTTCAATTTTCAGTGATCGTTGGAAGAGTACAAAAAACATTTCGAGGCAAAGATTTTTACGACGCATACAAACTGAAGATTCGAAACACTTACAAAGTAAGTACGGAAACAACAGTCCCTCTAGATAGAACAACGAGATACTTTTATACATTCAATTCCGATGAATTACAATACTTATTTAAATACAATAGCTTGATTGTGACCAAACGTGTTTGGATCTAAATGAAAGTTTAGAAAACTTGCTCTATTTGCTTGGTAAGCTAAAGAAAATGTTATTGTGTTACAGGCGACGCCGAAAGCGAAGGTGGCCCTACAATCCGGCCGTTTATTAACACCGTCCCAGGAATCTTTGTGTGGGGTGAGCCTGCAGCCGAGGGAGACCTATGTTATTACAGGTGAATATCCTCTCTACGACATGTATCTAATACGATTTTGATGTTGCTACGGGATTACAAATGTTCGAGTCAATTCAAAGGATAAATTCCGTTCACCCACTGCTGGTTTACCTCAACTAAGCTGCGAAGATCGATATTGCTCCAACGTAAAATGCTGACAGTGCGCGAGGACGAAGCCCCAGCTCGCCGGGAAACATTCAGATTATTTATTGCTATACTACGTACGATATTCTAATTCAGTTCGAACAAATAGAATTCCAACCGGAGGTTGCGAAAAATACTTGGGATTTTTAAGCTGACAGTACAAGGCCAAATCAGGCATTTGGTAAAATAGCTAACACTTGACTACTTCATTAGTATTAGACTTTGTAACGTGATAAGTAGGTATTGCCAGTACTGCTTAATATAGACATTCAAGATTTTGAGTACATTAATCAATCGCATTAGCAAACAAGCTGGCGCCTATTATTGCGACAGATCAATACAAGATTGGAATGAGTGTACTTTTCTTTGTACTGCCTTCAAAAGTTTTAATTTCTTTTCTGTCAGTGTCTGACTGTTTCTATAATGTCGTCCTATTTGTCTAGATAATTTTATTCATTGAAAGATTGTTCTGATTATAAATGAGCCTGCTCAATAGAGTTGGTAGGAAAAAATGTAATCAGAATAACATAAATGTAAAAGAGGGAGGTTCGTGTAAACTTTGAGGTACAATGTTCTAGAATAAAGAAAGTTCATTTATTATTTCGTTATACGGGTCGTCTACCGTCTACGCGGAAGATTTATGAGGACGCGACGTTGACGGGTTATTACCGCACCTACACAAAGAGGTACAAACTACAAATGTATCATAATTCCCCCTTTTCATGTTCCAGGTCGAGTAGTCCATTTAGAAGCTCACGTGCATTTGTGCGGTTTTGTCAGCAAATGGCGTGACGTCACTCCTCGTCAGAGGAAAGGATTCCGTCTTCTCTACAAACAGGGTTGTACTTGCAAAGTAAGTGGTCATTCTCATAACTAACAAATACTTCAGACAAAATCCATACGCAATTTTTGAGGAATGGGATGTTTTAATTGGATAGATGCTGTATAGATGCAGAACTTTAGATGCCTAGCAAACTGAAAAACATGGAAGCTTTACAAAGTTTCAGTTTGCATAACTACTTGCTAACCCAACTATTAAAAGTTATTTTAAGTTTAAAACTGGAAGCAACGCCAAGAAAGTCTAGTTTGTTGCCATTTATCAATAATAGCACCAAAATATATGCAGCAATATTCGTTTTCCCAAATTCGAGCCAATTTCCTTATTTTCTTCTCAGCTCGTTCAAACATATTATTCATAAGTAGAACGGATGAATATTTTTCTGAGCAAGGCGTGAATTACTCTGCCTGCTGCATATTGATATTTCACGGTCACTTAGGTCAAGCAGCATAACTTGTTAATGTCGGTTATATAAACCTGAGTAATACAATAAAACGAATTTATTATATTCGATATTCACCTTCTATGCATTGCGGAGGTCAGACAGCGATCGATCTGCGCAAAATATTGATAGATAGTTGTCTTGTATATGCTTGAATGAGGTTATCGGGCTACGAAAATGCTACGAGTTTTCTGCGTAGCAGTTAGATATTCTTTTGTTTCTCTATCAGACTACATAAAGATACGATGATGATAGGTGGTGTAGTGTATATTGGGAGATTAATGTTATGTTAATTTCAGGTCCACATGAACCGACGGAGGACCAAGTCGCCGAACACTTGCGTGACGGCCTACGACGAGTGCTACGAGCGACACGGCATCTGTCTTCACGACCGCGAACACCGGTGCCGCTGGACTAGGTAAATATTAAATCCAATAAGTTTTATTTTAAATAGATCTTATATCGATGTCAGATATATTATGATGACAAACAGCCAACAATAGAAAACGATGGAAAACTCCGGGGAGTCTATTATGTAAGGAGTCTGTATGTGACAGCCTGCACGCGCACTCAAATCAGAAATAGACCAAACACTCAAATTCAAATTCAAATTCAAATCATTCATTGTGTACTCACATGTTTCTCCCTCAATAGGTAGAACAAGGAAACAATAACCAACCAGCATAATACAATACCTACAACTCTCTAATTACTACAGTAAACGAATCATAAACAATAAATTTCATAGGCAACCTTGAAGCACATTACTAATTCGCACTCCGTGTGCCAAGCCAGATTACTCATATAATGAACGATTTTATGCTCCCATTCAAAATTTATATTTTATAAACACTTGAGAAATTCCGTAATGTTAAGCAGTAAGGTTTCTCGTTTCAAACAATATTAAAATCGAATAAACACCCTACGTTGTCACTGGTCGTTTATAATATGGGGAACGAGTTACAGTTGTAAACAGGCGAGCGTTTGATGTTCTGCTGCCGCTGGCGGGCAGTGCCGGGTGCTGCTAATTGTCACTCAACACTTGTGTTTATGTTGCAGGGCTCCCGCTCTAACGAGGTGCCTGCAAGCGACGCGCTTCAATAGCACCATGACTTGATTCACCACTACGATGCACAAGTTCACTCTAAAATGTACCTTTTGAACATCTCATTACAACGTCCTCGTGAAAAATTACAAATTCATTCACACTCATTACTAATCGTACGCAATCACAGCAGCTGATACTAAACCAAACATTAATGATAACACTTGATTCATTTTCGACCTTAAGTTATTTAGTTTTGAATGTTGTGTGTATGAAAAGTTAAATTAGCTCTATTGGCAATGTAACGAATTTATTGGTTGCAAGTTTTCGAAAATTGTTACTATTGTGATTTTTCTTTTGGACGCTTCTAAATTGTTGTTTTGTCTTCCTAGACAGAAATAGTTGTAACGTTATTTTTGTATTATTTATTTGTAAGTTAATGATTGTAAATTAACTAATTATAGTGATATTTAGGTTAAAATAAAGAAATTTAAACGGATCATGTAGAGTTTGAATATTTTAGCTTAAGGTTCGTTTGAAGCATGTCCAAAGCCTAATATAAATTGAATAGCAAACTTGCTCCGCTGTGACATACTATCTCCTACATTATTCTCGTTCATAACCTACAGAGGTATGAAAAGTTCGAACAAATAAAAAAACTGCGACTAAATTACGAGTATATTCACGTAATAAGACATCCCATTGCATTAAAAAACAACAAGTAATAAAGTAGAGACGGTGCGGACGGCTGTAGGTACAAAAAAGGCAGGTAAAGTACCTACCTGTCAGTAGCTACGACATCAGTTAAGTGTAAATAAGTACTTACCATATCGGTGTGATTATGATAGTAGGTCTGCTCGATGAGAGGGAAGTTCTCCCTGCCGAGACGTCGTTGTAATTGGAGCAGATGACCGAACACCCAAGGCCGGTCCTAAACAAACACAATTTATAACAAAAATGGGCCTATTTTATCATACACAAAAGAAAAATGTCTGCATATTACGTAAGACGTTGTTAAATTACCTGGAAGTGGTAGATTGAGTTGAGGCTGTTGATGGAGGGAACCCCTCCGAACTTGAGGCCCAGGAGTAGGGCTCGGTGGTCGGAACCCGCGTCGCGGACGTTCTGTCTCACCAACACAAAGTCCGGCCTAGCAAAAGTACCATTGCATTAATCATTTATCAATTTTAAAGGGAACTAAAGCAGAAAGAAGAAGTAACTGAGAATATAATACTTTGGGAAAAGGAAAAACAAATCGAATATACTTAGTTTAAAATATTTCCATCGTTTCTGAGAATTTGAATTTAACATAAACATGTCCAAGTTTGTAGAAACGACGTACAATGGAAGTAATATTGTAAGTTCAAATATTTTTCTAAGTCCCAACCATAGGAGGAAGTAGTTTACACAAGTTTGAACAAACTTAGTTATAGGTTGTGTCTATTATTATGTAAATCATAAAGCGCCCACATTTCAATCACAGTAAGACAACGCAAACAATCGCTGTTACAAACTTCCATTTATATTTTATCGTTTTATACTCAGTTTGAGTCACCGCAGTTTTATCTATAAATAGGATTTCGTTAATGTGTTTGTTTTGCGCAGATTATCTCATCGACCAAATTATAATACCTTTACAACTCTACCGGGACTAATTAGATTGTTTCGCGAGATAATAAATCTAATTATTAACTCACCATTAGAACTTTAATAACAGTAATGTTTCTCTTACAAATTCACTCTAGAATCCGTATTTCTCTTAGAATTTAAAATGAGCTTAGAGCTTCTTTTAATTAGGTAAGTAATTTTCCTGAGACTCGTTTCTAGATGGAATGTGGCGGAAAATTAACTTTAGCATGAAAATGAGGGTAAGTATTACTTACTTGAAGCATCGAGTGACTTTGGTGCCGCTGCGGTAAACTGCCATAGATACGTTGGCTCCATCAGAAGTGGCCGTCACAGTCAATTCCTGCACGGCACAAACGGCACAAGTTATAAAACGAATGACTAGTGACTTGTGTAATAAAGGAACGGGTTGATTTGATTATCCCTTTTAACTTTAGCATCCAACCTTCATCGTTGAACCTGCTGACCCTGTAGTGTCCTCCAAGAATTACTTTGTAAAGTACAAAGTAGTTTCTGTATAAAGAGCTTTTCTGAATACTCTGTGTACAGTGTAAGTAGTCTCATGGATCCAATTTGGACGGTGCTTTGAAGTTAAAAACATAATCTAAGTAAGTAGTTAAGCCTTTTCGTTTCTCATCATTTTCAGTGCTGAATTTTCTACAGAGGCAACTTGCTATATTTCCTTCAAACAATCGGCAGGACCCATGCAGAAACATGATATTTTTTTAAAACCCCAATGACTTTATCAAAATAGACAAATATCTTTCAAATTCTGCAAAAGCTGCAGTATTTTACTGAACAGAAAATGTAGAACGAGGACCGATATCATAAGCGTCTTATAAAGACGGCATTAAGAAAGATTTTATGAGTTTACGAGGGTAAGGTTAAACGTTCGTAATAATTAATAAGTCGAGGGTAGCTCGGCACACAGTGACGCTGACATGGGCAGTGTGCTCTGAATATTACAATAATTAGTTCTACAACACCTATTTTGTGGCGAGGGTACATAATTGATTGGAATGTTATGTGCGCGCCGCTGCTATCACGATTTTTATTACTGGTTAGATTTTTTTATTAATACGCCTGGCAACATTTTAACTAAGTTTTTAATTTGATGAGCAGTAGTTTACGATCTGTAGTATACAATGTTGTGACGCTCAAATAATTAATTGGCCATCAAAAGGGTTTCGTATTTATAATCCAATTAATTTAAAGAGCCTTTTGATAGCACAATAACCCTCCGAAAACGTATGAGGCAACCATCTGGCGCCGCCAGCCAATCAATAGTTCTGAATGGAGGCTGCCAGTGACAAAAGTGGATGCAAAGAAATAAAATGAGGTTAACAGACATATTCCCCGAGATGTGTGATGTGTGTGTGTGTGATGTGTGTGTGTGTGTGTTAGAGAGTTATTTCAATTACGCCTTGTATAATACGTACATTGTGTTTACTCACCCTAAACTCAGCTTGTTCGACGCGGATGTCCCACTCGCCGGGCAGGCGGCGTCCTCGGAAGTATTTAGACCAGTCGGTGTTTTGGTCATCCACCACCAACAGGGTCACACATCGGTCCCGGTTGTACCCACGACCCACAGACGCCACTGACGTCACGCTCCCTAAGAAAGTACTTATTGTTTGTGTCGCTGACCTACGGAGCTCTTCCAACCGACACACATTCAACAGCAACAGCGTCAGCAATACAAAAGACTATGGTAGAAGCTCTTATGAAAATCTTAAATTTTTCTTATTTCCTATGTCCAACAATGCGATGTACGATGTATTTACGCAATAGGCTGAAATAATAGGCGATGATCGGCTATAAACACAATAAAAGCGATCCTATAGGCAATTTCGCCTGCAAAATTACCTTATTTCAGCCATTTAATTTCGAAGGCATGCGTTATAAAGATCAACCCCGAATTTCGAGCCAGCCGACTGTAAAAGCGGCTCTCTAGGCCTGTAAACATACGTTACCTAATAAATTGGCGCCTTGATCTCTGGCCGCGCCAGTGAGAGATTGAACTCGTTGGAGGAGCGACTCGCGGGACTTGGCCGGGGAGGAAGGCGCGGATGTACCGCGCGATCCTCCCCGTAGGTTCAGCGACAGGTCTCCTCCGCTGTTCGCTGCGGCTGCTATGCTTGCGGACGGCGCCGGGGGAGGACCCGACACGCTGGTGATGCTGCCCCCGGTGACTACGTGAAATTAAACACACTTGGAACACATAAAATATCTAATAAGTACAACTAAAACATTATCACCCAGAGTTTGAAATGCTAATTTCAAAAATTATATTTATTTATAATCTGTTGCGTAATCCGGATTAAAAGTTACGTTAAACACGCTACTCCTGAATAAACAAACTGTTTCTTGTTATTTAACTCTGTGTAAGTTATGGACTTGTAGAATGTCTACTTTGGTCTTACCCTGGGAGGTCGGCCTTTGATTCTGCGGTTTCGGCTGGCTGGTGGTTGCCGGGCGACCGGTGTAGGGGTCCACCTCGCCCTCATCACACTCGGACTGCAGGTCTCCCGAGCTGAATCTGCGCAACGCCTCCACTGAACTACTCGCCGCACGTCACCGCCACGCCGCGCCAACACACAGGGACACGCAGAGGAGGGACAAAATCGACACACACAATGTAGCCACTCATGATCACCTAACCTTAACAACTTGCCAACCAACGTGAACACTGCCATTAAAGCTATCATAATCAGAATTAGCTCCTACAGTGCGAACTGAGAAGCATTCTATATAATTCATTATCTGAGATAATCGGAATCAACATTATGTCGGTAACTGTTAAAAGAAATAAACGCTATCCCAGCTGTAACAATCACTTTTGTTAAGCAGCAACATTGAATCACGACAATGACATCGAGAGGAAAGCGCCATGCACTGAATGCAGGTAGTTCAGAACTGTTATTTGTTGTTGGACGAGGGTCCCAACAAGTAGCAGCAGTGATATGGTCACATACAATCACAGTCGAGGCTGACGAGTGGTGCTACACGGTATGTAGAGTGGAGCGGAGCCGGGGAGAGGTAGGGGGAGCGAGCGGCGAGGAGGGGACGGAGCGGGTCGAGTGCCGACGGGGGTGGAAGCAGCGCGGTGAAGCGGTTCGGGCTTTTTACGGTGTCATAAATTTTATTTTATCCTTAAATTATAAAACTGAACTTCATATAAAATTGTGATTTTTACCCAACTTGTGTTACAAAGTAAACTGTGTA
Source organism: Apamea epomidion (assembly GCA_947507525.1). Classification (NCBI taxonomy): domain Eukaryota; kingdom Metazoa; phylum Arthropoda; class Insecta; order Lepidoptera; family Noctuidae; genus Apamea; species Apamea epomidion. The sequence continues at coordinate 10,101,094 of OX382228.1, read as the reverse complement.
TCTATCTACACTAAAGAGAGAGGAATTAGACAGAATGTATTTAAATAACTCTATTTTACTTTAAAATTAAATTCAATTTACTAAAGCCATTCTAATTGTGGCAGGTTTTAAATTGCCTATACTATTGTTGGATAATTATTAAAATCTGACACCCGTTTCACAAAAAGGTACATTTAAATCATTCATCACGAGGTAACTGAAAAACTGTAAAGCTTTAAATAATAAAGATTAATCATGCATATACATCAAGACAGAGTTAAGGTAGGGGACAGATACCATGCGAACTAAGAACATACCTTCGTTTCAAGTAATTGACATTGCTGGTGAAGGAGGTTCGGAAGCTTGAGAAAGACAGGGTTGATGTGGTCGCGGCCTGCGGGCCACAGATCCCAGGGCACCCCGAACGGTCTATTTTGCCGCCTCCTTATAAAAAAACACAAAGATATTAAGCTGCGAAAGTCTCATAAAGAAGGGAGAAGAAGGCAATCCGGAAAAAAAGAAATGTAGAATGTTTTCCCATTGGGCTTTCTCAGTCAAGCCTAACGTACAAGCATAGAATATGTTGGGGCTACGTATGTACCCCAAAGTACACGCTGCGATTTCGGTCCGTGAAACTGACACTTTCGAGTTCCATTGAAATAACCCAATCACCTTTTTGCACGAGCTAGTGCGGTAAAGCGTCGAACTGGGACTAGGGAAAGTTATTTTAGATTTTTGTACGTTTAGATATTCTCGTAAAAAAACTGGAAATTTATGCTTCAGGAAAAAAGGAGAAATATCATAGAAATATTTTTATGTTTCCAGATTATTCTAGGAATTACTAGTTACACTGCATATTCCTGATGGTTTCAGCAAAGGAATTCTAATATCCGCATACCTAGGCAGTCGAGGACATTTGTTACTGTAATAAAACACATTATACTAGTTTATAACTACTGCTATTACCGCATAGAATGCGAATGTCCCACGCTATACATAATAGCTACAATTAGCTAAAGTTAGATGGTCGCGCGATATTTAACATATGTAAACGAGCGTTTGAGACTATCGACGTCCTAAGCTTGGCGCAGGAATTCGCGCCTTTATGCGTAGAACCGACAAAGATCATCGATAGATATTGTATTCAATAAAAGAGCATCCGTTCCGTGTTTGGCTTCTACCGAGAACGTACGTGTATCATTCGCGCGCGGGTGTTCTACTTTAGAGTAATTCGCTGGCGCATCACAGTAGCACCGTCATTACCGCGTTGCGAAATCGGTTTATGAAGGTCGCCAAGATGACCCAGTTATTAATATAATTATAGTGTAAACAGTGCAATTAAATAAATGTAAAGGTGACGTTTCTACTTACCTATGTTTTCAACAAAGGTAAAAATGAAAACCAATCTGGAAAAGCTGTTTTATGACAGTTACATCAAAGAAAAATCGGAAAGAGAACAGCTGGAACTTCTTGTTAATAATCTGAAGATCCAAATAGAAGGCCTCCAGCAACAACTTCAAAGCCTCCAAAAAGCAAATCCCAGCTCCAGGGGACAAGGAAATAATGACCCTAAGGAGTTAGAAGCTAAGAGCAACATGCAATTTGCTCAATCTGAAAAGGGAAATTTCGAGTACTGCACAGACGAGGAAGAACTTGCTAAAGAGACTGAGTGGATTAGGGCTAAAAGTAGGACGAAAAGGAAGCTTAACATCTCCCTCTCTCCACCACAACAACCTAGAACAAGCGCCCAACCAGAACAAAATGTGAGAAAGAACAAAAACAAAAAAAAGGGTCTCCACCACCGGCAATCATAATAGACGGAGTTAAGAACTACCAAATGTTCTACGACTCACTAACTGAAACCTAACCAACTGAATCATTCACCGCAAAAATGATGAACGGAGATTGTGTGAAAATTAACGCCAAAACCGAAGACTCTTATAGAGCGATTGCTAGGTTTTTGTCAGAAAAAGAATATCTTTGGCATTCTTACGAGAACAAACAGGCTCGACCAATATGAGTTGTAGTGAAAAAAATACATTCTTCGTGCCAGCCAGATCGAATTAAAGATGATTTAATATCGCAAGGTTTGAAAATAGAAAAAGTTGACAACAAGTTGAGCTGGAAGACCAAAGAACCACTCAATATGTTCGTTTTATCATTTAACATAAAGCACATTTTAGGGTGTAAAATTGAAATACGTTCTCTAAAACCCGAAACTCATTCCTCAATGTAAAAGATGCCAGGCATTTGGACATACTCATAAATACTGCAGAAAAGAGCCGAGGTGTGTCAAATGCACTGGCAAGCATCTTACAGCCAACTCTACCAAATCTCCGCAAGAGAAACCAAAATGCGTCCACTGTGGCTTACTCCAGCCTGCCAACTATAGAGGGTGTGAAGTAGCCAAATGGATGCAAATTATGAAAAATAAAAATATCAAAAAGAAACTTGTTGTGCCCACTGCCCAACAGTCTCCTTCCATAAAAAATCCTCAGAAACAGGCACCGAAAGAAAGTTTTCAGGCAACGGCAAAACCTGTTCAAACGTTTTCGTATGTACAAGCCGCAAAACAAGGCTCACAACCTTCGAATCTAAAAAAAAACTTTGGACAAAAGAGCAGAGTAAATTTGAAGAACCAGACATTCAAGCCGGGCAGTATCTGTTAAAACCCGATTTTGTCACGTTTTCATGGCAGCCGTATACTGTCCTCCAAGGCATATGATAAAAAAAGAGCGATACTTGCAATTCTTTGAACTTCTAGGCCAGAGATTCATCCTAGGCGGTGATTTCAATGCCAAGCATACGCACTGGGGATCAAGACTTACTACAACAAAGGGAAGGCAGCTTTTAAATGCAGTTAAAGACACACACTGTGAAGTTATGAGCACAGGCAAACCAACATACTGGCCCACTGACGACGAGAAAATACCGGATCTTATAGACTTTTTCATAATAAAAAATATATCCACCAATTACGTTCATTTGGAGGAAGATTCTCACATGAATTCGGACCATTCCCCGATTATCCTAAGACTCATTCAAAAAATCCTACTGAGAGAAAGCCATTTAACCCTGGTTAATATACCTAGATCAAGATCAAGGGCAAAACTGTCCCAATCTGTAGATTTCTACAGATTGGGACAGTTTTGCCCTTGTAAACTCCGTTATAAAATCAGGATCAGCTGGACTCAGAAGTAAACAAATACGATGTTAATATCCAACAATGTGCATGGAACAACACGCCACATTTAGAACGTAAATATAAGGGACATATCTATCTCAAGGAAATTGTGAGTTTACTATATGATAAAAGAAATCAAAGAAAGCGGTGGCAGCAAACAAGATGCCCGCGGGATAAAACATTATTAAATAACCTAACTAAACGACTAAAGAGGAAAATTCTACAATTTGAGGATGACTGTCTGAATACTCACCTTGTGCAGCTTACCAACGACCAAACAACGGATTTCTCTCTTTGGAAAGCTACAAGAAATCTTAAAAGGTCGATTATACAAATTCCACCCATCAATAACATCGACGGAAAATGGGCCATAAGCAACGAACAAAAAGCGTTTAGGTTTGCCCAACACTTAGAAAACACTTTTCGGCCCAACGAGAGCTCCATAGAAATAATTGAGAGTAAAAAATTATCACAAAGTGAAAGAATTCGACTTATAACTCCTAAAGAAGTTCTGAGAGAAATTCAACACAACATAAGCTCGAAGAAATCTCCGGGTTACGACCTCATAACAGAAGAATTAATAAAACATCTCCCGCGCAAAGCCATACTAAAACTGACCATACTTATTAATGCTGCATTTATGCTAAAACATGTGCCTGAGTCATGGAAGGTTGCTGAAGTCATTATGATTGCCAAGCCTGGGAAAGCACCCCATGAAGCATCATCATATAGACCCATTTCCCTGTTGCCAGTATTATCAAAACTATTCGAGAAACTGTTATTAAAACGGTTAAAATCAATAATAGAAGAAAAGGAACTAATACCAAACCATCAATTTGGCTTCAGAGAAAAACACTCTATGATAGACCAGGTACACAGAATAACTAACATTATTGAAAGAACACTCGAAAACAAGCAAGTCTGCGCCACCGTATTCCTAGATGTCGCGCAAGCTTTTGATAAAGTTTGTCACGAGGGTCTGGTATTTAAACTCAGACGCATGCTACCTCCAGAATTTGCACACACACATTTTAGAATCATATATAAGTAACAGAATGTTTAGAATAAGACAAGAGGATGCATATTCTGAGCTAAAAACTATAAAAGCTGGGGTGCCACAAGGAAGTGTGTTAGGCCCATTCCTCTACTTGCTATACACATGTGACATCCCAGAGCTGGAAAACAACACCGTTGCGACCTTTGCAGATGACACTGCTATTATGACTACCGGATCAACCACAAAGAAGCAGTAGAAAAAGTTCAACTAGCTGTGAGCAAAGTTTATGACTGGACACAAAAATGGAAGATCAAACTGAATGAGTCAAAATCAATTCAAATTGACTTCACTAACAAACACTGTGATTACCACCCAATCTATATAAACGGCATGCGAGTGCCTTATGCTAACACAGCCAAATACCTTGGCATAACTGTTGACGCCAAACTGCGTTGGAAAGCTCACGTCAAAAAGAAAAGACAGGAACTCGACATACCTTATAAAAGTATGTATTGGTTACTGGGAAGGAAATCCTGCCTATCAAAACATAAAACAATTATAACATACAAGCATATCCTTATGCCAATTTGGGCGTATGGCATCCAACTGTGGGGCTGTACTAAACGAAGTAACGTTAAAATAATCCAACAATTCCAAAATAAAGTACTCAGGGATGCTGTAAATGCTCCATGGTATATTAGAAATGACGACCTCCACCGTGACCTTAAAACGGAAGTTGTCATCACCATCATTCAAAAATTTGCTGAATCTCACGAACACAGACTTCACCGACATGTGAATGTCGAGGCAATTCAGCTGCGGCTAGACAACACGGACATAGTGCGTAGGCTAAAGAAAACTAAACCATTTGAGGTAATGTAGTTAGTATTTATATAGTGAATGAATAATAGTGCGGTGCTAATGGTGCTATACATGTAACACATGAACAAAGTGTTTTATCAATTATCAGACCCTAAGAAAGTGCTACGAAACTGTGTAAAAGTGTAAATTGACACTATTCTTAGTTACAACATAATCTATCTCGTAAACTATTAAGTTAGAGTTAAATTGCTTATTAGTCTGTTAGGCTAGATTGTAATCCATTACTAAGAACTTTAGTTCTTATTAATAAAGAAAAAAAAAAACGGGTTGCACTCCGGTTGTGCATTTTTGATATTTTGGAATGCGGTCTACTCTCCCTCCGTCTTACGAATTTTCGATCAGGTCACGTGTCCTGACGCGAGCTCCGTCTTACGAATTTTCGATCAGGTCACGTGTCCTGACGCGAGCTTAACATTTTTTACCCATCACAAAAAAAGTGCACAACGCCGCTAAAGAAGTTTTCACTTCAAAAATAATAAAAGAGCATATACAAAAAATAACTAGATACCTATTATTCTCCACCCGCAATCACTGATACAAAGTATAATAGGGACAAATTCAGGGAAATTGTCTTATGCCTCGTTCAAACGTTTCTCCACTCTGCTCGTTGTAAGCCCGAGTCTGTTTGTTTCAAAAGAAGCTAAGTATCATGTAAACGCTCTAAGAGTCTTTACTCTTTAGCATGACAAAATCACACAAGTGGTACAAAGGAGGCGAGTGGGACTTGAGTAGGTGCTACTCTACCCCTTTTTACTCACACGCCCCTTGCATGCAGCCGACGACCTGGAGTTTGCAGGTTGTTATGCTGAATGAAATGACCGCTCGTTTTATTTTTATGTTTCAGATGAATGGGCTCAGGTTAAATTTATTATAAAGGCAATGTTCGTAAAAGTGATAAAATTTTTATTACAAATACCTGGCTTTACATTTTAATAACAAGTATTCCGTTCATAAAAGCTCAACGTTAGACCAAAAATTAAACGCACTATAGGTGGTCTGTTTCACGATTTAATCATTTATGACAAACACATTTGTAAGCAGAATAGAATCACAAGCTTCTATCTAAGTAAGTACCGCAACCAGATTTACTATAAAACCAGAATACTTGATCTACGAAAACACGATTTTCATGGATCCGGAATAGCGGTAGGAACAAGCTTTGGGTAAATGTAAACCGAAGCGTAAAGCCGATTTCCTTTACCGGTTGTGCAGCAAATACGACCTAACCCTCCTTCGCAAAAAGATCAATTTAGATCTTACCTACTTTAGATGTTTACGCGACTTTATTCTTTTATACAACAAAGATTTCGTTCTGCGTAGGTACGATACAAGGTAAATATGTACATAAACTTACCTCAGGATATCTACAAGCAAGTATCGCCGATGTCAACAGTGTTAATGGTACAAACGCGGCTAGGTAGACAGCTTGTGAGGTGGGGGAGGATCTACCTGCAGACAAAATATTTGGAATCATTTCAAATGGATCACATTTTACAATAGGTAACATTTTTGTTTAGTTTTAGTGGCGCATTCTCTGTTTCGATGTTGTTTTCTCAGGCAGCATTGAACACGCATTATAAGCAAGCGCCTGAACCGCCGCAATCGTTAATCCTGTCCCGAACTACCTCTACCAAACGTTAGGGGTTGCCTTTCTTCCCAAGAATGTTGTAAAAGGCGCATTCCCCAAACATCTTAACCATAAAATTAAGGATCATGGCTAGTTTTAAGGTGTAACCATGATCACAAGTTGTGCCACGGGCTGGTAGACAAATGTATAGCATGAATAATACAACTAAAAGATAACTTGATAAAATGTCTCACATAAAAATGAATCGAGGAAAATTTTCACATTAAACCGTAACCTGAACCTTACGAACGAAAAATACCTTAGATTTTTACTTTAACTACAAGGACAGGATATTTTTAGTCTCTTATCGTTGTTATTCTAACATTTTCTCGTCTCTCACCAGAAAAAATTTAACGTTAAATAACGACATTCGGTAAAAATATCACACGGATTCGTACTAATATAATTAAGGTTAATACAGATAAAGTACAAAAGCCGAGCGTCGAGTTATATTCCACAATTCCACATTGCTATCTCAGGTCCAGAATTACAGAAATTCAAAAAAAAAAAAGACGAAACTCGAATAATCTTACGTGACATTCGCCGTAAATACCTACTGAAAAGATGTAGGACTGAATAAGTTAGTGTAAATATACTTACCTCTCATAAGTAATTACCTGAAAATTCATGACCTAGAGGTAGAACGAAGAACGTTATGCAAAAAAATGTCCTATCATTATTGTAAAGATATTAGCATGTCCTCCAATTTGTATTTCTCTCATGAACTTGGGTAATATTACTCGTGGAATAATTTATTCGTTGGGCTCCGCTGAGGGCCGAAATGTCAACCGTTATCTCCAAGTTAACGTATCTAATGTTTTGCGTATTCTGACTCGGATTAAAACATCCCTTTGCGGCGTGCGTGTTAGTTACACGAAAAAGGTAATTAAAGTTTATGTTGTTATCAACACTCAACACTGCGTGTGTACAGATTTGATAGTAACTGCTATGGGCGAAGTGATCCTACTGGCTCTGTGTAAAATTCATAAGAGCTATACGAATTTAATTGAAAAAGACGTGCGTATGAAGCACATTTTGATACCCGAATTATACTGTGTTACGTTTTCGAAGAACTTGCTCGAATGACTAAGATTTGATTGATAAGGATGTTATGATAAGTTTGCTGGTGTGAAATCGTAGGTACAAATGGTGTTACAAGAATTACATAATAGTTTGAAGCAAAACTAAACAGTATTACGAATCTGTACTTTTGTAGAAGCAATAATATTTTTGACTAGAGCCTAATGTAACCCTACATAGAGAATACTAGTCGCTATTTTTTTGCTGTTTATTACACCTACGCTCGCCGAGCCACATTTGACACGATATACGATCCATAACGCGGACAATAGCCACGGCAAAAATAGGGTGGCAGCTTGATGTTATCATAGTCAATAATACACTGGCATAGTTATTTTATGCTTAGGTAACATGGTTTCACTTTTTAGTTTTATTAATGGTTTATTTGTAACGCAAAATAGGTGTTAAATGATATCAAATTTATTACATTATATTACATTACACTATTTGATGACCTTTCCTTTCTAAAATTTCATTGTTCATATTTTCTTTGCTATATTTATATAGATAAGTATAATATGCTTTATGTGTGTATTTATTGTATTATGTAAATGGTACAACACCACAGACTTCCTACAGTATTGTCTCTCCTTCCACTTTTTAATCAATCCAAAGGTTGTCTTTAACAGTCGCTCTTAGCGATAAGACCGCCTATTGTGTCACCCTTTCTAAAGTTTATACGTTTATATCTGTCATTTATATGGTGTACACAATAAAGAATATTCTATTCTATTGTTTTCAATTACACTTTGCTGACTGAAACTGCTAATTGGCTGGTTTGAGTAAACGTTGCACAAGTTTTTGGCACAACATTCGTACTCTCACTTGACATTTCTGTGCCATAGCGCAGTCACGGCGGCGGGCACTGGCGGGCGGCCAGCGATCAATCCTCTGGAACCATGGCATCGCCCGTTACGCAACCAACCCACCCCGTAACCTATTATTCGGCCATTCACTCACCGATATTCGGACGTTTCTACTTTCTCCTAGAGTTAATTTAGAAATTTACAGTTCCAGTCTTAATTCGCACGGCTTTGCTACGGAGTAGCGGCGTAGACCTATAATTTAAACCTCGAAGTTTCTACGTTTGTAAGGAACACAGTGTTTTCTTGAATATAAACGGCAAATGTAAGGGATGGGGGTCTCTAAGGGACAAAAAGCGGGGGTTTGTAGCTGCTAATGTTAGGGCAATGTTTTAGAGGCGCTACATCAACCGTGACCTCAGGGGGCGCGTTATTGCCCTTCGTAGCTCTAAAAATCGTGTTAAATAGTGCGAGTGATAAGTTCACCTCGGGTTTTTATAAATAAAACAGTGAAGGTTTTCTTCATCCGATAAAATAAACACGGTTTAGTCATTATTAATGTAGTAGGTACATAGGTTTTCAATAACAGTTACCAATGTTTGAAATAAAATAATAGATAAGCGGCTGCAGTTTTACAAACTATTCAAATAACTATAAGAGTCAATATCATTTGTCCAATCAGTAGATTAGCACTTTTAATGGAACAAAAATTATAGTTGTAGAATTGTTGTTGTAGTCCTGCATAAAATATCCTGAAAACAGCCATTATTATTAGCCCCAGTGCTACTGCAAACAGTAGGTACTAGCATAGTCTAGATGCCTCAGTCTTGACAAGATATTCAGCGTATTCAAAACTCGGGGAAACTTCTCAGTTATGTAGATAGTGACTACATGAAATTGAGAAATGTTTAACTACAAACTTTTCTTAAACGCCTGCAATGCGTAATAAATATAATACGGAATGAAAAGAAAAGTTAGAAAAAGCCCCCGGGAACAAAAAGTTATATTTGGAGAAATAAATTTAGATTTTTTCCTTATAATCGACGGTTGACGGTCACTAGAGGATATAAACAAAACAAACAATATAACACTTTTATAAGGAAAAATAAAACAAAATGTGACAGCTTTAGCATTCACAAAGTTCACGCGACCATTAATAATGATTTTGAAATGAAGGCACTCCAGCATAAAAGGGTCAAATATGTTAAAAAGGTTCAGTTGGAAAAGGTATCTAAAAATACGTGAAGGTCTACCTAAGCTCCCTAAATCATACTCTCATTTATTATGATGATTAGGTTCATTTGCATAATCTGAAATGTGTGTTTGTACAGCTTGCTATTTTACATTAAAATATTCGGCACTAATTTAATTGTCAATCAAAGATAAAAAAGTGAGAAATAAATGTCCGCCCTCTACCAAATAATCGCGTGTATAAACAGAGGCTGCTAGTAGGGGCTGGCGGGCAGCCAACCCGTGACGTGCTAGCGTTACGCAAGAATCGATCCTAGGACCGAGTGCCTAATGCTGGCACATTCACAAACAACCGGCTACGTGATTCAGCATTAAGTTGGCACGCAAACAATAGCTACTACACTACTACGTACCTCTATTCAACTACATTTCCAGTCCAAAAAACACGAGGGCTTCGTGAAAACATGAAGTTACTCTATCCAGTAGCGATATTTCATGCCGACAACGGAGTACAGTGTACAACTGCGCTGTAAGTAATGTTACGTTCGCGTGTGCCACTCTGCTATTCATTATGTAGCAGGAGTTGCGAGAATCTGTGTCGGTACAAATCTGAACATAATAGGAAATAATTGAAAGCACGTACGAAAGCATTTTATAAGGTAATACAAGCGATAAAGTTCGATAGTTAACCGTGCTCGTAATGCTGTTATTAACCGTGTAGCAGGCGATGTCTCATGTGGCCGCTCTGTGGGATATGTTCAAACTAATAAAACGTAACAGCTAGTTCGGAACACTGGGTAATTGCGCACTAAACGCTGTCGATCGCCGCCCGATATCTAAACTAAATGGAAGATCGCCTTCGTTAGACGATTTTACTGCAGATAAATATACCAATCGTCTTTTACTTTCCTAACGTGGAATAACAATAAAAATGGCACGTCCGAATTCTTTTCTAATGGTATAAAGTAATGCACGAAAATTACTTTTCCTTTCCCCCCTGGAGGTTACGTAAAAGAACTTTCCCTCACTCTATCTATTCTCCAGAGTGTTCGGCAGTCCATCGGTTATAACTGTATTATATGCATACTGATATATTTATGTAGCTGAATCCCCTTTTTGCACATTAGTTAGAGCAACTGAAACTCTTATCTAACCCTAAACCCCTAGCTATTATTTTTAACGTTACCATTTTTGTTCTCTAAATAAAAGTTGGTGCTGCAATACAAACAATAAAACAACGAAGTTGTCGTTGTTTTGTCACAAACGGAAAATTTAAACTGATAGGTAAGCTTACAAAAAACCAAATATCTCCTTCCAAAGCTTACCGGAAATTGAAATGTTCATTCAACATTTTTTCGCCTATTGGGAACATTTTTCTATAGACATACAATACAGACAACGATTTTCTTTCTAAATAAAAAATCTCTATGAAAGTATCTCCATGATTTTATTTCGCGTATTATGAATTTCAACGTATTGTTAACATAAAATTTGCCTAAGTGGTATTTACAAAATCAACTTTATTAGATGTACCTATAATTTGTCGTGGTAAATTAGGTTTTCCAATTGATTGGGTACACAATTAGCGGGGAACATTGACTGTAAATTAGCTCTAAGCACTTTGACTGATTATACATAGGTAAATATGTACTAAAAACACATAATATTTAATGATTTAGCAACACCCTCTCATTTTACATACGCTTTTCCATTTCGCAAGTGGTTCAATGTTTCCGACACTGTTAACCTCATTATAAATGTTTAAATCATTTTCGGTTATTATGAAATAAATCATCAATTACAGTTTTAATCCGTTTAGGCAACAGTTCCGCCCTTCGAGGTCAGAACCCGTCCTATATACCGACTCTAAGTTGACTGTGTCGTAATACTTTCAATCTAGTCGCCACATATCTGGGGATTAATGAATGAATTTATGTGTCTGGATGCGTTTTTAATTAATTTATTTTTACTATTTAATAGACATAATAATTTTTGAATGGTTACTTACAGATTATAGGGATAAGTCCGATGATGCGAGGAATCCGCTTAAAGAGCACTGGTTGCGCGTGTAACTGTATGAAATGTGGGCAGTAGGGGTGCCTCCTGAAACACTGATGAAAATCGGCGGGACGGCGCACGCCACACGAGATATTGATTTTGGGCGGCAACGTGCCCCCGCCATACTAGCGACATCTTTACCTGACACAAACTTTGGACATGAGCCTTCTATAGCTGCCTTTACTTGCCGATAGATGGCGCGACAGCCTTGACCGTAATGTGTAACACTCTGTTATTGTTTATATCCTGTCCGCTATTATGCTTAATTTAAATAACAATAGTGCTTTACCATTTCACTGATAAATTGTAGCGATAACCTTAAATTTACTTCAAGCCTCCTAAATGCTACTAAATGGTCCTAGTTAATGCGACCTAACTTCGAATAGAATAAAATAGAATAGTCTTTATTATGTAGACCATATAAATTACAGACATAACTATAGAAATTTTACAAAGGGTGACACAATGGGCGGTCTTATCGCTAAGAGCTATTTTAGGTCTGTTGACTAACGTATTATTTTCAGCATTAGTCCGTTTTAATAAGATGTCTCTATGATTGCGAAATTACATATAATTTGCTTTATGGCGTCATAAGAACTCCGTCTCTCCAGGAAACGACTTTTTTATCGTCGTGTACCAGGGTTCAAAATTACATAAGTCGTAAACCCACCATTGACCACATTTTTTTTGGCACATGGATAGTGGTTTGAGATAAATCTGTGTGTTTATTTCGTAATTGAGTCACTACTAAGCCATAAGGTTCTATCAAAAATTTATGCGATATTTCTCCCCTGTCGTCCCCTTTAAACCGGCCCTTAAATGCCTCCTTATAAATAAAGTATTTCTAAGCCGTACTCCCTAATAACCAAGGGAATATTGCCAATAGCAATATCGTTATACTTCCAAGGCTTATCTTATATTATGTAGAATAAGCGTAAGTTACCAATATCATTAATAAAAATAATTAGTCCTTAAAGCATTACTTCGATTATTATTATCATTCTATAAACAGAAGGCGTATTAATAGATATATACCTACAAAAAAAGCAAATAAACAAAAATAAAAAGCAAAAAAGTAAATAAATCTACGAAAGTGTCGGCGAGCGCGTTGAATTCTAATATGTGTGCTACTCGGCTGCCTAGCGCCGTAGGTTCGTAGCTATAATATCGGTATAACAATAATTCTCGAAAACAATGCTACATTTCTTTCTGTTAGCGCTCAGAAACGTGCCAGTTTAAGTTTTTACGAGATACATAAAACGAGGTTCTGTTCAGCCAAGGTTTTTCTGCTAACCCCGACTTCGAATGCGAAAAGGAGAAATAAAAAGGTAGGCTGGAGTATTATCGGCGGGATCTGTGTGGTATACCTGTGTGTTGTGTGTGTGTGTGTTACGAGTGGTGCAGGTGTGGGCGTGTGTCGTAACGCCTGCCGCCGCCGACGCGCGACGCAACGTTGCGTAGCAGCTGTGCGATCACACTGGAGCTACTTTACTACTATTTGAGATAGTTTTTTTATTACTATAATTTTGTATTTTAATACCCATTTTACAAACTGGTGAAATGTGAGTGTACAGTCACGACCAAAAGTATGTATACACTCAGCTTTATTCAAAAGCGATTTACTCCTTTATTTTTTAATGAAATTTTATGTTGTTACGAACATAGCATTTTCGAACCCATAGGTTTATGTAATGTGTCGTTTTTCAACGTTGCATTCGTTATTTCACGAAAAAATCGCAATTGAAAGTTGCCAAGTGTTGACATATTGGTGCTCGTGACTGTACCTACTATAAGCAAAAATGCCCAACTCTTTGGGGAAACAAGGTGAGATGTTACCCCGCCTGTATTTGATGTTGTCATTTAGTCAACTACTAAAAAGTGTAAACAAACCCATTGACAAACTGGTAAAGGAACCCGCTGCCGCTACGCAACTTCCTAGCAATGCAATAAATAAGAATCATGCAGTGTACTTGCACCCATCCTCAACTTTACAAAACAGATATAAGGGACGGTTAACAACCGATATGATTATAGAGTCGTATTTCTTTGTGGATCCTCATATCCAGAATTCAGGTCAATTTTGGTCTATAGACTTCAAAAAAGAACAATCAAAAACAAATTATTTGTTAATTTGCCAACCACCAATTACCTATCAATTGACATGACATCTTTGAGGATACCTGTGTATTTACAAAAAGATTAAGACACAATGGTGGCAGCGTCCGGTGTGAACACGGCCGATCACAGAAAGTAAAGTTGGTGAGGCAGGGGCGGCGCAGTGTTGCTCCGTACGGCGCACAGACCGGTCCGCCATGTCGCGCTGACAGCCCGCGCACCTCCTGTCAAACTGACAAGTACTCACTGACAACCTCCGACTGACAAGTGAACAATGTGGCCAGTGCTCAGCTTCCTCGCCGGCGCCCTCCTGGCGGCCGCGAACGCACAGGTAACAAAGTGCATATTAACACAACGCATTATCATGCATCATGCACATTATTATCAACAATGTCTGCACCTCCAACAACCTGTAACCTTTCTTTGTACTCTAACTTAACACATCTACGAGTTTTTGTTGCATTAATACCCGAATGTCGTCATCAACACAATGGAATAAGGAAAAAAAATTGGGACCTTAGAATCGGTATCAAAGTCACTTGGATGTATGTCTTAAAAGTTGTTGCAGCTGGACGGTTGAATCTATTAATGTTTGTCGTACGCCCACATCCCTACAAAGTCCTTACTAAACTTGGTGTTATCTTAAGTTATGTCATTGGCACAGAATCAGAACTGTACCTACCTACATAAATGTTACCTAATTGGTGTTGACCGACTAACGAAAGTACTTTAAATGCCGAACCATTAGCACAGCCTTGACAAAATTGATACCCAGAGTTTTACTAATAATAAACTGTATTGTTTATGTTGAGTTTGTGACACTAGCAAACTTGTTTTTACCAATAGTGAATAGGCCTAAAATGTAAATAAGATTACATAAAAGAAACGTAAGTTACCTAGTTTTCTGTAACTCCATTCCAAGAACTAGTTATTAAATGATTCATTCGCAGAAGAAATAGAAATCAAAGAGATTCATTTGTGCAGTACAAATGAGTTCGTTCTTATTTCATTACGTTGATAACTGTTGTAATACGGTGTTATGTACGTGAACGTAACTCGTCGTAACCCACATCTCGCATCAAAGAGTTCACTCCATGGCTCTACGTGTTTAATCAAATGCCATAAGCAAATATGGGACACAATGTATGAATAGTTTACTTATGTAGGTATGTGATGAGGTACTATGTAAATGAGTTAGAGGAAGGTTGATCAGCTGCCGGCTGTATAAATAGCAGCTCAATTTAAAACGTCTCTGCTTTAACATTGTTTTATATCATAGTTATCGTAGTACATTTTATGATGTTCTTCGTTTTGTGTCTTAGAATAGAATTATGTTTACCTGCGACAGTAATTATTCTTTTATTTATCGTCTACTAGCTGCGCCCAGCGGTGTCACCCGCATTAGTTTCGATCCCGTGGGAATATCGGAATAAAAAGTAGTATCCTATATGTTAATTCTGGTTATAAATCATCTGTGTGACAAATTTCATGCAAATCCGTTCAGTAGTTTTTGCGTGAAAGAGTAACAAACATCCATCCATCCATGCATCCATACAAACTTTCACGTTTATTATATTAGTATGATGTGTAGTTCCTCAAGGTAAGTCATACATTGAGAAGTATTTTTCATTTTTTATTTATAATAATAAAGCTGAAGGGTTTGTGTTTGTTTGTTTGAACGCCCAAATCTCTGAAACTACCAGACGGATTTAAATACTTTTTGCATTTGATAGCCCAATTCTCGAGGTATGCTAAAGGCTATTTAACATCACGATAAGGAGCCGAACAAAAAGAAAAAAGTCAGAAAGCACAACAAGCGAAAACGAAGCGCGGGCAGGCGATGCGATGCGACGGGGTGGATCGGGGAAATAAAAAACTTCACGCGGGCGAAGTCTTGGGCAGAACCTAGTATAGTTATAAGGTTTCTTCTGTATACAATATACAGGGTGGCAGGGACATCGCCGCGCAAACTGTAACCATGCATTCAGCACATGAGTGTAGACCCCATAGCGTAGAAATTTTTCGTTGGTTATCAAAAAAAAATCTTCTGTTTCATAGAAAAGTGCAATACCTACGCGGTCAAAACGTATGGAACAGTATTTTTATTAAAAAAAATATCGAAATTTTTCGTCGGTTATTGCCGAAGAAAAATTTCGACGCTATTATATGGGGTCTAAAGTCATGTGCTGAATCAATGGTTACAGTTTGCACGTCGATGTCCCTGCCACCCTGTATTATAAGTATAGGTAACAATTAATTATTTATTAGTCTTTGACTTACACAGTCTACAATTAGGTTAACCAGCATTCTCGAACATAAGTGTATAAACAGAAAAATAAGAATATAAAAGTAATTGAAATTATGCTTCAGACTTATTAGCTGTGGGGCCTCGCCTACCTGACCTATACCTCAAAAATCCACCCTGTATACGTAACCACTCCGGTAATCATTCCTGCCCATCGACTAAATTGTCCGTCGTAGGCTCCAATTCGAACAATTGATTCTTTAATTCACAGGTCAGTGAATAATAATACGCTATGCATATTGTTAATTAGTAATTAGCATCCTATGTCCAAAATGTCAAACGGTATGTGAAATTAGCGGAAATGAAGTCCTACATTACCGCAAAATATTCATGAACCTTGTGTGTAACTATGTATGTGTAATATAGATATATATACAAAGAGAAATAAAAAGCGCAGAGCCTAAACCACTGAAGTGCCGAGGTACATAATGATGTGGCTTAGATGATTTAAAGCGGTGCACTAAGAAAAGCTTTTTGAAACTCAACCCCAGAGTGGGTTTAACTGGGGATCGAATTATGTATGACAACGGATAACCACCAGCCAATTATATTTCGACATTAGCGATATTGACCGCTGTATCAAATTACCCATTCTCCAAAGTCCTTATAGTTACAGAGCTCTACTCAATTTTCAACCTCAAACAATCGGTTTTCTTAATAATAGACCATAGTAGTAAACTGGACACCAAGTTACGCAACAGTAAGTACATAAGTTTTGCATTAGTAACTGGTCATAACCCAGTTAAACTAATAGTTAGCTGAGCACAATACCTTCGGTAACTTTGACTTAATGTTCCACATACAATATTGCACTAAGTGTTACTATTTACTCGTCCATAGTACTACAATAACTATACTTTTACATAATATTTTTCACGACATGTCAGTTGCATGATAAGTAACGTGAACAAAGTGCTAATAATTGTAAACTCACACTCATCAAGCCTGCTCTAGTTTTTAATGTACTTAAGAGATTAATCTATAGCTAACATAACATAGGCAGCCTTTACAGTCTGATACGTGTGAGGGAACAAAAACATGCCTAGGTCAAAGACTTTGTGGCATTTAGATATAGACTCGCCTCTCTTTTATATTATTGGAGCCAACCCTCATATGATATCAGTTTAAATTATATTAAATTTCCCTTATCCATTTTCTAGGACACACATGAACGCATAAAGCAGACATTTTATCTACACATGTTAAGCGAACCCTACCTCCAATTTAGGCCATATTAGGTTCTGTATGGCACGCCAATGCCAGGCGTCTGGCGGCGCGGGCGCAAGGTCACAGCGGCCTACGCATCCCACGCCTCGACCAATACTCGACTTAATAACGATTAAAGGCTTTTGACTTTTAAATGCTAAGAATTACTGCCCTTTTATGTGGCTATTAACTGGACCAAGCAAAAAGTGCAGCTTTTTAGGGTATGTAGTAATAGTCGTGTTCTAAATATTTTGATCGAGACGATATTTTTATGCTATAGCAGTTGGCTTCACCCATATTAGTTCTTGTAACTTGTAAATCAAAGTTAATTCATATGATTTATCTATGAATGTAGAGTTATTAATCAGGATTATTCCATACAGAACCATAAAGCTTAAGGTAAGAGCCTGAAGGTGCTAACGCAGTGTCGTAGGCGATGCATACCAAAATTACGATTGTTCATTCATTCAAGGAAACCAACGGTGAGTCAAATAGCAATATTGACTCATACGGGGTTCATAATACATACTTACATAAATTAATTTTGTACTGAATCACTATTTACCAGTATTGACTTTGGTTTAGCGTACTTAAGATACTAATTTGTTTAAACTTTTACCTTGATTGGTTTCATATTTTTATAATCAGTTGAGTGGTTTCTCCACTCAAATCCGATATAAAACGAAGAAAAATAATTTATTAAAATATTGTTAAACTAACAGCTGGAAAGCTGGAATCATCGGTTGAATTTTTGGTGGATCATTTATCTTGAATTTTTGATACGTAGACTTTTTTATGTTTAAGTTTCTATGTTAATCACTTGCTATCAACCAAAACAATAGGTCGAATCAACCGAATGGGTATATTTACTATAACTTAAATTCAAACTTGCGATTTTCTCAGAAAAGTCGAAACCTTTCAAAGTAGTTCATGGGATTTCTAATAAACTTCAGACAAAGAACGAATGATTATTATAAGCAAGTTTCCGGTCCATGATCAATAATAATGTGATCAGTGTCAGATGTTGAAAAAATAACTTTGCAATTTTAAGAAGTATCATAATAGGATAATTGACATTGACAATGAGCATTGTTTCGAATACGCTTTGAAAAGTTATTAACTTTATGGCAGTTGAAGCAATAATATTTTCATACTTTAAGACTAAGTACTCATCAATAAAACAGCGAACCTATTGCGTAATTTTGTTAGGCCATCACATAAGCCGCTTTATAGCATTTGTCTGAAACTTGTTAGTGTCTTAGAACTTACTTAATTACTTTAATGCATTCTTGTATTCACGAATTATCTACAAAGTCATCTTTATTATGATACTGAGAATTAATCGGTTCATATTTTTTTCGTTCAAGGCTTTTTGCACTGCGCGCTCACAGCTTCCAACGAAAATAACCAGCATATTACTTACTATCTGATTCAGTTAATTTATATGATAATATTATGTTCCGTTGTTGAGTCATTGATATTTACTACTAAAAGCAGCAAGAATTTATCCTTCTAGTAAGGAATACGTACGATTGCTCATGGATTAAAAACCAAGGAACGGGACGGGTCGGTACTAAACAAGTGTATATCTACAGTATCTAAACAAAAGAAAATTCTTATTAGATTTTCACATCCTTATGACCGATTTATGGTCATATTTACCTTTTATTAATCCAATCCCGTTTCAATTGTATGCTAATTTCAAGTTACGCTAATTAATGATTTTATGTTCTTACCAAGAATTCAGTACATACCATAAATCTATTATTATCCCTGCCATTAGGAATCCACTGAGTGGTGGTTTCTGATGACTGTTAGAGCAGTGGTGGCCCAGTGGTATTAGCTCCGACTTACGAATTGTAGGTCGTGAGTTCGAACCCAGGCAGGCACTGTACTTTATGTATTTAATCTCATCACCACTACTCTCAAAACAGTGAGGTAAGTCATCGTAAGGAAACCGGGACGTCCTAGAACCAAAAGTTCGAAGACATGTGACATCCACCAACCCGCACTGGGCCCCCGTGGTGGATGACGGCCCACTCCCTCTCATAGAGAGGAGGCCTGTGTCGCAGCAGTGGGAATAGTATAGGCTGATTATGCATGACTGTTAGTCAATGTTGTAGAGCAATGAAACAACGTCGGAGGTATATAACATCGGATATGTTCAGTAATAAATGACATCACGTTAGTGTGAACAAATGGAACATGACTGCGCCCGCGCTGAGCTAGTGCAACGCGCATCGCATATATATGTGGCACTCAAGGCGATTTGACAATTAACTGCGCATTTTTTACACGTATGCTGTTCTATGTAGGCTTTTTATGATTAGTAGGCATTGTTATATCAGCTGTACCAATGTTGATATTTTGAATAGAAGCTAAGGAATAAGTATTCTTCCGACTAAAGACATTTTACAATTAAAAACAACAATCAAAATAAATAATGACTTGAAATCATTTTTGTGGGTGCGATCTTATAAATAGTTCGATGAGAAAGCTAGCATGACTTTTGAAAGTGACTAATTCCGCTTGGTCTCCTGAAAAATGACTTCTGTTTTATTAATCTTTTGATTTATGTATCGTCTTTGAGATCTTATTCTAAGTACGACTTTAGCTTCTAGGTGGTACAAATTAGGCACCCATACCCCTTAATCTTACCGAAGGTCCTTTTTCGTAAAACTCAAAAAAATACATTACAGTAAAGATTTTCTTATTTTTATGAGTGCTGGTTGGTAGCAAAATATTTTGATTAATTTGAATTTATATAAAAACTACAGCATTTTTCCCTTAGGGACAGCGATGGGGCTTGACGATGTCAACCTTACCCAGGTTGATATCGTATGTTCCTACATACGATATCAACCTGGGTAAGGTTGACATCGTCAAGCCCGGTCCCCGCCCCGAGTTGATAGCACACCAAACTAACCAATATTCCTATATTGCTTGGTTTGGTGTGCTATCAACTTGTACGGAAATATTAAACATTTCATAAATACTAGTAGTAATACCTGAAGCAAGTTGACAAACCCCAACCAGGATCTATTTTCTATTTAGAATTACATCCTACCCAGAAGTAAATAGAGCATACACGATGACGATGACTATTACGAATACTATTACAATATTACACAATGCATTGCTTATGCTTTGCAACTATAACGCGTTGCATGACTGCATACACCGAGTAGTCGCATGAAGTGTCGCGAAAACCTAGAGCTCATTCATGAAAGGGAAAGACCCTAATAGGTTGGCCATTTGTACTTTAAAATACATCAAGTTTGCGTGATTGAGCTAAGTGATGCCGAGAGGCGTTAGCACGCGGCCTCCACGACACGAGCCGAGGTCGCATCTTCCTTTGCATTACCTTGTTTAATTTATGCTTGGCTTCATTATAAATGCTGTCTAACTAGGTAATGAAACGATATGATATAATGTTCAACATTATTAGAGCATTTAACTGTTACATAAATACCTATTTATTTTCATATCTATCATTTTAGTACTGACATAATAACAAGGCTGGTTCCCACGAGCTTACTTATTCTCGGTTAGTTATCAGATACATCTCTATTTTCGGTGAATATGCTATAGTGGGTGCTAAGACATTCGCCACGCATGCGCGGTGCAGGCAACGCTCTGATTGCCTCGTGGGCTGATCGAGGCTCGATAACGACGCTCGCGGAAGTATCCATTGCCCCAGCCGCACCGCGTTCGGTATATTAAAGCATAACATCATCCTTTCTATCTATCAAATTCATAATGTTTCGCAATTTCCAGGAAAGCTATTATGATTATTTTATTATTCATTGCTTGAAAACTGCACGAGGATACTATACAATGGAGTAGGTAATTTATTTTTAAACAAAACCTTGGTCTCTCGAAGATGTTATTGTTATCAATATTTGTCAGGAAACATGACAACACTGTGATAATGTGTAAATAACATGAGATATCCACGAGATTGGTCACGATTGGTATCTTACGTCACGGCTTGTTCAACTTGTTTTGTCGGACAAGCGAACATATCTGATTTTCTGGCGTGTCTGTGACACATTGTCTTCGTCCGAAATCTTTGAAAGGCGAGGTGTTACAAAAGCCCTGTCTAATTCTGGGACAACGCACGGAGGTAGGCATACGTATTGTGGTCAAGACACTAGATTATTATTTAATAATTTAATATTTGCATGAAGCGGTCTTTGGCACGAAGGCTAGGACAAAAACAAATGAAGGTCTTTGAAGTTGTTGTTCTATGATGTTGTTGCGTGACCGTCTTGCCTTAGAAAACGTATTTCACATTTGATATAATATGGTGTCTTTGTATGGCTGAACCCAAGTTATCATTAATAACGCTAATATTCAGTCTCGTTCAATAGTATTATATTGCTAGCCAAAGCTTCATTACTCGGCACAAAGCACATACATATTTTATTCTCTGACCTATAAAATGACAACATCATTAATCGTAACTAGTCGTTACGATCGATCATACAATCATACAATGTTGAAAGATCCTGAAACAATCACTTACGACAGTTTGGCAATGCAGTGGTATTTACATAGAATTTTTATGCAATTTGTCGTAAAGTTGGTACCTGCGGAAGTTTGGATGGGCGGGGGATATCAACGACACACTGACAAGTATCTTACTACACCGTCGTTTGTTAATGACGTGTCATTATTTACGCCGATCGGTAGCTACCTGTCACACCAGCAATCATCATTGACCACTTCCTACTCACCAAGTGTTGTAGGCACAAACAATACCCTTTCCGTGGGAAGTCGCAAATAGGTAGCGTCGTTCTGCCTTCTTTTAGTTTTTTTTAAGACCCCATTCCGTTAATGATTATTTTATGGGCTGGCCGTATGTTTACCTACCTGCTCTTAGAAACCTCATCATCATCAACCTTCTTCTCATAAATTGGTTTTGTGTTAAAGTTTTCCTGATGCGATGCATATAGTGAATATCAGCGGTTAAGTACACTGTTTCAATGTATTTTGGGATTTCATAATAAAGTAGGTACTTAATCCGCTCAATTGATACCGTTGCTAAATAAATTATGCATTCATATTTAGTAATCGTTTTGTAATAGTGACTAATCAGTCGAAATAAAGCTACACTAGAATGTAAGAGCAGGCATAGGAGTAAGGTTTAACTTACATAGGCTCAGTCAGTGCCAATTTGTCGCTGCCCAGGCTTTAGGCTCTCCCTAATCTGCCAACATTTACTCATATCACGTACGCCTGGAGTAGGTACTGGGCGAAGATATGGCGTCAACCATGGCGTATAAAAATAAAATTCTCCAGCATAATGGGACATAATGAACCGATCTTTATCCTACTTATACTTGTGTATCTTATTCCTCCATTATTCCCTACTTTTCTCAATTTTTAATGAAAATGGAGGAAAGTCGGGAATAATGGGGAAGGGAGGGATTTAAAACTCGGTGACATATAAGGATATTGGTATACTGTCTATGGTTGGAGACGGCATTTAGGTAAAAGCGAATTAATCCTCCTTACAAGAGGATCACGGTTTCAATTGATTAAATCCGGATTTACGAAGATTACCCGCCTTTGTAAAACCTGAACGATATCATGGACGATAACACTGATTCATTTGCTATTTATACTTAGTGTAAAAAAACTTGAATTAAATACCTTTGAACTAATGTTAAGGTAAATACAGACCCAGAATAAGTCATTAGCACATCGTACTGCAGTCCAAACAAACATTACTTAGGCAGAACTTGAAAAAAAAAACAGAAACGCAATATGTAAAAATACTGTTTGAGTTACCTAAGCAGTAAAGCACGCCCACTGTGCGCTGAGGCTGTGGTGACGTAGTCTCGGCAGATATATTGGGGCCGTCGGAACCGGTCGGCCCACTGTGCTCTGTTGCATCAAATAATATATATATGGGAATGAGAACTTTGCCTATAGGTATTATATAACTGTGCGGGCCAATTATGTGCGCTACTTTTTTCTTGAATGTTTACGTTTTGACCTTTAGGCGTCGAGCCTTTTAAACGCAGGTATAAATGTCGAGGGTTTCGGAGACAACATTTAATACAACATAATATCAGAAAGAAAGAAAATACATTTATTTAGCACAGACTACATGACCACATCAGGTCTTTTTTTCCCGACGGGTTGGGTTCTCGTCGGGAATATATACTACATCCACATATTGCCAGAAAAATTCATCTCCTAGTCATGTCAATTTGTTTGTCTCGATCATAAATACAGCGAAAATAAAATAGATACATGTTTGGTTGAAATAGTCAAACAATAGACGACTCATATAAAAATAAAAATGACGTAGGTACGGCAAACCACTTACCAATATATATGGACGTAATATGATCACAGGATAATGAAAACCTATTAAAAATATTAGGTACCTAGTAATTCAGCAACATCGAGTCGAGATGTTCGTGGTCAGGCTGTCGGTAAACTAAAGCTACCTTATTTCGCCAGTAACTTGTTCCTCGAATCCCAAGTATAGACTACGCGTATCTAATGTTGACCCAAGAACAGTTTTAGCTTTCCAATAACGATAGTTGTTAAAATGAATATAATTTTGTTCACAATTATATTATTAACTTAATAGAGAGAACACTTCTTTATTTATAACTGAATAACTACTTCATTTCCATTACGAACATGTTCAATTATCATAACGGAAGATATGACAAGTCGCAAACGCAAATATAGTGGAACTTTTGATGGTCTTCACGAAGAAATGGTCCAGTCATGCGATAACATAACACCCATCAGCGAAACCTATCAATTTGAAACAAACGGTTCTGTATCACAGATTTACAACTCATCTGTAATTACTCCGGATATGCGTGACTTTTTGTACTTACTTCCACGCTATTAGAAATAGAAGGCAACATTCTCATGTTATTGTAATTATAATTTTGAATACCGAGTGTGCTGACCGTTAAGCAAATAGCGGTGAATCTCCATAAACGGCTTCTTCTGCAACACATGCTATTATTACTAACGCCCATTCTTGTATCATTAGATACAAGATACAATACTCAATTGCCACTAATTACCTCACATTATTTCCGGCCCATATATTCGGAGCTCGTTCATTTGTGTATAACAAATTACTTCCACCTCGATGTGCCAATAAATGATAATAAATTATACGATAAACAATTTTAACAAATCATTGCAGAGTTACCAAATATGAATATTGTAAATTCACCAAAAGCAAACGTAGCGAACAATAAGTACTAAAAATTTTATTAGGTGTGCTGTAAGATTGTAACGGGGTAAATTGCACTTGCGCTAAAGCATACATGATGAGGTTTATTTGATCTGCGTATGTGCTCCCCCATGATTCTGCTGGGGACCACCCACCCTGCGCCCACCGAAATTCATCAAAATGCCATTTGGAAGCAGACGGACAGCCCCCTGAAATCTTATTCTCGCAACACGTGCCGGCCTACGTTCATCAAATTGTTTGTTACGCTCGGTCGGATCTTACGGCTGTCGCCTGCACTGCTAATGCATTTACTGTAACTACCTACTACTCAACTTACGGTTATTCGAGCAGTTACTTACTATTTTCTGAAAAGTTCACGTGCCTAATGTAGATGTTTTCTCGAAGTCACTAAACCAAATGTCACAAAATATTGAGATGATTTAATAAAAATACATATCACGTACAATAGGAGCACTTCGTCCGAGAATAAAAGTACATAAATGTAGTATAAATGTAACTGAAAACTGAAAAGATAATCTTTAGAATTGTTGCTTAACGTAAATTATAACAAATGAATACTAATTAACGATACAATGAGTAATTAAATATAAGCAACCACTTACGTCCAGGCCCCAGATTAATACTATCTACAAGTCTGAGGCTGAGGTCAGATATGCATGTGAATGTCTCAACGTTAAACATAAAACAGTGACCCGATGACCAGATGACGAAAGGCTAATATTAGTAGGATGATGAATGGAAGTACGTTCGATAGAGTGGCTTTATAATCTTGGTGAGTAATGCGGGTGGAGATTGTTAGACTTTGACTGCAAGTGTAAGATAGTGGCCTTCGGGCTTTCGGCTATTGTGTAACGTATCGGATTCTATACAAAGCCTTTGATATAATAGATAGATACCTAGTCACTCTGGTTGTTTTGGTTGGGTATGATAATTTTTAATGTCAGTAGTAGGTAAGTTCATGTTTTAGCACTAAAATCCCACCCATATTCAACACGAACAAAACCTGTTAAGCAACCACATATTTAATAAACCCAACTTCGGTATCAGAGCCATAAGCTGGTTGCCAGTCCAATAAATAACCCGCATGGCAAAGTTGAAATCCTATAAATTCATTACCGCATTCATATAAGGAAATTCACCGTGTATCGCTATAGGAAGATAACATGACATTCCTGAAATACCAATAACAAAGGTTTGTTTCACATGGCTGATGCGTAGACCCTATCTAAAATATTAAATTCCTAACGGAACACCTTTATACGAGTATAAAGGGTCTGATGCTGGAATGCGGAGTTTGCCTACTATTCCACTCGTAAGGTAATAGAATCGCCTTGTGGCTAACTCATTTATCACGTACAAATTGCATAATAAACGCGTAATATTAATTACCATGCGTAGCACGCAGTTTTTTCTCGTAAGTAACATAGGTGGGGATCTGTAAGGCACTTTAACGTAAGTTTTATTAAGGCATTCATAGCAACTCCACCGTCCGTTACGACTTTCGCTGGAAGCAAAGGAGTTTTACTTTGCATGCTCTTTCCCAACAATAAAAGAAATAAATTGAAATTGTGTGGTATTTTTGTATCGATACTTATATCAACTTCGATAGAAATCTAGAAAACTAGGCGGAGAGGCATCGCTCTCAAAGTTCTATATATAGGTAAGTATGGGTACAATGCTCCATCTTAAAAAAGAAAATACGAAAATGACGTAAACTGATTCGTCTCAAATTCCGTTTAAGGAACACCCGTTTGACCGGCTCCCCATGTAAAAAAGCTGTCCGAATTTATAATGCGAACACAAAAGATTGCATCAAGGTGAATTTCTAGGTAATATTAGGCGGTGCGTATTGTTCCACGGTGTTTTAAGAAACCGATGTTGCGAAGTGACCCGAGTCCCGCCGGTCACTCGTCCGTTGACCTCGCCAGCCCGACAACATCCACATTGACAATTGCCGACGTTATTTTACGACTACCATCGGCGTCTTAAAGTGTATGCCTGCCTTATTTCCAATAAAATCTGCATACATTCTTTTACCGCGGCTCATGAAGAAATAATAGCAGATATAAATGCTAAATAATCGCAGGCACGTTCTCGAGACTAGAACAGGAAATCAAGAGAGTTGCAGCTGTAGTTATGTAGCCAATTAATGTAATGTACATCTAATAAACATTAATTTTTTGCTGCAATTAGGAATCTATCTTACACAATCAAACAAAGTTTTATTATCAAGGCTATTTAATAAGGATAGAATTGGAGAGGACTAATATTTTTTGAGGAAAAATTCCTCAAAAAATGTAGAATTCGGTGAGTAAATTCTTAGAATACATAGATCTGGACTTAGCATTTATAAAACCTTCTTGGGCTAACAAAAAACCCAGTTGGGAGGTTCAAGCTACACAACGGACGTTCAAATAGGATTGTTGAGGATATTATGAAAATAATCTTTCTCAGAATTCCTTTAAAAAATATAAGTTTGAATCTAAGGAAAAACAAGGTAAATCTCACTCGTGCCTGTGTGTAATGTAATCATGTGCTGTACCTAGGCAGGATAACAAAAATAAAAGCTATGAATGATGAATCTCTTGCGTTTATTAAGTATAGAAAACCAGTTTTTACGATATTTACTTCAAAAACAGAAGATCATTTCAATGTCACTTAGGCAGGTATCTACTTACAGATTTTCATTGTTGTCAAATGGTAAATTAAATCACTTGTAGAGTCTCCGTTCAGCCCTGTGTTTCATTTATCTTGTTGTCTTTATGTAGATCTCAAAAGCATTCTTAACAAAAAAATGACGAATAAACAACGCAATTTCATGGCAATTCGTTATTACATACAATTTATTGGAACGTCAAACTTGTCAAGCAACAATATCAACCAGTTCTTGACCTTGATAGCGATGACTGGTACACTTGATGTTTGTTTTTTGCTAATCAACTAACTATCCATCTCTAAACCTATAAATAGCAGGGGAGATCTTAAGGCGGATCGTGAGCTCTGCAAACAACAGCAATCAATGCAATCATCCTCTTAAATCTCCAGAGAAAGCCCTTGGGTCCTCGAAGTTCCTTGTGTTTCCTGCAAATGATAAATGGCTAAGAATCTCTTGAAATGCATAAGAAAATGAGCACGTAGTCTTGGTAATTTTACAGACGATTATTTTGCAAGCAAAACAATAGCTGTTGGAGACATTAAAAACAATTTAGGAATCACAGTTGTAGACGTAAAGAAAAAATGAGTAGTAATGTATGTCGTGGAAAACAGTACTGCAGACAAGGAAAATTAAACTGCTCCGTCACGCTACGACACACGCAATAATAAATGCTTCATAAGACACAATAATCTTATAACAAGAAAAGTGACAAGTGCAAAAACTGTGACCATCTTCAAGGTCTGCACTAAAACAGACGATTGTTAAATAATGTATGATTTACTACGATTCCAAATCTAGTAATCTCCACTAGCACAGATAATTCTAGGAAGCTATCAAGTCGGGTCGTGTGGATGCGATCGTGCGCGCCCGTCGCCCTGAGGGCGCGACCCTTTATGGCCTGTCGGTTTATATGGTCGAGCCGTCATGCGACTTTGCGCGCGACTTCCTTCATTTTCTAACATCATTAGATAATTATCTCCCGTATGCAAATAAGCTTTTGTAATACATCTCACTAAAGGGAGATGCCCGACACCACTTCCTTTGCGCGCTTATGTTCCATGTTGAACATACTCCATAAATTACCAGTTAGGTAAGTAGGTACATACTAGCCCATAAGATTTGATTTGTTTTTTTTGTAAACGTTACCCCACACTAGGAATTTCTCCAGTACCGTGGGTGCGTTTACAAACATTTAAACTCACAAACACAAACAGCCAGACCTGGAACAACTACTTGTAGGTCATACAAATATTGGTTCCGTGCGGGAATCGAACCCGCGACACGCAGCGCAGCAGTCAATCGCTTAACCACTGCGCCAACCGTGCCGTCCAACCCAACTGGACTGGACCCATAAGAGCCCAACTTATATGTAACTTATCGCTAAAGTTTTATAAGGCATTCAAACAAGACCGAACGTCAGAGGATAACATCTTTATATATTTTTCACGCTCGTGCTATTTTCATATCTCTCCATACGTGTGCAGAAATATGGGAATGATAATAAAACTGCACGTACGATCTGTCCCATAACTCTTGTCTGCTAGTATAAAAAGTCAGTTTTATAGCATGAAACAGGAACAATATTTTATTTTATTAAATTGAAGTTGAATCAGATCAAACGAAATCGATATTATTCAAAAAGCTCCTCTGGGCTTACGTTATTTATGACTTCCATGTTGGCATTTATCATATCACCACAGTCCCAATTCTCTGTGTATTCGTGTCTTTTATTATGATTGTATTTCGAAGCAACAAAAGCAGACCCAGATACATATGAAAATAAAATTATTATGAAACCGGGCAACGCGACGTTTAGAATGGTTATCATTATTAAACATAAGACCACAGCAGAAAGGCAGTCCCCCTATCGTTCCATCAGGTCGGTGCTCGGTGCTCGGCAGCCCTACAGCTGGTGAGGCCGCGAACCGTCCACGATACAAAGAGCAGTGATTTGTTGTCGGAGGTTTTACATTGTGGTGCCCGTGTCGTAACGGTTTGTTGGTTTATTTGTCGACTATAACGTACCCACGTAGCGATATTTGAGGTCACAATTCGAGATTACCTTCTGCTCTAATACCAACTATTACTGCACCTTTGTATTGCCTATTAAAATAACTGATATTTGAGATTACTTGAAGGAAAAGCAGGTTTTCTAATGGGTCTACGCAACATGAGAATCGTTTCCTGGAGTAATTTCAACTGACTGAGCTGAAGCTTAACGGTGTAGCTGTAGAACATAATTTTCCCTTTTTTCTGGCAATAAGTCAAGCTAATGATGCCACCTATCCTAAGGAGCATGTAGCCATTGTGAACACATAAATCACAGAAACAATGCGAGTCCTACATGCCGATCGATCGCGTGCTGCGCCATACAAGGAGACTCTGACGGTAACGATGACTACAGGAAGTCCTTGTATATCATTCCTTATGAGTAAACCGAACAAGTTATCAGGATAAATTAAATACACTCAAAGCCTTAATCGTTCTTAAAGTGACGTATATGCAAGAGAAGTTGTGTAATATTTTCATTCATGTTTCTATAATTCACGTTATGAAATGAACGTGAATTGAATTGCATTCTAATTATTATTATATTAAGTATTTATAGTTATTGCGAGAGTTTCCCCATTTTCTGCTTTAATTAAAATACCATTAGCATATTTTTACTGTATTCTACTTTAGTGTAGTTGTAACATTTTGTTTGTCTTCGTTAACAGAATGCAGAAAGCACGGGAGAGTTCTCGCCGGTGGTCACGGCGACATGCAAGACTGGCGTCATGGCGATCAACATACAATTCAACCAGCCATTCAATGGTGTTACACATGCCAGAGAATTCCGGTGAGTCTATGTTAATAGATGTGTCTTTTTATGTTATTGGGTTGCCAACAAGCAAGCTGCCGCCTGCCTGCCTGATGGTACATGGACATCTGCAATGCTATGCAGGTATCTGCATCTGCAGGTGCGTTGCTGTCCCAGGACATTACGTTTCTTGCGTTTACCTAAACAAATACATCTGCTTTTTGAACGATGAAAAGTTAGTACATATTATTGTCGAAAATGCTTATTTTTCAGAGAAACCAAACCCTAAAGCTAAGTAATCTAAAACGACTTAGTATTAGCGTCTAAACTGAACTTGGCTCATGTCTTCTAATATCTAGGTTCAGCAATATTTCAGACTTAGGTCCAAACTACTTCCGTTATTGAAAATGGAATTGCATTTCGCTATTGAAATCGATACTTTGTTGCGGACACTAATCTATATTATTATTTATTGCGTTAACTTTAACGATTTATCGCGTTCCATAAGTGTAAATGGAATGGCAGTAAGCTATTATGAACGACCTGAATTTCTTACACTATCATACAAACTGCCCGTCTGTGCTTGATCGTAAAATGAAATATCTAGAAGTTAAAGTATGGACAACTATGTCCATGCTTTAACTTAACAACATGGTTTAACAAACTATTGTTAAACCATGTATGTAATGTATTTATTTATTTAAACTTAAAAAATAACCGTACAAAGGCGGGGTTAACACCTTAGGCTTTTTCTAATTAATTAATCAATTTCATTGCTACGACTGCGACGAAACAACTCACGAACGTTGTTAAAAGTTTAGACGCCGCGCCGTTACATTACAATACAGGATCTGATAAAACAGTGACTGAAGAATAAGTAGCGAGTTTATTAACTTTACCTCTTATGTGCACATTTCAGAACGCCAGCTTGCATGGCTCTGGGTAACGGCAGTGACACGCTGAACTTCGACATCAACCTGATGGCAGCACAGGGGGCACCCGACTACTGCGGCGTGTTCTGGAACAACGTTAGTACCTACCTACTTTTCTTCAACTCATTATTAAAGTTTTTTTCCAGCCCCAAAACACACTTTAAAGTCTCCATCTCTTTAACCGCATAAGGATCATCATACCATACATAATTGAATTCAGGAATCAATCATCCTTTGATCAACGAAAGTCCAAACACTTTATGAGGAAAAAAATTAATAAAACTAGCATATAATGTATATAACAAGAGTTACTGATATAATTCGTAGTCATTGCTTCAAAGCACCAGAACAAATCAAAAACTCACTTGCTAGATAATCTATAAAACATTTACATTCACTTAGAACACATTGACCGAAGCTAATTCCCCCGACATTCTTATCGCAACATGACTAACCCATACAGCTCGAAAGCTCTACACCCTGTACTTACCTAACATTACACATGCACATTTCAGCGTACAGACGAGCGGTCGTTGCCGCTGGCGGTTCGTGTGCACCGAACCTTGGAGCTGGCCGATGACAAGTTCTACGTCATCACTTGCGGCAAGGCAGGCTTCAGAAATGCTCGGTACTTAAACTTTTTGTACAATTTATGCGTAGATCCGTGTATAAGGAAAACTCTCTTCGCTATCTTTCTTGTGTTAAGTTTTGATATTGAACTGCCGTTATAAATTGGATCAAACCTAATAACAGACTAGATAGTTCAAGTTTATATTTACTATACCTACCTAATTTGAATTGTCACAATTACACTCAATGTAATGTAATGAATTTACATAACTTGGTTGAAGTTTATTCATAACTACATAATAAGTTACTAACGTCCACTATTGTTATTGTTTACAGAAACGAAACTTCGCTTGTATCGCTGAGAATGTTAGACTCACAAGGTCGAAAAGTGTTGAATGCAGCGTTTGGTCTACCTTACACGCTTAGGGCCGAAATCAGCAAGCCTGATGGTTAGATCTTTATCATTGTTTCGTAAATTATTATTTACATTAAGAATTTATTACAACAGACACGTAATGCATAATATTTATGATTACAGGAACTCACGGAATTCGTTTGAAGAATTGTTTTGTTTTTAACATGCGAAATAATACAACCGATCTTCTGGACAATAGAGGGTAAACATATAACAATATGTACTATATTTTTGGGGGAAAATGTTGTGTAATACAATGACATTAAACATGGGTGTTGTTTACAGGTGTCCTATGAAACAACAGTCGATTGTGGTGAGGTCTGAGACAGGTGCGGCCGAGCTCGCGATACCGTACATGTTCCGGTTTGTGGACTCCTCGCAAGTCAACTATCAGTGCGATATCGCTATTTGTAAAGGTAAACATTTACTTAGAAAGCTCAACGCTTTGGAATACTTACATAGATTTTATTTACTGGAATGATTACTTAGAAAATTCGTCAATATATTCATTTGAATGCGTGGTGAATGACCCTCAAAAGTTTTCCCAGCGATTTGGATTTTCAGCTTTAAACTTTGCAGCAGTTGTCTACGATTAGCCTAGTGGTTCATTGATGTAAGTTTCCTCATAGTAAATCCTGGAACTCTATAATTTTTCAGGTCCGTGTTCAGTCATAGACTGCAGTACGGAGGCTCGCTTCGAGAAAGGCGACGAAGAGAGCACTGTCACTGCATCTACGGGAATCTTCGTGCTCGACCCCAACGACAATGGAGGTAAGCAAATAACACGAGAGTAACCAAAAATATAAGAGTGGGATTACGGATAACGATCTAAAGAACAATAGTTGTTTTTTTTTTGTTTGTTCCTCTCTCAGAGAGGATGCCTGTGCTGTGTCCTAGCGAGTGGGAACATTAAACACTGATTATGCTCATTATTCTCTTTTTTGGCTTAAATGGGCTTAATTATGTAACCCTAGTAATATAATAGATTACCTACTTAGGTACGTAAATACCAAGCCCCATTCTAGACGCATCGAACCTAATAAATGACCTACTGATGTACCTAATGTTTTTCGAAGATGAAGACAATATTTGGGGAAATGATTATTTGCTACGATTAAAACGCAAGAGTCAGGATGTTGACCATGTTTATGTTTAAATATTGAATAATACACGAAGCCCCTACAAAAAAACGTCGAATGCATGACGATACCTTCATAATTTTTTAACCTCCAACCCAGGGAGATATTCAATCATCTCTTTCATGCAGGCTTTGATTTCTATCGAGAGGAATGAGACAATTTAGAAATGCAATCAACCAAAGTAGGTATGTTCGGTGTTCGGTTAGATGAATGTGTGTAGGAAATCTTGAGGAATAATAAATAATATTCGACTTACGATAACCGTGTGTAGAATATTATTTTACTTTATGACATAACGTATAAAGTTTATTGGTTTCTAAAGTCCAGAATCACAGTAGTTACTTGGTTACACACACAATATTGTTTTGAAGGTGCAATAGTTTAGTAATTAAGTTTACACAAAGTTAGTTCCTAAGCACAGTCATGCAAGCACAGAGAATAGTTTACACAAAGTTAGTTCCTAAGCACAGTCATGCAAGCACAGAGAATAGTTTACACAAAGTTAGTTCCTAAGCACAGTCATGCAAGCACAGAGAATAGCGAGAACATAAATAAAGCACCAATCGAGCAATATGTATATTGTGTACCTACCTATTGTTATTATATAATATTATAAATGGATATTTTCGTAAATAGGTTAAATATTATAATAGGATAAATATGATAATATTATGAGAGTAGTCTAAGTAACAGTGGTAACAAAAGGTAGTTTGGTACCGCCTGAAGCTAAGTAATTTGCTAGTGAATCAATGCCACGTATTCTTACACAACTCGGCAGGAAAATAAAGGTCAGATAGGAATCAGACTAATCAAATTTTGATGACCTTGTAGGTACTCTTTAACAACCTAGCTACGTATATTATGTTATTTTTGTTGTTGAATAAATAAGTACTCGTAAAGTAAGTTTCCATCTCGAAAAATAATGACTAATGCAAGTTATGTTAATCAAAATTAATTGTCTATGCGCAGTGTAATCCTTCGTATGAGTGTATTGCGTACGACAAAGAAATATTATCCAAAAAACTAAAACCTTAAATTATTTTTTCTAGTGGCAGCACTAACGTGTTCCGACGGCAGCGTGCGTCCGCTGTGGCTGCTGTACCTGGCCATCGCGCTCGGCGTCATGTTCATCGTGATGCTGCTCGTCAACTGTTTCCTCTGCACCGCCATGACCTGCTCGTGTGCGAGGACCGATGTGAGTGCAGTGAATATTATTATAATACAAAGTATTTAGTTATATTTAATAGCACGAATAAAAAAAATGCAATTGTTCGAAACCAATCACATCTCCTATTTCAACCAATTGCTATCTACAATGTTGGATTGTAACGTTAAGGTCCCTACTCACAGTTATTCAGCTCCATTCGCGTTTCGCTGAACGATTTTGGTCACACTTATACAGTTCTGCTTCTATCAGCCGAGTACAGCGTCGGAAGAATGAGAAAAGCCCTCATAACCTGCTATCTCCGCTGAAACGCTTCTCTCTTCTCAAGCATTATTTTTTCTCTGTTGATCGCTATAATGTGACGAACTAAAATCGTACAAGCAAGAATATTTTTGCACTAGCAATATAAGTTTCTCTTTGTTCATCATTTTCTTTCGTAAAAATAAAATAATTATAATTACTTCCGTCCGAACTCGCTCAAACCTAAGTGCATAATGATAACGAAATAATAAATCAAATCTATTTAGGAACTATGCAGATCGCAATTTGTCGATAAGGAGTCGAGAACCATCCGTGTACAGCGCTGTTCCGCCGTGTTGAACGCGGCAAAACAGCGCTGAACTCTATCTATAGCACTCGCATGATAATAGCATATTTGTCCTTATTTTAAACTTGTTTGCCGCGAAAGCGAATGGACGCAGAAAGTTGAACGGATGCGTACGCGTCTCCATACAAAATCGTTGTTTTCTATGGGCATAAACTGAATAGAGCTGAATAAGTGTGAGTAGTCCCTATAGCTGAACGCGTAGCGTTTATCCAGCGTAGACGGTAGTCTGACGTAGGCACTGCTCAGAAACTGCGTAGAAGGCGCGTAGCACTCTTGACGACTCGTAGCAATCTTGACGGCGCGTAGCACGTCGGTGATTAGCGCGTAGCAAACGCACATGACTTACAATATTTTTGTTTGTATACAATAATTAACGATATTGATTACTATGAGTAAACTCTATACCTACTGTTCTTTCTAGATAAAAACTTAAGTATTTATAATATAAAAGAAACAAAAAAAACTGAAAGGGTATTCGGTCAACTGAAAGTTGAAAGTGTAAATATTTGTTGAAAGACCTGCCACATGACTTAGATGTAGATAACTGAAAGAGCATTCTTGCCCCGGGCAGGTCTGTCATGAATGTATACATATACCTACCTATACATTTATGACAGACCTGCCCTTGCATACTACATACCAGCTATTGTATCTTGAACAATTAATTATCCAAGCATTACAGACCTAAGACCATTCATAATCAGGTATCTTACTTCATAATCAGCCTATAATGTTCCCACTGCTGGGACACAGGCTTCCTCTCTGTGAGAGGGAGTGGGCCGTAACGTAATCCACTCCAGGTATCTTACTTATGTATGTAATATTATTGTCAGGTGATTGAGAAGGACCCATCCGTGGTGGAGGACTACGACCCGTACCGCAGCTGGCACGGCAGCCAATACGGAAGCAGGTACCCGTCCTCGACTATTCACTCGGCGAGGTATGTCCACTCGACCTGCTAAACTATGCTGTAACAAAATTGGTTGTAGGTACCTATATCACGAGATTTGGTATCCAAGTAACGTGGAGGCTTCGCAATTCATATGCACTATCGGTTGCAGGCTTTATTCTCGCACCAACACTTACCTCATTTTAAATTCTATTAATAAACTTAACTACAAAATGTGCACCTAAAGGCCATTTATTTTGAGCACTACTTAATAATACTACTAATATTGTGAATAACCCACCAGATCAACTATGTATTATATCTGTTTTATAGGTCAGTATCGGACAACAGTGACCACTACGCGATAGTGCAATCAAGGCCAGGCAGTCGACATTCCGGCATGCACCGAAATAATAGGCATTGATCAGGTACACCGAACGTTCACCTATACAAATTCCTTTGTTGAAGTTAGTTTAAATATGGTCTAAAACCTCATATTAACGAGCACAAAACGACTCATAAAATGCATGACATTATTTTATCGCGTTGTGAATACAACTCCAACTCTCTCCCTAAGATGACGAATACATGGTAAGTAATGGGTAGGAGATAATAGGCAGCTGAGAATTATGTCAATCATGGGATACGCATCATGGTTTTTATGCGCTCCCGTATACCCCGCACCCACTGACCCCGCTGTGATCCAATACACTTGCTAAGCAAGATATCTTCAAGACTCTCGTCTGCTTGATCCTGCAGACTACGTACCACCTCTACGCCGACATTCAACAAGAGACAGCTGAATACGATGTTGGTGGAAATAACTTTGGGTGTGCCACTGCCAGTAGTGTATCTATGCGAAGGTATTATACTAAAATATTGTTTCTCTTATTGCAGATAAATACTGAAGTGACTAGATCGTGTGATGCAAGCGAAGGCAACAACGATTCCTACAAGCGTTGGTACATAATCATCATAGTCGCTTTACCAAAAGAGACGTTTTGTACGGATACGATCAATAGTATCTTAAGAAACAACACATTCTAACTACGAGTATAAATAAAATACATAATTATTACAATATTCCTAACGATATTATTTGAATTAAATAATGGTGCTTTGAATCTCAAATAGAAAACGATACACTAGGCCAGCGATGTTACCTTTACGGAAGAAATGCGTTCAACTCTTCATGATGAATTTAATTTGTGCCATTTTTATATGCATGTACCTTAGGTGATTTGTAAGCTTATAGGCAATATTTTATGATTATTATTAATTATATCAATTTGTATACCTGAATCGATACAACGAATCCGTCCAAATTCATGTGTCAATTATTTAAATTCATTTTTTAGAGATGTAGGAGTGATAGGAGAAATATTTAAGGTCCTAACTGTAAGTAAAACTTTAATCTACATTTAAGCACAAGGTTGTGTTTGTACATTTATGTAAAAGTATTGTTAGGCGTTTACTGTGGTTATGTGACGCACACTTTTCTGACTTCGAACTGTTGTGAGATCAATGAAGAATAAGGAAAAAAAGAATTAAATGGAGATAAACCTTGCGAAAAATATATTTTAGAATTACATATAAACGAATGCTGCGAATAACAAGACGTGATTAATATTTTTGCTACGAACATTTATAACAAGAAATATATTATTGTTGTGGTAGCAGGAATTATATCCAAGTACCTATATAATAGCATAATCAGCCTATGATGTTCCCACTGATGGGACACGGGCCTCCTCTCGGTGAGAGGGTGTGGGCCATAATCCACCCCGCGGGCCCAGTGCGGGTTGGTAGATGTCACATGTCTTCGAATTTTTGGTTCTGTGACATACCTGTTTCCTCACGATGTTTTTTTTCACCGTTTTGATAGCAGTGGTGATGAAATAATTTACACAAAGTAAAGCGCCTGTCTGGGTTCGAACCTACGATCATTACACCTCGTAATTCACGGCCATTACCACTGCGCCACAACTGCTCCCGTAAATCTATAGAAGTTAAAATAGTGCTTAGTTAATTCAATTCAATCAAATCGGTTACAATCCCTATTGAAACCTTAGTTGTAGATAATAATTTAAAGTTTTAAACAAATACCACATCATCACTGTGAAATAATATTTAAAATAATAGTTTGTATATTATTACCTAAACGTAATTAGGATTTTAAAGTGAATTTTTATTTTTAAGTGAACGAATGCGTCCTTTTTGCGTGTTTAGTGTCTACACAGAAATGGATATATTTTTAGAGCGCGAGTTTTTTAGTTTTATGAAATAAAATGTATTAAAAAGAAATGGAAACATGTCTGTGTGAATATACTATAAGTTCCAAACTTACGTATTAAGTGTGTACCTATTTGGGTGTGAAACCAATAAATTCTTTTAACACTAAGTACAGTAGGTATGTTTTATTTCACATTCTATCCTAATTTCAGCCAGACCAACCAGTTTGGTTTCCCAATTCGTTGTGTTATTTAAAGGTACAGTCAGGAAGATTAACTATTAAGCAAATTAACACCCTACGTGCATTTGCCGTGTTATCAAATAGCCATTTCATACAACTGTCATGGAATATACGGACAATTTAAGTTCATATTCTATTTGATTTTTACAATTAATGTCCCTTACCTACACGACAATGACACGATCCTATTTGTAGTCCCTAACGGACCTGTAAAATGATTAAATGTTTACAGAGAACTTGTATACATTTTTTTTGTTAGGCGTATTTAAAAAACGTTCAATCAATCAACTCAGCCTATCGCAGTCCACTGCTGGACATAGGCCTATCCCAGACTGCGCCACAACACCTTGTCCCCCGCCTTCCGCATCCAGTCTGGCCCAGCCACCTTCTTTAGGTCATCCGTCCATCTAGCTGGGGGGCGTCCCACACTACGCTTGCCGATACGCGGTCTCCACTCCAGGACTCGTCTGCTTCACCGGCGATCGCTCCTTCGACAGACATGGCCAGCCCACTGCCACTTGAGTTTGGTTACTCTGCAAGCTATGTCGGTAACTCCGGTTCTTTTCCGGATTTAAAAAAAACATTATCGTAATCCCATCTGTATGATGTAGGTATGTAAATAAGAAAACCAGATGATTTTGCACACATATCATATTTTATTGATGTGTCTAACATACGTCCGTGAATCCATTTAGATAAAGATTATATCAATTATATGATTATTACAATATTTACTATAGAAAATTTTAATAGGTACATAATTAAAATCGATTGGTTGCCAAACTTTCTTCTGAATAACTATAATAAAAAGATTGGCCTTTAATTTACTTTGATATAACTTACTTACTTAGGTGCCAACCTCACAATAAATGTCCACTTATACAATATTATAATATATATTAATCAAAAAATGCTCCTAAGTTACGCCACACTTGATAAGGACTACAAAATTGGACTAGAAAGATCCTGGTCATGTGCAACAATAACTATAAAACATTACGATTAGAGGGATCTAAAAATATTTCATTTATTGGTAACTAACACATGGGCGTCAA
Organism: Apamea epomidion; assembly: GCA_947507525.1. Classification (NCBI taxonomy): domain Eukaryota; kingdom Metazoa; phylum Arthropoda; class Insecta; order Lepidoptera; family Noctuidae; genus Apamea; species Apamea epomidion. The sequence goes on along the minus strand of OX382228.1, from coordinate 10,061,726 downwards.
GTCGCTTGCGTTATAACACGCTCAATAAAAAATCTAAAAACAAAAAATATAGATGCACAAATTATTATTCTTATCGGCCGAATTAAATTAGCTAGAAACGCAGCAGACGTGATGATGACCCCAAAATAAGGGACTAACCACACTTATTCAGCTCTGTTCAGCTTTTGTCCATACGAAATCGTTGTTTTCTATGGACAAAACCTGAACAGAGCTGAATAAGTGTGATTAGTCCCTAAAGTGTCATCAAATCTTTTTTTTTTCTTTATCATGTTGTATATCGATTCCCTGTTTTGCGAGCTAATTTAAATTGACCCTGTATATAATATTATAATACATATTAAATCACTCTAGAAACTGAACGTCCATTGAACTAATAGTCCTAAGTCCTAGCACAGATCAAATCGTGCTTTTATTATTTTCGTAACAAGGAAATATCCTTCTTTCTATGGCACATCATCTGGGCATAAATTAAAGTTGTGTTTTGAACTCGGTGTCGCAAAAAGTAGATACTTAATTATACATTTATATATTCTTAATTACCCCTTTCAATCTAATTAAAAGCTATATACATACATAGATCAAGTAAATAAATCTAACAATTAACTGCCCGTCGCCAATTATGTAAATAATTTGTCTTATGTGCGGTGGTTTGATACATTTATTGTTTCTCTTTTTCTGGCTCTGTTTTCTCTAGCATAGTCTTCGCCACTTGCTCGTATAGGGATCGTTTGTATATCCGTGGCTGACCATCGCGCAGTCCATGGGGGTACATTCCGAAAGAGGCATCATCGTCGAACCAGCTCGTTGTAGGCTGAAAATAAAGACAATATTTGTGTAAATGGTCGTTCCTTGATGAGTGTGGCCTCCGGGATCAACTCCCAGGTCAAAACATTTTCATTGGGAATCCTGGGGACTTATAATATACCTAACTGTCGTAATGTCACACACCTCTGCCTTCGTTTCGGGAAATTGTTAGGTACTTACGTGGTGTTACATACAAGTTTCTTAGTAAGAGAATTAGGTTGGTCTATGGATCGATAATTGGCTATGGCTGGATAGTTACAAAATAAGGTAACAATAGTTTTGTACGTTTGTAACGTAGCCCTGCCTACCTATATTTTGTGATGTAAGTAAAGAAACAACACTATTTAAGTATCCATTAAATGAAATTAAAGAAGATTATCGAATTACGGGGAATTACTGGTCCAACCAACCTAATAGGATTGACAGCACTATCCGAAGATTAAGAATTTGATACCGCGCCCTTCGACCAGCTTTGCTTAATGTACTAAACACAGTAGATAAGTACCTACGACTTATGCTTTTCGGAATGATTCCACCATATTAAATTAGGAATATAATCGTTACTTAAAATCGTAGAATAATAATAATGATACAACACATCGACGAACACCTGTCCTAATCTCTAAACAAACATAATATGGATTACCTATAGGTGCAAGTTTTTTAAGGTCAACGGATGGCACATAGTCTGATAGTGATATCAGCGCACAATGACCGTTAAATAAATATAAATTCATATCTAATATAAATCAACATGCGTCAATACTGCGAATTCGATTTGTTTGCGACCACATACAGCAAAGTTCAGTTTGATAATAGAGTCGTAAGAACTGTTTTAAAATTCAAACTCAAGCTTTTAGTTTAATTAAACCATTTACAGGCTCTTTTAAACTATAAAAGAGTCGGTCAGTTAGTCAGAAAGTTGAACCTAGTTACCCATTCCAAAAAGTTCATCTCTATGGAGAAGAACGGGCAAGAAACTCTTTTTAATCAAGATGTAACAAGGCATTACATTAGTACAGTATCCTTCCTCAAATCTTGATTTGGGATACCTAATGGTATTAAAGTCCTCAATATTTTCTTTAGTAGGTACCGTTTTCCTGTCCTTCAAACTTCGTACTTAATGTTATCACGTGCAACCTTTATGTCGACACCGTCTTCGCCGAAGGTCACATAAATGTGACATTCATTTATTTTTTATCGCGTGGGACGAGAGGTTTGCGCCAAAGCTTCAGTGGGAAGCTTTCGTGTGACGCAGGCGTAGCGTCATAGGGCACACATGTCGCAAGCTATTAGGTTCACTAAACGAACAGGGGTGGACAGGGTTTCCTTTATGTTTGATAATATAGACGTTAATAATAATGAATGAATGATAAGTATTACATGTGGGTGTTTTTCGAATTTTTTACTGATTTTCACTCATAAATATGAGTTATATTGTAAAGCAATGGAAACAGTAATAGACCATTTTTTTTGGCGGCAATAAAACCATCGACAGGAAAACACTCGAGGCTCACTGCAGACACCTAAAGTAAGAACCTAATCTTCTTCGTGTCCATGGTAGGTACCTAAATAATAGAGATAGCCATCGATAAAGCCTTTCTAAACATGAGACTAATTTTAAAAATTAAGAATACGTTAACCCTTCGTCACTGCAAAGTCCTTACAGTTTTCTAAATATTAAATTTGTAAACCAACTCACCTCAAGTTTAAAGTTAAGGATATGTGCAGCAGTCTGGTATCTGGGCACGGTGGCAACGCGAGACACCGGGAAGTAGCCGGGGTGGCTCGCAGTCACCTCGTAGTGTCCCGGGGTAAGCAGGCGGTAGTAGTCACCATATGCTCCTATAATTAAATAATAGCATGGGTATTAACTACGACAAAAGGCGCACCCGCTATTATATGAGACTTCCGACTGACGAATGTAGTACTACACCAATATGTGTATTATTCACCAGATGTATACACGTAAAGGAAACAAAAGGAGTATGCAAGGATCGTAGGAGGTGGCGTTCTGTAGTTTCTGCCTACACCCATAGGAGAAAGGCGTAAGTTTATGTATTATATACCTCTACAAACTGTATCGGAGTATACAGGCGTGATTTTATTATTATTATAACAGTTCTTCCATCTTATTTATCAAAAAAGGTCTAAGGTCCTAATGATAACAAAAATTAGACGCACGAGTAAATTTCAAGCACGCTGTTCCGTTATTTAAAGAAGCTATGCTTGCTATTGGAACAATCCATTTTTATATCAATGCGGCACTGCAGAATTAGGTACTAGCAATCAATACCTGCTATCAACTTCATACTTGTCAATGTTTAGGTATAAAAGTTATCTATATTGACATCTATTAATTAGTGTTTCGAGCTGACACTCCACTCGTAACAGCGCAATAAAACATACGTGTACCTACATAAACAAGCTTTAACCATTTTCTGTGACATTTCACAGCGAATCAATGAGATAATACGTACATTACCGTGTTTTGATTTGTACACACGACGACAAATCAAGCTATAGATTTCCAATTTTAGCCGACCTCGCATTGTATAGGTTTTTAAGCTTATACTGGAAATGTTTAGATTGATTTTGTCGTCGTGCGTACACAGGTACCAAAGGTACGAATTTAGAGAGCATGAACCCTTAGTAACAGTTTTTTTTATAAACTGCTGCAGTGTCGCGAGCTCATGTTTTCATAAGAACACTTCCCAGTTTGATCTTATTCAAACGATTGAGAAGGCATTATTTGATAATATTGACACGTTGGTACGGGTACATTAGCATCTGGCGTTTGTTGATTCACGTCGCGTTGACGCTACGAAGATGCTGCGCTTGCGTCGAGCAGCCATGACAGTATCGTCACGTTGACGTAGCGTTAGTGCAGCATAACGTTTGACGACCGCCTACGCTAGATGCAAAGGATGCCGAACTACCGATGCGATAAACACGCTGGACAATTTACTTGCTATAACAAACACTAGGCAACGTTCATCTCACTCAGCAAAGTAGGTAAGTGCTATCGTGAACCACCGTGGTTAACGTGGTGTTAAGGACCGTTTCACAAAATTACTTCCGACCTTCAAACGCCCATTTATTTGCGTATTTAATATAATTGTTTGCCAACTTTACACGCATTTTTATTCAAGAAGAGTAATGATGCTCTTTTGTATTCAATCGGACGGTCAACCTATTTTCACAGAGTTACGAAATAAAGTAAATACGTTGTTGTGTGTAATCCGTATACTCTGTTGTACATGCACTTCTAAGTTGTACTCGCGTAAGTGAATAAATAAGTGTACTACATGTGTGCCTCGTTGCTCTAGTGGTCGCAAACGCTATTGCTGAGCATGGCGCCCTGAGTTAGATTCCCGGGTCGGGCAAAGTGTTATTAGATTTTTCCATATGGAATTTCTCAGAAGTAGCCCGGAGTCTACCTTTATGCCCGTTTGAAGGCAATAGTCTCACCTCCTATAACCTGGGACTTAAACGTAACTGGCAAAATGTGGGCGTAAGATACATCTCTGCCCAACCCTTCGGGGAATCAAAGCGTGATGTTATTTTACTACATACAAGTGCCAAAGTACATGGTGCATCATATATTAGCGATAAATTATATTTAGGTAGAAATAGCGACAGACCGCGTACGTATTGTTTGATAACCCAAATGAATATCTAATGCATTGCGATATTAATAGTACAAATAATTTAGTAAAAGATCGTCATTCATCAAACAGTCTGTTGTCCCTGGAACATAAAGGGCTAAGGAAGGAACACGGGTGGGTTTTAGTCAGTAAGAGTCTGACACTCGCTTCCGCTCCACCCAGAGCGGGAGGGGTCATTTGATGATTTCCCATCCGCAAAAAAAAAAAGGGAAACAGAAATAGGTAATGTTTCCCTGTGGACAATTATTACAGCATCCACAATGGAATCAATGATTCATCATCATTCAGATCATTTTCAAAGTTTCCAATCCTATGCGATTGTGATGTTATCTTATGTGTGATGTGCGTCTTATTTGTGCAGAATAAACAATTATTGTTCTTTCTTTCAATCTTTGCAGATTCCTACGTACAACTCTCACTGAAACGTGTGATGGCCATTTACTAAAATAATAAATTCCTAACCCACTAAAACATTTATGCAGGTGGGCAGGGAGGGACTTCGACGCGCAAACTGTCCCCATGAATTCAGCACATGATTCTAGCCCCTAGCGTAGAATTTTTTAGTCGGTTATAAAAAAAAAATGTGCTGTTTCATAGAAAAACGCAATACGCACGCGGTCAAAATGTGTGGAACAGCAAATTTTGTTTGAAAAGTACAAAAATAAATACAGCCACATACACGCAACCCAGAGACGAACTACATAACAAAGTGCAGCGAGAGAACAAATGGTCTCAAATGAGTCAAGACGTCAAGATGTCGCAGAAGGAAACGCTTACTTACACCAATCAGTATCAATTACCGAACTGAATGCAAACAACCATTAATTCCCTTGCACCGGACCAAGAGTACATTTAATATTCTAGTTGTAATTGTGCCGCATTGTACTAAGTGTGGCAATAGCAATTGCAACAATTGAAATGAAAACAAGAGTAATATTGTTGTTTTTTCAATAGGTTGTGTAACGTTTGTCGGTAGAGATGTTTTGAAGGGAGCTACGCTACCGATACAATTAATATCTATGTAGGTACCTACGATTGAAGTTGGACGCCATCTATGTCTTTAATTATGACCTTTTCTTTAGAAGTAAGTACCTTTGTATGTATCAACCTCTTATCGACCCGGATGTAGCTGAAGAAACATTGTTGATATTGACGTTCAACAACATTCGGAAAAATATAATGAGAATTTTCTCATTATAATTTTTACGTCTCGCTTAGTAGATTTCTATTTTTTATTTTATAAACATTTTGTTCTTTATGTGAATGTATTTTCGGGTTCAATCAATAGATACAACTGTAGCTTAATAAAATAAATGAATCTCGCCGTGATAACTTTATGTACAATAATCTTAGGCAACGTAACTTTAATTAATACTTTATACGCTTAAATATCATTTACACATAGCAATCACCAAAATTAGACACAGTGCACCTATTAGGTAAAACAAATCGTGCTGCTTAAAATTAATAGAGATTTAATGAGCTAACGGAATTTATGAAATCAAATCTTACCTGTGGTGATATCATGACGAATTGGTCTTGGCACAGGTCCAGTGATGTTGACGACGGATATTATAGCGTTCTGTATGAACCCAGAGTCGTCAGAAACTATTCCTTTAATGCCTGTATGTGCCTTCCATATGTAAGCCAGCATAGCTTCACGGTTCCTCTCCCATTCATTCGCCAGGGCACTCGTAGGAGGATATTTGTCACAGCCTAGTTCCAGAGTGATTTCGAACGCGTTAGTGGCAAGATAGTTGAAATCTTGCATACCTGGAAAATCCTTAAATTTATTAAGGGAACTAAATTGACTGGTCTGTCCAATACAGAGCTGTTAGTTGCTAGGAACTGTAGACTGAATTTGGATTTTCACATAAGATCTTATAATTATCAGAAGGGCTGGCAGCATTTACAAGGCCAGCAAGTAAGTAAACACCTGACGGAAGCAGGCGCAGAGAGTTACTAGCAACGGTTGACGCTGTCGAGCAGCATTCAAACACAACAAGTCATTTGGAAAAATAAGTGCTTACGTCAGCACTCATTTTTACTCAGCTATTGGTCTATTGTTATATAAACTGACATGCATTGCTAATCGCTCTTAACATGTTGCCGTACAAAAACAATCACTCAACGACGCTCGCGTGCGCGTTACAATTGTTATGATTAAAAATCATTAACAATGAAGCTAAAATTAGCATTGCTAAGCCATCCGTGTTTCATGGTCAACTCCAGTTGAATGTAAATGCCAGAACATAAAGTAGGTAGTTATAAAGTCAAGTGATCCATTGCTTACGCTTCCTGCTTCTCGGACTTATACGTTATTAAAGGTGTAAATTTTAAAGGACAAAAAGTTAACAATCGCTTTTTTCTGTTACTTAATCGATTGCCTACGCCTACCTATAGTTGATGCTAGTATGACTTGTTATGTTCATCTTTTGCGACACTTATAACGCTGTCTTAATAAATATTAAAATTAGAAATTGGTAGCTTGAACCTGTTTTATTTTCGGAAGTTGTAGGTAAGCTTTACCATCCAGTTATACGAAGGCCGTCTATCAAAAACAGGAATGTAAATCTATGTTCGTTCTTTTTCAATAATAAACTCCACCGCCGCTTGTCTGATTGACCGGAGATGGAAAGTATGGGCAAGACCTTAGCCCAGCAGTGGGACAGAGGAGGTGTTGATTAAAAGCAATGAGCTCCGCAAATTGCCGTAATGCACCTTTTTTATAGTAACGACTTCATTGCTGGCCACTATCCTAATAAAAATAAGTGAAATGCCATGAGATTCAAAAGAAAAAAATACATATTTATTTCTAATATGGCATCTTTACATTTTTCTCATCAAACCTGCCAGTAATTAGGTATTTAACACAAAGTTTTCTTTAACAAAATATTGATCAAACTTTTTTTAAGCCTCTGTGTTTTTTTAATTATCATTTGGACATTTAGGTACGTATACCGTCAAACTTCTGTGAAGGTTTGTTTTTAATTAGGTAGGCACATAACAAAACTGAAAATATCGACGTCGTGTCATACTCTACGATAATATTATTAATATTAACCAATTTAAGAACATAGAAACGAAGTTAGATCGTCAAGTTAATTAGTAGTAATAACTTTTTTTCTAGTTACCTCCTTTTAGGCTGTACCAAGCAGCTCCATTAGTGACTCCTCCTTGCTTGCCAAAGTTGTATGTAGCAGAGTCATCAGAGCTGGTCGTATGGCAACCGCGACGGGTCGCCGAAGCCATGTCTGCGTGGGTGGACGCATACGTCATAGCTAAGTCCCTACAAATACGTAACACGTCTTTAAATAGATTTTCCTATTTTAATCATTTGAGATTAAGAGGATGTTTACTTTCTCATTTTTTAAGTTTTAATAGATCTTATGTAATAAAATATTAAATCTATTACTTAAAACCCAGTTTTTTAAATGAGTATTCAATACTTTGTAGGATAAGACTATGAATATGATGAGAATTTGAAAACATTCTCTGTAGATTGCATAGCTTGTTACCTGAATGTATCATCATCAGGACTAGCAGAATATTCGGACACCGGTGCACCACTCCGGCTCTCATCATATGGATAGTTGGCCACAAGGTCACCTCCATGCATGGCAGCGCTCAAAACAAATGGTACCGACATTACCCAGCGCATAACAGCCCTGGTTTCAGGCTCCAACTAAAAATATAAATCTAAAAATTATACAATCTATGGGACTGCAACATAATTTGTTTTCTATTATGAAACAGTCTTTGCCTTTCCATAATAAAAATACAGCAGTCACCATATAGTCGTAACAAGCTGTTTCCTTATAGAATAATATAATATTAATAATACGAAAATCTCACCGGTGCAGCCAGACGGGTCAAATCTTTCAACAAATGGTTGTTGTGGTTGATGCCCTGGCGTTCATATTCAAATGTTATGGCATCCAAGTCTGGGAAGTTTCTATTTAAATCCACTGAATGGTTATTTGTGCGGCCAAGGAGGTAATCTAGGGTACCCTGTAAATATTAATACATTAGACTAGAATTTAATTTAAAGTCATGACAGCTGTACATTATTTTCTGATAAATAACACCATTAAATAATATTCCATTAAGGTTTTAATAGGATGTCCAGGCCACTTACTGTATCTGTGGATAGTGCCCATCCATCTGGATTCATAGATGGAAGTAAATGGATCCGTGTAGAATGAATAAGAGCACGGATTCGACGGTCATGACTGTTATACTGGTCACAAAGGTAATGGGCTAGGCCCAAAAGTAATTCGCGTCCCAAAACCTCATTTCCATGGATGTTACCAACATATTTTACTTCGGGTTTATCTGTATTATTAAATAAATGAAGGTATTAATAAAATTATTTAATGCACAAAAGTAAGGAGTCGCAAAAATATAATACTTTACTTACAAGGCTGATGAAATCCAGGTGTGTCTGAAAACTCTATAACATACAATGGAACACCACAAACTGATGGTTCAGACAAAGCATAAACTCTCGTAACATTAGGACATTTTGCGTGAACTTCTTCTAGGATCACTGGTAGTTGCTCATTATTATGGTGTCTCCAAACAAACTCAGCTGACGTCGTAATTAAGAAAGCCAGGCACAAAAATAGATAAGAAGCCATATTTCCTTTGTAAATAGAAATTATACACATGATTATCTAAACATTATTTTCGTAAACGTAAATGAATGATACACACGACAACACGTCCAGCCGCCGAAACAACTAAACAAGTATCGATCGATTTTCCCGCCAGCACGCACACAAACATCAAAGTTGATGACGCAAATCCACCACACTCTTTAGAGAAGTGCCATAAAAATCGACTAAATTGTGAAAATTTTTTACTAAAATAATAGACATTCCATTAATTCGTCGATGTGATTCCAACATTAAAGCATGAAAGTCACTTTGTTATTATATTATTCATCCTCTTTCATAAATAATATATAGTAAAATGAATGAATGCTTATTCTTTTTTGCCGTGTGAAGCGCATAGTGGCCTCGCCTCGCAAAAAATATACAGGGCACACTATAAAAGCTCTTTTAAGCTTATGCGGGTGTTTGTAGTCTATGGTATAATAGAATTTGGAAACAAGACTTTTGAGATCAGCCTATTTAAAAATGAATGTGTCATAAAAATATCAGTGTTAGCCGCAAAATAAAAATAAAAACCAGTCAAGGGCGAGTCGGACTCGCGCACCGAGAGGGTTCCGTACCATCATATATAAATATATTGGATGTGTCACTTTTGAATAAGTACATTTGCGGTGTAGAATATTGTAGTTTTAGGTCAGCGCCATCTCTTGACCGATAGTGGAACTAATGTAATTTTTGTTGATGATTTCTGAAAAAGTGTGCTATTTGGAGACATCGTTTTATTTTTCCTGTAATCTTTACATAAACTTCTATGACACAGAATAATTTCAGATTTTCTCTATGCAAACTTCGTAATTATGGGGGGGAACGATATTTTTTTTTAATTTTTCATCAAAAGTCGAAAACTATGTGGCCTAAAAAAATGTTTGAGAATGTACTAACAGCACTCTTTTATATGATACCCCACATGCCCCTAGTAGCTCCACTTCGATTTTTTAAGACCCCCTTTCAGTCCCTGTTGCAAAAAATATTATATTTATTTTTATTTCTTTCTTTTTTGCAAAATAGTTGGGCAAGCGTCATCTAAAACTATTCCAAATTTTAAGTTGATAGCATTAGTAGTTCTTGAGATATCCAGCTGGGACAAACGGACAGACAGACAAACTGAGTCGCACCATAAGGGTTCCTTTTTACCATTTTGGTACGGAACCCTAATTCAGTTTTTTTGCTATATTGACGATTCAATGATTATTATTTAGTAAAAGATGTGGCCGTTATCATAATTTTTCACGATCAGTATTTGAATAGGTACGCTCACCGAAGTTTAGGGATCTCTAAGAAAATCAAAACGATCAATTAAACGATTAGCTCATGCTGTTTTAATTTTATAATTTCAATATTTGTTTTTTTTTATCAAATATCAAGATAGATAATCATCTGAGGACCTAGAGTCAGCAATTCTATAAATCTTAATATACAAAGTTTCTTTATTTTAATAAATCTCAAATAAAATATACAATCTAACACTAATCTATACCTATATATCATTTACATAATTATGTATATAGGAAAAAGGGAGCTCATTGGGCATCAAAAAATTCGTCCACGTCGCTTTCAGTGGGAAAAGTACCCAAAAGGGTGGTAGCGTTATTACGTTGGATGGCAATGTTAATTCTTTGCAACGTGAAGACTAGACCAAACGGTTGGCGATGTCCCAAAATACTCGATAAGCACCCACCGCCCCAAACGGCTCAAATATATTGATCCAAATAAGGTTGTTATATTTTATTAGGAAGATGGGATGGCGCGAGGGTGTCGACACAGGTTGCATCCCACACCAAAGACATATCCAATTTCAAGGCATTATGAGAATTCCGTCTGGCCTCTTCCCATCATCGCGTGCCAAGCCATTGGGTTCTAAAACAGCTGGTTCCGGCGCCGGCGGTGAAAAAAGCCCAACAGACGATGTCATTAATAGCGTCGTGCCAACCGACCAGCGCTCTTGCTGCAAGATAGACCATGGTATCTAAGGCGGTTGACTGCTTCACCACACTGGCAGTGTGTGGAGCCCCGCAAGGAGCGCCAGACGCAGACTTGTAGCGAGCCGGAAATTAGTGTTAACCAGCATAGTGCCTATGTTGGGTTACGGTAGCTCCTGAAGCCCGACTCCCATTCTCCCACAGCCAGCAGGCGGGCAGGCTCAGCAGTATTGGTGGACATATTAATAAGGTTATTCCGTACCAACGTGTCACTGTCTCTGGGAAGACGGGTTCTCGGGCTGAACCGTATCCGGACAAGCCACCTAGGCACTTTAGAGTCAACCTGAGAAGAGGCTAAAATTTTTGTGGTTAACTTTTCGGTGCTGCGGACCGAGGGCAAGATCACGCGCCGATAAACTTACACTGGAAAGCGGACGTCGAGCCCACCAAAACGATAGTGTGGCTTGCAGCCATGCGCGACCGTCCAATGCCATATTTAAAATGGATGTTAGAGTACGTACTTCAAATAATTTGATCGTTTTTGTCCAAAAGGTGCTCATAAGAGGAAGAGCGGAGAAAATACATGCAGTTTGGACCGCAACAGCAATAAGTATCTGATAAGGGTAAATGCCGAATGTAAATTAATTTTAGAAAGTTTATCCGAAATATCAATAAAATGTTTAAATTTTTTCGTCAACCAAAGGTGGAAAACCGTCTTCTAAAATTGGGGAACCTAGAAGGTGCAGTGAACTTTTTTCCAAAATGTTGACATCTGGAGCTATTGAATTGAATTTCTGTATAATCGATTGTGTCGGTATTATCACAAAAGTTTTCGCATTTTGAGTAGTTGAGGTCAAAGCCGATGGAATGGAACCGCTGCTTTAGGAATTGGAGATCTAATTAAGAACAGTGTCTAAGACACCTCCTAGAGTCCCATCATCTAAACACCACACTTAAAATTTGAATTTAGTCGTTGTATTATGGGTGGATAGTCAAACTGAAAATGACTGGCCCGAGAGTCAACAAAGTGTCCTTGTTGATTTGATGGCGTTCTTAACGTCATCCTTGAGGATGACCTCACCTTTACCCGCATTTAAAAAACTAGAAAGGGCATGTACGGCAGCCTCGCAGCCCTCTTTGGATCCAAAGCCAAGCTGGAACTTGTTTATTAAAATTTTGCAGTAAAATTTGCAGCATATTTTGGCTGCCGTATGCTTGTAGGTGCACCAAACGGCAATGGGACGAATACCGCCGTTCCTCTTTTGCCAGGCACATAAGTTAGCCCCGCACAAAATATCGGCGACGGCATCATTCACACCGCCGTTGAGCATCAGGTTATTTAGAGCCGCAAGAAACGACTTACCAGCTTCCCCGGTACCTGAACTCAACCTTAAATGCTGAGAAGTCAGGCCTTTGAGTTCATCGGCGGAACCACTTCGGAAGCAGTTGACGGCTGCAGTCAGCTGACCATCCGCAGGCGCTGAATGTTTACTCTCCAGGGCTGAAAGAGATTCTGGAGAGTAGGGCGCCACTACATCGCTACTGAACAGTAGCCTGGCCGCTCCCCTGATGCCACCTACACTTAGTTTGGATTCTACATGTGAACATAAGCCTCTTCATGAAAGGTTAATGAAAAAAGGTAATATTGGATCTAAAATAAGCGTCGAATTATTAGTTATCTTTAATTTGGTATGTCAATTTTTTTTTGACAATTTTTTTTGGACATGCTGTATCCTAAAAGTAAAAGTGAGCAGTTGCTCCCAGGCGCTATAAGAGTTCTCCTGGGTCGCAAGGTGGAAACATAGAGCAACAGACAGCCTCGCGACCCGGGAGCTCTCTTAAAAAAAGGGGAGTATTTATATTTTTTAAATTCATCAAAATTCACCATTCAAAGGACAATGCTCATGGATGTAAGGAGCCCCGTACCATGCTGCATCAAAGTCACACTTTATTTTTTATAGACTACTCTTATCATATCAACTCCTACAAAAGTCTTTTTTCTAAACATAACCCGGGTGCGCAGATTTTCAAAAAAATCTAAATGACCTGAAATTATTTGTTTGACATGTCATACAAGAACGGCCATTATTGCTCTAAAAAAATGATAATCGTTTAAATAAAAATTCTATTCTATTTTCTTCTAGTTATTTTTAATTAATGTAGAATCGGCTAAGTATAATTTTTTACATGTTTTTGAAAGACGTGATCATGACACTTTCAAAATTCAAGGTTATATTAATCATATCATTTGAATCGGAACGCCATGTAAAGGTGATACAACAATATAAACACTATTTACTTTAAATTAAATTCCCTGTTCATAAATCAAATTGCCGAAGCGTAATATCGTAAAAAATTATGAAAATAATTACTATAATATTTTGATCTTGATGCATGAGACTTAGGTACCACTTTTGGTCATTGTCATTTAAGTTTTTTTTTAGAAACCTACCAACAGCTGAGTGATGGTAGGTTTTTTTTTTTTAATTTTTTTTTTGGCTGAAGCTGGTTAGGTACCTACTACTACACCTATGATTTGTTGATGAAGGTTTTCAGTAGTAGGAAGATAGGTGAGAACGATATACATTCAATGAAAAATTGGTCCGTCTGTTCTATTTTTAATTAAGTACGAGGTGGGTATATACGTGCCGCCGGGGCTGCGGGTTGTTCGAAAGAGATACCGTGGCCCCTGGCACAGGCAACTGAAGGAACACGGGTGGGTTTTAGTCAGTAAAAGTCTGACACTCCCTTCTGCTTCGCCCAGAGCGGGAGGAGTCATTTAATGATTTCCCACACAGAAAAAAAAAAAAAAAGGTGGGTATATACGTACAAAATGATGTATCTAAGATATCATAATGATTATATACCTATTTTGCTTATAAGCAATAAAAAGCTAACTTGTTTCACTACACTAGAATGTCAACAATTTATTCAAATTCATTTATTGTTTGCTACAGGTGGAAAAGTAGTTCTTACCATGATAATATGTATATCGATCCCTGTAACATACCCATAGGGTGTACAATATCTAGTAGTCATTTAAAATTCATTTTATTATTAATGTCATTATTTATGTCAAAATAATTAATATTACTCATTTCAAAATACATAATAACTAATTAATACTATCACTCATGTCAATATACATTAACTTTATCATTAATTATAAATGTCAAAAATACACACAAAAATACAGACAAATTTTAATAATATACATAGATCGAGTATATAGTATGCTTTACTTATTAAAAATTATTCAAAGTGCGCAAGCTCCTTCTTCGTTCTACGATGGTGCACATACAATTCTCCCACAAAAATCACTGTGGAGACCACTAGCCCAATTGCGTACACGATGAAAACGCCCTGAAACAAAACATAAACGTTAGGCAGCCCGTCAGTCAAGTCAGCTAGTGGCACTCGCAGCCCAGCTGCAGTACCGTAGAACTAGACAAAAAAAAGGGATTTAGTCATCTAGAGTTCTAGATGACAAAATCTACATTTCATTACTAGGTAAATTGACTCAAGTAAGAAGGTAGCGAAACTTTACAGATTTGTTGGGTATCGGGTATATCTAAACACGATAAACATTTTTCCCTTTTTCTTCTAAAGTTATACTTCAAGTAACATACTAAAGAAAATCACCAAATCATTTGTTTTATCATGTTTAAATAATCCCCAACAACAACTAAAAAATCCCCACGACCATCAACGTGCGACCAATTACGTCTATGGAGTTTCGCTAGCTAATTTGATTTAGCCTAGTAGATAAATATTACATACCACAACATTGTCGAGATTCAAAGGCTCCAAGGTACCGACGTCATTCTTGGTTCTCGACAGTCTCACTTCTACCTGAACTTTGTAATTCAAGTGCTTTAGCGCTACCTGCAATTAAATGCTGCAATTTAGTAGGAATTATAATAATAAGTGGGATGTTACATGATACATCCACAGTGCAATCGATAAATGATGTGAAAGGACCACATTGCAATAGGCGACTTAGGTAAATGTCTTGTAAAAGGAGAGGTAGAAGGCAGGAAGTAATTCAAAAATATGGCGCCGTTGTCCGTTAGAATGTTGGTACCTAACTCTTTCAAAAATAATTAAAACCTCCGAAAAAATCTGCTAGTCTGCGCTGTCCTACTCTTGGAGAAAGACCTCCATCCATCGTTCGCGAGCCCTCGCGTCCTCCATTCAGTTCTGGCGAAATCTGTCCAGGTCGTTCCGACTCTGACCGTCCAGACAAGACTAATAAAAAATTCTGAACCTGAGTTTCCCAAGCTAACAATAGTCCGGACTGGTGGAGGCGTCCCACCAGTTCGCTGACTTTCTCCGTGTACGGAGAGCTCTTCCTCATCATCACCACACACTGCTCGTAGTAGAAGTCTTCAACCATCAGCATCATGTCCAAGATGGCTTCTTGCGTTACGTACTCGCCTATAGCGAAGTTACCTATAACATTACATATCTTTGTAAGTAAAGTAATACCTACGTACAGTAATTTATTTTGAACCCCTAAATAGACAATCATCGAGACCTACCTCTTCTTTAGGTAAATACCTACATAGTATTATATAGTATTTGCCTAAATAACAGGTTTATGCTTTAAATTGACTACCTATATATTAGATACCTAAGTGTAATTCAATCAAAGACAGATTAATGTTCAATTAACAAATTAGAAAACGTCTATGCAAGTCACAAACATACTCTTAGTGCGTTAGTCCACCGCACGCGGCACGCGTCACCGAGAACGAGATGACGGCGTCGAAATAGCGATAGATATACATTTACTATGGACAAGTGATCACCGCACATCCGTCACCCGAGAGCCATCACCCCGACTGCCCTAGTTTCGCGTAGTTTGGCGTGACCACTAGAACTCGGCCCGAGATTGTGACGGGCCGAAGTGCCAGCAATACGAAACACGTTTGATCTTGTCCATATACTGCTGTCTCACGGCTTTTGTTTTGTCTATCATAATTTACTGAACCGCCGAGTACGGTCGCGGTGGACAAATGATCGCCGTCACCGGGACGTCACTTTCGGTTCGAATACTGGTGACGTCCCTGTGATGACTGCGGTTGACAAACGCCCTTAGCGTCGTTGCTACCAAAACGAGAGAGAGTGATTTTTATTTTCGCGTTTTTTTGCTCGGTCATGCTACAAATAAAAGCCATAAGAAATGTACGAACTTGGACCAAGCAAGTATTGATCGGTACGTTGCACTCATTATTGCCATTTGTTAGCCAAGTGTATTCTGTATTAAGTATATGTGTGGTGAACTTGAATAAAATATTTACCTGCAGGTAACTTTTCAATACTGTATGCCATAGTTCGTGTAAAACTTTTGTCTTTCAATTTATCAAAAGAATAAATGCGAAATTGGCTCACAAGCTGTTTTACCAGAGGCTGGAATCAAATATGCGGATTAGGTACATAATTACAATCGTTTTCAATCAATGGCTTTATTTTGCATTATCCTTACTTCGCTGGACAAAGTTAGAGAAAATATCCATGCATCATGTGTAGCGCCCCATTCCAGTTTTCTATCCACAATGTCTTGCACTGTATCTATAGATGGCTCGTATTTGGGCACAGTGAACGTGGAAGCAAGACCAGCTCCATAGGCACTGCTCAGAATTAGTCCTGCTATCAGCAACCAACCAGTTATACTTCTCATTTTCCATGAAAGACTTGAAGTGTTTTCGTATTGGGACTGAAATATTTCCAATCTCTTTTTAATTTATACGTACCTATTATCCTCCCCAAAATAGGCATTTAGGTATTTACTAAAACTTTTGTTTCACTAGAATGCAAAATGGATTTGATTGTGAATTGTGATCGACGATATTCATAAAGCTGTGTACTTTTGTTTGAAATGTTGACTGATAAATGCTACACTAGACATTTGCATCGCAAACAAATGCGTGGTCATCAACTTGCAGTTGTACCCCATAAAATGTTTGTATATAGGTAGCTATGTAGCTACACATAACAAAATATATGTGTGCACGCGTCAAGTAGTAGTTATACTTCCCTACTAGTAATTATTGTTACATGGCTGCACAAAAAAGGATTGCTGTGTTTGTTATTTATACATATTTCCGAAACACCTCATGCAGTCTGCTGTTTGTATTTGCGTAACTATAAACATTTCCGAATTAAATAACTACTTAGTAAGTACCGCCTGGAGAGGTAGGCACCAATTGATTTTCAAATCAGTAAAAAGTCTAAGCCCATCTAAGTAGGTGATCTCTCTGCTTTATCCAGCAAGTAGTTGCTATATTCATGTCGTAACCTAAAATGTTACCTACTTGTCCAAGCATCATTCCAAAGGAGTTAAGAAAAGGGTATGAAGTGGTGGCAAATCCTAGTACAGTTATCATTCCAATTGATGCATAGAAGTAAGTGAAGGCTACCGCAAGCCACATATACCAAGTGAAGGGCATCAAAGGCATCTCCAAACTTGATAACAACCTGGAAACCAATCGGGAAAAAAGCATCAGAACTAACACTCACTTCACTTCTAGTGTTGAATTAAACAAAAGGTATGATGTCCATCTCACCTAGGTGCTGGAGCTATGCAAGTTATAGCAGTCCTGACACCAGCTGCTGAAAAATCCAACACACGCCATTCTTCATACCAAGAATAAAGGGCAGCTGAAAATCAATTTGCTATATGAGACATGTGATTAACACTTTCGATTCCACCAACTTTTCATAGAGCTCATGGTGGATGCCGCCATACATATTGCAAGTGGACCCTCCAGGAGGGTCACCGGCATTACGTTTGCGCTAAAGTGAAGCCTCGAGGAGGGTCGTCGGCATTAGGTTAGAAACCGTAATAAAAAACACTGTAAAACGAACTAAAATAGTGTTTTTACAATGTCTTATTGCTATATTTAGTATCCCTGGGGGTATTTACATGTACTAGTGGGGTGGAGACGTGAAATATTGAAAAATTAAGAAAAAGTATAATAGCTCGCTTTGATCCCGAGACAGGGGTGTCCAACCTTACTGAAATTTTCACGGAATGTAATATTTTTTTATTGTATTAAATAGGAACAACAAACAATTACATTATGCAATATTAGTAGTTTTTTATGTAATCAAAACGTAATTATTTTGTAACAGCTTATTAACGTTTAGTGTTCTATTAATTACTTGCCGCTCATGATTCACCAACAGTTAAACAAAAGCAGCAACAGGTACAATAAATCGCAGGAACGAGAAATTCGGATTTCAAATATATTTCCACTAAATTTTCATTTTTACGAATTAGGATCCTAGTCTTTTGAGATAGCCGTTTATTTAACGCAATTTTTTTACACATATTTTTTAAGCTTTTTATTGCAATTGCAACAGGGACATTAAATTTGAAAACAAAATGTACACCAGCGTATATTAATATGGCAAAATTAAAGGTTGGCCATCACGAAAAATGCTCTGTGTAAGAAGGCTGTATGCAAAATACTGGCTCTTTCCAACACGTTTTTTTTTCTGCTGACCTTATTACGATGAGCTATTCTGCCAGAATAAATATGATGTAGGTGATTGCTGTCAGAAATCATAGAGGACAAAAATTAATATCAAATGACGTGTATGTAGCAAAGTATGTGCACAAATGTAAGTACAAAGCCGACTGACCAGAGGGGCAATTCTCGTAATTTTAAGAACGTTCACAGTCTGATCTCAGTCTCAATCTGTCAAAAATACTTCTAATTTCCCTACATTTTGACATTTGTTTGTCGCCGAGATGAGACTGCTACTAGATTTTGAAAGTTTTAAATTACCTACGAGAATTGGCCTTCGAAGATAATACAATTAATTAGAGATGATCTGATGCTGTGTCCAAAATTGTTGAGACACTAGGTACAATCGTTTCGAAATTAAATGTAGACCCTGAGATTGGATAGTAGAAAGATATCACAACGAAAATCGAACAAAATTAGCAGAAATTATTAACATATTTTTATCAATTTATATTAAAATTTGCTGGAAAACGTCATGTTTTTACAGAATAGTCATAATATTTCCAAACAAATAAAACTTAAGAGACATTGTAATATACACACATCAACACTGTCTAGGGATATTATGGATTTACTCAATTTACTCAAAATTTATTAAAAATAACATACAACATGCATATATTTTTATAAAGCCCATTTATCAGACTACACTCCAGAATAAAAGAAAACTAATTTTTTTTGCGTAAACAAATTTTTATTCAAATAAAGAAAAAACGTGAAATAATGGTAAAACTAACAATGAATGTGTTTATCAAGAAAAAGTGAAAAATAAGGAAAAATTAATCTGTTTTTAACAGTTATGTGAAAAATCAGTAGTCAGTAAAACACCCCATGACGTTAATAACGGTCCTGCAACGGTTTTTCATGCTTTGGATTAAGTTATCCAAGTCTTGCTGCGGTATATTGTCCCAAGTCCGGCTAAGATGCAAAAAAAGTTGCTCTTCTGTCGCAATGTTTGCAGGGAAATTCCTCAAAGCCCTTCTTTGGAGCATGTCCCACGCATGTTCTATCGGGTTTAGGTCAGGCGATTGAGCGGGCCAGCCTAAGACCGATACGTCGTGCTCTTGCAACCAGCTCGTCACCACTCTCGCTGTGTGCGGACGGGCGTTAACGTGCATGAGCGTGAATTCTTGGCCCATTTGTAGTCGATGGGGGTAGATTATTGGTACTAGCATCTCGTTACGGTATTTTTCAGCCGTCATGGTGTTTCTGATCCAAACGAGGTCGGTTCTTCCACCAACACGAATTCCCGCCCAAACCATAATTGTCCCGCCGTGGTATGAATAGACTTCCTGAGGATGTTGCAGACGGCTCTCACGACCAGGAACTCGCCAAACACGTACTCTACGTGTATCGGGATGGAAACCGAACCGGGACTCATCGGTAAACAGCACTACAGACCACTGGTTATCTTCCCAGAGCAAATTTTCACGAGCCCACTCTAGTCGTCGTCCACGATTTCCTCGGCGTAGTGCTGGAGTACGAAGCGGTCTGCGAGCATGAAGGTTAGCTTCATGCAGCCTTCTCCTCACAGTTTGGTCACTCACAAGCAACTGGTGCTCTGACTGGAGCCTCTGAACCAACTGCATGGCCGTAACATTTGGTTGTCTTCTCGCGGCAACTTGCAAAAATCGGTATTGTCGTTGAGTGGTAATGCGCTTCCCGCCTGGGTGTCTTTCAGCCACATCACCAGTAGCACGATAACGTGACCATAACCTTGATATCACGTTTTGTCTTGTTCCAATCTCCTCGGCAATACTCCGTTGAGTAGCCCCAGTTTGGAGCATGCCTACTGCCCTTAACAATTCCTCTCTCGTTAAATGGCGCCGCTGCATGATGCACACAATAACATTAATTCGAAATTAACCGATAACTTGTTATAAAACTTAAATTTGACACAAAAAAACAGGCAAAAACTACTGTAGGTAAATGAAACCCTCGGACTTCGCTACCATTATGCCGCGTAAGTCTTTTGTTTTTAATTTATTTTTTTAAATTCAAATTTAGAATCGTTCAAAAAGGTTTACAAAATAAGCTTTCTTCAAATGAATTTAAAACTGGCTAGTATTTTTTGAGTTTAATAACTTTATACAAAATATCCCTAGACGGTGTTGATGTGTGTATTAATGATTTCAGTTATTAATATTATTCAGCAAATAACCTAGTAGGTACTTATCATTTCAACCGCGTATCATACTGTGATCAACCATACGACCGAAAAGAGCTCCAAATTGATTTTTTTTTTAAATTGCATTTTTTGGGCCTTAGCACTGATAATTTCTAGTGGTCGTAGATTGTCTATGGACTGTTGGATTTGGGCGTATAATTATTTTTATTTAAATGTTTGAACACAGTAATGATTTACAACAATTTAGTAAGAGGAATGCATGTTTTTAGATAAAGCATTACGAGGGAAAACGCTTATGTTACTTTTGAATTTAAACTTTTGCAATGTTGTAAGTACCTATGCATGTTAAAGATTATAGCAGATTTAAAAAAAATGTAAAGTAAGTAAAGCCATCGTAATATTTTTTCAATTCATTCACTTGCTCTAAACATTGACAAGCATTATTTATATTTATTCCAAATTTCAAGCCCTATAGCCTTAGTAGTTCCTGAAATAAGCAGCTGTTACAAAGGAACGGAAAGACAGACAAACGAAGTCGCACCATGGGTGTTCTTTTTTACCATTTTGATACGGAATCCTGAAAAGCTTCTATTTTTAAACTCTTCCTCGTAATTTATAATCTCAAAATAAATATTTTTATTTTTAGTGAATATTTGTAACCGCAAAATGGTTGACCCCCTCAGAGCTCCCAATAATTTTTGAAAATAAAAATGATGGTATTTGAAAACCAACGAGGATACTAATAAATCTTGTTAAAATATACGACTAATTTTATTTTCATAGTTTATAAAGCTGTATTCGCTAAGAAAAACGTAAATTTAATATGAGCCCTCCGCGAGGGCTCCCGGCATCCCATATGGGATTTGAGTGAGCCCTCCAGGAGAGCTCCCGGCACTGAACGTGTTAAGTACATTTCCTTACAAATAATTTAGTGTTACTATACTCACATATTCCCATGTCTGACCGATCTTCCACGACACTTCCGATAACTCCAATGCCACCCGTTTCGTTCGGATAGATTTCTCCCCATTGGTCAACATCTTCTCTAACGATTTCAACAGTGCAGTTTATCCATCTGTATTTAAAATGTAATAGTGCATTATGATATAAGTCCGGTAAGTTGAAAACTACAGCCGAGGCGATATTGCTAGCCCGAGCCGTAGGCGAGGGCTACAAGAAAGCAGAGGCTGTAATTATCAAAGCGCACGTATGTCATGCGACGTTTTATAACATATTTGCGAGGAAATAAATAAAACTCGGACTTTCTTAAACGAATAAATCTTTAATCACTTGTTAAAGCAGTTATAAAAACTTGAACAATTTGTAAAATTGATTATTACGTTGCCAGTTGGCATTTCTAATGTTGTCAAGTTATTATTATTAGTTACAATGTCACCAGACTCTCTCTCACTCTCTTGAGTGAAAGTAGGAGAAACGAGACCACAGAGTTCTGCAGTCGGTGGCGGCGACGGAGGCGGCTGATGGTGGAATGTAGGTACGCATGTGTGTCGAGAGTCAACACTTGGCTCCAAATTTATATTCCTTGTAATGCGGGAGCTAATTTCTTCTTTATTTCTCATCGAGTCATCTATGTAGCCGTCAGCTACACTGTTCGACCGCCACCCTCCGTGGCGTTTTAGTGTCAATAAGTTCGCACCTGAATCGGCGAGCAATGTAGCCGAGGACCTTCTGAAACTGTGCCCTGTGTATTCATGTGGATCATCCAAATTTAAGAAAGTAGCAATTTGTTTCGGCATTGCTCCAAATTTATTTATGCCAATGGGTTGGCTAGTGCATTTTCCATTTAGGTAATTTTGAAAAAATCTGTTAGATATCGCTTTTGTTGAACGAAGCGCTTCGTATTTCTTCACTATGTCGTGAAAAGGCCCCTGTATTGTGAACGATCTTGGAATTTTATTCTTTGTGTTTTTGTACCTTAGCTTTAAGCCATTGTAACACCTCTACAACATTATGGAATGCAAATAAATATATGAATATAAATATGAATATGACCTGGACAAGAAGAACCCGCCCATGGTTCTCGACATCATTAGTTGTGATGTTTGCCAACTCTTGACGTCTACATGCACCATTTATACCGAATATTAATACAACCTGAAAAGAGATAAAAACAGCGTACAAAACACCTATATTGTAAAGAAATACGAAAGTGAAAGAAGTTAATACTTAGCAATAATTTAGTTTCAACTGACCTTTGTTGCCAAATATCGGCAATCCGGAGCTTCTTTTAGGAACTTCTTGACATTGTCAGCCGAAAATACTTTCGACTTTTTACTCACATGGCCACTTGAGCGTCTTTTTAGCAAGTTGGAGTATGACTTGATAATACCAATACCATATAGTATGTTTTGTTTTCACAGTGCTTTTTAGCATTGAATAGTAGCACCACAATGAGCTTGACTTATATTTTTGAGAAAGTTCCATGAAATAGGCTAAAAACACACTTTCTGAAGATGAATTTGCATCTTTGCTTGTTTTCCATAAGATGAAATTTTGATACGCTTGTAAGTATCTATCGGTCGATTTTTCGGGCAAGAGGCTTAGAGTAGCCTTTTTCGCTGCCTCTGAGACTTCTGGCGGTGTCGAATTAATAACTTCATCATTACTTGACGACATTTTCAAGTAAAAACAATACAGCGAAAAGAAAAAGCGCGCGGAATAATTTTTACTTGTTCACAAATTAGCGATGCGCGCGCATCAGCGCTTTTTTTTAGGGCAAAGACACAAAAAACAGCCAGTATTAGTAATAAAATAAATTAATATTTTTGTGTTTTTGTTACAGAGGTTGTAATTTATTGTCAAAATTAATTAAATTAAAGAATTCAATGTTTATTTATTATATTTTATCTCCCAAAGTTAATTTTATTCATAAAATGTTGACCACTTTTCAGACATAAAAACTCTTTGCTAAGATTTAAAAAAGTACCATTTGTTTTAGACGGAGTATCTTGATAAACCGTGTGTTTTACCTAATTAAAAAGAAACACGTGAGTTTTACATTACAATAACGCACAAGTACGTAATGAGATACAATACGATATTGAAATTGATGAAATAAGAGACCCTTTACGAGCAAATGTGTTATAAAAACTTTTACTATCGTGAAGGTAGAACCACTTTCTTTAGCTTGGTATCTTACCTGCAAAGTTCATCGACTATCCTTATCTCCACACCATCTCTGCCTGAAGGTTCAATAGCAGTCTCTAAATCCAACAACACGTAAGGTTTGTAAGTAAAACAAGCCACCTTTACCGTTTTCCCGTATAAATTAGTCATATCGTGAGGAAATAGATTTGCTTGGTTTTCAAACTCTTGTGAACAGGAATCCCAACGATCCAAGTATTTAGGGAGATGAGTTTCTTCATCTGGACCAACAAACTGATGAGTAATCAAATCGAATGTTTTGCAGTCTGGGTTATTGCTTGCAAGGTTTTCAATCATCAACATGTTTGGAACAAAAGTGCTTCCTTTCAACGAAAACACCAATGAAGGCAGGTCTATATCATAATCTTCGTTATATTCCTCATCGAATGGCAAGAATATAATCTTCCTATCACTTCTTCTTACGTTTGCTTTATGAACAACTGATTCAAAAGCTGTCATAAAATTTTGCGGTTCTTGAATACGCACTATGTAATCGGAACACCCCATTTCAGACACATTAAGTATCTGTCCGACCAGATTTTCTTCATTTGGGATTAAAGAAATGAAACTTGTTGGCAAGGAGAACGTTAATGGTGCATCCGAAATAAACGTTACGCAGTACGCTGACGCTAAGTACTGTTTGATGATTGTATTTATAAGTAGTTCTAAAGGCAATAAAGTCGAGGATGTCGGGAATAACATCTTTGACCCAGACCAGGCATGGAATGACGATAAAATGGATTGCTAATCGACTCGAGCCTATAAATCTAACACACTTAAATGTTTTAGGATTCCATGAATAATAGAGCGAAATACGAGATCGATTCCGTGAAATTATAGATTTGCTGCAGAACGGAAATAGAAGGTGCCCAAACTAAAATATTTTAATTATAATATGCTTGTTACGGTCACTACGATTATAATAAATGTTTCTTTTTTTCAAACTTTTTCGAGGCCTTTTATATGCGTGCATTTTGCGTTCAAGTACTCCTATGTTATATGGAGCATGACATTGACATTTTAATGTAGCTAGCTGTGCAGACATCAGAATTTTATTAAAATTTTATTTTATTGTTTTTTTTTTTGGTACATGGCATTTTAAACATTCACAAACTAGTTCCTAGAGAGAGACCTAGATATAGAGCTCTAACCTAATGGTTAAGTACACTGCTAGCTCTCTCTCTGGCAACTACTTTTTTTTTACTAGTATTATTAAATAGTATTAGGTTACAATTACACCTCTATAGCTACACTCAAAACGGTGAAGAAAAACATCGTGAGGAAACCGGCATGTCCTAGAGCCATAAATTCGAAGACTTGTGACATCTACCCACCCGCGCTGGGCCCGTGTGGTGGATTGTGGCCCACTCCCTCACAGACCACAGGCCTATCACAGAGAGACCTTTGTCCCAGCAGTAGGAACATTTATAAGCTGATTATGCTAGTTACACACACCGCAGAGGCTGATTAAAACTTAATTAAATTAATTAAATTTTACGCAGAACCCATACTTTTGATTTGAAAAAAAAACGTAAGCATTAGATAAGCACTTGAAAGCTGTTTACCGGTCACTTAAATATTCTGAAAGAGCATTTCGTTATACAACCGTTATTTACCATCATCAGTTTTATTTACTATCATATCATATAAACGGTTTCAGGGAAAATTTATGGTAATTGGAGTCGTAACAAAGAGGTTTCATTATGATACCTATACTTAAAGCTCCTATAGTGTCAACATAGAGGTCGAGCAAAACGTAGATTGATAAATGGCCTGAAGATTAAACAAAATATTATATGTAGATGACTTTGTGTTATGTCGGCTGCACTGTACAGAAACCACTAAAGCTAATGGATATTTTGTTATTGTTGTGCGACAAGACACACGCGGTTAGCGCCACCTTTGATTTTAGAATATGTGAGCTGTCTTGATACTTGCATATTTTTTCCATTGACAGCGTTGCGGTTTGTAATGTGGTCTTCCCATAGAAATGTATATTACTCGTATATCTATGGCTCTTCCCCTTTTTTTTATAAACTTGTACTTATAGATAATATTATATATTTTGTGGTAGCTTGTATAATATATTTAACTATATTTCACTGAAAATAAAAATAAATTTGCATCTTAATGAAAAATGCTAGAGTTTACAATAAAGTTTTAATGGATGCTCTTGAACAACACCCCAAACGACAAACAGATTTGAATAAAACTTGCAACAGACTGGGTTGGTAATTATGAAGTCTAGAGTAAAAAAATAATAACCCTAAGGTAAAGTAAGATAACTGAACATGTGCAAGTACCTACTACCGGGGGTATAGCTAACTATATCCAAGAACAGTAGAAATGATATTAAACATTCAGCAAATAACGGAACTGCAGTTTTGTTTACCGTTAGACAACGCCGTGTGTGTTATTTAATATTTAAACAGATACATCGGCAAAGGTAACATAAACGAATCAAAATATTGACTGACATTTCAAGGTAATTTCTTTCCACTATTCATCGTACAACACTATCAAAAACAAGATTTCAAGGCCTATTGGCTTTTTACTTTCACTGTAGTTTTGCCTCAATGTAGATTTTACAGACGTTTTCTTATATATTTGGCTGTTACTGATCATTCAAGATGATAATATTTCAAATTACCTAACTTCTTATAAAATAATGCAAAATGAAGACTGCTCGATCGCTGTACAAAGTGTGTGTGGTCGGGAGCTTCCTTGCCGCCGTCGGCTAATTAAGGAACTCCCAAAAAAACTGACTACTTCACACGCACCGACTGCGGTTACACATAGCAATGTTATAACACATTCACACCGCAACTTCATCACTGAATATTTTCTAATATATGGATTAAAGTGAGCACGTTTGTAATTGTAGTCAAGAAGTGCCTAAGTACATAATATCTATGTACGTTTTGATTTTATAATAAAATACAAACTTAGCAAGTACCTACCTAATAGACTCGCTCATGATATATAAGAATTAGCTGAATGTATCGTTATATTATTATAATAAAAAGTGCTACGGTGCAGTGCTACGGTACGAGTATCTACTACGCCGTAGCACCACTTCTATTCTGAATTATTGTACAGACGCCAGCAAGTCAAGCTACCCGAAACTGTCAAATCCCAATCAACCTTGAACCCAATGCATTAGCGATAAAGTTTAAAATCTATTAAAGAAATTTGACAGCTTATAGTAGCTTGATGTGGTGGCGTCTGTACGTCCGAATTTATCCATTATGTCTTATTTTATAAGAATTTCTATTTGTTGTGTACTCATTTATCTCTTTTGTTTCTTTAGCCTCAGAAGTGATTCTGGCCAGTCATTCAGTAAAAATCGATTCGCGCTTGAATCTGAAGCTCCTGATAATATCTATAACAGTCGTCATAATATCTATCTAAGCTGTTTGAACAATGTTAGATTGTCCTTTCATGATGATTCATTATAACAAGATTATAGGAAAATCTAATACTTAAAATAGAGCCGAGTCATTTTTAACTAATGAAAAAGAACATAGTTAAGCCCATTTTATTATCTAGCGGTATAGGATACCCAATAAATTATATTTACTTAAAACAACTTTCTCAATTGATTATAAAATCCGTGTGCTTTCAAAACAAAAGCATTTTCACTCTTATTATGACAAGGCAATGCTTAAATTGGCTTGAACATACTCCAATGTTTGTACCTTTTTCCGCAAAATAACTAATTCAATATGAGCTCTCGACCGGGGTGGACGTATCGATGCTGGCTAAAATATTTTAAAGCTTAATTTCAGGGGCGGAAGATCTCAAATGCAGTGTAGTAAAATTAGACGTATATCACAAATCCCTAAATTCGTGTCCATAGTGTGCAGGTTGTATAAACAGTAACATTAGCTGCTGCGGTGACAAGCGCCAGAGTGCTGCACTGATGCGTAATACGATACATCTGTGTTATTTTGCTTGAGTTTTTTTAACATCTGTTTTATCGAAAAGTTTTTAGTGGAAATAAAAAAAAGCTTATAAAAAGAGTCAGTAACCGCAACCTTTATTTTTTTTAAACACATAGTAAAACAAACATTTTGATAGTAACAGATTACGAGTGTAAATTATTCCTTCTTCCTAAGTTTAGCGCTAGAGATCTCGATGGCTTGCAGCCAATGTTTGATTTCCTCAGGGCACTCGGGTTTCTTATCAGCTCCAGGGATACCTTGGAACAGCCTGTCCGCTTCCACATTAATTAGGTTCTGTCGCGACATGACTACGGCACGCACGAAGCCATCGTTTAGTGTGATGAACTTCTGTTCAATGAACAGTGTTTTGTCTTCCCAGTAGGCCAGCTGTAATAATAGGAACATAGGTTTAGGAACGTATTTATTGAGTTACTTATATGAAGCTTTGCAAACTTTTATGTTAAACTCCGATTCCAAACAGACAAATTAGTAAACCAATCGGACCTGAGCGTCGCAGTACTTATATTTTGTTTTATTGCGCATTTGAAAGCAAGAACATTTCCGCTGTCTTCAAACTGAACTTTTAGGTAGCAAAGAAGTTATCATACTAAATATACAAATGTGACTGGTCATTACACAATGCGTGAATTGCGTCACAATAATGCCCTTCGAAGTGAATTAACTTGAAAGGTATTGGCAAAGCTTGCAAGATGCGTCATACCTCATATAATTAACATGTAATTACTTAATTATTTTATACTATTAATTAATACCTATCTATGCAGTAAGAACCACAATGGCAAAGAAACTCACCTTAGTTTCGACCTTGTAGGCAGAAAATATGGGGATGGTTCTCCTGTAGCGAATGCTGGAAGCGCCCTGCAGAGCGTGGCCATCGACCGCCTTGATATTCTCGTAGATACCGGTGCGGTCGTAGAAATGGAATCTAGCAAAATCCAACTCTCGAACATAACGAGCATTGTTCATATGTCTTAGGAAAATGTCCACATCTTGCGTCGTGCAGAAACCTGAAATGGAAAACAGTAAAATAAGTAAACTATCCAATATTGTTGTACCTATCAATAACGTAATTTAGGTTCTTGGTTTGGATTATTTAGATAGGCGCCAAAGACGAACAACAGCTACCCAACAACTTCGAAAAAAAAGTCATCTTATGCACATAAACTGACTCGATGAACTCAATAACAAAACCATTTTAAAGCGGTTATATAATGTAGGTACACCTTTTATTAATCGAAGAGGTACCACACGGAAATATGAAAATTGTGGTTTCATAGAATGTTATGCTCATTTGGAATACCGCGTAGTTCCTCCACACCTACATCTACTTGAGTAGAGTTTGAAAAACCCTCGTTTCGTGTTATGATAAAAATAGAATTGGGTTCCGCAGTCACCCATAATGGCACTTTTCAAGTTAGGCCTCTATAACTCCTGAACTAACAAAGTTATCCAAGCTGTTATTATTTTCCTTCAAAGTTCATCACATGGACTACCATCATGAACTTTTTCAGATTTTTCGAGCCAGTCGTTTAGCTTTTAGAGGGGGGGGGCGCCCTATTTTACCAAACAAAATCCCTTTAAAGTTGAATATCTCGCAAACGGATACCCAAATCAAAAAATCGTCTTAGCTACCTCTCAATGTTTTTAAAAGACTTATCTAATGAGTCCCCACACTATGGGGTAGACGCGAGAAAAAAAAATCATCCCCACTTTACGTGTAGAGGAGGTACCCCAAAAAAAAATTTTTTCGTGATTTTATTTGAGCACTTTGTCGACGTGGTAAATACACATATCCATACAAAGTTTCATCTTTCTAGCACTAACTATTTGGAAGGTAAGCCGATGACGGACGAACGGACGGGCATGACGAAAGAGAATGTTTTGAGTGGAAACTTTTCTGTACGTTTCCATGGCTTAGGATTTACTTAACACTAAAACTTAATTACCGGATTCAGAGAGCTCATTATATATAAAATTAACAATTTTGTATTATTGGTTTATCATATTTATTTTATTCATTAAGTGTAATAAAACTCTTAATTTCTCGCTTTGTTATGTTCACCTTAGTTTCTAGACTTAGACGTAGGCACGGGTACCTAAACCTTATAAACTACATGAAATAATTATCAGAAATTTAGTCACATAGGAAATAATTACACTCATTAATATACGCATAATAAAATCACCAACTTACCGTAAATAGTGGTCGTATCATTAACACCGCATTTCTTTTGGAATAATCTGCCAACTCCTATGGTGAAAGCTATCCTTAGGAAGTAATTCACGTCCCAGAAAACGTAAGCAAGAGCTATCAATGTCACTATAATACAATACATCGCTTGTAATTGGGAATTAAAACTAACTACTTATATTTTTTCTAACCAAAATGACCGCAGGGTCACTCTAAATACTCAAACTACACTAACTTCAATATAATTTTTAAAGTATTATGTATTCGTATAGAAACATTCTTGTCCAAACATAACGTCAGTATGACAAAGACAGCAATATAAGTACCTGTTTAATAAAATAACGCTTTCCTTGTTTTACTTATTGCTTGTTGTTATGTCAAAGAGAGATAGCGTAAGCTCTTCAATTTATGCTGATTGGTTGCTCAGCAGCTTGAACATCGTGTGTAAAGTAGTGACTATACAAGTTCAGGAACGAATGTGGTTATCTCCGAGTCACTGACCATTACAACAGCGAATTGAAGCTAGCTGCATTTGGTGGACCTACCATTCTGCTACTATCCCAGAAAATAACTCATAATAATAAACTAAGGAAAAATGTGACAATAAGTGTACCTACCTATAAAATGGAACCAAAGAACTTTGTTGATAATTCTTGTTAGACTAGTATGCTAAGGGAAGTTCTTTTTCCAAATAATATGTTTGGATACAATTTAAATATAATAAGCCGCCTAGTGTTTTTATCAACGCCATGTGAGATAATATGCTATTAAAAAAATGTTGACTCAGAAAATACTAACTATACTGTCAACCAGTTGTAATACCATTCATTCTTCTATTCCATTCTAATTAGGAATATGAGTGCACAGTGTAACCATTTTAATAATGCTATAGTAAATACGTAATCTTTGACGACAAACTGCTACAACTACAGTAAAATATGCAACAGGCTAAATCAGGTGCACCAGGATCTATACTTGGTCTTGTCTAAATCAAAAGCAAATGCATCAGTGAAAAAACGGTCTCTATTTGCTAGATTTTACATCCTTCTTTAACTTCAAACTGCTTATTTCCATGCTTCGTAGCCAGTGTTCGATGTACTCGGGGCAAGTAAGCTGAACTTGCGATCCAGGCAGCCCTGATAGTAAGGCTTCTGTCGAGTCTCCATTTCGGCCTAAAGCGTGCTGGCGGGATAATAGTATAGACCGAACTTTACCGTCACGTAGAGTAATTACTTCATGTTCCAAAAATAGGGAACGATTATCCCAGTAAACAAGCTGAAAACAAAATTAACTGCCATTTGTTTTATAATGTCTTGAGTCAAGTTATATGACTAGAACTCTATTAGCGATACATAGAGAGTATTTTTGCGTCATCTTCATTTCATTTATATTTAAAACATGATTTTAGCTTCAACAGAATATATTTAAGCGATTTATCCTTCACAATATTGAGTGGAAAGAAACTTGATATGCATGTAAGTAATATAGTTATCTACTGTATTACGAAAATCTTTACCTTGGTATTAATTTTATAAAGTCCAAATAAAGGCACCGGAACGTCAGTTATTGTGAGAGTGCACCCTTGTAAAGATTTAATGCCAAGCTCTCCACTTCTGCGGTAGATACCGGTTCTCTCATAAAAATGATACCTCGCGAAATCTAGATCCCGAAGTAGCCTAGCTATTCTTATATGTCCGAAGCTTATGTCGCAGTCTTGAAACGTACAAATACCTGAGAAATTTTAATTATCAAGTTATACTTTACATAGTAAATCAGTCTGTTGATCAGGGTAGAAAGCATTTCAAATAAAATTACCACCTTATCATCATTATAATAATATCTGACAAAATACTTCCACTGCTGCCCCAGCAGTATCGACATTCATAGCGATCGCTTTACGACCGAATTCGATCGCAATGTCCCGGATTGACAGGTGTAATGTATAGTGACAGGACTTTGCGACCGAATTCGGTCGTAAAGCGATCGCTATGAATGTCGAGACTGCTGGGGCTGGACCTCTAAGCCTCCCTCTATCGTCTCCACAACGACCAAAATTATCACCTTAGTGTATCGATGACGATTATTATTGTACCAGCCAAAAGCTTAGTCGCATAGTACATAATTATAAATTCCTTTAACAAATCTATTTGATTACAGACTTTATACATAATAATTAGTAGCGTTCTTCAACTCACCGTATATCGTAGTAATTTCGTCCAAAGAATATTTTCTTTGATACAACCGACCAGTGAGAACCGAGATGAGCGTCCTCGTCAGGTAATTAATATCACAGACTACGTTTAAAAATATAAAGAGTAATACAACGTACACAAACATTTTGGTAACAAAATACTCCTTTAATTTTTATTAGTAACTGCTTGGTCGCTTTTTTTTTAGCTGCGGAGTGTGGAGCAATGAAGTCATTGTATGTTAATAGCTGACGTTTACCTCGTCATGACCTTTTTAATACAATCAGTAAGAATTTGACTGTTTGTTATAGAAATAAGTGAAGGCACTTCGTCTCTTTTAAATCACAAAGGAAGTGGAAGTCATAGATCATAGAAATTAAGTCTTCCATTAATCATTGAACTTCATTCCACTGTTACATTTACTGCTGATTCTCCCAAGTAGCACCACAACACCCGGCTTTCTGCCTTCCACATCTAATTTGTCCTAGCCGCCAACGTGGTCTCGACATAAGTATAGGTAATAGAAATCTTGCCGTCTATTTTATCATGCGAGGTCAAAGAAGCCCTAAATACACGACATGAATACAGAAAAGTCTCCTGGTGAACATGGAATCTCTGTCGAACTACTGCGAGCAAGTGGCGAACCAGTTCAATAGGCCCCCGTGGAACTTTTTAATGGGGTTATGTATAATGTCCGTACACCAGAATAATAGAAGAATGCCATGTCATCATTTACAAAAAAGGTGACATTTCGAAATTAACCAACTACCGTCCCATTAGCCTCCCCTCTCAGATATACAAGTTGCTCGTGAGGCTGATGAAGCCTAGCCCACCGAACAAGCCGACTTCCGTAGCGGATATTCGATGGAGAAGTGCCAAGAGTATAACTGACCCCTGTGCATGGCTGCATCGATTACGACTGATCTGATCTGATCTGTCCTACCCATCATGACGTACGGTGCTAAGACGTGGACGCTCACGCAGGTGGCTGAGTACAGGTTGAGAATTGCACAGAGAGCCATGGAGCGTTCCATGCTTAGTATAAAGCTTATAGATCGAGTTCCAAACGTCGAGATCCGAAGACATACGAAGGATTTCAATATCCGAAAACGAGTTATGGAACTCAAATGGAGTTGGGCAGGACACCTGGCCAGGCGCAGTGATAGCAGGTGGACTGCCATCACTCGTAGAACCTGGATGAGGCTGGCACAGGAGCGTGGAGATTGGCACATGAAAAGAAAGGCCTATACTCAGCAGCGGGTCGGACTGTGGATGATGATGACTCCATGAATCATATGTCCTTCGACAGCAAGGGCCTGTCGAAGGACTGATGATTTAGTGATGATCAAGCTAAAGTGGCAGTCCACTTTAGCTTGCTGAAGCTACGAGCAATGCACGTCGGTGTCTCAAATTCATAATATTTTATAATAATTATACCTATGCTTATGCACCTGTCGACTATGCATGAATAAGTTCGGTACATCATACTTTTTACGTTAATGATCTTAAACATAATAATAATACTTTATTGATACTAAATACCTTTTGTTACAATAAGTAGTAAATGTAGGTTACAATAACAATTGGTTGTAAAAAGGTTTCTGGAATGGTGGTAACCCTGCCTCCTAAACTAGGGGAATCCTGTGCCTTAGGAGACAGTGTTCTACTTTTACTTCGTGCACAAATAGTCCTTTTCATCGCACCTTGTTCGTAGTGTACCTAATTAAATACATGAACGGTGTAATAACAAAAATAATAATAATGGTAATTATAATAAAAAAATTAAAATAAGAGGGAACAAAAGAAAATTTAAATGAGGAATATGAATATGTAGTTTGTTGTGACTGAGTGTGTAAGTATGCGTGTGAGTGGGGGTGAGTGCGCGTGTTTATGTATGTGTGTGTATGTGTTGTGTGTGTTTGTTAAATAACTACTAACAGTCACAATTATGATTGAGTGGGATGATTTAATTTAGCAAGACAAGTAATTTGGTTTAGGCATGTTTGAATACAAGCGTAGTGTAGTGTGATTGCACATTTAACTGCGAGACTAGCAAGGAAAGATGAGTAGCTCTTCTGTTTTTGAATAGTCCAAGTCATACAGCCAATTTTTTTATTTAGTTTTTGCTTCATATCTATTTAACTTATTTATTTGAACATTTTTGCTGATCTTTCTATAGATAAGAGAACTTACAACATACAATTGTTGACTAGCGAAGAACGTTTTGTGAGGTATTGATGGGCATGATGTGATTAATGATCGCTTCTTAGGATCTGGAGGGGGGATTTGGCTGTGTTTCCAGAGGGTGGCTCAAAGCACAAAGAGCTGTCGTACAGTAAGTACTTTACAGTCCGCATACATTGGGTTGTAGGGAACCTAAACGGTTTGCCAAGCATCACCTTAAGAACAGCCCTCTGTGCCCGCTCCAAACCCAGCAGTTTAGTTTTGCCAGTACCACCCCATACCGGGATGCAGTAACCAATAACGGACTCGCAAAGCGCAAGGTACACCATATTCAGTGTTTTTGGATCTGCACACTGTCTTAGCGACTTAAAGATGTAGATTAGCTTCCTAACTTTCGAAACTAAATTATCGACATGGGTGTACCACTTCAGCCCGTCATCGATCGCTACACCCAAGTATTTGGTGTGACTGGCACGAGATAGTGTTGTGCAAGAACATGAAGAGGAGTCATCACATGAATGTGCGGTTATGGTAAATTCCGATGGGGCTTTGGTTCTGTGACTAACACAAAATGGGATAAAGTTGGTTTTGGATAGATTTAGGGAAAGCAAATTATGCTGCAGCCAGTTCATGACCAACTGTATCAATTAGCAGCATGCAGATATTGAGGACTCGCTCGGCACGTTCACTATGTAGTGCTAGTTAATTAGCATTAGGCTATGTACAATACTCCTTTACACCTAGTTTTATGTCAAATACTCAGGAGTATAGAAATCCTTCTTTTAATGTTAAATGATAGGTATCTACTACATAATATAGAAAGGTAGGTATAGGACGAGTCTATTGCACCATAAATTCTATTTCCCATCCCACTCATTTATAAATAGTATTGCACTACAATGTATACAAGTTAATTTGTGGTCTCCTTAATCTTTATTTGTAAGATTGTCACGCATTTGTTACTGACAACAAAAATTGCCGCCGGCTAGAGGGATCCTAGTGCCACCGAGTTGTTTGATTTACTCACTTACGAAGTTACAACCACTTGTCTAGCACTCGGCATATATTATTGTCTGTTTAATTGATTTACTACAACTAACTGTTCCTCCTTCCTTCCTCTAGCAAAATAAGGGGAAATTGAAAAACAAAAATATATTAACCATACAATTTAATAATAACAACAGCTATTTAAACAAAAGTAGTTAATATAAAGCTTAAATACAAATAAATTCTTTGCCGTTAAATATTGTTTTGGTAGCACATCGATAAAATAATAAATATTAGGCTACGCTACAGATACAAATATTGATCATGTGATATTCTAATGATGATTGCACTGCCTACAGTCGGGGGAGCAAGGGTTGCACGACGGGGGTGGTGCGTGTGGATGCTGCAGTGGTAGAAGCAGTGGGCCTGATAGCGTGGGCAGTGCTGGCATCGGTATGAGCCAATCGGAGCCACACACCCTTCCCATGACCAGCGCCGGCAGCATTGGAGCTCGCGGCCCTACCGGACGGAATGCTGACCACCTCGACTCTATTTCTTCAGAACTGGACACGGAGGCCTCGTAACCACTGCTCGAGCCGAGCCCTGGTATTTTGTCTCGTTGATCCTGTAAACGTTCGTCCATTGTAAAAATGCCTGCAAACGCAACCGCCTGCGGAAAATTTTCAACTTTATTATTCTCCTCAAAATCGGTATGGGAGTAAAATATTGATTCTTATTCACAGAGTTGGACTGGAAGACGACATCAACTATAGATACATTTATAATAGAAGACCATAGTGACGATAATGCGTCAGTCAATGTAAACATTATCTACGTACACGTGTGGCATTGAAGTGTTCAACAGCTCGCAGCAGGTCGTGGTTGCAGCGCCTCAGCACCAGCTCGAGCACGGAGCGCTTCTTCCCGGGGAACAACTTGCGCAGCATCTCCAGACCAGCCGTGCTCACCGCATTCTCGCTTTCTGAACCTTCTTCGCCCACTCTGAAATATCAGATCGGGATTATTGGTTGAAGATATATCATTTTTCTTTTTTTTTTAATATAATTTGTTTTTTTTTATTTTGGACTGTTGTTTAGTTTAGTATGTGATCTTCCTATACGAGTCGCAATAAATACGTTTTCTTTCTTTCTTTCTTTCTTTCAAGACTGTTAAAATGTTCTTGTTGCAAACCTTGGTTTTGATAAAGCAGGGGAGGATACTAAACCAATCCGACTTGACCAAAACATATTATCGCTTTTGTTATATTTTATAGCAAAGTTTAATACTCGTATAATGAAGGGAAGCTAAAATTATAACAACAATCACCTGGTTGAAGTACTCACCGTAATGAAGCAGACGCTGATGAGTTCCCAGCAGAATCGGGTGAAACGGTGCAACAGTCGGGCATAGAATCACTCGTCTCGCTATCGATGTGGATTGGCTGTTGAACAGAAATGGTGGTACAGGCAGGACACTACAGGTAAATAACAATGAGTAGGCTTGGATGACACATCAAAAAAAGAAAGAGACGGACCATATTATTGAGTAAAAAAATTTACAAACTCAACTTGCGGCTGAACTCAATTACCTGTCTATCACCAGTTTTGGCATACTAGAGGTAGAAAAACCTAGGCTATCTCTGGTTTAAACATCCCAATAATCTATATCAGTAGCGATCTGTATGATTATAATATTATACTGGCAGTTATAATTTGTACCTACTGGCTACTATCAGTAGCGATCTGTCAATAGGTAGGGTTCGGCCGATAGAGTTCACTTACTGTGGTTAGGACTAGCTAACTGGAAAGTAACAAAAACGTCACGGCTAATAAATGG
The DNA here is from genome assembly GCA_947507525.1 of Apamea epomidion. Taxonomy (NCBI): domain Eukaryota; kingdom Metazoa; phylum Arthropoda; class Insecta; order Lepidoptera; family Noctuidae; genus Apamea; species Apamea epomidion. Next base: position 10,024,479 of record OX382228.1, on the reverse strand, counting down.
GTAAAATTTGTGGTTAATTAATTACAGTATGGTCATCAGCGACAGAATCCGGCTCCGGTCCAGGACTTGGGCAAGGGCCGGTGACTCGCATCCCATATATCCTGCCTGGTGGTAGAGTGTCTAGCGCCGTCCCGCTTTCTACGGAAGCCAAGTGTAAGGCTATCTTATCTTCTGCGGCTTGCTGGCGTTTTAATGCCACCTGGTAACAAAATAAAGGAATGATAACAAAGCATTGATTTCGAACACTTCGCCATCTTAATTAATTACAGCTTCCTCTCTGGTGTTTTTCCTTTCATTAGCTAATTAATGGGTATTATGTATTATTACACACCTGGCTACCTGCTAATATAACTGATGGAACAAACGAGGATAAAAAAATACAAATATAGAAGTTGAAGGGAGAAATGATAAATAGGTTAACTTTATTATATCACAGTAACCTCGCCATGTAATACCGTCAAATTAATTTAGCGGAAAATCAATGACAAACACTTGGTGTTTATATTTGTTGTGTGCGACCACCCTAGGGACCCGCTGGACGAACGGCGAGCAGGGCGCCAGAAGCCCGGGGCCGATCTCGGCTTCATTGCTAACGTAAACAGAACTCAATCTCTAGCAAATCAAATAAAACGCTGACTGGAATTTATATGAGCCATAACAAAACGTTCAGAAGACAATAGACCTAGTTCACCACCTCCAGATAAATTCCCGTCGAATTCTCTGGCAGTAAATGCCATTTAAATTGCATTTTTTTCCACTTTTTCAATTTATCTTGTGGATTTAGAACCTATAGTGGTATCCGGACTAAAACAAGTCCTAAATAAAGTTCATTAATGCGAATCTAACACAACATCGCAGCTGCAGCATTCGAGTATGATTAATCGGAACGCGTTTATTCCAGATTTGAGATGCAAGTGGTGGGACATCGACAGCGATGCATTACTGTGTAAACCGATCGATGGTTCATCCGGCGTCTACAGTAAACACGTGCCACTTGTTTAAATAAACCGAGACGCTGCATTAGCTGGTCTCGATTTCACTACATTAAAACACATTAACTCCTCTAAATTGCGTGTTATTTCTGTACTAAATAAGGTATTAGTGGGGAACTGCCTTGTTGCTTTGGGTCGATTCATATTTTGTTTGTTATTAACAGCAGAATCTTTAATAGTCTTTTATTTTTCATTACCTGTCTGGCTCTATGGGCCTATACGTTGGGACTTTGATGCTACCTTTTACCAGTAGAAGGTGTTATCAGCATTTTGGGCGATGAAGAAACAATGATGGCGGCATTGAGGACACTGACCAAGAGAGGGAGAGTGAATAGCTTCCTCATGATACAACTCATTCAAAGATGGCGTTATTAATTTCAAATTATTAAGGTGGACCTTTGTAACTGCAGGGTCCGTCTTATCTTTCTTTCCCCTAACATCTTAAATCGGGCATAGGCCCTACTATGCAGTACCTACTATCGACCGGGACCAAGTCTCGAGCTTCCAAAGCTCATAGCTACGAAGGCAAAGTAAATTGACATTTACGTTTCCTTAATAAATCAAAAAAAAATACTGAAAAAATTTAAATGAAAAGTCATTTGTTCAAACTAGGCTGAGACAGCACTTTTTGAACGTCAAAATTACATTTGGCAGTTCTCCAAAACGCCCGCACTTCAACACTTCCAAGTGCTTTAGCTGGGAAAAAAAATGGCGCAAAAAAACTTTCCAGCAGCACAGCTGTCTGTTCAGTCAGAATATCTTGCTTCTATACAATAGTAAGTAATTAACATTCCAAAAGAGAAAACATTAAATTATTTGCCATATGTCAGCTAACACACGCCAATATAGGTACGGCGCACCAAAAACTAATTTGCTTCCTCTTGATAGAGCTCAGAGAGCAATTTTAAAGATAGCAAACTTCCTTCCCTTTTTTTTCACAGATCTGCAATATAATTAATCCTGCAACGTACGTTACGTTCACCAGCTTTTCATTGTGCACTTAGTATTAAAACAGCACATCATGCTTGCCTACAATGTTAACAACAGTAACAAGAGACGGAATGATCTAGTACCTATGCATATCTACTGGAACCTCAAAACATGTCTTTGTAGAAAGATTTTTAACATTCTTAGGCAATCCTTTTTTTTTTCTTTTTTTTTGGGTGGGAAATCATCAAATGATCTCTCCCGCTCTGAGCTGAGCGGAAGGGCGTGTCAGACTTTTACTGACTAAAACCCACCCGTGTTCCTTCAGTTGCCTGTGCCAGGGGCCACGGCATCTCTTTCGAACAACCCGCAGCCCCGGCGGCATCGGCCCTACCGGACCCCGTCAGTTCGTGCTGACATCTCTTTGAGGCGTGCGTGGACCACAACGCGCCGTCGACCCGGACATGGTCCTTACCGGGCGGCGACCTGCCCGTAGCTCGCCGCCCGCAAGCCCGCGCCTACGGTGGCCGGGCGTCGGCTGTTGACTCCCGTCCAGGGCGTCTCCTGCGGTGGCTAGGCGCGTGTGGGTGCAGCGATTGCCTCTCCCTCACGCGTTCCGCCTCCTCCTTCGCGAGCATTTCTGCTTCGCAGTAGGAGGTGACGGCCTCCCGTTCACTCTCGCTCCGTACCATGGCCTGGATCAGGGCCGGACGCGAGAGGTCGCCGCCGCCGATCGCCGCCACGAGGACACGGCGGGGCCCCGCCCAAGCCGGGCAGACCTCCACCGTATGCTCCACCGTGTCCTCCGGGCGATCCACACAGTGGTAATACCCTGGCGTTTCCTCCCGCTTTATCCTGAACAGGAACCTCCCGAAACAACCGTGTCCGTTGAGGACCTGCGTCAGGCGGAAGGTGAGGGCGCCGCGGCGCCTCTCTAGCCACTCCTCAAAGAGTGGACTTATCGCCGCAATTGTGGCGTGCCCAGCGCTGGGTTGCGACAATCGCACTCTCCATGCCGCTATGAGATCCCGCCGGAGCTCTGTCCGCTGTACCGTGATTTCTCGCGGCAGCGGAGTAACGCCCCGGCGTTTTGCCTCCTCTCGCCACTCCCATATGTGGGCGAGGACTTTGGCCTCCAGGTCCCATGGCGGCAATTCGGCAAGGAGGCTCGCCGCCTCAGCGGAGACCGTGCGGTATCCTCGGATCAGCAGGACAGCCATGACCCTTTGGGACGCGTTCAACCGGCGGGCTGGTCGCCGCCTCAGGGAACGCGCCCATACCGGTGCCCCGTAAAGGGCCATGGACCGCACGACCCCCGCATAGAGCCTCCGGTTCTTAGGCAATCCTGTACAATAGAATAAATAGAAAACTAAGTAGGTATCTATTATATTTAATTACTATAGCTGTAAAAACAATATACCTACTTAAATATTTACTTACCGTCGATTATGCACAGACAGAAGATCTACTTGTTGTCTGCAAATAGAACTGGTAACATGCTATTTTATTTTTTTATTTTTAACTACCTAAGTTTTAATTTCGTTTTTACTTTATACTCATTGTTAATTTATTACATTAAGTATTTATGCACTTTCTAGCCTGAAACACAGGTCCAACCAAGTTCAGGCAAATTGGCAACTGTGCTCTATTTTAATTGTTAAGGTCTTTATTGTAAATGTGTTTAGTTGTTAAATTAATTACTAATAACAATACCAAAACCATGGTCAGCTAGACGACCTGTGACCATCACGTCGTGCGGATCCGTCGGCATCTTTCAATCATAGGAACTGGTGTCAATGATGAGAATGCAAAGGGTGGATAAAATAAAAACGGTCTCGCGGCTATAAAAGGAAAGGTTATTAGCTAAGGTATCTACTTAGAAGGACTATTGCAAGTATTGCAACAAGTAATTACAATCAGAAGTTTAGGCTCTATTAAGCAATAAGTATACCGTGAAGAAAAAGTCATACATTTACTATTAGATATTTAAAAGTTTTATGAGTACCTAGATATTTTAGATTTATGAGATTAGTTTTTGTAGGATTTATTACATTTATACAAAAAATAATTTTCTAAGTCGATCCAGCCGTCTTGGAATAATCACGGAACATACCTAAGTATATAAGAAAAAAGATTCCGTCGAACTGAGAACCTCCTCCTTTTGAAATCGGTAAATTATAATTAAACATTAATTGCACTATATTCTGACCTATTCTTGATTATTATATATTTTTGTGTCAGCTTTTATTTTGTATGTAGATACATACTTGTATCTACAGGTAAAAATATTAACCAGTACGCAAACTGTAACCATGAATTCAGCACATTGCGCATTGGTTAAAACATTTTCCTGTATTATTAAGTAGGTAGGTACCTACACACATCAACACCGTCTAGGGATATTTTGTATAAAGTTCTTAAATTAAAAAAATACTGGCCAGTTTTGAATTCTTTTGAAGAAAGCTTATTTTGTAAACCTTTTTGAACGATTCTAAATTTGAATTTGAAAAAATAAATTAAAAACAAAAGATTTACGCGGCATAATGGTAGAGGACTCCGAAGGTTTCATTTACCTACAGTAGTTTTTGGCTATTTTTTTGTGTCAAATTTAAGTTTTATAACAAGTTATCGGTTAATTTCGAATTAATGTTATTGTGTGCATCATGCAGCGGCGCCATTTAACGAGAGAGGAAATGTTAAGGGCAGTAGGCATGCTCCAAGCTGGGGCTACTCAACGGAGTATTGCTGAGGAGATTGGAACAAGACAAAACGTGATATCAAGGTTATGGTCACGTTATCGTGCTTCTGGTGAAGTGGCTGAAAGACACCCAAGCGAGAAGCGCATAACCACACAACGACCAATTTTTGCAAGTTGCCGCAAGAAGACAACCAAATGTTACGGCCATGTAGTTGGTTCAGAGGCTCCAGTCAGAGCACCAGTTGCTTGTGAGTGACCAAACTGTAAGGAGAAGGCTGCATGAAGCTAACCTTCATGTTCGCAGACCGCTTCGTACTCCAGCACTACGCCGAGGAAATCGTGGACGACGACTAGAGTGGGCTCGTGAACATTTGCACTGGGAAGATAACCAGTGGTCTGTAGTGCTGTTTACCGATGAGTCCCGGTTCAGTTTCCATCCCGATACACGTAGAGTACGTGTTTGGCGAGTTCCTGGTCGTGAGAGCCGTCTACAACATCCTCAGGAAGTCCATTTATACCACGGCGGTACAATTATGGTTTGGGCGGGAATTCGTGTTGGTGGCCTAGCCACTCCTCAAAGAGTGGACTTATCGCCGCAATTGTGGCGTGCCCAGCGCTGGGTTGCGACAATCGCACTCTCCATGCCGCTATGAGATCCCGCCGGAGCTCTGTCCGCTGTACCGTGATTTCTCGCGGCAGCGGAGTAACGCCCCGGCGTTTTGCCTCCTCTCGCCACTCCCATATGTGGGCGAGGACTTTGGCCTCCAGGTCCCATGGCGGCAATTCGGCAAGGAGGCTCGCCGCCTCAGCGGAGACCGTGCGGTATCCTCGGATCAGCAGGACAGCCATGACCCTTTGGGACGCGTTCAACCGGCGGGCTGGTCGCCGCCTCAGGGAACGCGCCCATACCGGTGCCCCGTAAAGGGCCATGGACCGCACGACCCCCGCATAGAGCCTCCGGTTCTTAGGCAATCCTGTACAATAGAATAAATAGAAAACTAAGTAGGTATCTATTATATTTAATTACTATAGCTGTAAAAACAATATACCTACTTAAATATTTACTTACCGTCGATTATGCACAGACAGAAGATCTACTTGTTGTCTGCAAATAGAACTGGTAACATGCTATTTTATTTTTTTATTTTTAACTACCTAAGTTTTAATTTCGTTTTTACTTTATACTCATTGTTAATTTATTACATTAAGTATTTATGCACTTTCTAGCCTGAAACACAGGTCCAACCAAGTTCAGGCAAATTGGCAACTGTGCTCTATTTTAATTGTTAAGGTCTTTATTGTAAATGTGTTTAGTTGTTAAATTAATTACTAATAACAATACCAAAACCATGGTCAGCTAGACGACCTGTGACCATCACGTCGTGCGGATCCGTCGGCATCTTTCAATCATAGGAACTGGTGTCAATGATGAGAATGCAAAGGGTGGATAAAATAAAAACGGTCTCGCGGCTATAAAAGGAAAGGTTATTAGCTAAGGTATCTACTTAGAAGGACTATTGCAAGTATTGCAACAAGTAATTACAATCAGAAGTTTAGGCTCTATTAAGCAATAAGTATACCGTGAAGAAAAAGTCATACATTTACTATTAGATATTTAAAAGTTTTATGAGTACCTAGATATTTTAGATTTATGAGATTAGTTTTTGTAGGATTTATTACATTTATACAAAAAATAATTTTCTAAGTCGATCCAGCCGTCTTGGAATAATCACGGAACATACCTAAGTATATAAGAAAAAAGATTCCGTCGAACTGAGAACCTCCTCCTTTTGAAATCGGTAAATTATAATTAAACATTAATTGCACTATATTCTGACCTATTCTTGATTATTATATATTTTTGTGTCAGCTTTTATTTTGTATGTAGATACATACTTGTATCTACAGGTAAAAATATTAACCAGTACGCAAACTGTAACCATGAATTCAGCACATTGCGCATTGGTTAAAACATTTTCCTGTATTATTAAGTAGGTAGGTACCTACACACATCAACACCGTCTAGGGATATTTTGTATAAAGTTCTTAAATTAAAAAAATACTGGCCAGTTTTGAATTCTTTTGAAGAAAGCTTATTTTGTAAACCTTTTTGAACGATTCTAAATTTGAATTTGAAAAAATAAATTAAAAACAAAAGATTTACGCGGCATAATGGTAGAGGACTCCGAAGGTTTCATTTACCTACAGTAGTTTTTGGCTATTTTTTTGTGTCAAATTTAAGTTTTATAACAAGTTATCGGTTAATTTCGAATTAATGTTATTGTGTGCATCATGCAGCGGCGCCATTTAACGAGAGAGGAAATGTTAAGGGCAGTAGGCATGCTCCAAGCTGGGGCGACTCAACGGAGTATTGCTGAGGAGATTGGAACAAGACAAAACGTGATATCAAGGTTATGGTCACGTTATCGTGCTTCTGGTGAAGTGGCTGAAAGACACCCAAGCGAGAAGCGCATAACCACACAACGACCAATTTTTGCAAGTTGCCGCAAGAAGACAACCAAATGTTACGGCCATGTAGTTGGTTCAGAGGCTCCAGTCAGAGCACCAGTTGCTTGTGAGTGACCAAACTGTAAGGAGAAGGCTGCATGAAGCTAACCTTCATGTTCGCAGACCGCTTCGTACTCCAGCACTACGCCGAGGAAATCGTGGACGACGACTAGAGTGGGCTCGTGAACATTTGCACTGGGAAGATAACCAGTGGTCTGTAGTGCTGTTTACCGATGAGTCCCGGTTCAGTTTCCATCCCGATACACGTAGAGTACGTGTTTGGCGAGTTCCTGGTCGTGAGAGCCGTCTACAACATCCTCAGGAAGTCCATTTATACCACGGCGGTACAATTATGGTTTGGGCGGGAATTCGTGTTGGTGGAAGAACAGACCTCGTTTGGATCAGAAACACCATGACGGCTGAAAAATACCGTAACGAGGTGCTAGTACCAATAATCTACCACCATCGAATACAAATGGGCCAAGAATTCACGCTCATGCACGATAACGCCCGTCCGCACACAGCAAAAGAGTGGTGACGAGCTGGTTACATGAGCACGACGTATCGGTCTTAGGCTGGCCCGCTCAATCGCCCGACCTAAACACCATAGAACACGCGTGGGACATGCTCCAAAGAAGGGCTTTGAGGAATTTCCCTGCAAACATTGCGACGGAAGAGCAACTTTTTTTGCATCTTACGGACCTGGGACAATATACCGCAGCAAGACTTGGATAACTTAATCCAAAGCATGAAAAACCATTGCAGGACCGTTATTAACGTCATGGGCGGTTTTACTGACTACTGATTTTTCACATAACTGTTAAAAACAGATTAATTTTTCCTTATTTTTCACTTTTTCTTGAGAAACACATTCATTGTTAGTTTTACCATTATTTCACGTTTTTTCTTTATTTGAATAAAAATTAATTTACGCAAAAAAAATAGTTTTCTTTTATTCTGGAGTGTAGTCTGATAAATGGGCTTTATAAACATATATGCATGTTGTATGTTATTTTTAATAAATTTTGAGTAAATTGAGTAAATCCAAAATATCCCTAGACAGTGTTGATGTGTGTATATTCCATTCCCAACTATGCAGCTTTTAGACCGGCAAAACTAAAAAGTAACTAGCCCGCAAAATGGGATCAGTTAACAGTTGGGGAAAAATTAAAGATCGAATGCTAATCTGTTTGTCCAGATTCTTGGCACACTGGATACAGTGATACTAAAACATGCCTGTGGCTGGCCGAGGGGTCTTTCAGTAAACATTTAGCATTTAATATACAATAGCGATTTTCTAAATAAGGTAAGTATCTAAGTACGTAGGTACTGCAGAAGCACGGTTCATTGTAAAGCGTTATGAAAAATGCTACTTTTTACATAATATTTAATCAACAAAGAAAGGACCTAGGTACCTATCATACAAAAGGTGTAAGGAATATAGGTTTAATAAGTTTATAATCTGTGTATACCTTTATACATACCTGAGCGGCCATAATCCGTTGCCTCTCCTTGATCAGGCCACACTTAGGGCACTGGCAGAGTCGGTAGGCACACGCTTTCTTGTGGCCTCGTAGACTTGAAATCAGGCCATGGTTTCTACAGCGTGCACACTTTGGGACCCGGGCACGCCCACTATTCATCATCAGAATCACTCAATAATTGTGTCTATCAAAGTAATTTTTCGTATGACGTCAAAACGTAACTGCAAAGGAGGTAACAATTTTTTTATAAATAGTTACTGCAGCAGTTTGTAGCACACAATTTATTCAGTTGATACTACTTACTTCGCGATTAAAAAAATATGTATCAAATTGAAACAATATCGTGTTAAGGCAATCTTTACGTATCCAAATGTATTATTATCTTACGTCCTCAAAACCAAGGTAACATTAAGCACTGTTTCACAAAATTAACTGAACACAATCCGCAGAGTAAAGCCGCCCGCCCATATTACACTCCGCCCTGAAACTAATATCGATATGAAAACTAGACGTTCGAGATGATAGATGAACGTGAAATTGGGAGGAGTAGCAACTGTCTGTATCCGAGATGTGGCACACGGGAACCTAAACTCCATCATCTTAGGAACAAATGTCAAGTTAGTGATTCCCTGTGTATCGACGTGGCAACATCCCGCTCTTCCCGAACCGCCCTACTGCACAGATCGACCAATGGGAACTTGCTCCCGTTAGGATTGGTTACAAACTTAGAAAAACATCGGAAGCTGATCCTTTATGATTGTGTTTCATTTAAACAAGCAACAGTATAAATGTTATAGTGTGCGAACTTTCAGTTTTTGTTGAGCGTTACAAGAAAAATAGAAGTGCTATGTTACCAGTTATAGCTATGTAGGTAGGTTCTTTGAAGTACCTACATGTAGACTATTTATTGGTAGATACTATTAAGTATATTGTGTGTGATTTGGATTTATTTTTAAGTGAGTACCTGAATAAAAATCTAGGTAAACCAGTAGGTACCTACCTAACATTTGAGGTGTGATATAGTAGGTACTTACCCAGGTAGCTGTATCAGTAGCTGCAATAGTATCTTCTAGTCAATTCAACTAGGTACCTTCTTATATTTTACATGGTTGGAATGTCATGAACTCTGTTTCTCAGTAACTAGATGTAGGCAAGTGCAAGTTCACCCACCAATATTATAAGTCTAGGTCGACTCTAGTCGTAGCTTCCGACTACCTGACCCCGTTATAAATCATAGGTAGATACTAGATACTTACCTATAGTTTGCCAATCGATACTCATGACCGCCACGCGATGCGTGTAGGATGCCAACGATACCCATCATCAGAGTGACCGCGACAGAGAGTCAGCTTTGTATGGGCGTTAATGGCTGCGACACAGTTTATAACTAATGCAGTCATTTTCGTACATAATTTTATTGTAATTTGTGTTTCTTAGTCCCAATAAAATATTATTATTATTATTTATTTTTATATTTTAATAAATCTCGGGACCACGGGGTCCTGGTCCTTTGGAAGGCGTACGAGGGGCCGAAGCCAACTCGCAGAGGCCCCTTAGAAAATTTCATTGAAATGTGGCACCACCCGATGATTATCCCTGTATGCACTATGCAAGTGCACCCAAGTATAACCCTCGGTTAATGTAGGACTATTGCAGGATATGGAAAAAAAAAACAAATTTGGACTATGTGTTTGGGTGGCTAAAGTGGACTGGTTACCAATAACTATGGAAGAACTGAGCCTGATCAATGTTCAATATATACATGGATAAAATGGCAGGGGGTGACTTGCACACTCAATAATGGACCCACGAAAACAGTCGCTAGCACATAGTGACGTAGCAACAAGGGGGCAACATGTCCTGAGGTGCTTATGAGGAGTGGAGAGGTATTTCACGGCTTTCAGAACAATCCCAGAGCCCGGAAGATGGTCAAGATCCCTACGACCACTTACTGGAATACTTCCTTCCCCCGAGCACGTTTGCTTTTGCGAGTCTCCACTCAAGCCGGCCAGGAAAGGCAAGAATGAGGTGGGAGCTTTGTTCCTCATCATTGTTCACTCCAGCCGGCCAATAAAGGCAAGCCAGTGAGGGACAAGATTTCTCCAGGGAGATAGGGTCCGTGGGGTCGCTACTGCCCAACAGCTCGCCACATGCTGCCCTGCGGGTTTCTGTATCTCTCTTGGCCTGGCTCATCACCCTAGACCTGTTTCGGCAAAGTAAACTCTTCCGGCACAGGCCTAGAGTTCGGAGCGCGCAAGCCCCACCACGACGTCAACGTAGAGATACGGCGGTGGGGTTATTATTATTATTATTAGCTAGTCTAGTAGCACCACATCACACAATTGTATGTGGCTGTTGGTCTAAGGAGTTCACTAAAAGTGAGTTTGTTTCGGTGTTTCTTATCAGAGTAGTCGAATAGGAAACACCGACCTCGTCTTGTTTATAAAATATTATTGACGTGTGAAAGTGTTTGTATTAAACTACTTACTTACAGGAAAAAAATCGAGAGGTTTTATCTGAAGGGACACTGGGACGCCTGGTTCAAACCTTTCGCTGCACCTACATTACGTATTAAATAACAGGCACAATGAAATAAATTAACAAAGTAATAGAAACACACAAACAGACAGAGAGAGAGAAAGTCGCATAACGCCTTTTCCATGTGACGATTTCTACCAGTACCTAACTCCTGCCGCAAGCCGCGTTTAGGAACTTCGTTCCAAAAAATACGCAATGTGAAACTTTTAAAAAATAAAGAAGAGAGATTTAGGTAGGTAGGTATCCTAAAGTTCGTTTTTTAATCCCAGATACTAATCTGACATTTAAGACCTGTCAAATTAGTATCTGGGTTTAAAAAACGGACTTTAGTGTTAGAGACAGAGAGTTATATCATTCTTCTCTCTCGTGTAACTAAATATGCCTAAACGTAATGCATCCTTAAATTCAACTCTATACTATTCAATTATCGAAACCCCGCCTAGAAAGTTTCATTTCAACAAAAAAACAAAAATCTAATGCAGTGGAATTCACCTAGGCTTCACCTTTAGCATGTCCTGGGAGAAATAAAAATATGGTTCCCCTCCAATAGCCTTTTCGGTAACTATTGGTTTGATTTCTTCAATTATTCATTTTGGACTCCACTTCAGTCGCTTGATGGGTGCATTTCAGTCACCTCTGTTACCCTTCCTTATCTCGAAAGACCCGATAATGAATTGCCCACACAACTTAGAACTTACCTAATATCGGCAGGGCTGGCTCACAAACGAATACCTACTTACGCGAAAACACAATCCATGAATCCACCCTAAGCTTAACGTGTGTGACGATTATGAAACTTTCTGTTGGTAGGTACAGTCAACTGCACTTCAGTGATAAAACTTGCACTCCGAAATTCGCCCTAAAATAAAAAACTCAGTGCCCAAATAAGTAATCGTGTAATTTCGGTAAAGATTATGATATTTATAAGTGACTATTTAGGTAGATATTTATGTCAATAGTTGGTGAGAATTATATGCATCTATAGTAGCAAAAATATACAACCTCTAATAATAGGGGTTAAAGTATGAAATTGCCGTTTTATTATAATATGTACTTCGAATTGACATAGAAACTTCATGGTTTGAGATTTTTGAGTGAAACTTTTTTCACATGGTAGGTACCTATGAAGTTCTTCTTTTAAAAAATATGCAACATTCGATTATCGACTTTCAGTTGTTTTTTTTATTCAGCTTAGACAAGAAAGATGGATACTTCGAAAATTCGAGTTATTTTTTAATACGAGTTCTGACGCGAAACTAACGCGGCAGAAACAGCTCGCAATATCAATGTTGCGTTTGGAGAGGGGACTGCTAATGAACGCACCGAACAATGATAGCAAAACTAGCAGTGAAACAGCCCCGACTCATGAATCGATCTTCACCATTATTGCTCCATGATAACGCGAGACCTCATACAGCACGAAAAACCGTTTTAACTCTATAGAAACTGCAATTAGAAACCATTCGCCACCCTCCGTATTCGCCAGACCTTGCACCAACGGACTAGCATTTTTTTCGTGATTTCGACAGTTTTGTACGTGATAAAAAGTTTTTTTCTCAGGAGGCAGTACAAAATGCTTTCACACAGTTTGTCGAATCTAGATCACGAGAGTTCTATCGCAAAGGCATAAATGACCTTCCCATTAGATGGCAGCAATGTATAGATAATAATGATAATTATTTTGATTAAATAAATATGTTAAATATAAAAAAAAACTAATTTAAATTTTTCAGTACAAATCGGCAATTTCATACTTTAACCCCTAATATTTTCAACTACCTACACGATGGAAAATTCTGAAAAAAAAAAAGTTAGTAAAACTTATAAAACACAATCAACGAAAACTGTTTTGAGGAAGATACGTTGTGTAATTTGTGAGATAGGTGCCTATGGGATATTTTTGGTTGCACCCGCAGAAATAAGTTGGTTTTTCAGTTTTTTTGGGTATTTTGGTTTTTCAGTTTTTTTTGTTTCTTTGGATTTTATCGACAGCAAAAATAAGTTTGTAGGTATTTCATAGCTTTTCCAAAGAAACTGAAAAACTAACTTATTTCTGAGTTTCTTTGGAAAAACTATGAAATACAAACTAATTTTTGCTGTCGATAATTTAAAGCTTCTCTTGCACGAGGTTGTGGGGTCAAATCCGGGCCAGTACGAATTAGACCACTTCAATTGATATGTACCTACTTTCTGAGTTTATCTTGGACATTACTGACTTTGGTGAAGGAAAAACATCGTGAGGGATTTGTAATTTATATGAGTCTGAAATCTCCAACAGTCTTGAGCAAGCGTAGGTACTGATCAATCGTCGTGCCTTCTCTGTACGAGACATTAATAGGCTGCCCTGCAGTGGGATATTAATAGGCTGGTATTATTATTATTAAAATCATTACTACGAAACCCTTCACTGTGCGAGGTCGTCCGACATCTTCTTCTAAGATCTTTTTTTAAGGTTGTGTACAGCCCAATGCAGACTTTATGGCGCCTCTGAACACGAGGTACGTAGTATTTCGTATCTATTGCTTATGTTATTTCAGGGAGTCCGTAGTATAAGTATTTTGTATTGTTTATTAGAGTATAAGTAGTGTACAAGTTAGGTTTAATACCCACGTGTAGGTATATTGTAAATATTCGTATGCCCCTATTAGCGGCGGATGTGACTTATTCATATATACCAACCGACTTTGTACCTACCATATCCGACGAATAAATGTCTTTGTCTTTCGAGGTATCGAATCAATAAAACATATTTTTTACTTTTACTATTTATTTACAATTTATAATATGAGTACTAATTACATATTATCTATATTATAATATCTTAAACATTTACGCTTGTCAACTGTGAAATGCATATTGTGGAAAATACTTGCTAACACCACATTTATAACAACAGATTTTTTTCTGAACACTCAAATACTCTTTTTTAGCAATTATGAGTCCTTTTCTATACACATTGAAGAAGTATATAAAACATGTTAGTCCAAAACTGATTATTTCACAAATGCCATTAGTATGTTTATTGTATTACTTTGTTTCATTTCATAATGTTAATGAAACAAAGAGTCACTATCATTTGGAGCTTTTCTTCTTTTCATGCTGTTTCGCTGCTTTCTTCTTCATTATTTGCAGCCTCTTGTCAGCAGAAATAATATTGATGCTTGGTGTCACCACTTTTGAGGGTGATGACGATGATGAACTGCTTGAGGATATCTTCACCGGTGTTGTGGAACCAGATATATTCGATGGTGACTTGGGAGCAGCTGAAGTCTTGATGTAATTACCAGTAATCCCTTGTGATGCCAAACAAGTCGCACATTGCCATCCAGGAGTTATGTCATTGTCACTGATAACAGGTTTGTGGCAATCCTGAAAATAATTTTAAATACGTTAATTATCATGTTATACATGAAGAAACGAAATGGATCATAGGTAGTGTAGTTTAGTGTTTTTGTGTCCTGTTGTTCATTCTTTTAGCTTGCAATAAATCATATTAATTATCTAGATTGAGATAGAGAGGTCTAGAGCTGGCCAAAAGCCTCAAAAAAAAATGCAAGAAAGAGGCTTAGCACAGTTAGTGCCAATATATCCATAATGCTGTAGAATCTATTATTTTACAAACATGAAGAAAGATATTACAAGAAGAAAAAAATACATTTATATATTTTTTTAGCAGGATATAAAAGAAACACATATTTTACCTGATGATACAGTGCTCGGCAGGCATCACATTCCACTAAACGGTTGCCAGCTTGAACTGAAATCTGTCTGCACACAGCACAAGTCAAATCTTCTTCTAACAGATCAAGAGACAAGTCTCCATCCATAACAGAGCCATCATCATTTTCACGCTCTGGTATTTGTAGTTGCTGAGGACTTTGTTGAGGCAAAGCTACAGTGGTGGTTTTACTTGATGATTTATCTGTCTTGTGCTTAGATCTAGGAGATTCCAACTTTTCCTCAGCCAAGTACTTCTTCGGCAAAACGTTGCCAAGGGTTTTTGCACTTCCAAAACCACTTTGACGAATGTGATCGTCTAAAGTAATTCGTAGTTGTTCAGTAGAATCCGAAGCGCTTGAATGTAAAAATTTCAGGCATAGCTTTATTGAAGGGTCAAAATCTATAGACGACATTGCACGATCGTTTCAGGTTATGCGGAAAGCTGGACGCTAGGAAAACCAATTATGTTCACAACTTGCAAATTAATTCAAAATACATTCGTCAGTATGTCTTGCCATTGACTTTGACAGTGCTTATTTTGACATAAGAGTATTCTCTGTTTAGGCCATTCGTAAAAATGTTTTTTTATCTCCTTACAGTATGTACATAGATCTTTTGGCGCTTGGCCAAAATTGGAACTATTTTGTTTTTCAATACATCGTTTCAACAGTCCCGACTCTAAGATTCGACTAAAACTGATTCAGCTAAAAACGTACATCACTACTGTTTCTATTGTGTTATTTAGAGAGTTATGTCAATGTCAAAATTGTGTCAGTCAACCACAACCAACATTTTCAAATCGCCGTATTTGTCGACTAGAACTTTAAATTAATTTCTTTGTATTGAGAATAATTCTGTCGGTTCGTAGAAATGAATTACCAGTCAATAGTCTTCGTTTTGTTAGGTTTTTGCAGCATCTGTAAAAGCGATATACAAGCTGGACCAGACCCTTGGAACTACGAAAGTGTGCAAGTACCAGATAAATCACATGAAAGAGATTTACCATCAGATCTTAGAACACCTATTAAGAAAGAAAGACAAACAGAAAATAAATTCGGCTTTGGCGAATGGTGGTTTAAAAGATTACTTGCTATAATGCTAAAAAGCGGACAGTTGAAGGTTAATACATTCCATTTTAATATGTAAACATTGCTCTTTCTTTGTGTGCGCCAAATAAATGGTTTATCTATCTTATCTATCTACCTAAAATATTCAATTTTAATACCGTCATGCTAATATTAATACCAACCATTATATTTATTATTACCCAAATAACATAGGTAACATTTGTTACATTTACAAAGATTAATTAAAACTTAGCTTAGCTTGCACATTTCTGTGAGAAATGTGCAAGGTTTAGAAAAATATGTTTACTTGTATTAATTATATTACAGAAAAGTGAAGATGGTAGTGTTGATATATCTCTACAAATGAAGTTTGATGCTGACAGATGGGATGTTGTAGACAATTGTTTAAAGTCCGAGTCTACACTGACTGATGATAAGTTCAGACGTACTGTGGGATATGTTGAAGATGCCATTTACAAACCAACTATTACTGATCAAATTGCAATGGCATGGAGTGATTACATTCAAGTATATCTAATGGAATATAAGGTAAGTAATAAAGACCTGTTATAATAAAATAAAAAATTAGCTTGGTAATAAACTATCTTGTAATTGTCTTGTACTAAAGATGTAAAGCCTACAATAAATATTTACATACATTGTATGTACTGAAAATTATTTCAATTTTTATTAAACCATTATTAACATACTACAATTACTATACTTCTTCTTACCGTCTAGATGGCCATCTATTTACAGTCAACCCAAAATTTGATTACTATACTGAACATTTATACCTATGTTGAGTTCAGAACATCTAAGTATATTTGGCTAGGTTAGAATCCTTATCTAACACTATGTATATTATATTTTTTTCAGACATACATCACTTTACTTCTTGGTTTACTTGGAGCAGTTGGAGTACTAATTTGCCTATGGAGGCACATCTCTCACAAACATGTCATCATAATTATATTTGTCTTGTTATATATTTATGAAGGTTTTATATCTTACAAAGTAAGTACTGTACATAACTCTGAAAAAAAAAACACTAGTAATATTAAAAAAAAACACTGTCTGAACAGGAATTATTCTGGCAAAGAAAGCTGAAACTGTGTTAGAACTACTATTTTTTTAATGTTAGAAGTAGTCCTAAACAATAATTGGCTAAAGCAATTGATATTTCAAAAACTCAACAAGCCATTTAATTTTCTAAATTAAGGTCATGGGATAAGGTAATAATAATAATAAATAACAAGGCCTATGACTCGGTGCCACATACATGGCTCATGAGGGTGCTGGAGTTGTATAAAGTAGATACAACTCTGCGCACCTTCCTGATGACGTGTAGAGGCAATCTAGAATGGTCCTTCTCTATCCAGGCTGTCGAAATATCCAGAGGAATAGCGAGCCGATAAGGATCGAGCGAGGCATATTCCAGGGCAACAGTTGAATCCGTTTTGGTTCTGCTTAGCCTTGAATCCTCTAAACACGCTGCTGGAAGATTCAGGTCAGGTTAATCTCACCTCCTCTACATGGATGACCTTAAACTCTTTGCCCCCAATAATTTGCAACTGATGGAGCAACTGAAGATGACTGAAACTTTCAGTAGGAAACAAGGTGCGCGCCTTCAACGGTTGGGTCATGCCGGTTTCGATGTACTCTTTCGGCATACTCAAATGGACTCAGACCGAACTCGACGCCCTGGATAGGAGGGTCCGTACGCTGCTGACTGCATATCGAATGCATCACCCACGGTCATCGGTAATGAGGCTTTATATCCCGAAAAAGTGTGGAGGTCGACGCTTTTAAACGCTAAGAACATCCACAATTGCGAGATATGCAGTCTTAGGGAATATTTCCTATAAACCGACGTGGGGATGCATCGAGATGTAGTCGCGGTGGACAAGGGCCTCACCCCGCTCTCCTTGGGTAAAGAGAACTGGCGCAAGCCAGTAGTGCTTGACACTAATGACCGCATGGAGGTATGGCAGAGTAAGGAGGTTCACGGACGTTTCTTCGGGGCCCTACATGGACCCGACTTAGATCTTTTGTATAAGGTTCGTATTCGGTTTGCGCAAATATGACCATGTTTCCGAATGTCGTGTGAAGCTCAAGTGGTTACAAATTCGCCTTCGCCGGAATGCTCATATTCTTTCCCTTCTGTTTAATGTGCTCTTTCCCCTTCCACCCCTCTCTATCTCAAGAAACGTTTTCAGTTTCTTTGCGACTCCCACACGAAATTGTTAAGGTCATCATATAACTTGAAGCTCAAAATGCCTATGCATTCCACAACTTTCCTTGATAAATCCTTTGCTGTCCAGGCCGCTCGTTTGTGGAATGCAATGCCAGTTGAAATAAAACGCGCGCAGTCGTTACAGGTGTTCAAAAGACTTGTAAAGGAGCACTACTTGTCGTTGTGATCTTGTTATCCTAACTGCAATCATCTACCGTCTTCTTTTATTTTCGTTGCTTGTATACTTACATAGTATGTATGTATTTATGTATCTATAATTTTGGATATGTATATATTTGTGTATCTATTTTAGTGTATTGTATACATAATATTTACACCAACGACAGTCCCATTTTATGTCCAGGAAAATCACTGTACATTCTAAGGTTGCCTGGAAGAGATCGCAGTAATGCGATAAGGCCGCCCGGGCGGATTCTGTAGTGTTTCATGTATTTTTTATGCTATCTATTTTTGTGGTGTACAATATAGTATTTATAAATAAATAAATCTACTAGCGTCCGTAGCCTGGCTGCGTTTCGGTGACCTCTTTAGAGAAACCAAAGGTTTTGTCTGCGCAATTATGGATGAAGTAATGATGACGAACAATTACCGGAGATTTATTGTGAAAGAAGGCACGATTGATATCTGTTGGGCATGCCACCGGCCGGGGGAATCAATCAGGCATATTATCTCCGGGTCTCTCGTCTAGCTAATGGAGAGTACTTGCATAGACACAACCTTGTAGCTAGGATAATCCATCAGCAACTTGCTCTGAAATACAACCTTGTGGAATCGGAGATGCCGTACTACAGGTATGTGCCCGACCCAGTTCACATAAATGGAAATATCACATTGTATTGGGATCGATCCATCATCACTGACAGGACTATTGTTGCCAATAAGCCTGATATAGTGGTGGTGGATCGATCAGAGCGGTGCGCAATGATTGTTGACATAACTGTCCCGCATAATGAGAACCTCGTGAAAGCCGAGAAAAATAAACAAATCAAGTATCTTGACTTGGTTGTCGACATGTGGGATGTGGACTCGGCGATCATTGTGCCGATAGTCGTGACAGCCAATGGCTTAATAGCCAAGAGCCTCGACCAACACCTGAGGAGGCTCTCGTTGGGCAGCTGTATCAAGGGCTTGATTCAGAAAGCGGTACTTCTGAGAATAAGAAAAACGTTAACTGGTGGTTAACGTGGTTCACATTTAATTTTATAATATGATTGAGTACAAGGAAGGAAGCAGGATTTTTTACATCTTTTTACAATTTATGCATTGCTATCTGAAATATCAATAATTATGAAACTGTTTCACAGTATACTGTTTTTATAATAAATCCATAGCTGTATGGATAACAATGCATTTACGTTTTCTTTATAAAAAAGCATAAATGTATTTACACAGATGTTTGTGACTTAAATTAAAAATTGAAGTTAAGAAATTATTATTATTATTTCAGGAAGCTGAACAACAGGAGTATGACAAATTTGTTTCAGCGATCAATACTTGCAAATGGTATTTCTGGACATCAGATTGCACAGTACCACCGCCAGATCCAATTTTGTTTATGAAGCATATGAATCCATTAAAAATTGCCATCAGGATGTTTACATCTCTAATATCTGAACCAGTTATTGCTATCAACTCCACTATAAAGATAATTCTTCAAGGTGTCACTGGTAAGAGATTTTTTGTTTTTCACACTACTAACACTAAACTGCCATGAAAGTTTACCATTGAATGAAGTTTTTATTAATGAAGTCGAACATATGGATAACTTGGAAGCCAAGTGAGGGCCACTAACATTTCGGCCAAAATTTAGTTATATACATTTAGGCATAATGGTTCCTTATAAGCCAAAATGCACTTAACTCAATTTTGACTAAAATTTTACTTGGATAACTTGGCTATCTATATATGATGCTCTATGCTGTATTATTTAATTATTTGTAATCATAGGATGAAAATCAGTAAATCCTCTGGCCTCTATATTAATATTTTTAAATTAGAACATCGTCTGCCTCTGCTTACCTATTGCTAATTCATTAATTATCTTTTCCAGATGGATTATGGTTCCCATTCGATAAGATTGTATATGGATTTTCAATCCTAGTTGTAAATATTTCATTGATATATCTCCTGATTATGGTTGTATTCAATTTTATATTTAATATTCCATTCAACTTAAATTTCCTTGGCGTCGTGAGTATTGGCGTTCGACAAAGTAGAAGATCAATGTTTTCTGCAAACACAACTGAGCAACCAGCACAACCAAGAACTGATACAGATAGAATAAGTGGTGATAGATTGGACAGACTTTTGAATGTTTGTTCACTAGCTTTATCAAATGTTACTAATGTTCAAAATAGACCTAATTTGCAATTGACAAATAATGACAGTCGTCCAAAGTTACAAAGATCAGCTAGTGCTGGGCGGTTGCCTAACTATTTGTCTGACAATAACAATGATCGGCTGGCTATTAAGAGCAACATTAGAAGAAGGCAAAATCTTGAAAGTGGTGATCATTGAGAATGAAAAAGTATTTATGAACTGTATAATATAGATAATAACATGAATAACTAAAGTTGGAGTTTGTTAGGGCCAGCGCGGACCCGGCGAAGCGCAGTATGTCGCTCGAAGTAAAACTTGAAATATGAGCTTTATTTCACGTCACATACAGTTGAATCTTCAAAAACTAAGCGAAAGTAGTCCATATGTCGAAGGCAGGTCACATAATTCGTCATTATACGTACTGTCGCCGTTATGTATATAATGCCTAAGGCAAAAGTATAACGCCAGGCATTATGTAAAAGGCCTTGAAACCCAATTGATGAATCGAACGCCGTATACATAATGCCTAGGCGAATTGATTCAACTAGTTCTATTTTCTATCACCTGAGGCGCTGCAGCGCCTCGCGTCTACCCTAACTAACGTCTACCGATGACCGTTGGGGTAGACGTTTTCTTGAGTGGAGACTGCGAATCGGTAAACGATGATGAGGCGCTGTTAAACAAAACAACAAAAATGGCGTCGAGTGCAACAAAACAACGAGAATAAAGAATGAGCGTTCTTCTCCTCGAAACTGGAATGATTTCCAGTTTTCGTGACGTTAGGCGAGTGAAATATGCCGAGTGCCGAAATCCAACGTTCGATTGGTTCACTATTTTGTGTTCCAACGTTTCATTTCGAGTAAAAGATAATAATAGTACCAGCCTTTTATTGTCCCACTGCAGGGCAAAGGCCTCTTCTCATACAGAGAGGCAACGAGTACCTATTGATCACCACATTGCTCAAAACGGGTTGTCCTTCCTTAGGGTTCAAAGTTTTAGAGATTAGCCGAAAGGCCGGAACAAACAGACAGACATACAAGAAAATTTAAAATTGTTTTTTTTGTTATCAAGTAGGTACTTAACTTAAACATATATCTACTTTTATATGAATTTAGTCAAAAGCTTTTATTTTGACATTAAACAGACACGTCAATTTTATTTATCTGTATGTATGTATAGATAAGTCCAGGCTTCCTCACGATGTTTTCCTTCACCGATGTCAGTAATGTAAACCCATAACTATAAATGATAAACTCAGAAAGTACATATTGAAAATAGTCACATTGGTAGTTTCCTCGATTCCAACCCACAACCTCGTGCATAACAGGCGAGGCCTTAACCACTGGGCTATTTGCCAAAGCGCATCTAAGCAAAGATGCCGAATGAAAAGCTAAGTGAAGCGTCTGATGTCGGCTTAACGAGTGGCATGTGGGCCATTGTTGAGTAATAATCTGAAGTGGTCGACTTGCGGGCAACGCGTCGTTTTGGTACAAAGGTGTTGACTTGTGATTGCTGAGTGCACTAAGTGACAACGCTCAAATCAGAGCAGGTAACTGATAGTACCTACGCCATTATCATGTAACTAAGGTCTGATTTTTCCATGGCCAGATTTATTCGAGGAATTAAATTGACGTTTGACAGTTTTTGTATGAAATACTGTCAAAATTTCAAAATATATAGTAGATCAAAATATGTAGTATAAGTTATCAGATGATTGAAAAATCAGCCCTAAGTAATACTTACTTTAAAATGAATACTCCGCTGTGATAATTATGTGTAATTTTAAGCTTAATATTAAGTTATTAAATAATGCGCTATAAGCCCAGCCACAATGTTTTGTTTTAAATAATTAAAAATGTATGCACAATTACTAAAATATTGCTGGAGTGTTATAAACTAAAATGAGTTTACAATAAGACTATGATGCGGTTTTAATATGTTTTTACCTACAATTAATGAACTTTTATTTATAATATAACATGTACCTATTTGTCGCTTTAAAAAATAAAACCAGTTAATAATATTTTATAAGTATTTTATTTTCGTGATGCCTTAGTGAGAAGTGTCACAAACAAGATCAATTTAAAATATTTTAATACATAAGTAATTGGAAACATATAAGCATAAATAATTATTTACGGTATTAATAAGATATTAAGCAAATTCTAGTCTTGATTTTAAATAGACGCTTACACCTATACTGCTATTGGTCAACAAACATTCGCAACCTCAGTATAAATAACATTAGAAAAGAAACAATATAATTATTTACAATACCACTAGAACATACGACTCCCAACAAGGTGATCAGAGATTGCACTGACTATATTATCAATACACTCTGAGCTACCCTGAGCAAACTGTAATTGTGATCCAACGAGGCGCTCCAATCCGACTACCCTAATACTTAATGTACCCAAAGCAAGTATCGATAGATGGACGAATAGAAAAAGCACTAACTGTTGCTTGGAAATCGTCCAAATGATTGTTGTTTGAGATTGAAAGTATAATAAATATCAGAAAACGTAAGCAATACTTTAACTAGGTACACAGTCATTAATATTTCTAGTATTTTTTTGGATTTCTATGCTTTCTAGATATAATCGGTTAGATTTAAAAAGGGATGCTGATAATATCCTATTACCTACTTCCTATATTATTATTGCCGTGTCATACATTGGGCACCATTTTCGAAGATTATTAGGAGAAGAGCAGACAAAGATAGCAATGTCATAAGAAACGTAACGTTTATGTTTATATGCAGTCAATATAATGTAGAAATTTGTATCAAAAAATCTATAACAGGTTTTACGTCATTCTAATTAAAAGCATGTGCTATATTATAATGCAACTCTGAGCTTTAATAATAATATAGGTACCACCGAGTCTTGTAAACAATAATGCCGAATTGATTACCTATCAAGTTTGAACATTCACTCAAAGTACCTTTACAATATAAGTCACTATTTTTGATTATTAGGTATATGCTACGTTGATCCTTCGTTGATTACAGAGTTTCACTAAAATCTAGCTACCAGAACTACGATTCCTAAATCCGTACTAGTTAAAAATAACGTCTAGTCGGTTCGATTTATTAGAAACGAGAGGACAAGGGATTTTAAATTATCGATTGGACAGCTTGTAGATAAATACAGAATATTAGACCCTGGATCCGTAATGCCATGCAATAGAGATGCCAACATTGTTAAAACGTGGTTTTCCGAATGGACATTGTATGTAAATGCAGCCCTATGGGCGGTACTCACCACGAGCATACGCATACGCTTCACGAATTTGTTTTTCAAATATTCGTTTCGCGACCTTTTGTTACGCAACGAACATTCATACGCGAAACAAACATTCATTGTGAGCTGTTACATTTTGTTTTTTTGTGTTTGGGTTTACGTAAGTACGTAGTCACCAAACTTCGTTACACAAATTAATGATCGTCGCGTAACAAAAATTCACACGACGAATGTTTGGAAAATAAATTCGTGAAGCGAATGCCCGCGGTGAGTACCGTCCTTTACAGCTGACAAAGCAGGCAAAGGTCTCGCGGCCGAGTAGTAGTTATTTTGAGAGGTATCACAAACAAGCTAATGATACAACTTACGGCTGTCAGCATAACTCCAACGACTCACTCTAATCTAGTCCAATCTGAGATTGTAATCAGCACGCTGTCCAAATAAAATATTGCATGTGAAGAAGAATCCATATTTTTAAATAAATTACATAGAGACGTAGTTTGCGCTACCTGCATTACAATTTTATTAGTTTCTTGTCTATACATATGAAAAGGATAATGTAAGAGTCTATGGCACATGGGTAACAGAAGAAAATAAGTAGTAAGGACGATGAGTTTAGAATAATCCCAAATAGTAAAAAAAACTACCAACACTTTGTAGGACGTATTCGCATCGATGGTTTTAGTCACGCATCTATTATTTGTTTCGGGTTTGCCCGACTGGATTTGCACTCAAGCGGCAAGCGGACTTCGAGACTCGCGACTTTGCCGAGTGATGAGCTCACGACTAATAACTTCGTAACAGGTGGAAACCAGTCGGAATAACACATAGGTACTTATGTATGTGTGTCAAGACATAATAATCCCATGACCCTGTTGGTAGGTTTGGACTGTATTTCAAACAAAAATGCCCATCATTTGTGAAAGTGTAACATTTTACCAATTAAAAAAGTAAGAATAAGTATGTATTAGCCATAGACGAATAAATTATTATTCATCCATGATATTAGCAAAACCAAAATCTAGAAAACCTCAAATAACAAAGTGTATGTTCAGAAGTGCTATTTATATGCAACTTATGAGATTTATTAGTTACATACGGAAAAAAATATTTTGACAATTACAACACTCATTTTAGGTAGGTAATCAAGTGTTAAGTAAGGAAATTAGGAAAGAAGAAAATACCAAGAGTACAAAAAATAGATACACCTACTACACTGTTAACTTACGTCAATCAACACGAAACAACTTTGGTCCAGCTATAACAATTCAGTGTTTAACAATTTTTTATCTCTATAAATACAATATTTTATAGATTCTGCCAATAAGCAAATATTCGTAATTAAAACGTGCAAATACATTATCAACTTATGTGCATAATATTGAAATGTCTCTTAACATTCAAACATAATAAAATATTAATAATAATCCTAAATAGTACTGATATTGAAATAATCACATCCGCAGATTATTTTATTTCCTGGTTCAGTTAGGTATCTCGTGAACTTACAGTACAATTTATTATATTGTTAAGATAAATTGTGAATGATTGATGTGACTGAGCTATTAGTAGGTACTTAAATTATTAAGTATTGAATGAAAAAACATAGCAGTTACATCACAGGCTATAAATGAACTTAATGTCCTAAGATCAGTTTGCAAACGATACGGCTACAAGCCAAAGCCCTGCTACATATTCTTTTAATCGGGTGGAATTACCAAGCATTATTATATGACAAGTACGTCTGTGGTGTAGTTCACCTGATTGGCAGCAAGATTTGAGTAATAAACGATGATTGGACCCAGGTGTAGCTTCGCTTAAGGCTTTAGCCGTATTTCACCAGCATTTCAACCACTTTACATTTGCATTGCATACAGATATTTCAAAATATATTATTTGTACAGTAATAATCGACTAGATACTTATATACCATGGAAAAATCTATATAACTGGATATGTGAGTGATATTAAATAAAGTGCATTATATAACTAGCGATAGCTACGTTTAAATATATGTCTAGATAAATATTTAACCGTGAACATTGTCCATCTATAACAAATAATATTAAACTTAAAAAAATATAAAATCTAAAAAAATGTGGCTCAAATCGATAATGTCATCGCGAGATCATTATTTGTGGATACTACCGTACCTATCTAAGTAAGTATATTATATTGTCGAATATTTTTAATACAGTGCTTATTCTATATATTTAATAATTATTCTGTAATGGGTCGAACTTTATATTTTAGCTGTGCCTCACACATAAATATTCCTGTAATCTAGCAAACCTTTCTAAAAATCAAAAACCATGTTATATGTTTTTTATTATAGACAGAAGATTTTGTTAGCAATTCTTAAGTTCCCATAACAAATTAGAATTGGTTTAGCCATAACTTACTGACTCTATGGAGAACGCAGTTACAATGGGCAACTTAAGGGCTCATGTAGGTACTTGGTCGTGATTTTTTTCAGCTCAACACCGAGCGCAGTTCAGGCACGCGCCGCGTAAAAATTCGAGCTCGTGTGAACGCACCCTAACAATATTTCAAACAATACAATCATATCCTGCTTCTAAAACCACAAACACTGTTTAGTGGAATTAACTAAACCACGATCCTTAAATAGCTGCTACTATTTGGCACTGAAACAACTTCCCATAATGACATTACCCATCTTTTACAATACCAAATATGTATACAAATATACAATTCTAGGTTTATACCACCACATACAACCATTTCCGAAAAATTAGTTGGAACAGATGCTAATAAATATAATATTAGATCTTTTGGATAACAAATGTGTCCTTTAACTTATAAAAATAAACATAACACTGAAACATATTTTAAGGACCTTACATTCCCATCTCTTAAATTTATGAATGTCATGTTAATAAAAAGAACAAGACGTATTATACTTAAATGGAATCCAATGTAATGCTTGTCGCATTATGAATGTGTTTCGTAGGCAATATTGTTTCATATAACAGCTCAGTATGTATAATTCATTAACAGTAAGTCCTAAAAGACTTAATTTCGTTGTATTTTCACACTAACAATATATGGAATGTTTCTCATCTCTTTTTCATGTCAGTCATTATTAAATTATTAGTAACTAACAGTTAGCAACACATGTAGGTTTTCAATGACTTCTAAACTCCGTCACAATCGGAACTAATATTGTTTAAAAGGAATTGTAATTACTATGCTACTTCTTGCTTTTAAATGCAATACAGCCAATACTTATATTCTAAATTCTCTATAACTCGGCTGGGTCATGGATTTAATGACTAGGATCAAAATGACTAGGAATTATTGTGATACAATTGGTGGGATTAGATATTATTGGAGTTATTGATATATTTACATAATCCGACATTTCTCTCTTCCACTGGCTGATGCTTCTCCACCGTCTTTTACTACTTTATCTTTCTTTTTTTTCCCTTTTCCGTCCACTTGAAGTGACACATTTCTGTTCTTCTCCATATTTAATAGTTCCTGTAATTAAAGTTTAAAATTAATATAACAATTCATAAGTTATTAGTACTACTAATATTATAAAGAGAAGATATTTCATTTTTTGTATGTTTGTTTGTTACACTTTCACGCTAAAACAGCTGAAGGGTTTGGATAAGATTTGTCACATGGGTAGAGTATGACCTGGTTCAGGACATAGGATATCCTTTTAACCCGACATTCCCACAAGATCGAGCCTTAGGCGGGTAAAACATACGCAGCTAGTATTTTATAAATATAAATTAAAACAAAATATAGTTCAGCAACAATCTGCTGACCTTCTTTGAGCAAAATAAATAAAAATAAATACCTGGAAAAGTTGGGTAACATTGTGGTTTGTTTTAGCTGATGTCTCCATAAATGAGATGCCCCATTCTTGGGCTTGGGCTTGTCCTTCCGATGCGGACACTTCCCGTATCTCTGGACTCTCATCACATTTGTTACCTGCCAGCATCACTGGTATATTTGGAAGCTCCGTGCCTTTTATTTCCTTTATTGTTTGCCATATTGGCTTCAATTCTTCTAATGATTGTCGACTGCTCACAGAGTACACCAATATAAATGCATGTCCCTGTAAATAAAAAAATTACATACTCTTTAACATACATACATAAACTCACACCTTCCCAGGTACAACTAGGGGTAGGCAGAAACTACAGAACGCCACCTACTACAATCCTTACTTTATATGAATTCAATCATTATTAACATAAATATTGCATTTGAATATGGACTACAGTGGTTATTAAAGCTTTTATAGGAAAACCAACTGTTAGTTAACATCTAAAATCCATGCACCAAGAGTTGCAAGAAAATTCTAGCTAAGTGCATGATTTTCATTTTCATCAATCAATAGTTTTACCTTGCTAATTGACAGTCTTTGCATAGCAGGGAATTGATGTGATCCAGTTGTGTCAGTTATTTGTAATGTACATATTGTCTTGTTGCTGCTTATGACCTGAAAAAAATAATTAGGTACATTAATTTTGCAGATATCCAACAATATCATAATCCTTCAGCTAGCTGTGATTATAACTTCTCGAGGCATTTGCTTTCTGATATATATAATAATATTTATGTACTTTAGAGGATATAAAGATTACTTAATTATTAGTGAACAAGATCATCAGGTCAATTCTAAAATTCCAGATGTTTTGTTATTTTCAAACCACTATTTTGGGTATGACATATCCCCCGGACCACTATTTCCAATGCCATTTATGCAGAATAATTATAATACTTTATAATCATATTATATTACAGGGTAACATAATATGGTGGTATCATTGACAAAGTCCTTAATTATTTTGTCAGAATATTGGAACAATTCCAAATTTTGATTTCAAAGTATACCATAATCGGACATGATAAAAAAATTGCTTTGTTAGTGAAGATGATGAGAAAAATTGATGCAGTAACTATTACAGCCAGTTTGATTTTAGCAAAAAATCGCCTTATCAAGGAAAAGATGAAGATATGCAGCAAATAAATTTCCTTTTCATGATAGAATGACAATAGCACTGCAGGACTTCCTGAAATTCTTCCACAGATATAAGGGCACAAAGCAATCTGCCCGTTTCGTATTCAATAGCCGTGGGAACAGTTACACATACAAATAAATACGTAAAAGTAACAAACTTAGTAATAATGTTACCTGTCTATAGGTATCCTCGATGGTAGGTATGTAAGATTCTCTGAATGTTCCCTTTACAAATCGAAGCACTAGAGAACTTTTGCCAACACCACCCGCACCAAAAACTACAACACGATAATCATTACTTTGCTCCGGCATTACTTAGTTTTAGCAATAGAATATCCTTTGAAATCAATTCAAAATGCCAAATACTGAATATGGTACTGTAACAACAACTCTAAAACATCTTGCATACAACAATTGCTTTCGGGTTAAATTTTATTCGCTCCAGCATGCAGCAATAACAGCCCATGCTAATTTCCCATCTTTTCATAGAATTATTATATTTTCCTGGTTTTGATTTACAACGCCCCAGTGCAAAAAGCAAACCAACCAATACAAATTTATTCCATAGCACCACAGAGTCCACAGACATAGACTAACAAATTGACAAGTTGACAGATGCAAGATACAGAGCATAAAATGTTAAAATAAATAAAAAACATTATTACGATTATGACTATTGGCGATTATTTCGGTCGGTTTTCAGTCTAACCAGATACACCTGAATAGCAGTATATAACAAGAAAGCGACTACTAATCTGAGCGGCGCAACCCAATTACTGGGCATCACGATACCCCTTGGTAACCAAGGGGTATCGTTTTGCCCAGTAACTGGGTAACCAAGGCTTGGTTTAAGGAGTTCGCTGTCTGTAAATATGCTTATAAGTTGATTATTTAAAAAGAATACTATAAAGGGTACTTCTCGCTGATGTGGCTAGATATGACTATCAATCAACATAAATACTAATCCAACCGTGGCCGAACTGACAGATGCGTCCGTGAAACACTGGCAGGACTGGCGGGCTTATTAGAGGGCAGGGGCGGCCCTCCCGGTCCCCCGGTCCAGTGGGGATCCCAAATCTTAAGAAGTACTTTCTAATGAATCCCAAACAAGTTAAAAAAATGTTCAATAGAACGTAGTTTGACTTGGAGGGCCCATACATACCAACGCAAAACATAAATGTCGGGTGAAATTTCGAGCTCGCTTCGACCACTCTCTTATTTCTAAGACTTTTTGCATAAATAAGTCGAGTTAGCAGTTGCTTTGTCGACTATTGAACATTCGTATTCGTACGAAATATGAACTCCTATTTCGTATGAATCCGAATGTTCAAACGAAACCTGACCGAGAATTCATCATTAAGATGTAAAATATTTCGATTTTCGAGCTCTTGTCCCTCGCTCTCGCATCCTTGCTTGCTCTTCTTGAACACCATAATGATGAGATGAATATGCACCTCCCTGAAAAATTATCCCGCTGCTTGCGAGGACCATGATATACGTAGAGTAAACAAAGTATAACGTGCGTAATAATGAACGCACGTTATATTTTGTTTTTTTTGGCAATAATCATTTTTTGAAAATTTTACTAAAAATACAAGTACCCACATAAACTGAGAAGACTGGGGACTCCCTCGTTTTGTTTTACAGCCCCGGGCGCCCGACAGGTTTAGTCCGCCACTGATTGGCGGACTTGGGGCAGCGGTTTACCCCGGGATCTCGGCCCTGGGAGTTGACTAATGATATATAACGTAATATAATATCACACCTGTTTCCTCAAAGGGTAAGGCAGAGGTGTACTTAGAGTATGTACATCCATATTTCACAAGTTAACTCAACTGACTAATCCGCAAAAGTGACCAATCAGTGAAACTGACTAATCAATGAAACGGGCGAATTATAAACTTATGAGCGAGGGAAACTAACCAATTATATGTCTTTAGAACATTATTCTCTAAGGATACGGCTAAACTTTCACTAATCAATCGATTTAAAATTGAATCGATTAGAAATAACTTTTCTTTTTTCAGGTTTTCTGGCTGATCGTACCGAAGTGACATTCGTATCGTAAAAAAATTACAAATGGCTTCCGTTTTTAACTTACGCCTATCGTAATCCTCTGTTGGTATGGTTTTTTAATAAGGTTGGACAGTTAATTCTTATTTCCATTGTTTCTCTAGTTTCCATTAGTGTAAAATGTTTTCATGTAGAATTACAATTGATCTTAACAAATTTGACCTTCGCCAACTACGTGCCGGTAACTTTCTTAGCTCGGTATTAGTCTTCATTTTAGACCTAAAACGAAGTAAATTTTACCGGATTGTGCATAAATAAGGAACATTTAGTCATACTGTATCTTAATTATATAGTGTGATAAGTTACCTGATTTGTGAAAACTATCGACCTACTGCTTACCGTCATAAATATTTTTCCTTTTCCAGGCTTCTAATTCATCCTGACGAACGTGTTCGATCGAATAGTTACATCGTTTATTTGAAGCAATGGGTATACAAGATCTTCAAACGTTTTTAGAAAACGAGGGTGTGGGAGTTGATTTATTTCGAATAGCTAGAAACCATGCCGGCGGGTTCCGTTTGGTTCTCGACGCGGAAGGATGTTTAGATCGCTTATACGGAGGATACTTCTCAGGTAAATGTTTTTAGACGCTAAAAATATATGGTTTCCCATTGTCATAATATCGAAAATATTGCATTAATATTTATTAAAAATTGTACACCAAAAGGTTTCCTAAAATCTGCTACCAAAATAAATATTTACACTAGCCTTCTCAGTTGATTCTAAATTGGCTAACACAGTACATTTCTATCCAAGCAAAAAAAAATGTTAACACAACTGTCTTTGCAGATTGGGCATGTGGAGGCCAGTGGGCACGCTGTGTCCAATTTTTAACTACACTTGCGCAGGCTCTTGCTGAACATCAAGTTGCTTTATGTGTGTGTTTTAATGGTGCACATCCTACTCCACCCGCATTGCCACAACATTGGATACAAACTCAAGCTACTTATCGCCAGAGAGTCAATTCTGTAAGTGTTCAATCTGTCAATTCGGTTGGAGTGTAGCCTTAGGGGCAAAATGGCGCGAGGACTTTGAAAAAATGTTGTTTTTTTTTTTTCGGAAATTTTCTTTTATTAAAAACCATTTAGGTTTCGAGAAGCATAGCCCTACGACATACTGTTTCCGAATTATGGGCCCCCCAATTTATTTTAATGTTATATAAAATGATCTATATAACCAAACTGGTAGCTCGGATGAAAATGTTTTCTGGAAATAAATTGTTGCTCTAGTTGAAAACCATGAAATGATCTAAAAAAACCTTACAAATATTGAGAAAAAAAAAAGTGTCTGTAGATCTTTCAGCTTGCATATTCTTAGGGGCAGAGGACTTTATAAAATTTTTGGACATTTCAGAAAAAAAATTTTTCGGAAAATTTACTGTCCCAATAAATTTATTTTACCAAAAATTTTTTTTTGTATTCTGTGCTGCTCATAGTGCCCCTAAGCGTATACTCGCAACTCCTAAAACTCCACCCCTAAGACGACCCACTGACCATCCATTGTATTCTTCTTATTAGAAATTTTCCTGCCATTGACTTTGTCGGTGCAGTGGCGCTATCTGATTTTATATAAACACCAAAGTAAGAAATAAGAAGATAGATAAGCTTCTACCAATGAAGTGTACTGAAACGGTTTGCTAAACAAAAACTTTGATTTAAAAAAATATGAACCTGATTAGGCTGATTAATTTTTTATTTCACAACAAAAAACCAATCAGTCTGTAATTTTGCAGGAAGTGAAAGTGTTCCTGAAAATAATTATAATAAAAAAATTATTTAAGACGAAGTCCATATACTGTTAGTAACACAAAAATCCTTAAAAAAGAAAAGTTATAGAGAAAAGTTTTGTTGCAATCACAAGTTTATCAGTTTCCTTATTTTTTGCAGGTAGTTGAATCTATTTGTTAATAAATTACATAAATTGAAAGAATTTACAGCTTTTCAGTTTTTTTTTCGCCCAATGGAACTTTCATATTTCATCAGAACACATTTTGCTATTAAATGGATTTTTACTTCATTCTATTGACTCTTGATTGTATAAATCCCATTAGATAGAGTAACTCTATGGTATGGGAACCCCAGAGTGATTTTAGCAAGCATATGCAGGGTGAAAGTTAGATAGCTGAGTAGGTGCAGCAAGATAAAAGAACACCGAAAATATAAGTTGTGTGTTTCATATTATAAGCCCCGTAGACAGAGGTCTACTTTCAGATTTCTAAAATAGACAAAAAATAATGTGATCTTCAGAATCATTGTTTCACGTATGATGTGTTTGCATATTTAAATCATTATATGTTAGGCCAACACATAATGTTTTAAATATGCAATATTAAATGGCTTTATTCTCCATTTTTGGAGCCATAATCCTATTTTACTAATTTGTGTTTGCAGCTTTTGTGTGGCAACATTCTGGTCTTTGTTACTGGCAAGGCATGCAGTATCATCCGCATAGGTTGCTGTCGTTACATCTTCAGTGTATGGCAGATCTGATGTATATATAGAGTATAGTACTGGGCCAAGCACTGATGTCTGTATGACATCGCTGTCTCAGTCCGACAAATAAATTAAATAAATATTTTTATGTTATAATTAATTTGAAAAATATTTTTTCACTTAGTTATGCATCAAACAGTTAGCTGCCCACCACAATTTCAAATTGAATTGATAGGTTTATTTATTGCCAATTTAACCATTAACAGAATAAAACATATTATTCTTTTATTAGGCATACTACTTATTCTTAGTTATTCTTGATTATTAGAATTCTAAGCAGTTTTCTTAAACTTTTATATAGGTGCTGCGCCACATTGTAACAAAAGGCACTCCTCCTCCTAAAGTATGGTGGGTACCACCAATGGGACTACATTCCTGCCTCAGGACAGCACTAAGATATCTAAACATCCCTATAGTAAGTGGAATACTTGAGAAATCAATATAATGCGTTATACTTGGTCTTTAACTCTTCATACAATTAATTTTAAAATTGTTTTTCAATAGATGGTATCTTCTGATGATCATTGTCAAGAAGTAGTTGGGCTTTGCCGGGAGAAAACATATGCTGGACTTGTTGGCTGCTCAGGAGAATACTTAGTATTTCAACCTCCAAGATACTTTAGCTCTTCACAACTGAAGCTTACATACAGGGTAAGATTGAGACATTTATTTGGGTTCTCTGTGCCAAAACAATTTACTACCTGTAATTGACAGGGTACACTGTAAAGTTTTTTGTTTTTAGTTAAGCTGAATTGTGTGGAACAGTAAGCTAACAATTTAAAACACAATTTATTATTTTAATGCCAATGACCAAAATTGGTGTCGTTTCTTTTTTCGGCGGCCAATAACAAAACTTTATACATTTAGTACAAAGTAGAAGAACACACGAAATTGAATGGCGGTAATGCCCAAAAATCAGTCGTGAGTTAAAATAAAACAGATCATCATGATGTTAATAATTATCAGTTTATACCTGTATAAACTGATAATGATTTTTGAAATGGGTGTTCAGGGCGAAATCCGAATTTGATCTTTATCACCTACAGTATAGGTAAGTACAATAATGCGGGTTGATGTTTTTGTAAAAATAACCAGGCTTTATTCCTAGCTCAGGCAGAATCTTTTTCAATAAACAAAAAGTGCAGTTTTATTTTCTTCTAAAATCCAGGTCATGGTTCCTTTGACCACTTTGCTCTACTATCCAGTTTTGGAGTTAACCCTGATGTGCCAACTCCAAAATCACCCTGTGTAAACCATTTACTAGCTTCTGCCCGCGGCTTCGCCCGCGTGGATGTCGGAAATGATCCCACGAGAACATTATTATTTACTTTCGATCCTAGGTATAAATACTGCGTTTCGAGTAAATCGTACCGCGCGCTAAAATTATTCCATACAAACTTTTAAAACCCCCCAATCCCCTTTTAGGGGGTAGATTAGAAAAACAAAAAAATTAATAAGAATTTTGAAATAAACATTGTCGTCCCCTTTTACCACGACTGACGACAGGCTTTGTTTTTAAAAAAACGTTTGGTACGTTTCCATTGTATGACTTAAAGATTGTTTATACCCATTTTCGAGTTTATGTAAGCAAGCAGTAAAATCCACTCCTTAAACTTTATTAGTTATTACTCTTTTCCATCCCGGTAAGAGCCAATTTTGGAAAAACCCTTAAAACACATACTTTTAATTTTTTGTTTTAAGTATTAGTACCTAGTTTCAAGTTAATCCGTCCGAGTGGTTTAAATTTATTTCTTATCTATTAACTTTTTCACTCCCTAAATCCTCTGTGAGGAGTTTTTTTTAAACTAAAAGTGACCATCTGTATTAATTACTGAGGCAAATATTGCCAAGAATCAGGTTTATTAACCAAGGGAAAAAGATTTTTCATATAAATTGTATCCCCGCTATTCACTCCCACAAGGGTGGAATTTTGAAAACTCGTTTGGGATGTATTCCTAACATGACTCGAAAGATTAGTTATACCAATTTTCGAGTTAATCAAGCCACGCATTATAATCCTCTTCTGTAAAATTAACTTCCCTGTTAGGGGTAGATTTTCGCATCCTGGGGATGGACATTCTTTTTATCCTGGTAGCACGTTCCCGTAATTTCCGACATCCACGTGGGCGAAGCCGCGGGCAGAAGCTAGTTTTATATGTATAAATTGTAATGTCTTGTACATATTGGTAAAATGTAACACAAATGAGTGGTCCAAACTTTGCAATGCAACGTGAAATGTAACACAATAACTATGGGAATGTGTTGCAATGTGTCTTATTAAATCATGTTACGTTTCACCAATCTGTACCTACTGGGCATAATACAATATTTTGTGAGTAATGTTCATTGTACCTACAAAAAATAACGGCCGCCAAGGAAAAAAAAACAACTGCTCCATACATTTTGGTCATTAGCTTTTTCACTGTCAAAATATAATTGGAAATAAAATTATTGAATTTATGTGAGTTCATTGCAGTCATCATTGGAAACAAAAGAGTACATGGTGCATGAGCTACCACAAGTGTTAGAAGTGCCGCAGGACCGGCTATGCCTTATGGCAGCACTACTTGGTGGCACCATCCTCTCGGAGCTAAGCCTAGTTGATTTCTATAAACGTCTGGGAATCACACAAAAAAAGGTGCGTGATCGTTTTAAAACCGTACCACATTATAAGTTTTTTTTTTCTTGATAGTAATATACAGTTATGAGGAACATGGTGTAAAGTTCACTCATCTTCTATAGAAAAGGGAGGATCCTCCGCCCAGATGGGTGATGTGTCTGGCGGGCAACTGCCCAATGATTCATTTTTTTTTTTGTTTTTATAAATTGCATCTCGTAGTTGACCTTGAGAGGTCGTGACTACTTAACCGGACTATCCTCTGGTTACCTTAAGTGAACCCGAAAGCCTGCAGCCAGGGGCGTAAATCATATAAAACTAAGCGACTACACGCTAAGGGTACGAACCTCTGCTTAGGGCGTCGCTGGGAAGAGGACAGCAAAATGGGACAGGCTGGATCGAATTTTGCCAATGATTCATGTCGAGCTGTTGTATATATGCTAGTTACGCGGTAAACTCTGCTTGCGAGATGCAGGATTTTTCGTGACGTTTCTGAAAACAACATTTTAGATTTTTCGGCAAAACGCTTGGTTCAAGGGAAAAAGTGTAAACAATTAAGCCAAGCTTAAGGCTAAATCGACGCCATGAACAATTCCTTTGGACAGGATTCCCGGTCATTTGTTGCAAGATTTCTTCCTATTGACTCTGAATCATGATATTGTGTAAACCATAGAATAGGTCAAGCTTAGCATAAATGAGATTGTGCAATACTTTATTTTTAGGTATTTATTACTATTATCGAAAATGAAGTGTATGATGAGTAAAATATTTTCAGCAGCAGGTTCCTCCAGAAGCTTTAGTAAAAGCCATTTGTCAGTATGTCCGAGAATTGCCTTCATCTGATGTAGATGCTGCATGCATTGATGTATTTGGTGACCTTAATGATCTCCGAGCTGCCAAACTGAAACAAGCTGTACAATATTATTTGAATGGTACAAAAGATGGATTTTTGAAGTACAGAACTGCATCTGGTAAGACAATTTCCCTGAGAATATTAATTTCGTGTTGCATTTTCTTAAACTAAATAACAACACTAAACAAATTTTTTCAACTAAATTTAAAAGCATTCAATAAAATACCTTCTTTTAATTTCAGGTCGTCGTCCAAAGAATAACAAAAAAAATCAAAAAGCTGATATTAGCCCACAGGCAACTTCTTCAGACTTAGACACATCTAAACTGGCTGCTGAATCGTCTGAGCATGAGGTTTATATTTTAATCTAACAATTAAAAAATTGCTATAGTCATCCACGCCTTTTACATCGTCACCAATACATTGGCATCCATTGGCAAATCGTCAGATATTTTTGCATGATCACTGGTTCTAAATTTAAATAACTATTGTCTAAGTGCAAGTGACCTATTTTTTAAATTATTTTATTTTATTCTCCCTACACCTTTTTTGTATTTTATTACATCCCCTTTGTTATTTACACTAAGCACTTCAGATAGTTAGAAAAACTGCAAACTCAATAAATTGCAGCAAAAAGGCTTGGACGACTACAAATTGGCAACAGCAAATGCGTCAATTAACGCCGACTTTAGCATGGAAGAAAGGCCCACTGAGATACAGCAAGGACTTGCGGCGGTATCACTGGACTCCGGCGACGCGGGCGCAGCCAAGCAGCAAACTGTCAGTCCGGCTGATAAAAACGAAAAACCACAAACTGCTCCTAAAGAGGTCTGAAATATATTTATGTGTGTTCTTGACGAACTATTTTAGGTTTGATAAATATAAATACAACTAACGTGGTACTGTTTATAAATTAAGCTTTCATTTGTGTCAGGTGAGTCACTTTATCACGTGACTCATTTGATTTTCTAAGTTTCCCTAAGCTTGTCTAGTGCACATTTTGGATGAACCTTTCGCTTCTCAAAGATGATTTTAGTGTGTGTGTGTGTGTATCCATACATAAGATGGACGCTGCTCGACACTTATTTACTTCGGCTAATTCGACCAAACATTCAAACCTAGTATATGTTTTATTCTGCTAATAAGTTGACGTCTTCTTTAGTGTGAAAACAAACTCACAAATTATTCGCAGTACAAGACATAAACTAGATACAGAAGTTCGCCTTTAATTGAATAAAATCATTTTAATGGGACATCGCACATAAATATTTGTTTTATGTTTATAGGGCCGCCCGAATTTGAAGCAGTTACCAAATGAAGACAACTGCCCCCCGGCCCCAGCTGAAGTACTACGTACGTGTGCCGAGCGCCACGCGCGCGGCCTCATGCATCCCACAATGTTATCGATCTTGACACATCGCCAAGTTACTCTGCCTGTACTAATGGAGGATGACAATCACCGCGAAATACCTTCTATACATCATTTCTTTAGACCTGTCAGACAAAATGTGTATGCAATTTTGTATAACATGCATCATCACCGCTTTATGGCACAAAAAGCCAAAGGTAAACTGATTTTAACAATATGAGTACAATATATAAAATTAATAATTTTTTGAAACATGTACCGGAACATGAAACGTGTGTGATGGACTGATGGTTGACGGTACTTGTTTATTTTTTTATTTTAGAGGACGGCTCAACAAGTTCTGTGAATATTGATCGCCCTTGTACTGTTCAAATATCGGAATGGATATATTCCCGCGTGAACCCTGGGAAGACTCCTGAAACTGTACCGGGAATCGTTCTAGATTGGCCTGTACCAACAGTGCAAAGGCTTTGGTTCGGGTGAGCTTATATCTTTAGGTATTTTGCTCATCATTAGTCTACCTTCGTTATGGACGAACCTGCAGAGATAATGTAATGAATTTCATGTCATTTAGATAAAAGAGTATTGTTAAATATTTTTTCTGCATCATAACAACTCATTGTCATTACTATGGAATGGTTATAAACATTGTTTTTATTTTACTTTTTACAGAACTGCCCAAGATGATAAATGTCGTCGTATGAGAGCATTCCTCTCTTGCATGCGCTCCGATACTCCATTGATGTTAAATACGTCTTATGTACCGCAACATTTGCTTATTTTAGCCACTGTGTTAAGGTAAGATATTGCACTTTTAGTATAAATTGAAAAGTAATCGATTTTGATTATACTTGAACATACGAATACAGGTAGCAGTGCTCGCCGCTGTCATACGTAAGATTGAATCTCAGTGATTTTACGGATGAGCATACACTTTTTGCAAGCAACTTAACACCGAATTGTTAACTTCGTAATGTTCAAAATTGGAGATGACCTGCGGTGTCAAACTCAAAGAATTTATTTCAATTAAACCATTTACAGCCACTTTTGAATTGTCAAAGAGTCGGTCAGTTAGTAAGTCGAAGCTAGTTGCCCATTCCAAAACGTCGATCTCTAACTCTATGGAGAAGAACGGGCAAGAAACTCCCAAGTGTTAATATCACGCTATTTTGATCTTTATGATATTAGCAATCTAGTGGAAATTCGCGTGTGCCATAAGCGTGTGTCTGTTTTTTCGTGAAATCGCGCAATGTGGAGAAACTGGCTTTATTTGTAACACCGTTGTCCATGTACGTGTGCTTCTTCTGCCACGGAGCCAGAAAAGGTCATAGTTATGGCAGTAGACTGTACGTGAATACCTGTACCTTTGGGTACTATAAAGAAAATAAATAGTACAACATTATTTCGCGAGCTTTAGAGCGTTTTTAATGGCCGGGCTACAACGCATCCGTCCCGGCATGGCAGCGTAGCCTGGTTGGTTTCGCCCACCAGGACCTGCTCATCAACAGACATTCTCTTGACAGAATAGTTAAAAATGTTTTTAATTTAATCTACGATTTACAGATTTATAATGACGTCTCAAATTCAAATTTTGAGGCGACAGGAGTTGGATGCCTTTTTGGCTACAGCTTTCTCAAATGATCTCATGAATGCACTTCATTTGCAAGAAATGACCGTAAGTGTGAAAAGTGTCAGTAACGTTCTATAATTTTATACTGACTAACATAAAAGCGTTGCGACGTCACGACGCAAACATCGGCGACATCAGGGTCACCCAAAGAGTTACTTGAGAATGTCCATAGCTTTTGCGTTGCAACATCGCACCGCTTATATGTGTGTCGGCACTTATTGATCACCGCTGTAATGTGAAGCGAATAATGCATTCAATATTTTAGGTGAACGGTATAAACTCTCGTGGCGTGCAACTGGGTGCACTAGTGATGGCGGGAGCTGAAGCAGCTCTGCTAGCTAACGACTCGTGCGGCGCGCCCGTGCCGTGGCTCGTGGCGGCGCCGTGGCTGTACTTCGACGGCAAGCTGCTGCAGCGCAACCTGCACCGCGCCAACCACTGCAAACACCTCGCTCAGCTCTGCGACAACCACCTGGATACTGTGGTCAAGGTCAGTTACTTTGAACGAAATCCTACGATCCACGGATCGACGAATTTTTAAGATTCCGGAGCAAACTACAATGAGCGATCTGTGAAACGGTCGCTGGTCTGCCGTAATTACTGTATTGCGCGTAATTAATAAACATATGTTAGCTTCAGAACTATACATTTGAATGACAAAGTGTCAAGGAACAAATACGTTTGCGGTCGGGGTATATCGCTAAAGTAACTTCGTTCCTAGCTGGGGTCGACTCGTTAGGAACGAAGTTACTTACGCGGTAGTCCACATTCGTATATTAGTCGAAAGAGACTTCTTGTGACTATTTTCTACCAGTCAACTCTTACCGCAAGCCGCTTTAAGGAATTCGTTCCAAAAATATCTGCACTTTATGATTCAGCTAATTAAACATTTTTATTTGATAAAGATTAATGGGTTGTGGAGGTCAGATAGGGAGTCGCTCCATGTAAAATACTGGTATTCAGCTGCATCCGGTTAGACTGGAAGCCGACCCCAACGTAGTTGGGAAAAGGCTAGGCATATGATTTGATAAAGATTAATGCTACATAGGTCAAAGGACCATAAGGTACATAAGGCCGGTTTTACTGCATAGAGAAAGTTTATAGTCTCGTTTTAGCTCCTATATGCCTTTACAAAAAATTTAAATAAGGTTTAGGCCAATTACATGTAAAAATTTAGAGAAATTAAATAATTCTTTGGCCAGTAAATTATGTGATCAGAGTTTTAATAATATAGATGACCCCAATGAGTTCTACGCCGAGTTCTTTTCACTATTAAACTCGCAATTTTATGACACTTTTCCACTGAAAACTAAAAGTATTTACACAAAGTTTTTATTCAGTGACTGGGCTACTCCAGGTATTCGTAAAACCAGGGAAAAACTTTTTGAACTTTATGGCTTAAAGCAACATATGAAAAATACAAACTTTCATCAGTATGTTGCAAAATATTCAAAAACTTTTAAAAGGGTGTGCCAAAGAGCTAACGCTCTTTATATAAGCAATGAAATAAAATCAGCTGATGATAAAATAAAAACTACCTGGCAAATAATAAATAATGAAACAGGTAGGAAAAAACAGCGAAATAGTGAACTTAATTTAGAGACTGCACATGGCCCCATCAATTCAGATGTAGAAATAGCTCAGGAATTTGATAACTTCTTTGCTAATATTCCCCTTAAAACTACTGAAGCTTTAAATTCCTCCCCCACGCTTTCTGCTGCCTTACTTAAAAGGAATGTAAAGGCATGCCCTTCGGAGCTTAGGTTTCAGCATACAAACCCCCAGGCTGTTATAAGAGCTTTTAAAGATCTTAAAATTAAATCAACAGAAGATCTCTGGGGTATGTCTGTAAAAGTATGTAGATCTCTCATCGAAACCATTGCGCCCTATTTAGCTTTCATATTTAACACCAGTGTTGACCCAAGGAGTCTTTCCGGATCTTATGAAACATAGTAAAGTAGTACCATTGTTCAAATCCGGTGATAGTAAAGATCCCAACAATTATAGACCTGTGTCAATTCTGCCAGTTCTCAGTAAGGTGTTTGAAAAGTTGATGCTCAATCAAATGTTACGTCACTTTAATAAAAATTACATATTTTATGAACACCAGTACGGCTTCACCAAAGGGCGTTGTACCACTGACGCCGGTGTTACCCTAATGAAGAACATTTTTAACGCCTGGGAAGAAGCACAAGATGCTATTGGAATCTTTTGCGATCTCTCTAAGGCGTTCGATTGCGTAAACCATGAAACACTTCTGATGAAACTCGAGCACTATGGGATTAGGAAAACAGCACTTGACTTGTTAAGATCGTACCTGAAATATAGAAAGGTTAAAGTCCAAGTAAATGGCGTGAACTCATTGGGGTCTGAAATGACAATGGGCGTTCCTCAAGGTTCGATATTGGGTCCATTCCTCTTTATAGTTTATATTAATGATTTACCCCAATTACTTCAAAATCAACCGACGATGGTGTTATTTGCAGATGACACATCATTGATCTTTAAAATAGACTGATGTACACAAAATCTTGACGACGTGAATAACTCTATGATTCAGGTCCAAGATTGGTTTACGGTAAATAATTTAGTACTTAATGAAAAAAAAAACAAAATGCATTAGATTTAAATTACCTAATGTTAGAAGTAGCGAATGTGACATCATATTGAATGGCCAAAAATTAGAATTTGTTAATCAGACAGTTTTCCTAGGAATCACGCTAGACGAGAAATTACAATGGGGACCTCATATAACATCTATTGCGGGGCGGCTAAGCTCGGCCGCATATGCTGTTAGAAAGATAAGACAATTAACAGATGAAGAAACCGCGCGTTTGGTCTATTTTAGTTACTTCCACAGTATTATGTCATATGGCATTTTACTGTGGGGTCGGGCTGCTGACATTGAATCCATTTTTAATTTGCAAAAGAGAGCTGTCAGAGCCAGTTACAATCTACGTCGCCGCGAATCTCTTAGGGAACTATTTAAAAGGGTTAATATTATGACGGTACCTTGCCAATTCATTTATGAAAATATTATGTATGTAAGAAAAAATCAACATCTTTTTAATAAAATAAGTGATAGACATAATTTTAATACTAGAAATAAAGATAAATTAGATCAACCTTTTTTCAGATTATCTAAAGTACATACATCTTTTATGGGGTACTGTGTTAAATGTTACAACAAAATACCTTGTGAAATATTGCAATTAAATGAAAGAAAATTTAAAACTTATATTAAAATTACACTTTGTAAGCAAGGATATTACAAATTAGAGGATTATATCCAAGATAAGAATGCTTGGAAACATGCTGGTCCTGCTCCATAGTACAATCTCTAGAGTCTAGACAAAATCAAACTGGTTGCTAATGTAATTGTATAATTTATTCTTTTTTTTTTTTCTTGGACATTGATTTACATTCTGTAATTGCTTGGGGTCACACCCGGACTTGTTACTCCTTATTTATTTATAAAAATCGTCTACTTTTGCAATGTTTGTGAATATGTGAGCACCATGTATCTATCACATAGTTAATCTATATGTCATGGTTTCATTTATCCATTTTAATTCTTTTACCTATTGTGGTATAGTAATTTTATTTTTAGGTGCATCGGCTTCACATATAATTATATAAATAATGTATGCAAAATATTGTAAAACATTTTAAAAGAGTAACGGTGGAGTTTCTTGCCCATTCTTCTCCATACGAAAACTACCTTTTGGAAGAGGCGACTAGAATCAATTTTATTTTTGACGTTCAAAAGTGCCCTTTATGTGCCTATTTGAAATAAATGATTTGACTTTGACTTTGTCTGGAAAGTGACATGCTTTGTCACTATCCAGGCTTGCTTTTAATTTCGAAATATTGCACTGGAACAAAGCCACTGGTGTAAACTAGCAATGTATACATTTTACCAATTGAATTAATCGGTCTCTGTATAGGTGGAGCGTATGCGCAAAGCGATCCTGGAGGGCCTGGAGGTGGAGTTCGCGATGCCGCCGCTGCCGCTGGTGGTGGGCGGCTCGCTGGGCGGCGCGCTGGGCGGCGCGCTGGGCGGCTGGGCGCGCGGGCGCGGGCGAGGCGCGCGCCTGGAGATCGCCGGCGTCGTGGTGGGGCAGTGGGGCGGCGGCAGCTACCCCGCGCGCGCGCCACGCTACCCGCAGGCGAGTCCTACCTAAGCGTCGCTCTACATAATTCCGAATAATCCATCGGTGAAGCTTTCTGATCATTTTTTACCCCTGTTAAGTGGAAATTAAACATAATTAGGGTGTACTAGACCTCTGCCTAAGCCTGCGGAGAATACTGGCAATATGTTATTTTTTAAAGGATAGTATCTCGATATTAGTGCCGCTTATAACTCGTCGCAGGTGAGCTACGTGGGCTACACGCCGCCCCCGCGCAACGCGTACGGCGCGCGCGGCTGGCGCGGCTCGCGCGGTTCACGGGCGGCGCGGGGCCGCGGGCGCGGGGCCGGCGGGCACGGGGCCGGCGGGCACGGGGCCGGCGGGCACGGGGCCGGCGGGCACGGGGCCGGCGGGCACGGGGCCGGCGGGCGCGGGGCCGGCGCGCCGCCGCCGCCCGGCCGCGCCGCGCGCCGCCCGCGCCGCGACCCGGACGAGCCCGCCAAGCCCGCCACTCTCACTGTTAA
The DNA here is from genome assembly GCA_947507525.1 of Apamea epomidion. Lineage (NCBI taxonomy): Eukaryota > Metazoa > Arthropoda > Insecta > Lepidoptera > Noctuidae > Apamea > Apamea epomidion. The sequence continues at coordinate 9,980,038 of OX382228.1, read as the reverse complement.
CGGGTAAGACATTAATCCGAGAACGTGGGGTCGTCGTGCTTTCTGAGCGCACTGCGTAAACAAAAGTCGCAACACGTTGTTTGTGTTAGTGTGTGTGCGAAACGTGTTTCCCGCAACCTACTGCCCTTACGATTTTACCGTGTCGTGTGTCTGCATGTAATTTTGCGTCGTAGCGTGGTAGAGGCGCAGGTTTATGCATTCGCCAGTTGAAACGTGTGTGAAGAATGATGAGTCTCCATTGATTTTACAGAAAGACTGTGAGACCTGACGATATGAACCAGCAAGAAGAAGGCAGCCTACACGAGGACACCTCGGCTCCCGACACCGATGCTGATGGTGAGTATCACTTTTATTTTTTCGATATTTCAGTTCTGCAGGATATGCTGCACACGGCCTGCTAATTTTCTATTGAGTAATACGCAAATGATCAACATTTCGCACGACCTTTGTAGTTATTATGTAAAAAAAAATATATATATGTCGGACTCATTCGTTTGATTATTCGGAACGCCAGCGCCATCTCGTGGCGCTAGACAGAGTCTAGCCTGAGTTCGTGGAGTGGTACGAAAGCTACAACTACAAAAGCGGTGTGAACAGAGCTCTCGGGATCATCGAAACATTGGACATCGTACGAACAACATGTGTTAGAAACTGTCGCGATTCCGTATCGTTGAAATGTGTACCTACAGTGTATGATTCAGTAGTGTGACTGACTTATTCGTGAATTGTAATCTGATTTGAACTGTAAACCGTTTTTCTATCGTGTTATAACCAACACTACCCATAGTACGCCCACAGTAATTAAAATATGCCTGATGCTAACGAGAGACAGATATACCTTCTCCGTCATATAAATATAAAATCTAATCCTATTTTAGGAAATGGATAACGACCCTTACAACAGTGTAGAGGCCCGAGTCCCAGCAGTGATAACATTAACTGATTATCTTATGTAGTAAGCGAAAGACGGTAATGGGTTTCGATACCTAAATATGATAACAAAATAAAAATACATTTGCGCGGCCGCTGCGCTAGTAATGTATGTATTACTTCGAAGTATAAGTTTTTCTTTGTTTGATCGTGTTTAGATATAGTTACACATTACGTCTGAGTTTCGCTTTAACCAAAATAAATTTAATTTCTATATTATATTTACTGTATAACACAAGGAAAATGTTGTTTACAGGTGCACAGCCTCAAAAAATGAAGACTGTCAAAAATGCCAAGAAGAATATGGGGAAAGGAAAGAAAAAGAGCTCCAGCCAGAAGTCTGACCCCGCTCAAACGCTTGAAGCTAACGGCCCACTTGATAAGACTAAGGTGACTGCTGAGTAAACTACAGCAATCGCACAATGACGACAGCTAAATTACGGAATTTACAACCGAGCTTTCCTACCCAATTTTTTTTATCCTCATGACAATTGTAAGATGACGGTAAGACTTATTTAATCTGATGCTATATTTTAGGTGGCGGAGCAATGCCACAATTCTGAAAAGGAACACATTGGTCAAGGTGACGCACCAGTTTCAAACTAAAGTATTCATTTTTAAAGGTAATTTCGTTATTGTTTTATTTTTATTTAGTATTGATTGATTTGAAATCAATTTAGTTTAGTTTTTTCGTGGCTTGTGTTTTTGATAGTTCAGTAAAATTTAATTAAATATTTTGAGGAAAGCTTGCTATAACTCATACAGGAAAAAATGCTAATAACATTTTTGAAATACATTACGGTTTAAAATCGTATCGGTAAATAACATAATACACAATCAAAATAACACAAAATGTGTTTAGACACTTCTTGGGAAAATACGTCGGAATGCGATTGTTTTAGCACGTATTTGTGAGGTTGCATAATAATAATATATTCCTAAGCGGAATAATAACCAAATCTATTTTAAAGATTTTGTTAAAGCTTGGATGGTGAGTATCCACCTGTTAAAAGTATACGTGCCTGAAGATCTAAAAGACTTCCCTATTTTGAGACTGATTTTGTATTACTTTAATTGACACAATAAGTGTGCAATTAATAATATTATTAAAGACAAGTGACATAATATTGAGGCTTATTTTATGCCCCAATATACCCTAATAAGACGAATATGGCTCGATTATTTTGTATTGTACTACAATGAGACCAATAAATACTGATGTAAACTGAAAAGCAAGATCTATATTTCTAGTGAAATAATGTGACCAAAGGGAATTAAGTTCTATTATTCGAGGTAGCAAATGTCGCTTAGAGTAAATAATAAGGACCGACAAGCACCTATTATTTGACAAGTGATATTTAAAATATAATTATATATTACTAAATTGACCTGTTGATTGTTAAGTCATGTTTTATTGAAAAGTGAGATGACTTAGTACTCAATATGTTTTATTTTTAGACATATGAAGTACTAAGTCAATATTATTTATTTACACATAGTATATTTACAATTTACCAAATCATAATTTTTTACTTTTAAGCTGGTTTGGTCTATGAAATCTCTTCAAAACAATTGTCTAAAAGTTCTCAAGAAAAATTTAAATAAAATATCAATAAACAAGCTGTAGCTGTTCACACACATTATATTACATGCATTAATTGATGAGAAATATATTAGAAAAAGAAACTTGTAGTGGATTACATAGACTAAACCAAAAAGTTTTCAGACTTGTTTTTGGGATTTCTTGAGTCATTGTTTAGGCGTTATTGATGTGTGTGCGAGTGTTGTTATGTTTAAAATAAAACATGTCTGAATAACCTTTATAAGACGATCTCTGCAATTAATGTAAAGGTACAACAGGCTATATCTATATCAATGTGGGAACTGTGATTACAAAATGTTAATTGTTAAATGTTCCAGTCAAGGGCAAAACTCTGTTAAATGGAACACTAATGTTAGTTGTAAAAGTGCATTTATTGAATGATTCTTGGTGCTTTGAAATCTGTGGGACTGCCTGAAACGAGTCTGAAACTCATAGATTTAAGTCTAACGATAAACGTTTATTAAAACTGAACGAGCATTCGCATTTTGATACTTCCACGTAATATAGGGTATTATTTCGATAGGAAATCGTAGATTTGTTATTAGTGATATATTTATATGCATTTTTCGGAATTTCAGCATTGCGAATGTTCTTCAATTTATATGTATTTTTGTAAATTTGTTATATTGTTATACTTAAATTTAGCTGGAATGAGAAACATGGATATAAGGACAGTCTTACTAAATAACTCGAGTGGTGGAATAACTGTCGCAATTGGTTACGTAAATTTACATTCCATTCAGATCCTTTCAACGGTAATTGGACAGTTCACGCCAGTCGGGAATGGAACTAAATGAAGACTTTACAATTTTGAACGCTTTAAACCCTGGCCAGAACATAATACAAAATAATATGTTGCCACAATAACATATAAATAATTATAATTGATTGAATTAAACAATCAACTCATGATCAGTACGTGAGTGCAGTGTACACATGCAGCAGCCACTACGCTGTTCCAAGACACTAAATGCAAATCAAAGTACAGTGTAACCTAGATAAGTGGGGTCTCAAGGGACCTAGGATCCTCGCTTAAGGAAGCTTTTCCACTTACCCTGATTCCCAAATAGTCGGGTTTAAAATGACAGTCGTCTTACTTACACAGGCCCCTGCTAAGACAAGTCGAAATGTACCGCTTTTCATTCATAAAGGTGTTCGCGACCTGTCCAAACTGATATTCAAATGTCTTACTTATACAGGCTATTGAACTACAAAGTCCCAATTATAGAGGTAGAAATCTAACAAATGCATTCTCATTTAAACAGGCTTAATTATTCCCAGCAACAGATTTTTCAATGCAAAAGAGTCTGCCATCCAGGGCCCACTTAACCAGGTTACACTGTTTAGGCCTCTGACTTCGTAACGTCGCCACAAAGTGGCAGGGGCGGGCGACCGTTGTCGTCCGCTCTGCAGCTCGAGCGTTCCACTTTCATGAGGACGCTCACATTGCAAAGTATTCGCAAGCTGTCGCCCAGAGCGACATGCACTTTATATTATACATTTATTAAACATTTCTATAATTATTGCTTGCTTATTAAATAGACACCATGTTAGCGTTTAGAATTTTAACTTCAATGTATTTTGATTTGTTTAAGAATTATGTATAACAATGGTAAAAGCATGTGAAAAATAATAATCTTATAATATGGGAGATAATGTTTTCGGTTTATAATGTTAAATGCCACTGAAGGGTTCATTGTTTAAATGTTACCGAAACCTAATAAATTGGGATTGTTAAGATACCTTCGTTATTCTCTATTTTCATGCTATACATTATCACATACTTTTAAAAACTAGTTGAAAAGAAGAAGTAGATTTTATTTATCTCTTTTAAATCCATTATTCACTATAGTTTTAGATTATTCTCAACAATATGATAACTTTTACTATCTACATTTATAAATTTTGTTTGCTGACAATGGTCATGATTATCAACATATAATAATCAAAATATATTAGAATACTTGTCATGTTAAACATACATTTTTCGTAATTGGAGTAGCAAATGTGGAACCGTGGCTTTTTGAAAACACTTATAACTGTACGTAAACCCGCAATGTGAAATTTTAAAATTGTTCCTTTAGTTTGTGAACACAAAAAAAATTGGATGACATTTAAATTGTAAAGAGTTGTATTTGTCTTCAAATAAAACGTTCCATTACTATGCCAAGATATTTTATTTCATTCCTTTAATTGTAACCTTTTATGTACCTCAGTGACAGTTGTTGCTTCTAAATTGGCTATATGATCAATTACTACCTGAGCAGCATCTTTAATATCGTTGTATTGATGAAGCAGCTTCACTTGGACATATTTTTTCTCACTGAGCATTTGATCAAGGGCTGTTTCCGCCTCAATCAGTTTGTTGTAATTTTCTTTCAAGCTTCTGGACATTGCACAGTAATTGGTCCTGTTGAATAATAATTATTGGTCTTATCAAATAAAATAAGAATTTGGTTTTTATTGCGTTACAATAATAAGAGTAATAATTTTCAAAGGAGTTACAAGAACAGCCAAAACATTTTAATTTCAAGAACAACTGTCGCTGGTTGCAATTGAATTTGTTTTTCTAAAATAATCTGAGATTCTGAATTTAGGTTCAATTAGTTACAACCCGCAAGAGTTTAATTTATTGAGACTTCGCTCGGATGACGAAAGCGCGTGGTACTAAAGCGTCGATGGCGAGAGCGGTAACAGCGCGGGGACGGGACCCCCGCTCAGGTCTCAAGTTAACTCTAGTGGGTTGTAACGTTGAATACCACAACCTTCAGGTCCATATTCCTAGTCCTAAAGCCGCATCGGCATTCATTGGAAACAGTTGCCCTCAACATCAAAATGTTGCTTTCTTTTGATTATCATGAAGCCAGCAATACTGCAATAGTCCATTTTGCCCGCAAAACATAAATACGTTGCTGAAACAAAAGTAGCGCAACATTGCTGGAAATGTTTCATAAGTCTGCAACAAAAGCATATTGCTGAAAGAGTTTTGCACCTTTCTTTTTTATACCATGTACGAGCCCGAGGCGTCGTAACCTAAGGCACGTCTATCTGGCCCCCACAAAGCACGGAGAGGCTTCGGCAGCCGCGCTAGAGGCGGCATTGTCAACATTTTCCATACAAATAAAAGTGTGTCACCGTTCAGTCGCAGTACCGATGATCCGTGGTCTGAATGACCGATGGTCCGTGAGCGTGACAGAAGTCGTGTTCTGAACGCACATACGAATTTTATTAGTACTGCTGTCTATAATGCTACCCGCTGGCGCAGTGATTCCGTGCTCTGTGTCTGGCCCCAATAGTTTATCTATATATGGTTTCACGATGAAAGACTTTAGGTCCTCTTTAAGAATTTAAATACGGAACTATTTTCACTTCCTTCCGCCAGGGGTCTAAATAAAATAAAAGGTTTTGGAAGGAGTAGTAGTTAAAAAAAAAGTCCGTACATAAGAAAATAAATTTTATTCAAGTTGTTCAACTGGTTCACTGACACCCATAGCACAAGCTAGCATACTATTTATATGTCTGCCTTCTTCAGCTTTAAACACATATCCACTGGATTTATCAACTAATTTTCTAACATTTAGTAAACTCTCTGCTTTACATAAATCAACCAATTGAAAAGTAACTAAACTATAATCTTCAATTATAGAGACAAAAGCACTGTTTAATTTCTTATATTTACTGGTAAATGCATCAGTGTCTAGACTGTCCAGCAAATAATTCAAATCAAGCACTTCAGTGTAGAAATCTATTCCAAACTGCAATTTATCCATATGTTTTTTTAATAAATCTGCTTTTGTTAATAAATTGATATGGGGTAATCCAATTTTTAACATCGCATTAAGTGATAACATAAGAGCTGCAATAAATTTTCCAGCATCAGAACAATGGTGTGAATCCACCAAATGTACAACACATAGTTGTATATTCCCTTTATTGGCAAGTACAGAAAATATGTTGCTCAAACTTTTATGATGACAATACAGTTCTACCTGTCCCGGCAAATCAAATATAAAGTTTGTATAGTTGTCACCTTGGACTTGGTTCAGCAGCCAATCAATGTTTTTTTCTAAAAACTCCATACAGTACAACAGGGCTCCATTAGGACCAAGATTGTGTTGATCCATTACTTCCTCAAGAGCAATTAATTGTCTGATGTCAATATCTGGTTTGTAAGACATTAGATCATTAGCTGGATCTAAATTAACTACTACAACATTTCTTCCCAATTTCTGCAACAGTTCTGACATTTTGCAACAGTATGTTGTTTTTCCTGCACCTGGAGGTCCCAGAACCAGTTGACCATAATATTTTTGCACAGACTTAAATCTTTTTGCACTTATTGCAGCCATCTTAAGATTCTGCTGCTTTGCTCCTTATATCTAATATTATGTCCTTACAGGCTTTGACAGTTTCAATGTCATACGATTTAAGGTTTATAAAAATGCAAAGTGGCTTTGTAATTTTAATTGCTTCTGCCAAGTATCTCGCTGCAACTTGCTGCTCTTCTCCTGTAGCACCAAAAATAACTTTTGTTGTATAAATGTCATTAGTACCTAAAGGACTATGAACTTGATCTTTATGTATCATTAACATGCTTCCAATCTTCTGATACTGCGATACAATAAGCATAATTTTATCAGAATACTCTGCATAGACTATTTCTGTAGGAACATCATCAATATCTGCAGCTATGGATTTGAACAGCTGCTGTTCACTTTCATTTGGTATATGTTTGATAGTTAAACTTTTCATAATATCTAGAAGTTCCATATTCACAGATATCTAAAATAGAAAAGTAAATTGAATCTGTTATTTTATGTACTTATGTACAATACAAAAACAAGTGTTTAAGTTTCAAGGTTTTTAAAATAGGATGCTGTAATGTATTTTTTTTTAATTACAATCTAAATGAACATGGCCTACTTCATTATTATTATAATCCTGCAAAAATTAAGTGAAGCAATATTAAGCATGGTTCTTAATGTAAAAGAATGTTAGTTATTTACATAAAAATATTTATTGAACACAATTATTGCATTCTCTAGCATTCATTACAAGTTTTGTGTGATAAGTCCAAGTCACAAAAAAACTGGCAAATTGTGTGACATGTATAGGAAATAGTATGCAATTCTGAACATCCCGGGTGTTTGAGGCCAACCTATTAGCTCTATAATCAATGATAATTTGAAAAACATTAGTCTGCAATGTAATATATGATCATTAATAGTTTGGTAATACATGATTCATCACATTTACCAAATATGGAAATAAAAAAACAAACTTTTTTCCATTCGTAGTAAAACCATTAATAAAAAATAAATACCTCCAACAGTTTAAAATACCTCCTGTATACGGTTTAGTTCAATATTTATTCGCTTTATGAGTCCTGTATGTACCTACCTACGTTATGTAGATAGGTACGACTCGATAAAGCGCTGATTAAGTAGGAAACAGATTATTTACTCAGACAACTGAAGAAATTTGAATACCAGTATATCATCATAAGCAACTTCACAAAAATAATGCCTTAGTTATGAAAACATGAAAGTTATCTTATAATTCGTACGGTTTTGAAATCAGTAAGAATATTTGTTTGCAAATTTACGTACCTTTCAAGTACTTCTACTATGTAGATTTTACTTTCTGATATATTCGTCTGATCGGGTATTTAACTCGCTGGTAACAAACAAATGTTAATTATTAATATTAATAAATGACGCCTGCAGATTATCTACAATTTACAAAATGTGCAACAAAAGTTTTGCAGGTTGACAGTGACGCTCACTCACACTTTTTTTTTGTCTTTTGCAGAACACTAATACCCTACCCTAGGCGGCACAGAGTACATTATAATATATAGAAACTAGGCGGGCTCGCACTTGCTTCTTGAGTCTTGACAGCACAGACTTGACCGACTAATTCGGATCGTCATCCACCATAGATTACTATTTTATACTAGAGTTATCCACTACATCGTCTGCGATCGTATCAGTCGAAATAACAGAATGAATCAAGGTGGATGCTCCAAGGTAGCCCGCGAAATTCAAATTTTCTGACGTTTTTTGCAATTTGCTGGGAGTTTACCATGAGCTCTTATAAGCAGGGCGGAAGTTAAACTAAACTGCTTTTTTGTACTATGACGTCTTATTAGCAGGACCGCAACAGGCCTGCTAAGTTGACGTTTACAAAAACTGTTCACCTTCATTTTTGTATAGAATTTCACACCATGACCTGCTAATTGACAGCAACAAAACGAATATTGAACGACTGTAACGTCAAAATAAACCATCTTGAATAAGTTACTATTAAACGAGCTTTTTCAACATTGTTTTGTAATTCAGTGAGAGTCATCACACATTTTTTTATTATTTCTCTGTGTGACGAGTACATAACATTTGGAGTGAATATCGTATAGAAAAAAGAAACCAACGGCATCGCACTAGGGAAATAAATAAGCCTTTTGAAATGAATACAGGGAATTTGTAAATTAATATTTTTCTTATTTTATCTAGTACTCAAAATCAATATCACAAGTTGCGCATACTGCACATCAATGCTCAAGGATTGAAAGGTAAATTCTTCAGGCTAAAACCTTTAGCCGATCGTTATAAACCACATATAGGTACCTAATCGTAGTCAACGAGTGCCGTGTCGACTTTTCCAAAATCGTATGATTCTCCTGAACTACGACAAGATCGCACACTCGATCACGTCGCATCTAACTACAGCCATGTATGCGATGTGAGGAATACGCTGAAGTCGGACTGACGTAACCCCAGGTACCGAAAAAAAGAGACCGCCTCATCAAAGGCGTCGCTATTAACTTCACTTCTGATCATCTGACCGGAGATTCCCTAAAAATTAAGGGGATATCTATACCATACCGCACTGATCAGAGCACTTCGACGCCGCAGCGCTTAATGATGAGCTAGAAGCTCCAAAACGTCACCGTTAAAATGACCGCACTCAACCAGACGAGAGATGAAAGGGTGGGAATATTATGGGATAAGACCACGCACTTACCAAAGAAAATCACAACAGACGCAGAATGCGAGGAATATATACTACAACTAGAAAAAGCCATCACAGAAGCCTTGGATGAGTATGCGCCGCTACATGAAAACAACAGAAGAGATCAACTTCCAGAAGAGATTAATGAATTGAACCTCCTCACTGCTCAGGGATAATAATGCTCGATTGGGATCCATGGCACCTCCGTGCACAAGACTGCGCCGAAATAATGTAACATAAGATGCAGGAAAATAAAACATGTTCTATTCTATAGGAAAATAAATAACCCTTTTTAAATGAATAAAGGAAATTTGTAAATTAACCTTTTTTTTATTTAGACCTAGTACTAAAAATAAAATAATAGTTATCACACATAGTAAATAAGTGCCTAGTGCAATCTTATGCTCAAACAAGGATTCAATGGCCAATAGCCTTTTTTATCATGCATTGCTCTGATGTAGGTATTTATAATTTAAGCAGAAAAGCTACACTACGAGAACATTGTAGTGATATGGTAAAAATACCTTTGACGATTTGCATGCAGACTTAACTGCTCCTTTGCCAGCAGAATGCAAAAGGAGTTCTTTTTGTTCGGCGATTAGGTCCTCCAAATATTTTGGCGTCTATTAATGAAACGCATGTTTATTTACTCCCTAGGATGGCTAGATTGCAATGGTATAATTAAATTTCGTATAACGGGAATACTGAGAAATACGATCATAACCTAAAAAACATTAAAACAGCTATTTTTTAGTGAGTAGTTTAGCCTCGGTTTTACAATTTAGTAAAATAGTGCTCTGTTAATAAATAGTAGTAATTAAACGTTTTAAACACATAGGTAGGGTACCTATGTGTTTAAAACGGTTCATGAAATCAAAAATCACATATTAAACTGAATATTTTTATTAGGTACTCTAAGTAGGATATCAATTTCAATCAGTAGTCAGACGACTTAGAAGTAAATACATAGTATTTCATCTTAAATTATGCAGGTCGTTCCAGTTCTCATCTTGATACAGTACCGCACGCTCAATATTATCTGTACATGTGCACAACAGCCAACAATGTCTTCGCACATTGCGTTGAAATCTTACTGAACAATTAACACATCATCCTTCTGGAGTAAATGCTGTACCGTCTTGAATATTCCCTTCAATTACACACAGGAAAACAGAAATATTAATTTCATGCTATTCGAAAGAAACGGATTAAATATAATGAATGAAGTGTTGTTGTCACTTGTCTTTTTTAATTCATTATTAAAATCAAGCCATAAATTCAAAACAATAGCTGAAACCAAAACCTTCAGTATCAAAGGTATTTTTGAATATAGTGGTATCGAAATAATAGACCACAAAATTATAATATTATGTGTTTATAGACCACCTAAGAACAAAAAAGACTGCATGGACTTATTTTTTACTGCATTAACAAATTTACTGAACAAAATATGCTACTCAAATAAAAAAGTTATTATATGTGGTGATTTTAATATTAATAGATTAGAATGTAATAATGTATCGCAACAGTTTGAACAATTGCTAGCAAGTTACAACTTAAAATTAAGTATAAATCAACCGACGAGATCAAGCAGCATGACTTGTATTGACAATATAGCCCATAATATAAGAGGGTCTAAATCTAGTGTTCTGGAACTTTCGCTTTCTGATCACACTGCACAAGTGTTACGGTGCCCAGTAAAGGAAAGTTACCTTATTACACACTGGTTTAAAATGAAACGAGACTATTGTGAGAATAATATTATAAAGTTTACCAATTGTATTAAAAGTCTTAGTTTTACGGAATGCTTCATAGAAAACAACCCTGAAACGGCGTATAATACCTTTCATGATTTGTTTGAGCTATTTTACGACTTGTGCTTTCCTAACATTAAAATTAAAATACCTATTATTAAGAGACCTGTATGGTTAAGTAAAGGTATTAGGTCGTGCTCTAAACGTAAACGTCAACTACTGTGGAAGTACCGTCTAAATTCAAATCCTAAGGATAAAATGTACTTTAAAGAATATTCGAAAAGACTGAGGACAATTATTAAAAAAACCCAAAGATCACAAAATAACTACTTTATAAGCTCATCTACTAATAAAAGCAAAGCGACATGGAAAATTATAAACAACTACAAAACAGTAACACCAAAGGAGAATATTAGCCAAATAAAAGTAGCTGATAAATTAGTAACAACGCCGAAAGAAATAGCCCAAGCATTTAATAATTACTTTATTGACGATATTAAGCCGACGCCAAAGGAGAATAACTCTTTTGGAAACACACTGACATATAATAACTATAATTCAATATTTTTAGGACCGACAAATCCACATGACATTGACCAGATAATCAAAATGCTTAATAACACAAACAGTACAGGTTATGATAACATAAATACAAAGATAATTAAAAGGGTTTCTCATCTAATCGCACCCGTACTTAGCCATATTATCAATCTTTGCCTTGAACAGGGAGTGTTTCCTTCAAAGCTAAAACTTACAATTATAAATCCCTTATTTAAAAAAGAAAACAAAGATGAGATGAAATATTACAGACCAATTGCTTTAATACCAGTCTTTGCCAAAATCTTTGAGAGAGTTATATAAAATAACTTGTATAGATACTTCGAATATAACAACATATTTGCTAACGAACAATTTGGTTTTAGAAAAGGTAGATCTACAGGTGATGCATTGTTTAATTTTCTAAAGACAGTAATAACAGGGCTGGATAACAAACAACACTTAACCGCGATTTTCATGGACATGTCCAAAGCTTTTGATCACGTCGATCATCAGATACTTGTGACTAAGCTTGAGAAATATGGAGTAAGAGGCAATGCACTAAATCTTATAAGATCATACCTCACAAATAGATTTCAAACGACACAAATAACACGGTTAACAAAGAATACAAGGTTTGAACAGACTTTTATATCAGATCCAAAAATTGTTCAGTATGGAGTGCCCCAAGGAAGCATCCTTGGACCTCTTTTGTTTATAATTTATATAAATGATCTCCCAAAAGTTATAAACCAGCAAATGATATTATTTGCGGACGATAGCACGGCCATTTTTACTGACATTGACAAAAATGAATATGAGACAAATATTAATAAATCATTAGATGCTATTATAACCTGGTTAAATCGAAATAATCTTAAAATTAATCTTGACAAAACAAATTACATGACATTTGCAAATAAAAACACAAAACCAAAAAAACTTCACATAAGTTACAAAGTTGAAACATTATATGAAGTCGATGTAACAAAATTCTTGGGTATGTACATGGACCGTGGTCTGAACTGGAAATATCATATTGATCACGTTTGCAAAAAATTAAACCAATATTCATACGCCCTGTACATGCTAAGGAAAGTGGTGAATGAGAGTGCACTATTAAACGCATACTATGCATATGTGGGCTCCACTCTGAGATATGGCCTTCTGTTCTGGGGAAACTCCTCTGACAGAAAATATGCCTTTAGAGCCCAAAAAAATGTCTGAGAAGCATAACTGGACTCAAACCTACAGACTCATGCCTAGAAGTGTTTCGGAGGTTAAAAATTTTAACTCTGCCTTCGTTATATATTTATGAGGCGGCTGTAATGATAAAAGGTGATATTAGTAAATATGAAACACTTAGAAGTGCACGACACAAAAATGAGTTATCGGGTATTAGATGTAGAACTGTTAAATTTAAGTCTAGTATATTTGGAATGGGTGTAAAAATTTATAATAAATTACCAAACTATGTGAAAAGTATTTCAGCGATCAATAGTTTTAAACATAAGTTAAAGGATTTTTTGTTAAACAAAGCGTACTACTCTATAAACGAGTTTTTTAACGACAAAAAATTGGGTTAGCTCTATTTTGTTTTTTCCTTTTTTATAGTGACTATTGAATGTTATTATGACTTCTTTATTTTTATGCATAATTTGACATTTATAATATTATTAATGTATAACTTGACTAATGAATGCAATGTAATTATGACTTTTTATGTTTATGTAGTAAAATTTGACATGTATAATATTTTTTAATGTATAATTTGAATAATTTATAAATTGACTAATGTATAATAACTTTAAATAATATTATGTATTATAATTATTGAAATTTTTCATTTGTATGTAATATCGATTTTAAATTCTTATATAGTTAAATAGTGTATGCCTTAATGGGTAGTTTTTTGAGTTACCATAACCTAACTTTAAGACCTACTGTATCACCAAAAATCACACTAATAAATACTTTGACTTTGACTTTGACTTTCTGACAGTGTCAGATAGTGCTGCGGCTTGATTTTATGTAACTGGTTAATCTAAATAAAATAAAGGCTTGAGTTCATTTTCTCTCAATGTGCCAGTTGATGTAATCGCGATTAGATAAATATCACCAACATTGCCACACTAGTTAACTGTCATTCTTAATTCTAAAATTAAATACGTACGTAGGTAATAAACTACTACTAAAAATAGGTAAATAACACACTACACCAACAACTTCTATGTATAATATATTTTAAGTACCATAGATCACAATAGCCTCAGTCTTACACAGTCGCCAATTATGTATAGATTTACCAGCAATCTCAGATATAAATGATTATTTCGTGTGATATCAACGTGATGGTGATATTAACCGACATGATACTGTGATGAAAATACAGTTTTATAGTGCTGTCAGTTGATAACGTGTAGTTTGTTTTATTCTGGATCTTGCTATGATTATTTCCTTTAAGTTTTTTATTGTGTGCGTTTCAAACATAAGAAGCTGCTAGGTTCAATGGAATGGATTAGATTCAATTGGAATTAAATTTTCGAATTATGTAATCGAGACAATCGAGTGCCTGACCGCTTATGACTGAGTAACAACACTAGAGTCAAACTGACAAGAAACCAAAAACTACAATCAGTTTCACGATGATTTTTACACTACTTTACGCAAGAGTAAGCAAACTTAAAAATGAGATTAAACACAGGAGGACCTGCTGCAGCGTCAATGGTAAATTGTTTTACTTAATAAAAATAGATTTGGTTACCACCTCGAACTGTAATTAGGTATATAATTAGTTTTTTTTAAATGTCAATCATTAAATACGCTTCTATATACGTATTTATTACATTAACAACCTTAACGGGAATTGAATCAATTGAGTACATTATTAATATAATTATTTTCTTTTTATTACGATTTCGTGATCCCGGTTAGGCTTTATTTAAAAAAATTTACCGTTTAAATGATAAATTGGTTAAGTACTTTTTTTAAGGTATAAGTAATACGATTAGACTTTACAATACAAGGGGGGACAAAAATACTATATTCTCTCTGCAACCCTATTCCAGTGGAATAGGGTTGCAGAGAGAATATAGTATTTTTACAAAACAAGCTAATGTGGAATAATTCCACATTAGCTTGCTATGTTCCCGTGCTTGGGTGGATTTGTTATACATAACTGCAATTTCTCTATGATTATTTAAGAACTCCCGGCTCCCGGCGAAGCAGTTGGGTCATACTAATACGACGACTTGTACGTGTTTCACTAAAAATAAATTCACCACATTCATTATAATTAATCTCAAGCGACATTCCAATTAAAAATGCGTAAAGTAAGTGCACCATTATGATATTTTCATGTAAGTAAACAAACTTACGACATTGTGAAGATACAAACATAGGTAAAACATTTCATTTGGCGCGCAAAAATACATTTTTTTATTTTATTGTTGCATGACTTATCGGAACACGTTCAAAATTACGTTGAATCCTTCTAAGTAACAAACTTGTTTTGAAAGGGAAATTGAGCTTTATAGTGCTTATAAATAATGTATCAAGGTAACTTGTTATACATAATCATAGTTAAAATATGTATATACCCAGAAACTCATGTTTCTATTATTTAAAAAAAACCGGTAAAGTGAAAATAGAATTAGATTTAGGTTTTTGAACGATGCCTATTAAAAAGACAATGGCATTACAGCAGGCCACAGACAAGCATTACCATTCAACTTCGGTGAACTTCGTTCAATAGTTGGTCACTTTTATTACTCTCATAGTACGATTATTAGCAGGACTAAATTAGGGCTGCTTCTGAACTGAATGAACATTGAACGTTTTCTTAAAAGGTCATAGTAAGCCTCCTGGTCGGTAGTACTAAGTTGTACGTTGATTAAAATATGATTCGCGGCCGTAACAAATATGTATTTACAGAATTATAATCATTAGAATCAGTAATACAACTTGTTAAGCATAATCCTAAAATGTCAAGATTTCATGAAATAGTCATTCAGTAGGATTACTTGATCTTAGATATTTGTGTTGATGACTTTAATGATTATAATTCTGTAAATACATATTTGTTACAACCGCAAATCATATTTTAATCAACGTAAATCTTAGTACTGACCAGCAAATTGCAAAAAGCGTAAGAAAATTTGTATTTCGCGGGCTACCTTGGAGCATTCACCTTAACCTTAACTAATCGGAGACTATTTTTGAGCACCGGAAGTCAGTTGCAAAAAGTCTCAAATAATTTACACAAACATCTAATTACATTAAAACCAAAAGCTAACACAAATAAGCAGAGGGAAAATATCCAGTTTATACCCGACTGCGGCGAAAGTCTGATAACCAGTCCAAAGGGTACCGTCTTCTAACTGGGTTCATCATCAACTATGTTGGGGCCGGCTTCCAGTCTAACCCTATGGAGCTGAATAGCAGTATTTTATATGGAGCGACTGTCTATTTGCCCCCCACAACCCAATACGACACCCCTTTATTAGTAAAACTGGTTATCAGACTTCCGGGCTTCTGACTACCCGTCAAAGATCTACAAATGATAGCCGGGACTATCGGTCTACTATGCTTTCCGAGGCATGGAGCGGTCTCAGTATGTAATGGATCCACGAACCGGCCTTGACGACCGGAAGAAAGACTGGAACCCGACCCGACTCTACGACAACTAAACTTGGACGACTCGGACCCGCAGGGAAGCAGAACAAAATTCCCTCACACCGAATGTGTCAACTAACTTTTATGGAAGTGTTCAAATTCTTGCAAATAGTCTCGTGACTTTCAAATCAATAAACGCGCGCAGTCGCATCCCGCGTTGATTGTGTCTTAATGTAGCTATAGCTTTTGGATTTTATACTTACATACAAATAGATAAAACCATTTTATATCTATGGACAAGACAAGGTAAAAGAGTCAATACCGTTAAAGTTTTTATGTAAAATTACCGTGAACTATTTTATTCCGACGAATTAAAGGCGCTGTAAAAGTCTTCCTTTTGCGTGCGATTGACCCACGGTGACTGTACTGCACCAAATTTAATCATTCGATTAGTATATAGTACAGACGTCAGCACATCAAGCTACCATAATCTGTCAAATTTCTTTAATAGATTTTCCACTTTATCGCTGTAGCCTTTAATGCTACAAGGTTGATTGGGAAAATTTGACAGTTTCGGGTAGCTTGACCTGCTGGCGTCTGTACATACTAATTCCATGAATTCGATACAGTCTGGCAGCCCTGAACTTTACGGTGGCCATTTTAATTCTCTCATAGTCTGGTAACATTATCTAGGCTGCCTGACAGTTTTGTTTTCTCTTGGCTTGTCAAATTGTGACAAGATGGTACTGTTTAATTTTTGTATTTTCTATCTAAATTAATCTTGTAAATTAGAAAACATTTCAGTCTATATTTGAAATAATAACTTGTGTATTACCGATGTAGAATTAAAATTACGCATATTAGTGATTTTCTGATGGGTTTTCAATCATAACCTGTAAATGTTGATTTCAGACGAAGGGTACTTCGAGCTTTGGTAAGCGTCGTAACAAGACACACACCTTGTGTAGAAGGTGTGGCAGATCATCGTACCACATCCAAAAATCCAAATGTGCACAGTGCGGATACCCCGCAGCTAAGCTGCGTTCCTGTAAGTATACATACCGGCCTTACTCAGTTCTAGTGTTGTGTTTTTGGTTATAGGTTATTACATCGTTGAAATAGATTCTGTAACTTATACTCGTGGTAATAACCTCAGATTCTGTTTTCATTGATTTTGGTCATTGTGAACATTGTTATTGTCCACACGTATGCCTGCTGCCTCTGTGGCTCACTGACAGTAATTACAACTGCAACCAAAACGTATGATTTCTCTAGTAATATTCAATATGTTCATACATATATTTTGTAGAGCTAGGGTCTCTTAGTTGTTGTACTCCTCTATTGGGTCTCCTTGTTGAACCCCTTTCTGCATAGAACTTTCTCTTAAAGCATTGCAACATTGCTGAAGTCCTAATTAAAAGTAAACAATTTAATTAAACTATACACTAGTCATTCTGTGAAATTGGTTACTTGTTCTGTTAATAATAAAAGTAATCATTCTGTACGGACACATGCAAACTTGAATGACTAACTGAAACATGAAAATGCAATAGAATCTCATGTTCTTGTGACACCGTTAATATTATATTATTGTGCATAAATTATGTTTTGTTTGTTGTCAACCAAGTCTCAGTATTTGGTATAGTAGGTCTTCTCTCTCTTTGGTATAGTGGTTACTTCTTAAGTACAGATCTGCCACAAATTCTCTTCTAACATTTGTATTTGGACAGAGAATCCAACTCTGATTGAAGAGATATTCCATTATGTAAAATGTTTCTTTGTATAATGTAGGTACATACTAAAATTTGATTTTGATATATGTCTCAATAACATTTGTGTGATCAAAATGTAAGAATTCATTTCCAAATTCTGTTTATAGTCCTCTTAGACTGCCTGTCCACTAGTGAGGAGAAGTGCAGAGTGAGACCAAGTAAAGTAACAGCTACAGAACATTTAATTTTAATAACTCAAGCCGGGTCTACATGCTATGCCACTCTAAAGTGCACTGCTTCCTAATTCTTCCCTACACTCCAAGGACAGGCAGCCTTAACTAGGTTTCAGAGAACCAATTCAATGAATCTGTTCTCATAGGTTTCGGCTTCAAATTGTCGGGGAAAAATTTCCCAAAGTAAGTTCTAAAATGAATACTTATCACGAAATTGTAATTTTTACAGACCACTGGTCAGTGAAGGCTAAGCGCAGGAAGACCACAGGAACTGGCCGCATGCGTCACCTGAAGATTGTGAGGAGGCGTTTCCGCAATGGCTTCAAGGAGGGCAAACCCACACCCAAGAAAGCTGTAGCCTCGTCGTAAACTTAGTGCTAAACTAATAAAATAAAACACATCCATTTCCATCTTTTATTTGTTAACACTATTCAACTTTCACGTCACCTCAATAGCTGCCGATCGATTCTGTAAAAATCTCACTGAAAAGTTGGTGAAGTGAGCTAAGAGTGTGCTGTCAATAGTGTCTAAAACCAGCGGGTAAGGCGCGTTTGTGCGGTGGCCAAAATCTTAAGCGCGAATTTGTAAACAAACAACCCATTTTATGGGATGAACCTCTTAGGGCTGATTTTTCCATCGCCAGATAACTTTTATTCGAGGAATAAAATTGACATTTGACAGTTTGTGTATGAAACAACTGTCAAAATATCAAAACCAAAAAAAATCAATTCAAAATCATTCATTAATTTCATTTTTTAAATTTTCAATTCCAAAATTATCTGGCGTTGGAAGAATCCGCCCTAAAATAATATAAGTGAATAATTTCACATTCGGATTGAATTTTAAAATCATTTAGATAAAATGTATGAACGTAAACGAAGCACGAGTAAACATGTGCATTTGGATTGAGTGATCTTTTTTCATTTCGTGACAAAATGTGATTGTACATTTAGTCAAAAATAGTCAAAACTCATAGCCCAAAGTAAAAAATTTGTCACTCTCAAGGATTTTCAGTTATTGCCGAAAATGTGGATCACTCAATTCAGACATTTTGCAAAAACGGCTATGAGCTAAATCTCAACAAAAACTTACTCTACTGACTAAATTTATATCTTAAAAATTTGTAAAGAATTTGTCACAACATTTTTTAAGCCCATCAAGGCATTTAAAGCTTCTTCCAGGTATCATTGGATCACTCGGGACCTACAGACACCATTTTGTCTGAGAGATCGTTGTAATAAGGTTTCGGATGACTTTTTCTATAGATCTATTGTTTATCCTAAAATGTACATGTTCCGAATATATAATGAATGTACAATAAATATCATAACACAAATACTTTTTGTTAAAAACTTATGAGAAACTCAATATTTTTAAATTTGCTGAACTGAGAAATCCATAAGAATACTTATAGGTACCTTACCTGTTTCGTATTGATTTACACAAACTACGATTAATTTTTGTACAACTTTATGACTAAAGTTTTACATAAAAATAATTTACTTAAACAGCTTAATTTACGAGATATTACATTTTCAATTTTATTGTTAGAGAAAAGTGCAGTAGGGTGACCATATAATATGAGATCATCGGAAATATAACTGATACAGTAAGTGTCACCTATATATTCGTCAGTTGTAATATTAATTAATGTAACCAGGACTTAACTTGACTTTACAGAAGAGGCAAAAAAACTAAATTCTATTCACAAAAATAGTGGTAACTTTTTTTCATCCTATTGCAGTGCTGTTTAGAGCATTTTTCTCTTAAAATGTTGTTATCTGAAAGAAACCATAATGAAACCTATTATTGTATTTTCGAAGATGACATGGTGGTTACTTACGTTATTTTTTTTTTTAATATCGTGTTACTATAACGTAACCTAAAGAATATACAATCTAGTTTAACATATATCACACAGTTTTCAAGGCGTGGACATACGTTGTGATAGGTTGATTGTAGGAGTTACTTCACTTGTACTAAGGTCTAATTAAGAATAAACTCTATCTTTTAATTAATTCAAGGAAAAACTTCTTCGTTATGAATACAACAGTTGCAATGATAGAAACATAGTTTAATTGTTAAGATGATATTCACCTTAAATTGCCCATCGCCCCTCCCGGAACCAAACGGAGAAGATCACTGGCGTTCTATTATTGCGGATTCTCACTAAATTAATGTATATTTCTCTATGCTAATAGTACAGACGCCAGCAGGTCATGCTACCCGAAACTGTCAAATTTTCCCAATCAACCTTGAACCTTAATCCTTCAGTGATGAAGTGAAAATCTATTAAAGAAATTTGACAGATTGTAGTAGCTTGATGTGCTGACGTCTGTACTTTCTAATGCCATACTAACTAAACACTTGACATACGACAACACTACGATCAGTCTAAACATTATTTTGTATATATTATATTTTTTCTATAGGCTGTTTATCGGTTTTGTCAGGGCCAGTTTAAGTAAACAAACCCAGCGCGCAATTTTCCATACAAGTTAATATTTAACACTACAAGTCTGTTTTTTTCCTCGCAAGTGTGTTGAAAAACGCCGGGAAATGAAAACAGCAGCTTATAACTTTACTTAGGTTACCATTCAATACATACAGTTAAATTTAATGAAAACAAAGTAAATTCCTTACTATTCAACGGCGAAAACTGAACAAAAAACACTGCAAATTGCAATTACAGAAACGATTCAATTCAGAAACAAAGTTGTCTTTTCCGCCAGTCAAAACACAGACTTATAAATAGTAGTCTATGGCACAGACCGTTAGACTTGGGTAGTTCCGGAACGAGTCATGAAAATGATATAGTTCCAGTCCCGGTACTACACCACTCACTCGTTCACTACCAATTCAAATGTGTCCTTTAGTTCCTCTAGCACCGACTAGTCCCGACTATTACTCGTACCAAAGCACTGCAAGCTCTCCCATGCTCTCGCTCGCGCCATCGCACATCGACGCACCGCGACGCCTATGATAGAACGAGATGGGAACACATCGTATGTTCGTAATAGTTTTGTACTCGTATAGTCCCGAGGTAATAATATATCAGTTTTGCTTTGATAGTTCAGAACTACACGATACTGGACCTATTCTGTGGTACTAATGAACTGAAAGCGTTCCCCGGTACTAAAGGAACTAATGAACTAGATGAGTGGACTAGTTCCGGAAGCAAAAATACACATATCACTCCTTATCTTTTGTTGGACACGTTTTGCGCATCTCTAGACCGTATCACAGAGCATGTATGGACCGTATTGTAAATTATAATCAATCTTTGGGCTTAAAGTTTTTTTGTTGTTTGATCCACCCTTTCTGGTAAGGCAAAGGATTCTAAGTACATAGAGCCTATGGTTCGAATTATATTCAGTAACTTGCCAGTTGAGGGGTTACCAGATTTTGACAAAAAAAGATAGTGAGGTAGTCGAACGAAATTGAATGAACTTAAATAATGCACTTGCATGCATACTTTTTAATTTAAATTTAATAACTTGTCTTATAAACACGATATACACTATTAAAAGTTGTAGAATTTGTTATATATTTTGTTTCTCAGCAGTAATTTAAAATAAAACAACTTAGATATGTATTGTTTGTTCATCAGAATCAGAAACAAAAATTATTAAAAGGCTTCATTGTGGTTTCTTTCAGATAACAATATTTAAGAGAAAAATTCTCTAAACAGCATTGCAATAGGATGAAAACACAAAAAGTTACCACTCTTTTTGTGAATAGAATTTCGTTTTTTTGCCTCTCCTGTAAAGTCAAGTTAAGTCCTGGTTATATTAATTAATATTACAACTGACGAATATATAGGTGACACTTACTGTATCAGTTATATTTCCGATGATCTCATATTATATGGTCACCCTACTGCACTTTTCTCTAACAATAAAATTAAAAATGTAATATCTCGTAAATTAAGCTGTATATGTAAATTATTTTTATGTAAAACTTTAGTCATAAAGTTGTACAAAAATTAATCGTAGTTTGTGTAAATCAATACAAAACAGGTAAGTTACCTATAAGTATTCTTATGGATCACTCAGTTCAGCAAATTTAAAAACATTGAGTTTCTCATAAGTTTTTAACAAAAGGTATTTGTGTTATGCTATTTATTGTACAAATATATTCGGAACATGTACATTTTAGGATAAACAATAGATTTATAGAAAAAGTCATCCGAAACCTTATTACAACGATCTCTCAGACAAAATGGTGTCTGTACTGAGTGATCCAATGATACAGTCCAAAGATACCTGGAAGAAGCTTTAAATGCCTTGATGGGCTTAAGGGCCTTACTCTCGTTTAGTACCGTAACACAGTCACTTTATGAAGAATATTTCTCATTAACGGCTTGATTAGAAGATCTGAAAAAAATATATTGTTGGTATAGGTTCATGTACAACATTTCTGAAACAGGTTTTTTTCGTATGGCTAATACTTTTCCCTTAAAAAAAATTTTAGTTTAACGCTATTTTTTCCTAATATTCCATATTACTTCTAAACGGCTTTGATGTTTGCAAATATTTTTACACTGAAAAATTGATGGTTAGAGGTACTATAGAAATGAAACAGCTTATGTAAATCAATCAACATTTGCAAAGAAAATTTCCCCACTTTGAGATTGAGCTTCAGAGGTGCTCTGCGCGGGCGCGGGCGGCAGTCGTGCGTTAGCACTGAGACGGGAGGGCTGTGTCGCTCGCTGCTCCGCTCCGGCTATCGACCGACTACGCGCGTTTGCCTGTGTTAGTGCTAATATTTACGAACGAATTGTATCAGTGTGCGTTTATTGACTAGCTCGCTGCAGATGGCCCATTTCTATTGTGCGCGTCAGGACGCTTACGATAGTATACAAGTAGTAAGGCTTATCTAACTAATATTAAAATGAGAAAATATTGAATTTGATCAAAATAAAAGTCCAAGATGGCGGCTGCGAAAATTTTCAAGTTTTTCATCATGGGTGTCGTTTTAATACTTTTCGAGGGTTATAAAGCCGATAGTGAGGTCAAAAAAAAATCCTAAATGGCGGCTGCAAAATTTTTCAAATATTTCATCATGGGTGTCGTTTTCATACATTTCGAGGGTGATAAAGCCGATAGTGAGGTCAAAAAAAGAATCCAAAATGGCGGCTGCAAAAGTTTTCAAATGTTTCATCATGGGTATCGTTTTCATACTTTTCGAGGATGATAAAGCCGATAGTGAGGTCAAAATAAAAATCCAAAATTGCGGCTGCATAAAATTTCAAATATTTCATCATGGGTGTCGTTTTCATACTTTTTGAGGGTGATAAAGCCGATAGTGAGATCAAAATAAAAATCCAAAATGGCGGCTGCAAAATTATTCAAATATTTCATCATGGATGTCGTTTTCATACTTTTCGAGGGTGATAAAACCGATAGTGAGGTCAAAATAAAAATCCAAAATGGCGGCTGCAAAAAATTTCAAATATTTCATCATGGGTGTCGTTTTCATACTTTTCGAGGGTGATAAAGCCGATAGTGAGGTCAAAATAAAAATCGAATAGTCCGGGAGCCGAGTAGGCCGTCTTGCGACTGCCTACTGCCGCGCATATTTGCATGAAGATTTTGTTTTTTGTTAGGTATGATAATTTAGTGAGTTTCATAGTTGGGCACACACACTAAAATGTAACTAACAGGCCTATGGTGATTTATCGAGGTAGGCACTGCTTATATGCCTTTATGCAACACACGCCACTGACTGATATACTCTGAGTATTCGCGCGCGGCTGTTACGCACGAACGCGGAAGGTTTATCTACTGAGCGGCCGTAGGTGATTATTTCAAGGTCACTAACGAGACATGATACTGTTACTTTACTATACTATAACAGTGGTAACAGTTTTCATAGTTCAACTGTTACTTTTGACGTACGATTAATAGTAAAAAAAATCATTTTACATAAAAACAATTTAAAAAAACACTTCAAAGTGAAAAATTACTTTATTTCGGAAGTCAATGTCTTTGGTTTTGAATTTACGTTTTTTGCTACAGACTTCCGAAATAAAGTTATTTTTCATTTTGTGGTTTTTTTATGGAAGTCGGTTATTTTTTTTTTGTGGAAAACATAATTATTTTGCACATTTTAGTTGTGGCACCTACCGGTCACAAATTAGAATACCACTACCTGCTATGTAAATAACAATGACAGGAAGAAAGTTGATTATAACATCATCCGATTGGCTACGGAATCCTAAAAATGCCATTTAAGTACAGTGCTAGTTAGGTAGGTTTATTACTGATTTATAATAATTCAAAATGATGAAACAGGTTCTCATTTTTATAAAATCTCATTTTTATGTAAGTCCTCCTAAGAAGACCTACAGTCTATGCAAATAAAAGGTTATTCCATTCCTAAGAAAATACTCGATGTCATTTTTAAAGTTTTACCCCCGTCGGGAACTAAGTTCGTTCTCACGTATGATTTTAAACAAAATCAAAAAAATGAAAAAATTCTAATAAATAATGTCCAGTAAAAACATAAAATATACGTAACATAAGTATCAATCTATACAAAATATATCAGCCTTGCCTCCGCCATTCCCTTCTGGAATCGTAGGCAAAAATGGCGACCTGCGTGCGGCATGTCTGCGTCTCCGCATATTCTTTGATCGTCGTTTTAGTGCAGCGCGCCACCGCGCGCGTTTTACGTATTCGGGGGTAGAGCGTTTAGCTCCGCCCACATGCACAAGGTCAGCGAGCCCTATATACACCTTAAAAAATGTTGTGACAAATTCTTTACAAAGTTTTAAGATATAAATTTAGTCAGTAGAGTAAGTTTTTGTTGAGATTTAGCTCATAGCCGTTTTTGCAAAATGTCTGAATTGAGTGATCCACATTTTCGGCAATAACCGAAGACCCTTGAGAGTGACAAATTTTTTACTTTGGGCTATGAGTTTTGACTATTTTTGACTAAATGTACAATCACATTTTGTCACGAAATAAAAAAAGATCACTCAATCCAAATGCACATCGAGTAAACCTATGTAACGATCGTAGCAGGTGGCCTGTAGTTTCCGTTTCTGCTACTCCCATGGGAAGAATAGGGCATAGTTTTTAACCAACAACAAACTCGCGTCAGTTTATGTTAGATGTTTTGGTTTAAAAAAATTGTAGCTAAGAAATAACATCAGCCGCACGGTTGGATCGATCAGGTTAAGCTACGCTTGCCGCGGTTGGTCCATGGATGGGTGACCATCTTTACATACCAAGACAGACCCCTCCGTGCCTCGGAAAGCACGTTAAGCCGTTGGTCCCGGCTGTCATTCGTAGATCTTTGACAGTCGTTACGGGTCGTCAGAAGCCCGAAAATCCGACGACCAGTCTTACCAAGGGGTATCGTATTACCCAATAAGTGGGTTGGGGAGGTCAGATAGGCAGTCGCTCCATGTAAAATATTCAGCTGCATCCGGTCAGATTTGAAGCCGACCTCAACATAGTTGGGAAAAGGCTAGGAGGCAGATGATTATTATTACGTTAAAGCAATAGAACGCGAGAGCGAGGAATTTAAGGTTTCAGTAGTTTAAGTGGTATCCCACTTAAAACTACTGAAACCACGTGAAGTCTAGTGTGAAACTTTTATTCCTGTTGATTCATCATTGACAATTTCCCAAACCATCTTTATTTTACTATCGGGTGATTTTATCGTGTTGTTTGCTTGTCAACTGTCTGTCTGTCTGTAAAACCCTTTTCAGGAAGGCGTAGAGGTACTTGTATAGAAGTTCAATATTTTTGCCGATTGTGAAATCCCACCGGCACTTCGGCAGGGACGTAGCTACCACCGTATCAGCCGTATCAAAGATACGGCTCCGAAATAAAATTCGTGAAATGATATCCACAACCACAAATTGTTATTGTTAAAATGAACAAATCAATCTACCATATGAAAATACGTAGAATATGTGCATATTTGCGTTCGATTTATGCGTTTTCGCTGAGTGTTTGATTGAAACTCGAACGTATTCCTTCCTGAGAGCGAGAAAAAATTCGGGATGAAACCTAACACTACTCTATGATTGTGATGTGAACAAACAGATTTTCTCAACTTAAATTTCAAGTTACTACGCAACCAACAGTCGTTGAACCACTATAATATGTATATCATAAAATCATTTTATTAACATCATTATATTGGTTTATCGTGTTTAGATAATGATACTTACCCATCACGTCTGCGGAGTTTCGCTAGCCAATTTAATCTGACCCTGTATATTGTAGGTATGTATAATAAAATTCTAGTGCGGTCATAATATAATTTGTAAGATTCGTTTTCTAATAAGTCAATCCGTACATATACTGCAAATATCTGCATGAGATTGTTTTTTGTTATTTTTTTGTAATTTTATTAGATTATTACAAAAAAATAACAAAAAACTTCGTCGTCTTCGTCGTACTTCGTCTTTCTTTTCTTTCTTTCTTTGACTTTCTTTTTTTTGATTTTTTTTTTATTTAGATTTTTTTTTTTTTTTTTTTTTTGTGATTTTTTTTTTTTTTTTTTTTTTTTTTTTTTTTTGAATTCCGGGGTTTTTATCAATAAGAATTTGAGGTTGTGGATATCATTTTACTTATTTTAGTTCTGGGGCCCCGTATATTTGATACGGCGGTAGCTACGTCTCTGCACTTTAGTCATTTATATTTATTAGGCTCTAAAAGTGACATTGGGACATAATATTTGACACTCATAAACAAACCGGATTCTTCAACCCATTTTCTCCCATTGCTGGCTATAGGAAGCCTACCTATTAGATTCATTAATAGGTAGTACTAGGTACCTACTTGCTTACCCTAGATGACAACTAAGTACCTACCTATTTAAGTATATATTGCAAGTAGGTACGTTATTAGTATTACGTTAATTATACTGTTATTGAATGTAGAAATGAAATGGAATTGTGCGTGCTGCTTGGATTCCCAGTCAGGCGTAGGCCTAAGTTGATAAAGACACTGCTTTTGTAATATAATCATCTGATGACGTAGAGGCGCCAACGGTACGGGGGAGGCGCGGGCGCGCACCGTGTTGTCGTAGCCGTCATAGCATAGAGCAGGCACGGCAACCGGTCGAGCAGTCAGTCGTTCGGTTGTCGGCAGAGCGCACTCCGTGTCGCAGCCCGTTCCAAGTGTACTCTCGACTAAACATCGCATAATCTAACCCAATATCGCTATTGGGTGATAACATTATCATGTGCTATGACGCGACGATATATTTTAAAGTTCTCTCAAGATAAGCGACAGTGTAGTGATTAAAATTATATTGTGCACGGTTAGAGAATGTGTGCGCACTGACGTTCTCGCTAAAGGAAACATTATTACCGTTACGTACTGCTCTTTTACTATGTCGTTATTTAAGAAGAAGGCGCCTAAATACACACCTCCTCCAGCGCCACCGACACCCACCGAGGACCCTCACCAGCAAGCCAACGGAGTGGATAACAACAATGGATCACAGAAGTCACAGTTAGTGTTCCACTGCCAACAGGCTCACGGCAGCCCCCTTGGACTCATCTCTGGATTTTCTAACGTCAAGGAGCTTTATCAAAAGATAGCAGAATGTTACGACTTTCCACCAGACGAGGTAAGACTAATTGATTTCTAATAAGTAAGTAATTAGTATTTAAAACTTGAATTGGAAAAGCAACATTCCTCATGAACAAGTTTCTGAGTCATTATTGGTTTGATGAATGGAATAGGTACCTGGAAACATGGTCGGTGACTCGCACTCGGAGAGATGCCTAAGAACTTAATCATTATCGCAAGGGTGGCCTTGCCAAGCGACGAAACATGGATTTATGTAGTTTGCTAAAGCATATTTTAATCATAAAACACGATGATTTAAATGTACACAACACAACATTACTAGTAGGTTTTGCCTTCGCGAGCATTCATGGACAGCCGCTAAGTACACTGATAAGAGCACATAATATAACTTAAGGAATGCGTCATTGATATTCAAATAAGTACTTGGGTACGCTTCTTTAATAATGTTTCACAATCAGTAGCACAACATGAAAGTATCTTAAATTAGCTTTAGGTCTTCGCATCGTCTAATGAATCTATCCGACCTAATAGCGTAGTGGTGGAGAGATCTAGCAAAGGGTCGTGAGTGTCGCGAATCGCGGGGTTCGATTTCCGGATCTGGGACACTTGCAGTTCTCTGAATGTTCGTGACACGTCACAGAGTAGGTACACACAATGGTGGCATTGATTGTAGTAATGATTGTGGAATCATTAGTTATTGTAGGTACGTAGTTATACTACTACTCCCATAGAAATGTAACTTATATCTATGACTGCTCCCGAGGATTAAAAATACCAGCCAAGTGCTTTTCGGGCCAGGCACAGTGAAGAGTTCCGTGGTCGGAATGTCATATGATGATATTTAAGTAGGTACGCATGCACAACATTGATTTTATCAACACCAAAAATAAGTTAGTATTTTGTAGTAAGTTTTGAAGAAACTGAAAAACAAAGTGTTTCTGGTGTTGATAAAAAAAACATCCCATGCCTCATAAACGTTACTCACTTATAAACATCATCATTATATTTTTAATGGGATCCAACGATACCTCACGTTTGTGTGCTTTGAATATTTTTTTCCAACCCTCGGTTTCATTATGGGGCGTGCCGCCCCTAATTATATTTTTGTAAAGTATAAACAAACCCTGTTTGTTAAATTCTTACGCAATCACCCACTAAAGGAAATCTGCAGGTAGCATCACATTAGGGAATCTTTATTGAGAAGGTCTCAACTTTTTAACGCGCCACTTTTTCCTACAACTATTGTTTGAATAACATTAATAAACGTGCCTAATTTAAAAGTTATCGACAAAAATTGAGGTTGTACGTTATACTATATATATTTAACCTCCATGCTTATGGTGATTTAAGATTAGAATTTCAGGTTTAAATATTCAAATGATCACATCAAAGCACTCAATTTGTAAATGGCATTACGTTACTCTAATAGGCATCCACAGTTACGTTTTCCGATCCATTTGTTTACATTTTCATCAGATACTTTTGATACAGACCATAAGTATAGCATGACGATGTTACACTAAACCCTCTACCCAGTTAATTTCACGATGATCAATACAATTTAGACGTTAAGATGTGAAAGACAAACAAACGAACACAATTCCACAGTATCTACCTTATAGTAGGGAACAAAGGATAAGGAAAACAAGCTTGAAGTCATCGTCAATCCTGAGTCATAAATGATAATATTTTCTGTTTATAGCTTCTAGAATCGACATACAATAATGATTGTAACATTAATTTGTAACGAAAACAACTAGAATCGATTTAACTTGAAGCTGCGGGGTAATTGCGAAACACTCTAGCAGTAGCAATGGCTTTCATTTTGACAGTTCAACAACTTTCATTGCGTTATTTACGCTATTGAGCAGACAAACTTTTCGAACATATGATGCAATGGATGAGCAATATCCTTCAAAATCATGATCAGGGGGCCTACCACCATCTCTTATAGCTGTATTAATATAATCTTACTCTGTCTTTTCGTACCATGACGTCCTTAAAATAAGCTTATAACGTTCTTGAAACAAAGTCGTTTTCTTAGCAGTTTTGGTGACGTCACCTATAAAAGATGTTTCTTTTCTATTATAGTAATCAATAGACAAATTGTTCGTTCTTTCCCAGCTCTAAGCAGGAAGAAAACAATATTGAACGGTTAGGGTCATGGTACGAATATGAGCATTGTTATTATATAAGATTGAAAAAAAACTCTCTTGAAATAAGATTGTTTTGTTAAAGAATGGTGGTAGGCCCCCAGGATTGTGATTAAAAGTGTGTTACGCAATTAGGAATCAATCATGGCAAGGATACGATTATCTACTTATGTACCTACTCATAAATCATTCCTATGTGGTAGAGACTTCACAGGCTCATCATCGTCATCGCACTCGTATCGATGTCGTAAATGTGATGACGAGGCAAGTTATGCAATTTTATTCAACAAAAATCATCAGTGAGTTTTACTCCTTGGCTGAAGTGACATAAACTTACATTTCTCAACTGATAGTCAGTCCGGAAATGTCGGACTATCATCACAAAAAGCTGATGCTTTTTGTCAAATCAGGAATGAAGTTATCCGGAATAGAACCGGATTAATCGACATAGCTTGGCAGAGTAAGCAAACTGAAGTGGCAGTGGCAGTAAGCTGGCCATTTTTATCGAAGGACCGATGGCCAGTGAAGCAGACGAGTCCTAGAATGGAGACCGCGTATCGGCAAGCGTACTGTGGGGCGCCCCCCCGCTAGGTGGACCGATGTCCTTAAGAAGGTGGCTGGAACAGATTGGACGCGAAAGGCGGAGAACAGCCAGGACAGGATGTTGTGGCGCAGCCTGGGAGAGGCCTATGTCCAGCAGTGAACTGCGATATACAGCGTTGACTAAATTTAGTAGACAATAAAGATTATTGCAATAGGCATTGAATGAGGTACCTAGGTAGGTACCTAGGTAGGTACCTCATAGAGTAACGATTGATGTAGCAGAAAGGCACGTTTTTACAACAATCCTTGTACCTATTCTAAATAAAAATAGAATAGAAGGATTGATGTAAAAATGTGCCTTTTAAAAGTACTTATAATTTATTCAATCATGATGAACCTATGCTAATCCACATTCCATAATTTAGTAGATCAAATGAATCCTCACCGTTTGTGCATGCTATTTTTGTTGTGTGTCAGTGTAGGTAATTATGAAAATTATCAGCCACTTTATTCAATGATTATTTGGTAGTTAGGTAGGTAGGGACTTACCCAGTCATTCGAGCTTTTCTCTGTCACTAACGTTACTTCGTGTCAAGTCCATGTCACATTTAACTTTCATTATGATATGATAGTACCTGCCAGTTGTTAAGTTTTTATCAGTTATCTAGTAGGTAAATCTAAAGATCCGCATCGAATGAATTAGTTACTACCTTGAATCTTGATTGATAAGATTTAAACGATAATTTTAAAAAGTTGCATTTGGAAGCATCTGCCAATCCATAGTGCAAAAGTGATGATCAATGCTCAAAGGGGGGCCTGGAAGGCACGAGCCTAACTCTGCTTAAAATTTATAAAATGTTTCAAAGGGTTAGCGTTATTCGGTTACCCTTATGAGCATGTAAAATTTTGCATGGGTAAACTCTTAATAACACAATGGGGTTAACCCTATTAAAACGATAAAATTTTAAACGAGTTAGGTACGCTTTTAGTCTGGAACCTGTCTTTCTATATTTCGTAAAAAGCCCTGTCTTTGTCATGCAGTGGGACATAGGTGGAAATTATAGACCGACCAAAAACATTTCTTGTAAAGTAGTTTGCAAATACTCACATAACGCTTTCACTGTAAAAAATGTAGAGCCAAGCCCTTATCTCTACAAACCTTATATTATCTTGGTCACAATTTACGGTTGCCGTTCGCGGCCGTCGTCGTCGCACAGACACTCCTATGGGTATATGGTAAGAAATTCACTGGTCTTTAATGTTGTGTCATGCAATAGTTTAATGGAATGGCCGTGCCGCACATTTGAGCTTTATCCAGGCCGAAGCTATGAGGATTCTAAAATACGACCAAACGCTTCGAGAAAAGGTAGTGCCCCCCTGCTTTTTGTTTTTGGCTCCTCAACAACACTGCCGTGCCCACCAGATTTGTGCAAATTAATTTGGGTCATCATTTTCTATGGACTCAAATAATTTATGGCACATTAGACAAATGACTCAATAATGTCGTAACCTAATGATTTGCTATACGTAAGTCTTGTCTGTCATTACAATTTCCATGTTATTTAAAATCGGCTATGACGACCATACTTTCTAAGAATTCTTGTAGATAATCAATATTATGATACTACTGATTATGTTATCTAATTATCTAGGTATTCAAATATCTTGCCGACTTGGTCCAACGACCGTTTAGTTCACGCCTTAAAGGTCAGCGGCGAAAATGGCACGGCCGCTAATTTCCTGATATTTCACGGCTTGTGAAAACGCTCAAGGCTTATTCGTTGTCAAGGCCTAGTCGTGAGAATGAAGATAATAGAGTTTACACCATTTCAGTATGACTGTAAGCGGGGGTATATATAGGCGCTTACCTATATGTAGGTATAATTGGTGTAGGTGGTTGCGTAAAGAAAAGCGTAGGTACTTACCGGACAGACACTTATTTTTGTAGTAATTAAATCTATAGAAAGTATGTTAGATTTTAAGGAGAAAGGTATGCATTTCTGTTATTTTACTAATTGGACAACTAAAAGATTACATACCTACGTAAGAGAAAAATGTTCCTTAACAATGCTTGAATATGTAAAGAATGGTAACTACAGATACGTTACTATGTAAGTAGACAGTAAGTGACAGGAAAACAATGTGAAATATACTTCTATCTAATCTTAGACATCACCAATTCATCATATGTCGCCCGCGAGGCGCCTAGGTATATGTTTAACATAGGACTAAAACGAACAAAAACGTTAAACTTAGCTAAATGTTATATTCGTACGAGTAGGTTCATGGCCTTACTAAAACAATGGTAAACTGCTGCTGCTTGAGGCTTGAACATAGATTATGAATATATAATTTGCCAGAAAAATGTTCTGTTTTAACGATTGGTACTTACAACACGTGAAATGTTTAGTAAAGATAAATCTGTGTAACTATAGTAGATAAGTATGAAAATGTCACAGTGTGCGGATGTACGCACGGCTGAGCAGCCAGGAAGTGGATCAGCCCAGGGGCGCAGTCTCTCGTTGATGTAAACGCGGCAAGTGACTGCAGACACGCTTCGCCGCCGTATGTGTGCTGTGCGATGGCCTACCTACACGTGGGTCAAGGACCGGAGCGCGGTCATACCTGCAACGCATGCCTTGTCATGCAAGCATTTCGCACTTACACTGTCCCAATTCAATCAATACTGCGTTTTGCTAATATTATGTTAAACAAATATTATTTAACGTTAACTTGACACTGCCGGATTTAAAGCCGAAACACAGTTTACCACTCAATGTGCTATATTATCTACAATCTGATAAGAGCTTCCTGGTTATCAGCATACACATTCGATACTTAGTTAATTGAATAAACTTCAATCGAGGAATATAATCGGGAGATGTTCGTCTATAACACCGAATCAATACAACATTGCAATATCAAAGATTTATTGGATTATTACTAAATTTTTGATAATATTTAGAACGAAATACAATCAGTGACAACAAGGCCCTTTAAAGAATGTTGAATGCCACAAATCCAACGTATTAGTTACAGATTAATACGCACGAAAGAAAAATAGCTTTTAGTCACGCACCAAAGTTAGGCGTGGTTAATTAGGTTAGTGGTAGATATTGTAATATTACCAATACCAATATTACCAAAACAGTGAAAGTACCATTAAAGCTAACAGTGTTTTCCTTGGTTTCAGATTCTCTTTTGCACGCTGAATACTCACAAAGTGGATATGAAGAAACTACTAGGCGGACAAATAGGATTAGAAGATTTCATATTTGCACATAGAAAAGGACGTCCTAAAGAAATAGAAATAGTTAAAACTGAAGATGCTTTGGGATTAACGATTACAGATAACGGTGCTGGATACGCTTTTATAAAGAGGATAAAGGAGGGCTCTATTGTAGCCAAAATACCACACATCGAGGTACGAAAATGTTTTTGGTACCAAAATCAGTTATTTTAACATTATTTACCAAGGCCATATTAGTTTCCATAAAAATACTTAAACATCACTATTTTTGATATAATGCCTTCTATGAACAAATGTGGACCAAAAACTAGGGACCTTAAAGATTAGGTACTTTATTCATTTGGTTTTATAAATAAAGGTCACATTCAGTAATATACCTAATCAGAAAACACTGGAATGCGATTAGAACAATAAATCTATAAATTCTTATCTTTTGCATAGCTAATGATAATGTTTTGACGGTTAATTACCAACTGTCTAGCTATGTTACATCATAGATAAGTATATTATAAAAAAATAACTTCTCCAATTCAATATTTAAATATAATAGATTACTTCCTAATTCATATGCCGCGTCGATCGTCTTCACTTGAGAAATAGTTATTTTGGAGAATGGGACTCGGTTTATCAAATGTCAAGGTCAGAATCACTCCCCCTTTTAACATCCCATTACCACACCCACATAATGGAATAGATATCTTGTAGGTACTTACACTAACGTAGAGAGTATACAATTACGTACAATCCCGTTTAAGAGTTAAGTTGTACAAACGGTTAGTCGTTCATTCGGTTACCCTTATCAAGCATGTAAACGATAACACTTTGAATTGTCTTAATATATTGGTAACCGATTGAACGACTAACCTATTAACACCCTTTTTTTTTTTTTTTGAGGTTGGGAAATCATCAAATGACGCCTCCCGCTCTGGGTGGAGCAGAAGGGAGTGTCAGACTCTTACTGACTAAAACCCACCCGTGTTCCTTCCTTAGCCCTTTATGTTCCAGGGCAGCGGTAACCCTTTCGGACGATCCCGCTACCCCGGCAGGCTTCGGCCCTCTCGGGCCCCGTCATCTACGCTGACATCTCTTTGAGGCGCACGTGGAACACATACGCGCCGTCCGGCACGGGCCTGGTCCTGATCGGACGGAGAGCTACCCATTGCTCTCCGCCCGCAGGCCCGCGCCTACGGTGGCCGGGAGTCGTCACGCGGCTCCCGACGCCCGGAGCGTCTCCCTCGGCGGCTGAGGCGTGAGGATCTCACCCTTGCCCATCCCGCCACCTCCTTCGCTAGCATGACTGCTTCGCAGAAGGAGGTGACCGCCTCCCACTCCCTCTCGCCCCGGACCATGGCTTGCACCAGGGCCGGGCGCGAGAGGTCGCCGCCGCTGCCGATCGCCTCTACGAGGACACGGCGGTGCTCTGCCCAAGCGGGGCAGACCTCCACCGTATGCTCCACCGTGTCCTCTGGGCGATCCTCGCAGTGGTGACACCCGGGCGTCTCCTCCCGCCTGATGATGTGCAGGAACCTCCCGAAACATCCGTGTCCGGAGAGGACCTGCGTCAGGCGAGCACCGTGACGCCTCTCTAGCCACTCCTCAAAGAGGGGTCTTACCGCCGCTATCGTGGCGTGCCCTGCGCTGGGTTGCGATAGTCGCGCCTTCCATTCCACCATGAGACCGCGCCGGAGGTCCGTCCGCTCCGCAGCAATTTGCCGCGGGTGCGGAGTTTCCCCCCGACGTAGTGCCTCCGCGCGCCAGTCATACAGGCGCGCGAGGACTATCGCCTCCAGATCCCATGGTGGCAGTCCGGCAAGAAGGCTTGCTGCCTCGCCCGAGATCGTGTGGTATCCCCGGATAAGCCTTATGGCTACCACCTTTTGGGGCGCGTTCAGGTAGTGTGCGGCTCTCAGCCGCAATGAACGCGCCCATACCGGGGCCCCATATAGGGCCATGGACCGCACGACCCCCGCGTAAAGCCTCCGGCAGGAGGCGTTTGGCCCCCGCAGGTTGGGCAGGAGCCGCTTTAAGGCGGCCCCGGTCCGTTCCAGTTTGGGGGCCAAACGTCGGAAATGCTCGACGAAGTTCCACCGGCTGTCGAGGACGAGACCCAGGTATTTCATCGTCTTCTCGACGCTGATGTGAACCCCTCCTACCATCAGTTGGGATCCCGAAGGTGGCCCGTACCGGGGCCCATGAAAGGACATGGCCTCGGACTTGTGCAATGCCACCTCGAGACCCAACTGCCGGATCCTTTCCACGACTATCGCAACCCCGCGTGTCATCGCGTCGGCCGCCGCCTGATGCGACCTCCCCTGCGCCAGGACCAGCGTGTCGTCAGCGTAGTAAACTACGCTGACGCCATCAGGGAGGTCAGCCCGCAGCACCCAGTCGTAACCGATGTCCCACAGGAGCGGCCCCAGAACCGATCCTTGTGGGACACCGCACGACATCTCTCGCCGGTTCCAGTTCCCGTCGCGACCGGGGTAGATGACGGCTCTGTCCGTCAAATACGCCCCGACTATTCGACGGAGGTAAGTCGGCACCCGGTGATACCGGAGTGCCTCCCCTATGCAGCTCCAGGGCAGGGTGTTGAACGCGTTGGCGATGTCGAGCGCCCCTTGCGGAAGCCAAACTGGCACTCCGCAAGATCCGGCCCCGTCCTCACCATGTGCCCGACGAGGCGGCCCGCAATCACTCTCTCAAAGAGCTTGCCGACCTCGTCGAGCAGCACTATGGGCCGGTATGCGGACGGAGAGTCCGCAGGGCGCCCTGGCTTCTGAATGAGGACCAGCTTCCCCGTCTTCCAACGGAGTGGAAACTGGCCTCTCTCCATGCATGCGCTTAAGAGCGCCTCCAGTCGAGGCCCGAGAGCCCTCGAGGCCAGGACCCAGGCTTTACCCGGCAAGCCGTCGGGTCCCGGGGCGGTATTTTTGGCCTTCAGCCTGCCTACCGCCGCTCTCAGATCTACCCCGGTCACTTCAGGGGTGTCGTCGTCGTCGTCCGCGTGGTCCGCTTCGGGCACCGCATGTGGCGGAGCCATAGGCGGGGGAGTATGCTCCCCCCGTGAAGGGAACAGAGCGCTCACCACCTCCTCCACCAGCTGTGGGCGGAGACTCTGCGTCAGCGGGGGGGCCCATGTGCGGAGTTTATTCCGCACCACTCTGTAGGGGCGCCCCCATGGATCTCTGTTCAGAGTCTCCAGCATCTCCTCGCGGGCCATATCCTTGGCCCGCTGAACAGCCTGTTGGAGGGCGGTCTTCGCCGCACCTATTAACACCCTTAAACATCCTTTCGAGGAATAGGGTTTTCACTACGTTCACTAACCCGTTCATAGTAATTATAAGGGTTCTTTAATGAGTTGAGTTTCACGAGCAGTAACTGTTTAGTTTGAAGGAGTAACCCGTTCATATAAGATAGAAGATAGTTCATAGAAGAGATACAGTACAAGCGACAGTAAAATTACAATTGGATTGTCATTTGTGGTGGTTTTCATTGCGGAGTAAAACAACACGAAATATCTCTTTCGATATGGAGAAAGCCTTCGACAAAACGTGCATAACTGCTTATAACACATAAAACGTAGGTGTAATACATGCGGCTAGTCCTTCAATCCAGACTGTCGCTTGCTCATTATTACTCCCTTTTTGTATAATCGTAGTTTAAACTTAACGTTCTTATATCCTACCAACTCATATATTTCTCAACGGAGTCCCATATGGATCCGTCATTGGGCCACTTCCTTTCACGTTTCCTTTCCTGTCTTCTGGCAGTACTGGCCCACTTCGACAATACCTTACTACTTTCTTGCGTAGTTTCCATAAGCAGGTTGTTTAGGAATATATAAACCCCTAACGTGAAATGTTATAATAAGGTTTGTTAAAAATACATCAACAAATGCAACTGTTGGAGGAAATACCTACCCAGTAATTTAGATAACATGAGGATATCAGTTAGACTTTTGGCCCGGACTAATTGATAGTGTAATGAAATATGAATACGTGAGTTCATAAAGTCATAAATTGTTAGTATCCCATCCCCAATTAGGTACTCGTGTATTATGCAGCTGGTACGCTTTGCCGTTTACTAATATAGCTGCCTTCCATCCCGTCCCGTCACTATCAACACTCGGGGAGTTAAAAATAGTTTTGTATCTGATCTGCTGGTTATGGTTTAACCGTTTTATTTTGTCATTTAAAATGGTAAAGCATACAGTCGTTACCACTGTCCTTTCCAAATCTATTTATCTAATAAGGTTAAAAAATAATAACATTATAGACCTAAGGAGATAGTGTAGTCTATATGTGTAGTCTAAAATGCAAGTACAAATTAGGTACTTGATTTAAAAACCAAACAGCCAAAGCTTATCATTAAAATATACGGAGTACCTATATTCAGTGGGCGTTATCCTACTGCGATACGGAAGCTCGGTTTATATCGCAATATTAACTGAACCTGCGTTAGGTATCTTGCGTAATAAGAGAGATTTCATAAAGATGCTGATAGAATGTGTTTCGGAGTGTGGTTGTTGGCCTTGTTAAGAAATTCAGCGGAAATGACCGATTGTAGTAATAAACTTGTTCACTTTTGATTCAGGTTGGAGACCACATTGAGAAGCTAGATGGAGAAAATATGGTCGGCAAAAGGCATTATGAAGTTGCGAAGATATTAAAAGATATTCCAAAGGGAACTACTTTTACGATTCGATTGGTAGAACCCCTGAAAAGCGGATTTGCAAGTATTGGGCCCAAGACAAGCGGTGCGAAATCTGGAAGGAAACAAAATAATTATGGTTCTGGCAAAGAAACATTGCGGTTTAAGGCCAATGGTCAGGCTACAATAGAAAATTATGTAAGTTACTTTGAACTAGTACTAAAACACTTGAACACACACGTTTCACAGCGCAACAAACACATTGATATTGATAAAAGTCCCAGTAATCACTCTGTTTACCATTCCAATACCAGACAGACTTACATATTAGTAGATATTTTTTTTTATATACATAAATCTATTTAATCCAATCTGTTATAGTTAACTACTGCGTTGGTCGATTTCTTTAGGTAGATTCACACCGAAATGGTTATAGCGACAATGAATTAGGGTACAAATGTATAAAACACAATAAAAGAACCACCTTGACATCTACAGAAAGGACAATTTTATTAGTTGCCAGCTTTAATAATAAAATGCTCGAGGCTCACTTGCCTAACGAACCTTGTACAAATATTGAGAATGACTAATGTAGGCGTAGTTCTTAATAAGAAATCGATCAAATCACGCTTGTCTGTTATTAACGCAGTTTCTAGATTTATAGCAAGAAAGGATGTCGTCATCTTGATATCATGCTGGCGAGTGGAATCAAAGATGACGTAACTAGCTAACAATAGAATTGGGATTTAATTGAAAGATAGGTAAACAATGTACCTAGATACACATATCTGTAGTAGCGTTATTCTATTTTATGGATTGCTTTCATCTCGTATATTATTGAAGTAGTAGGTACATCTAGCTACCTACCTACTTAGACTTTATGCGGTTTACAAATGTTCTCTCTTTGGTAGGTATTGTTCGTTGAGTCGTTCGTAGTCGAGTTGAGCCACACTGACAAATGCGTGCACTGACTGGACAGGCCCACTCAAATCTGTGTGGTTCATTCCTCAAAAGACCATCTCAGACTGATCTGCATGTTCCTCATATGGCCTGACCAAGATTATGTCTTGACCTTAATATAGAGACTGTGACCTCTGAGTTCTTCTCAGAGTAGTCGCTTAGGAAACACCGAACTCATCTAGTTTTATAAAATAAAGTTATCATTTATTAAACCACAAATTCACAATATTCATCTCGACATTGTAAAATAAAATTGGCAGACATTGAATTAAATTTTATATATTTTTCAGCATGACGACAAATCAAAAGCGGGTATCGAGAAAATCAATAGCTTATTGGAATCGTTCATGGGCATCAACGACTCCGAACTAGCATCGCAGATGTGGGATCTTGCCGAAGGGAAAGCCAACTCTATGCAACTAGCAGACGCCATCGATAATAGTGATTTACAAGAATTTGGATTTACAGACGAGTTTATAATTGAATTATGGGGTGTTATTACTGATGCTAGATCTGGTAGACTCAGCTAGAAACTGTTATAATTATTTAGATTAGGTAACACGAATGTTTTAAATGTAGATAAAACTGTCTTCATGATAATACTATTAATTTTAGACGACTCTTTGGAATAACGGTAAGCGACCTACTTTCGGGCGGCTGCATTCAACTTATTTTAAACTTACTACCGCCGCTTCTGTTTCGATCTGTGTTTGAGAATATTTTGGATTTTGGTAGACTGTGGTTCTGATATTATTAGATTTATAACTCGAGTACTTTGATTCTTGATCTTTGGTTATTCTTGGAACGAAGCTACATGATTGTAACCGAGTTGGAAGTTGCGACCAAAACCAAATAAACATACTAGACTTTTATTAGTCCCACAGACTGCAGTCTCGCTGCGCTACCCGCATCTCGGAATCACGTGGTGAATTCTTTTCAATCATTGTAACATCCGCGTTGATTATTTAAAAGAGTAAATGAGTAATGCAGGGCAAACATAATTTGACGCGCATTATCACCATCTGGTTTATTATTAATGATCTAATATTATAAGTCATCATGATGTTGAAATTAAAATGTTTAGGTATAAAATTCCATTTTGAAAGCTAAGTTTTAGATGATGTATTGTATTGAGTTATTATAATCCTAAGTCTTTGCCTACATTTAGATATAATGTTGAAGTCAATGATTCGTGTTCTAATGGTGCCCTTGATGAAATGTGTGGTTATCAGTCTGACTGAATATCTTTAAGTAAATTGAGTTAAATTACCTATTATCGTTGGATGCAACAATTCTTATGTCTAAGGGCTGATTTTTCAATCGACAGATATTTTTTATTCGTGGAATAAAATTGACGTCTGACAGATTTTGTATCGAAGAATTGTCAAAAATTCAAAATTATCGGGCGTTGGAAAAATCAGCCCTAAAAGTACTATCCACTCTATTATAGAGCGTAGATAAGTATATTTTATTATGATTCATGTTAATTAATAAGTTTTATCAGTCTGTGCTGTATATTCCTAAGAATGTTGATTATAGAGTAATCATTTATAATTCAAGTAGAAACAAGGCAATTGTGGGTACAAAACATAGTTTAACAAAAAAGTTTGGCGTAGCCATGAGATTTATTGAGCATTTAAATGCTTGCTTTATACAATTAGTAGAACAATAATTGCATATTACACTAACATGGGCAATAGCTTTTATTATGAAAATTGAATTGTTGTTGTTTTAAAAATCTGAATATTTTTAAAACAACAACAATTCATGGTTTTTTTGCGTTGAGTCCAAGATTTTGGGGGAGGTCACCATGAGTGCCGACGAATATTAATAAGGGAGGTACATCTCCTCGCTGGTCTAGTGGTCGCCAGCGTTACTACCCCCGCCTCGGTTTGGTTGATAGTTTCAAGCAGAAATAGGAATTACATTGTCGACTTATGCAGGCAAGCCCAAGCAACTACGAGAATGTAGAATTCAAGAGCGAGCGAAGCGAGCTTGAAAATTTTTCACTCTCGAATAGGTTCGATTTTCTTTTGATCATTCCAAAAGGAGTAGGAATTACTTGCTTTGTCAACTTATGAAGAAAAGCTCTAGAATCAACAGAATGAAAATTTTAACAACCCGCCTTGGTTAGGTTTTATATTTTCAAGCAGAAATAGGAGTTTCATTGTCGACTTATCCAGGCAAGCCCAAGCAACTACGAGAATGTAGAATGCAAGAGCGAGCGAAGCGACCTCGAAAATTTTGCACACTCTCGGATAGGTACGATTTTCTTTTGTTCCGGTTTTGGCCACACGCCAAACGGTACTTGTAGCGTTGCAAACGATGAACGATTGCAAATGATTGTGATGTAAAAAATAAAAGCTATTGCGAGGCCATGGGTGCTGCAGATTTATGAATATAATTTATCTGCCAAAGAAAGCGGCTCATAAAGGAGCTCACTTAAATTTTTCCTGTATTATAAGTAGACACTTCAGTTATAAATACACAGTCGTATCTATTGTAATATCTATGTGCTGTCATTATTATGACTTATTTTGTAGATATCGTTACCTGCAAGTAGCGATGATATTAATGAACGAGTCATTCATTAAGTAGGTAGTTAGAGAGTGAATTAAAATAGTGTAGCATTAGCACTAATTGAATGGTCAGTTTCAGTGTAAATTTGAGTAAAAGAAAGAATGTTTATTTTTCCAGAAAGAGGCATCATACCTGGTTTTTGTCGAGGAATTTTCATCCCAAGACATCCTAGGAGGTATTTAAGTTCTAGGTACTAGGACCTAGATAGTGTCGTTAGAATAACTGCCCAAATGACGCGTTAATCTAGATGGTGTCATTTAATTCACATAGTTCATCACTATTTAAAAAACATATAATGTGCGTACCTTTTTGGTAAAATATCACTGAGCTAGTTTTATCCCTTGTTATGACGTACGTATCTATACAAAGATATTATTTTATGAAATTCAGCCCTGTCAACTTGTCACAGTCAGCCCCAAAAAGATGTATACAACGACAAGAATTAATTTAATTTTCTACAATCTTTGTTCCGTAATATTGTTTTAATGTGTAAATACATTGGGTGCTACACATTGATACACTGTTATGGAATACAAATTGTAGACAATCAAATTAATTTTTGGTAATGTATAAGTTATGTACCTAAGTACTATCATCTTTTTGAGGCTGTCTGTACCTATTTATTTGTATTAAGCTGTGGTATTATTTTTGTATTTAACAGTAGGTAGGTATCAATAGCTTAGCAAGAATATATATGTATGTACCTCATCGAGAAATATTAGTACCTAGGTATTTTCATATTCAAATTTTCAAATAGGAAAAGATTTCTATTGACTTTACACATACCTTATTACTTTGTTGTAAATGTGACTACTTACATAATATTATATAAAAATTGTATTTTTACAAAAGTTAAAAGTTTTTTATACTTACCTACAATATTATGTACAGTCATTATCATTAGATAGAATATATTTATAATAGCGACCCTTAACGATTAAATGTTATTATTAAGTTTTTATTCATAAAAATGTTAAGGTACACATTATTTATAGAAAATAAAAATATTTTTCTGTATTTTGATATTTTGTTTCCATTTATTATGAAATGTTTACATTTGAATTTTAAAACAAAGCACACAGATAACCAATCGTACAGAAACTTCGCTTAAGAGTTGCGTCGTTCAAAGGGTTAGCCGGACATTCGGTTACCTTTATGCAGCATGAGTCACGAGTTCATGACATATAGGAACACAAAAAACAAAAAAGCTTGGAATAGGTTAATCTTATTATACTGATACGGGCGCTTATCACCAGCTCTTATAGCAGGGCAGAAGTTGAACTGCACTGCTTTTTTGTTCTATGACTAAGTACAAAAAAGCAGTGCAGTTCAACTTCTGCCCTGCTATAAGAGCTGGTGGTAAGCCCCAAGGGTAGCCGCCCTAACTTAATAGCAATAATAGATTTTGAGACTTTCGTAATTCAGGTGTACCCTACCTACTGACGTGCTGTTGGTAGAGGTACAAACTTACTAATGATTTCTAATAAAAAAATAAAGATTTAATTGGAAGATAGGTTTGTGCCAAATGATAACACTAATTTAACGTATATACCATCATGATGCATCGTGCCTCTTTCAAATCAGTTTGTATTGTCTGTAGGATAGGATTACAAATTACAATACGCCATTGACGTAGACACACCACCCGATTCTAAACAAAAGTCTTTTGTCAGAAAGTGTCGCGGTCACTCAAGTCACGGAAGTGTGCATAGATATCCATGGAAGTGTGCTTTAGAAACCTGAACTTCTTAATGCCACTACGAAGAATGCATAATAAAATCGGTCTCAATGGTCTTGCTTGATTTTACCGACCGCAAAAATAAGTTTGTATTTCATAGTATTTCTCAAAAAAACACTATGAAAAGCAAAGTTATGTCTGCAGTTGTAACTGAAAACATCCCAAATCTCACAAAATAAAGACACGACAGCGACATGCCAGGATAGCCCGCTAAATTAAAATTTTCTTATATGTTAAATACAGTATTAAAATCATAAATACAACTCTCTAAAATATGGTAATTAGAAGTTAGAGAGTTGTATAGATAATTTAAATGGTTATTATTCTATGAATTCATATAATATTACGGTCGCAAATCATAATATTTTGATCAACATAAAGTACAACCTCGGACAAAATTGCAGAAACGTAAGAAATTTGAATTTCGCGGGGTACTCTGGCGATATAAAAGTCACTAAGGGTCGGTTTTTTGATCCAAAGTTAAACTCACCAATTGTTTAAAATAGTACCAAAGTAATGGTTAAAATTTTGCAAAATGTGTTTTTTTTACAATTAGTTACTATTTTTAACAATTGGCTGAGTTTAACTACGGATCAAAAAACCGGTCCTTAGCGACGTCATAATCTTTTTAATATGGGATACAACGATAAGT
This sequence comes from Apamea epomidion, assembly GCA_947507525.1. Lineage (NCBI taxonomy): Eukaryota > Metazoa > Arthropoda > Insecta > Lepidoptera > Noctuidae > Apamea > Apamea epomidion. The sequence goes on along the minus strand of OX382228.1, from coordinate 9,935,558 downwards.
CAAACAACGATAAGTCCCACACGCATAAGTGCATTGATTTTTTTTTTAATTCCTCGGTGACATGTATGGGGAGAGCCACATCTATTTATTTTTTCGAAATTTCACTATATTTCTTTAGCGGTGCACTGAATACACCTTTCCAATTTTCATCGATATGGTGTCATTAGTCTCCAAGAATCAAATGAGGAAATACTAAGGATTCCATTTTTGCCGTTTCGCTATGGAACCCTAAAACAAATGTATTTTTAATCACCTCAGGTTGGGTTTACTTAACGCTTGCATTAATTATGAGTTACTCGCGAAACAAGAATATCAAGATAGTTGTGTATCAAAAAGAACTTGCTATGTGTATCTTGCCTACCTACCAATAATAATAAGATGCAAACATTTCTTGTCTTGAATGCCTACGAGCCCCCTGTTGACCTCGAGATAGTGAGACAAACAACTGCTAAATCTCATCAGTCAGTCTCTTTATCTCTTTTATCGTGGTTGGTAACACAGCGCTTGCACAACTTAAAAAAACAACCTGTCACATTTGAAAATATTTAATACTATTTACAATAAGATGTGCGTATTCCTGAAAATAAATTATTAATGAATATTCCTGAACATCAACAAATTAATTGAAGTGAATGGAACGTGTTTTTGAACGTGACATCGACTGTATTTATAATTAGATTTTTAGTTGTGTTAAATTAAATTGTTTACGAGGTTGATAACATAAGTTTTATCAAGTGTAACTATTAATTTAGTGTTAATACTATCAACACCATGGCAGCGACAGTGCTAGGAAGGTTTTTTGTGATCAAATCGCATGGATATTCAAATAAAAAAGTGTACAGTATTGCTAAGGTATGATTATTACAACTGTTTAAAAGTTAAGTACTTAACTTATAATTATTTGTAAATGACAGTAAATTATTAATAATTAGAACACTCGTTTCGCAGATATTTTCATGTGCTAACTATAGCACAGTAGTGCGCACAAGCAAGATTTACGAAAATGCTAACGAAGCTGTCAGCGACATACAGGATGGTTCTAAACTCTTGGTTGGTGGTTTCGGACTTTGTGGGATACCAGAAAATCTCATAGTAGCTGTAAACAACAAACGTGTTTCTGGACTTACAGTGGTCTCCAATAACGCAGGTAGAATTAATTAAAATACATTAATAGAGGTATTAATATTTCACAAACAACCTTAGTTTATGCTACAATGCTAATTTAATTGTCCACTTGTGATAACCACTTGTTATTCTATTTACAGGAGTGGAAGACTTTGGTCTTGGAGTTTTATTGAAAAGTAAACAAGTGAAAAGAATGATCTCATCATATGTCGGTGAGAATGCTGAATTTGAAAGACAATTCCTGAGCGGAGAACTAGAGGTTTGTGCCTTTTTGGATACCAACAATTGCATAAAGATGCTTGGATCAGTAACAGTGGACGTTTCAATGATTCCAGGTTGAACTGACTCCACAAGGCACACTGGCAGAACGCATCCGAGCGGGTGGTGCTGGTATACCTGCATTCTTCACACCAACTGGTTATGGTACTTTGATACATGAAGGTGGATCACCAATTAAATATCGAAAAGATGGAAAGGTAAGCTTTTTTAATTTAACTATAAAAAAAAGCTGCTTATTAGCCAATTTTGCCTACCCAAATAAAAAAACTAATTTTATTTTTGTTTCAATATACAACAGTGCTTCAAACTGGTCATTATAGTTTATTAGTTAGTATTAACTACTAGTATAGTATTAACTAGTACTTACTATAAAAGGCTGAATAATAAAATTTTTGGTCTTTTAGATTGACATCCCAAGTGCAGCAAGACATGAACAACAGTTCAATGGAAGAAACTACATCATGGAAGAAGCAATTACTGGTGACTTTGCACTCATCAAAGCATGGAAAGCGGACAGACATGGCAACTTGATATTCAGGAAGAGTGCTCGGAACTTCAACCCAGCAATGTGCAGAGCTGCTAGAATCACTATCGCTGAGGTGGAAGAAATTGTAGATGAAATAGACCCTGACTTTGTACATGTACCATCAATATTTGTACACAGAGTTATCAGAGGGGATAAGTATGAAAAGCGAATTGAAAGAAGGACTGTTAGCAAGCCAGCCCAGCAAGGAAAGGCATCAGATTCAATGAGGGAGAGGATCATTAGAAGAGCTGCTTTGGAGTTCAAGAATGGAATGAATGCTAACCTTGGAATTGGTAAGGCTTTTCTTAACATAAGGCCTAGCAGTCCATCAAATATACTCTGTCCTAAAAGGATTTGATGAAAATGTAAACAAATGAGTCAGAAAACGTACTTGTGGTTGCCAATTTGTAGTGCTTTGATTAGATTATTTGAATATTTAACCTGAAATTCTAATATTAAATCACCTTAAAGATATTTTCATTTGACAATATTTGAGTTGTTGCATAAGAATTTAACATACACAATTGAACAGGGTTTATTCAAACTTTCATAAAAAATTTTGGAACAGCTTACATTTAAAATTGTGTCTCGACTTCTGTTAACAAACCATGTATATATTGTTTCAGGGATGCCCATGTTGGCAAGTAACTACATACCTCAGAATGTTAAGGTGCTTCTTCAATCAGAAAATGGTATCTTGGGTCTGGGTCCTTTCCCAACAGAAGAAAATGTGGATGCTGACCTTATTAATGCAGGCAAAGAAACTGTCACTATACTGCCAGGTAGGTAATTTTATTTTTAATGTATTTTTTATTCACTAAGACATATTTATTAATAAGATTTATTCATTATATTCCAGGTTCATCATTCTTTTCATCAGATGAAAGCTTTGGCATGATTCGTGGAGGCCACATTGACTTGACTATTCTAGGTGCAATGCAGGTTTCTCGGTACGGTGACTTAGCTAACTGGATGATTCCTGTAAGTTCAACATATTACGTAATCTCCGACCTCAAATAAAAATTCCAAAACCAATGTGCATCTTACTAAATTCTAAAATTAATTATGAATTTCAGGGTAAAATGGTTAAAGGCATGGGTGGAGCGATGGACTTAGTATCGGCTCCAAGAACCAAGGTTGTTGTAACTATGGAGCACACAGCTAAAAATGGAACTCATAAAATACTGCCAGAGTGCACACTGCCACTGACTGGGAAAAATTGCGTTGACATGATTATAACAGAAAAGGTAATTTAGAACACAGTGCATAGCAATAAATATCAATAGGTATTCGTATTCGTTGCCTTTTTTCCTTCTGGTTCAATCTCCATAGATTGGCTTATATATTCTTATTATGTAAATATTGTTTGAAAATAAAATTTGTTACATCTCCTTCTTATATTTCAGTGTGTATTTGAAGTCGATAAAGAAAAGGGCTTAACATTGACTGAACTGGCGGATGGAGTTACAGTAGATGATGTATTAGTAAGCACAGGCTGCGAAATCAATGTTGCCGAGAAAATAAAGAAAATGGGCGATGTCACTCAACCAGAGAAAGATTTTGCATAAGTTTTTCAAGTACTGATCATTAAATACTGAATGCATTTCTCAAGTGCCTTATTGCAAGTTATTATATTTACTGATAATATTAAGAAATCTTGCCAGTATAATGTTTATATACTCGTATATCTATTCAAGTATTTATAAAATAAGTGTTACCTTTCTGCATATTATTATGTAGATCTTAAGATAATTGTAAGTATATTTAATAATCTGCACAAAAACGCACTCTTCGAAATAAATGTTATACAGGCTTTTTTTTTAAATTTAAATTGATTAGGTAGGTATTACGCTATTTGTCCCATGGAGAAAGTTGTTCAGTTTGATAGTCTGTACCACATCCTTAAATTTGGCTGGTATTTAAAAAATCAGTCTGTATAATGTATAGGTACCTACCTAATCAATTGAAAGCACATGCATAACTGCTCACACACGCGTCGACGACAGAGGTAACTGCATCCGTCGACACGGGTCGACGCCCGCCGTCGAAAACGTGTCGCTCGTGTATTTTGTCGACGGCTGCAGTTGTCTTTGTCGTCGACGTGTCTCGCTCGTGTGTATGCACATTAAGATGTTGTGAAAATAAAGTCAGGTAAAATATATAAAAAATTGTGTAAGACATGATTGGTGGTTGGGAGATTTCTTTTTATATGTTTTAAAAGATTTATTTTTTTGTTTATCTTTACATTCCGATTGTATTTATTTTGATTACGTTTTACTAAAATATTGTATTCTAGTCTCCAGTCTCATTTACCCTATTTCCAATCGATATATTTTCATAACAGTGATAAAAGAAACTGATGCAATGTAAAAAATTTTTTTTTTGTTTTATTTTTAATATTGTTATTTTTTGTTATGATTTCGTCAGTTTAAATATACGTATACGTATAACGACAATGTTGCGTATTATTCCTACGTTAGGTATTCTCATCTTCGGTCGCTACTCCCAATGGCTGATGAGTTACTAAGACGACGATAAAGGTATACAAGTGTCTGTCTCAACAATGTGGATACCATAAGACCGCGTCCTAACCGAAAGTCATTGCCGCGCTCGCGATTGTTGCTTTTGGTTAGGACAGGCAGGCAGGTTCGGTTAGGCAGGGGACTCCCAATGATTGTGCTGTCTATTAACACGTGTTAAACCTGCAGCAGCCTAGTTGCGTAACATCACACTAATCACAATCCAAAATGAAGGGGATTGTGATCGTGAGTAATGTGTCCTATATAATAAAGCGGACTAGCGGGTCCCGCGTTTAAGTAGGTAGGTAATACCTCAAAAACAAATTTATCTATGACTGTATCAAAAATCTTTAACGACCTCATTAGCTCATTTCCGTTTATTTGTGAAACAATTTTGATTACAATCTTGGTCACCAAAATGTCACCAAAAATATTTATGACAACAACATCAACAGTGTCAAGTTTAATGGATGGTTTTGGTTTTTTAAGTAATTATAAAACATTTCGAAGAATTAACAAACGTTTAGTATAGGTTTACTTTGTTTATATACGCGTACGTGTTTTAAGATAGAGTTTTTACTTTTGCCGTGATGACCAGTCCAACGAGTCCTAATCACCCATTTGTGGTGTGGGGTTCGTGCTTCTTGTGGCTTATTTCTATGTTTGCTATATTATGGTCACTACTCCTGTTCGTTTGTGAGTATTGCCCGTATCATAAACGTATGACACATTTAAAGACGTAGGTACATGTCGATGTCGAAGATTGGCACTGGACTTTGCAAGTCAACCTCGTTGAAATTTTGGGCTCGGTATCAGAGTCATTAGTTATTACTTAGTGGGTTGTTAATTATGAAATTATCAGAAGCAGCCCGGAGTTTGGTTTTATGCCCGGTGAAACTAACTAACTGCATGGTATGGGTGAAGGAACCTCTAGGAACTCCTCAGGAATTCCCTACAGCAATGATGATGTTTTATTTATTGGATCTTCAACAGAGACCTACACAATGACATGCATGTTTACAGGAATAGGAACAAATACGAGAGTGCGTTTTCCTATTTTCGGCAGACCGGTGCGCGATAAATGTGCTGTTTTATTCCAGGTGTCGGTGATATTTTAGTGCTATCGGGGACAGACATAGTTAATGCGATCGTTTTGCTCTCTGGAATTATCATGCTGCCGACTAATGTGCACATATTGTGCTCAATAGCCAATGGCAGGAGGATTAGGTATGATCATGTTTCTTTGTTATGGGGTCGTTGTTGGATATGTTACCTACTATTTATAACTAGCTGCGCCCCGCGGCTTTACCCGCATAAGTTTCGATCCCGTGGGAAAATTTGGATAAAAAGTATCCTATGTATTAATCCTGGTTATAAACTATCTGTGTGCCAATTTCGTCCAAATCCGTGTAGAAGTGCGTGAAAAAAAAGTTGCGTGAGTAAGAAACATCCATCCAAACTCTCGCGTTTTTATTATTAGTAGGATTTTTTAAATAAATTAGCGTGTAGAAGCACGATAAAGACAACAATTCCGTAGGCAGCGAATTGTAAAAGCGAGTTCATTCCCTGCGAGCGAACTAGCTTCGTGGGACTCAAGCTTCCCATCTATATACTAATAACAAAGCTGAAGAGTTTGTTTGTTTGACCGCGCTGATCTCTGAAAGTATCGGTCGGATTTGAAGGCTTAAGACTATAACATCACTCTGTAAGTCTTAGGAGTCGAGCTAAAAGTAGAAAAGGTAGAAAGAACGCTAAGTGAAAACGAAGTGACAGCGCGGGCAGGTGATGCGATGCGACGCGATGGGTCGGGAAACTAGAAATTTCACGCGGACGAAGTCGCAGGCAGGCTATTACAGACGCCAGCACATCAAGCTACTACAATCTGTCAAATTTCTTTAATAGATTTTCAACTTTATCTCTAAAGCATAGTTCAAGGTTGATTGGGAAAATTTGACAGTTTCGGGTAGCTTGACCTGCTGGCGTCTGTACCTAATACATAGTTATCTACAGCCGATGGTAGGCGATTTAACCCTCCCTACATCTAGCCATCCCAAAATCGCTCAATATAACCACTATTGTCTATGTAGCTGTCACAGAACATGCGGTACCATAGCTACTGCCTGTGGGTATTTGGTCTACTATAAAATTAACTTCGTATTTTCATTTATAGCCATAAGTCTAAGGTGGTCTGCTGTCCAATGTGGCTATGCATCATGTGGATAATAATAATAAATAGTTTGGGTATGGGGTGCTGTATCCATAAGATGTACTCAGGCAAACGTGGCACAATTGAAATAATCAACAGGACTATGAAGCACTACCGGAGCGTTCCAAGATACAAACATTTTGTAGATAATCTGCAGTGGTCTTTGAAGTGTTGTGGGGTACGTCCATCAATTACTTACTTGGTAGAATTTTGAAATAACAAGTTGCTTTTTTTTCCACGGTGTTTTCTCAGAAACCGACCCCATGCATGTATGTTGCGCCGACCCCAAATGAATTGGGTTATGGGCAAGAGAATGAGGATGGGAAAATAAATATAGGATTTATGTTTTTATGCTCATTTTTAGGTTTCCGTAGTTCACGTCTCGGAACCCTTATAGTTTCTTCATGACCGTCCGTCCGTCCACGGCTTACCTTCCAAACGGTTAGTGCTAGAAAGATGAAACTTTGCATGGATGTGCATTTACTACGTCGCCAAAGTGCTAAAATAAAATCACATAGTTTTATTCACGCGTCTGCCTCATAGTGTGGGGTATCATTAGATAGGTCTCTTAAAAACATTGCGGTTGCTAAGACGATTTTTTTATTTAGGTATCCATTTGCGAGATATTAAAGATATTATTATTATTACTTTAAAGCGCATATTTTTGTTAGAATAGGGCGTCCCCCCCTCTAAAAGCTTAAAGGCTGGCTCGAAAAATCAGAAAAAAATCATGATGGTAGTCCATGTGATGAACTTAGAAGGAAAACTATAACGGCTTTAGTTCAGGAGTTATAGAGGCCTAACTTGTAAAATGCGCTTACTAAATTAGGGGCTTAAAAAAGTTTACAAGACACTCGATAGATGGCGTTGAGCATTTATTCCTTTCTGAATCGCGGTATGGTTTCGTTACAATACAGGCTATATAAGTAAAGCAGAATTGAACATGCTAACAGCTTGTTGCATAGATGTTTAAAATAACCACTGTGAATGTTTAAAATTTCAAACGTCTATGCAACAAGACGTTCGCAAACGGAACCCTTGTGTGTGATCCGACTCGCACTTGGCCGGTTTTTTTTCCTAAAGCCTGTCTGCACAACGTAATGACATGTTGGCTACCTATTCAAATAAATATATATAAATGGTTCCGACTTTTTCAGCTCAATTCCTATCAAGACTGGTTTGATAGCAACTGGTATGATAGAATACGTGATTACGAATGGGATCCTAATGCAATGAGACGGAGTGGCCTTACAAGGAACGAAAAAGAAGTAACTGACAGCGTTCCATTAAGGTTCGATTTACTTTATCAACCGCAGTATTGGTAAAGTAGAATGTGGCGTAGCATGTTGCTTGGTACATGTTTGAGATTCACTGTAGGTTTCCACGTCAGTGGTAACAAAACCAGAATAAGCTGGCCTCGTGTTCTATTAAAACCCCGTACTATGCTAGATCAGCTCAAGACAAGTGTTACAACCGACGTGCGCTCGTCTGATTCCGGGGGTCCCTACCCATGGACTTATTGCTGTACCACCTATTACTGAAGTTTGCTGATTGTGAAGTAAAAATGGTCAATTTAATGGACACGACTATACGATCAATCTTTGGTCAAGGTTCATCGCAGAATTTAATAGGTTTTTGTAACTAAAAACATGATCAAATCTTGGAAATAAATTTTAACCTACTTCTAATTGTTGTATCGAAATGACACTTTGTATGTATATGTAATTCAGATGACAATACTGTAATTTGGTATCTTGGAGCTGATCGGATGATGGAGGCAGAAGGTAGATAGTGATACTCTTCAGTGGCTAATCAAAACTCCTCGAGTTTGGGTTCATGGCTCATATGATTCCTTTTGAGACGAGTCCAATAGATTGGGCTTGGTGTAACTGATAACGTGATAAAAGCGTCTCATTTTTTTATTATTTTTTTGCTGGCCCTATAAGCCACTACGCGCGGTGATCTGCTGTAAGAGGTATTGATTTTGCTTATTGGATATCTCGTAGAGTGTAAATACGAGTAGGTACCCAGTAAATAGGAATCCTAGCTGGCAGGTCATGGAGGCGCAGCTAGAGACCTCGTACACTAAGCGGCCACGACCACGAATGGTCGTGGCCGCAATCTTGGTCCTATAAACTCCAACCAAAATGCGAATATTGCGGACGTTTATAGTAAAGTTCACAAACCTGACCACAGCTAGTCTGACGTCTTGCGTCAAACGTGCGACCACTGTTACGGTAGCTAGAAGATATTTTCACCGAATTATTTACTTAAAATTGTAGATTTTTTGATACCTAATCTATTAAAATTGTTGGTTACTTTTTTTCTTTTAGTTGCTGTAAAAGCGGTTCATGCATATCTAATTATCTCCTGGAGCTGGGAACTCATTCTATTCACACTAAAGGATGTGGGAACTTGGTGTATCGCATTATATTAGGAAGTATGATAGCCCACCTTTTTGTGTTCACATCTGTTATTGTAGTGGAGGTAGGTTTTTGAATTAATACAATCTATTTCATTTAATTATTATGTTGGCATTCGTTTCAAAACCCGTGTCCAGGGCGACACTTGACGTTTCTCACGTCGGTCGCTAAGTTGTAGGTACCTCTATTCCATATATTATATAAAAGTATTCTGTGAGTGTGAGCGGCCCTGTACTGCTCTAACGTTCTTTAGAAGCTCAAGGTCAAAGTGTTACCTACTACGGATCTCGGGTCTGTCGTATTTAATGCTTATTCTTTATTAATCAGGTTGCAATACTGAGACTAATAATCCAAACGGATCCGAACCAGGACGTTTCCAAAAAACTGAAGAACATAAATGTTAGACATATAATGTCCGTGAACGATAATTTTGCCGCCTCCAGCAACTCTTTAGCATTAAACCCTGACGATACTGATTATGAAAATGAAGTTCATCTTGGAGATGTGCAATTAACGGATGGTCCATCCAGGTACCTAATAGCCGGCCCACACGCAAAACCTGAAGTCTGCGTCTCACATAATAATAGTGGACGTCAGGTTTTGAAGTTCGTTAGTTGGTCAACTATAGCAACGAAAGCATCTGCTGCATACATAATATAAATATTTGTGCTATAGTGCGTAGACTTAATTTTATATGTGTGGATCCGCTCTAACCGCACGCGACCGGCTGGTCAACCGCACGTAAGTCATACATGAACTGCCAAAACGGCCCTTACTGCTACGACATACAAGCATTAATAGTCGTGAGCATGGACGAGCTGTTGACTGTACCTACCACCTCAAACTGAAATTCGTTCGGTCCAAAGAACTATTTACCATCAGTCCATCACAACGTTAGTCACACCTAGCTTAATTCCAAAATAGTCTTTTTTTATTGCGCTGGTATAACTTGAAAATTGTTTTCTTCAGAATGGCAGTAGCCAATCGAGTTACGATCGAAGACGAAGACTCTCGAAGTCCGAAGTATACAAAGAAATGGGAGGATGACGATGACTAGTTTAAATGAAATTTAACTAGGTATAGCTGTAACTGTTTACCATTTTACGTTTTATCTATAAAATATAAATAAAAAAATTAAAAAAAATAAAATAATAATTCTCATGTAGGTGTCTTTATTTAAATCTATATTTTACCCTATCTATAATATAAAAACTATATCTACGATTCATTTCACTCGATCTATATGTTTTGCCAGCGACATAATAACTTCTAGTTGCTGTGGGTTCAAGCTCATCTCACTCTTCTATTTGTCATTGTAGTACAACCGCATGTCAGTGGTATAACACTTGCTCTGCGCAAATCACCCCTACTGCTACGACATTAAGGCGCTGTAAATCAATAACAAATAGTTACCACTGATGTGCGGTTGGCTCTACCGAGTAAGGTACTAGGATTAATGAAATTATTCGATAAAGAGTTCCAAAGTTAAGCAAATGTGACTTATAAGGAAAACCTCGTGAGGAAACTGGCTTTTCCTAGAACCAAAAATTCGAAAACATGTGACACTACTAACTCGCACTGGGCCTGCGTGGTGAATTTTATGGCCTAATCTCACTTACAGAGTGGGGGCCAGTGTCCCAGCAGTGGGTGGGTACGTTATATGCTGATTATGTAAAGTTGTCAGCATAAAAAAGTATATTACAAGAAGGTAAAGGGGTAGTTAGTTTTATGGTTCACTAATTAGTTTAATACCCTTGGGAGTAGCGCTACTGCGCTACTCCCCTGGCTCCGCAGCTTGGTGTGATGATGACTACAGAAGGCGTGCCACACTGCAGACCTGCAGGGAAGGTGACTGTCGGTGGATGGTCTCGCCAGGCCAACTCAACTTTTCATTACTGGTTTTCCTGTGGCCGCAGTCTCAAATGCCATGAAATAAAAGCGATGTCAATGTAAAACTGTTACTTTGCCTTGAATTTGCGATTCACTGTTGGTGAGACTATGAACCGAAGAAATGAGAAGTTTATGTAAATGGGTTTCAAAATAAGGTGCCAAAAGACTAGTTGCTAGTTTGAATATGGAAAAAGGGTTCTCTATGTGTCTCACAGATTAATGACAGTGTCAGAATCATAGAAGTTGACATAACATTGACACCGGAGGTGCCGTACTGCACGTATTACGAGTATCCAAAAATACTTAGTCCAAATACCTTTTCCAAGTACGTATGAATTATTTACTCAAATTCAGATATTTTACTTACGCTGGGACTTATCGTATCAATTGCGAGGCATAGAGTCTTTCTTATGTACAGAGGCCAGCAGGTCAAACTACCCGAAACTCAAAATTTCCCAATCAACCTTGAAACTTAATGCATTAGTGATAAAGTTGAAAATCTATTAAAGAAATTTGACAGATTGTAGTAGCTTGATGTGCTTTGTTTTTTTTTTAAATGAAATTTTTCGTGCATGAAATAAGATTTAATTTTGCATAATATGAATAGACTGCAATAGGTGGACATTCGATAGCCGTATGCTATGAACATACTTCTCCAAATACAATTCAATACGGACTCAATGGATCGTGTCCCGTACCTATCGGAGCAATATGAAATCTGTATAGTTGGTAAAGTCGGGTATTATGAATGAAAATAGTGTATCGTTTGAAGGTTGACATTGTAAAGCGCTATTAACATCAAAAGTGGTTCAAATAATAGTCATTTTTAATAAAATTCTCGCTATGATAGACAATACTTGATGCACTTTTTATTTTACGTGTCGTACTAGGTGCGGCCTAATCCAGAAAAATACCTAGTTCGTATATCTGTTCTATTAAATACGTCTCATGTCTACAAGACATCTAATTACAGCTTAACAAAGAAAAAAAAAACAGTTAGTCTATGTCTTGTATTCCGATTTCTGTATTGATTTTGGATTTTCATTAATAATAGCTGTGGTTAAAAGCGAAGGTATATCTAAATATTTCTTAAATAAGTGTGTCTCTCAAGCGATCACAAACTTATTTGCTGTATTTTAAGCATATTTGTAACACAACCAATATTAACAACATAACCTCGCTAATTTCAGCGCACAATGGTATTCCTGACAGTTGTTAACTGGGTTCGTTCCCGTGGTCCTGATGAATTTTGGAGAAAAAGAAGGGTTTTTAAGCTTGCTGCGCATTACATAGGTCGCCGGAGAAACTGTTACTCAGTAGCAGTACGTAACGTCCACAGAGCGTTAGTTTACGCAACTAAAGCTAGGAAGCTGAAGAAACAAGATATGATTGATCTCTGGTCGACAAGAATTACTGCAGCTTGTGAACAACACAACATTACCCCATATACATTAAAGGAAGGCTTGGACAGAGCTAACATTATGTTGAACCGTAAATCTTTATCAGATTTAGCCTGCTGGGAACCACGGACATTTGAATGTTTGGCTGCTGTAGCTAAAGAAAAGCTGAATCTAGATGGTGTGGTTGACAATGCTGATAAACAGTATCCTACAGGCGTGAATCTAAAACTTAAAGATGTTATGCTAGAGGTTTGGTTGAAGGAAAGAAAACAATAACTTAGTTCATCATTATTATAATTACCTATTTTATCTAGTTATTTTAGTTCCACATTAGTTCTGTAAATAATAAATACTGTCTTTATCAGAATAATGCATTTGATTGACTAGTTTCCTAATTCTTTTTTCAGTTTCTTAGTTAATTCATTTTGTTTTTCTAATATGTACAGGTTTTCTATTTTGCGCCTTTGTTGCCGTTCAACATCTTTTATTACGCCTTCATGCATTTTTTCCCTGAAACAAAAGTGCAATTAGTTTATTTAAGGAAATTAGGAAGAGGACATTGTGTTTAAGAGTTTAACATATGTTTCCTGACTAGCTTCACCAATTCCAACTGAAAATCTAATCTAATTTCTCATAGTGCCACTGTTTAAGCAGAAGATGGAGAGCAAGTAGTTTTAGTGATTTTACCTACACTATGATTTTTACATACTAACACTTGTTTATTAATATTTTAACTCAAACCTTTTAAGTTTGATAATCCTCTAATCTGCAAAAGATAAGGTAATGGGTAATGGAAAAACTGATATTTCAATATTGTGTTTCTTACCACATTGTTAAACACGAATTATCTCTTTTTACAGAAACTTGTTAGTAATATATTTTGTGATTCAGTTAATATTAACTATTAATATAATAATTAGAGGATTACCTATCTGATTGTTGCTTTATGTGCACATAGGCTACAGTCCCAATCGTTAAAGATAATGAAAGCGTTAAAGCTAACTTTGATGTTGGTGACGACATTTTCACTTCTTAAACTCTGAAAAAATCTCAATCCACATAGTTTAAATGTAGAATTATTTATTGTATTTCAAGATTCGGTTTCATGAGTGAAGCAATGTAAATTGACATCCCAAATATGTCAGGTTGACAGCACCTCTGCGCCTATCAAACTTTGACATCTACGACACAAAGAGTAAAGCTTCGTTTGGAAATACAATGGTTTTACGTTACACTGAGATCGGATGCATTCGTATTTCAATAGCAAAGTATGAACTTCAAAAGTTTAAATAGACTGACGCAAATCTCACGCATCTCATGGGATGCGGGGCTGTAGATAAATGCAAGCAATCTTCAAAGCTGTTGTGGCCCGAACCGCGTCACCCGAGGGGTTCGACTCAGTGCGAGTTTTTATTCTTTTGCATCTGAACCAGAGTGCGACTTTTGACTATGCAGTCTAAACTGCTGGGTACAGACGCCACCACGTCAAGCTACTACAATCTGTCAAATTTCTTCAATAGGTTTTCAACTTTATCGCTAAAGGTTCAAGGTTGATTGGGAAAATTTGACAGTTTCGGGTAGCTTGACCTGCTGGCGTCTGTACTTATTTCCAAAGACTAGCTACGTGCTACTTTGATGCCTACTGCCCAGCAGTGTGGCACTAGGTGCTAACCTACGCACCTTGGTGAATGTGGCAATCGTTAAATCAGTTTGGGAAAAGAAAAAAAAGAGTAAAAAGAACGTTTTTATTTCAAAATTTGTGCTGTTTTGTTTGATGATATAGATAATGTAGCAAATAATGTTGTGTCTTTTAACAGCTGAAGTCAAATTTACCCTACATTTATTCAAAACTGAAATAACATGGTACATGTTTCTTATTATGTATTTAACTATAAGAACATTTGTACAGTTAGGTACAGTAAGTACCTAGTAACAAATCTTAAACACGGAACCAATTTCATTAAAGTACCTAGGTCTGCTGTAAAAATAAGTTGTACTAATATTTTTGTTATCAGTTAACACTAAGGTATTGATTAGATTAGAGATTTTAAATATGAGTAAGTAGATAGAAATTTATTACTTTTTTTTATTGAAACATATTTGTCATGATACATGTAAAGATGATTAGGTTGGCTTGTTTATGAAGTTGGTCCCTGTCATTACTAAGTGTTTCAAAACAAAACAGCACCCTAATTGCGAAACACACAATCAATCTCAATCTGAATCATTTTGAAGGATATTGCTAATCCATTGCTTCATAAGTTCGAAAAAGGTTACCTTCATAAAGTCTGCTCAACACGTAAATAACGCAACGAATGTTGTTGAACTGTCAAAATGAAACCGATTCTGATTGATTGTGAGTTACGCAATTAGGGTGCAGGTTCAGGCAAACCTTAGCCTGATTGTTAACGTCGGTGTCCATTTAGTTAGCAGCCGACAATTTCCATCCAACATTGTT